>OX463229.1:6006043-7488543 GCA_949820135.1 Sylvilagus floridanus
GCATAGATAATAATTAATCAATCCTTTAAAAAATCATGTAGGATCTCTGTCCTTAATGTGCTGTACATTGTGAATTAATACTATAACTAGTACTCCAATAGTATTTTCAGTTTGTGTCTCTATGTGAGGGCAAACTTAAAATCTTTACGTAATATGTACTAAACTGATCTTCTGTGTAAAGAGAATTGCAAATGAATCTTGATGTGAATGCAAGGGGAGAGGGAGCGGGAAAGGGGAGGGTAGCAGGTGTGAGGGAAGTTGTGTGTGGGGGGAGCCATTGTAATCCATAAGCTGTACTTTGGAAATTTATATTCTTTAAATAAAAGATATATATATATATATATATATATATATATATATATAGAATCATATCATATGCAAAGAGGGATAGTTTGAGTTCTTCCTTCCCAATTTGTATCCCTTTAATTTCTTTTTCTTGCCTAATAGCTCTGGCTAAGACTTCCAGCACTATATTGAATAGCAGTGGTGAGAGTGGGCATCCCTGTCTGGTACCAGACCTCAATGGGAATGCTTCCAGCTTTTCCCCATTCAATAGGATACTGGCCGTGGATTTTTCATAAATTGCTTTGATTATATTGAGGAATGTGACTTTTATACCCAGTTTGCTTAGGGTTTTCATCATGAAAGGGTGTTGTATTTTAGCAAATGCTTTCTCTGCATCTATTGAGATAATCATATGGTTTTTCTTCTGCCGTCTGTTAATGTGGTGTATCACATTGATTGTTTTGTGAACATTGAACCATCCCTGCATACCAGAGACAAACCCCACTTGGTCTGGGTGGATGATATTTCTGATGTGTTGTTGCATTCTATTGGCCAGAATTTTATTGAGGATTTTTGCATCTATGTTCATCAGGGATTTTGGTCTGTAATTCCCTTTCAATACTGCATCTTTTTCTGGTTTAGGAATTAAGGTGATGCTGGCTTCTTAGAAGGAATTTGGGAGGATTCCCTCTTTTTCGATTGTTCTGAATAGTTTGAGAAGATTGGAGTTAGTTCTTCTTTAAATGTCTGGTAGAATTCAGCAGTGAATCCATCTGGTCCTGGGCTTTTCTTTGTTGGGAGGGCCTTTATTACTGTTTCAATATCAACTGACAAACTTTTGAACATACTTTATAGAAAGTTAATGTAGAATTTGAATGTGAAAGTACTGTAATACTACATCCTTGTCAAATACTTCAGTGGTTCTTATTTGGTATGTGAATTTCACCTTAATAATAGCATCATTGTCTCCTGGAATAAGAACTCGAAGCAAAGGCCAAAATGATAGCAGTCAAATGGTAGATGAGAGTTATAGAATCACTCCGATGCAATCATGAAAACCACCTCCATATGTGATAAAAATAAAAACACTATTTCCAAATACCTAGGCAGTAATCAGTTACTAAGATGTTTGTGAACAATACAGTGTTCGAAGAGAAGAATGCTCATGGACTAGTTGACTCTTGTATTCGGAAAGAAATTCCACCTCCATTATAACCACAAAATGACAAATTCTCCATGACATTTAGAGAAACAACATAAAGTGGGTAAAACTGAGACATGTTTTCAAATATGAACATAAACAACTTAATACTTTATCCCTTTTAGTATATTTTGTTCTACTTAATGCTGTTGGTTGAACTCTTCAATTAACACAAAATTATTCTTAGGTGCTTACATTTAACTGAAAAGTGATCCCTGTTAAATATAAGAGTGGGAATAAGAGAGGCAGGAGATGTACAATTGGGACATGCTCAATCGGACTTGCTCCAAATGGTAGAGTTAGAAATGTGCCAGGGGCTTCCAATACAATCCCATCAAGGTGGCATGTACCAAGGCCATCTCACTAGTCCAAGTAATCAGTTTCAGTTCACAATGGATAAATGGAAAGGATTAGAAGTCAAAGGGATCCCACAAACAAGACTAGTGTCTGCTAATACTAACTGATAGAATTTAAAAGGAGAGAATGATCCAATATGGGAAGTGGGATACACAGAAGACTCATAGAATGTCAGATTTCCTAAACAGCACTCAGAACTCTGGCCTCAGAATGAGCCCTTACGGCATTTGGTTCTGGCTGAAGAGCTCATGAGAGTATTTTAGGCATGGAAAGCCAAGACATTCTGGAAACAAAACAAAACAAAACAAAACAAAACAAAACCTAAATGAAAGATCTGTGCGAGTGGGATCCCAGTGGAAAGAATGGGCCATCAAAGAAGGAGCTACCTTTCTCTGAAGGGAGGAGAGAACTTCCATTTTGACTATGACCTTGTCTAAATAAGAACAGAGTTGGCAAACTCAAAAGGCTTCCATAGCCTTGGCGCGCATGACAAGTGCCTAGGGTGAATACTGTTGCCATAAATAAGAGTGTCAACTGTTAAGTCAACAAGAGGAGTCACTGTGCACTGACTCCACATGTAGGATATCTGTCCTTAATGTGTTGTACAAAGTGAATAAATGTTATAACTAGTACTCAAATAGTATTTTATACTTTGTAATTCTGTGTGGGTGCAAACTGTTGAAAGCTTTAGTTAATATATTCTAAACTGATCTTCTGTATATAAAGATAATTGAAAATGAATCTTGATGTGAATGGAATATGAGAGGGTGCTGGAGATGGGAGGGTTGCGGGTGGGAGGGAACTTATGGGGGGGGAAAAGCCACTGTAATCCATAAGCTGTACTTTGGAAATTTCTATTAATTAAATAAAAGTTAAAAGAACAAATAAGAACATATATGGTATCTAAAGTAATAAACAAAGATGAAATTAATCACTGTGCATATTGTCAGGGATAGCCCTATCATATGAAATGTAATTGCTATTTAAAAGTTGATGCTCAGCACTGTTCAGTTGTAAACAGTGATTCCTTTTATTTTATCTGAAATATTTCTAGGCAACTTTGCGTTTTTGAGAAGCAGAGAGAGAAGCAGAGAGAAAGAGAGAGGTGGTTGAGAATCCAACGTTTCACTACTTCATGTCTCATTTTCCATAGTGGCTTATCTTGAATTGAGTCCAGAAGCCAGGAGCCAGGAAAAAAATTGACAGGGGCACAAAGTGTTCAATATCCTAGCAATCTGATATTAGGGGTTAGAATCAAATTACAAACCCAGCTACTGTCGTGTGGGATAAGATCAATTAATTGGTAGGCTAAATATGTACACAAAAATGTTTTTTAGTTTTGCTTATTTTACAATGTTGGTAATCTACTACCAATTTGATTTTTGTTTACAAAATTTGAAAATGTAGAGAAACTAGTGAGAAAAATATTTTAGGGTCTGCTACAACTGCATTGGTTCCTTAAAGCTTTCAAAGAATTTTGATCAGGTTTTATGAGAATAACGTAGCACTTTGGGACAAAGATGCAGCCCAGGAGCCCTGCACTGGAGGCCAAGATGGAGAAGACCTCCACGGCCACCATGACCTTCCCCTTGGTGCTGTGGTAAACAGGCAGGAAGGTCACCCAGACACTGCAGAACACCAGCATGCTGAATGTCAGGAACTTGGCTTCATTGAAGGTGTCAGGCAGATTCCTGGCTAGGAAAGCCACAGTGAAGCTGGCCAGGGCCAAGGAGCCCAGGTAGCCCAGGACACAGTAGAAGGCAGTGACTGAACCCTTGTTGCACACCAGGATGATATGGCTGTGCTCAGATTGTGTATCTAACTCAATAAATGGAGGAGAAGTTCGCAACCAGATGCCACAGAGAACCAGTTGGATCAAGGAGCAGATGGGAATGATGAAGTTAGAAGCTCCTGATACCAGCAATCGCCTGATAGTTCTTCCAGGTTTTGTAACTTTGAAGGCCAGAATCACAGTGATGGTCTTGGCCAGCACGGTGGAAACAGCCACTGTGAACACAAGGCCAAATGTTATTTGCTGGAGAATGCAGGTGGCTGTGTTGGGACGGCCAATGAAGAGTAAGGAGCAGAGGAAGCACAGGAGGAGGGCAATGAGCAGGATGTAGCTGAGGGTCCTGTTATTGGCCTTGACGATGGGAGTGTCTCGGTGCTTCACAAAGATCCAGAGGACCACAGCTGTGAGGACAGAGAAACACAGAGCCATGCAGGCTAGGGCCATCCCCAGGAATTCCTCAAAGGCTAAGAAGGTCACCATCTTGGGGAAGCAGTGGTTTCTTTCTCTGTTTGGGTACTCGTGATCTGCACAGGTGATGCACTGCTCTGCATCTGTGGGGAAAAGGGAGACTCTGTGTTTGCATTTTATAATTTGCTGCTTTTTCTCTGTTAAGGAAAATGGTTACCTTTGCAATGTCATGGTGAGTCCAGCCTGCTGTGATGCATAAAAGAAACACTAAAGTATTTCTGCACACCTAACCAAGGGAGAATGCTCGTCTGCAGGTGGAGGAAACTCATTAAAACAAGCTTCTTAGTGCATGGGGCTCTGTGCTCTCATCCTATCTGTCAGAGATGTTTTTCAGTGTTTTAATTTCTAAACAATGAGGAATTTTCTGTATTTCATATGGGCTTGGATTCTTCCCAATCCTCTTCTCTACAGTCCCCAATGTCGTCTCAGGAGAAATGTTTTGTTTACATGGATTATATTTGTCTGGGGTCATCAGGTTTAAGGATTTTCTTCCTTATCCTCAAATGGAAATGACCTATATAAATGATCTTTCATTCTTGGGACCTCCATTCATTAATCAGTACTCTAATTTCCTACATGGATTCATCTTGTCCGTGTTTCCATATAAATGTGACACTGAGGTTGAATAGATGGAAGTTGTAGCTGGTTGTCTTTCTGTGGTTCTATGGAAATAAGTGGTATTTTCATCATGTAACTGAAAGACAACTAGGCACTGTTGTTAACTTGGAATCATGGCCTGTTCACCATGTTAGCTCATGTGAACACCACATTGGACACCACATTGTCTCACTTGAAACAACACACTTCTGCTGCTACAGCATGAAAGAAGTCATTCAGAACAGGTCAGTTGGAAAATATGTATCTCTTTCAATCAAATGTCAATTAAACAAACCAAAATTGGATTAGTGTCATGGCATGGAAGGTAAAGCCACCTGCAATGCCAGCTTCCCATATGGACATTGTTTTGTGTTTCAGTTGAAGAATTTCCAATCCAGCTCCCTGCTAATCACCTAGAAAGAGCAGCAGAAAATTCCACAAGCACTTATGACCCACACACCCATGTGGGAAACCCAAAAGGAAGATCCTGGCTCCCAGCTTCTGCTGGCCCAGCCAAGACCATTGTTTCCATAAGTGAACAATTAGTTTGACCCTTTATCTCTTTCTCTCTCTGTGTGTGTGTCTTGTTCACTGATTCTCTGATTTTTAAATAAAATAAATCTTTCTTTTAAAAAAGAAAGAAAATGGTATTAGTTGGGCTACACTTGCAGTAAGAGTCTTACTCTGTTTTTATCCTTGGTACTCATGCAAGAATACAAGCTTCAGGAAATGGAGCTGTGATGTAGTGGTTAAAGCCACTGCCTGCAATGATGGCATCTGAAACAGGTGCCTGTTCATGTCTTGACTGCTGCACTTCCAAACAATCTCCATGCCAATGTGCCTAGGAAACCAGCAGAGGAAGGCCCAAATGCTTGGGCCTCTGCAAGACCTGGAAGAAGCTCCTGGTTTCTGACTTTGGCCTGGCCCAGTCTAGGCCATTGCAGCTCTCTGGAGAGTGAATCTATCTGATGGACGATCCTCACTGTCTCCTCTCTCCTTCTTTATTATGCTCTCCCCCTCTCTTCAACTCTGACTTTCAAACAAATAAATTATTTTGTAAAAAAGTAGAATATAAACATCTGTAAAAATTTAGAGGAATTTTCTCCTACAATTCTTTTCAATGTGTTCCCTTTACTTTAATAGAATCTGTAGGTATGTCTGGCACCTCTCTCAGAGATACTCCAGGACTATATAGGCAAGGGCATATTGTATATTGGGTTAGCTCATGATACCTTAGTTTTCTTTCTTTTGCTAAAGTACTGCATGTTGAATATTTTCACTGAAATTTGAAGTCATTTTTCTGTTATCTTCTTCATACTGGAAACTATGTATAGAATGTTTGAAGATACTGATTAAAAATATTTCTAGAGCTAAGATGATGTGAATTGAAACATCATTTTGGAAGAATTGAAATTATTATAAACATATTTATTATACATTGAACAGTGAAACTATTTATCAATGAGTCTTAGTACATTTTTACATTTCTCAAACACTGGCTTTGATATTTAATTTGATATTTTTGTCTCTGTATTTCAGCTTATTTTTGTCTTTTCTTTCTGTATATCCATAAAAGACAAGTGGTGTCATTCATTCTATGTACTGAGCAGTATGCACTATGTCAAAGATGTAGGACAGATAGTAATGCAATATTCCCATCACAATTCATGTGAATTGGCTGCCTGTTTGTCAGTTGTCTATGCAAAAATTTTGAATTCAAGCCTTCTAGATAACCATACAGAGCCTTAACAAATACAAATATTATATTTCTTGTTTAGATCTCAGACTGAGAGAGTCTCATTCAGCGCTGGATGGAAAAGAAGGATACCAGATAGAATCAGTATCAGATTTGAGCTTGAGACGATTAGCACAGCCAGAAAACAGCTTACACATAATGAGATGGCAATAGTGAGCACACAACAAGTGTATGGAAAGAATGAGTGGAGACTCTTATGTCATTGCAAATATTCTTGGTTTCCATTTTTATCAAGAAGTAGTTAAGATGGTAGCGTTTTCACAGGTAAGTTATGTTTTCTACCTGTATGATTGGAAATGTCTCTCTCTGGACAAATAACACAAATGTAGCAGCAGACAGCTCTTCCTTCCTGTGGCATTTTCCTGAATCCTGGCCCACACCTCTGGCTACACAAAGACTGAGGAGTCTGAGAGGGAAAGAGAAGTGGTGGTCATTGTTTTGCACATCATTAGGCACTGTGATATTATGTCTCTATTTGCCTCATCACCTCCAGGTCATCACTATGTCTTCCCCAGGCTGCATCTTATTGATTTTATTTAGACATCCAATTGGAGTTTCTAAGATGCTCACTCGAGGTTTGTCAACTGCCTACCAAGTATTATGAGGCCGCCTGATGGGTTTGATTTTGCTCATCACTGGATCTATGCTTCTGGGCATTTGTCTCTTTATTGAATTGCTTCCTCTGAAATCCTTTCAGTGTAGCTTTTTATGTGGTAATTCTTCTAGAATGTGTATGTCTGAGACTATTTTACATGCCTCTTTCTTTGATTGAGTACAAGATTTTACGTGCCAGAGAAATATCCAAAAAGCATGATGACTAGGTACACTTCTGATATTAACTACCAAGAAAAAGACAAGCTTCAAAGAAAAGATGAATAAATGTCGTAATCCATTGATTGTGCATCTATCTACTTCTGGACTTCTGCACTCACGGAGAGCATCAATTCCTGATACTTCCAATGCGTTTGTGATGTAACACACAATAGTTATAAAAATTACCCACACAATTGTCTGGGGTATTTCAACAGCACAATGAAGATAAAATTTTTGATCACAGCTGTGAGGTGGTATTCAGAAGAAAAACTAAACTGATTAGCAACCACAATGACAAAGGAAAATTGGAATTTTTTTCTACAAATGGTCAATTCATAATTTACTTGTGTTCATACTGCATCAAAACATAATAATGACTCTCACCAAATGATGAAAAATCACTATCTTTATAAATATACATGTAATACATGAAGTTTTCCAGATTATATAAATAAAAAGTTGAAATAAAATTTTAGAATTTGTATAGACATACACTTAGTAGTTTTCTGTCAAAATATTAATCTCTATCTCTATTCCTCAACATTCTTTCTAGTCACTCAACCTCGGAATGCATAAATATGCCCAGAGAAAAACAACAATATCTAATCCAAACGTGCACTTCTAATACACACTGGCTCATATATGTGTAAGGAACACCATATCTTTGGAAGCCAAGATATGAGTTGCGAATTGAATGCTCATGTAAAGTCTCACACATAATATCCTCCCATACTCTCATCAGACCCTGTGTACGTATCCAATATTCCCACGGATGCACACCTCCTTGAATGCAACAGGCCATTCTATCATGTCTTCATTGAGGATCAAGTCTTCGCCATGTGCACGCTCAAGGGAAAACTCCCCGATTTTAATCAGCAAACGAAATCCAGCAGGAAAATTCACAATGTTGTGGATATCATAGTGTGGCCTACGGTGTCTCATTTCCTGGAAGGAAACATCCTCCCCAGCACTGTTGGTAAATTGAATTTTCCTCAGAAGTGGATTGAGCTGGAGGGGAGGCACAACTGGAAAGAGGGAGAACATTCAGATTAGAGGTGGAGGTGCACACAACTAAGAAATTAATCTTTTCCATCCTCTCTATCCTCAGGGTTTCTATTTGGTGCAGACTGAGTTTTGTCTGACTGATCAAAATATCATGGGTTTCGGGGCCGCGCCATGAACACTTGGTTAATCCTCCACCTGCAGGGTCAGCAACCAATATGGGCACCGGGTTCTAGTCCCAGTTGCTCCTCTTCCAGTCCAGATTGCTGCTGTGGCCTGGTAAGACAGTGGAGGTTGGCCCAAGTGCTTGGGCTTCTCTATCCTCATGGAAGACCAGGAAGAATCACCTGGCTCCTGGCTTTGGATCTGCCCAGTGCCGGCTATAGCGGCCATTTGCAGAGTGAACCAATGGAAGGAAGAGCTTTCTCTATGTCTGTCTCTCTAACTGTCTATAACTCTACCTGTCAAATACATATAAAAAATCATGGGTTCAAATGTGGGGAGTTCTGCCTCTCCCCTTTTAAAATGATGGGGAGCATCTTATTCTAAACAGAGAAATCTCAGGATGTGTCCCACAGGGTGGCTTACCATGAAAGATTGGTTATTGGATTAGGAAAGCTCATCTTAGTTCTTCCACATGAGAATAGCATGACTTTATATGTGAAATATCTTGATTGTTGTAATGGTTCTACTGGTGAGTGCACTTGTGTGCGCTTTTAAAATTTTGAGCCCACCTCCCCACCAAAATGTGAAATTCTCTCTTTGGGCAAAAAATAGATTCACATGGATACCATTATGCATACTGAAATATACCGGTTCCTTAAAGAAAATGTATAAGTGTTTTGGTGATGGGTACTATTAATATAGAATAGAGGAAAAAAATCACAATCTATAAAAATGAAACTGACATCTCAGGATTTGATTTGTGTTTTTCGCCCTTGTGTAAATTCCTTGGGGCAGTTGTATTTCTACTTTTCATTTGAGGAACATTATGATTACTGAGACCTTAACTCTGTGATTTAAAGTAAATTGAAATTACGTTATTGCAAAAATTAAAAGGAAAAAAGGAACAGAAAAGGGGGGATTGAGAAGGGAAAGGAGAAAGGATGGTTATCTTCTTAAAATTGTATCAATGAAATACATGAAGTCTGTTCTTTTATATCAGTAAATTTTGTTTTAATTTAACAACATTTGGGCTGATCTTGTGGTGCAGCAGGCAACCACTTTCCACAGTTCTCAGCATCCCAGTGAGTGCCGATGGAAACGCCAACTGCTCTACTCCTGATTCAGCTTTCTGCTAATGTGCCTGGGAAAGCAGCACTTGAGGTTCCAAGTGCTTGAGCCCCTGCACTCATGTAGGAGAGCAATTGATGCTCCTGCATCCTGGCTTGACCTGGTCTAATGCTGGTACTTGCAGCCATTGTGGAGTGAATCAGTAGATGCTAGATCTGTCTCCTCTTTTCTCTATCTCTCTCTTTATCAAAGTAATTCTGATTTTGAAATATTTTTTTAAAGGTTTAAGAAAACTGAAAACAATATCAGTTGAATTAAATTAAATGAATTAGAAACCCAAGCATACTTTTTTTAATAAACATTTTCCCAAATCTGCTTGTACATCTCTGGCTGCCACTGGTAGTGTGTATGCTGTGTATGTGTAGTTTATTTGTAAAACATTTTTCACCTCAGTAGAGTTTATTGTTCCATGGCTTTTATTTCTCTCTTTGCACTTTGACTATTTTTTTGTTGAGAATACAGCTACCTTTTGATATTATAGGGAATATTTTATAACGAAAAAGATTTTTAGCCACTGTGGGATACACGATAGTCCATATTTCCTAGCTTTGGAATCCTTCCAAAGAAAAGAGTAGTTTTAATCATTACCTCCTTCCCAGTTTTGTAATGAACTATATTAAGGTATTTTATAGCATTTCATCCTACCGTGAGTAACATTATTCTTCTATGATCTGTCGTTGTTGAGTCTGAATTGAAAATGTTACATGGAGCTAAACTGATTCACTAGAAAAAGACAGTTCTTCAACAAGTAGTGTTGGAAAATTTGGATTTCCACATTTGGAGATATGAAATCAGTCTGCTACCTTACACCCTATACAATTATTAACTCATAATTTATCAAGGATCTAAGCTTTAAACCAAAACCATCAAATTACAAGAGGAAAACGGGGAAACACTGCAAGATATTTACTAGGCAACAATTTCTTGGATAAGATCCAAGAAATAAAGGCAATAAAGGCAACAATATACATTAAGCTAAGTAACTTCTGCTCAGCAAAAGACACATTTATCCAGGTGAAGTCACTACTTACAGAATGGGGGAAAATTTGCAAAACATGGATCCAATAAAGTATTAATCTCCAGATTATATAAGGAGCTCAAAAAACTTAACAACAACATAACCAACAATCTAGTTAAGGGTGAACCAAAGATATGAACAGGCATTTTTCAAAGGATGAAATACCAATGGCCAAGAGAAACATGAAGAGATGCTCAGGACCAGTAATCATCAGGGAAGTGCCAATAAAAACTAAAGTGAGATTTCACTTGCCGCACTTTGAATGAGTAGTTTCCAAAATTTGAAAAATAAATTCTGCTGAGGGTCTGGAAAAAAAATACCCAAATAAATTTGATGGGAATGATTGTAAGCTGGTACAACCATAATGGAAGACCGTAGAGGAATTTTTAGGAAACCAATACTAGTTCTACCACATGGCCCAGTAGTCTCACACCTGAGAATGTATTCAAAGGAAATGACATCAACACATGAAAGAGTCACCTGTGCCCGGTGCTGTGGGTCAACATGCTAATCCTCCACCTTGCGGCGCTGGCACACCGGGTTCTAGTCATGGTCAGGGTGCCGGATTCTATCCCAGTTGCCCCTCTTCCAGGCCAGCTCTCTCCTGTGGCCAGGGAGTGCAGTGGAGGATGGCCCAAGTGCTTGGGCCCTGCACCCCATGGGAGACCAGGAGAAGCACCTGGTTCCTGCATTCGGATCACCACGGTGCACCAGCTGCAGGGCGCCGGCTGTGGCGGCCATTGGAGGTTGAACCACCCACAAAGGAAGACCTTTCTCTCTGTCTCTCTCTCTCTCACCCGTCCACTCTGCCTGTCAAAAAAAAAAATAAAAAAGAGTCACCTGCACTCAGAATTCTATAGAAGCTCAATGTGCAATATCTAAAACGTGGAACCATCTAGATGTCCATCAGCTGATGACTGGGTGAAGGAACTGTGATATATATTTGATTATTACTCAGCCATGATTAAGAATGAAATCTTGACATATAAAATTGTAGGTCATTACAGTAAATTATGTAAGCCTGAACTACAAAAATATCATGTGTCTGTTATTTGTCTTAGTTAATATATACAGTATAAAATTCGGTGGTGTCAGATCATTGGCTATGTAATTTTAATATTGCTTCACTGGATCATATCTGTTAATGACAGTGAACTCCTCTTTCACATGTAAAAAGGAAATTGAGGGGGAGATATGGAGCTCCATTTGGGTACTAGAAATACTATGTTGTATATTTGGGTGTTGGTTATCAGTGTGATCAGATACCCAAACTACTTATCTGTAGACTTAAGTGCATTTCTAAGTATGTATACCATTTTTAAATATTTTCAACAAGTTCCATAGCAGGAAATGTTTTTTAAGTATTTGATAGCAGATAACAAATCCTCCACACACAGATACACACAGATAACAATTAAAGGTGTATCTATGCCTGGTGTGGTGTGAAAGAGCACACTAATCATCATGCCTGATCCTCCAGTCTCAACCTGAGAACACAGTCATGAGGAACTGCAATAAAAATACCTGAGGATGCGACAAAAGTTCAATGCATGTCCTGTTCTGGGAGATGTTTACCTGCCATGGAAGAATCCTAGTTTGAAATGCATCCACTGGAGATCCCTTTTCTATTTGCTCTGATAGCATTTTATGGAGGGCATGGGCCACTGCATACACAGCATTGTAGATGAAATAGCTGGAGTCAGATATGGTCAGCATGTCAATGTGTCCTGGAAAAAACTCAAAGGAAGCATTTGGTGGGCAGACTCCAATTGTTCCACAAAGTGACCCACGAGGTAAGCAGTGAAAAGCATGAAGCCATAGTTGACTGAGGAAGAAATCTTCTGGGTAGTGGGAAGGGTCCACTGTCTTGACAAAGTGGTTGAGGCCAGGGATTTCCCCCTTGTGGTGTGAAAATGAGAAGCCTCCATGGAAAGAGTGCAGCATGTGGTCTGTCTCATGCACAACAATCTCCCACTTTGCAGCCATGATCCACACCTTCCCCAGGGTTAAATAGTATTTGCTTAGAAATTCCGTGGTATAGAGGTTCCTCACATCACCATATAGAATATGCACATTTGCAGATGAAATTTGAAGCCTTTCTAGGAAATAGATTTTAGTTTCTTCATACCTTGACTTAGTGTCTGGGAGCTTTACTGAATAGGCCAAGCAGACTCCGTTCTTTACCATCTCAGCTTGAATTTCCCGAAGGAAGTGCTCTCCTTTCAGATCATTAGATACAAAGATCGCCACCCAAATCCAGCCAAAATGTAGCAGCAAGGAGAGCATTCCACAGGCCAGAGAGCTGTCACTAGTTGCCATCTGATAGAGTGATGGAAATTTGCCTCTCTCACTTAGCATGGGATCAAAAGGGCCATATGTGATCTGAATGGAAAGAAAACCATCATGATCTGAGGCTTGTGGGTAGAGAAGCCCACGTTCTATCATCTGGGTTCAGAGAAATCCATGCTTCAGTGCTTATTGCTTTAAGGATGAGAATGTATATCCTCATTCACAGTATGCAAAAATGTGTAAGATACCTGTATATCTTCATATTCATTTGAGGGAAGAAGAGTGAATAGATTTTGGACCAGGACATTGGTCCTTCACACTTCTCACCCCATGTCGTATATGGAAAATTTCCCCCTGAAACTGGTGTTAGATGTTACCTCTGAGACAATTTTTACTGTGTTGATTTCTTGATAGTTGGAATTTCATTAATTTTCCCAGCATAACCTAAATTGCCTTGAAGAATACACTCACCTACGATCAGAATTTTGGTAAAATTTCTTTTCAAAGAGAATTTTCCTGTACTATTCCTGTCTGAGCTTGCTGGTGATGTGTGCAGATTGATACTTGTTTGAAGTGGGCCTCCTTTAAAAATCCTGGGAATGTGAATGCAGACCCTTGGGAGCAGCTTGATTGGATTATGTGATCGGGTTCCTGACACCTACTTGGGAGGTTTGAATTGAGTCCCAGGCCCCTCGGTTTTCGAAGGACAGTCAGCACCAGCACCATAGTCAGTATTTGGTGATTAAACTAGTGAACGGGTGTACACTGCCTACCTATATCTTTGTTTCTATGTCCCTGAAACACACACTAAGATTTAAATCTGTGAGTTGAACATGGAAAGTGAACTGGAGGCCCTGTGAAGGCATCTGCTGAATGTGAAAGTAAGAACTGGGAATAGGGAGAGAGTGAAATATCATCTAAATGTAACTCAGCCCCAAATACTCTGATGATCTTTGGTGCTGTCGTTGTCCTAAGAGGGTTCCAAATGGACAGTGCTGTCCCAGGTCTTTATATATGCATATCTAACATGCAGTCATCCTAGGATATCTCTTTGCTGAGTGTATTTTCTCTGAAAGTCAACAATCAACATTCCCAGCAGGTGGGGATAGATACATTGGCCCTAGATGTGGACCTGGGCTGAGGCTCTCAGTTTCCACTTCTCCTTCCCTTTCTCACAATCCAAGGAATTCCCCAAAGTCTGTTTCAACTAATACTGGATTATGTCACTTGGCTTCCACAGGACCTTGCCTTAGATGTCACAGGTCTGGTGGGAGATGGAAGCATTTCTCACCAGAAGTCACAACCCATTTACCTGTGGGGTTTTGTATAGCTCCAACATCGTCCCAATTTCAGCTGAAAATGCTGACGTGGTTCCAGCAATGATGGCAACTGTCTTGCCTTGTGTCTGGCAGGTGTAGTTAGGGATGAGATGATGATTTCCAGTCAGCCAGTGCAGAGTGCTCCTCAGGGTGAACTGATCACTGGTAACAGAATTGTAGAGTTGGAAACCGAGGGTCAGGTTGGGGAGTAGTTGGGGGTCCTTATTGATCTCCTGGATGGCAAAGTGGAAGACCAGTATGTATTGGTAATTTTTCCACAGCCACCTAAAGAGAGATGCAACATCAGGGAGATGGGTGAGACCAAGAAATTGAGAGCAACACCACAGCCATGCCCTGAAGCAGCATTGGTCAGACTCAGACTTCTACTGAGTGGTGTCTCAGCTCTGGCCACTGGAGGAGGTGTGAGTGAGGTTCCAAGGGCTCTAGAAGATTGTGGAATTCCCCTTTGGACTCCTCTGAAGCAAATTCTGTAATGATCACACTCACCTTCTCGAACCCTTCAGGAAAGCCTTGCTGTGTCCCAACATGGGATTTCACTTCTACGTAGGGATGGAACTCAAGAGGCAAGCATCTCTCTTTTCAGTACCTTCTGAAATAGTTGAATACCATCTGACTTATCAGTCATTTTATCATTTGGGAGCATCTCTAATCTATTCACCAAAGGGATTTTCTTGAGCCCTTTCTGTAATTTTCCTATACCAGCATTCACAGAAGCAATTTTGTTCAAATATATTTGCCTTGAAAGACAGCATTTTTTCAGAAAGTGAAATTTCAGCATAATTGCAATGTTCACCTTAGTTTTATACACTGTTTTCCACATCGCTGAATTCTATTTTATCATTTCATTTTTTTATTCTTTAACATTTTCTGCATTTTTCTACATGACTTAAGTAGAATTATCATTTGTTGGTATTAGTAATGGCTCTCAAATGTTACCTGTCCAAGAGTGTAGATGTTTTGTTCTCACACAGTGGATGCCTTTTTGCCTCTCCTTGGAAATTTTTCCTTACTTCTATATTTCAAATGTAATTTGAATGTCATAAAAATAAAATACATAATTGTCAATAGATTATGTGGGATTAAATAAATGCATGCAATTATTTGCTGTTTAGGTGCATTGAATCATGTGGTTGACTGTTGAAATTATTAGATTGTCACTTCAAGGTGTGTTAAATTCATGCACTATGTCTATATATTTTGTAAACTACAGTGTTTGATTTTAGGGCAAATGCATTTCTCTTAAGTTTCACACAATTTTGTATTATTCTTACAGAATTTGAAACCTTGTTTTTTAACTTAAAAATAGTCAAATTATTTTCCATTCAGTAAATGAGTGATACAAAAAGTTTTTATATCAGAAACAGTGTTTACTTGTAATACACGAAGTACACCCATCAAAAATATGCTACTGAAAACTGTCCCATACTTAGTTTAACTTATCTGAATGAAAATTAAGAGCATTAAATTTTGAAACATGTTGAAATGTTTTTTAATTGTATCATTTTGCTTAATTGCCATTAATTCTGCTGTAAGGGAATTTTTATTCACTCATAGCACTTGCTGTCAGTTGCAAGCTGATGAGTTTACTTCTTCTTTCCCCATAAAGAAGGCTGCCAGGTGTTAAGTTTAGACCCTGCACATTAAATTCAAGACTCTTGGAGGCTATCAGGAGGTGAGATCGATAGAGGAGATACAAAAGGTCCATGTCTCAGTCTGTGCAGGAGTGGAGAGAAAACATAAAATGGAAAGGGAAGGTTGTGAAAAGCAAAAGAAGGGAAGGAACTCCAGCCTTCACTGATTCATTGATTTGCATTCCTGCCACTTCTGTATATGGTTTTTTTCCCAGAATTCTTAAGTGCAATAAACTGCTCACAGATAGAAGGACAAACTCTCTCACGGTCTGAACCACAGTTGACACATATATCAATGTTGGACTTACCCGTATGTCTCCATTTTATCCATTGGCCTGGATAAAAAAGATAACCGGTTCATTTCTGATTCTGGTTCCAGGAAGTAAAGGGGGAAAAACCCACCCAGGACCAGGTCTCCATCTCTGTAGACACGTGGACTCATGGAATTATAACAGTTCCAGCGAGGAATGTCCTGTGAAGTGAATGAAGAAATCAGGAGTATCTTGAAAAAAATCACAGAAAACAACATGTCAAGTGAACCCAACATAAAGTTAAAGGCTTAAGTCTTTGCTGATATTAAGAGAAAATTGTTTTGTTTATGTCTGCTGCCTCAACTCCTGCAGGGAGACTAGATTTTTATGTAGGGTACAACTGATGCTAGTATTGCTGTATGCCCTCAAGCTGTAGACACTATGTGCTAACTACTGAGTCACACAGAGACACAGCTAGAATCACAAGGAAGAAATTTCAAAAGAGTCACAGGGCTGAGGCCTTGCCGTAATGTCCCTTTGATAAGAAGAGCTCTGGTGTTTATATATTTTCATTGCTTCATTTCTGTCCCATCCAGGAACTCATGGCATCACCGTGCCCTGAGGCTATGCACCTGCCACTCTCCATTATGAGGAAAACAGCTTTGTAAAACATGCTTTGGACTCTCATTCCTCCTTAGGGCATTGCTGGAACAGAGCTCTGTGAACTTTCCTGCACAGGGGCCAAGTGTTGTTAGGCCGGTCAACTTTTTTGAGCCATTGGGCAATTGTAGAGAGAATTAATATTGGAATAAAAAAACACAGTCAGTTTCATCATTTAACATGACCCTTCATTGAGAAGTTGAATGGTCATATTTGCCACTGATGACCGTATGTGTACCCCAAAGGTCTCTTCATGGCTCTGCCTAATATCTCTCAGCCCATAGTACTTTAACAGAGAAACAGGCTTCATGAATTGCTAATATGTCTGCATACCCAGAGGAGGGTTGTAGTTCATCCCTGCACTTACCCTTATACATGATCTTGTGTAATCCAAATGTGTTCATAGTGCATCAAAATACAATAAAGGTTCATACTTCATCTCTTCTCAACCCCCTCTGTTTCTGGTTCTTCTCATGGAACGACACCTCCTTAAATGCAGTAGGCCATTCTATTATCTCTGCATTGATGATCAAGCTTTGGTCATGTGCACCTTTGCAGAGAAACTCCAATTTTGGCCACCTACCCAAGACTTAGAGGAAAATCCAAACACTCCGGATATTATGGTTTGCCACAAGGTGTCTTGATCATGGAAGGATATATCATCCCAAGCACTGTTTGTAAATTGGATTTTCCTAGGAAGTGCTGGAGCTATAGGACAGTCATAACTGGAAAGAGAGAGAGCACTCAATGAGATGTGGGAGATGCATGTGTATTCATGAGTCCTTATTTTCCCTCAATCTTCCTATCTTTAAGGTTTCTTTTTGGTAGAAGCTGAGTTTTTGTGTTTGTAGTTTGGTAGCCACTGCGACATGAGCTCAAATGATGAAAAACATTTGTCCATGCACCCTTACAACAAATTTGTGATTGATTTAACTTGATCAATGAATGTATGAGCTAGTTGCAAGAGTGGCAATGGTTGGATGCATCTTTGTGGAAGCTAATCCTAGTTCTTCTTCTTTTTTTTTTTATAACGCTTTTATTTAAAGAATATAAATTTCCAAAATACAGCTTATAGATTACAATGGCTTCTCCCCCCCATAACTCCCCCCCCACCCGCAACCCTCCCCTTTCCCACTCCCTCTCCCCTTGCTTCACATCAAGATTCATTTTCAATTCTCTTTATATACAGAAGATCAGTTTACTATATATTAAGTAAAGATTTCAACAGTTTGCCCTCACATAGCAACACAAAGTGAAAAATACTGTTGGAGTACTAGTTATAGTATTAATTCACAATGTATAGCACATTAAGGACAGAGATCCTACATGATATTTTTTTTTAAAAAAATTGATTAATTTTCTAGGCAATTTCCAATTTAACACCAAGATTTTTTTTTCATTTTAAATTATCTATATACAGAAGATAGATTCAGTATATACTAAGTAAAGATTTCATCAGTTTGCACCCACACAGAAACACAAAGTGTAAAATACTGTTTCAGTGCTAGTTATAGCATTACTTCACATTGGACAACACATTAAGGACAGATCCCACATGAGACGTAAGTACCCAGTGACTCCTGAAGTTGATTAACAATTTGACACTCTTGTTTATGGCCTCAGTAATCTCCCTAGGCTCTAGTCATGAGTTGCCAAGGCTATGGAAGCCTTTAGGGTTCGGTGACTTCAATCTTATTCCGACAGGGTCATAGTCAAAGTGGAGGTTCTCTCCTCCCTTAAGAGAAAGGTACCTCCTTCTTTGATGGCCCCATTCGTTCTACTGGGATCTTACTCACAGAGATCTTTCATTTAGGCCTTCTTTTTTTTCCAGAGTGTCTTGGCTTTCCATGCCTAAAATATTCTCATGGGCTCTTGAGCCAGATCTGAATGCTTTAAGGGCTGATTCTGAGGCCAGAGTGCTATTTAGGACATCTGCCATTCTATGAGTCTTCTGTGTATCCCGCTTCCCATGTTGGATCATTCTCTCCCTTTTTGATTCTATCAGTTAGTATTAGCAGACACTAGTCTTGTTTGTGTCATAATCCTAGTTCTTCTATAACATGAGCAAAACATGGATGGACAGGGTACTGTGATTTTTGTGTAGGTTTTTTAAAAATTGTTTTTCAGTTGAATAAATTAAATTTAAGGTCAATTTTTGATTGAATGAATACAAGTCAATCCATAGATTATCAGAACTCACAATTTCTGTTTAAAGACACCTTGTGTTATCTGGTAGGTCAAATCTTACAAAAACGTATAGTTTATAAATGCAATTGTAAGTATATATTACTTATATGATTTTACATCGCTACCTTTGGACTATTAGAGTGATTTTCTTTGATATTATGAGAATCTGGGTATGACTAAAAATAAAATTTCAAATTTTCTGACTATATTTAAATTATTTATAGTTTGATCTAACTCTTGCCTTCTGGGTCATATAATTTCTAATCTAGGATATATGATGAATATAATTTGTAAGCCTTTGAAAAATTCACTTGTTTTTTAAGGACTCTCTGTAAGTAGGGACACAAACATGCCCCTCTCATCCAAATAGAAAAACTTGATTCTGGTTGGGAGTAATAACAGGAGACTCTGTGGAGCTTATGTACTGGGACTGTGAAAGAAACAAACTGAGTGTTTGTGGGAGAAATCATGGTGTGGCTGAGACTTGAGTAGTCTCATTGAGAGATGCCACAAACTTGGGTAGCTTTGGTTCTGTGGTGAGAGACATTTTAGGGGAATTTGAGCTTACGCTGAGGACTGCACAGATCCTTTGTGTGGTCCTTGGGACAGAGCAGACAAATATTATACACACTGGGGCTAGTGCTCAGACACTGATTGCCATAAAGGAGAAGAACTCAGCTGAGTGGAATTATTTCCACTTTGAATAAAAAAAGGAGTAAGATTTATCATGCCAAACCTGGGTGTGTCACCTTTGGCACACCCTTGACCCTGAAAAACTGAACAGAGCTCTCTGGCCACACCCAACACAAGCCTCTAGAGAATCACCAAATACAGACAGTACACTTAATCTAGAGTCATTGTATAACCACAAAAGTCAAATCAGTGAGAAAAAAAGAATAAGAAATAAAAGATATCTCCACAATGGCAAAAACAAAGGCTGAAATGAAGGAAACAAGAACAAGGAAGACATCATGACATTCCCAAATGAACAAGATTATGAAGATGATGAGATAGGAGAAATGCAAGATATGGATTTTAAAAAATTATGATAAGAACATCTAGAAAGTTATCAAAAACAAATGCATGAACTACAGAAATCCATACTGGAAGTACAAAAAATCTCTCTCATGAAAAGGAAATCTTAAGCAGGAATCAAAATGAAATGAGGAATTTAAAGAACATGAAATTGAGATACTGAAGAGACATCAAAATGAAATGAAGATTTCAATAGAACAAATGACAAACGCATTGGAAAGCATTCAAACCAGAATCAGTGAGATAGACGAGAGACTATCGGACGTAGAAGACAGAGCACAGGAAAGTATACAGCCAAACCAAAGACAAGAAGAGGAAATTAGAAATCTAAAAAAGAGGCCGGTGCCGTGGCTCAACAGGGTAATCCTCCACCTTGTGGCGCCGACACACCGGGTTCTAGTCCTGGTTAGGGCGCCGGATTCTGTCCCGGTTGCCCCTCTTCCAGGCCAGCTCTCTGCTGTGGCCTGGGAGTGCAGTTGAGGATGGCCCAGGTGGTTGGGCCCTGCACCCCATGGGAGACTAGGGGAAGCACCTGGCACCTGGCTCCTGCCATCAGATTAGCACGGTGCGCCGGCCGTCCGCGGTGTCCATTGGAGGGTGAACCAACGGCAAAAGGAAGACCTTTCTCTCTGTCTCTCTCTCTCACTGTCTACTCTTCCTGTCAAAAAAAAATCTAAAAAATATTTTTGGGAATCTACAGGATACTATTAAAAAAAACCCAACATTTGGATTATAGCAGTTGCTGAAGCATGGAGAGAGAAACTATTAGAAGGCCTTTTTAGTGAGATAATAGCAGAAAATTCCTGGTTTTGGAGAAGGAAAAAGATATCCAAGTACAGGAAGCCCATAGAACTCCCAATAAATATGACCAAAAGATATCCTCAACACCACACGTTGTAATTAAACTCACTACAGTGAAACATAAAGAAAAGATCCTTAAATGTGCAAGAAGGAAGTGTCAGATTACTCTCAGAGGATCTCCAATTAGAGACACAGCAGACTTCTCATCAGAAACTACAGGCTAGTAGAGAATGCTGAGATATAGCCCAAGTACTTAGAGAAAAAACTGCCATCCCAGAATATGATATCCTGCAAAGCTGTCATTTGTGAAGGAAAGTGAAATAAAGACCTTTCATAGCAAACAGAGACTGAAAGAATTTGTCACCACTCATCCAGCCATGCAAAAGTTGCTTAAAGATGTGTTACACACAGAAACACAGAAACACCACCATCAATACAAAAGAAGGTGAAGGAAGAAAACCTCCTAGTAAAAGGTCACAGGAAGTTCAAAGCATATCTTAGAAATATCTTTGGTAAAATGGCAGGGCAAAGTTACTACTTATCAATAGTCAAATTGAATGTAAATGGCCTCAACACTCTCCAGTTAAAAGACACATTCTGGCTGAATGGATGGAAAAAACCATCCTTTTGCTGCTTACAAGAAACACATCTTTCCAACAAAGTGCATGCAGACTGAAAGGGAGAAGTTGGAAAAAGTGATTCCATGCCAACACATTTGATTAATTCATTTATCCCATGTGCATTCAAACAAGGGCTAATAAACATATTCTCTATACAGGGAATGGATCTAGAGAAGCCAGGATGAAAAATCTATCTGTACCTCAGGAGGCATATCTTATGCTTAGGTGCATCTTGGGTGGTCTCATATTCAACAATGGGCCCACAGTTCCTGTTGCCTGATAGTTGCAGATTTTGTAATTGTAGTTATGCTAACACAAGTTCATTTCTCAGAGTCATTTTGAGATATAGCTTGGAATCCATTCCTATTTTCACCAAAACTGTCTCATGGAGGATTGCTCTACAACATTCCAGATTAAATAACAGTAGTCTTGCTGTCCATGTTTTATGACTTTGAGAAAATTCTAAACACAGATATAGATATAATCATTTTTAATCTTCCCATGTGTTCTAGTGAGTTGTGTTAGAATATAACATAGTTTTCATGCTACATTGATTTATCTTTTCCAAAATAATACAAATTTGAAACAAGGGGACAAATTTGAAATTTTCAACAGTAGAATTATCCACAACAAGATGGCAGTTACAGGCTTTCCAATAGCCCATGTCAAAGAGCTTGTCTTCCATTCTGACATATCTTACTGATCAAGTGAAGAAAACAGCATCATAGGTTGACCATAATAAAGCACCTATGTAAATCATCAGAGGTCCAAAGCCCTGCTGTTTGAGGAGGCTTACCTGCCTCAGAAGGAGAAGGGTCTGGTTGGAAGCCTGTAAAGATGTCTTTTTCATTTTCTCCAGAAGCATTTCATGGAGGGGATGTGCTACTTCATGCACAGCATTGTAGATGAGGTAGCTGGTGTCAGATATGGTCATCACATTAACATTTCCTGGCAGAAACTCTAAGAAAGTATTTGGAGGGCAGACTTCAATTTTTCCACAAAAACACCCAACAGGCACACAGCCAAAAATGTGAAGCCGCAGTTTACTAAAGTAAAAGTCTTCTGGGTAATGGGAGGGGGTCACTGTCTTGAGTTAGGGTTTGAGGCCACGAATTTCCCTTCTGTGGTGTGAACATTCGAAGCCTCCATGGAAAGAGTGCAGCATGTGGTTCGTCTCATACACAATGATATCTGTCTTTGCTGCCATAATCCACACCTTTCCCAGGGTTAGAAAGATATCTCCCATGATGTCCACAGTCATGGGACTCTTGACATCACCATAGAGCATGTGTATCTTTGCAGATGAAAGGGTGATCCTAGTCACCTTTTTTTAAGGCCATTTATAAGAAGTTTATTGACAATATCCATTAAGTGCCAGACATAACAGTAGGGTTTGATGATATGCAAATGGGTTTGCACCAAGGGGACAAGGAAAGTATTATTTTCATTCTTTCCAATTGAAGGACACTGTCAAGTTCACTGTTCTTGAATGTTCTGCACCAGCATTTAGGAACACTTTACCTGACCAAACGCTGCAATAGCAACAATATCGTCTGTGCATTATGTCTATAATGGTTCTACATTCATGGTTTTAGTGATGCTTAGTGTTAGCATCTGGACTCCTTGGCCCTAGCAGAAGTTCTAGGACTGCAGAGCAGGGCCATGGTAATAAAACCAAGTTTTTGCACTATTATTCAAATATATTCCATTTGTATTTTAAAAAGATACTCTGGTGATGGCAGCAGAAATGGCAGAATACCGAATTCCCAAAGCCAATCCCTCCACAACAATGAATTGACTGACAAAAAAAAACCAGTCCAAATCGATTGGAACTCTGGAAATTGTCAAAGTTTCCAGCAAACAAGGGAATGCTTAATCAAGGAAAAAACCTCCAAACCGTGGCATTAATGAACTGCCACCAGGTTACTAACTGATCATTAAGCCAACAGAATGGGGACTTCAGTGGCCATACATTACAAAGAACAGACTTTACAAAATTTCAAAAACCTAAGAAACGTCAACTACAACACACAGCAATGGCAAACCCAGAGGATGGGTGAGAATCTGATTTCTAGCATCACTGCAATAGGATCTAATAATGTGTCACATAAAATATATATGTGACCACATATGTCATGATGTACCATATACAGCTTAGGTGTAGAAGAAACTATGTTATCTGGCCTTGTATAAACAGACTCCATGATCCTCTCACAGTGTTAACATGACCTGATGACACATTCCCTGAAATACATCTCTGTCATTAAGCAACAAATGTTCGGTTTTCAACAAACAGTTATGAGTCAAAGAACAAGAAAGTGTGCTCCCTACATAGTGGGTAGAAGCAGCCGATGGGAATTCTGCTGAAGAATGCCCAGGTGTTGTACTCCCCTGATAGAGATGTTATATGCTCAAGATCTAAGGGAAAATGTACAAAGACGTGAAAGCAATTTCTCAGCAAATGAAGAATACCAACAAAGAGCAATTACTGAAAGGAGCCAAATGGAAATTCCAGAGCTGGAAAGCACAGCTGACTGGAAGAGCAGATTTGAGAAGGTGGAAGAATCAACAAACATCAATCAGAATGGTCCAGTGTGGGACAGGGAGGGGAACAAATGAATGAAACTGCACGGAAGCTAGGAAATTTTAGTACATCGAGTGTCCTCACCAAATAAAAATGAGAGGATGGGGCAGGGGGTGGGGGAGACAGGAAATATTTGATGACAGTCATAACTCCAGCAGGGTAAGCATGTGCAAAGACATCTACAGCAGGCACATTGCACGGAAACTGGGCAGCCAAGAAGAACACAGCAGGAAGAGGCAAATCTTTACCTACCAGCAATCCACAAGAATGAAAAGAACTGATTCATTCTTAAGCTATGGAGGCATAAAGGCAGCAGGGGACATGTTCAAAGTGCTTTAAAAATACTTCTTAATTGAGAGTTCTACATTTAGCAAAACTACCTTCAAAATTAAGGAGAAATTAAATATAGAGTTTGTCACTATTTTGTCACCTGTCTATAGGGAATGCTGAACTGGGGCCAGCACTGTAGCGTGGCAGATAACAGCTGTTGTTTACAACACCAACATACCATAATTGGTGCTGGTTTGATTGGCTGCTCTGATTCTGATCCAGCTCCCTGCTAGTGTGATTGGAAAAGCAGTGAAAGATGGCCCAAGTGCCTGTCCCCTTGCCACCCACATGGGAGACCCAAATGGGGCTGCTGGCATCATCCTGGCCCAGCCCTAGGTGTTGTGGTCATTTGAGGAGTGATCCAGTGGTTGGGAGATCTCTCTCTTCCTTCCCTCATAACTCTGGATTTCAAACAAAATAAATCTTTTTTTTTAAGAAATGCTAAAGGAAGCCCTTCACTGAAATGAAATGGCACTTTCTTCAAATATTCACAAAGAAATAAATAACATTAATAAAATAGCTACATACATGAATGTAAAAGTCACTAAAACAATAAAAAAGGCAACTACAGGGGCTAGTGCTGTGGCTTGGTAGGCTAAGCCTCCCCCTGGGGCACCAGCATCCTGTATGGGTGCTGGTTTGTGTCCTGGCTTTTGTTCTGATCCGACTCTGCTCTTGGCCTGGGAAGCAGCGGGAGATGGTCCAAGTTCTTGGGCCCCTGTACCTATTTAGGAGACCTGGACAATCCTGGCTCCTGGCTGCAGATCGGTCCAGTTCTGGTCATTGCAGCCATTTGGAGAGTGAACCAGCAGATGGAGGATTGTTCTCTGTGTCCCCCTCTCTCTGTAACTCTGCCTCTCAAACAAAGAAAAAAAAGGCAACTATATGAAATACTTGCAAATCTATTTTGATGGCCATGTAATGTATAACAGTAATGACTTAAAGGAGGGACATTTATATGGAAGCAAAATTGTTATATACTATTGAAACTTAAGATGTTAATTGTAGTCCCCAGGTCAACCACTAAGAATATAAGCATTCATAGTAAAATAAATAACAAGAGATTTTTTTTTTACATTTTAGTAGCAATTGTATTCTTGTCACAAAACCATTTCTCTTATCAAAGATGTAATTTGTAAACCTCAAATAGCTGTGTATCTGTCCTGTTACAAGTAGATGACTTCAATTAAAAAAATTATGGGCATCATTCCGATTTATAAAAGTAAAAAGAGGAGAGAGCGGCAAGATGGCAGAATAGGAAGGGAGCACACCGATAGTCTGGGGAGAGACAGTTTAATAAAAGTGGAGATACTGCAGGTTCAAGGAAGACTAGGGGAAGAAACAGCAGAGGAAACCCTTCCGGAACTGGTGATTCACAGTGGACCTGCGTGGAGAGCGTGGGAGCCCGCAGTTTGGGACACCAGCAGCAGATTCAACACACCAGCGCTGGAACGCAAGGTGAGCCGAACCTCAATAGCCCGAGATACCAGAAGGGAAGTGGAAAGAGGAGACTAGAGCAAACAAGGCTTGAAACCCTGCGGGGAAAAGTTCACCAGGCTAACTAGAAGAGAGAGAGAGAGAGAGAGAGGGGAAAAAAAGTGACCCATACTGACACGAGTTTCTCTCTCTCCACTCACCTCTAAAAGGTGAGCAAGACAAAGAGCAGGCGCCATTTTGGAATACGTCATAAGCAGGGCGACCTCGGGTCGGCACCAGCCCCAAGCCTAGCAGAAAAACCTGACTCTGGGTGGGAGGGGTGAAATAACAGGAGATTAGAACCTAATGAATGTGTGGTGCTAATGACTGAGACTGTGAAAAAAGAGACGGTGGGGGAGAGAACTCACGGAAATCACGAATTCATGTGAGTACTCTCCAGAGACACTACAGTTCAGTAGCCTTGGCAGCCCAGTGTGAGACTACAGGAGAATCTGAGCCCACACAAAGGGCCGCAAAGATTCCCTCTCTGGTCCTTGGGAAAGAGCTTCGGATCTCTGGCTCCTGTGGGTATATCATTCGCCTGCTAACCACCCCCAATTCCATTCAGCTGTGTGGAATTACTTCCCTTTTGAAGCAAAAAAAAAAAAGTAACAGAGAGATTTACCACGCCTAAGCTGGGGGTGTCTCCTTTGACACACCCTCAACCCTGAGGAACCAAACAGAGCTCTCAGGCCACACCCACCTCAAACCTATAAGGCTCCATCAAAAGCAGACAGTCCACTTAATCTAGAGTCATAGTATAACAAGAAAAAAACACCACAGTGAAGAAACCAGTATGCCAAACAACAAACGCAAAAACCAAGGTAACAAGAACAAGGAAGACACTATGGTGCCCCCAAATGAAAAAGACACCCCAATTCAAGATTACGAAGATGATGAGATAGAAGAAATGCAAGAAGCAGATCTCAAAAAATTGGTAAGAACACTAAGAAGTACTCAAAAACAAATTCTTGAACTACAGAAATCCTTAACAGACAAGGTAGAAAATCTCTCTCGTGAAAATGAAATATTAAGGAGAAATCAAGCTGAAAGAAACAACTAGTAGAACATGAAACAGTGATAGTGATGAGAAATCATAATGAAGTGAAGAATTCAATAGATCAAATGAAAAACACATTAGAGAGCCTTACAAACAGAATGGGTAAGGCAGAAGAGAGAATATCGGACTTAGAAGACAAAGCACAGGAAAATATACAGCCAAACCAAAGAAAAGAAGAGGAAATTAGAAATCTAAAAAATATTGTTGGGAATCTACAGGATACTATTAAAAAACCCAACATTCGAGTTCTAGGAGTTCCTGAAGGCATGGAGAGGGAGAAAGGATTAGACGGCCTTTTTAGTGAGATAATAGCAGAAAATTTCCCAGTTTTGGAGAAGGACAGAGACATCCTAGTACAGGAAGCTCATAGAACCCCGAGGAAACATGACCAAAAGAGATCCTCATCATGACACATTGTAATGAAACTAACCACAGTGAAACAGAAAGAAAAGATCCTAAAATGTGCAAGAGAGAAACGTCAGATTACTCTCAGAGGATCTCCAATTAGACTCACAGCAGACGTCTCATCAGAAACCCTACAAGCTAGAAGGGAATGGCGAGACATAGCCCAGGAACTAAGAGAGAAAAACTGCCAGCCCAGAATATTATATCCTGCAAAGCTCTCATTTGTGAATGAAGGTAAAATAAAGACCTTTCATTGCAAACAGAAATTGAAAGAATTTGTTGCCACTCGTCCAGCCCTGCAAAAGATGTTTAAAGACGTGTTACACACAGAAACACAGAAACACGGCCATCAACATGAAAGAAGGAAAAAGAAAGGGAACCTCACAGCAAAAGATCACAGGGAATTCAAAGCATACATTTGGATAAAGAAATTATGGGACATGTACTCTATAGAATACTATACAGCAGTCAAAAACAATGAAATCCGGTCATTTGCAACAAGATGGAGGAATCTGGAAAACATCATTCTGAGTGAATTAAGCCAGTCCCAAAGGGACAAATATGATATGTTCTCCCTGATCGGTGACAACTAATTGAGCACCAAAGGTGAAACCTGTTGAAGTGAAATGGACACTATGAGAAACAGTAACTTGATCAGCTCTTGTGCTGACTGTTGTTGTACAATGTAATACTTTATCCATTTTAGTATTTTTTTTTATTCTAGTACTATTGGCTGAACTCTGTAATTAACAAACAATTATTCTTAGGTGTTTAAATTTTAACTGAAAAGTGATGCCTCTGAAATATAAGAGTGGGAATAAGAGAGGGAGGAGATGTACAATTTGGGACATGCTCAATTAGTCATGCCCCAAATGATGGAGTTAGAATTGTGCCAGGGAATTCCAATACAATCCCATCAAGGTGGCATGTACCAAGGCCATCTCACTCGTCCAAGTGATCAATTTCAGCTCACAATTGATCACACTGATAGGTCTAAGAGTCAAAGGGATCGCACAAGCAAGACTAGTGTCTGCTAATACTAACTGATAGAATGAAAAAGGGAGAGAATGATCCAACATGGGAAGCAGGATACACAGCAGACTCATAGAATGGCAGATGTCCTAAATAGCACTCTGGCCTCAGAATCAGCCCTTAAGGCATTTGGATCTGGCTCAAGAGCCCATGAGAATTTTTTAGGCATGGAAAGCTAAGACACTCTGAAAAACAAAAAAAAAAAAATGAAGACCTAAATGAAAGATCTCTGCGAGTGAGATCCCAGTGGAAAGAATGGGCCATCAAAGAAGGAGGTACCTTTCTCTGAAGGGAGGAGAGAACTTCCACTTTGACTCTGAATCTGTCAGAATAAGATTGAAGTCGTCGAACCCTAAAGGCTTCCATAGCCTCGGCAACTCATGACTAGAGCCTAGGGAGATTACTGACGCCATAAACAAGAGTGTCAAATTGTTAAATCAACATCAGGAGTCACTGTGTACTTACGTCTCATGAGGGATCTGTCTTTAATGTGTTATCCAATGTGAAATAATGCTATTACTATTACTGAAACAGTTATTTTACACTTTGTGTTTCTGTGTGGGTGCAAACTGATGAAATCTTTACATAGTATATATTGAATTGATCTTCTGTATATAAAGATAATTGCAAATGATTAAAAAATCTTGATGTTAAACTGGAAATTGCATAGATAATTAATCAATTCATTAAAAAAATCATGTAGGATCTCTGTCCTTAATGTGCTGTACATTGTGAATTAATACTATAACTAGTACTCCAACAGTATTTTTATTTTGTGTCTCTATGTGAGGGCAAACTGTTGAAATCTTTATGTAATATGTACTAAACTGATCTTCTGTGTATAAAGAGAATTGAAAATGAATCTTGATGTGAAGCAAGGGGAGAGGGAGTGGGAAAGGGGAGGGTTGCGGGTGGGAGGGAAGTTATGGGGGGGAAGCCATTGTAATCTATAAACTGTATTTTGGAAATTTATATTCTTTAAATAAAACCGTTATAAAAAAACAAATTTCACTCATATGTAAAAACTACAGGTTTAAAATATGCAGTCTTAATAAATGTTTAAAAACTAAAAAAAAAAGTAAAAAGAATCAGGTGAATACAGAGAAAATAACAAGCCTCTGAATTAATCTGCTTCTGAAACCGTCAGTAATTTTCCTATCCAAACAATGTAAAAATGTGAGTTTCTTCATGCTTAAACACTACAGAAAATAGAAACTTAACGTGGTTGGTACATGAGACAATGTCAACTTTTTACAAAAACAAAAACATGCTTCAGTACAAAATAATAAAACAAGATACACTAAAGTTTATGAAACAAATAACATATTCTGCCTTCTTTTCTAAAGTGTCATGGCAAACAATTTACAAACCTTTTCTTTAGTACAGAATGAACAATAACTATAGGTAATGAGAAAATGTTCAACTTTTACAAAGTAGACCTTGGAACATTAAGAAAATGCATCTTCCCAATGGAAAAATAGTTGCTTAATCTTAGTTATAGTAGGATAATGGCCACATTAGATTCTATACTGCAGATACATCTATCCAAAATACTAATTTTAAAATTTTAATACAGTATTTTAATATAAATATCTATCATTTTTAGACAAAGATAATTTACCAAGTACATGCTATCAGAATGAACTTTAGTTATAAGAAATGTAAAATTTCAAGTTACAGATAAAATAATAAAAAATGAGCATGACACATTCTAGTATATTTTAAGGTCCTGAGAGCCTAGCAGACTTAAGGGACAAGATAGTAGGTATTTTATCACTTAACAATCTACTGAAAGATTTAAGTAAATTTCTTCCTTGCTAGCTGAATTTCTCCCCACATGAAAAGCAGAATTTCTTTTCCTCTACTCCTTGGTTTTTAAAAAATCATGTTCTCCACTTATCAACCTATATAATCTTTGGACAGTATATAAACTTTCTTTAACAGGTAGCTTGGCTATGTATTGCACTGATTGCATTAGATTATTTTGCAATCATCATATTGACAATGAATTCCCCTTGGCATGGAAAAAACTGCATTTTTATCAATTAGAGTTCCTTGTTCTATTTTCCCTCATCCAAATCCCTCCTCATATATAATTTAATCATATTTGTTATTCCTTCCTAAAAACAGTTAATACTATCCCTAAAGTGCTTCCATTTTCAGTATGTCAAAGCAGCTTGCAACAATGGCAGACAAAGATAAGCTTGACTTTATCTTCAGTGAAAAGATCATAAGCATTTCCAAACCTCAAATAGTTTTGGCTACATCTTGCTTGCTGATGAGGACCTCTAATAATCTCACTTTGGCTTTTATGTGCTTGTATTCATAGTACTCTTCTGCCATTGGAATCCTGTCTTCCTTTTGTGGACTTCCTCCTGTTTGTTTAAAAAACTGCTCTTCAAATTCTCTTAAGGCTTTCCGGAGTCTCTTCTTGTCAGCTCTAGTTTCTCAAAGATGGTCAAGCAGTGCAGGCATTGTAGCTTCATGTAAATTAGACATGGAGGGAGCTTGCTGTTTTACCTCTTTCTTTTCATTTGGAAGCAGGGTCCTAACAGGCTCAATCTCATTTGAGTAGGTGACCTGTTCACCAATAGGAAGACGAGATGCTGGGACTGGCAAAGAAGGCTGCTGACCTCCCTGTTGACAGTCTTCATCAGAGTCCTCTTCCTCAATTGTTGGAAGAAGAGAAGGCATTGACAAGATTTGCTTGATAATTCTGTACAATCATAAAGAGGCTTTATGAGTTTCTTGTCTTGCTTGGTTAACTTGGAGTCCTCCTGTGGCAGAAGCTGCTGTCTCTTCTCCTTGATACATGTCCACACAGTCTCCTCCCCAGAAAAGCCTGGCTCAGGGCCTGTGGCTTCTGGCTTCCCATGCTCTCTAGGACTGTGGGTTGCTCACATGAGAGGTTTCCAGGTGAGCCTTTGGGAGCACTCCCTTGTTCTTCTGACAGCTTCAGCTTTAGTTCTTTGAGCTGTTTGCGACCTTTAGCCAAATCATTCATCCATTTCAGGACTTCAGGATTAGAAATCTTGTCACCATGTGAAGGCTGGTACTTCTTTTTCTGTTTCAGTGGTGCATACATACTCTTAATAGCAGGGATCCCTGTGTGACTTCTGGAACAGAGTTCCAACCTCCAGTAAATCCCATCCTCCAGTGAAATTTAATATTTGAGGGAGAAATAAATCTTTACTACATGGTTCTCTTGATAGTTTGGAACTCACTTCTTACCAGGGCATAACTTAGGTTGTTTTAAAGAAGACAATCCTTTACCATCTCTGATTTTCTTCAAAATGAATTTTCAAGCACAAAATTCATATCAGCTAATGTTGTCTGTACTTCACAGTAATGACATAATTGCTGTTTGTGTAAAGGGCAGCCCCCTATTAATAATAATCCTTGAGAGGAGGCGCCAACATGTAGGATACTAGGTCATATGCTAATGTCCCACATGGAGGCTTCTGGGTCTGATTCTGGGCTCCAGTTCCTGATTCTACCTCCCTGCAAATGCACACCTGGGAGGCAGCAGGTGATGGCTCCAGTAGTTAGGTTCCTGCCACCCATATGTATTTTAATTGAGTTCATTACTCACATCTTTCAGGCTGATTCAAATTTGAAGAGATGCTCTCTTCATTCTCCTTCCCCTCCCTCTCCTTCTCCCATACAAATACAATATTTTAATTTTTAATCTCTGAGACACAGAGTTGTAAGTATGAACATTCACTGGGAGAGCCGTGAAAGGATCCACTAAGGTTGTTGAGAGGAAGGCATAGAGCACAGGTGAACCACAACGCAACTGCAAATGAGCCCTGTTGCTCCTTGGAGGCCTTCAGAACTGGTCTGTCAGATTGCATCTGACAGTCATTGGCCTCTGGATACCGCCTAAGAGAGTAGAAATGGAAAGTTTTCTGTGCTGTGGGTATTCCCAGGAAGGCACTGGGCTGTGAGCAGTCAGCTGTCACTACTCCCAGTCAGTGGCAAAATGGCTGCATAGCCCTACACAGGAATCTGGTGGAGGCTCTACGCTTCCACTGCTCCTTCCCTGTCTCCCTTCTCCTTCCCGCATTAATGGTCTCACACCATGGGAAAATCCCTGGGTTCTGTTCTGTATCACTGTGCGGCTGCGATGTCAACATCCAAATTCCACTAGCATTAGAAGTTGGAAAGGCTCCAACATTTCTTTCCAGAATTCATGGCCTATTCATCTGGAGGATCCTGTAGAGCTCTAAAAAGATTCTGATCTCCTTACTGGACAGGATAGAAAATGAAATATTAAGGAGGAATCAAAATGACATGAAGCAACTAGTAGAACGTGAAAACTGTGATAGTGAAGAGATATCATAATGAAATGAAGAATTCAATAGGTCAAATGACAAACACATTAGAGAGCCTTAGAAATAGAATGAGTGAAACAAAAGAGAGAATATCAGACTTAGAAGAGAGAGAACAGGAAAGTATGCAGTCAAACCAAAGAAAAGAAAAGGAAATTAGAAATCAAAAACATTGTTGGGAATCTATAGGATACTATAAAAATGTCCAACTTCAGGTTCTAGAGGTTTCTGAGGGAATGAAGAGAGAGAAAAATTTAGAAGGCCTTTTTAGTGAGATACTGGCAGAAAATTTCCCATGTTTGTAGGACAGAGACATCCTAATACAGGAAGCTCATAAAACCCCTAGTAAACATGACCAAAAGAGATCCTTATCAATACATTGTAATTAAACTCACCACAGTGAAACATAAAGAAAAGATCCTAAAATGTGCAAGAGAGAAATGTCAGATTACTCTCAGAGGATCTCCAATTAGATCCACAGCTGATTTCTCATCAGAAACACTACAGGCTAGGAGGGAATGGCCCAGTATAGCCCAGGTACTAAGAGAATAAAATTCCATCCCAGAATATTGTATCCTGCAAAGCTGTCATTTGTGAAGGAAGGTGAAATAAAGACCTTTCATAGCAAACAGAAACTGAAAGAATTTGTCACCACTCATCCAGCCTTGCAAAAAAATGCTTAACGATGTACTACACACAGAAACACAGCCATCAATATGAAAGAAGGTAAAGGATCACCTCCCAGTAAAAGATCATAGGAAGCTCAAAGCATACGCTAGAAAATATCTTTTGGAAAATGGCAAGGCAAAGTTACTACTAATCAATAGTCACATTGAACCTTAACAGCCTCTACTCTCCAGTTAAAAGACACAGACTGGCTGAACGGATTAAGGAACAAAACCTATCTATTTGCTGTCTATAAAAACACCTCTTTCCAACAAAGATGCATACAGACTGAAATTGAAAGGTTGGAAAAAGATATTCCATGCCAATAGAAACCAAAAAATACCCAACCAAACAAACAAACAGGTGTAGCCATTTTAATATCAGACAAAATAAACTTCAACACAAAGACTGTTAAGAGAGAAAGAAATACACTATGTAATGATTAAGGGTTCAATTCAACAGGAAGATGTAACTATTATAAATGTGTATGCACCTAATTACATGGCACTGGTTTATTTAAAAGATATTTTAAGAGACAAAAAGGAAGACTTAGATTCCAACACAATAGTGCTGGGGGACTTTAATACTCCACTCTCAGATATAGATCAACAAGACAGAGGATCAAAAAGGAAACAGCAGATTTAATCTACACTATTGCCCAAAAGGATCTAATAGATAACTAGAGAACTTTTCATCCTACTTTGAAAGAATTTACATTCTTCTCAGCAGCGCATGGAACCTTCTCTAGGATTGACCACATATCAGGCCATAAAGCAAGTCTCAGCAAATTCAAAAGAATTAGAATAATACCATGGAGCTTCTCAGACACAGTGGAATGAAGTTGGAATTGAGCAACTCAGGAATCCCTAGAGCATATGCAAACACATGGAGATTGAACAACATGTTCTTGAATGAACAATGGGTCATAGAAGAAATTAAAAGAGAAGGCCGGCGCCGTGGCTCAACAGGCTAATCCTCTGCCTTGCGGCACCGGCACACCGGGTTCTAGTCCCGGTTGGGGTACCGGATTCTGTTCTGGGTGCCCCTCTTCCAGGCCAGCTCTCTGCTGTGGCCCCGGAGTGCAGTGGAGGATGGCCCAAGTGCTTGGGCCCTGCACCCCATGGGAGACCAGGAAAAGCACCGGGCACCTGGCTCCTGCCATCGGATGAGCACGGTGCGCTGGTCGCAGTGTGCCAGCTGTGGTGGCCATTGGAGGGTGAACCAACGGCAAAGGAAGAACTTTCTCTCTGTCTCTCTCTCTCACTGTCCACTCTGCCTGTCAAAAATAAAAAAAGAGAGAAATCAAAAATTTTCTGGAAGTAAATGAGGATAACAGCACAACATATGAAAACTTGTGGAATACAGCAAAAGCAGTGTTAAGAGGAAAGTTTATATCAATAGGTGCCTACATCAAGAAATTGGAAAGGATCCGAATAGATGAGCTTTTAATTCATCTCAAGGATCTAGAAAATCGGCAGCAAACCAGACCCAAAGCTAGTAGAAGAAGAGAAATAATTAAAATCAGAGGATGATTAAAGATCCCTACAAACAAGGTGCTTTTTCCAGAATAACCAGGATTACTTGAGTCCAAGTTTCCATAACAAGAATAAACAACTTCACGAAATATCATGGATTGAAAAAAAAAATAAAAAAAAATAAAATCAGAGAAGAATTCAACAGGATTGAATCCAAAAAAAATTTTAAAAATCAGCCAAACAGCTAGTTTTTCAAAAAAATAAACAAAATTGACACTCCATTGGCCCAATTAACTAAAAAAAAAAAAGACGCAAATTAATAAAATCAGAGATGAAAAATGAAACGTCATAACAGACACCACAGAAATAAATAGAAACATCAGAAATTACTACAAGGAGTTGTATGCCAATAAACAGGGAAATCTATCAGAAATAGATAGATTCCTTGACACATGCAACCTACCTAAATTGAACCAGGAAGACATAGAAAACCTAAACAGACCCATAAGTGAGTCAGAAATTGAAACAGTAATAAAGGCTCTCCCAACAAAGAAAAGCCCAGGACCAGATAGATTCACTGCTGAATTCTACCAGGCATTTAAAGAAGAACTAACTCCAATTCTTCTCAAACTATTCAGAACAATCAAAAAAGAGGGAATCCTCCCAAATTATTTCTATGAAACCAGCATCACCTTAATCCCTAAGCCAGAAAAAGATGCAGCATTGAAAGAGAATTACAGACCAATATCCCTGATGAACATAGACTCAAAAATACTCAATACAATTCTGGCCAATAGAATGGACAACACAACAGAAAGATCATCCACCTAGACCAAGTGGGATTTATCCCTTTATGCAGGGATGGTTCAATGTTCACAAAACAATCAACGTGATACACCACATTAACAGACTGCAGAAGAAAAACCATGATTATCTCACCAGATGCAGAGAAAGCATTTGATAAAATACAACACCCTTTCATGATGAAAACCCTAATCAAACTGGGTATGGAAAGAACATTCCTCAATACAATCAAAGCAATCTGTGAAAAACCCACGGCCAGTATCCCATTGAATGGGGAAAAGCTGGAAGCATTTCCACTGAGGTCTGGTACCAGACAGGGATGCCCACTCTCACCACTGCTATTGATTAGAGTTCTGGAAGTTCTAGCTGAGGCATCAGGCAAGAAAAAAAATCAAAGGGCTACAAGGTGGGAAGGAAGAAGTCAAACTGTCCCTCTTTGCAGACGATATGATTCTTTATTTAGGGTATCCAAGGAATTCTGCTGAGACTATTGGAACTCATAGAAGAGTTTGGCAAAGTAGCAGGATATAAAATCAATGCAAAAAATCAACAGCCTTTGTATAACAGGCATTGCCACGGCTGAGAAAGAACTGCTAAATTCAATCTCATTCATAATAGCTACAAAAACAATCAAATTCCTTGGAATAAACTTAACCAAGGTCGTTAAAGAGCTCTATAATTCAAAATCATGAATTTCAAATTGAAAATACACATGTAAGACATTCTATTGTTTTCTTTGAAAAGTGGGAGAAAACAGATATGATCACAGGAATTAAGTGACTGAGAACTAACACAGTTCCTTTCAGTTGTCACATTGAAACCACTGATGATGAGAGCTTGGTAGTTCAAGCTTCTCAATGGGGAGAGAATCAGACTGATGGGTGGGGAGCTCAGGTATGTGGAGGGGTAGGTGTGGGGGATGAACTTCTGCCTCTCTCTGGAATGTGGCTTATTCACATATTAATCAGGAAGCCCATTCTTTTTGCAGCAGGATATTATGGCCCTGGGAGTGACATCAGACACGGTAATGATGAGGATTTCTGTGGTGCATGAAAGGTCATCATGACTGATTTCACCCCTTCACCTTTTGTCTCCAGTATCATGCAGCTGGGTGTTTTGGTCATTCGAACACCGACTTTTCTAACCCTGCCAAATCTATCAAAGCTGTCTATTCACACAACCCTTGGCCACTGTGCACACTGTTTAACAGGGCTTCTGTCCCAGGATGCAATGATTGCCAAAGCCTTGTTGGACTATGATGCAACCCTTGAGGTAAAGGAGGTAGACAAATGCAAAACATGTTTTTCGAAAGGGTTTTCCCTCATAATGGAGGGCAACAGGTGCAGAGCCTCAGGCAGGCGGATCCCCTGAGTTTCTGGATGAGACAAATGGGAAGCATTGAAAATACAAGGAAACCAGAGCAGCCCTGATCACAGGACACTCACAGCCAAGTCTCAGCACTGTGAATTGCTTAGAACTCTGCATTCTGCTTTTAGCTGTGGTCTGGTCTAGCTCACCAGACTGGCACACAGGTTCCTACAGGCGGAGGGCACACATCAATACCTGGAGTCAGCTGTGCTCTACACAGAGCTCCACTGTCACTGCTGATTGATGATCCCTCAGACCTGATCCAGCCCTGTGTCTGCTCCTCTCAGCTGAGACTCAGGGCTCTCCCTATAATTTGGGGAGACAGTGACATGTCATTGCCTCTGATTTTTCTCTACATACTCCTGCAGGTTTTATATAATTCACAGGTCAAGAATGATGAGAACTGCCTTGATTACCTGAAGCCAAGTGTCTTCAGAGATGGAGACCTTATGCTGGGAGTGTTTTTTCCCCTGTACTACATGGAACCAGAAAGAGAGATGATCCAATTATCCTTTTTACTCAAGCCTGAGTATAAAGTGGTGGCATCTTGGTAAGTTCAAGGTGTGTGTTTCTGTGTTTTTAATGTTTTATTTAAGGTACATATATTCACGCATTTCATATATGCAGAATCAGGAACAGTAATCTTTCCCTCCCCCCGTGCTCTCACTCTTCTTCCTCTTTCTTTTCCCATTGCTACCACTAATTCTACAAACCTATTTTCAATTTTCTTTATACTCATAAGATTAACCCTACAGTAAGTAAAGAAATCAACAAATAATATGAGGGGGAAAAAGCATTGTTCCTCAACAGCAATCCAAGGGCTGTAAATAATCATTGAATCTCAAAATGTCAATTTCACTCCTATCCATTATATTTTAGATAGTCTACATCTGTGAAGTGTTTTTATGCCTGTATTTGAGTACATGGTTATGTCTGTGTGTGTTCAATACCTCTTGAAACTTCTGACAATTCTGCACAGAATGGCAGAAACACAGTTCCTTGAAAGCTAAGATCACCTCTTTTCTTTAACATTTCACTACCTTTTATTTCCATTTTCTTTCTGACTCCTTCAGAGACATAGGTGAGGCACTAAGATTTTTGTGCCTATTCCATCGGCTAGATATCTGTGAGAACACCCTGGGGTTCTTGGAGTCAGTGAGATGGTTGGGAGCTCGGGTCTTCTATTGCTAGCACCTGTGGAGGGAGAACACTGGAGTCCTAAGTCCATGTCCCGAGGTCAATGTCGGGAAGGCCTCAGTCTAGGTAGCAATTGCTGACAAGGGTGATACCCATCTTGCCTGTGACCTGAAGCCATGAGGCAGACCCTGTACCCTCACAGATCAATAATTGAATCCTACTAAACTAGAGGCATTTGGACCCTGATCCTGAAAATCAGAAGCAAGGGAAATAATCTTCCATACACGTTTAAGGGCTTCTTCTTGGAAACTACCATTTTCTTCTCCAGGAACAATGCAGAAACTGCATGCATCCTGAGCTTTGCATCAGTGGTGTGTCTTTCTGGTAACTGATCACTGTGTTTGCGCTTAAGGAGGGGCTTAGTAGAAGGTCTGTCTGCACACTTTGTTAGTGCCAACAGTGGAGTTCACCTCTCAGTTGACCCAGAGATCCACATGCTTACGTGTTAGGATAGAGTTTTGCAGTGTGCAATTTTCTTAAATGATGTGAGTCTGTCCTTATCAGTTCTTTCTGGTGTATAAGACTTGTTACCTCTGCAGGTTGTGCTGTGCTAGTGAGAAAGTGGGGGTGCTGATCTTTGGATCAGAATCACACCTTGTATTTTCTCCTAACATGTACCATTACATTCTTGTTCTTTTTCAGTGTTTCACTTTGAGTTTCCTTACCTCTTTTATTTTATTCATTGCTAGTCCCAATGTGAAATGGTACTTGTGATGGAAAATGTTTCATGCTTGTGGATTTCTGCTTAGGTGGCAACTGATGTTTGTTTGCATTCTGCCAGTGGTGGGGCTCTGTGTAGGGAAAGTGAGGACCTGCCTTGTTCATGATCCCCAGAGGAGAGTTCTGTTTATGTCACAAGTTTAGAGGCCAAACTTTGCACTCTGCCTTATGTCCTCCAGCCCAAAACATGTCTGGCCACCCTCCTTGTGTGCTGAAGAGTGCCAACCATCATGTGCTTGTTGTGTCCAAGAATGTTCTAGGCCCCAACCAAGGGAAGCCCTGTTACAGGCAGACTCAGTTTCTCCTCAATTACACTTCCATACCTAACAATTTATCATGAATGTATTTCCCTGTAACTGATGGATATTGTTACTGTTTCCATGCCAACCAAGTTTTATTTTATGTTAATAATGCATACCTGTTTGCTCAATGTTGTACATTTAGGAAATCACTAACTGTGTGTGATTATGAGTAATATACAATGATAATTTTTAGTTAATAAAGTTTACATTTTTTTCCTGAGATAATTGGACTAATTAATAGCTCATGAGATATGCTGTTTCATAAAACATTCAGTGCTTATTGCCAAATACTTGCTGATCAACTAGGAGACTTTCTAATTCACCATACCTATTTTCAGTGCATCCCCATTCTTCTGACCTTCCCTCCTACACTGGATAACACTAATCTATCCTTGTTCTTTGTGGAGCTGCTTATTATGGACATTTTCTGTAAACTGATTCATGTCTTTGTGATCTTTTTGACTGGACTTTTTGGGTGCACATTATTTTCACATTTTATCCATGGCAGAGCTTCCAGAATTGCCTAGTATACAGTTATCCTAATATCTTAACAACTAAGTCTGCTTTTGGCATTAAGATCTTTCTGGTTGTTCATAGCAGGCAAGGAGTATTATTTGTTCCTCAATGTTCTTGGAATTAGTTGTACCATTGGAATTGTCTATAATTTAAACAATCAGGAAAAAGTCCTGAGTTTGTGCAATCATAGTCTTTTGCCTTTAGAAATTGGATTCTAGATTCAATCTTACTTTATCATTGGTTCTTAAAAGTTGTCCTTTGTTTCTAAAACGTTTGATAAACTTGCACTGTTATTCACTTTAGTTGTACCAAATAAATATTCTAAAACATGTATATAGCATAATCTGACTCTATAATATATTGCATTCACTAATGTATTCTGTGAAATGATTGCATCAAGAGATTTGTAAGTGGAATCAGAAGAAAATAATTCCTTTAAGAGATAGTAATGCCTCCAATTTGAGTTTTTTCTCAGAATTGCTGTTCTATTCTCAGCGTTTTGTGCTTTCATATGAACTTTAGACAATTTTTTTCTAAATTTGTAAATAATGTCACTAGAATTTTTCCTTACTGTTTCTCTTTCTTTTTTCTTCCTTTCTTCCCCTTTCCCCTTCCACTCTTTATTCAGTCACCAGAATTTTAATGGGGATTGCAACGAATCTGTAGATAGCATGTTAACACTATCAATTATTGCAATCCATGAACAAGGGATATCCTTCCATTTTTTGTGTCCTTAATGATGCCTCTCATAAGTGTTCAATAAATTTCACTATTAGTTTTGTTCTTGATAACTTTACCTTTTTGGTTTAATTTATTCCTAAATATTTAATTTTTTGAAGCTAATGTGAATATTTCTTTTTTAAAAATTATTGTTTATTATTTTTATTTATTTTCATTTTCTTTGAAAGCCAGAGGAACAGAGACAGGAGAGAAGTGATATCTTCCTTGTACTGCTTTTCTTCTCAAATGCCAGCACCAGCCAGGGCTGGGTCAGGCCACAGCAGAAGCTCAGAATTTAATCCAGGATGGCAGAGACCCAAGTACTTGAGCTATCACTGCTGTGTCCCAGTGTGTGCATTAGCAGGTAGCTGGAATCAGAAGGAGAACCATGGCTCAAACATTGGCACTCTACTATGGGTTGTAGGAACCCCAAGCAGTGTCTTTTTTTCCTAAGTGAGAACCATTATTATTTATTTCTCAAAGAAATCTTTTATTTAAGGAATACAAACTTCATGTATTTCATAAGTACATCTTTAGGAATATAGTGATTCTGCCCACCATTGATCATTTTTTCTTTCTATTTGTAACTAATATCTTTTTTAACTCTTTACTCTCAGTGAATGTGTATCATTACCTGTGAAGTGAGTTTCTTATAGATATTGTATGGTTGGTTATAGTTTCTTTTTTGGGGGATTTTATTTACGTATTTGAGAGGTAGAGTTACTGACAGTGAGAGGAGGAGACAGAAAGAAAGGTCTTCCTTCTTTTGGTTCACTCCCTAAATGGCCGCAATGGCTGGAGCTGTGCTGATCTGAAGCCAGTAGCCAGGAGCTACTTCCAGGTCCCCTCATGGGTGGAGGGGCCCAAGAACTTGGGCTGTCTTCTACTGCTTTCCCAGCTCATAGCAGGGAGCTGAATCAGAAAAGGATTAGCCTGGACTAGAACTGGCACCCGTATGGGATGCCAGTGCTGCAGGTGGTGGATTAACTTACTGCGCCACAGCACCAGCGCTGGGTTATTTTTTGTTTTCTTTTCTTTTTGAAAATTTTTTATTTATTTTTTGAGAGGTAGAATGACAGACAGTGAGAGGAAGAGAGAGAGAAAGGTCTTCCTTTCATCGGTCCACTCCCTAGATGGCTGCAATGGCCAGAGGTGTGGCCATATGAAGCCAGGAGCCAGGAGCTTCTTCCAGGTTTCCCTGATGGGTGCAGGGGCCCAACAACTTGAGCCATCTTCTACTGCTATCCCAGGCCATAGAAGAAGGCTGTATCAGAAGAGGAGCAGCTGGGACTAGAACCAGTGCCCATATGAGATTCCAGTGCTTCAGGCCAGGTATTTAACCCACTGCGACACAGCGCTGGCCCCCTATTATTAACTTTTGACAATTTCACTGCAACATTCCTTGTGGAACGACTTTATTGGTTGAGTCTGTTCAGGGTTGAACGTCCTTTATCTGGATGTTCATATCTCTTTCAAGACTTAGGAAACTTCCAATTATTATTTCATTCAGGAAGTTCTCCATGGCTTTTTCCTTTAATTGTTCCTGTAACAACAAATGTTTGTTTACTTATTGATATCCTACATATCATACTGGCATTTTTCATGATTTTTACGATTGTATTATTTCAAAAACCTACTCTCAAGATCAGCAGTTTGTTTAGATGGAATGTGGAATGTCAGCTATCTGGTTATTACTTTGACTTTGGTTCTTGGTGAGCCCAGGATTGTAATCTCTAAGTGATCTCTTTAGCTATGACCAATGTCAGCAGTTTCTACGAATCCCACAGTTATCCCGTCTGCAACAGTTCATGGGGGTAGTGGTAAGCCAGTGGGTTTGAGCTTCCAAATGTGTCTGTCTTCAGGCCCCAGAGTTAGCTGTGAATTGCAGTAGGGGTTGTGATGTCAGTAGCTACATTTTTAGATTGAGAGGGACATATATGTCTTTCCCTTGTCCCAGGCTTCTGGAACTTGGCACCAGAAGCTTTGTCCCTGTAACTGGGTCATGTGAGTAGACCTTTCCCACATTTTCTGGCAGTGTGTGGGTAATAGTGGGGCTTATAGCACCCAAAGCTCCACTTCAAGCACTGGGAAATTTGAAGGGGACCATGAAGTTAAATGCAGGCAGGATTTTGCATGGTCCTGCAGGCTGTACAGGTGACCTAAGAACTATTGTACTAACAGTCTCAGTAGTGGAGTTGCCAAGCAGGAAGGATATCTTTCATAGGTCCCAGAGTAAAAGTGTAGGTTCTGGTGAGGGTTACACATTGTCTGCCAAGGATCTCCATCAGTGGAATGGAAATAGAGCATTCCCCAGGTCCCACAGGAAAAGCAAGGTAATCGCAGGACTTAGCAATAGTTGTAGTTCTGGTGCTACTGGTTGCAGCTGAGACCTGGAACCTGGGGGACCAAGCACCAAGTGGTAAGAGATGCAGAAGGGGACTTCTTAAGTTCTGGTTTTCTGGAATTGTGCATTGGCTACTGCCAGTTGGCTCCAACACACAACAGCTTAAGACAATTTCCTGAGATTGTGTGTGAGGGAGCATAGCTCCAGGCCTGGTGTCCTGAGTTTTCATTCCATCTCCTGGAAATGTGGTCCTTCCTTTGTTGTTCTGGATTTTTATTTTCTGTCATGGAGCAAATGTTGGCCCTCTCTAGCCATCTTGAACATTATTTCTTATATTCTGAATCTCTGTAAGTTTATGGCAGGGTCATTGATTAGAGAATTATTCACTTTATTATCAGATACTGGAAAGATTAGTCTTGGTAAAGCAACCTCTTTATGGGCTTTGGTGCAATGTGGGGAATAAGGATACATATGTCACTTTTTTTAAAAAAGAGGTATTCATTTATTTTAAATCAGAGTTATACAGAAAGAGGAGAGTCAGGGAGAAAGGGAGAAAGGGAGAGAGAGAGAGAGAGAGAGAGAGAGAGAGAGAGAGAGAGAGGGAAAATCTTCCATCCGATGTTTCACTCCCCAGTTGGCTGCAATGACTGGAGCTGCAGTGATCCAAAGCCAGCAGCCAGGAGCTTCTTCCAGGTCTCCCACATGGGGGCAGGGCCCCAAGGACCTGGGACATCCTCAACTGCTTTCTCGGGCCATAGCAGAGAGCAGAATTGGAAGTGGAGCAGCCAGATCTTGGCATAGGGGATGCCAATGCTTCAGGCCAGGGTGTTAATCCCCTGTGCCACAGTACCAGCCCAGCCACATTTTTTTAAAGATGACTTTTTTTCTTTGAAGCCTTATTTATTTATCTGAAAGGCAGAGTTATAAAGAGGCAGAGGCAGAGGCAGAGAAATAGAGAGCAAACAAGTGAGTGAGAGAGGTCTTCGATCTGATGGTTCACTTCCCAGATGGCTGCAATGGCCAGAGCTGCACTGATCCAAAGCTGGGAGCCAGGAGCTTCTTCTGGGTCTCCTACATGGGTGCAGGGCCCCAAGGCTCTGAGCCATCTTCTACTGCTTTCCCAGGCCATAGCAGAGAGTAGTATCAGAAGTGGAGCATCTGGGACTCGAACTGGCACCCATATGGGATGCTGGCATTGAAGGTGGTGACTTTACTCACTATGCCACAGTGCCAGCCCCAACACATGTCACTTTGATGCTTATGATCTCTGAAGGTTTTCTACCAGCTTGTGGCAGTGTTTACATGTTTACATCAGGAAACAAAGAATTCAGCTAGTCATATTTCACCTGATAGCCAGTACTACAAATAGCTCCAGAGTGAATAAAATTCACTTCAAAAAAGAAAATCATAGCAATAAGGTAAACTGATGAGAAGTAAAAAACAAATTTCATTAACGCTCTTAATTTATCATTTAAAATAATGTAAGCATTGGACAGATCTTCAAAGCCTAATTTTTGTGTTGGATCTACTTTAGATAACAAATAATCCTGTATATGAGCTAAAATGATTTGATTAAATGTTTCCATAAAGGAAACATTTGTTTAGGCAACAGAAGAAAACTTTGAGTTTCATATGTACGAATAATGCACACAATATACTGTGTAACACACATGCAAACTCATTTTTCCTAAATGGAAAACTATGCCTTTTGGGAACTGTATAAAAATGTTTTAGAAATATTTAAGTGGAATTATATATTAGTATTAATCCCAACATTGAAACATGAGAATCAATGCAAACCTGCATTCGCATATAGCTTATTAAGAAGTGAGATTTTTCATAAGATTCAAATTATGGATGAAATGTAGAAATTAGAAAAAGTTCAGAGCAATTCACAGGAAGTCATATTTTTTGGCAAAAAATGCAGAGAATGTTCAATGTGAAATGTTAACAAAGTTCAGTGAAGAGGAGAAAGGACAACAAAGTGTTATAATTTGGGTTTATATCAACTAGAAGTCCTAATTCTATTATTTTTACTTGTTGAACTATAACTATAAATAGTCACTATGTTCAGTGAATATTAAGTGAATTAAAAGTATGTTATAAAAAATTAAAAGTAAAAAAGAAAGGAATAAAGGAAGAGGGAGGGAGGGAAGTGTCATGATCTTAGAATTGTATCTTTGAAATACACAATATAAGTCCTCTTTATATTAATAATAAAACAGGAAAAACATAAGCCCCTAATCAAATGCTTATTTTCAAATCAAATATAATTTCTTAAAGATTTATTTCTCTATTTGAAAACCAGAGTTAAACAGAGAGAAAATGAGAGGCAGAGAGAGAGAGAGCGAGAGAGTGAGCGAGAGAGCAAGAGCAAGAGCGAGAGAGAGAGAGAGAGAGGTCTTCCATCTGGTGGTTCACTCCTCAGCTGGATGCAAAGGCTGTAGCTGTGCTGATATGAACTCAGGAGCCAGGAGATTCCTCCGAGTCTCCCACGAAGGTGCAGGGGCCCAAAGACTTGGGCTATCTTCCACTGCCTTCCCAAACCATAGCAGAAAGCTGAACTGGAAGAGGAGCAGCCAGGACTCAAAATGACATCCATATGGGATGCCGGCACTGTAGGCAGTGGCACCACCCAGTACACCACAGTGCTGGCCCCCAAAGTAAATATAATTTAACAAGGCTTCTTTCACAGGAGCTGATACATCAGAGTAGAAAATTGTAGAAATGGCACATGCAAAATGAATTCAGGTGAATGTGGTTAGAGAGGATAATATTTAAACAACACACAAATTAGCTGTCATTTAAACTTTTTCAGAACTAACAGAAAAGAAAAAGTGCATCTTGACTTCTGTCTCCAGTAAAACTCAGATTCCATATTGGGATACATCAAGGCTTTTCTAAAAAGTTTATGCAAAAGAGTGTGCATAGGCAGCTTCCTTCCCACATCTGCACTGAAGAACTCACTCCTTTCCCTAAATATGACCTCTTCATAGGTGGTTGTGGAGGAACTACCAACATGTCCTGGCTTTTCACTTTGCCATCCAGGAGATCAATAAGAATCCCTACTTACTCCCCAACATGTCCTTGGGGTACCAATTCTACAATGGTTTTCCCAGTGATCAGTTCACTTTGTGGAGCACTCTGCACTGGCTCTCAGGACAGGGTATATTTGTCCCTAACTACAACTGCAAAAAACAAGACAAATCAGTCGCTATCATTGCAGGAACCACATCAACATTTTCTGCTGAAATTGGAACTCTTTTGGAGCTCTACAAAATCCCACAGGTATGTTTTGAGTTTCAGAGAAAATACTTGCTCCCCTAACTCCATTCTCACCTGTGTCAAAAAGGCAATGTGGAAGCCAAGAATACATATCTCACCATGATTTAAAGCAGGAAAACCCTGGGGCATGAAATTATTAACAGAGGGAGGGAGAAGGAAGAAAGGGAAGGGGCAGTGAATGCTTAGAGTCTCCACTCAGATTCTTACCTAGGGCCAATATATCCATCCCCTACTGCTGGGATTATTGACTTCATTGTACTTACAGCACAGTGCCTCAAAGGAAATATCCACAACACCAAGCAGTGTCCTGTCCTGGGTGGCATCCACAGATGAATGATACATATGTGGGGATTTAAAGACCTGGGCATTTACTTTTTCTTTGAGACATCACAGAGGGCCATACCTTCCCTAAGACTGCTAAGAGTGTTGGAGGCTCAGTTCCAGTGAGATAGGTGTTCCCAGATTCCCTTTTCCAAACCTCGCTCACTCACCTGTACCCAATGATTTTTTCATAGGAATCCCAGTGAATGTTCAACTATTTATAATTCCTGATATCACAGATTTTTTTCATAACTTTTTTGATTTTAAGAGACAGAAAGAGACATAACAGAGGTCTTCCTTTCATTGTGGTTACTCAGTAATGTGCTGGGGTTCTGGCCATTGCAGGCCCTGGGTCTAGGAATTCTGTTCAGGTCTCTCATGAGGGTTAACTAATTCAATTAATCAAGATATCACAGCTGCCTCCCAGGGTCTGCATTAGTATCTCAGAGACTTTTGTGAGATCCAGTACACACCATCAGCAAAATGGGCACATTGCTGCCAGACAAAGACTTCAGTCACATAAGAGGATTCTACGCTGGAAAAATTATTTCACCAAAAACCAGAGTGGGTGATTGTTATTTTCATAACAAGTTATGTGATATGGTGAAAAGAAATGAATTCCAGTGTATCAGGAGATCCATACTAACTTTGTCATAGTTTACATGCCACTTTGGTTCTGACCCACACTGGGTGAGTATGAAGGCAAGGATTCTATCGAAGCCGATGCCATGGCTCACTTGGTTAACCCTCTGCCTGCAGGGCTGGCATCCAATATTGGCACTGGGTTCTTGTCCCAGCTGCTCCTCTTCCAGTCCAGCTTTCTGCTGTGGCCTGGGAAGACAGTGGAGGATGGCCCAAGTGCTTGGGCTCATGCACCTGCGTAGGAGACCAGGAGGAAGCACCTGGCTCCTGGCTTTGGATTGGCATAGCTCCAGCTGTAGCAGCCAATTGGGGAGTGAACCAATGGAAGGATGACCTTTCTGTTTCTCTCTCTCACTGTCAACTCCATCTGTCAAAGAAATAAAAAAAAATAAAAAAGATACCATCTTGGTGATACTGCATTCAAAATTCATGCATTCCCAGTTTGCACTGCAGAATGTGAAGAGCTCATAGGGATATTATAAATTTTCATGCTCCCAGGTTTCTTCCAAAGGCAAAGTGCATGAAAGCATGGTGTTCTCTGGGTGCAGAATAACAGAATTCAGCTATCTTTAGAGCAATTTTTTTTTTAACCCAGTAACATTCTCTTCAAAAGCTTCCCTTGGAGAGAATATCTCAGCCTCACCCAAACAGATGCAATTGACAGTCATTATTATTTTGGCTTTCAGATCACCTATGGCCCTTTCGATCCTCTGCTAAGTGATAAAGACCAGTTTCCCTCACTCTATCAGATGGCCACCAGTGACAGCTCTGTGGCTCATGGAATGATCTCCTTGTTGCTGCATTTTGGCTGGACTTGGGTGGCACTCTTTGTATCTGATGATATGAAAGGAGAGCAGTTCCTTCGGTACTTCGAGGCAGAGATGGTAAAGAAAGGTCTCTGTGTGGCCTTTACACACAAGCTCCCGGCCACTAAGAGACTGTATGCCTCCACTGATATCATTTTCATGACTGGGATCAGCCTTTCTTCTGCAAATGTGCACGTACTCTATGGTGAAGTAAGGAGCCTCATCATTGTGGACTTTGTAGGAGAATACTTTTTAACCATGGGCAAGGTGTGGATCATGGTAGCAAAGTGGAACATCGTTGTGCATGAGACATACCGTGCTCTGCACTCTTTCCATGGGGGCTTCTCATTTTCACAGCACAAGGGGGAAATCCCTGGCCTCAAACATTTTCTCAAGACAGTGGACCCTTCCCACTACCCAGAAGACTTTTACCTCGTTAAACTATGGTTTCACATTTTCACCTGCCTACCTTCTGGGTCACTATGTGGAGAAATAGGAGACTGCCCACCAAACACTTCCTTAGAGTTTTCCCCAGGAGACATCGACATAATGACCATTTCTGACTCTAGCTATTTCATCTACAATGCTGTGTATGCAGTGGCCCATGCCCTCCATAAGATGTTTCTAGAGAAAGTAGAAATGGGATCTCTAGGAGATGCAGCTCAACTTAAGCTTCTTCCCTGGCAGGTAAACCTCCTCCAGAGCAGGGTGGGCATGGAGCCACTAATGACATTTACACATTTTTTTTTACAGAAGTAGAACTCCATGGTTTTTGTCATATACTTCCAAATAAAATGTAAAAAGTTAATCAAATCCTCAACTAATAGTGTATAGGAGAGACAGAGTGAGGAAAAACAAATATGGTATCTCTTCTTAGCATTATTGAGGTATAAAATTTCATGAATATGGAATTGAACATATATCACACATAATTTGTCTTAAGTTGGATACATAGGGACTTCTAGACATGTTTTGTTTTAGAAAAGTATATATCTTTAACATAAACTAGGCTTACAATTCAAATTTTCAAAACACTCATAATCTGACTGCTAAGTTTACTTTGTTGATCCCTAGAAAGAGCTCAGGTAAGAGCACAATTTGTTACTATAAAAAAAGTCATCTTTCAGCACAGCCATCCACGGTAGACCCATGTTGAAGTACAAAGCTTAGCTTCCATAAAGCCCCAATTAAACCTCCTTCCTGGTCAAGGATACATCAGAGTTCATGCCTAAGCCACCTAATATAATTTACTGATTGTATTAAATCACTTCCCATCATTGTAATCAGGCAATGGTAGAATGGTTCTCTTCACTTGAACCCATGAGATGATGACCACTCAAACCCTGCAAGTCTCTCTGAGGAAGAATCCCTGAGGATAGGGAGCCTGGGAATTGAATTCTTTTTGCACATGCACTGCTACAGCATCTCTAACTGAATTCCATTTCTGGGATTTCTTCAATCTCATTATCTTCACAGCCTAGTATTGACGTGTTGTGCTCTTTTGGGGGTGTCATGTCGTCTTCCTTATTCTCTATCTTGAATCTGTTCATTTGTTATTCAGCATTTGTGGAGATATTTGTTTATTTCTTTGTTATTTCACTGTGGTGGCTTTTACTTTGGACTATCTGTGTATTAGCTGAGTGTCTGCTTTCAGGGGTATCTAGAGCTATGTGGTTGGTGTGGCCAAGAAGCACTTTTCTATGTTCCAGTGTGAGAGCTGTATCTGCAGTGACACACCCAGGTTTGGCATAGTAAATCTCTCTCTCTCTCTCTCTCTCTCTCTCTTTGATCAGAGGGAAGGTTTGTTCTTGTCTGTTGGTGTAGACTCAGTTGAGCTCCTTTCCTCAAAGGATGCCAGTACCTGGGTGCTAGCCTCAGTGTGTATATTATTTGTCTGCTCTGCCACAAGGACCATGCAGAGAATCTGTGCCGCCTCAGTGTAAGCTCAGATTGCCAGCAATATCCCTCACCAGGTAACCAGGCAGCCTTGATCATGTGGAGCCCACTACAGTGACTGTCCAATGTCCCAGCCACAACCTGAGTCCTCCAATGCATCCTCAGTGTTTTCAAATCCCAGCACACAAGCCTCCCACAGAGTCATGAGCACTCAGTCCCCTGTCTGTTCTCCTCACCAGAGTCAGGAGTCTCTACTTGGCTGTTTGTTGGTACAGCTTTTATGTATGTCCAAAATGATGCTTGCTCTCTGTCAGCTTCTTATAGGATGCAGTTTCAGGGTGATTGGGGAGAGAGAAAATGTGCTCCACCTTTGTTTTTTCTCCTGTAGTTTGGCATGTACACTATCCCCCATGGGGCTCCAAGCTGGATTCCCTCTAAACTCTTCCTGCAGCTTTTCACCAATAGCTTGGGCAGCTGCAGTTTGGTCTCACCTCACTCTCCAGTGCTGGTGCAGAGGCTCTCAGGTGCTGGGTTCCTGAGTTGTGCATGTCCATATAGATCCACCGTGCCCCTCCAATTTGTGTAGAGTTTCCTCTGCTGTTTTCCCCCTAACTCTTCGCTGAGCCTGCAGTCTTTCCACTTTTTCTTAAACTATGTTCTCCTAGACTAGAGCAGCAACCACCCTCCCTTTCCACCATCTTAATCCCATCTCTAGCATGTATAACTTGAATGCTGTCCTTCTTACAATTATGTTTGTCCTTTAGCTTCACCCACTTCTGAAGAAAATCCAATTTAGGAACAGTGCTGGATATGACATATCGTTCCATGAAACAAGGCACGATGTGGTACAATATGATATCCAGAATATTGTGAATTTTCCTGTGGGCCTTGGGTTGATGGTCAACATTGGAAAGTTTTTCTCTAAGAGTTCACATGAACAAGCCTTGGTCATCAATGAAGAGATGATAGAATGGCCTGTTGCATTCAAAGAGGTATGGATCCCTTTCAATTTCACAGACCTACATGGAGTAGATTAAGTATGAAGCCTTCACATAAGCATCAGAGTCTCACTTCATATCATGGCTTCCCAATACATAGTAATTCATATATATATTCTAGGTAATGCACATTGAAACTGCAACTTGGAAAAATCTTATTTATTTTTAATTTGAGCATATATATTTATGCAGATATTGAGTGAATAGAATAAAGGGTAATTAATGGAAGAAATAAGGAGATCAGTGTATAGACACATAAATTCTAAGTATATCTATGTATTCTGAAGGCCTTAATCACATATGGTGGGAGCCTTTATGTTTTGATACATGATGAACACAGTGGATCATGGGTTGACTCACCTCTTTGTAGATCACGTTTCTTGTTTTTTGCATTTTGCATGCTACTCAATCTTCCACATTTTATTCTTCATAACATCTTGAGATACTGACATTAATTTGTGTTGTTCCCAAAATATGATATTTTTGCATGACCTATAAATTACAACAATGCATTGTACCCAAGTGATGTGTTTATCTCTGAAATTAATGGCCTGCCTGCCTGGAGAATATCAGAAATGTACTAAACACAATTATTGTTTCATCACACATTCTTTTTTTTTTTTTGACAGGCAGAGTGGACAGTGAGAGAGAGAGACAGAAAGAAAGGTCGTCCTTTACCGTTGGTTCACCCACCAATGGCTGCCGCATCATCACACATTCTAATCGCTTCTATGTTGACCTGATTTTTTCAGTTACTCTCAGTAGTGTGCCTCCTTATCATGTCTTTTGTTTCTTTTATCTGTGATGTAAAATATTCTAATCAACTAAGTATGAGTTCATCAACGAATTCTCAGACATTCTAGTTTTCAGAACCATTGCCATATGGAAACCCACATTAAACATATTTTGCATGTAGTGGTTCAAAAAGAAGAGAGAAATGGCAGGGGATGTTAGCTGGTGAAGTGTGAAATAACAGTGATTAACTGCATTTGTAATATTTGCTACATGTTGATAAAGTACAGTGATGACCACAGAAGCTCCAAATCAGCTGCCTAGGTAGTGATGACATGGCTGGTGTAGGAGGAGACACAGTGATGACCTTCAACTGAAGGTCACATATTCTTATTCTTTTCTTTTTGTTTTACAGGCAGAGTTAGACAGTGAGAGAGAGACAGAGAGAAAGTTCAAACTTCCGTTGGTTCACCCCCCAAAATGTCCGCTACCGCAAATGCACCATGCTGCACCAGATCTGAAGTAAGGAGCTAGGTGCTTCTTCCTGGTCTCCCATGCAGGTGCAGGGCCCAAGCACTTGGGCCATCCTCCACTGCCTTCCAGGGCCACAGCAGAGAGCTGGACTGGAAGAGGTGCAACCGGGACAGTACCGGCACCCCAACCAGGACTAGAACCCAGAGTACTGGTGCCGCAGGCAGGAGATTAGCCTAGTGAGCTGCAGCACCGGCCAGGTCATATTTTCTGTTGTGTGTGTGTGGGGGAAGTATTGAAATTCCATTAAAGTGGCAATAATATGCAAAATCAAGATGAATGTTTCCCTTTTCCTTTCAGACTCCCCAATCTGTGTGTAGCCAGAGCTGTGGCCCAGGATTCAGGAAAGTGCCACAGGAAGGAAGACCTGTCTGCTGCTATACTTGCACTTTTTGCACAGACAGAGACATTTCCAATCAGACAGGTAGAAACCATATCCATTCCTACTGATAACTCCGTTTTCATAATTATACTACTCAGCCAAAAGAAGGAATGAAATCCAGTCTTTTGCCACTGGAAGACATTATGCTTAGTGAAATAATTCAGTTTCCAAATGACAACTATCATCATGTGTTTTCTCTGATATATAGTAGTTAATATAGAGTACAAAAATGCATTGTATAAGAATGAAACTGACTTCTTAGGATTTCATTATGTTTTTAGCTCTTTTCTATACCCCTGTGGAACAGTGTGCTGTTTCTACATTTTACTTCTGGAATACTATGGCTAATGGTGCATTAAGCCTGTGGTTATAAAGCAATTGAATTTGTATTATTGTACAAGTTAAATGAAAACTAGAAAAGTAGGAAGGAGGAGTATTCTGGGAGGGAAGGGAGGAGGGAAGTATGGTTACCATCTTAGAGTTGTTTCTATGAAATATATGAAATCTGTTCTCTTCACATCGATAAAAATTTAAAAAAAGGAAAAGTAACCCAAGAATATTTGCAATGAGATTGCAGTGAACCATTGTTATGAATACATATAATCACTCGCTATCTCCACATATCTATTTTATGATCGCTGTGTCTACCACATTATGTGTAGACTGGTGTCTGGTGGTGCTCATCTTATTGGGCTCAACTGTGCTATTGATTTGACAAGACAACTTATTTTACCCTCAAGTTCTGGGAGAGGCAGTCCTAATCTGAGCTCTTCTAGTGGATCATGCTTAAATCCAAGCAAGACATGTAAAAAACATCACCACCAAGTTTTGTTATACTTGCTTAGATGAGCAAATCCATGTATTTTCATGCACAAATACAATGTACAAGGCTGGTGCAAGTTGATACAGAAGTCTTATTATTTTTGTGACATATCTTTAATATTGTGCAGTGTGAAATATGAAGACACAATATCATAATACAGGATGCAGTTTGTCATCATTAAACAATTAATATTTAAGAAATTATCTATCAAAGACAAATATATCAAATTATGTGAACTGGATAATCACTACTTAGAAAATGCTTCCATTATTCCAAATACAGACTAGATAATAGTTTCTATTACTCCAAAAATAATCCTTCAATGACCATGAATGCAGCAGTAGAAATCACATAATTTTGTACACTTTAGAGAGGGAGTAGATTTTTCAGGTGTAAAGATTATAACAAAACAACTTATCAGAATGATGCGCAACACCCATTAAGTATGTGAAACAAGAAAGAAAAATAAATTGTAGCACATCACATGGGTGCTTGTGTATGCCCAGAATGTCTGAGACAAAAGCCAGGAGCACCTGTTGATTTTAGGAAGAGAGCATTCTCCCTGGATTGGGAATGCAGACTTACTCTTGGTATATATTAGAGGATGTCTGTAAAAAAGGGGCAGTGCAAAGGTGGCCACTTTCCTAAACAGAACAAGTTAGCGATTCAGTGTCAGTGCTGAGTCTGTCTTTTTCCTCAGATGCAGAGCAGTGTATCCCGTGTGCAGATCACGAGTACCCAAACATGGAGAGAAACCGCTGCCTCCCCAAGCTGGTGACCTTCTTAGCCTTTGAGGATGCCCTGGGGATGGCTCTGGCCTGTGTGGCTCTTTGTTTCTCTGTCCTCACAGCTGCGGTCTTCTGGGTCTTTGTGAAGCACCGAGACACTCCCATCGTCAAGGCCAATAACAGGACCCTCAGCTACATCCTGCTCATTGCCCTCCTCCTGTGCTTCCTCTGCTCCTTACTCTTCCTTGGCCGTCCCAACACAGCCACCTGCCTCCTCCAGCAAATAACATTTGGCCTTGTGTTCACAGTGGCTGTTTCTGCCGTGCTGGCCAAGACCATCACTGTGATTCTGGCCTTCAAGTTTACAAAACCGAGAAGAACTACCAGGCGATTGCTCATATCAGGAGGTTCTAACTCTGTCATCCCTATCTGTTTCCTGATCCAACTGGTTCTCTGTGGCATCTGGCTTGGAACTTCTCCTCCATTTATTGACACAGATGCACATTCTGAGCATGGCCGCATCATCTTGGTGTGCAACAAGGGCTCGGTCACTGCCTTCTACTGTGTCCTGGGCTACCTGGGCTCTTTGGCCCTGGCCAGCTTCACTGTGGCATTCCTAGCCAGGAATCTGCCTGACACCTTCAATGAAGCCAAGTTCCTGACGTTCAGCATGCTGGTGTTCTGCAGCGTCTGGGTGACCTTCCTGCCTGTCTACCACAGCACCAAGGGGAAGGTCATGTTGGCCGTGGAGGTCTTCTCCATCTTGGCTTCTAGTGCAGGGCTCCTGGGCTGCATCTTCCTCCCCAAGTGCTACATTATTCTCATAAAACCTGATCAAAATTCTTTGAAAGACTTAAAGAAAAGAGCAAGTTCTAAGGGATTCTAAAAATTTCCACTTGTTTTCCTCTTACATTTTCAGAGTTTAGGACCAAGAATCCAGGCTGAGTAGCATTCCTGATATATGAAGGAGCTAAAATGGATTTTTTCTTTATTAATGACTCCTTAGTTGGATGTTTAGCCTACCAATCTGAGTACATGCATGGTGTCTAGTTTTGCCCTTGGTTTTGGCTCCTGAGCTGGACTTTTGAGTCCTGGGGCCCTGGGAAGGAAGTGGTGAATGTTCATATAACTTGGTCCTGGCACCCATGTGAAAATCTAGGGTCTGTCTTCCTGTTGTTGGCTGTAACCTCAGCCCAGGTACAAGTATTGGGGTTGTAGATGTATGAAGCATCGAATAGGAGGTCTCTGTCTCTCTCACTAACCTTCTGTTTCTCTCCATCTCAGAGTTAGTAATGGAGTTTAGGGAAAAGTTTAAATTGAGTAAAAATGAATCATGCTGTAAATCAAACCTCTGACATTCTTCAAGGTGACAACAACAATGTTATTTTTTAAAAGATTATTTATTTATTTATTTATTTGACATGTAGAATTACAGACAGTGAGAGGGAGAGACAAAGAGAAAGGTCATCCCTCCATTGGATCACCCCCCAAATGGCTGCTACCATTGGAGCTAGCCAGATCCACAGCCAGGAGCCCTGTGATTCTTCCTGGTTTCCCACACAGGTGCAGGTTCCAAGCAATTGGGCCATCCTCCACTACACTCCTGGGCCACAGCAGAGAGTTGGACCTGAATAGGAGCAACTGGGACTAGAACCTGGTGCCCATATGGGATGCTGGTTCCACAGGTTGAGAATTAACCAAGTGAGCCAAAATGCTGGTCCCCCTTCAGTTTCTGTAAATTTACCTTTTCTAAATAATTCTGAGAAGTGGCAATAGTCTATATGTGTTCTGATTGTTGTTCTTTTTAGTATTTTCTTTTTTACTTAATATCATTGGTTGAACTCTTTACTTAACACAATTATCATTAGGTATTTAAATTCTATTGAAAATTGATCCCTGTTAAAAATAAGAATGAGAATAAGAGAGGAAATTATGTACAGTTCAGCACACTTTCCTTGGACTTTCCCCTAAGGGTAAAGCTAAAAACTTGCCTTAGGACTTCAAATTGCATTCAGTACTCAGGTACCAATGCCATCTTACTAGTTACAGTGATTAGTTTAACTTCATAATTGATCATAAAGATAGGATTACATGTCAAAGGGATCACATAAATAAGACCAAGTGTCTGCTAATAACAAGAGATGGAATTAAAAAGGAAAGAATGTTTAGTACATATTACGTAAAGATTTCAACACTTTATGCACTGAACTGGTCTTCTGTGTATAAAGAGTTTGAAAATGAATCTTGGTGTGAATGCAAGGTGAGAGGGAGCGGGAAAGGGGAGGGTAGCGGGAGGGAGGGAAGTTGTGTTGGGGGAGCCATGGTAATCCATAAGCTGTACTTTGGAAATTTATATTCTTTAAATAAAAGCTTTATATATAAAAAAAAGAAAAAAAAGAAAAAAAAAAGGAAAGAATGATCCAACATGGGAAGCAGGCCTCACCACAGATTCATAGAATGGCAGATGTCCTAAACCACACCCTTGCCTCAGAATGAGCCATTAATGCACTTATATCTGGCTAAAAATCCCAGGAGATTTTTCTCAAGCATGAAAGGCAAGGCACTTGGCAAACAAACCATGTAAATGAAAGATCTCTGTGAGTGAGATCCCAGAGGAAAGCACGGGCCATCAAAGAAGGAGGTACCTTTCTCTCAAGGGAGGTGTTTACTTCCATTTTGATTATGGCCTGGTCTAAGTAAGGTCAGAGTCTGTGAACTCTAGAGGTTTCCATAGCCTTGGAAGCTCATGGCAAGTGCCTTGGGTGATGACTGATGTCATAAATAGGAGTATCAATTGTTAAGTGAACAATAGGAGTCACAGGACACTTGCTCCCCATGTAGGCTCTCCATCCTTAAAGTACTGTACTAGGAGAATTAATAGTAAAATTAGTCTTTAAAGAGTACTTTATACTTTGTGTGTGTGTGTGTGCATGTGTGTGTGGGTGCAAACTTGAAATCTTTACTTGGTATAGATTTGATCTTCTGTATATAAAGATAATTGTAAACAAATCTTGATATAGAATGGGGTGGTAGAGGGAGTAGGAGCAGGGATGGTTTGTGGATGGGAGGTAGGGTATGGGTGGAAGAACTGTTATAATCCAAAAGTTGTACTTTGGAAATTTATATTTATTAAATTATAAGCTTTCTAGTCAGTATGTGGTCCTGCCATTTTCCCCAAATAATTCTCAGATATGCTTTGAACTTCCTGTGATCTTCTACTGAAAGGTTTTCTTCCTTTACCTTCTTTTATATTGATGACCCTGTTTCTGTGTTTCTGTGTGTAACACACCTTTAAGCATCTTTTGCAGGGTTGTATGTGTGTTGAAAAATTCTTTCAATTTCTGTTTGCAATGAAAGGTCTTTATTTCACCTTCATTCACCAATGAGAGCTATCAGTGTGCTCCCTCCCTATTCTACCATCTTGGAGGACCTTCAAGAAATATTTTTTTGTAATGCTATGTTCTTAATTTGGGTGTTGGTTATGAGTGTCATACGATGACCAAAACTCATTTATTTGTAGATTTATGTGCATTTCATAGCATGTATACCATTTAAAAATATTTTTATCATGTCCCATAGCAAGAAAATTATTTTAAAATGTTCCCTATCAAATCCTCAAACAGATAACAATTGCAGATGTATCTATGCCAAATGTGTTATGAAAGAAACCACTTTCCATTGCACCTGATCATGCTAATTTCAACATGAAAACATGGTGATGTGGTACTGCAATAAAAATACATGAGGATGCGAACAGGTATTCAATGCATGTCCTGTTCTGGGAGATGTTTACCTGCCATGGAAGAATCCTAGGTTGAGATGCATCTCCTGGAGATCCCTTTTCTATTTTCTCTGAAAGCATCTTATGGAGGGCATGGGCCACTGCATACACAGCATTGTAGATGAAATAGCTGGAGTCAGATATGGTCAGCATGTCAATGTGTCCTGGGAAAAACTCAAAGGAAGCATTTGGTGGGCAGACTCCAATTGTTCCACAAAGTGACCCAGGAGGTAAGCAGTGAAGAGCATGAAGCCATAGTTGACTGAGGAAGAAATCTTCTGGGTAGTGGGAAGGGTCCAGTGTCTTGACAAAATGTTTGAGGCCAGGGATTTCCCCCTTGTGGTGTGAAAATGAGAAGCCTCCATGGAAAGAGTGCAGCATGTTGTCTGTCTCATGCACAACAATCTCCCACTTTGCAGCCATGATCCACACCTTCCCCAGGGTTAAATAGAATTCCCTTAGAAGTGCCATGATATGGAGGCTCTTTCCATCACCATATAGAATATGCACATTTGCAGATGAAATTTGAATCCCTGCTAGGAAGGATATTTCACTTTTTTTTTGGATTTTTTTTTAGCTTTTATTTAAATAATATAAATTTCCAAAGTATAGCTTATGGATTCCAATGGCTCCCCCACTCACAACTTCCCTCCCTCCCGCTACCCTCCCCTCTCCCGCTCCCTCTCCCCTTCTATTTACATCAAGATTCATTTTAAATTCTCTTTATACACAGAAGATCAGTTTAGAACATATTATGTAAAGATTTCAACAGTTTGCCCTCACATAGAGACACAAACTGAAATTATTGTTGGAGTACTAGTTATAGTATTAATTCACAATGTACAGTACATTAAAGACAGAGATCCTACATGATTTTTTTAAAGAATTGATTAATTATCTATGCAATTTCCAATGTAACACCAAGATTTTTTAATCATTTGCAATTATCTTTATACACAGAAGATCGATTTAAAATTATAGTATGTAAAGATTTCATCAGTTTGCACCCACACAGAAACACAAAGTGAAAAAATACTATGCTATAGTAATAGCATAGTATAGAAAAAATACTAATGCTATAGTAATAGCATTATTTCACATTGGATAAACCATTAAGGACAGATCCCACATGAGACGTAAGTACACAGTGACTCCTGAAGTTGATTTAACAATTTGACACTCTTGTTTATGGTGTCAGTAATCTCCCCAGGCTCTAGTCATGAGTTGCCGAGGCTATGGAAGCCTTTAGGGTTCACCGACTTCAATCTTAATCCGACAGGGTCATAGTCAAAGTGGAAGTTCTCTCCTCCCTTCAGAGAAAGGTACCTCCTTCTTTGATGGCCCTTTTCGTTACACTAGGATCTCACTCGCAGAGATCTTTCATTTATGTCTTCTTTTTTTTTTGTTTTTCAGAGTGTCTTAGCTTTCCATGCCTAAAAAATTCTCATGGGCTCTTGAGCCAGATCCGAATGCCTTAAGGGCTGATTCTGAGGCCAGAGTGCTATTTAGGACATCTGCCATTCTATGAGTCTGCTGTGTATCTCGCTTCCCATGTTGGATTATTCTCTCCCTTTTTCATTCTATCAGTTAGTATTAGCAGACACTAGTCTTGTTTGTGTGAACCCTTTTACTCTTAGACCTATCAGTGTGATCAATTGTGAGCTGAAATTGATCACCTGGACTAATGAGATGGCCTTGGTACATGCCACCTTGATGGGAATGTATTGGAATCCCCTGCCACACTTCTAACTCTATCATTTGGGGCAGTTCCGATTGAGCATGTCCCAAATTGTACATCTCCTCCCTCTCTTATTTCCACTCTTATATTTCACAGGGATCACTTTTCATTTAAAATTTAAACACCTACGGCTAATTGTGTGTTAGTTGCCACATTCAACCCATAGTACTAGAACGAATACAAACAACAAGGGGAGATACTAAAATGGGTAAAGATTTAGATTGTACATCAACAGTTCAGACAGGAGCTGATCATGTCTTATTTTCTCATAGTGTTCATTTCGTTTCAACAGGTTTCCTCTTTGGTGCTCAGTTAATCATCACCAATCAGGGAAAACAAATGATATTTGTCTCTTTGGGACTGGCTTAATTCACTCAGCATGATGTTTTCCAGATCCCTCCATTTTGTTGCAAATGACCGGATTTCATTGTTTTTGACTGCTCTATAGTATTCTGTAGAGTACATGTCCCATAATTTCCTAATCCAGTCTACTGTTGATGGGCATTTGAGTTGGTTCCAGGTCTTAGCTATTGTGAACTGAGCTGCAATAAACATTAGTGTGCAGACGGCTTTTTGGTTTTCCAATTTAATTTCCTTTGGGTAAATTCCAAGGAGTGGGATGGCTGGGTTGTATGGTAGGGTTATATTCATGTTTCTGAGGAGTCTCCAGACTGACTTCCATAGTGGTTTAACCAGTTTGCATTCCCACCAACAGTGGATTAGTGTCCCTTTTTCCCCACATCCTCTCCAGCATCTATTGTTGGTAGATTTCTGAATGTGAGCCATTCTGACTGGGGTGAGGTGAAACCTCATTGTGGTCTTGATTTGCATTTCCCTGATTGCTAGGGATCTTGAACATTTTTTCATGTGTCTGTTGGCCATTTGGATTTCCTCTCTGGAAAAATGTCTATTGAGGTCCTTAGCCCATCTCTTAAGTGGGTTGTTTGTTTTAATGTTGTGTCGTTTCTTGATTTCATTGTAGATTCTCGTTATCAGCCCTTTATCTGTTGCATAGTTTGCAAATATTTTTTCCCATTCTGAAGGTTGCCTATTCACTTTCTTGACTGTTTCTTTTGCAGTACAGAAACTTCTCAGTTTGATGTGATCCCAATAGTTAATTTTGGCTTTGAGTGCCTGTGCTTTTGGGGTATTTTCCAAGAAGTCTTTGCCAGTACCTAGGATATTTCACTTTCTTCATACCTTGATTTAGTGTCCAGGAGCTTTACCTAATAGGCCAGGCAGACACCTTTGTTTACCATCTCGGTTTGAATATCCTGAAGGAACTCCTCTCCTTTCATATCATTAGATACAAAGATCACCACCCAAATCCATCCCAAATGTAGCAGCAAGGAGAGCATTCCACAGGCCAGAGAGCTGTCACTGGTGACCATCTGATAGAGTGATGGTAATTTGTTTCAATCACTTAGCATGGCATCAAAAGGACCATATGTGATCTGATTGGAAAGAAAACCATCATGATCTGACTCTTGTGGGATATGAGTTTTCTGTTTTTGCAAGTGAAAACAAAAAGTGATATCCAGAGTAGACATGACCAAGTTCTATCATCTAGGTTCAGAGAAGCCCAAGCTTCAATGCCTATTGCTTTAGGAGAAGAAATGTAAATCTTCATTCATAACATGAAAGTATGTAAGATATTCTAGTATGTTCATGTCCAGTTGTGGGGAGAAGGAGGCATGGATTTTGGATGCAGCCTCACCAGGACATTGGTTTTCCCACCTCTCACCCCATATCACATGTGGAGAACAGCTCCCACTGCAAGTGGTGTTAGATGTTACCTGAGGGACAAACAACTGTTTCATGTGTTGATCTCTTAATACTTTGAATTTCATTTGTTTTCAGAGCATAACCTAAATTGTTTTGAAGAATACAATCACCTACCATCACTGCGTTTTTGAAAATTGCTTTTCAAACCAGAATTCTCTTGTGCTATTGCACTCTGAGTTTGTTGGTAATGTGTGCAGATTGCTACCTGTTTCAAGTGGTTTTCCTTTAAGAATCCTGGAATTGCGAATGCATCTCCTGGTAGTCTGCTTGATTGGATCATGTGATTGGGTTCCTGACACCTACTTGGGAGATTTGAATTGAGTGCTAGACTCCTAGGCTTCACAATGGCTAGTCAGCACCGGCTCCACAGTTGGTATTTGGTGACTAAACCAGTGACTGTGTGTATACTGTCTGCCTCTCTTTCTTTCTCAGGCTATCAAATGCACACTAAGATTTAAATCTCTGAGTTTCACAGGGAAAGTGAAGAGTCTTGACACTGTACACATTGTGGAAAAGTGCTTCTTTACGTGGGGAAGGTGTGGATCGTGGCAGCCACATGAGGCATTGTTGTGGATGAGGGAGTCCCCTTGCTGCTCTGTGTTGTTCTATGCACAGATAAGATCACATTTCATATGCCCAGTGCTTTAAGGAGAGTGAATTACCACTCCGAGCATAGAGGAAAATATGCATGATCTCCATGGGCTCTGTATGCTTTGCAATTCCAACTTATGAGGCATGAACTTTGGACGTAGCATCATCAGGACAGTGGTAATTTCCTCCTTTTCTCCCCATGTCTCTGAGGAGCACAATCCATTCTCTCAGCAACCACTGTTATGTGTTTACTCTGAGACTAATGTAAATCTTTATTGCATTGATATGTTACAAGTTTGGGTTTCATGTGTTACCATAGCATATCTTGAGTTACCTTGGAAATACAATCAATTTCCAGCCCAGAATCCTCCAAAGCTACTGTGTTCTGTTGTTGGCAGTGATATTTCCTGATGGTGGTTTTTTTTGAAATGGTACTTTCATTATGAATCTCTGAGATGTTAATGCAGACCATTGGAGGCAGCAGAAATGGCTCAAGTAGTTGGATTTCTGTCATGCAGATAGGGGACCTTGATTGAGTTCCTGAGTCTTGCTGTCTGGTTAAAGCCAACTGGGCTTATTCTATGAAGATCTTCTAATTAGTTTGTTTTCATTCATTTATTTATTTACTTCTTTATTTACTTATTTTTAAGGGAAAGAGTGAATTGGAGGAAGCCTGACAGACTGGAGGGAAGGGGAAAAGAAGGACAAGAGGGAGGAGCATGTAAGTGAGAAAGAGAGAGAGAGAGAGAGAGAGATCAGGAGATGGAGAGAAATAAAGCCACATGTTCAAGAACAGGTCCTCCAAAAATTTTCCTGGGGGATTGGCAGGGAAGTAGGAGCAGGGATTCCCATTAGGAAATGGGTGGAGCTGACATTGGTGGTTGGACCCCGTGGTCACATGGCTTCCAGCAATGTTGGTGGGGGCTAGAGCCTAGGATGGTGTCCAGGTGTAGATCATGCCATAGATAAGAATGTGGCATTTTACTGACATTACCCCCTTTTGTTTTTTTATAAAACAAGGGTTGCATGGGATTACATTCACCTCAAAAGTCCAGGAAGGGTAGAGGGATCATAATCTGTATTTAAAGTTACTTTCTGCTGACATGGAGCAATGAGGTACTCTCTGCTTCATGGAGTGATGTCTCAAGCCATTGTCTCCTGGGTGTGGAGCTGAGTATATCCCTGTAGCAGCATTTGGTTGACAACCTGGATGGTGAAGGCCTTGGTTTGTTCCATTATCACTTCCTTTAACACTGTAAACATTCTCACTTTATGTAAACAGCAGAAAGTTAGTAAAATGCCACAGACTTATTTATGGATTGATCTACACCTGGACACCTTCCTAGGCTCTAGCTTCTGCTGACATCGCTGGAAGCCAGGTGACCACATCACATGGCCCAACCAGAAGACACAGACATGGTAGAATAAAAGACAGGGTGAGAAAAGCAACTATTGATCCTAAGTGTGGCATTAACTAAATAATGTGAGGATCTCATAGAGGAGAGGAAATGAGGGTGCATGTCTCTGGACCCTTGTGAGGACTGTTTGATGGGTATAGTTTAAAGCTGACCCCAGCCAAGACTGGGAGAAAAGCTATTCATCTTTTTTGGGTAGAGGGGTTTGTCTGTAAAGAATTTCTGAAAAAAACATTCAACATTAAGTGGGTTAGAGGATCATCAATACACACAGATCAGGAGTAGAGCCATTGATGTTAGAGTAGAGGCTATGATCACAAAGGAATGAGGCCCCAGATGATCTAGATAGGATCTAGAACAAAAGAACAAAAGACAAAATTTCTCATTGTTGGAGAACCTAAGAAAGCTGCTTTCAAAGCCACAATAAGTTCTCCAATTGGGAGGCAAATAGAAACTGACAAAAGGGGCCTGATAATAATATGGTGGGCTTGAAGGGCTTGTCAGTTATGAGGTCCAGACCTATCTCTTCCCATGGGGTATATCCTAAGGGAGGCATGAACCTCCTTGGGAAAGCACCCTGTTGACTTCCATTACCTACCTGGCCTGGGAGGAGAGCTGGCCAGGTTAAGGCAGGTGGCATCTCAAACAGGAAATTTACAGTCCTGCCTGCAATATTGCTGACCTTACTTGGCCATCCCCTCAGCAGTGGTGGTTCTTCTGGAAGCTGGCCTGAGTGAAGGGCTTTCAGCTTAGAGTTAGAAAGATCTGTGGCTCTGACCTGGGTGTCCTTCGACTCCAGGACAGTTCCATTTCCAGTGATCCAACTCTTGGCTGGCAGAGCTGCCAGGGCTCTTCATAAGCTGAATTCTGCTGAATCCCTGGCTTTCCATGTTGAAAGCCACTGCAGTGGACTGGTCTGTTGGGTCTCTTTGAGGGCAGATCCCTGTAGAGAGCCACCTTTAATAGGCCTGCCACCTATGTGTGGTGGAATGAGAAAGCCATGCCAAGATGACCACTGGCAAGTGAGTGTTAGTTACTCAGGAATGGCTTCAAAACCCACCTGGCAACAGAGCCTGCCTGGCAGCAGGCTGTGATTGGTTAGGGCATAAATGTCACTTGACTGGATTGGCTGCCTCAGCTATATAAGCTGCTGTACCAACTGAACTAAATGAGTCTGTAGGTTGCTTGCCTCTGGCCTGCTTTCACCCGACTCCTGGTGTCTGTGTGGTGGCTCTGCAACTCTTGCCCACACCAGGCTCCTCAGAATGAATGCACACCTATGTTACATTGCTTCTGCTACCTACCTTTCTTCTGCTCCTGGCTTTTGTTAAAGCAGACCAGAGGATGTAAGTCAAGGGGTGCTCAAGACCCATCTCTAGTCTTCATTAGGTGAAACTAAAAGTCTATAGTCACAGGCAGGTTCTGGTAGTGGTTTTTTTCTGAGGTAGACAATGCACATGAGGAAAGCTCTGTCCTCACTTTAAAATTTTCTCTCCCTTTGTTTGGTCTGTTTACTGTGTCATGTCGAGGTAAATCTAGCTGTGAAATCATAATTTAAGCTCTCCTTTTGACTATGCTATTATTACAGAAAATGTTAGCCATCCCTTTTATAAGATCTACATTCAAATTGTGCATCTTAGAGAATCTTTCAGTATAAAGTCAGTTTCTCACCTTGAAGAGAATAGAAAAATGAGGGAAGAAGTCAGGCTTAGAATAGAGAAATGAGGGAGCAAGTCCCAGATTGCTTACTAACAATAGCAATATCAAATGAAAACTTAGAAAGCTATTTCAACCATTAGATAACAACTTAGGAAAACATTTACCAGAAGGTCCAATGCCTTTTATAAATTTTAAGAATACATGTATTTGGAAACATCTCTTAAATATCTAACATGGTGTTGCTTGTTTAACCAGCAAATTCAAGCATAAACATATAAAATATTTTTAGTTTCTTTGTACTGGCAGATTTAAAAAACATCTGATACATAGATTCAGGTCACATGTATCAAAACATATCTTTGATTAATTTCAGCAGTTTAAATTGATAAGCAATCTTTTTATATATAAGCCAATTAAAACAAAGCTCTTAATAAATCTTCCCATATAGACATACAAGATGTTCACATGTGTAACATACAAGATAGAACAATAAAGTAGCTTCAGTAACAGCTTCTTGAAATCTTTAGGTCTTTTTTATTACCATATACAAAACTGTAGATGTCAAAAGATTAAACTAAAAATTATATCCTCATTAACCAACAAGAGGAACTTGCTTACTCCATTGATTTTGAAAGCACCTGTAGTATTTTACACAACATTTAACCCTTTAGGCCTCTGGGCCTTTCTCATTATGATACCCAGCACATCTAGTAACGCAAAATCATTAGACTTTTTAACTTTCAGACATCTATATCAGGCGCAATTTATATTATCAAAACTTAAAATTCAGCACCACTTCACATCTTGACAGTACTTTTGATAAAATCCAAATAGCCAACAGACACATGAAAAAAATGTTCAGGATCACTAGCCATCAGGGAAATGCAAATCTAAACCACAATGAGATTTCACCTCACCCCAGTTGGAATGGCTCTCATACAGAAGTTAACAAACAAAAAGCGCTGGTGCAATTGTGGGGACAAAGGAAACCTAATCCACTGTTGGTGGAATGTAAACTGGTAAAACCATTATAGAAGGCAATTTGGAGATACGTCAGAAATCTGAATGTAGTCCTACCATATGACCTAGCCATCTCACTCCTGGGAATTTACCCAAGGGAAATGAAATCAGCGTATGCAAGTGTTATCTGCACTCCCATGTTTATTGTAGATCAATTCATAATAGCTAAGACATGGAATCAACATAAATGCCCATCAACTAAAATTAGGTAAAGCAGTTTTGGGATATGTACTCTATGGAATACTACACAGTGGTAAAAAAAAAAAAGTGAAATCCGATCATTTGCAACAAAATGTATGAATCTGGAAAACATCATACTTAGAGAGAAATAAGCCAGTCTCAAAGTGTCAAACACCATATGTTCTCCATGATATGTGATAACTAACAGAGCACCTAAAAGGAAACATGTATAAATGATTTACACAACCTTTATCTTATCTGTTGAGGAAGAGGTTTTTTTTATTTTTTTCAATTATTTTTATTTTTTCCTACTTAATACCATTGGTTGAACTCTTTCTTTAACATAGAATCAAGCATATGTGTATAAAGTCAATGGAAAATAGATCCCTATAAAAAATAAAGGTGGGATCACTTTTCAGTTAAAATTTAAACACCTAAGAATAATTGTGTGTTAATTACAGAGTTCAACCACTAGTAGTAGGATAAAAAAAAATCTACAATGGATAAAGTATTACATTGTACAACAACAGTCTTTACATAATATGTACTAAACTGATCTTCTGTGTATAAAGAGAATTGAAAATGAATCTTGACGTGAATGGAAGGGGAGAGGGAGCGGGAAAGGGGAGGGTAGCGGGAGGGAGGGAAGTTCTGGGGGGGGGGGACCATTGTAATCCATAAGCTGTACTTTGGAAATTTATATTCTTTAAATAAAAGCTATTAAAAAAATAAAAAAAATAAAGGTGGGATAAGAGAGAGAGGAACTATATAGTTTTGCATACATTCCCATGGACTTGCTTCTAAGGGTAAACCTAAATATCTCACCCTGATACTCCAAATCCCATGAAACTGAGTGGTAATAATGCCATCTTACATGTTAAAGTGATCATATTATGTTTAATTGATCATATAGATAGGATTAAATGTCAGAGGGATTATATAAATATGATCAAGTGTTTGGTTATAACAATAGGGAGAATTAAAATGGAAAGAATGTTACAACATGGGAAGCAGTCCACATAAAAGACTTATAGAATGACAGGCGTCCGACGCAGAAAACAGTGTGTATATTTTCAGGGATAGCCCTATCATATAAAATGATATTGGTATTTATATCTTTCTAGTTAGCTCTGTTTCAGTTTTAAATATCGCTCTTATTTTATATTAAAATATTTCTAGACAGCATTGTGTTTTTTGAGAGGTAGAGAGAAATGGAGAGAGAGAGACAGTTGAGAGACCGACCTTACATTGCTTCACATCTCAGTGCCCACAGTAGCTGAGCGTGAACTGAGGCCAGAGCCAGGAGCAAGGAAAAATGCTGACTGAAAGGGATCCAATATGTCTGAATCATCACCACTCACTGAAAGGGTTTATTTCCTAGGAATCTGGGGTCACGTGTCAGAACCAAATTACAAACCCAAGTAGTGTGATGTGAAACAAGGTGTTTTTTTTGTAAATAAATCCACTTTATTGCAGAATCTATAGCAGAAGCAACAAGAAACTTGAAAATTTAATGGGAAAAAAGATCTGACTTTATAATAGCAACAGAAGTTTACCTAGAAAAAAAGCTGACAAAAACATACAAGAGTTTTATCACCAAATTAGAAAATGTTTTTGAAGGATATTTAAAAATCAACATAATATTAATACATTGGATGACAGAATTTTATAAAAATGTCATAGCACCCCAGATTGAACCTTTAAATTTAACTCAGCAAAATACCAAAAAAGATTTTCAGTGGAACTCGACAAACTGATACTAAAGTTAGTATAGAAGGGCAAAATAGATAGTGCAATTCTAAAAATGAACAAAGGTACACACCCTTCTACATATCAAAACTTTTTATTATGCCACAGTAATTAAGAGTGTGGCATTGGCTCAGAATTGGTTTGATTAGTGTAAAAGGACAAACTGGGGACACATCCATGCATATTTGGAAACTGTATAATCATGGAACAAGATGATCTTAATTGCTAGGCTAGATGCCTCAACAACAATGGTCTTTAGTTTTGCTTATTTTACAATGTTGGAATGCTAATCCCCTTTGATTACAAAGTTGAAAACATGAAGAAATGGATGAGAAAGATTTCAGGATCCCCTAGAATTGCGTTGGTTCTTTAAAGCTTTCAAAGAATTTTGATCAGGTTTTATGAGAATAATGTAGCATTTGGGGAGGAAGATGCAGCCCAGGAGCCCTGCACTGGAGGCCAAGATGGAGAAGACCTCCACAGCCACCGTGACCTTCCCCTTGGTGCTGTGGTGGACAGGCAGGAAGGTCACCCACACACTGCAGAACACCAGCATGCTGAAGGTCAGGAACTTGGCTTCATTGAAAGTGTCAGGCAGATTCCTGGCTAGGAAAGCCACAGTGAAGCTGGCCAGGGCCAAGGAGCCCAGGTAGCCCAAGACACAATAGAAGAGAGTGACTGAGCCCTTATTACACACCAGGATGATGTGGCTGTGCTCAGATTGTGCATCTAACTCAACAAATGGAGGAGAAGTTACCAACCAGATGGCACAGAGAGCCAATTGGATCAAGGAGCAGATGGGAATGATGAAGTTAGAAACACCTGATACCAATAATCGCCTGATAGTTCTGCCAGGTTTCAGAGCTTTGAAGGCCAGAATTACAGTGATGGTCTTGGCCAGCACGGCAGAAACAGCCACTGTGAACACAAGGCCAAATGTTATTTGCTGGAGGAGGCAGGTGGCTGTGTTGGGATGGCCAAGGAAGAGTAAGGAGCAGAGGAAGCAGAGGAGGAGGGCGATGAGCAGGATGTAGCTGAGGGTCCTGTTATTGGCCTTGACGATGGGAGTGTCTCGGTGCTTCACAAAGACCCAGAGGACCACAGCTGTGAGGACAGAGAAGCACAGAGCCATGCAGGCTAGGGCCATCCCCAGGAATTCCTCAAAGGCTAAGAAGGTCACCAGCTTGGGGAGGCAGCGGTTTCTCTCCCTGTTTGGGTACTCTTGATCTGCACACGGGATGCACTGCTCTGCATCTGTGGAGAGAAGGAAGACCTTGTGTTTACATTTCAGAATTTGCTCATTTTTCCCTGTTAATGAAAATGGTCACCTTTGCAATGTCATGGTGAGTCCAGCCTGCTCTGATGTATACCAGGACATGCTAAAGTATATTTCTGCACTTCTGACCCAGAGAAAATGCTCATGTCTAGGTGTAGGAAACTCATTGAAACAAGCTCCTTAGCACATGGGGCTCTGGAGTTTAATTATGTCACGCAGAGGTATTTCTTTCAGTGTTTTATTTTTTAAAAGTAACGAGTTCCCTGTATTTCATATTGGCATAAATTTTCCAAACCCTCATCTCTACTGTCCCCAGTGTTTTTCTCTGGAGAAGCTTGTATTCACATGGATTATAATATTTGTCTGGGATCATCAGGTTTAAGGGATTTTTTTTAGTATTCACTTGGAGATTACCTATTTAAAATACCTATCACGCCTAGGACATCCATACATCAATCAGTTCCTCTAATTTCCTGGGAGGACTCATCACTCTTTCCGTATAAATGTTGGGATGCTGTGGTTGCATAGAAAAGAATTATTGCTACTAGTGTTTTTATGGTTATATGGGAGTAAGTGATATTTTCATCACAGTATTGAAAGAGAACTTTCCAATCATTTTCACTGAAAGCATGGCTTGTTCATCATTTCAGTCATGTGAACACCACATGGACACAACATTGCCTCTGTTGAAGTAATACACTTCTGCAGCAGCAGCATGAAAAAAGTCATTAAGAACAGGCCAGTTGGTCAACATGTGTCTCTTTCAATCATATGTCAATTTAATAAACAAAAATAGATTCAGTGTTGTGACATGATATGTAAAGCCACCACCTGCATTGCCAGCATCCCTTATGGACATTGTTTTTTGTTCCAGTAATCCATTTCTAATCCAGCTACCTGCTAATCGCCTGGAAAAAGCAGCAGAAGATGGCCCAAGTACTTGGGTCCCCTGTACCCATGTGGGAGACCCAAATGAACCTGGTTGCTGGCTTCTGCCTTGCCAAACCTGGTCAATTGTGTATGTCTGGGGTGTTAATAAGTAGATGGAATCTCTCTCTCTTTCTCTCTGTCTCTTCTATAATGCTTTGAAATGAAAAAATATTTTTAAAAGAAAGAAATGATATTAGTTGGCCCACACTTGTAGTATAGTGCTACTCAGGTTTTAAGTTGGTAATCATACAAGGTTCATGGACTGGAGGTGTTATGTTGTTGCATAGTTATTAGGATGTTTTGATTGTGTATTTAACACTTATTTTCTCTTATTCTAGTATAGAAAACAAAAGGACAAAGGGAGGCATTCATTATGTGTACTACACAGCATGCACTATGTAAAAGACCCAGCACAGAAAGTAATACATGATTCTCATCACAATACCTATGAAGTAGCTCCGTGCTCTCAGTTGTGTATGATAAACTTTTGATTTCAAGATTTCTAGAAATCCTTAGGGAGCCTTAATAAACACTCATCTGATATTTTTTGTTCAGATATTATTAGGCTTACTAGATGATCTCAGATTGAGACAGTCTTATCTAGCACTGGATGGAAAAGAAAGATATCAGAGAGAATCAGTGTCAGCATTGAGCTAGACAGGATGAGCACCACCAGACTACTGAGATGGTGAGAGTGAGCACACAACAAGTGTATGGAAAGAGTGAGTGAAAGTGTGCATAGAGAACAATGGGTCACTCTTATCCCATTATAAATATTCTTGGTTTCCTTTTTATCAAGAAATAGTTAAGATGGTGGAGTTTTCATGGTAAGTTACATGTTTTCTACCTGTATGATTAGAAATGTCTCTCTCTGGACAAATAACACAAATGTAGCAGCAGACAGCTCTTCCTTCCTGTGGCATTTTCCTGAATCCTGGACCACACCTCTGGCTGCATAAAGACTGAGGAATCTGAGGGGGAAAGAGAAGTGATGGTCATTGTTTTGCACATCATTAGGCACTGTGATAAGATGTCTCTAGTCTCTGTTTGCCCCATCACTCTGAAGGTCATCACTGTCTTCCCCAGTCTGTGTCTTGTTGATTTTTTCATACATCCAATTTGTAGTTTCTATGATGTTCGTTCCAGGTTTGTCAATTGTCTACCACACATTATGAGGGTACCTGATTGCTGTAATTTTGTTCATCACCAGATCTATGCTTCTAGGCCTTTGTTTCTTTCTACTACATTTCTTCCTTTGAAATATTTAACATTCAGATTATTTTTCTGTAATGTGTATATTTGAGAAAAACTGTATATATTTCAGAAAAAGACAAGGCCACAGAGAAATTATGAGAAAATGTTATAAAAACATGGATTGTACATTAATCCTCTTCTGGACTTCTAGATGCAGGGAGAGTATCAATTTCAAAAAACTAAGAATGCAATTTTCGCTTAAAGTGTGATAGTTATACAAATCACCCACAAAACTCCCTGGGGGATTTCAACAGTAGAATGATTATAAACATTTGACCACAGCTGTGAGATGCTATGCAGAAAAGAAACTGAACTTATTGGTAACCACAATGACAATGAAAATGAGAATGGTTTCTATGAACAGGCAATGGATAAATCAACTTATAATTTAAATATATTAAAATATTAAAATATATGCATTAAAATATATGACTCACCATATTTGTTTAAGATATCACTGTTCTTCTAAATCTATCTATCTATCCATATATATATATAATACATGAAATGAAATTTTTTCACCTTATATAAATAAAAAATTGAAAAAAAATAGAATTTCTGTACACATGTATTTAGAAATTTTATGTCTATACACTGATATCTATCTCCATCAACATTGCTCATTTTTGTCACTCAATGTCTGAATGCATAATTATTTCCAAAGTAAAAACAGCAATAACTAATACACATGTACACTTCTAATACACATTGACTCATATATGTGTAAGGAACACCATATCTTTTGAAGCCAAGATGATAATTGAGAATTGAATCTTATTTAAAATCTCAATCTTGATCTCCTCTCAGAATCCACTCAGACCCTCTTATGTATCCAATATTTCCATGGATCCACACCTTCTTGAACGCTATAGGCCATTCTACCATCTCTTCATTGAGGACCAATCCTTGGTCATGTGCATTCTCAGAGGAGAACTCCCCGATTTTAATCAGCAAACGAAATCCAGCAGGAAAATTCACAATGTTGTGGATATCGTAGTGTGCCATACGGTGTCTTGTTTCATGGAAGGAAACATCCTCCCCAGCACTGTTGGTAAATTGGATTTTCCTCAGGAGTGGATGAAGCTGGAAGGGAGGCATAATTGGAAAGAGGGAGAACATTTAGATTAGAATTGGGAGGTTCATATGACTGAGAAATCCTTCTTTTGCCTCCTGTCTATCCTCAGAGATTCTATTTGGTGGAGGCTGACTTTTGTCTGAATGATCATTGTATCATATGTTCAAGTGCAGGGAATTCTACCTCCCCTCCCTGTTAAAATGATCAGGATCATTTGAATCCAGAGACATCACAGGATGTGTCCCACAGGTTGGCTGATCATGAAAGATTGGTTAGAGGTTTAGGAAAGCTCATCTTAGTTTTCCAAATGTGAACAACATGGCTTTATATGTGAACTATCTTGATTATTGTAATGGTTCTACAGGTGAGTGCAAACATGTGCACTTTTCAAAATATACTCCCTCCCAAATAGAACGGAATCCTCTCTTAGACAAAATTGGATGTAACTGGAGACCTTTATGCTTATGTTTACTGAGATAAGCCAGTTCAAATTAGAACATATCATTTGTTTTCTGTGATGTGTAGTAGTTACTATAGATGCAAAGAAAAACCCCACCATGTATCAAAATGAAACTGATATCTTGGATTTCATTTTTGCTTATCATTCTTGTATAAGTTCCTGTGGACCACGGTCTTTCTACTTTTAATTTATGAATCATTATGATGACTGTGGCATTACACCTGTGATTATAAAGGAAATGGAAATGATATTTTTGCAAAAATTAAAAAGAAAAGAAGGAGGGGAGAATGAGAGAGGGAGGGAAGGAAGAATGGATATCTTCTTAGAATTGTATCTATGAAGCCGGCAGTGCGGCTCACTAGGCTAATCCTAAACCTTGTGGCGCTGGCACACCAGGTTCTAGTCCTGGTTGGGGCGCCGGATTCTGTCGTGGTTCCCCTCTTCCAGGCCAACTCTCTGCTGTGGCCAGGGAGTGCAGTGGAGGATGGCCCAAGTGCTTGGGCCCTGCACCCCATGGGAGACAAGGTAAGCACCTGGCTCCTGCCATCAGATCAGCACAGTGGGCCGGCCTCAGCACGCCAGCCATGGAGGCCATTGGCGGGTGAACCAATGGCAAAGGAAGACCTTTTTCTCTGTCTCTCTCTCTCTCAGTATCCACTCTGCCTGTCAAAAAATAAAAAAACAGAGATTTCTATCTATGAAATACATGAAATCTATGATGTTCATATCCATACTTTTTTACTTTAACAAAATTTGGCTGGCCTTGTGATGCAGCATGTAAAGCCGCTGTCCACAGTGCCCAGCATCCCTGTGAGTGCTGGTTAAGTTACTGTTTTTCTACTGCTGATTCAGGTTTCTGCCAAGGTACCTGGGAAAGCATTAGATAATGGCCCAAGTGCTTGGGCCCCCACACTCACATGGAGACCGAGTTGAAGCTCCTGCATCCTGGCTTAGAGTGTTCCCAGTCCTGGCCCTTGCAGCCATTGTAGACTGAATCAGCAGATGCAGGATCTGTCTCCTTTTCTCTTTCTGTCTCTCCCCCTCTTACAGTAACTTTGATTTTCAAATAATGTTTTAGAGTTTAACAAAATTGAATGGAATATCAGTTGAATTCAGTTAAATAAATTAGAAATCCAAGCATAATTTTTCATAAAAAAGTTTCCAGAACCTGACATCCCTGGCTGCTGCTGGAAGTCCAAACTTAAAAAATTTGTATTCTGTTTATGTGTAAATCTATTTGTATAACATTTTCAAGGAAATAATATCAGAAAACTTGCAACAGAGGCAAATTGATAGAAACAACCAAATACAACAAATCCTCAGAAGCCCCAACAAATTAGAGCAGAAGAGAAATTCACTGCAACACATTGTGGCAACACTCAGCTCAGTGAAACACAAAGAGCAAATCCTAAATTGTGGCAGAGAGAAATGACAAATCACATTCAGGAGTAATTTAATCAGATTCACCCCATATTTCCATCACAAACACTACAGGCAAGGAGACAATGCATGATATATTCCAAGTTTTAAAAGACAAACAATGCCAACCTAGAATACTATACCCTGAAAAGTTATCATTTATGAATCAATGGGACACAAAGTTCTTCCAAGATAAACAGAAACTGAAAGTATTTGTATCTTCACATCCAACCCCACAACACTGGCTCAAAGATGTGCTGCACATAGAAATACAGAAACATAAACTTCATTACAAAAAAAAGGGAATGTAGAAAATGAGCCAACTAAAATACAAACAGCTGTCAAAATACATAAATAGCCCATTCAAGAAAACATGATTGGAAAAAGACAGTATTTAATCATAATCACAGTGAATGTAAGTGGCCTCAACTCTGCAACCAAGAGACACAGACTAGCTGATTGAATTACAAAAGAGAACCTAGGTGGCACAGAAGGAAGGGCCAGGGTTTGCGTCATCCCCTCGCTCTGGCAGCAGAGGATGCTCTGCGTACGCTGTAGCCACAGACATTTTAGCCGCCCTTTGTCAGCGATTTTGAACTGTTTCCTCCATGCGGTGCCCAGACCGGGAAAGCAGAGCAGGTATTAGAATAATAAGCCACAAGGGGAGGAACCAAGATGGCTGAATACTGAGGGTGTGCACCAATAGTCTGGGAAAAGAAGTTTAATAAAAGTGGAGTTACTGTAGCCTCAGGAAAAAACTAAAAAAAAAAAAAAACTGCAGAGGATACTCTTCTGGATATAGTGGATGTGGCACAGAGGACCTATGGGGAGAGCAAGGTTGCCCACCTTGTAGAAGCCATGCTGCGGGAACAGAGTGGAGGGAGGGAGCCCAGCCACAGAATATGCACGCCAAGGCTGGAAGGGGAGGTAAGAAAAAATCCCTCAGTAACCTGAGACATTGGCAGGGATAGGCAGGCCCCATGGGGAAAGTGCACCAGGCTGACTGGAGGAGAGAAAAAACGAATAAATAGGGGAACCGGCATGGACACTAGCCTCTCTCTTCACTCACCTTACAAAGCCAAGCAAGACAAAGAGCAGTAAAACGGTGCCTGCCATTAATAGGTTAGATCTAGTGAAGGTGGGTGGAGCTAATGAACTGAGACTGCAAAAATCTGAGGGGTTCCAGAGAACTCACCGAGTACACAAACTCCATAACCTTGGCAACCCAGTGAGAGAGTGCAGAGAAATGCCAAACAAAAGTAGAAACCGAGGTAACAAGAACAAGGAAGACACTATGATGCCCCCAAATGAAAAAGACACTCCAATTCAAGATTTTGAAGATGATGAGATAGAAGAAATGCAAGAAGTGGATCTAAAAAATTGATAAGAACATTAAGAAGTCCTCAAAAACAAATTCATGAACTACAGGAATCTTTAATGGACAAGATAGAAAATCTCTCTCATGAAAATGAAATATTAAGGAAGAATCAAAATGAAATGAAGCAACTAGTAGAACATGAAAACTGTGATAGTGATGAGAAACCATAATGAAATGAAGATTTCAATAGATCAAATGACAAACACATTTGAGAGCCTTAAAAATAAACTGGGTGAAGCAGAAGAGAGAATATTGGACTTAGAAGACAGAGAACAGGAAAGGAAACATTCGAACCAAAGAAAGAAGAGAAAATTAGAAATCTAAAAAATATTGTTGGGAATCTACAGGATACTATTAAAAAACCCAACATTCGAGTTCTAGGAGTTCCTGAAGGCATGGAGAGGGAGAAAGGATTAGAAGGCCTTTTTGGTGAGATACTAGCAGAAAATTTCCCAGGTTAGGAGAAGGACAGATACATCCCAGTAGAGGAAACTCATAGAACCCCTAATAAACATGACTAAAAGAGATCCTCACCACGACACATTGTAATTAAACTTACCACAGTAAAACATAAAGAAAACATCTTAAAATGTGTAAGAGAGAAATGTCAGATTACTCTCAGAGGATCTCCAATTAGACTCACAGCAGACTTCTCATCAGAACCATACAAGCTAGAAGGGAATGGCGATACATAGCCCAGATACTAAGAGAGAAAAACTGCCATCCCAGAATATTATATCCTGCAAAGCTCTCATTTGTGAATGAAGGTAAAATAAAGACCTTTCACAGCAAACAGAAATTGAAAGAATTTGTTGAGAGGAAATGTAGAATTTGGGACATGCTCAAGCTGACTTGCCCCAAATGGTGGCGTAAGAAACCTGCCAGGGGATTCCAATAAAATCCCATCAAGGTGGCATGTAAGATTGCCATCTCACTTGTCCAAGTGACCAATTTCAGTTCACAATTGATCACACTGATAGGTCTAAGAACAAAGGGATCACACAAACAAGAGTAGTGTCTGCTAATAATAACTGATAGAATCAAAAAGGGAGAGAATGATCTAACATGGGAAGTGGGAGACACAGCAGACTTATAGAATGGTAGATGTCCTAAATAGCACTCTAGACTCAGAATCAGCCCTTAAGGATTTCGGATCTGGCTGAAGAGCCCATGAGAATATTTTAGGCATGGAAAAACCTAGACACTCTGGGAAAAAAAGACCTAAATGTAAGAACTCTGTGAGTGAGATGCCTGTGGAAAGAACGGGGCCATCAAAGAAGGAAGTACCTTTCTCCGAATGGAGGAGAGAACCTCCACTTTGACTATGACCCTGTCAGAATAAGATCGAAGTTGGCGAACCCAAAAGGCTTCCATAGCCTTGGCAACTCATGGCTAGAGTCTAGGGAGATTACTGACGCCATAACAAGAGTGTGAAATTATTAAATCAACAACAGAAATCACTGTGTACTTACGTCTCATGTGGGATCTATCTTTAATGTGTTTTCCAATGTAAAGTAATGCTATAACTAGTACTGAAACAGTATTTTACACTTTGTGTTTCTGTATGGGTGCAAACTGATGAAATCTTTACTTAATATATACTAAACTGATCTTCTGTATATAAAGATAATTGAAAATGAATCTAATGTGAATGGAATGGGAGAGGGAGTGGGAGATGGGAGAGGTGCGTGTGGGAGGGCTATTATGGGGAGGAAAAGGCATTGTAATTCATAAAAATGTACTTTGGAAATTAATATTTAATAAATAAAAGCTTAAAAAAATAAACCAAAAACCAAAAGAAACAAACAAAATCTCTATAATGAAAACTACAAAATCTTAAAGAAAGAAATAGTAGAAGAAACAAAATAATGGAAAAATCTGCCATGTTCATGGATTGGAGAAATCAATATCATCAAAATGTCCATTCTCCCAAAAGCAATTTACAGGTTCAGCACAATACCAATCAAAATAGCAAAGTCATTCTTCACAGACCTAGAAAAAATGATGCTGAAATTCATATGGAGAAACAGGAGACCTTTAATAGCTAAAGCACTTCTTTACAATAAAAAAGAAAGCCGGAGTATTCACAATTCCAGACTTCAAGACATACTACAGGGCAGTTATTATCAAAACAGCCTGGTACTGGTTCAAAAACAGATGAACAGACCAATGGAACAGAATAGAAACACCGGAAATCAATCCAAACATATATAACCATCTCATATTCGACAAAGGAGCTAAAACCAACTCCCTGGTACAGGGACAGCCTCTTCCACAAATGTTGCTGTGAAAACTGAATGTCTACATGTCGAAGTATGAAACAAGAGCCCTATCTTATACCATATACAAAAATTCACTCACTCTGGATCAAAGATCTAGATATATGTTGCAAAACCATGAAATTAATTGAGAGCATAGGGGAAAACTCTCAAGACATTGGAACAGGCAAAGAATTCCTGGAGAAAACCCCAGAGGTACAGGTAGTCAAAGCTAAAATAGGCAAATGGGATTGCCTCAAATTGAGAAATTTCTTATAGCAGAAGAAATAGTCAGGAAAGTGAAGAGGCAACCAACACAATGGGAGAAATTATTTGCAAACTACATGACTGGTAAAGAATTAACAACTAGAATCTATAAAGTGATCAAGAAAATCCACAACATCAAAACAAAGAACCCACGTTAGAGATGGGCCAAGGACCTCAATAGACATGAAGTCCAAATGGACAACAGACACATGAAAAAATGCTCAGGATCTCTAACCATCAAGGAAATGCACATCGAATCCACAATGAGGTTTCACCTCATCCCGGTTAGAATGGCTTACATACAGAAATCAACTAACAACAGATGCTGGTGAGGATGTGGGAATAAAGGGACACTAATCCACTGTTGGTGAGAATGCAAACTGATAAAGCCACTATGGAAGACAGTTTGGAGAGTCCTCAGAAACCTGAATATAGGCTTAGCACATGATCCAGCCGTCACACTCCTTGGAATTGAACCAGATGGAATTAAACTGGATAAAAAGAGCTGTCTGCACCTCAATGTTTATTGCAGCTGAATTCACAATAGCTAAGACATGGAACCAACCTAAATGCCCATCAGCAGATGACTGGATAAAGAAATTATGGGATATGTACTCTGTAGAATACTGTACAGCAGTAAAATAAATTAAATCTGGACATTTGCAGCAAAATGGATGAATCTGGAAAATGTCATAGGTGCAATAAGCCAGTCCCAAAGGGTCAAATATCATAATGTTCTCCCTGATCGATGACAACTAACCGAGCACCTAAAAGGAAACCTGTGGAAAGTGAAATGGACACTATGGGAAACAATGACCAGATCAGCCCTTGTCTTGACTGTTGAGGAACAACTTACTATTTTGTTCCTTTTAGAATTTTTTTGTTCTACTTCATACCATTGGTCAAACTCCTTAGTTAATACACAATTATTCTTAGGCATTTAAAATTAACTTAAAAGTGATCTCTGTTAAATATAAGAGTGGTAGTAAGAGATTGAGGAGATATGTAGATCGGCACATGCTCACTCAACTTACTTCCAATGGTAGAGCTAGAAATGTATCAGGGGATTCCAATTCAACCCAATCAAGGTGGCATGTACCCATTCCATCTCACTTGTTAAAGTGATCATTTTAAGTACATAATTGATCAAAAAGATAGGTTAAGTGTCAAAGAGATTTCACAAAAAAGACCAGTGTCTGTAAATAAAGAAGAATAGAATTAAAAGGGAGACAATGATCCTACGGGGGAAGCAGGATACACAGGAGACTCATAGAATGGCAAATGCCCTAAACAGCACTCTGGCCTCAGAATCAACCCCTGGGTCATTTGGATCTGGCTAAAAGGCCCATGAGAGTCTCACAGGCATGGAAAGCCAATGCACTGTGGCAAAAATGACCTGAATGTAACATCTCAGTGAATGAGATCCAGTAGGAAGAATGCACCATCGAAGGAGGCACCTTTCTCTGAAGGGAGGAATGGACCCCCACTGTGATATGGCCTTGACTAAATAAGATCAGAGTTGGTGAACTCAAGAAGATTCCATAGCCTTGACAGCTCACGGCAAGAGCCTGGGGTGATTACTGACATTATAAATGAGAGTATCAATTGTTAACTCAACAATGGGAGTCACTGTGCACCTGCTCTCCATGTAGGATCTCTGTCCTTAAAGTGTTATACTATGAGACTTAACAGTAAATCTACGAGTCAAACAGTACTCTATATCTTGTGCGGTTGTGTGAGTGCAGTCTGTTGAAATCTTTACTTAGTATATACTAAGTTGATCACCTGTATATAAAGATAATTGAAAATGTATCTTGATGAAGAGTGGGATGGGAGAGGCAGTGGGAGATGGGACCGTTATGGGTGGGAGAGAGGTTATGGGAGAAAAAGCCACAACAATGTAAAAGTTGTACTTTGTAAATTTATATTTATTACATATAAAAAAAAAATACCCTGATGGCAGTTAGTGACTGAACAGTATGTATTAACCCTTGACTTTCAGAGTCTCCTGACACCTGTTGTGGGACAGCCAATGCTTTAAAGGACTATCATTATGTCTTCACTAATTTGAACCAAGAACTTCATAAATGTACTATAATCTTATATTTGTAGGCCTTCTTGGCCAAAACACTTACTTTTAAAATGTGAGTCTATCAAATCGCAAACAGTATGTTAATTATTATTGGGTGTAACCCCTGAAATTACATGGTGAAGTAAACATGCTGAAGTCTATTTACATATATGTACAATATAGAATATATATTTATCTTCTGTGAGCCATTCAATTTATTTGATTTACTCAAATAATTTGATCAGGATATTTTCCTGTTTCAGAGTCGTCATTTTATGATAAAATGTGCACTCCACTGCTATTTGCCCCAGTAATGTCTCACAGAGGGTGTGGACTACAGCACACAGCTGTAGGGGATATTATAACAGGGGATATAGAGGTTGTGGGATATGTCCAGATTCCACATTTCCTAGACTTACATACATTCCAACAAAAAGAGTAGTTTTGATCATTTTTTTCTTCCCAGTCTTTGTAATGAGCTATGTTAGGATATTTTAAACATTGCATCATACTGTGAGAAACATTATTCTTTGATCTGTCATAATAGAGTCTGAATTGAAAATGTTACATGAGCTAAACTCACTCCCTAGAAAAAGTCTCTTCAACAAATGCAGACATTTTGATTTCCACATGCAGAGATTTTAAATCAGACTGCTTCCTTACACCGTATACAAATATCAACTCATAATTTATCAAGGCTCTAAACATAAACCTGAAACCATCAAATTACAAGAGGAAAACATTGGGGAAACACTGCAAGTCATTTCCCTGGCAAGAATTTCTTGGATAAGATCCCAGAAGTAAAGGCAATAAAGGCAACAAGATACATTAAGCGAATAACTTCTCTTCAGCAAAAGACACACTCATCTAAGTGAAGACACTACTTATGAAATGGGAGAAAATATTTGCAAAACATGGATCCAACAAAGTATTAATCTCCAGATGTATAAGGAATTCAAGAAACTTAACAACAACATAACCAACAATCTAGTTAAGAAATGAACTGAGGAAATGAACAGGCATTTTTCACAGGATGAAATACAAGTGGCCAAGAGAAACATGAAAAGATGTTCAGGAACACTAACCATCAGGGGAGTGTCAATAAAAACTAAAGTTGGATTTCACTTCACCCCACTTTGAATGAATATTATCCAAAATTTGAAAAATAGCAAATTCTGCTGACGATAAGGAAAAAAAGACACCCCAATACAATGCTGATGGGAATGATTGTAAGCCAGTAAAAAGATTGTGGAAGATAATGGAGGAACCCCTCAGAGAACCAATATTGGTTCTACAATATGGGCTAGTTGTCTTACACCTGGGAATGTATCCAAATGAATTGAAATCAGCACAAGAAAGAGTCTCCTGCACTCCCAATTCTATAGAAGCTCAATGCACAATACCTAAGATTTAGAATCCTCTAGATGTCCATCAGCTGATGACGGGGAGAAGGAATTGGTGACATATATATATATGAATATTACATATCCATGATTAAGAATGAAATCTTGACATTTAAAACTGGAAGTCATCACAGTAAATTATATAAGCCAGAGCTACAAAAATATTATGTTTCCACTCATTTATGTTAGTTAATATATGAGTGTAAAATTGTGTGGACTTTAGATCATTTCCTATGTAATTATAAATAATGCTTTCTTGAATCAAATCATATTATTGACAATATGCTCCTCTTTCACACATTAAAAAAAATTGAGTGGTTGCTGTTGAGGACTCTTGCGGTACTAGTAATGCCATGTTCTTAATTTGAGTGTTGGTTATGAGTGTAATAAGATGACCAAAAACTCATTTATCTATAGACTTATGTGCATTTCTTAGCATATATACCATTTTAAAATGATTTTTAACATGTTGCATAGCAGAAAATATTTTAAAATGTTCCATAGCAGAAAACAAATATTCCACACACAGATAACAATTACAGATGTATCTATGACCAGTCTGTTGTGAAAGAATCAACTTTCCATTATGCCTGATCATGGCAATCTCAACATGAAAACATGGTGATGTGGGAGTGCAATAAAAATACCTGAGGATACGAACAGGTGTTCACGCATGTCCTATTCTTGGAGATGTTTACCTGCCATGGAAGAATCCTAGGTTGAGATGCATCTCCTGGAGATCCCATTTCTAGTTGCTCTGATAGCATCTTATGGAGGGCATGGGCCACTGCATACACAGCATTGTAGATGAAATAGCTGGAGTCAGATATGGTCAGCATGTCAATGTGTGTTCGGCGCGATTCTCGTCCCGCAAGAAACCGAAACCAAACAATTACGGGCAGGGTTTTATTGTGCAACGAGCGAGGGATCCAGCCTCGATCCCTGTTGGGCAGGAACTGCTGAACATCCGGCTTGCGAGGGTTTATAAGCACAATACACGTCACACCTCAGGTGATCACCACATTGCGCCAGGATAGGAGGATTATGTTACAGAGCGGGAAAGCCTCCCAGGGAGGAAGAACCCGGAAGCAGGAAGCGGGCGCCATCTTTTAGGCGCGGTCCCCTCGGTCTGGTCCCCCACATCTCCCTCCTTTCTGTTTTACACAAATCACGCTCCCAACGGTCCGCACTTTCGTGGGCCGAGAAACAATTGTTTTCTGGACAGAGAGTAGAGGTGCATACCCAGTGTGCATTTTGGCCCATTTTCTGGTCCTCGAGAGTTCGGCCGCTACTCCCGATGGCCCAGTTGGGGCCTAGTTCCCTTTTCCTGGGACGGGCTAGGAACTGGGCCCGTATGCATATGCATATGCTCTCCCGGGGCTCCCAGAACTTCTGGGTAGTTACCCGCTGCAGTACCTTCTGGTCTCGCATGTCTCAGCTCTGTTCTCGGTCAGGAGCGGGTGTTGTGGTCCAATTTTTGGGAGAAAATTGGGGACCAGAACGCAGGGGAAAAGGTAGGTATTTTGGATAATGGTGTAGTACTGGGACATAGACATAGCGCGAAGCTGACGTCTAGCGTTCTCTAATTTTTGGTTGATGAAGGAGCTCACCCAGCGAAAACGCAGGGACCTGCAGACAATAGAAGAAAGAAGGATAGGGGAAGGAGGTAGGGGAGGAACCCATGCCAGGCAGTCCAAAGGGGGCTTTTATAAAGTTCTTTTAAGGCGAGACAAATACCCCCCTTTTCCACTGTTAATAGGTCTAGTCCGCGTCGGTTTTGTAAGACAACCTCAGCGAGGGAATCTATCTGGTCTTGGATTTCCTGGAGGGACTGACTTACGGCTTCCATATCATTAATAACCTGATGGGCAAGTTTTGTGTATTTTTCTAGAGAGATTCCTAGACCCGCTGTGCCAGTACCCACGGCGGCAGCTACACCGAGGCCCACAAGTATAGGCACCATCTGAATCGCCCTTTTGGGGCGAGCCGGCCAAGTTTCCATGGCGGGGATGGGAACTGGCTGGTCTCCCGGAACGATCTCTATATCTGGGAGAAGAAAAGGCACAAATCCCGGTCCAATTGGAGGGGAGTGCACAGCCAGCAGTCTTAGCTGCCAACAAGCTGGCTGTCCCCTCTGGCCAGCACAGGGAGCAGAGGAGTAGGGGGATCCGCAGTCTGAGGATTGCAGAGGCTTATGTAGTGCAACGGGAATGGTGCCCCCCTTGCAGTCACAAGGGGTGCCATAAAGTAAGCAATAGCAGGTGGTTAGGGTAGCCCATCTTACGACTCCTTATTTTGCGAAGGTGTAGTATCCTCGGTTACTTCGGGGGAGGTGTCACACGTTGATTGTGGGGTTGAATCCTCCAACGGCGGGTTTGCCTTTCTCACCAATCTCTCTGGAACCCAGAGGGGTTCTCTTTCCGGATCCTGTGGAAAAACACAAACTGCGCCTCGGTTCCAGCATAGCACCGGATCCGGGCCATGCCATTTTCCCGTAAGGACGTCCTTCCAACGGACGAAGCCCCGTGAAGATGGTTCCCTTAACATATGTCTATCTGCTGGGGACATAGATAGATCCGTTAAATTTAGAAAATTTATAGTAAATAGTGCAAGGGAAAGACGCATACGGGGGGTCTTACCCATGGCAACTCCCTCCTTTTGTCTTAGGAGGAAAGTTTTGAGGGTTCGGTGTGCCCGTTCAATTATTGCCTGGCCCTGTGGATTGTATGGGATTCCAGTTTTGTGTTGTACTTGCATACGTGAGCAGAATTGTTGAAATGAATTGCTTGTATAGGCGGGCCCATTGTCTGTTTTTAAGATTTTTGGTTTTCCCCAGGCTGCCCAAGCTGCGAGGCAATGGTTAATAACATGAGTAACACGTTCACCCGTTTCTAGGGAAGCAAAAATGACTTGGGAACATGTGTCGACAGACACATGAACATACTTTAGAGTTCCAAATTCAGGTATATGAGTGACATCCATTTGCCATAGATGTCCGGGTATGAGTCCCCGAGGGTTAACTCCCACTGGTGGAGCGGGGCTTAGGGTGGGACAAATGGTACAACGGCGTACGATGTCACGAGCGCTTGAGCGAGAAAGGCCAAATTTGGCAGCAAGGGTTTTTGCGTTTACATGGAACTCAGAATGGAATCGGGCAGCCTGTGCCTCAGGGGATGTAAGGTGAAGTATCCAGATTGGACGTGTGGCTTGGTCTGCTTGAATATTACCCATAGTCATAGGTCCTGGTAGGGAGGAATGAGCTCTCATATGAGTGATATAAAAAGCATTGGATCTGGCCCAAATGGATTTTTGGAGTGTAATGAAGATGGCTGCCACGGTTGAAGAGGGATTGATAAGTCCTGTAGCCTCAAGCATGGAAACGGCATTAACCACATACTTAGAGTCGGAGACAATATTGACAGGCCCAGAGACATCTAACAGGACTTGGTTAACTATAAGGAGTTCCACCATTTGAGGAGATTGAGTGGTGAATTGAAATACCTTTGGTTTATTTCCAGAAACTACATATGCACCAACCCCTGTCTTGGAGCCATCAGTATATACAACAGGTGTATTTGATAAGGGTTTTTGTGAGGTAATTTTTGGAAAAATGACCGGGTGAGATTGAATAAAGGTTAGTAAAGGGTCAGAGGGTGTCCTATTGGTAATGGTTGCACTAGTAGAGCACACCAAAATTGCCCAGGAATCAGTACAAGCGATTAAAACACGTACTTGTTCCAAGGAATAAGGCACAATTATAGTAGAAGGTTCACGCCCAAAGTGCTGAATGGCTTTACGGGTGGCCAAAAGTGCCACCTCGGCCACCATAGTGGGATAATAAGCGAGGGATTTTGTGGGTGATGATGAGGGGTGTATCCAGAGAAGAGGTCCCTCTTGCCAAAGGGCTGCCGTAGGCTGTTTTGGCGTAGCTAGGACCCAAAGGGTTAAATCTCCTAGTGGGTTCCACCGCTTAAGGGCAGCTTTGCTAAGGGCCTGATTTACTATCTGGAGAGCTTGTCTAGCCTCGGGGGTGAGGACTCGGGGGGAAGTGAGATCCGGATCCCCCTTGAGGATATTAAAGAGAGGCTGTAGGGTGGCGTTAGGAATGCGGAGATACGGTCTGATCCAGTTAATATCTCCTAAAAGTTTTTGTAAATCATTTAGGGTTGAAACACAGGTATGTTTAATTTGTAGGTTTGAAGGCCTAATGTGGGTGGGGGTGACTGTAGTTCCGAGATATGTGACTACAGAGGATAGTTGTACCTTATTAGGAGAGATATGTAGTCCCGCCCTTTCTAATACTTGTTGTAGTTTCTTAAACAGTGGTAGAAGTCGTTCTTGAGTAGGGGCAGCACATAATAGGTCATCCATATAATGGAGACACTTACAATCAGGGAATTGAGCCCTAATTGGTTCTAACACCCGCGCCACATATATTTGGCACATAGTAGGACTATTTGTCATTCCTTGGGGCAAAACCGTCCATTGCCAACGTTTATCTGGTCCCTCCTGATTTTTGGTAGGGATCGTGAAGGCAAAACGCGGTGTATCCTGTTTGGACAACGGAATAGAGAAAAAACAATCTTTGAGATCCACCACGAGCACAGGCCAATTACTGGGGAGGGCCGATAAGAGTGGAAGGCCCAGTTGGACCGGACCCATAGGTTGCATTTGTGCATTTATTGCTCTAAGGTCGTGAAGAAGTCTCCACTTTCCTGTGTTTTTGCGAATAACAAAGATAGGTGTGTTCCATGGGGAGGTGGATTGGACTAGATGACCAGCCTCGACTTGTTCTAAGACAAGGTTATTAATTGCCTCCAGTTTTTCTTGAGATAGGGGCCACTGCGGAATCCAAACTGGTGTATTTGTCAGCCAGGTAATTTGTAGAGGTTTTATTGGCGTAGGAGGCATTTCAGTGGCCCCTAAGAAAAACCCAAACCGGTTTTGTCCTGTTTTGGTTCAGGCTGAATAGGAGAAGGGTTGCCCTGGAGACGAATACCAAGGCCCTTTCCGGGAACATAGCCTTGCTTATGAAGCATAGACTGTACTGTAGGGGGAGCAGTAGTTAAGGCAATATCCATTTCAGTTAACACATCTCGCCCCCAGAGTGAGATAGGGAGTGGTAAAACAAAAGGGGCAAATTGTCCTGTATGACCTTCTTCATCCCACCAGGATAGCAGGGTGGCACTTTTCTTGGGGAAACTAGCGAAACCAAGCCCCTGTAAGGTTTGTTCCGCGACATTTGTAGGCCATGCATTAGGCCAGTCCTTGGTAGCTATAATGGACTTATCAGCCCCAGTATCCAAAAGGCCTGTAATGGTTTTACCATTAACCTGTAAGTTTAGCGTAGGGCGTTCATGTAAAAGCATATGTAGGCCGGTAAAGTTATTTCCAGAGGACCCAAAACCACCATTACTACGGACAGCGTTTTTTGCGGGGAATAAGGAATGAAGACTGGGTAATAACAGCAACTGCGCGATGCGGTCCCCAGCATTGATAAGGACAGCTCCTTGGGGAGCCTGAACCATGATCTTTATTTTGCCAAGAAAGTCAGAATCTATTACGCCGGGGATTATTACCAGGCCTCGGAGGGCCACCGAGGAACGGCCCAACAACAATCCAACCGAATTCGGAGGTAGAGGGCCAGAGTAATCGCTCTCCACCAGTTGGACTCCCATTTCTGGTGTTAAGAGGAGAGAGGAAGTGGCACAGAGGTCCATGCCTGCGGAGCCGGGTGTGGCACGGCTTGAGGGGGAGCTGTGTACGAGCTCGGAGGTGGAACCTGTGGGTAGGTGTTTATTTGGGGGCCCCCTGTCGGAGCAGGAGACCCCCTCTGACCGTTTTTTGTCCCCTGTCTATTGCCAGTAAGTGGGTTTCCATCGACATCGAAAGCGGAGCGACAGTCCTCAGCTTTGTGAGGACCCTTTCGACATCTACGACAAAAATCCGTGGTCGCAAGTCGCGCCAGTGGGGGTCCAGAAGCGAGGGTTGGGCAGTCACGTTTCCTATGGCCTGGTTGGCGACATTGGAAACAGAGGCCAGAAGAGATGGAGGGCCGAGCCTGTTTATAATTTTTACTTTTAGGATTTAAGGCAGTGGCCAGCATTGCGGCAAGGCCTGCATTGGTAAGTGGCCCACCGGTGTCTCTACAATACTTTAACCAAGAATCTACAGATTTATGTCTATGCTGACGAAGGATGGTTTTGCACTCTTTATTGGCTTGTTCGAAAATAATTTGTTTGACTAATGGCTTGGCGTCCACCTCACTAGGGAAAATGCGTGAAGCCGCCTCAAGTATTCGAGCCGCAAAATCGGCAAAAGGTTCGGTTGGGCCCTGTACTATTTTAGTTAAGTGATTGGTGGAGTCACCCGGATTAGATGCCTGTCTCCATGCCCGCTGGGCGCAGTTGGATATTTGCCTATATACCTGCCTTGGAAACTGGGTCTGATCAGCTTGGTAAGGTCCCCGCCCCAAGAGCATGTCGGCGTTCCACATAGAGTGGCCATCCTCAGCATTGTCGTCCGCCTGGTCGTGGCAGCATTCCGCATAAATGGACTGCCACATAAGAAAGCCACCCGGACTCAAGCAGGCGCGGGTCAATTGGACCCAATCGCTGGGAGTGAGGATGGACTGGCCAACCGACTCAAGTAAGGACAGGGTGAATGGGGCCGTAGGGCCATAATCATGGACTGCAGCCTTAAGTTGTTTTAATACCGCCATATCCAGTGGTTCATGACGGGCCTCTCGGGAACCCAAACCCAAGACAGGGAAAGCCTGGATAGAGGTGGAAGAATTGTGTTTTAACTGTTTCCAAGCCTGTTGATGGAACTGTCTTCCTGAGGGGGGCGGGGCATTCGGCGGCCATGGTGGCGCGGACGCCTGAAAAGGCAATGCACCGTTAGCAAAGCCATCACTAGAGGGCGCCATGTTTTCCATTTGGCGATCAACAAAAAGACCGCCGGGGGGAGCTGTGGGGGGGACAAGAGGAGGGGCGCAGGCGCCAGCGACGACAGCTCCCGACCTCCTTCGTAGCTGTGTATAGGAAGGGGGCGGAGATTTGTGGTCGCCATCCCCCTCCCCTTCCGAATCAGAGGAGGCGGAGTCAGGCCCAGTGTCCGAGGCTGGGCGAGAGGTTTGGCACCCTGTGTCGTCGGAACTGTGGGAGCGAACCTCTTCGAAGGCATTGCGGACCGCCGCAATTGCCGAACCACGCGCTCCTTCTGATCCCTCCTCCTTGAGGCACGCCCGTACCAGGTCCCATAAGGGGAGAACCATAGGGTTAAAGTCAGGCTCTTGGGGGTCTTCAGCAGTTCGCCGGAGGTCCCTCCCCAGCTTTTCCCAAGAGCTGAGAGAAATGTGGCCCGAGGAAGCAAACCACGGGGCGAAAAAATCAATAGATCCAAGGAATTCAGCGAGGGTGGATTTTGAGATTCTGATTCCTTTGTTACGCAGTAACGCGTTCAGCGGATCGATTAACGCTGACTGGCTCGGGAGGTTACCCATTTTTAATTAAAAGAGGGAGAAACACGTCCGGGGTGCGTCCACCCACTACCCACGAGACTTACCTCGCTCGGGGTCCCAACCGGTAAGACTTACCTCGCTCACCGCCGCTCGCAGCACATAAGAGAAGGTTCCCCGTACGGGCCACCAGTTGTTCGGCGCGATTCTCGTCCCGCAAGAAACCGAAACCAAACAATTACGGGCAGGGTTTTATTGTGCAACGAGCGAGGGATCCAGCCTCGATCCCTGTTGGGCAGGAACTGCTGAACATCCGGCTTGCGAGGGTTTATAAGCACAATACACGTCACACCTCAGGTGATCACCACATTGCGCCAGGATAGGAGGATTATGTTACAGAGCGGGAAAGCCTCCCAGGGAGGAAGAACCCGGAAGCAGGAAGCGGGCGCCATCTTTTAGGCGCGGTCCCCTCGGTCTGGTCCCCCACAAATGTGTCCTGGGAAAAACTCAAAAGAAGCATTTGGTGGGCAGACTCCAATTGTTCCACAAAGTGACCCAGGAGGTAAGCAGTGAAAAACATGAAGCCATAGTTGACTGAGGAAGAAATCTTCTGGGTAGTGGGAAGGGAGCACTGTCTTGACAAAGTGGTTGAGGCCAGGGATTTCTTCCTTGTGGTGTGAAAATGAGAAGCCTCCATGAAAAGAGTGCAGTATGTGGTCTGTCTCATGCACAACAATCTCCCACTTTGCAGCCATGATCCATACCTTCCCCAGGGTTAAATAGTATTTGCTTAACAATTCCATGGTATAGAGGTTCCTCACATCACCATATAGAATATACACATTTGCAGATGAAATCTGAAGCCCTGCTAGAAAGGATATTTCAGTTTCTTCATATCTTAACTTAGTGTCTGGGAGCTTTACTGAATAGGCCAAGCAGACACCTTTCTTTACCATCTCAGCTTCAATATCCCGAAGGAACTTCTCTCCTTTTATGTCATTAGATACAAAGATCACCACCCAAATCCAGCCAAAATGTAGCAGCAAGGAGAGCATTCCACTGGCTAGAGAGCTGTCACTGGTGGCCATCTGATAGAGTGATGGAAACTTGTCTCTCTCACTTAGCATAGGATCAAAAGGGCCATATGTGATCTGAATGGAAAGAAAACCACCATGATTTGACTTTTGTGGGTTTTGAGTTGTCTGTCTTGGGAAGTGAGAAAGAAAGTCCTGTGAAGAAATATCCCCTGTAGGCATAATTAAATTCCATCACCTGGGATCAGAGTAACTGTGCTTCAGTGCCAGTTACTTTTAGGAGAAGAAATGTAAATGTTCATTCACAGCATGACAGATAATGTGTAAGATACCCATGTTCTTCCTGTATATTTGTAGGGAGAAGAAGGCATGTATTTTGGATTCAGAATCACCAGGACATTGGTCTTCCTCACCTCTCAGCTCATGAGACATGTGGAGAACAGCTCCCACTGCAGCTGGTGTTAGGTGTTTCCTCAGGACAAATATTTTGTTTTGGTTGATGTCATGATACTTTGAATTTCATTTGTTTTCACAGCATATCTTAAATTGTCTTGAAAAATATATTCACCTACCATCTCTGAGTTTAGGTAAACTTGCTTTTCAGACCACAATCCTCCTAAGCTATTTCAGACTGAGCTTGGTGGTAATGTGTGCAGATTGCTACCTGTTTGCAGTGGGTCTCCATTAAGAATCCTGGAAATGTGAATACAGGCCCTGGCAAGCAGCTTGATTGGTTCTGTGATTGCATTTCTGACACCTACTTGGAAGATTTGGATTGAGTGCTTTCACCATGGCCAGTGAGCACCAGCACTATGGTGGCTCATGAATGGGTGTTCACTGTCTGCCTGTATTTGTTTCTTATTCTGTCAAACACACACTAAGATCTAAATCTCTTAGTTGCACATGGAATTGAACTGGGAGTCCTGTGAAGGAATCTGCTGAATGTGAGGAAGTCAGGATCAGGCATAAGGAGAGGGTAAAATCTCATCTAAGTGTAACTCAGCACCAAACACTCCTTGATGATCTTTGGGACTGTCACAGCCCTCAGTGGGTTCCAAATGGTAAGTCTGGGCCCAGGTCTTGATATACCCATGTCTAACATTGAGTCATCCTAGGATATCTCTGTGCTGTGGGTATTTCCTGTAAATAGTCAGCAGTCAACTTTCTCAGCAGGTGGGGATGGATACATTGGGCCTAGACAGTGATCTTTCTCACAATCTAAGGAATTCCCCAGAATCTGTTTCAAATCGTGGTGCTATATGTGCAGTTGGGTTCCACATGACCCTTGCTACAAATTGGACAAGTCTAGTTGGAGATGGAAGCATTTCTCACCAGAATTCACCACATATTTACCTGTGGGATTTTGTACAGCTCCAACATTGTTCCAATTTCAGCTGAAAATGCTGACGTGGTTCCAGCAATGATGGCAACTGTCTTGCCTTGTGTCTGGCAGGTGTAGTTAGGGATGAGATGATGCTTTCCAGTCAGCCAGTGCAGAGTGCTCCTCAGGGTGAAGTGACCACTGGTAACAGAATTGTAGAGTTGGAATCCGAGGGTCAGGTTGGGGAGTAGCTGGGGGTCCTTATTGATCTCCTGGATGGCAAAGTAGAAGGCCAGCACATATTGGTAGTTCTTCCATAGCCACCTAAAGAGAGAGGCAGCATCGGGGAGAAGGTGAGACTCTGGAATTCAGAGCAACAACACAGCCTTGCCCTGAGGCAGCAATGGGCAGACTCAGGCTTCCACTCAGTGGTGCCTCAGCTGTGGCAAAAGGAGGAGGTGTGAGTGAGGTTCCAAGGTTCTAGAAGATCATAGAAGGACACTGAGACTCCTCTGACGCAAACTGTGTCCATGATCACACTCACCTTCCTTAGTCCTTCAGGAAAGCCTTGCTGTGTCCCAACATGGGATTTCACTTCTGCTTAGGGATGGAACCCAAGAGGCAAACATCTCCCTTTTCAGTACCCTCTGAAGTAATTGAACACCATCTGACTTGTCAGTCATTTTAGCGTTTGGGAGCATCTCTAATTTAGTCACCAAAGGCATTTTCAAGAGCCCTTTCTGTAATTTTCTGTTATGATATACAAATACTAACAGAAACATTTTCATTCAGTTATGTTTACCATGAAAATGAGCATTTCATTCAGAACTTCAAATTGTCAGAATACATACAATGCTTATTTTTATTCACTCTTTTTCATGCATGAAATTCCATTTTATCTATTTTCCTATCTATAAGCTACTGAAGTCTGTTTAATTCTTAGATTCACTTATGTGAATGGCAAATTAATAGCATTAATTGAAATGTTTCTTGCTTTTAATCATTTTGCTGACATGCAATAAATTATCTCATGAAGGGCTTTATTTTACAGTGCTTAGTTACTTGTAGCTCTTGCTGTCAGTTGAAAGCTGACAAGTTTGCTTCTTTTTCCCCAAGTATATGCCTGCCAGGTATTAAGTTCTGGACCATGTACAAAGTTGATAAAAAATCCTGCAAAGATCATAAGCATCAGTGCTTGATATATGTATTCATGACTGACATCTCACTCAAAACCCATTTTTCTCAGTGTTGTTAACTCATCTTTCAAGTGTATGCAATAAGCTGCAGTGATAATAAAATAGAGATCTCTCCAAACTATTTCTGTGATTCCTATAACCTTGAAATTAATTTAATTTAGAATATAAGAAATGCTTTTCATTAGATTCCACTTAGTGATCTCAATGCTATTATTTCACAAAACATGGAACTTAAAGCAGTTTAGAATGGTAATTTGACACAGGATCCATGTTTTGAAATAGGGCCTTGTTTTATAAAAAATGTGCAAAAGTGCTTGTGTGTGAAATATTTTTTAAACTTGAAAGATTTTTAAAAAATTGATGGTAAATCAATATTTATTGTAGATTATGATGTCTAGAGGCAGAAGAAGTGTATGATTGCTTCACTGATCAATTTTGCCAAATATTTATGTTCTAGGTAACACCAATGGTAAAGTTTATATTCAGAAGATTGGAAAACATATATTCTTAGTAAATACATTTGAAGTAATTACATTTCATCTACAAGGATGCTGGACACTTGCTGGTGGGGGAACAAGCATTTTATAATCCTTTAATTTTATCATAATAAGAATTTTGTTTTGCAGTAGTAATATCCTTAATTCGCAGATGAAGAACATAAGGCTTGATGTCATAAACAGATAGAAGGCACAGTCAGTTATTTATCTCCTGTCTGTAAACAGTTCTCATACTCCTTCCAGTATCTACAGTGACAATGTAATTGACCTTCCAAACTGGTACACTTTTGATAGCAAGATGGGATGATATTAATGAATACACAAGGATTATTGGCATAAATAGGCTGTAGGAAGCAAACCAGGATGTGTGATCATTCTAAATAAAACAAATCTGTCTCACATGTAGACATCCACTGATTTCATGATGCATACTGTAACCATGCATAGCATGTTTAGTTTGTCACATGAGAGGTACTTGGTAAATTATTTGATGAATGACCAATATTTTGTTCAGTATATGCTAAAATTCATATGGCTTAGGTTTTCCAAGTTGTGAGATATAATTCATATGAAATAAGTTCCATAAATAAAAAGACTGAGTAGAATCTTGATAATAAAGAAAAACATGTATTCTTAATAGTTACATCAATAATTTACATCAATATTTTACATCAATAATAAGGAAGCACAAGTATCTTGATACCAAATGTAGACCTAGCTATTAAGATATTATGAGAAGGGGGCCAGCAGTGTGGCATACCCTGTAAGGCTGCCGCCTGCAATGCTGGCATCCCATATGGTTGCCAGTTCAGGTCCTGGCTGCTGCACTTCCAATCCAGGTCTCTGTTATGGCCTGGGAAAGCAGTAGATAGCCAAAGTGCTTGGGCCTCTGCACCCATGTAGGAGACTCCAAGGAGGCTGCTGGCTCCTGGCTTCAGATTGTCACAGCTCTGGCCATTGCAGCCATCGGGGAATGACCCAATAGAAGGAAGACCTCTCTCTGCCTCTCCTTCTCTCTCTGTGTAACTGTGACTTTAAAATAAATACATAAATTTTTAAAAAATATTATGAGAAAAGTATGCTACAGGTTGATAAAAGCCACAAAATGGATAAAACATGGAAACCTTGTGCAGTGAAAGGTGCCAGTTAATGGATGATAACAAATCAATTTATATGCAGTCTCCACAACAGGCATCTATACGTGGTGCATGGGCTCCTCCTGAGCAAAAGTGATTCTCAAAGTTCCCATCCAGAATACCATAATTTAAAGAGTAAAGATTTATTTTCAGGAGCAGGTGCCCAAAAGTCTTCTATTGAGTAGATTGCACGTATTGAAGTATGGGAGGCAGTGTGTATGTCAGGTGGTGGATCTCAAACACAAACAGCTTCTCTACTGGGCACATTTGTTAGCAATGACACCTAGAGTGAGTGCCTTAGATCTAACACTGACCTCAGGCCATTCTCTGTTCCATGGGTTTTGGATGGGGCAGGCAGGGGTTGGCGATGGGGATATGGGCTGGAGTTCCATTTGTCTCACTAATTTCAAGATTCTAGGAGGCTGATCAGGATATCAGATTAATACAAAATATACCCATCTCTCTCTCCTCCCATGAAGGAGTGGAGAGAAAAATAAAATGGAAAGGGAAGGAACACCAGCCTTCATTGATCTGCATTCCTGAAACTTCTCTGTACATTTTTAAAGAATTCTTAAGGAGATTAACTGATATAAACACACACAAACTTGCAGTCTGAACCACAGTTAACACATAACTCAATGTTGGACTTACCAATTTACTGCCATTTTATCCTTTGGCCTGGATAAAAAAGATACCTGGACCATGGCTGATTCTGATTCCAGGAAGTAAAGGGGGAAAAACCCACCCAGCACTAGGTCTCCATCTCTGTAGACACTTGACCTCATGGAATTATAACAATTCCAGGGAGGTATATCCTGTGAATTGTATAAAGGATTCAGGAGTAAATTGAGAAAAATTACAGCAAAGAACATGTCAACTCAACCCAACATAAAGTTAAACCCTCTGTTGATATTAGTAAAAAATGTTTTGGATTATATCATTTGTCTCAGCCCCCTGCAGGAAGAATAGATCTCTACATAGGGCACAGCTGGTCCCAGTATTGCTGTATGCCCTCAACCTATAGATAGTTTGTTCTAGTCTACTGAGGCACACAGGGACACAGCTAGAATCACAAGGAAGATATTTCAAAGGGAGTCACAGGGCTGAGGCCTTGCCTTAATGTCCCTAAGTTCAGATGAGCTCTGACTTCTATATATTTTCATTGCTAAACTTCTGTCCCATCCCAGAACTCATGGCATCACCTGAGGCTATGCACCTGCCACTCTCCATTGTGGGAAAAACAGCTTTGGAAAAACATGCTTTGGACTCTATTTTGTCCCTGGAGCATTGTGGGATATAGCCCTGTAAACCTCTGTGCATAGGGGCCAAGTATTGTTAGGTCAGTCACCTGCTTTTGGGATTTGGTAATTGTAGAAAGAATTAGTGTTGGAATTAAAAAAAACACAATCAGTTTCACTATTTCACGTGATTCTTCATAGAGATGACGAAAGGTCACATTCACCACTGATGACCCTATGTGTATCATAGAAAGTCTGTTCACGACCGTGCCTAATGTCTCTCCCAGGCCTGCAGTATTCAAATGGAGAAATGGGATTCATGACTTGCCAATGAGTATGCATATCCAGAGAAGGGCAGAAGCTCATCCCCACACTGACCCCTCCACATAGTTAACCCACTTACACGTTTTGTGTAATCTGCTTGAGTCCATAGTGCATCAAAATGCAATAATGACCATATATAATAACCATATATGATTAAGCATTTCAGATTGTGTACAGGAAAATATGTAGCATCTATGTGTTTGTGTGTGTGCCTCTGTCTGCTTAATTTGCTTTTTTCTTCATGTTCCTATCATTTCTGCCACTGCTGATACCAACTTCCACATCTAATAGACACTGGCTGAGAACATGTGTGAGGGACTTCATATTTCATGCATATATGTGAAGTGAGAATTAAATGAATATTGCAAAGTTTCACACTTCATTTAATCTCACCTCCCTCTGTTTCTAATTCATCTCATGGAACCACACTTTCTTGAATGCAGTAGGCCATTCTATCATCTTTTCATTGATGACCAAAGCTTGGTCATGTGCACTCTTTCAGCGAAACTCTCCAATTTTAGCCAACACCCAAGACTCAGAGGAAAATGTACACACTGTGGATATCATTGTGTTCCAAATGGTGCCTTGGTCATGCAATGATATGTCATCCCAGGCACTGTTTGCAAATTGGAAGTCACTGAAGCTGTAGGACAGGCGTAATTGGAAGGAGAGAGAGCACTGCAATGAGAGGTGGGAGGTGCATGTGTACTCAGCAGTCCTTATTTTTCCTCAGCCTCCCTATTCTCAAGGTTTCTTTTTGGTTGAAGTGTAGTTATTTTGGTATATTTGAGGCCACCATTTCATGAGTTTAAATTGTGAAGAAATTGATTGTTCATGCACCCTTGCAACAAATTGGGAATTGTTTTAACTCAATCAAGAAAAGCGTGTGGGCCAGCACCACAACTCAGTAGGCCAATCCTCTCCCTGAGGTGACAGCACCCTGGGTTCTAGTTCCTGTCAGGGTGCTGAATTCTGTGCCAGTTGCTCCTCTTCCAGTCCAGCACTCTGCTATGGCCTGGGAGGGCAGTGGAGGATGGCCCATGTCCTTGGGCCCTGCACCTGCATGGGAGACCAGGAAAAGCACCTGGCTCCTGGTTTCGGATCAGCGCAGTGCACTGGCCAGAGCTCGCCGGTCGCAGCGGCCATTGGGGGTGGTGTGAAACAATAGAAAAGGAAGACCTTTCTCTCTGTCTCTCTCTCTCTGTCTCACTGTCCACTCTGCCTGTCCAAAAAAGTGTATGAGGTATTTGGAAGGATAGTTATTGTATGAGCTGTTGTAGAATCCATCCCACAAAGATTTGGTTGCAACTTTATGGAAGCTAATTTAATACTTCAATAACATAAGCAAAACGTGGATGGATATATAAATATTAATTTGTATAGCTCACACAAGTGTGAACATACAGGATTAGGTTTTTATAAATAATTGTATTTTAGTGCAGAAATGAAATTCAAGTTGTTTTTTGTTCAACAATTACAAATACATGCATGGATTTTTTCAGATTTCACAATTTCTGTTTATAGACACCTTGTATTACCTGGTAGGCTCAAACTTACAAAAATGTAAAAATGCAATTTTATGTATACATATCATATTACATAGATTATTTTCTTTTTTTAACTGTGTGAAGAATTATTTAGTTTCACCAAGGCAAATGTAATAAGTGGCACAGTTTGGTTTCGGCCACTTTGATTCCACGTGTCCTTAGGTGTACAGAGCCTGCTGCCTACCCTGTGGGCACTCAAGAGCACCACTGAGGCCTCTGACTAGGACCCACATCTGTGTGGTCCACGCGAGGGCACAGCTTCCTGAGAGCCACTGGGAACGTTCTGCTCAGGATCCTTGCTTGCTAAATAAAACCAGAATGTTTTACATAGATTATTTTCTGTCTCTATCATTGGACTTTGATATTATGAGAATCTGGGTATGACCAAAAAGAAAACTTCCAAATCTTCTGACTATATTGAAATTATCAATACTGTGAGCTAACCCTTTTCTTCTGGATCACATGATGCCTGATGTAAGATATATTTGGAATATATCACTAGAATCCTTTGAAAATTCACTTCTTTTCTTTTTTTTAATAACGCTTTTATTTAAAGAATATAAATTTCCAAAATACAGCTTATAGATTACAATGGCTTCCCCCCCATAACTTCCCTCCCACCCGCAACCCTCCCATTTCCAACTCCTTCTCCCCTTCCGTTCACATCAAGATTCATTTTCAATTCTTTTTATATACAGAAGGTCAGTTTAGTATATATTAAGAAAGATTTCAACAATTTGCCCTCACATAGCAACACAAAGTGAAAAATACTGTTGGAGTACCAGTTATAGTATTAATTCACAATGTATAGCACGTTAAGGACAGAGATCCTACATGATATATATAATTTTAAATTGATTAATTTTCTATGCAATTTCCAATTTAACACCAAGATTTTTTAATCATTTGCAATTATCTTTATATACAGAAGATCGATTCAATATATACTATGTAAAGATTTCATCAGTTTGCACAAACCACAGAAACACAAAGTGTAAAAATACTGTTTCAGTACTAGTAATAGCATTATTTCACATTGGATAACACATTAAGGACAGATCCCTCATGAGACGTAAGTACACAGTGACTCCTGAAGTTGATTTAACAATTTGACACTCTTGTTTATGGCGTCAGTAAACTCCCTAGGCTCTAGTCATGAGTTGCCGAGGCTATGGAAGTCTTTAGGGTTCGCCAACTTCGATCTTATTCCGACAGGGTCATAGACAAAGTGGAGGTTCTCTCCTCCCTTCAGAGAAAGGTACCTCCTTCTTTGATGGCCCCGTTCTTTCCACTGGGATCTAACTTGCAGAGATCTTTCATTTAGGTCTTCTTTTTTTTTGTTTTTCAGAGTGTCTTAGCTTTCCATGCCTAAAATATTCTCATGGGCTCTTGAGCCAGATCCAAATGCCTTAAGGGCTGATTCTGAGGCCAGAGTGCTATTTAGGACATCCGCCATTCTATGAGTCTGCTGTGTATCTCACTTCCCATGTTGGATCATTCTCTCCCTTTTTCATTCTATCAGTTAGTATTAGCAGACACTAGTCTTGTTTGTGTGATCCCTTTGACTCTTCGACCTATCAGTGTGATCAATTGTGAGCTGAAATTAATCACTTGGACGAGTGAGATGGCCTTGGTACATGCCACCTTGATGGGATTGTATTGGAATCCCCTGGCACAATTCTAACTCCATCATTTGGGGCAGTTCCGATTGAGCATGTCCCAAATTGTACATCTCCTCCCTCTCTTATTCCCACTCTTATATTTAACAGGGTTCACTTTTCAGTTAAATTTAAATGCCTAAATTCACTTCTTTTCTAAGGACTAAATAAGAACACAGAGTATTTCAAATAATTTTATTATAAGTACAAATGGAAATTAAATGGTGAAAAAACCTTCTGAGGTTAAATTTTACATCTGGGTAGTTGCATTTTCCCTAGACTTTAATTCCTCAAACTATTTTAATAAATGTGTTTGTCCCATGTACATGTATATACAAGTTCTTAAATATATTCTACACATAAGTGATGGATTCAAACAATAAAGGCATACATTTCATACAAATCCATCTATAACTCCAGAAAAAAGGCATCCAGATATTGTAGTGATATTGCTTTCAAGATGAGCATGAGCATGTCATCTACAAATATGCAGCACATACTACATGGTGATGTAAAGGATCTTGTCATTGTACACATTGTAGAAAAGTGCTTCTGCACATTGGGAAGATGTAGATCATGGCAGGACCATGGGGGCATTGTTGTGGATGAGGCAGTCCCCATGCTGTTCTACATCATTGTGAGCACAGATAAGATCACATTTCACATGCCCAGTGCTTTAAGAAGAGTGACTCCCCACTCATAGCATGAAAGAAAAAATGCACCATCACCGGCTGTGTCTGCTTTACAATTCTGACTGAGGAAGACATGAACATTGGATGTGGCATAATCAGGACAGTGGTCTTTCCCTTATTTTCTCCTCTTTGGGGAGCACAACCCTCTCTTTCAGCAACCACTTTTATGTGTTCACTCCATGACTAATGTAAATCTTTACTGCATTAATCTCTTACAACTTTGGGGTTCATGTGTCACCACAGCAAAACCTGAGTTACCTTTTATAATACAATCAATTTCCAGCCCAGAATCCTCCAAAGCTACTGTGTTCTGTGTTTGGCAGTTATATGTCCTGACTGTGGCATGTTTGAAATGGTTCTTCCACTATGAATCTCTGAGATGCTAATGCAGACCATTGGAGTCAGCAGAAATGGCCCGTGTAGTTGGGTTCCTAACACCTATATTGGGGACTTCTATTGAGTGCCTGGCTCTTGGTTTCTTATCAGAGCCAGATGGGCTTCTGCCATTGATGTGTGCTTTTTTTATATATTTACAAAGCTTTTATTTAAAGAATATAAATTTCCAAAGTACAGCTTATGGATTACAATGGCTCTCCCCCCACAACTTCCCTCCCTCCCGCTACCCTCCCCTTTCCCGCTCCCTCTCCCCTTGCATTCACATCAAGATTCATTTTCAATTCTCTATACACAGATCAGTTTAGTACATATTACGTAAAGATTTCAACAGTTTCCCCTCACATAGAAACACAAAGTGAAAATACTATTGGAGTACTAGTTATAGTATTAATTTACAATGTACAGCACATTAAGGACAGAGATCCTACATGATTTTTTTTTTAAAGAATTGATTATGCCAGGGGATTCCAATACAATCCCATCAAGGTGGCATGTACCAAGGCCATCTCACTCGTCCAAGTGATCAATTTCAGCTCACAGTTGATCACACTGAGAGGTCTAAGAGTCAAAGGGATCACACAAACAAGACTAGTGTCTGCCAATACAAATGGATAGAACCAAAAAGGGAGAGAATGATCCAACATGGGAAGCAGGATACACAGCAGACTCATAGAATGGCAGATGTCCTAAATAGCACTCTGGCCTCAGAATCAGCCATTAAGGCATTCGGATTTGGCTCAAGAGCCCATGAGAATATTTTAGGCATGGAAAGCTAAGACACTCTGAAAAACAAACAAAAAAAGAAGACCTAAATGAAAGATCTCTGTGAGTAAGATCCCAGTGGAAAGAACGGGGCCATCCAAGAAGGAGGTACCTTTCTCTGAAGGGAGGAGAAAACTTCCACTTTGACTATGACCCTGTCGGAATAAGATCGAAGTTGGCGAACCCTAAAGGCTTCCATAGCCTCGGCAACTCATGACTAGTGCCTAGGGAGATTACTGACGCCATAAACAAGTGTGTCAAATTGTTAAATCAACATCAGGAGTCACTGTGTACTTACGTCTCATGAGGGATCTGTCCTTAATGTGTTATCCAATGTGAAATAATGCTATTACTAGTACTGAAACAGTATTTTTACACTTTGTGTTTCTATGGTTTGTGCAAACTGATGAAATCTTTACATAGTATATATTGAATCGATCTTCTGTATATAAAGATAATTGCAAATGATTAAAAAATCTTGGTGATGTGTGCTTTTAATGAGAAAACAGCAAATAGGAGCTCTCTCTTTCTCTCCCTGTTTCTCTGCCTCTCAAACAAAACAGTAAGCGGTTGTAATGAGAATGTTCACTGGGTGTGCTTTGACGAAATCTGCTTTTGTGGTAGAGATTGTGGCAGGCTTGGGCTTGGACAGATGAGTGTGTGAATTCCAGTGTAACTGTAACTGAGCCTTACATGCTCTTTGGGGAATCCCCAGGAGCAGCATGGCCTACAGTGTCATCCCAAGTGTTAATAAGATGTACAGGTCTTTACCTATACACATCGAACAACCCTTGTTCCCTGGATGCCTTGTAAGAGCCTTGTCTTAGGACAAGACATTTTTGTGTGCTGTAAATATTGTTTATGAACCACAGTTCTGTGATTAGTCAATATTCACAGAAGGTGCAGATAGGCATATTAGCCCCAGACATTAATCAGAGTGGGGTCTCTCAGGTTGCACTGCTTCCTAGCTGTGTTACTTCTTCCGCTTGTCAGTATTCTCAGAATCCAGGAAACTCCCTGGGATATGTTTTATGCAGTGGTAGGATACCCATCCTTGGCTTCTACATTTCCCTTTCATCAGATGCAAGAGAATGGTGTGGGTGGAAATTCACATATGGCTCTACAGAATTAGGAATCCATTTGCATTTGGGGTTTGTAGAGCCCCAATGTGTTCTGGTCTAGGCAGAAACTGCTGACATGGTTCCAGCAATGACATCAAGTGCTTTGTATTGTGTATGGCAATTATAGTCAGGGGGAGTAAATGCTCTTTGTAAAGAAAATGCAAACCATTTCTAAGGATGAATTGGTCCATGAGAAAGGTATTGAGATTTGGAATCACATAGATAGATTGGGGCGGTATTGGGAGTCCTTACTTATCTCCTGGATGGCAAAATAAAAGGCCAACATGTATGGACATTTCTTCCCTAGCCACCTAAATGCAGTAGCAGATTTAGAGAGAAGGTTGATAAGCCTGTCTTTTTTTTTTTTTGACAGGCAGAGTGGACAGTGAGAGAGAGGGACAGAGAGAAAGGTCTTCCTTTGCCGTTGGTTCACCCTCCAATGGCTGCCGCGGCCGGCGCGCTATGGCCGGCGCACAACGCTCATCCGATGGCAGGAGCCAGGTGCTAGGTGCTTTTTCCTGGTCTCCCATGGGGTGCAGGGCCCAAGCACTTGGGCCATCCTCCACTGCACTCCTGGGTCACAGCAGAGGGCTGCCCTGGAAGAGGGGCAACCGGGCCAGAATCCGGCATCCTGATCAGGACAAGAACCCTGTGTGCTGGTGCCGCAAGGCTGAGGATTAGCCTGTTGAGCCACGGCACTGGCCGATAGCCTGTCTTTCACTTCAGTTTCACATTCAAACCCTGAGGGAGCCAAGTCTGGATTCAGGGTGTTAGTGATGCTCCAGGGTCCCTGGAGGATCATTTTAATGTCCCTCAGACTTCTAGGAAGCAAACTGTGTTCGTGCACCACCTCATCTTCATGAGCCCTTTAGGAAAGCTTTGGTAGATTCGCATGTGGTAGGTCATTTTTGCTTCAGAACAGAAACCAAGGTGCATCTCTGTTTTCTGTAAGTTCTGGAATAGTTTGAATAGAACTTTGCTTGCCACTTGTTAAAATATGTGAGAGTATTATCATCTCTGACCATATTCACCAGTGTGATTTTCCCAGCCTTTTTGATAATTTTCTACTCTTGTATATCAACTCTTGTCAAACAGGTTATTAAGTTAGATTTTCAGTGAAACAAGTACATCCAATTCAGGACTTCTGGTATCAGAATTTACAGTGTGTACTTTGCTTCCATTGCTTGATTTCCTGGATACTGAATTTACCTTTGTCTTTTCACATTTGGCAATTGAACATTCTCTGTATTTTCCCACATTTCCTGCCTGAAAATATGAGTTTTTGGAATTTAAGATAGGTTTATGCTATTGTGAATAAGAAAACAGATGTTCTGTTTTCTCACTATGAGTTTTTGAGTTTTTGCTCAGCTTTCCTTGGAATTCTGGACTTTACCTTATTTCCTACATTTTATCCACAATTTGAATGTCAGAAAAATTGTTTCTAGTTAATTATATGGCAAGAAATATATTTATCCAATCATTTTTTCAGTTGGTATACATTATTTTTTAGTTTTCAATGTTGAATTAATTAATAAAGTGCCATTTCAGTTTTGTTCCTTCATATGAAGTATTTGCACAGTTTCAAGTTTGCAGTGTTTCATTTTTAGTATAAAGGTACTTTTCTATTTTGTCACACTGTGTTGTATGTATTATCTTTACATATGAATTTAAAATTTTCTCCTGTCGTCTAAAAGGTGTTGCTTTCCAATACACCCCTGACTAAAATTGGATTTCTGATCACAGAGAGTACTCACCTGTGGGACACTAAATAGATCTGGTACCAGCATTACTTTGTGGATGTCTTCCATTGAGTGATTTTATGTATTTTTTAGACAACTTTATTTAATAAATATAAATTTCCAAAGTACAACTTTTGGAGTATAGTGGTTTTTCCACCATAACCACCCTCCCACTCACAAACCATCCCATCCCCTACTCCCTCTCCCATCACATTCTTCATTAAGATTCATTTTATTTTTTTTGACAGGCAGAGTTAGTGGGAGAGGGAGAGGGAGAGAGAGAGGGAGAGTGAGGTCTTCATTTTCCGTTGGTTCACCCCCCAATTGGCCAATACAGCTGGCATGCTGCACCCATCCTAAGCCAGGAGCCAGGTGCTTCCTCCTGGTCTCCCATGAGGGTGCAAGGCCAAAGAACTTGGGTCATCCTCCACTGCCTTCCTGGGAAACAGCAGAGAGCTGGACTGGAAGAGAAGCAACCGGGATAGAACCACCGCCCCAACCAGGACTAGCCCTGGGATGCCAGAACCACAGGTGGAGGATTAGCCTAGTGAGCCGCAGCACTGGCAGAGATTCATTTTCAATTATCTTTATATACAGAAGTTCTACTTAGTCTATACTACATAAAGATTTCAACAGTTTGCACTCACACAGGCACACAAAATATAAAGTACTATTTGAGTACCAGTTTTACCATTAATGCTCATAGTACAACACATTAAGGACAGAAAATCTACATGGGGAGCAAGTACACATTGACTCCTGTTGTTGATTGAAGAATTGACACTCTTATTTATGATGTCATGAGCTGCCAAGGCAGTGGAAGCCTCTTGAGTTCAAAAACCTTGACCTTATTTAGACAAGGCCATAATCAAAGCGGAAGTTCTCTCCTCCCTTCAGAGAAAGGTATCTTCTTCTTTGATGACCCGTTCTTTCTGCTAGTATCTTACAGAGATCTTTCATTTAGGTCATTTTTTGCTAATCTTGGCTTTCCATGCCTGAGAAACTGTCCTGGGCTTTTTATCCAGATCTGAATGAGTTAAGGGCTCATTCTGAGGCCAGAGTGTTGTTTAGGGCATTTGCTGTATATCCTGTTTCCCATGTTGGATCATATCTATTAAGTTCTGTACTATGACAAAGTTGGTAGAAAACTTGAAGACTGATGAACATATACTTGTAAAATTCCCATCTTATTCTAAGCAACTGGAAATATACTAATGCAAAAAGTCTGAGTAAATGTTATGAGAAAAGTGTGTTTCACACTGATACAGGGTATAACCTGGGTAAAACATGAAAATATTGGGCAGGGAAAGAAGTCCATTCCAAAGGGTGACAAAGTGAAATAAAGATTCTTGTTTTCCCATAAGAAATGAATGTCAGACATAAGATGGAACTGTGATAAGCATGACAGCAACACTGAATGAGGTAGTGCATGCCTCAGAATAGATAGGCACCTCTCTAGACAGATCTGGACACTGGAAGTCATGGTCCTGTGTTCCAACAGTCTCTTCCAGGCCAAGGCCCCCAGAGCTGTATCAGGGGATGTGCTTATGGGATAGGCACAAACATCTTGGTGCCTGTCCTCTGCCTCTGAAAGGCCTGGGAGCAAATGGAAAAGTCTATGGAAAGCAAAACAAGGGTGAGGACTTCAGCTTTCATGATCTTCCTTCCTCCCATACATTTCAGAATTGCCAATAGGGACAGAACATGCACAGGCACAAACATACACTGACTTGCAGTCACAGTGTTACCTAACACATACACACAACCTTGAGCTTACAAGATGCTGACACTGTATTTTCTGGCTTGAACATAAGAGTCTGGTTGTGTCTCTTTCTGTAGACTTTCTCTGTGGACATTTATCTTCAGATAAGTTTGGCAGCTACTGATATATTTTTCCAGTGAAGTGTGCAAGGGGTGCAGAAGCAGGCAGAGAAAAATCAGAGACGATGGCATGTCAAAATCTCCCCAGCATAGCGTCAGAGACCAGAGTCTCAGCTGACATGGGGAGAACACGGGGTAGATGCTGCCTTCAGTCCACCCTCTACAGGGAGAACTGGTCTCTGTGTAGGGTACAGCTATGTCCCAGGACTTCTGTGTCCTCAGCCTAAGAATATGCATGACAGTCTAGTGAACCAGACAAAAACACAGCTAAAAGCCAAAGGGAGACATTTCTAAGTCACAGTACTGAGACCCTGCCTTTTTGTCACTGTGGTCAAAGCAGGTCAGACCTGTTGGTCATTTTATTGCTTTATCCCTCTCTGTCCCAGGTACTCATGGAAGCACCCTGCCCTGATGCTCTGCACCTGTCCCCTGCATTTTGTTGAAAAAACTGTTTGGAAAAACATATATTTTCACAGGCTCTCCTCCCTGGCCTCTATGATTTCATCATGATCCAACAAGTGTTTAGGGACGAAAGAACCCTCAGAAAGAAGCAAGCAGCTATGCACACTGTGTTCACAGAGCTCCCAGGGCTGTTGTGTCAGGAGAATGTTCATGGTATTTGTACAGTTTGAAAGAATTGATATTGTAATCAACAAATACCCAATTATAGCATTCCATATGAAGCCTTATCAAGAAGATGAAATGAGAACATCAAGGTGCACCCCAGGAACTCTATCCACTATTGTCTCCTATCACTTCCAGGTATTCACTACCCTGCTGCATTTATAAATGGCAGAGTCAATTCCAGATAAGGGTACATTTTCATCTTTCTCACCTACCCCTGTACAGAATTAATCCACTCACTCATTATCCTGATTCTTTATTGATGGTCATTTTTCTTCACTGGGATAACCCCAGCAGCAACCGCATTGCCTTAACAACTAGATTAGGTCCCTTTCCCACAAGATTCAATCACAGAATAGGGCAAAGAACAGTAATTCAATAAGCACATGAAGGATGAGTATTTGATGGATGACAGCGTCATGCAACAGAAGTCAGAGTGGAGGTAGTCCTGCCAAATCAAGAATGACAAGGGTGATGAGCTTCAGGCACAGAAGTATTCTGGTGCAACTTTGCCACAACTGCCCTAATCTGAGACTTAGCTGCTCCCAACAGGGCTCTCTAATGCATTTCCTTTACCATTGTGTCCTCAAAGTACTGCCAGAAAGTTATTACCTTTAAATTTTGACTAATGTAGTAGACACTAAGATTTTTTTTCCAAATAAACTTAAACCATACTTCCATCTCACACACACAAAAGAATGAAAAGGGTGAATAGGTGTGTGAATGTTGTGGCATTTTCTAGATTTCCTGAAGAAATTTTGACAGAATGGTTGTTGCCATTGTGTACAAGTGCCTGACTTTGGGGACCTCAGGATGACTGAGAAACAGATTGTAAAGAATGGGTTGGGGTGGACAGCTTTGCCTTGTGCCTCCTGACATCAGGATCTGAATCCTTGTGAATGGTTCTGCCTTTTCCTCCCCAGGATGTGTGAGGAGCTGACTCCATCCCAGGTCCAAGAGGGCTCTTCCTCTCCAATTGAATTTAGCTGAATATTCCAGCCTCTCCCCTCCACCAACATCCCAGGTCATGGTCATCGCAGGCTTTCTCTGGGTCAAAAAGATCTGAGCACAGAACCCTTTATTGGAAAAGGGTTTGTGGTGAGAGGTTTGGAGAGGATTTGCTTTCTGAAAGACCTGCATATCTGTGAAAGAGGGTCTTTGGGGGCCACAGGACAGGATAAGTGGTGAAGTGGGAGGCAACTCTGGATGAGAGCATGGCAGTGTGAGCATGGTGTGTTCAGAACAAGATGGGTCTTGACCATCTCCTTGGTGTGCAGGCAGGATATCTTCAATCATCCCTGTCCTTGACACAAAGCAAACACTGATTTAGATGTTGTCCAGAGAATACACACGCCTGGGCTCACTTGGCAGCCCTTTGCAATAGGAATAAGCCAGCCAGCAGTGAGCTGGGGACAGAGGACACAGGCAGTCAAGCAGCCTGTAAGCTCCACCCATGGCCTTGCATGTCCAGGGCTCCATCACTATTTAAAATATATGTGTTTTTTTTTGTTTGTTTAAAATAGAAGTTACCCTGAAAATTCTAAAAGTATGCTTCTATCTGTTTACATAAATTGAGATTTAAAAATGATTTAGCAGGTTATCTTAAATTTTAATCAAAATAGAAATTTCTAATGTTTTAACTGGGGGAAAATGCATCTCCTTAATGTTTTGAATGCTCACTTGAGTGAGTGTCATTTTTAAGAATAGCTGTAGTGTTTCTGATTATTGTAATAAGTGTGAAGAATTTGGGATGAGTGTACTCATCATCAAAGCACTTGAACTGCTTGAGTATTTTGTCACCATTTACTACTATTAAAGAACATCATAATCAAGTTTCAGAAAACATGTATTTTAAAAAATTGATATAAATAATTAAATGAATATGAAATAGGTGTTTAAGAAAATAGTTGTTAAAGAGCAACATAAGGAAAAGGTCATATGTTAAACATACTTTACTGGCTATAGCTTTGTAAGTTATATGTGCTCAGAATTTTAACACTCCACATATTTATATTTAAGTATTTTGTTATTTGTTGTAGTAGAGTCCTCTTTTTTTAGTATCTTCACTATTTTCAAAAACTTTTCCTTTGCATGTCACTCATTTTGGGGAGTGTTCTTTTTTCTTTAAGTTTTAGAATATTGCCTAAACCTGAGTAAATAAAAGCTAAAAACCTTTACTAAAATAAGCATATATTCACTAGAGTTTCCTAAGAACCACTTGAAATATACCCTGCACTCAGAAGAGCTGAAGGTGCCTCCCCAATCATCTATTTTTACAAGAATGCTCAGAACAATCTGTTCATAACACTGAAAGTGTGGAGAAAACATAAATAGACATTTGTGAATGAATAAATTGAGTGTGGGAAATCCGTAAGAATGAATGTTATGCAGCTGTAAAAATAATGAAGGATACCTGTTATAATTTGGGTGAATTGAAAATGCAATGCCATGTAAATGAATTTAGATCTAAGAGGTCATATTTTATCTCATTCCATTGCTAGGAACTGTCCAGAACAGGTAAACCCATATCAACTAAAGGAGATGAATGTTTGCATGAACCATGTTCATGGAAGCTTGCAAGTAGCTGCTTAGTGGAGAAAGGCTTTGAATATGGGTGATGTAAAGGGCTTCAGTCTACACAGACATGAAAATTGCACAAACTTGTGAAAATATTTTATGCAAAATCATTGTAGAATGTGAATGTGAAAGTACCATGATACCACTTCCTTGTACAATACTTCAGTGATTCATATTGGATATATGAATTTCAGAATGTTTGCATCATTCTTTCCTGTGGGAAATTGGAACAAGAACTCTAAGCAAAGGCCAAAACAGAAAGCGGTCAAATGATAGAGGTCACAATTATAGAATCATTCCTATGTAATCATGAAAACTACCTACATATGTGATAAAGATACCATTTCAAAATAGGTAGGCTGTAATTATTTACTAAGAGGTTTGTGAACAATACAGCGTCCGAAGAGAAGACTGCTGAAGGATAAGTTGACTCTTGTATTTGGGAAAGAAATTCTACTTAAATTATTACCACAAAATGTCAAATTCTCAATGAACTTCAGGGAAGCAACAAAAGCAAGTATAACTGAGTCATGTTATCAAACATGAATATTTATAGCATCTAAGTTGATAAACAAAGTGGATACTAATTACTATGCATATTTTCTGGGATAATCCTATCATATAAAATATTGCTATTTATAGGTCGGCTCTGTTTCAGATTTAAAAGTATCTCCTTTTACTTTATATTAAAATATTTCTAGCCTGATTTTTGTTTTTGAGAGGCAGAGTGAGAAACATAGAGAAAGAGAGAGATGGTTGAGAGCCCAACTTTTCAGTGCTTCAACTCTCAGTGCCCACAGTAGCTGAACCTTGGCTGAAGCCAGAGTCCAGAGCCAGAAAGAGTCGACTGACAGGGACCCAATAGCTCTGAGTTATCACCACTCACTCAAGGATTTATTTTCCTGGGAATCTGGGGTCAGGGGTTAAGCCAAATTACAAACCTAAGTAGCATAATGTGGGACAAGGTTATCTTAATTGCCTGGCTGGATGCCTAAACAACAATTGTCTTTGGATTTGCTTATTTTACAATGTTGGAATGATAATTCCCTTTGGTTTTTGATTACAAAGGTTGAAAATGTGAAGAAACTCATGAGAAAAATATCAGGATCTCCTAGAACTGCGTTGGTTCTTTAAAGCTTTCAAAGAATTTTGATCAGGTTTTATGAGAATAATGTAGCACTTGGGGAGGAAGATGCAGCCCAGGAGCCCTGCACTAGAAGCCAAGATGGAGAAGACCTCCACGGCCAACATGACCTTCCCCTTGGTGCTGTGGTAGACAGGCAGGAAGGTCACCCAGACGCTGCAGAACACCAGCATGCTGAACGTCAGGAACTTGGCTTCATTGAACGTGTCAGGCAGATTCCTGGCTAGGAAAGCCACGGTGAAGCTGGCCAGGGCCAAGGAGCCCAGATAGCCCAGGACACAGTAGAAGGCAGTGACTGAGCCCTTATTGCACACCAGGATGATGTGGCTGTGCTCAGATTGTGTATCTAACTCAATAAAGGGAGGAGAAGTTCCCAACCAGATGCCACAGAGAGCCAGTTGGATCAAGGAGCAGATGGGAATGATGAAGTTAGAAGCTCCTGATACCAGCAATCGCCTGATAGTTCTTCCAGGTTTCAGAGCTTTGAAGGCCAGAATCACAGTGATGGTCTTGGCCAGCACGGTGGAAACAGCCACTGTGAACACAAGGCCAAATGTTATTTGCTGGAGGAGGCAGGTGACTGTGTTGGGACGGCCAATGAAGAGTAAGGAGCAGAGGAAGCAGAGGAGGAGGGCAATGAGCAGGATGTAGCTGAGGGTCCTGTTATTGGCCTTGACGATGGGAGTGTCTCGGTGCTTCACAAAGACCCAGAGGACCACAGCTGTGAGGACAGAGAAGCACAGAGCCATGCAGGCTAGGGCCATTCCCAGCAATTCCTCAAAGGCTAAGAAAGTAACCAGCTTGGAGAGGCAGTGACTTCTCTCCTTGTTTGGGTACTCTTGATCTGCACACGGGATGCACTGCTCTGCATCTGTGGAGAAAAGCAAGACTCTGTGTTTCCATTTCACAATTTGCTCCTTTTTCCCTGTTAAGGAAAATGGTCGCCTTTGCAATGTCATGGTGAGTCCAGCCTGCTCTGATGTATACCAGGACACACTAATGTATATTTCTGCACTTCTGACCCAGTAAGAATGCTCCTTTGCAGGTGGACAAATCTCATTATAACAAGCTCCTTACTGCATGGGTCTCGGTGCACTCATCTTGTTGCTCAGTGATTTTTTTAAAGTGTCTTAATTTCTATAAAGTAATGAATTTCCTATATTCTATATGGTTATGGATTCTTTCAAACCCTCATCTCTACTGTGCCCAGTGTATTGCTCAGGAGAAGCCTTCCGTTCACAATATTAGACTACTTATCTTGGGTCATATTTTTTAAGGTTTTTCTTACTTTTACTGAAATGTAGATGACCTGTATAAATGATATGTCATTCAGGGGATCTCCATACATTAATGAATATTCTTTATTTCTACATGGACTCATCTTGTCAGTATTTCCATACAAATACTGATCTACTATGATTGAATAGAAGAAAAATGTAGGTCTTTGTTTTTATGTGGTTATACTGGAGCAAGTGATATTTTCTTGACTTTATTGAAAGAGAACTTTGCCTCATGTTCATGTGAAAACATGGCTTGTTCACCATTTTAGCTCAAGTAAACACCGCATTGGGCGCTACATAGTCTCACTTGAAGTGATGCATTTCTGCTACTACAGCATGAGAGAAGTCATTAAGAACAGGCCATTTGGTGGATATGTCTCTGTTTTAATCAAATGTCAATTAAACTGACTTAAATTGGTTGAGTTTTGTGATATGCTAGGTAATGCCACCACCTGCAATGCTGGCATTTCATATGGACATTGTTTTATGTTCCAGTTGTTCAGTTTCCAATCCAGCTCCTTGCTAATGGCCTAGAAAAAGCAGCAGAAAATTGTCCAATTACTTGGGATTCATGCACCCATGTAGGAGACCTAAATGAAGCTCCTGCCTTTTGGCTTCTGCCTGGCCAAGCCCAGACCTTTGTTTCCATCTAGGGCGGGAGTGATTAGATTGAAGCTCATCCTCTCTGTCTCTCTCTGTCTCTCTCTTGTTTTCTGAATCTCTGATTTTCAAATAAACTGAATATTGTTTTTTATTTGGCAGGCAGAGCTAGACAGTGAGAGAGAGAGAGAAGAGAGACAGAGAGAAAGGTTTTCCCTCTGCTGGTTTACCCCTCAAATGGCTGCCAGCTTCCTCCTGGTCTCCCATGCAGGTGTAGGGGCCCAAGCACTCGGGCCATCCTGTGCTGACCTCTCAGGCTATAGCAGAGAACTGGACTGGAAGAGGAGCAACTGGGACTAGAAGACAGTGCCCATGTGGGATGCCGGTGCTGCAGGTGGAGGATCAACCAAGTGAGCCCCAGTGCCGGCCACCAAAATGAGTATTTTTTTATTTAAAAAGAAACAAAATGTTGTTAGTTGGACTATATTTACAGTAAGAGTCCTACTCAGCTTTTATACTTGGTTCTCATGCCAGAATACAAGCTTAAGGGACTGGAACTGTGATACAGGAGGTAAAACCACTGCCTGCAATGATGGCATCCCATGCAGTCACCAGTTCATGTCCTGGCTGATCCTCATCCAAACCAGTTCCGTGTAAATGTGCATCAGAATCCAGCAGAGGAAGGCCCAAATTCTTGGGCCTCTGCAAGATCTCAAGGAAGCTTCTGGCTCTGCCCTGGTCCAGTCTGGACCATTGCCACAGCCTGGGAAGTGAATCTACCTGATGGAAGATCTTCTCTGTCACTCTCTCCCTCTTCATTACGCTCTTCCTCTATCTGTAACTCCGACATTCAAATAAATAAAAATATTTTGTAAAAAAAGGATATAAGCATCTCAAAAATTTAGAGAAATTTTCTCTTACAATTCTTTTCAATGTGTAACCTTTACTTTTCATAGAATGTGCAAGTGCTTCAGGCACCTGTCTCGGAGATACACTGGGCACACACAGGCAGGTGTATATTGTAAAATGGGTCAATGCATGATACTTATTTTTTATTCTTTCATTAACTTACTGTATGTTGAATATTTTTACAGATATTGGAACTCTTTTTCATTATCTTCTTCATAGCAGAAACTAAATATAGCTTATTTGAAGTTACTGAAGTAAAAATATTTTAGAGCTGAGATGTGAAATGAAACATGCCCTTAGAAGAATTATAACCATGTTTATTATACATTGAACAGTGGAACTATTTACCAATGAGACCTAGTAGATTTTTGCATTTCAGAAAGCAATTGGATTTGTTATTTAATTTAATATTTAATATTCCTTAAATGTTTACCTGTAATATTGGAAATGTCTCTCTCTGGACAAATAACACAAATGTAGCAGCAGACAGGATTTTGTTCCTTTGGTATTTTTCTGAATCCTGGAACACACCTCTGGCTACACAAAGACTGAGGAGTCTGAGGGGGAAAGAGAAGTGATGATCATTGTTTTGCACATCATTAGACACTGTGATAAGGTGCCTTTACTTTATTGATCACCCCCAAGTACATCACTATGTCCTCCCCAGTGTGTGTCTTGTTGATTTTTTCAGACATCCAAATTGGAGTTTGTATGATGCTCATTCCAGCATTGTCACCTGTCTACCAAATATTATGAGGGTACCCGATTGCTTTAGTTATGTTCACCACAGGATCTACACTTCGAGGCATTTGTCTCTTTTGAATTGCTTCCTCTGAAATCTTTTAAGTTCAGCTTTTTTGTGGTAATTATTCTCAGAATGTGTATGTCACAGATAATTTTACATGACTCTTTCCCATGTTAGAATTTGTGTAGACATACTTTAAGTTATTTTTTTCTATATATTGACTTCTATCTCCTTTCCTTTACATTGCTCATTCTAGTCACTCAACTCTGGATGCATAAATATGCCCAAAATTAACACAGCATTATGTAGTACATATGCGCACTTCTAATGCACACTGGCTTATATATGTGTAAGGCACACCACATCTCTTGAAGCCAAGATGTCAAATGATCGTTTAATGCTTACTTAAAGTCACACTTAATCTCCTCTCAGAATCCACTCAGACACTCTGTATGTATTCAATATTCCCATGGATCCACACCTCCTTGGATGCAATGGGCCATTCTATCATCTCTTCATTGAGAACCAAGCCTTGGTCATGTGCACTCTTAGAGGAAAATTCCCCAATTTTAACCAGCATTCGAAATCCTGCAGGAAAATTCACAATGTTGTGGATATCGTAGTGTACGATACGGTGTCTTGTTTCATGGAAGGAAACATCCTCCCCAGCACTGTTGGTAAATTGGATTTTCCTCAGAAGTGGATGAAGCTGGAGGGGAGGCACAATTGGAAAGAGGAAGAACATTTAGATTAGAGTTGGGAGGTGCATATGACTGAGAAATCCATCTTTTCCCTCCTCTCTATCCTCAGGGTTTTTTTGGTGGAGGTTGACTTTTGTCTGAATGGTCACCATATCTTTGGTTTTGGTGCAGGGAATTCTGCTTATCCCCTATTAAAATAATAAGGAGCATCTGATTCCAAGTGGAGATATCACAGGATATGTCCCATAGGGTGCCTGACCATGAAAGATTGGTTAGAGGTTTAGGAAAGCTCATCTTAGTACTTCCACATGAGAATAACATGGCTTTGTATGTGAAATATCTTGATTGTTCTGATGGTTCCACAGGGGAGTGCATCCAAGTACACTTTAAACATTTAACCCCACCCCAAAAAAGAATGAAATCCTTTCTTTGACAAAAATGGATGCAACTGGAGACCCTTATGCATGATGAAAGATATAGGTACCTTAAAGAAATTATCATGTAAGTTTTTTTTGGTGATAGGTTGTACACAATATAGAACGCAGAAAACCTACAATGTATAAAAATGAAACTGACATCTCTGGATTTGATTTGTGTTCATCACCCTTGTGTAAATTCTTGTAGATCAGTGATCTTTTTTTTTTTTTGCTTTTGCAACATTATGATTAGTAGGGCTTTATCCCTGTGATTTAAAGTAAACTGAAATGATGTTATTGCAAAAATTAAAAGTAAAAAATAAAGGGAGGAGGGAAGATTGTGAAAGGAAAAGAAGAAAGGATGGTTATCTTAGAATTATATCCATGAGGTACATGAAATCTGTTGTTTTATATCAGTGATGTTTTTTTAATTTAAGAAATTTGGGCTGGCCTTGTGGTGCAGCAACTGAAGACACTGTCCACAGTGCCCAGCATCCCTGTGAGTTCTGGTTCAAATCCAGTTGTTGTACTCCTGATTCATCTTTCTGCATGAGTCTTGGAGAGCAACAGATGAGGGTCCATGTGCTTGGGACCCTGCACTCACATGGGAGAGGCAGTGGAAGCTCCTGCATCCTGGCTTAGCCTGGCCTAGTCCTGGTCCTAGTAGGCATTGTTAAGTGAATCAGCAGATGCAAGATCTGTCTGCTTTTCTCTGTCTTTCCCATTCTAACAGTAACTGTGATTTTCCAATATTGTTTTAAAGATTAAGACAATTGAATGAAATATCAGTTGATTTCAGGATTTTCCATGTTAAACGTAAATTGAAAGAATTTGTATCTTCATGCCTATGCATAATGCACTGTTTCAAGGATATGATGCACACAGAAATAGAAACTTCACTATAAAAGAAGATGAATGTAGAAAATGATCTAGCAAAAGTACTAACAAAATCCAAAATGCATAAACAACTCTACTTAAGGAAACATGGCAGGGGAATGACAATATTTAACGTTAGTCACAGTAAATGTAAATGGTCTCATCTCCCCAATTAAAAGACACAGGCTAGCTGCATGGACTAAAAGAGAAAACCCATATAGCTGCTGCCTACAAGAAACACACCTGAGCAAGAATGATGTCTAGAGACTGAAAGTGAAATGTTGGAAAAGATCTTCCATGGCAACAGAAAGCAAACAAGAGCTGGTGAGACCATCCTAATATCAGACAAATTAGACTTTAGCACAAAAACTATTAAAAGAGAGAAAGAAGGACACTATTTAATGATTAAAGGATACATTCAACATGAAGATGTGACTGTTTTAAATGTTCATGCACCAAATTACAGGGTACCTGGCTATTTGAAAGAATTATTAAGATATCAAAAAGGAGATATAGACTCAAATACAATAGTAAGAGGGGACTTCAATACTTCACTTTCAACATGTTCAGGGCAACCAGATAGAAAATCAACAAGGAAACAACAGAGCTATGGTGACAATGGACACAATAGACCACATAGACCCAGCAGATATCTACATCACCTTCTACCCCACAGCCACAGAGTACACAGATTTCTACTTGTTGTATGGAACTTTCTTTAGGATTGACCATATGGTAGGCCATAAAGGGGGTCTCAGCACATTCAATGAATTGAATTCATGCCATGCATCCTCACAGACTACAATGCAATAAAGCTAGAAATCAACAAATCAAGAATCTTTGCATCATATGCAAACACATGGAGAATGAACAACATGATTCTGAATGATCTAAAAGAAATAAAATCTACACCCGACACCATCGAATTATTAGAGAACACTGGAGAAACCCTGCAAGATATAGGCAGGGAAAAAATCCTGGAGGCACAGGTAGTCAAAGCCAAAATTAACAACAGGGATTACAGGAAATTGAGAAGTTTCTGTACTGCAAAAGAAACAGTCAGGAAAATGAAGAGGCAACTGACAGAATGGGAAAAATATTTGCAAATTATGCAACTGATAAAGGATTGATACCCAGAATCTACAAAGTGATCAAGAAACTGCATAACAACAAGTGACTTGATCAGCCCTTGTCCTGACTGTTGATGTACAAGTTCATACTTTATTCTTTTTAGTATTTTTTTGTTCTGGTTAATACTATTGGTTGAACTCTGTAATTAACACACAATTATTCTTAGGTGTTGAAATTTAACTGAAAACTGATCCCTGTTAAATATAAGAGTGTGAACAGGAGAGGGGGGAGATGTACAATTTGGGACATGCTCAATCAGACTTGCCCTAATGGTGGGGTTAGAAATGTGTCAGGGGATTCCAATACAATCCCATCGAGGTGGCATGTACCAATGCCATCTCACTAGTCCAAGTGATCAATTTTCAGTCCCCATATGGGACCTCTGTACCTAATGAGTTATACTATGAAAATCGACTACAAATGCAGTCTATGCTTATTATGGATTTGGTCCATTTTGTATTAAGTGAAAATATTAATGAACCATAATTAAATGGGGACAGGAGAAGGAGAGGGAGGTGGGATGGGAGTTGAGGGTGGATGGTGGGTTCAGAGGAAGAACCACTGTATTTCTAAAGTTGTACACATGAAAAAATGTATTCATTAAATAAAAACTTAAAAAAAAGAAATGCTGAAGGTCATTACAGTAAATTATATAAGCCAGACCTACAAAAATAACGTATTTTCTCTTATTTGTGCTACTTCATATATAGAGTATAAAATTGTGTAGATGTCAGATTATTTGCTATCTAATATTCATATTGCTTCACTGAACCATATCATGTTAATGACAATATGCTTCTCTTTCACATGTAAAAAAGAAATTGAGTGGGGATATGAAGCTCAATTGGGGTACTAGTAATGCTAGGTTCTATATTTGGGTGTTGTTATCAGTGTGATCAGATGGCCGAAACTATTTATCTGTAGATTTATGTGCATTTCTTACTATGTATACAGCTTTTAAAGGTTATCAACAAGTTCCATAGCAGAAAATGTTTTATTTAAATATTCAATGCAAGTAACATATCCTCCACAAGCAGGTTACTATTACAGATCTATCTATGCCCAGTGAAGTGTGAAAGAGCCCACTAATCATCAGGCCTGATCCCGCCAGTCTCAATCTGAGAACACAGTCATGAGGAACTGCAATAAAAATACCTGAGGATGTGAACAGGTGTTCGTGTATGTTCTGTTTTGGGAGATGTTTACCTGCCATGGAAGAATCCTAGGTTGAGATGCATCCCCTGGAGATCCCTTTTCTATTTTCTCTGAAAGCATCTTATGGAGGGCATGGGCCACTGCATACACAGCATTGTAGATGTAATAGCTGGAGTCAGATATGGTCAGCATGTCAATGTGTCCTGGGAAAAACTCAAAGGAAGCATTTGGTGGGCAGACTCCAATTGTTCCACAAAGTGACCCAGGAGGTAAGCAGTGAAAAACATGAAGCCATAGTTGACTGAGGAAGAAATCTTCTGGGTAGTGGGAAGGGTCCACTGTCTTGACAAAGTGGTTGAGGCCAGGGATTTCCCCCTTGTGGCGTGAAAATGAGAAGCCTCCATGGAAAGAGTGCAGCATGTGGTCTGTCTCATGCACAACAATCTCCCACTTTGCAGCCATGATCCACACCTTCCCCAGGGTTAAATAGTATTTGCTTAACAATTCCACGGTATAGAGGTTCCTCACATCACCATAGAGAATATACACATTTGCAGATGAAAATTGAAGCCCTGCTAGAAAGGATATTTCAGTTTCTTCATATCTTGACTTATTGTCTGGGAGCTTTACTGAATAGGCCAAGCAGTCCCCTTTCTTTACCATCTCAGCTTCAATATCCCGAAGGAACTTCTCTCCTTTTATGTCATCAGATACAAAGATTGCCACCCAAATCCAGCCAAAATGTAGCAGCAAGGAGAGCATTCCTCTGGACAGAGAGCTGTCACTGGTGGCCATCTGATAGAGTGATGGAAACTTGCCTCTCTCACTTAGCATGGGATCAAAAGGGCCATATGTGATCTGAATGGAAAGAAAATCGTGATGATCTGAGGTTTGTTGGTAGAGAAGACCAAGTTCTATCATCTGGGCTCAGAGAAATCCATGCTTCAGTGCCTGCTGCTTTTAGGAGAAGAAATATAAATCCTGAATCATAGCATTAAAGAAAATTTGTAAGCTACCCATGTATTTTCATGTTCATTTGAGGGAAGAAGACTGCCTGGATTTTGGACTAGTGTATTGGTCTTTCCCTCTTCTCACCACATGTCACATATGAACAGCCTGCACTGAAACTGAGGTTAGATGTTACCTAGGGACAAACAACTCTTTTCTGGTCTGATATCCTGACAGTTGAATTTCATTTGTTTTCTCAGCATAACCTAATGAAATTCTTCAGGAATTGCCTTGAAGAATATATTCACCTACCATCCCTGAGTTTTGGTAAAATTGCTTTTCAGAGCAGAATTTTCCTATGCTATTCCTGTCTGAGCTTGCTGGTAATGTGAGTAGATTGCTAGGTGTTTGAAGTGGGCCTCCTTTAAGAATCCTTGGAATGTGAATCAAGACCCTTGGAGAGAGGGTGTTTGGATTACATAATTGTATTCCTGAGACCTACTTGGGAGATTTGAATTGAGTGCCATAATTCCACCACAGCGATTCAGCACCAGCACAATAATGAGTATTTGGCGACTAAACTAGTGTTTAGTCTGTCTACCCATCTTTGTTTCTCAGTCCATCAGATACAAAGATTTAGTTGCACATGGCAAGAGAACTGGGAGCCCTGTGATGGAATCTGCTAGTGTGATGAAGTCAGGATTGGGACAGGGAGAGGGTGAAACCTCATGTAATTGTAACTTATCCCCAAACAGCCTTCAATGATCTTTGAGACTGTCAAGGTCCTCAATAGGTTCCAAATTCAAAGTATAGTCCCAGGTCTTGATATACCCAATCTAATGTGGAGTCATCTTAGGACAGCTCTCTGCATTCAATATTCCCAGCAGATGGGGATGGATACATTGGCCCTAAATGGATCTGGGTGGAGACTCTCAGCTTCCATTGCCACTTCCATTTCTCACAGCCCAAAGTATTCTCCAGAATCTGTCTCAGCTAACAGAGGTATATGTCATTTGGTTTCCACATGACCCATGCATCAGATGTGACAGATCTGGTGGGAGATGGAAACATTTCTCACCAGAAGTCACAACCCATTTACCTGTGGGGTTCTATACAGCTCCAATAGCATTCCAATTTCAGCTGAAAATGCTGACGTGGTTCCAGAAATGATGGCAACTGTCTTGCCTTGTGTCTGGCAGGTGTAGTTAGGGATGAGATGATGCTTTCCAGTCAGCCAGTGCAGAGTGCTCCTCAGGGTGAAGTGACCACTGGTAACAGAATTGTAGAGTTGGAAACCGAGGGTCAGGTTGGGGAGTAGCTGAGGGTCCTTATTGATCTCCTGGATGGCAAAGTGGAAGGCCAGCACATATTGGTAGTTCTTCCACAGCCACCTAAAGAGAGAGGCAGCATCGGGGAGAAGGTGAGAATCTGGAATTCAGAGCAACAACACAGCCTTGCCCTGAAGCAGCAATGGGCAGACTCAGGCTTCCACTCAGTGGTGCCTCAGCTCTGGCAAAAGGAAGAGGTGTGAGTGAGCTTCCAAGGACTCTAGAAGATCATAGAAGGACCCTGAGACTCCTCTGATGCAAACTGTGTCCATGATCACACTCACCTTCCTGAGCCCTTCAGGAAAGCCTTGCTGTGTCCCAACATGGGATTTCACTTCTACTTAAGGATGGAACCCAAGAGGCAAACATCACTGTTTTCAATAACTTCTAAAATAATTGAACACCATCTGACTTGTCAGTCATTTTAGCATTTAGGAGCATCTCTAATCTATTCACCAAAGGCATTTTCAAGAGCCCTTTCTGTAAATTTCCACTTAATACACCAACAGTCACAGAAGCAATTTTGTTAATATATATTAGTCTTGAAAATGACTATTTCATTGAAAATGTGATACTTTCAGGATATTTACAAGGTTCACTTTATTTTTATTCACTCTTATTCTCATGCAGTGAATTCTATTTTATCATTTCACATTTTATTCTTTAACAACATCTGCATTTTTCAATATAGCTTAAGCAAAATTATGAGTTCTTGGTATTTAGTAATTGCTCTCAACGGTACCTGTCCAAGAGTGTGGATGTTTTGGTTTTACACAATGGATCCCTTTTTCCTTTTTTTGGAATTTTTTTTTGACAGGCAGAGTGGACAGTGAGAGAGAGAGACAGAGAGAAAGGTCTTCCTTTGCCGTTGGTTCACCCTCCAATGGCCGCCGCAGATGGTGTGCTGTGGCCGGCGCACCACGCTCATCCGATGGCAGGAGCCAGGTGCTAGGTGCTTTTCCTGGTCTCCCATGGGGTGCAGGGCCCAAGCACTTGGGCCATCCTCCACTGCACTCCTGGGCCACAGCAGAGGGGTGGCCTGGAAGAGGGGCAACCTGGACAGAATCCAGCGCCCCAACGGGGACTAGAACCTGGTGTGCTGGCGCTGCAAGGCGGAGGATTAGCCTGTTGAGCCATGGCGCCGAACTTTTTTTAGAATTTTTTCATTTCTACAATTTATCCATAATCTTAAAGTCAAACACATACTTACTTGTCAATAGATTATGTGAGATTTATTAAATTTATGCAAAAATCTGTTATTTAGGTGCATTGATTCATGTGTTGGAATATTAAGGTTAATAGATTTTTATTTTGAGATGTTTTAAATTCATGTACTTTGTCTATATAAATTTGGAAATGGTAGTGCTTCATTTTAACATAAGTGCATTTTTCTCAAGTTTCGCACAATTTTGTACTATTCTTACATACAGAATTTGAAATTTTGTTTTTTTACCTAAGATGGTCAAATTTTGTTGCATTCAGTAACTGGTTGATTCAAAAAGCTTTTTTTATTTCTGAAACAGGGTTAGCTTGTAACACACTAAGTACAACCAACCAAAAATATGCTACTGAAGAGCGTTCCATACTTAGTTTTACTTATTTGAATGAAAATTAAAATTAAGAGTATTAAATTGAAATGTTTCTAGCATTTTCAACTTTTATTTAATAAGTATAAATTTCTAAGTTACAATTTTGAATTATAGTGGCTTTTTCCCCATAACATCCCTCCCACCTGAAACCAACCCATCTCCATCCTTCTCCCATCCCATTCTTCATCACAATTCACTTTCAATTATCTTTATATACAGAATATCTGCTTAGTATATATTAAGTAAAATTTCCACAGACTGCACCCACACAGACACACAAAGTATAGAGTACTGTATTTTGCTTAATTGCAATTAATTTCCCTACAAGGGGATTTTATTCACTGCTGGGTTACTTAGAGCACTTGCTGTCAGCTGCAAGCTGACAAGTTTAAATCTTTCCCCACATTCAAGGCTGCCAGGTGTTAAGTTTAGACCCTGCACATTAATTTCAAGACTCTTGGAGGCTATCAGGAGGTAAGATCAATAGAGTGGATATAAAATTTCCATCTCTGACTCTCTGCACGAGTGGAGAGCAAACAGAAAATGGAAAGGGATGGGTGTGAAAAGCAAAAGAAGGGAAGGACCTCCAGCCTACATTGATTCATTGATTGCATTCCTGGCACTTCTGTATATTTTTTTTCAGAATTCTCAAGTGCAATTAACCACCCACAGATAGAAGGACACACTCTCTCACAGTGTGAACCACAGTTGATACATAACTTGATGCTGGACTTACCAGTCTATCTCCATTTTATCCATTGGCTTGGATAAAAAAGATAACAGGATCATTTCTGATTCTGCTTCCAGGAAGTAAAGGGGGAAAAACCCACCCAGTACCAGGTTTCCATCTCTGTAGACACTTGGCCTCATGGAATTAAAACGGTTCCCAGGAGGTATGTCCTGTGAACTGTATGAAAAATTCAGGAGTAGATAGATAAAAATAATAGAAAACCACATGTCAAATCAATCCAACATAAAGCTAAAGGCCTAAATCTCTGCTGATATTAGGACAAAGTTGTCTGGATTATGTCTTCTTTCTCAGTCCCCTGCAAGGAGAATAGATTTCTGTGTAGGGCACAGCTGGTCCCAGTATAGCAAAACTGTAGTATGTCCTCAACCTTCAGACAGTGTGTGCTAGTCTGCTGAGTCACACAGGGACACAGCTAGAATCACAAGGAAGACATTTCAAAGGGAGTCAAGGGCTGTGGCCTTGCTTTAAGGTCTGTGATCAGAGCAGCTCTGCTTTCCATATATTTTATTGCTACATTTCTGTCCCATCCAGGAACTCATGGCATCACTCTGCCCTGAGGCTATGCACCTGCCACTCTCCATTAGGGGAAAACAGCTATGGAAAAACATGTTTTGGATTCTCCTTCCTCCCTAGGGCATTGCTGGGACAGAGCTCTGTAAACTTTCGTGCACAGGGGCAAGGTTAGTTTGGTCAGTCGACTGTATTGAGCCATTTGGCAATTGTAGAAAGAATTAGTGTTGAAGTCAAAAAAGCACTCAGTTTCATGAATCACATGATCCATCATCGAGAAGTTGAAAGGTTGCATTCACCACTGATGACTCTATATGTACCCTAGGAAGGCTCTTCATTGCTCTGCCTAATCTCTCCAAGGCCTGTAGTGCTCTAATGTAAATGGGTTTCATGATTTTCAAGTGACTATGTATATCCAGAAGGGCAGAAGTGCATCCCTGCACTTACCCTTATACATCCATCATATTGTGTAATTTAATTGTGTTCATAGTGCATCAAAATACTTTACATTTTCTCACCCTATGTAATTAAGGGTTTCAGAATATGGAGGGATATATGTAGTATATCCGTATTTATTAGCTTTTTTCCTATTCTCTCAGCTGCTGATACAAACTTGCACATCTGATAGACACTGGCTGAGGACATGTGTGAGGAACATCATATTTTATGCATACACGTGAAATGAGAATTGAATGTATATTTAAAAGTTTCACATTCATCTCCTCTCACCTCCCTCTCTTTCTATTTCTTCCCATGGGATGACACCTCCTTGAATTCAGCAGGCCATTCTGTCATCTCTGTATTGATGACCAAGCCCTGGTCAAGTGCACACTTGCAGGGAAACTCTTCAATTTTAGCCAACAACCCAAGACCCTGAGGAAAACCCGCACACTGTTTTTTATCATAGTGTGCCATATGGTGCCTTGATCATGGAAGGATATGTCATCCCCAGCACTGTTTATAAATTGGATTTTCCTTGAAAGTGCTGAAGCTGTAGGACAGGCTTAGTTGGAAAGAGAGAGAGCACTCAAATGAGAGGCATGAGGTGAATGTGTACTCAGAAGTCATTTTATTTTATTTTTTTACCTCTCTATGCTCACGGTTTCTTTTTGGTAGAAGCTTATGTTTTTGTGTTTGTAGCTTGGTGGCCATTGTGATATGAGTTCAAATGCTGAAAAATGTTTGTATGGGCCGGCACCATGGCTCACTTGGTTAATCCTCCACCTGTGGCACCAGCATCCCATATGGGCACTGTGTTCTAGTCCCAGTTCTCCTCTTCCAGTTCAGCTGTGTGCTGTGGCCTAGGATGGAAGTCAGAGATGGCCCAAGTGCTTGGGCCTCGGCACCCGCATGAGAGACCAGGAGGAAGCACCTGGCTCCTGGCTTTGGATTGGCACAGTGCCGGGCATAGCAGCCATTTGGGGAGTGAACCAACGGAAGGAAGACCTTTCTCTCTGTCTCACTCTTTCACGTTCTATGACTCGACCTTTCAAATAAAAATAAAAAAAATTAAAAATGAAAAAAAAGAAAAAAAGCATTTGTCCATGTTTCAAAAATTCAAGGACTGATTTAACTCAATCAATAAATGTATGAAGTAGTTGCAAGGTTGGGTATGGTATGGGCTGTTGTGCAACCCATCCCACAATGGTTTGGATGCACCTTTATGGAAGCTCACTTAGTTCCTCAAGAACATAAGAAAAACATGGATTGACAGGTTACTATGATTATTGTATAGGATTTTTAAGAATCGAATTAAATTCAAATTTTAAATTCACACTCAATTTTTGATGCAACAAATACACTTCGATTCATAGATTATCAGAATTCACAATTTCTGTTTAAAGACACCTTGTGTTATCTGGTAGGCCCAAACTTACAAAAAACATATATGTTCTATAAATGCAGTTATATGTATAAATACTACTTATGTTATTTTCTCTACCCTTGGACTATCTAATGAGAGTGTGATTTTCTTTGATATTATGAGAATCTGGGTATGACCAAAAATAAAACTTTCAAATCTTCTGACTATGTTTAAATTATTTATAGTTTGATCTAACTCTTGGCTTCTGGATTCATATGATGTCTAATCTAGGATATATTAGGAATATATCTTTGTAAGCCTTTGAAAAATTCACTTCTTTTCTAAGGACTGACTGTAAATAAGGACACAGACTATTTCCAATTCTACTACTATAAGTAAAAATAGAAATTAGATGGTGAAGTGAACTTTCCGAGGTTAATTTTTACATATGGTTATTTGCCCCTTTCCTAGAGTTTAATTTTTACAGCTAACTAATATGTTCATCCCTTGTACATTCAGACACAAGTCCTAAATATATTGCACATGTTAGTGATGTATGCAGATAAAAAAGGGATAAAATCCAGACAAATACATTTATAATTCAGGAAGAAAATGCATCCTCAGTAACTAGTGTTACTGCTAAAGAGGAGCATCAGAGTTTCTTCTGCAAATGAGCACATACAACATGGTGTTGTAGAGTTTTGTCAGTGTACACATTTTAGAAAAATGCTTCTTCACATGGGGAAGATGTGGATTGTGGCAGCAATGTGGCATTGTTGTGGATGAGGCTGTCCTCATGCCACACTCTGTTGTTCAGAGCACAGAAAAGATCACATTTCACATGCCTGTTGCTTCAAGGAGAGTGACATCACCACAAGCTCTGTATGCTTTGAAATTCCAACTGAGGAAGGCATGAACTTAGGATGTAACATCTTTGCCTCTCAAACAAAACGATAAGAGGTTGTAATGAGAATGTTCACTGGGTGTGCTCTGCCAAAATCTGCTTTTGTGGCTGAGAATGTGGCTGACTTGGGCTTGGGCAGGTGAGTGTGTGAATTCCAGTGTAAATGTAACTGAGCCTTAAACACTCCTTGGGGAATCTTCAGGACTAGCATGGCCCTCAGTATCATCCTAAGTGGAAATACAATGTGCGGGTCTTTACCGCTACACATTGAACAACCTTCAGTCCCTGGATGCCTTCTAAGAGAGTCTTGTCTCAGGACAGGACATTTGTGTCTGCTGTAAATATCTCTTATGAGTCACAGAGCTGTGATTAGTCAATAGTCAATATTCACAGAAGCTGGCAAATGGATATATTAGCCCCAGACATTAATCAGAGTGGGGTCTCTCAGGTTGCACTGATTCATACCTTCATTCATTCTTCCACTTGTTTTTTTTTTTTATTTTTGACAGGCAGAGTGGACAGTGAGAGAGAGAGACAGAGAAAAAGGTCTTCCTTTGCCGTTGGTTCACCCTCCAATGGCCGCCGTGGCTTGTGCGCTGCAGCCGGCGCACCGCGGTAATCCGATGGCAGGAGCCAGGTGCCAGGTGCTTTTTCCTGGTCTCCCATGCGGTGCAGGGCCCAAGCACTTGGGCCATCCTCCACTGCACTCCCGGGCCAAAGCAGAGAGCTGGCCTGGAAGAGGGGCAACCGGGACTGAATCCGGTGCCCCAACCAGGACTAGAACCTGGTATGCCGGTGCCACAAGGCGGAGGATTAGCCTGTTGAGCCATGGCACCAGCCAAGTTCTTCCACTTGTTAATATTCTCAGAATCCAGTAGAATTCCTGTGATACATTTAAAACCATGGTAGGATATCTACACATGGCTTCCACATTTCCGTTTCATCAGTTATGAGAGAATGGTGTTGGGAGAGACTCACACAGTGCTCTCCAAATTTCATAACCCGTTTACCTGTGGGTTTTGGAGAGCTCTAACAATGTACCAGTCTCAGTAGAAAATGCTGACATGGTTTAGCAATGACAGTAAATGATTTGTCTTGTGTATAGCAGTTGTAGTTTGGGATATTAAAATGCCTTCTGAAGAGAAAATGCAAAAAAATTCCTAAAGGTGAATTGGTCCCTGGCAAATGCATTGCCAATTTGGAATCCAATGGACATGTTGTGGAGGCAGTTGGGGTCCTTATTGATCTCCTGGATGTCAAAGTAAAAGGCCAACATGTATGGATAGTTCTTCTATGACCACCTAAACCAAGCAAGGGATTTAGAAAGAAGGACGAGATGTTGTATTTCAGTACTGTTTCACAGCCAAACCCTGAGGAAGCCAGGTTCGGATTTAGGTGGCCACTCAGGGATGCTCCAGGGTCCCTGGAGGATTGTGGAGTGTCTGACTGACTCCTGGGAAGCAAACTATTTCTAGTGCACAAACTCATCTCATGAGCCCTTTGGGAAAGCTTTGGTAAATTCCAATGTGGAAGCTTATTTCTGCTTAAAAACAGAAAGCAAGGTGCATCCTTGTTTTCTGTAAGTTCTAGAATAGTTTGAAAAGCATTTTGCTAGTTGTTCAAACATGTGAGTATTACCACTCTCACCATATTCACCAGAGCCACTTTTGCAGGCTCTTTGAGAATTTTCAACTGAAATATATCAACCCTTGTCAAAGCAGAATTTTCTTAAAAGTTTTATTTAATAAATATAAATTTCCAAAGTACAGCTTTTGGTTTCAGTGGCTTTTCCCCACATAACTTCCCTCCCACCTGAAATCATCCCATCTCCCACTCCCTCTCCCATCCCATTCACATCAATATTTATTTTCAATTCTCTTTATATACAGAAGATCAGTTTAATATATATTAAGTAAAGATTTCAACAGTTTGCACCCACACAGAAACACAAAGTGTTAAGTACAGTTTGAGTACTAGTTATAGCATTAATTCACATTGTACAACACATGAAGAGCAGAGATCCTACATGGGGAGTCAGTGCCCAGTGACTCCTGTGCACCATTTGTTGAGGAGGCTGTCCATGTTCCAGGGGTTGGTTTTAGGTCCTTTGTCGAATATGAGTTGGTTATAGATGTTTGGATAGATCTCCGGTGTTTCTATTCTGTTCTATTTGTCTATCCATCTGTTTTTGTACCAGTGCAAGGCTGTTTTGATTATAACTGCCCTGTAGTATGTCTTGAAGTCTGGAATTGTGATGCCTTAGGCCTTGTTTTTATTGTAAAGGATTGCTTTAGCTATTCTCAGCCTCCTGTTTCTCCATATGAATTTTAGCATTGTTTTTTTTCTAGGTCTTTGAAGAATGCCTTTAGTATTTTGATTGGTATTGCATTGAACTTGTAAATTTCTTTTGGGAGAATGGACATTTTGATAATATTGATTCTTCCAATCCATGAGCATGGCAGGTTTTTCCATTTTTTGTGTGTCATCTTCTAATTCTTTCTTTAGTGTTTTGTAATTTTCATCATAGAGGTCTTTGACATCCTTGGTTAAATTCATTCCAAGGTACTTTATTGTTTTTGTGGCTATCATGAATGGGATTGATCTTAGAAGTTCTTTCTTGGCCCTGGCATTATCTGTGTATACCAAGGCTGTTGATTTCTGAGCATTGACTTTGTATCCTGCTACTTTACCAAACTCTTCTATGAGTTCCAATAGTCTCTTATAGGAGTTTATTGGTCCCCTATATATGGTATCATGTCATCTGCACATAGGGATAGTTTAACTTCCTCTTTCCCATTTGTATCCCTTTAATTTCTTTTTCTTGCCTGATGGCCCTGGCTAACAGTTCTAGGACTATATTGAATAGCAATGGTGAGAGTGGTCATCCCTGTCTGGTGACAGGTTTCAATGGAAATGCCTCCAACTTTTCCCCATTCAATTTGATGCTGGCCATTGATTTATCATAGACTGCCTTAATTGTGTTGAGGAATGTTCCTTCTAACCCCAATTTGCTTAGGGTTTTCAACATGAAAGGGTGTTGTATTTTGTTAAATGCTTTCTCTGCATCTATTGAGATAATCATATGATTTTTGTTTCTCAATTTATTAATGTGTTCCTTTTACAATTAATCCTATCTTTATGGTGAATTAGGAGCTTAAAATGTTCACTTTAACTAGTTGGTGACATTGATACATGCCAACTTATTGTGATTTAGGATCCCACGCTTGTAGAAACCTAATTTCAAGAAAGCTATAATTTGGACAGTTTATTTAGTTGTTAATTCCAATAATATTTATTTTATCATGGAGAATTTATTCATTAAATGTTGCCCATTTAAATTATTTTAAATATTATAATGACTTAATTTTTAATTTAAAAAAGCAATCTAGTTATTTTTTTAAAAAAAGAAGTATCCAGTATAGTAGTATTTTATGTGATATGACTTCTACATGACATTTTCATAGATTGCTCTTGATGACTATTAAATATTTATTTCATAATGCATTTATTATTTATATTATTTTTTTAAAAAGCATGTTTTCCGGGCCGGCATCATGGCACAATAGGATAATCCTCCTCCTGTGGTGCTGGCATCACATATGTGTACCAATCCTAGTCTGGCTTCTCCTCTTCCAATTGCTCCTAAAAATGATACTGAAATGAAGTAAGTATTTTTTTTTAAATTTGATCTATTTATTTAATTTAAAAAAAGAAAAGGAAGGGGAAAGAGATCATCACCAAAAAAGTAGTAGTTACCCCCACCCCATCCCCAAAGCTCTAGCCAGTCCCATGAGCATCACCCCACCCCACTCAATGCCTGACTCTCAGAAGGTGGCTCGCCCGGCCCATGACATTGCCTTTGAAGGCACAGGGCCAAGAGTGCCAGTTTTGGCTCTCAGCAGCTTAGTCAAACCAGACAAACTGGTGGGCTAAAGTCCCCAAATTCTTTCTAGGTTTTCTGTTCACTGGCTGAGCACATGCAAACTGTCATCAGCCTGTAAGACTGGAGGGAGGGGCTTAAGAGCAGGAGAGTGGCAGAGGAAAGTCTAGGTCACCCAAGCCTCTTCCTGGGCTAGCGGCTCTGGATCCAGACTCAAAGAGAGGTCATGGTGGATGGCACCAAGTTTCTTGGAAAAGAAAACCATCCCTTGAGGAGGAGGAGCTAAGATGTGCCATGCAAAAGAGTTCTTCTCCCAGAGGCACAAGAGAAAGGGCAGGGTGTGCTCCCAGTGGAGGGTGTGGCAAGGAGGCTCTTTAAGTACCATGACATAAGACAAGAGGCAGAGAGAATCCTGAGGTATGGGCCAGATGTGAGACTGCTGCACACACAGGTCAAACTAAGAAGCCTTCAGGAACCCTCAAAGCCAAATCCTGGCTGCACACAGTGGCTCTACAAAGTGCTGCAGGAGATTCAGCTTGTGAACCAGGTCGAGGTCAAGGTCACGCTGCCTAGCTGTGGGTGCTGGGGAGGGTATTACATTTTATTTTCAGAGGGATGAGGTGGGAAGAGTGGCCATGATCTAGTAAAAAGAGACCTGCAAGAAGCAGAAAATATTTAGGGAACATTTTAATATATATTTTCATATATATATTTAAAATTAAGAAAAATGAAACTAATTGAAGCCATGCCTTGGGGGGGGGGAAAAAAAAGAAAAGGAAAAGGGAAAGAAAAAGAAAAGTATTTAAAGTGAGACCTCTGTCTGTTGCTCTGGTCTCAACGTAAGAGTCACAGTCAGCTTGTTATTTTTATTTTGGAAGCAAAGATGTAAAAGTTTCTTTCAATCACTCAGAAGGCAAATGTAGCCACTTATAAAAACAGAATGGCAGGAACAGACTAGGAAGGGAAAGGGCAGAGTGGGAAGGGAGCTTGAAAATAAAGTTACCAAGGTGACTGTTCTGGGGGGGGGGCTGTGAAAAGGACATGGTGGACCGAAGTCTGTTAGTCAAGTAATGATTCAACTTTTAAATTACTCTCTTGTTCTTTTTTGTTTGGGTGTTTTGTTTGTTCAAGTCTTAGATTGTTAACCCTCTGTTAACAAGAGCCAACAGGAAATACAGGATCCCTTCCTTCCCCTGGCCTGCCTCCACCGAAGCCACCGCCCTGCGGGGCTGGATGCTGGGAGAGTCCTGGGCGTGTGTGGACTCAGGCGGACAGGGCAGCCTCCTTCTGTGGTTGCTGGGCTTGTGAATGCTGCAGGATCTTTTGGCTTTCCACATCTCTAACATGCTTTTCAACTATTTTGCGTACATGGCTCAGTGCACTCCCCTCTTTGCCTTTACAGTTTTCCACTTGATATGGGGGTGTAATAACAACTTCTTCCATGACTACAATGTTTTTTTTCTTGCCATTTACAGTCTTTAATGGTCTTGTGGATGACCTGGAAGAGCTGCTGGCTCTCTGGGGAGACACCAGCACTGATTGCATAGGCCTGCCTCAGCTTCTCTTCCTTCTGCGTCTGCGCTTTTCAGGCAAGCTCACTGACATTGAGTGAAGCTAGGGGAGGAGGGGTTTCTGTGCGGTCGTTCATAATTTCCACTTCTGAAACAAAATGTAAGTTTATGAGCAAGATGTCTGTGTGGTTGGGCTTTCCACTGGAAGAGGAACATTGTAAAGCCAGCATTTTGGACTGGTAGTCGAAGGCTACCACCTCGCCCTGCAGCGGCTGCTCCTGGCACTTCCAGTACGACACCTGGCTCCCAACACTGAAGTACTCGCCCCGAGAAGCTGCCATCTTGGCAGAGCAGCCACGGCTGGCCTGAAGTAAGGATTCCAAACATTAAGGAAATGTATTTGCCTTGTTGAATCACAGAAACTTTGTATTTGTTTACAATCTATGAAAAAAACCTGCTTATCTAAATCATTTTTAGATGTCAATTTATAGAAATAGAGGGGACTGCAATACTCAGGTAAGTTTAATTGGAGAGAAAGAATACCATTGGACCTGGGATGCGTCAGTTCCTCACACATCCTGGGGAAGAACAGTCAGAACCATGCACAAGGATGATTCAAATCCTGGCATCAGGAGAGACAATTCACAGATGTCCATCTCCATGCATCCTTTACAATCTATTTCCCAGTCACAGGCACAGAGCATCAGGGCAGGGTGCTTTCCTGACTTCCTGGGCTCAAGAGGGATAAAGCAATAAAACGACCAGAGGTCTGACTTTCCCTGACAACAGAGACACAAAGGCGAGTTCTTGGCACTGTGACTCACTTGGAAATGTCTCCATTTGGATTCTAGCTGTGTCTTTGAATCACTAGACTGTCACACACATTATATAGGCTAAGGACACAGCTAACCTGGGAATTGGCTGTGCCCTACACAGAGACCAGTTCTCCCTGCAGAGGGCTGACCCTGCAGACAGTATCTACCCCATGTTCTCCCCATTTCAGCTGACACTCTGGTCTCTGACTCAATGCTGGAAATATCTTGACATGCCATCATCTCTGATTTTTCTCTACCTACAGCTGTACCACTTATACACTTCAGTGGATCTGAAGGTCAGCAGCTGCCAAACTTCTCTGAAGATAAATGTCTACAAAGATTGCCTACAGAAAGAGGCACAACTGAATGCTTATGTTCAAGCCAGAAAATACAGTGTCATCATTTTGGCAAATTGAAGATCGTGTGTTTGTGTTAGGTATCATTGTGACTGCATGTGAGTGTATTTTTGTGCCTGTGTGTTCTGTCCCTATTGGTAATTCTGAAAAATGCATTGCAGGAAGGCAGACCAATGAAAGCAGAGGTCCTCACCCTTGTTGTGCCTTCCATAGAATTTTCCATTTGCTCTCCAGCCTTGTAGAAGCAGAGGGCAGGTATCAAGATTTTTGTGCCCACCCCATGAGCACATCCCTTTGATCCAACACTTGGGGTCTTGGCATGGGTAAGACTGTTGGGACCCAGAACCGCTTCTGCCAGTGTCCAGATCTGTCTAGAGAGATGCCTATCTATTCTGATATATGCACAACCTCATTAAATGTGGTTGCCTTTCTCAGCATTGTTTCATCTAATGCCTGACAATCTAGAACCTCTATTTCACTTTGTTACCCTTTGGAATGAGCTTCTTTCACTGCAGATTAAGTTATTCAATATTCAGCTGATGGCAAGAGCTAGAAGTAACCCTGGGATGAACAAATGTATTCTTCATAATAAAAAGTGTATCACTAAGGTAAAATAATTAAAGAAAAATTTAATTCACCACTCCTATTATTAAAATAAATGAAATAATACATTGGAAGACCCCATAGCATAATCATTTTTTGACAGGCAAATTTAAGACAGAGAGAAAGGTTTTCCTTTTTCTGTTGGTTCACCCCACCCCCCGGCCCCCAAGTGGCCGCTATGGGCAGCGTGTTGCAGCCTGCTCACTGTGCAGATCCAAATCCAGGAGCCAAGTGCTTCCTCCTGGTCTCCCATGTTGTTGCAGGGACCAAGGACATGGTCCAGCCTCCACTGCACTCCCGGGCCACAGCAGAGAACTGGACTGGGAGAGGAGCAACCGGGACAGAATCCAGCACACAACCGGGACTAGAACCTGGGGTGCTGGTGCCGCAGGCAGAGGATTAGCCTAGTGAGCTGCGGCACTGGCCCATGGCATAATTTTGGTACCACATTTATTTAGTGTCCAACAAGTAACTGCTCCTTGTGAACAGAACACCAATTTTGGTTCAGGTGTGTATGGAAAAGAAATATTTGTTTAGAACACAGAAAAAAATTTTAATTGATATGTAATGATACTACGTGCAGCATAATATGACAAAATAGGAAGTTATCTTTATGCTAGAAAGGAAACACTGTCATCTTGAAACTGTAAAAATTCTCATATGATGGAGCAAAAGTGCTATGGCATTTTATTATTTAATTCAACACTGAAAACTAAGAATCAATTTACTCCAACTGAAAAAATGATTGGATAAATATATTTCTTCCCCTCATAGTGAACAAGTAACAATTTACTTGACATTCAAATTATAGATGAAATGTAGGAAATTAGAAAAGTCCAGATTTCCAAGGAAACGAGAGCAAAGAAATTCATAGATAGAAAACAGAACATCTGTTCTCTTCTTCACAATAACATAAACACATTCTAAATTGCAAAAATTAATATTTTTACCTAAGAAATATGGCAATCTATGGTGAAGCTTCCATTGTAAAATGTGAAAAGACATAGATAAATTCAGTAACCAGGAAATCAATAAATGAAGACAAAGTGAACATTGTGAATTTTCTGACTGCCAGAGGCCCTGAATTGGATGCATTTGTTTCACTGAAAATCTAAATTTTGGGCCGGCACTGTGGCATAGTGGGTAAAGCCAATGCCTGCAGTGCAGGCATCCCAAAAGATTGCTGGTTCTAGTCCCAGCTGCTCCACTTCGATCCAGCTCTCTGCTATGGCCTGGCAAAGCAGTAGAAGAAGGCTCAAGTCCTTGGGGCCCTGAACCCACATGGGAGGTCTGGAAGAAACTCCTGACTGCTGGCCTCTGATAGGTGCAGCTCTGGGTGTTGTGGCTAATAGAGGAGTGGACCAGTGGATGCAAGACCCCCCCTCTATTTTTCTCTCTCTCTATTTCTGTCCTTCATTCGCTATGTAACTCTTTCAAATTAATAAATAGATCTTAAGAAAAAGAAAATCTAACTTAAGAATCCTGATTTGACAGAGTTGACATATTTGAGTAGAAAATCTTCAAAGGGCCTACAAAAAAGAACATAACTACCTAGTTTTATAAAACATTTATTTTTTAAAAAAATATAAATACATGAATTATGAAATGGATATTTAAGAAATATTCAGTAAAAAGCAAGCCATTAAGAAATGTCAAGAAGAAGTTACATGACATAAAATACTACTATACTAACTATACTTTTATACGTTATATTAGCCTAAAATTTTAACACTCAACATATTTATATCTAAGTAGTTCATATATTTGGATAGTAGAGAGTTTCGTTTCTTCAGTATCTTCATTACTTTCAAAAACTTTTCACTTGCAAGTCAATTATTTTGGGGATGTGTTTTAATAGCTTTCAGTTTTTGATACTTGTCTAAAACATGAATAAATAAAAACTAAAAGTTTTTACTAAAATAAACATATATATTCACTGTGTTTTTCTCAGAGTCATTGGAAGTATCCTGTGCTGAAGGTGCATACCAAACATATATTTTTACAAGAATGCTCAGAACAATCTGTTCATAACATGAAAGTTTGCAGACAACCCAATTCATCATCTTTGAATGATCGAATATGTTGAATGTGGAAAAGCCATAAGATTGAATCTTATACAGCTATAAAAATAATGAAGGGTACCTGCTATAACTGGGTGAATCCAAAATGTAATGCCATGTGAAAGAAGTTAGATCTAAGAGGTCTCATAGTATCTCACTCCATTGCCAGCCACTGCCCAGAGTAGGTAAACACATAGCAACCAAAGGAGATGAATGCTTGCATAAATCACATTCATGGAAGTTTACATGTGGCTGCTTAATGCAGAAAGGCTTGGATTACAGGGTGATGCAAAAGGCTCAAGCTACAGACATGATAATTGACAAACTTTTTTTTAACTTTTATTTAGAATATAAATTTCCAAGGTACAACTTATGGATTACAATGGCTTTCCCCCCATACTTTCCCTCTCCCCCTGCAACCCTCCCCCCTTACCCGCTCCCTCCACCCTTTCATTCACATCCAGATTCATTTTAAATTCTCTTAGTATATAGGAGATCAGTTTAGCATGTGTTAAGTAAAGATTTCGTCCATTTGCCCTCATATAGCAACACAAAGTGAAAGATACTATTTGAGTACTCGTTATAACATTGAATCACATTGTACAGCACATTAAGTACAGAGATCCTGCATGATATATTTTTTTTGAAACTGATTAATTTTTATGCAATTTCCAATGTAACACTGAGTTTTTTTTTCATTTTCAATTATGTTTAAATACAGAGGATCGATTCAGTATGTATTAAGTAAAGATTTCATCAGTTTGCATCCACACAGAAACACAAAGTGTAAAAATACTGTTATAGTACTAGTTACAGCATTACTTCACATTGGAAAACACATTAAGGACAGATCCCACATGAGACATAAGTACACAGTGACTCCTGATGTTGATTTAACAATTTGACACTCTTGTTTATGGCGTCAGGAATCTCCCTAGGCTCTAGTTATGAGTTGCTGAGGCTATGGAAGCCTTTATGGTTCACCGACTTTGATCTCATTCCAACAGGGTCATAATCAAAGTTGAGGTCCTTTCCTCCCTTCGGAGAAAGGCCCCCCCTTCTTTGGTGGCCCCATTCCTTCCACTGGGATCTTACTCGCAGAGATATTTCATTTAGGTCTTCTTTTTTTTTTTTTTCAGAGTGCCTTAGCTTTCCATGGCTAAAATACTCTCATGGGCTCTTGAGCCAGATCCGAATGCCTTAAAGGCTGATTCTGAGCCCAGAGTGTTACTTAGGACATCTGTCATTCTATGAGTCTGCTGTGACTCTGCTTCCCATGTTGGATCATTCTCTCCCTTTTTGGTTCTATCCATTTGTATTGGCAGACACTAGTCTTGTTTGTGTGTTCCCTTTGACTCTTAGACCTATCAGTGTGATCAATTGTGAACTAAAATTGATCACTTGGACCATTGAGATGGCATTGGTACATGCTGCCTTGATGGGGTTGTATTGGGATCCCCTGGCAAGTTTCTAACGCCATCACTTGGTGCAAGTTTAATTGAGCTTGTCTCAAATTGTTCATATCCTCCCTTTCTTTTTCCCTCTCTCCTAGTTAACCGGAATCACTTTTCAGTTAAAATTTAAACACCTAAGGATAATTGTGTATTAGTTGCAGAGTTCAACCACTAGTACTAGAACAAAAACAAACAACAAAGAGAGATACTAAGATGGGTAAAGATTTACATTGTACATCAACAGTCCAGACAAGAGCTGATCAAGTCTTATTTTCTCATAGTGTTCATTTCATTTCAACAGGTTTCCCCTTTGGTGCTCAGTTAGTCATTGCCAATCAGGGAAAGCAAATGATATTTGTCTCTTTGGGACTGGCTTAATTCACTCAGCATGATGTTTTCCAGATCCCTCCATTTTGTTGCAAATGACCGGATTTCATTGTTTTTGACTGCTGTATAGTATTCTGTAGAGTACATGTCCCATAATTTCCTAATCCATTCTACTGTTGATGGGCATTTGGGTTGGTTCCAGGTCTTAGCTATTGTGAATTGGGCTGCAATAAACATTAGTGTGCAGACGGCTTTTTGTTTGCCAATTTAATTTCCTTTGGGTAAATTCCAAGGAGTGGGATGAATGGGTTGTATGGTAGGGTTATATTCAGGCTTCTGAGGAATCTCCAGACTGACATCCATAGTGGTTTAACCAGTTTGCATTCCCACCAATAGTGGGTCAGTGTCCCTTTTTCCCCACATCCTCCCCAGCATCTATTGTTGGTAGATTTCTGAATGTGAGCCATTCTCACCGGGGTGAGGTGAAACCTCATTGTGGTTTTGATTTGCATTTCCCTGATTGCTAGTGATCCTGAACATTTCCTCATGTGTCTGTTGGCCATTTGGATTTCCTCTTTGGAAAAATGTCTATTGAGGTCCTTGGCCCATCTCTAAGTGGGTTGTTTGTTTTAATGTTGTGTCTTTTCTTGATTTCGTTGTAGATTCTGGTTATCAGCCCTTTATCTGTTGCATAGTTTGCACATATTTTTCCCATTCTGTCGGTTGCCTATTCACTTTCCTGACTGTTTCTTTTGCAATACAGAAGCTTCTCAATTGGATGTGATCCCAATAGTTAATTTTGGGTTTGAGTGCCTGTGCTTCTGGGGTATTTTCTAAGAAGTCTTTGCCAGTACCTATGTCTTGCAGGGTTTCTCCTATGCTCTCTAATAATTTGATGGTGTCTGGTTGTAGGTTTAAGTTTTTAATCCATGTTGAATGAATTTTTGTGTAAGGTGTAAGATAGGGGTCTTGCTTCATGGTTCTGCACGTGGAAATCCAGTTTTCCCAGCACCATTTATTAAACAGACTGACCTTACTCCCTGGACTGGTTTTGGATCGTTGATCAAATATAAGTTGGCTGTAGGTGTTTGGATTGATTTCTGGAGTTTCTATTCTGTTCCATTGGTCTATCCATCTGTTTCTGTACCAGTACCATGCTGCTTTGATAACAACTGCCCTGAAGTATGTCCTGAAATCTGGTATTGTGATGCCTCCGGCTTTGTTTTTGTTGTACAAGATTGCTTTAGCTATTCAAGGCCTCTTATTCCTCCGTATGAATTTCAGTATCTTTTTTCCAGATCTGAGAAGAATGCCTTTGGTATCTTGATTGGTATTGCATTGAATGATTAAATTGCTTTTGGGAGAATGGACATTTTGATGATATTGATTCTTCCAATCCATGAGCATGAAAAATTTTTCTTATTTTTTAAAACGCTTTTATTTAACGTATATAAGTTTCCAAAATACAGCTTATAGGTTACAATGGCTTCCCCGCCCATAATTTCCCTCCCACCCGCAACCCTCCCCTTTCCCACTCCCTCTCAAGATTCATTTTCAATTCTCTTTATATACAGAAGATCAATTTAGTATATATTAATAAAGATTTCAACAGTTTGCCCTCACATAGCAACACAAAGTGAAAAATACTGTTGGAGTACTAGTTATAGTATTAATTCACAATGTATAGCACATTAAGGACAGATTTTTCCATTTTTTGGTATCCTCTTCTATTTCTTTCTTTAAGGTTTTGTAATTTTCATCGTAGAGATCTTTAGCGTCCTTGGTTAAGTTTATTCCAAGGTATTTGATTGTTTTTGTAGCTACTGTGAATGCGATTGATCTTAGAAGTTCTTCCTCAGCCATGACATTTCTTGTGTATACAAAGGCTGTTGATTTTTGTGCATTGATTTTATATCCTGCTACTTTGCCAAACTCTTCTATGAGTTCCAATAGTCTCTTAGTAGAGTTCTTTGGATCCCCTAAATAAAGAATCATATCTGTTATCCAATGTGAAGTAATGCTATAACTAGTATTGAAACAGTATTTTTACACTCTGTGTTTCTGTGTGGGTGCAAACTGATGAAATCTTTACATAGTATATACTGAATCGATCTTCTGTATATAAAGATAACTGCAAATGATTAAAAAATCTTGGCCGGCGCCGTGGCTCAACAGGCTAATCCTCCGCCTTGCTGCGCCGGCACACTGGGTTCTAGTCCTGGTCGGGGCGCCGGATTCTGTCCCAGTTGCCCCTCTTCCAGGCCAGCCCTCTGCTGTGGCCCGGGAGTGCAGTGGAGGATGGCCCAGGTGCTTGGGCCCTGCACCCCATGGGGAGACCAGGAAAAGCACCTGGCTCCTGGCTCCTGCCATCGGATGAGCGCGGTGCGCCGGCCGCAGCGCGCCGTCTGCGGCGGCCATTGGAGGGTGAACCAACGGCAACGGAAGACCTTTTTCTCTGTCTCTCTCTCTCACTGTCCACTCTGCCTGTCAAAAAAAAAAAATCTTGGTGTTAATTGGAAATTGCATAGATAATAATTAATCAATCCTTTAAAAAAATCATGTAGGATCTCTGTCCTTAATGTGCTGTACATTGTGAATTAGTACTAGTACTAACTAGTACTCCAATAGTATTTTCACTTTGTGTCTCTATGTGAGGGCAAACTTGAAATCTTTACATAATATGTACTAAACAGATCTTCTGTGTAAAGGGATTTGCAAATGAATCTTGATGTGAATGCAAGGGGAGAGGGAGTGGGAAAGGGGAGGGTAGCGGGTGGGAGGGAATTTGTGTTTGGGGGGAGCCATTGTAATCCATAAGCTGTACTTTGGAAATTTATATTCTTTAAATAAAAGCTAAATATATATATATATATATATATATATATGCGTCTATTGAGATAATCATATAGTTTTTCTTCTGCTTTCTGTTAATGTGGTGTATCACGTTGATTGTTTTGTGAACATCGAACCATCCCTGCATACCAGAGACAAACCCCACTTGGTCTGGGTGGATGATCTTTCTGATGTGTTGTTGCATTCTATTGGCCAGAATTGTATTGAGGATTTTTGAGTCTATGTTCATCAGGGATATTGGTCTGTAATTCCTTTCCAATACTGCATCTTTTTCTGGTTCAGGAATTAAGGTGATGCTGACTTCTTAGAAGGAATTTGGGAAGATTCCCTCTTTTTCGATTGTTCTGAAGAGTTTGAAAAGGATTGGAGTTAGTTCTTCTTTAAATGTCTGGTAGAATTCAGCAGTGAATCCATCTGGTCCTGGGCTTTTCTTTGTTGGGAGGGCCTTTATTACTGTTTCAATATCAATTGACAAACTTTTGAACATACTTTATAGAAAGTTAATGTAGAATTTGAATGTGAAAGTACTGTAATACTACATCCTTGTCAAATACTTCAGTGGTTCTTATCGGGTATGTGAATTTCACCTCAATAATAGCATCCTTGTGTCCTGGAATAAGAACTCGAAGCAAAGGCCAAAATGATAGCAGTCAAATGGTAGATGAGAGTTATAGAATCACTCCTATGCAATCATGAAAACCACCTCCATATGTGATAAAAATAAAAATACTATTTCCAAATACCTAGGCAGTAATCAGTTACTAAGATGTTTGTGAACAATACAGTGTTCGAAGAGAAGAATGCTCATGGACTAGTTGACTCTTGTATTCAGAAAGAAATTCCACCTCCATTATAACCACAAAATGACAAATTCTCCACGACATTTAGAGAAACAACAAAAAGCAGGTAAAACTGAGACATGTTTTCAAATATGAACATAAACAACTTAATACTTTATCCCTTTTAGTATATTTTGTTCTACTTAATGCTATTGGTTGAACTCTTTAATTAACACAAAATTATTCTTAGGTGTTTACATTTAACTGAAAAGTGATCCCTGTCATATATAAGAGTGGGAATAAGAGAGGGAGGAGATGTACAATTGGGACATGCTCAATCGGACTTGCCCCAAACGGTAGAGTTAGAAATGTGCCAGGGGCTTCCAATACAATCCCTTCAAGGTGGCATGTACCAATGCCATCTCACTAGTCCAAGTAATCAGTTTCAGTTCACAATGGATAAATGGAAAGGATTAGAAGTCAAAGGGATCCCACAAACAAGACTAGTGTCTGCTAATACTAACTGATAGAATTTAAAAGGAGAGAATGATCCAATATGGGAAGTGGGATACACAGAAGACTCATAGAATGTCAGATTTCCTAAACAGCACTCAGAACTCTGGCCTCAGAATGAGCCTTTACAGCATTTGGTTCTGGCTGAAGAGCTCATGAGAGTATTTTAGGCATGGAGAGCCAAGACATTCTCGCAAAAAAACAAAACAAAGCAAAAAAACCTACATGAAAGATCTGTGCGAGTGAGATCCCAGTGGAAAGAATGGGCCATCAAAGAAGGAGCTACCTTTCTCTAAAGGGAGGAGAGAACTTCCACTTTGACTATGACCTTTGTCTAAATAAGATCAGAGTTGGCAAACTCAAAAGGCTTCCATAGCCTTGGCAGCGCATGACAAGTGCCTAGGGTGAATACTGTTGCCATAAATAAGAGTGTCAACTGTTAAGTCAACAAGAGGAGTCACTGTGCACTGACTCCACATGTAGGATATCTGTCCTTAATGTGTTATACAAAGTGAATAAATGTTATAACTAGTACTCAAACAGTATTTTATACTTTGTAATTCTGTGTGGGTGAAAACTGTTGAAAGCTTTAGTTAATATAATCTAAACTGATCTTCTGTATATAAAGATATTTGAAAATGAATCTTGATGTGAATGGAATATGAGAGGGTGCTGGAGATGGGAGGGTTGCGGGTGGGAGGGAACTTATGAGGGGGGAAGGCACTGTAATCCATAAGCTGTACTTTGGAAATTTCTATTAATTAAATAAAAGTTAAAAGAACAAATAAGAACATATATGGTATCTAAAGTAATAAACAAAAATGAAATTAATCACTCTGTATATTTTCAGGGATAGCCCTATCATATGAAATGTAATTGCTATTTATAAGTTGATGCTCAGCACTGTTTCAGTTGGAAACAGTGATTCCTTTTATTTTATCTGAAAATATTTCTAGGCAACTTTGCGTTTTTGAGAGGCAGAGAGAGAAGCAGAGAGAAAGAGAGAGGTGGTTGAGAATCCAATGTTTCACTACTTCATGTCTCATTTTCCATAGTGGCTTATCTTGAATTGAGTCCAGAAGCCAGGAGCCAGGAAAAAATTGACAGGGGCACAAAGTGTTCAATATCCTAGCAATCTGATATTAGGGGTTAGAATCAAATTACAAACCCAGCTGCTGTCGCGTGGGATAAGATCAATTAATTGGTAGGCTAAATATGTACACAAAAATGTTTTTTAGTTTTGCTTATTTTACAATGTTGGAAATCTACTACCAATTTGATTTTTGTTTACAAAATGTAAAAATGTAGAGAAACTAGTGATAAAAATATTTTAGGGTCTGCTACAACTGCATTGGCTCCTTAAAGCTTTCAAAGAATTTTGATCAGGTTTTATGAGAATAACGTAGCACTTTGGGGCAAATATGCATCCCAGGAGCCCTGCACTGGAGGCCAAGATGGAGAAGACCTCCACGGCCACCATGACCTTCCCCTTGGTGCTGTGGTAGACAGGCAGGAAGGTCACCCAGACACTGCAGAACACCAGCATGCTGAACGTCAGGAACTTAGCTTCATTGAAGGTGTCAGGCAGATTCCTGGCTAGGAAAGCCACAGTGAAGCTGGCCAGGGCCAAGGAGCCCAGGTAGCCCAGGACGCAGTAGAAGGCAGTGACCGAACCCTTGTTGCACACCAGGATGATGTGGCTGTGCTCAGATTGTGTATCTAACTCGATAAATGGAGGAGATATTCCCAACCAGATGCCACAGAGAGCCAGTTGGATCAAGGAGCAGATGGGAATGATGAAGTTAGAAGCTCCTGATAGCAGCAATCTCCTCATTGTTCTTCCAGGTTTCAGAGCTTTGAAGGCCAGAATCACAGTGATGGTCTTGGCCAGCACGGTGGAAACAGCCACTGTGAACACAAGGCCAAATGTTATTTGCTGGAAGAGGCAGGTGGCTGTGTTGGGACGGCCAATGAAGAGCAATGAGCAGAGGAAGCACAGGAGGAGGGCAATGAGCAGGATGTAGCTGAGGGTGCTGTTATTGGCCTTGATGATGGGAGTGTCTCGGTGCTTCACAAAGATCCAGAGGACCACAGCTGTGAGGACAAAGAAACACAGAGCCATGCAGGCTAGGGCCATCCCTAGGGCATCTTCAAAGGCTAAGAAGGTCACCATCTTGGGTAGGCAGTGGTTTCTTTCCCAGTTTGGGTACTCGTGATCTGCACAGGTGATGCACTGCTCTGCATCTGTTGGGAAAAGGGAGACTCTGTGTTTCCATTTCATAATTTGCTCCTTTTTCTCTGTTAAGGAAAATGGTCACCTTTGCAATGTCACGGTGAGTCCAGCCTGCTATGATGTATATCAAGAAACACTAAAGTATTTCTGCGCACCTAACCAAGGGAGAATGCTCGTCTGCAGGTGGAGGAAACTCATTAAAACAAGCTTCTTAGTGCATGGGGCTCTGAGCTCTCATCCTATCTGTCAGAGATGTTTTTCAGTGTTTTAATTTCTAAACAATGAGGAATTTTCTATATTTCATATGGGCTTGGATTCTTCCCAACCCTCTTCTCTATAGTCCCCAGTGTCGTCTCAGGAGAAATGTTTTGTTTACATGGATTATATTTGTCTGGGGTCATCAGGTTTAAGGATTTTCTTCCTTATCCTCAAATGGAAATGACCTATATAAATGACCTTTCATTCCTAGGACTTCCATTCATTAATCAGTACTCTAATTTCCTACATGGATTCATCTTGTCCGTGTTTCCATATAAATGTTGTGACACTGAGGTTGAATAGATGGAAGTTGTAGCTGGTTGTCTTTCTGTGGTTCTATGGAAATAAGCGGTATTTTCATCATGTTACTGAAAGACAACTAGGCACTGTTGTTAACTTGGAATCATGGCCTGTTCACCATGTTAGCTCATGTGACCACCACATTGGACACCACATTGTCTCACTTGAAACAACACACTTCTGCTGCTACAGCATGAAAGAAGTCATTAAGAACAGGTCAGTTGGAAAATATGTATGTCTTTCAATCAAATGTCAATTAAACAAACCAAAATAGGGTTAGTGTCGTGGCATGGTAGGTAAAGCCACCTGCAATGCCAGCTTCCCATATGGACATTGTTTTGTGTTTCAGTTGAAGAATTTCCAATCCAGCTCCCTGCTAATCACCTAGAAAGAGCAGCAGAAAATTCCACAAGCACTTATGACCCACACACCCATGTGGGAAACCCAAAAGGAAGATCCTGGCTCCCAGCTTCTGCTGGCCCAGCCAAGACCATTGTTTCCGTAAGTGAACAATTAGTTTGACCCTTTATCTCTTTCTCTCTGTGTGTGTGTCTTGTTCACTGATTATCTGATTTTTAAATAAAATAAATTTTTATTTTAAAAAAGAAAGAAAATGGTATTAGTTGGGCTACACTTGCAGTAAGAGTCCTACTCTGTTTTTATCCTTGGTACTCATGCAAGAATACAAGCTTCAGGAAATGGAGTTGTGATGTAGTGGTTAAAGCCACTGCCTGCAATGATGGCATCTGAACAGGTGCCTGTTCATGTCTTGACTGCTGCACTTCCAAACAATCTCCATGCCAATGTGTCTAGGAAACCAGCAGAGGAAGGCCCAAATGCTTGGGCCTCTGCAAGACCTGGAAGAAGCTCCTGGTTTCTGACTTTGGCCTGGCCCAGTCTAGGCCATTGCAGCTCTCTGGAGAGTGAATCTACCTGATGGAAGATCCTCACTGTCTCCTCTCTCCTTCTCTACTATGCTCTCCCCCTCTCTTCAACTCTGACTTTCAAACAAATAAATAAATAATTTTGTAAAAATTAGAATGTAAACATCTGTAAAAATTTAGAGGAATTTTCTCCTACAATTCTTTTCAATGTGTTCCCTTTACTTTAATAGAATCTGTAGGTATGTCTGGCACCTCTCTCAGAGATACTCCAGGACTCTATAGGCAAGGGCATATTGTATATTGGGTCAGTGCATGATACCTTAGTTTTCTTTCTTTCACTAAATTACTGCATGTTGAATATTTTCACTGAAACTTGAAGTCATTTTTCTGGTATCTTCTTCATACTGGAAACTATGTATAGAATGTTTGAAGATACTGATTAAAAAATATTTCTAGAGCTAAGATGATGTGAATTGAAACATCATTTTTGAAGAATTGAAATTATTATAAACATATTTATTATACATTGAACAGTGAAACTATTGACCAATGAGTCTTAGTACATTTTTACATTTCTCAAACACTGGCTTTGATATTTAATTTGATATTTGTGTCTCTGTATTTCAGCTTATTTTTGTCTTTTCTTTCTGTATATCCATAAAAGACAAGTGGTGTCATTCATTCTATGTACTGAGCAGTATGCACTATGTCAAAGATGTAGGACAGAAAGTAATGCAATATTCCCATCACAATTCATGTGAATTGGCTGCCTGTTTGTCAGTTGTCTATGCAAAAATTTTGAATTCAAGCCTTCTAGATAACCATACAGAGCCTTAACAAATACAAATATTATATTTCTTGTTTAGATCTCAGACTGAGAGAGTCTCATTCAGCGCTGGATGGAAAAGAAGGATACCAGATAGAATCAGTGTCAGATTTGAGCTTGAGACAATTAGCACAGCCAGAAAACAGCTTACACATAATGAGATGGCTATAGTGAGCACACAACAAGTGTATGGAAATAATGAGTGAAGACTCTTATGTCATTGCAAATATTCTTGGTTTCCATTTTTATCAAGAAGTAGTTAAGATGGTAGAGTTTTCACAGGTAAGTTATGTTTTCTACCTGTATGATTGGAAATGTCTCTCTCTGGACAAATAACACAAATGTAGCAGCAGACTTGTTTTCCCTCCTGTGGCATTTTCCTGAATCCTGGCCCACACCTCTGGCTACACAAAGACTGAGGAGTCTGAGAGGGAAAGAGAAGTGGTGGTCATTGTTTTGCACATCATTAGGCACTGTGATATTATGTCTGTATTTGCCTCATCACCTCCAGGTCATCACTATGTCTTCCCCAGGCTGCATCTTATTGATTTTATTTAGACATCCAATTGGAGTTTCTAAGATGCTCATTCGAGGTTTTTCACCTGCCTACTAAGTATTATGAGGCCACCTGATGGGTTTGATTTTGCTCATCACTGGATCTATGCTTCTGGGCATTTGTCTCTTTATTGAATTGCTTCCTCTGAAATCCTTTCAGTGTAGCTTTTTATGTGGTAATTCTTCTAGAATGTGTATGTATGTCTGAGACTATTTTACATGCCTCTTTCTTTGATTGAGTAGAAGATTTTACATGCCAGAAAAATATCCAAAAAGCATGAAGACTGGGTACACTTCTGATATTAACTACCAAGAAAAAGACAAGCCTTCAAAGAAAAGGTGAATAAATGTTGCAATCCATTGATTGTGCATCTATCTACTTCTGGACTTCTGCACTCAGGGAGAGCATCAATTCCTGATACTGCCAATGCGTTTGTGATGTAACACAAAATAGTTATAAAAATTACCCACACAATTGTCTGGGGTATTTCAACAGCACAATGATGATAAAATTTTTGATCACAGCTGTGAGGTGGTATTCAGAAGAAAAACTAAACTGATTAGCAACCACAATGACAAAGGAAAATTGGAATTTTTTCTACAAATGGTCAATTCATAATTTACTTGTGTTCATACTGCATCAAAACATAATAATGACTCTCACCAAATGATGAAAAAACACTATCTTGCCGGCGTCGTGGCTCAACAGGCTAATCCTCCGCCTTGCGGCGCCGGCACACCGGGTTCTAGTCTCGGTCGGGGCGCCGGATTCTGTCCCGGTTGCCCCTCTTCCAGGCCAGCCCTCTGCAGTGGCCCGGGAGTGCAGTGGAGGATGGCCCAAGTGCTTGGGCCCTGCACCCCATGGGAGACCAGGAAAAAGCACCTAGCACCTGGCTCCTGCCATCGGATGAGCGCGGTGCGCCGGCCGCAGCGTGCCGGCCACGGCAGCCATTGGAGGGTGAACCAACGGCAAAGGAAGACCTTTCTCTCTGTCTCTCTCTCTCTCACTGTCCACTCTGCCTGTCAAAAAAAAAAAAAAAGAAAAATCACTATCTTTATAAATATACATGTAATACATGAAGTTTTCCAGATTTTATAAATAAAAAGTTGAAATAAAATTTTAGAATTTGTATAGACATACACTTAGTAGTTTTCTGTCAAAATATTGATCTCTATCTCTATTCCTCAACATTCTTTCTAGTCACTCAACCTTGGAATGCATAAATATGCCCAGAGAAAAACAACAATATCTAATCCAAATGTGCACTTCTAATACACACTGGCTCATATGTGTGTAAGGAACACCATATCTTTTGAAGCCAAGATATGAGTTGCGAATTGAATGCTCATGTAAAGTCTCACACATAATATCCTCCCATACTCTCATCAGACCCTTTGTACGTATCCAATATTCCCACGGATGCACACCTCCTTGAATGCAACAGGCCATTCTATCATGTCTTCATTGAGGATCAAGTCTTCGCCATGTGCACGCTCAAGGGAAAACTCCCCGATTTTAATCAGCAAACGAAATCCAGCAGGAAAATTCACAATGTTGTGGATATCATAGTGTGGCCTACGGTGTCTCATTTCCTGGAATGAAACATCCTCCCCAGCACTGTTGGTAAATTGGATTTTCCTCAGAAGTGGATGTAGCTGGAGGGGAGGCACAATTGGAAAGAGGGAGAACATTCAGATTAGAGGTGGAGGTGCACACGACTAAGAAATTCTTCTTTTCCCTCCTCTCTATCCTCAGGGTTTCTATTTGGTGGAGGCTGACTTTTGTCTGACTGATCAAAATATCATGGGTTTGGGGCCAGCGCCATGGGTCACTTGGTTAATCCTCCACCCTCAGTGTCAGCAACCAATATGGGCACCGGGTTCTAGTCCCAGTTGCTCCTCTTCCAGTCCAGCTCTCTGCTGTGGCCTGGTAAGACAGTGGAGGTTGGCCCAAGTGCTTGGGCTTCTGCATCCTCATGGAAGTCCAGGAAGAATCACCTGGCTCCTGGCTTTGGATCTGCCCAGTGCCGGCCAAAGCGGCCATTTGTGGAGTGAACCAATGGAAGGAAGAGCTTTCTCTCTGTCTGTCTCTCTAACTGTCTATAACTCTACCTATCTAATACATATAAAAAATCATGGGTTCAAATGTGGGGAGTTCTGCCTCTCCCCTATTAAAATGATGGGGAGCATCTGATTCTAAACAGAGAAATCTCAGGATGTGTCCCACAGGGTGGCTGACCATGAAAGATTGGTTATTGGTTTAGGAAAGCTCATCTTAGTTCTTCCACATGAGAATAGCATGACTTTATATGTGAAATATCTTGATTGTTGTGATGGTTCTACTGGTGAGTGTCATTGTGCGCGCTTTTAAAATTTTGAGCCCACCTCCCCACCAAAATGTGAAATTCTCTCTTTGGGCAAAAAATAGATTCACATGGATACCATTATGCATAGTGAAATATACCAGTTCCTTAAATAAAATGTATAAGTGTTTTGGTGAGGGGTACTATATAATATAGAATAGAGGAAAAAAAACCACAATCTATAAAAATGAAACTGACATCTCAGGATTTGATTTGTGTTTTTCGCCCTTGTGTAAATTCCTTGGAGCAGTTGTCTTTCTACTTTTCATTTGAGGAACATTATGATTACTGAGACCTTAACTCTGTGATTTAAAGTAAATTGACATTATGTTATTGCAAAAATTAAAAGGAAAAAAGGAACAGAAAAGGGTGGATTGGGAAGGGAAAGGAGAAAGGATGGTTATCTTCTTAAAATTGTATCAATGAAATACATGAAATCTGTTCTTTTATATCAGTAAATTTTGTTTTAATTTAACAACATTTGGGCGGATCTTGTGGTGCAGCAGACAACCACTTTGCACAGTTTTCAGCATCCCAGTGAATGCCAATGGAAACTCCAACTGCTCTACTCCTGATTCAGCTTTCTGCTAATGTGCCTGGGAAAGCAGCACTTGAGGTTCCAAGTGCTTGGGCCCCTGCACTCATGTAGGAGAGCAATTGATGCTCCTGCATCCTGGCTTGACCTGGTCTAATCCTGGTACTTGCAGCCATTGTGGAGTGAATCAGCAGATGCTAGATCTGTCTCCTCTTTTCTCTGTCTCTCTCTTTCTCAAAGTAATTCTGATTTTGAAATAATTTTCTAAAGGTTTAAGAAAACTGAAAATAGTATCAGTTGAATTAAGTTAAATGAATTAGAAATCCAAGCATACTTTTTCTTAATAAACATTTTCCCAAATCTGCTTGTACATCTCTGGCTGCAACTGGTAGTGTGTATGCTGTGTATGTGTAGTTTATTTGTAAAACATTTTTCACCTCAGTAGAGTTTATTGTTCCATGGCTTTTATTTCTCTCTTTGCACTTTGACTATTTTTTTGTTGAGAATACAGCTACGTTTTGAGATTATAGGGAATAATTTATAACGAAAAAGATTTTTAGCCGCTGTGGTATACACGATAGTCCATATTTCCTAGCTTTGGAATCCTTCCAAAGAAAAGAGTAGTTTTAATCATTACCTCCTTCCCAGTTTTGTAATGAACTGTATTAAGGTATTTCATAGCATTTCATCCTACCGTGAGTAACATTATTCTTCTATGATCTGACGTTGTTGAGTCTGAATTGAAAATATTACATGGAGCTAAACTGATTCACGAGAAAAAGACAGTTCTTCAACAAGTAGTGTTGGAAAATTTGGATTTCCACATTTGGAGATATGAAATCAGACTGCTACCTTACACCCTATACAAATATGAATTCAAAATTTATCAAGGATCTAAGCTTTAAACCAAAACCATCAAATTACAAGAGGAAAACATTGGGGAAACACTGCAAGATATTTACTAGGCAACAATTTCTTGGATAAGATCCAAGAAATAAAGGCAATAAAAGCAACAATATACATTAAGCTAAGTAATTTCTGCTCAGCAAAAGACACACTCATCCAAGTGATGACACTACTTACAGAATGGGGGAAAATTTGCAAAACATGGATCCAATAAAGTATTAATCTCCAGATTATATAAGGAGCTCAAAAAACTTAACAACAACATAACCAACAATCTAGTTAAGGGTGAACCAAAGATATGAACAGGCATTTTTCAAAGGATGAAATACAAATGGCCAAGAGAAACATGAAGAGATGCTCAGGACCAGTAACCATCAGGGAAGTGCCAATAAAAACTAAAGTGAGATTTCACTTGCCCCACTTTGAATGAGTAGTTTCCAAAATTTGAAAAATAAATTCTGCTGAGGGTCTGGAAAAAAATACCCAAATGAATTTGATGGGAATGATTGTAAGCTGGTACAACCTTAAGGGAAGACCATAGAGGAATTTTTCAGAAAACAAATACTAGTTCTAACACATGGCCCAATAGCCTCACACCTGAGAATGTATTCAAAGGAAATGACATCAACACATGAAAGAGTCATCTGCACTGAGAATTCTATAGCATCTCAGTTTGCAATACCTAAGAAGTGGAACCATCTAGATGCCCATCAGCTGATGACTGGGTGAAGGAATTGTGATATATATTTGAATATTACTCAGCCATGATTAAGAATGAAATCTTGACATTTAAAACTGGAGATCATTACAGTAAATTATGTAAGCCTGAGCTACAAAAATATCATGTTTCTCTTATTTGTCTTAGTTAATATATACAGTATAAAATTCTGTGGTGTCAGATCATTGGCTATGTAATTTTAATATTGCTTCACTGGATCATATCTGTTAATGGCAATAAGCTCCTCTTTCACATGTAAAAAGGAAATTGAGTGGGAGATATGTAGCTCCATTTGCGTACTAGAAATACTATGTTGTATATTTGGGTGTTGGTTATCAGTGTGATCAGATGACCCAAACTACTTACCTGTAGACTTAAGTGCATTTCTAAATATGTATACTGTTTTTAAATATTTTCAACAAGTTCCATAGCAGGAAATGTTTTTTAAATGTTCGACAGCAGATAACAAATCTTGCACACCCAGATACACACAATAACAATTAAAAGTGTATCTATGCCTGCTGTGGTGTGAAAAAGCCCACTAACCATCAAGTCTGATCATGCCATTCTCAGCATAAAAACATGGTCATGTGGTACTGCAATAAAAATACCTGAGGATACCATCAGAAGTACAATGCATATCCTGTTTTGAGAGATGTTTACCTGCCATGGAAGAATCCTAGGTTGAGATGCATCCCCTGGAGATCTCTTTTCTATTTGCTCTGATAGCATCTTATGGAGGGCATGGGCCACTGCATACACAGCATTGTAGATGAAATAGCTGGAGTCAGATATGGTCAGCATGTCAATGTGTCCTGGGAAAAACTCAAAGGAAGCATTTGGTGGGCAGACTCCAATTGTTCCACAAAGTGACCCAGGAGGTAAGCAGTGAAAAACGTGAAGCCATAGTTGACTGAGGAAGAAATCTTCTGGGTAGTGGGAAGGGTCCAGTGTCTTGACAAAGTGGTTGAGGCCAGGTATTTCCCCCTTGTGGTGTGAAAATGAGAAGCCTCCATGGAAAGAGTGCAGCATGTGGTCTGTCTCCTGCACAACAATCTCCCACTTTGCAGCCATGATCCACACCTTCCCCAGGGTTAAATAGTATTTGCTTACAATTTCAATGGTATACAGACTCCTTACATCACCATATAGAATATGCACATTTGCAGATGAAATTTGAAGCCATGATAGGAAGGCTATTTCAGTTTCTTCATACGTTGACTTAGTGTCTGGGAGCTTTACTGAATAGGCCAAGCAGACCCCTTTCTTTACCATCTCAGCTTCAATATCCCGAAGGAAGTGCTCTCCTTTCAGATCATTAGATATAAAGATCGCCACCCAAATCCAGCCAAAATGTAGCAGCAAGGAGAGCATTCCACTGGCCAGAGAGCTGTCACTGGTAGCCATCTGATAGAGTGATGGAAACTTGCCTCTCTCACTTAGCATGGTGTCAAAAGGGCCATAGGTGATCTGAATGGAAAGAAAACCATCATGATCTGAGGCTTGGGGTAGAGAAGCCCACGTTCTATCATCTGGGTTCAGAGAAATCCATGCTTCAATGCTTATTGCTTTCAGGATGAATACGTACATCCTCATTCACAGTATGCAAAAATGTGTAAGATACCTGTATATCTTCATATTCATTTGAGGGAAGAAGAGTGCATGGATTTTGGACCAGGACATTGGTCCTTCACACTTCTCACCCCATGTCGTATGTGGAAAATTTCCCCCTGAAACTGGTGTTAGATGTTACATCTGAGACAATTTTTACTGTGTTGATTTCCTGATAGTTGGAATTTCATTAATTTTCCCAGCATAATCTAAATTGCCTTGAAGAATACACTCACCTACCATCTTGGATTTTGGTAAAATTGCTTTTCAAAGAGAATTTTCCTATACTATTCCTGTCTGAGCTTGCTGGTGATGTGTGCAGATTGATACTTGTTTGAAGTGGGCCTCCTTTAAAAATCCTGGGAATGTGAATGCAGACCCTTGGGAGCAGCTTGATTGGATTATGTGATTGGGTTCTGACACCTACTTGGGAGATTTGAATTGAGTCCCAGGCCCTTGGTTTTCGAATGACAGTCATCATCAGCACCATAGTCAGTATTTGGTGATTAAACTAGTGAACGGGTGTACACTGTCTACCTATGTCTTTGTTTCTATGTCCCTGAAACACACACTAAGATTTAAATCTGTGAGTTGAACATGGAAAGTGAACTGGAGGCCCTGTGAAGGCATCTGCTGAATGTGAAGAAGTAAGGACTGGGAATAGGGAGAGAGTGAAATATCATCTAAATGTAACTCAGCCCCAAATACTCTGATGATCTTTGGTGCTGTCATTGTCCTAAGAGGGTTCCAAATGGACAGTGCTGTCCCAGGTCTTTATATATGCATATGTAACATGCAGTCATCCTAGGATATCTCTTTGCTGAGTGTATTTTCTCTAAAAGTAAACAATCAACATTCCCAGCATGTGGGGATGGATACATTGGCCCTAGATGTGGACCTGGGCTGAGGCTCTCAGTTTCCACTTCCCCTTCCCTTTCTCACAATCCAAAGAATTCCTCAAACTTTGTTTCAACTAATACTGGATTATGTCACTTGGCTTCCACAGGACCTTGCCTTAGATGTCACAGGTCTGGTGGGAGATGGAAGCATTTCTCACCAGAAGTCACAACCCATTTACCTGTGGGGTTTTGTATAGCTCCAACATCGTCCCAATTTCAGCTGAAAATGCTGACGTGGTTCCAGCAATGATGGCAACTGTCTTGCCTTGTGTCTGGCAGGTGTAGTTGGGGATGAGATGAAGCTTTCCAGTCAGCCACTGCAGAGTGCTCCTCAGGGTGAAGTGACCACTGGTAACAGAATTGTAGAGTTGGAAACCGAGGGTCAGGTTGGGGAGTAGCTGGTGGTCCTTATTGATCTCCTGGATGGCAAAGTGGAAGACCAGTATGTATTGGTAATTTTTCCACAGCCACCTAAAGAGAGGTGCAACATCAGGAGATGGGTGAGACCAAGGAATTGAGAGCAACACCACAGCCATGGCCTGAAGCAGCATTGGTCAGACTCAGGCTTCCACTCAGTGGTGCCTCAGCTCTGGCCACTGGAGGAGTTGTGAGTGAGGTTCCAAGGGCTCTAGAAGATTGTGGAATTCCCCTTTGGACTCCTCTGAAGCAAATTCTGTAATGATCACACTCACCTTCCTGAGCCCTTAAGGAAAGCCTTGCTGTATCCCAACATGGGATTTCACTTCTACGTAGGGATGGAACTCAAGAGGCAAGCATCTCTCTTTTCAGTACCTTCTGAAATAGTTGAATACCATCTGACTTATCAGTCATTTTATCATTTGGGAGCATCTCTAATCTATTCACCAAAGGCATTTTCATGAGCCCTTTCTGTAATTTTCCTATACCAGCATTCACAGAAGCAATTTTGTTCAAATATATTTGCCTTAAAAGAGCATTTTTACAGAATGTGAAATTTCAGCATATTTGCAATGTTCATTTTAGTTTTATACACCGTTTTCCACATCACTGAATTCTATTTTATCATTTCATTTTTTTATTCTTTAACATTTTCTGCATTTTTCTACATGACTTAAGCAGAATTATCATTTGTTTGTATTAGTAATGTCTCTCAAATGTTACCTGTCCAAGAGTGTTGATGTTTTGTTTTCACACAGTGGATACCTTTTTGCCTCTTCTTGGAAATTTTTCCTTACTTCTATATTTCAAATGTAATTTGTATGTCAAGAAAATAAAATACATATTTGTCAATAGATTATGTGGGATTAAATAAATGTATCAATTATCTGCTGTTTAGGTTCATTGATTCATGTGTTTGACTGTTGAAGTTATTAGATTGTCATTTCCAGATATGTATTTTGTAAAAGGAAGTGTTTGATTTTAGGGCAAGTGCATTTTTCATAAGTTTCGCACTATTTTGTATTATTTTTACAGAATTTGAAACTTTGTTTTTTAACTTAAAAATAGTCAAATTTGGTTCCATTCAATAAATGAGTGATACATAAAGTTTTTTCTATCCGAAACAATGTTTAGTTGTAATACACCAAGTACACCCATCAAAAAATAAGGTACTGTAATCTATTCCATACTTAGTTTAATTTATCTGAATGAAAATTAAGAGCATTAAATTTTGAAACGTTTTGAAATGTTTTTTAATGGTATCATTTTGCTTAATTGCCATTAATTCTGCTGTAAGGGAATTTTTATTCACTCATAGCACTTGCTGTCAGTTGCAAGCTGATGAGTTTACTTCTTCTTTCCCCATAAAGAAGGCTGCCAGGTGTTAAGTTTAGCCCCTGCACATTAATTTCAAGACTCTTGGAGGCTATCAGGAGGTGAGATCGATAGAAGAGATACAAAAGGTCCATCTCTCACTCTGTGCAGGAAATGGAAAGGGAAGGTTGTGAAAAGCAAAAGAAGGGAAGGAACTCCAGCCTTCATCGATTCATTGATTTGCATTCCTGCCACTTCTGTATATGGTTTTTTTCCCCAGAATTCTTAAGTGCAATAAACTGCTCACAGATAGAAGGACAAACTCTCTCACGGTCTGAACCACAGTTGCAACATAAATCAATGTTGGACTTACTCATATGTCTCTATTTTATCCATTGGCCTGGATAAAAAAGATAACCGGATCATTTCTGATGCTGGTTCCAGGAAGTAAAGGGGGGAAAACCCACCCAGGACCAGGTCTCCATCTCTGTAGACACTTGGCCTCATGGAATTATAACAGTTCCAACGAGGAATGTCCTGTGAAGTGAATGAAGAAATCAGGAGTATCTTGAAAAAAATCACAGAAAACAACATGTCAAGTGAACCCAACATAAAGTTAAAGGCTGAAGTCTTTGCTGATATTAAGAGAAAATTGTTTTGTTTATGTCTGCTGCCTCAACTCCTGCAGGGAGACTAGATTTTTATGTAGGGTACAACTGATGCTAGTATTGCTGTATGCCCTCAAGCTGTAGACACTATGTGCTAACTACTGAGTCACACAGAGACACAGCTAGAATCACAAGGAAGAAATTTCAAAAGAGTCGCAGGGCTGAGGCCTTGCCGTAATGTCCCTTTGATAAGAAGAGCTCTGGGTTTTATATATTTTCATGGCTTCATTTCTGTCCCATCCAGGAACTCATGGCATCACCCTGCCCTAAGGCTATGCACCTGCCACTCTCCATTATGGGGAAAACAGCTTTGGAAAACATGCTTTGGACTCTCATTCCTCCTTAGGGCATTGCTGGAACAGAGCTCTGTAAACTTTCCTGCACAGGGTCCAAGAGTTGTTAGGCCGGTCAACTGTTTTGAGCCATTGGGCAATTGTAGAGAGAATTAATATTGGAATAAAAAAACACAGTCAGTTTCATCATTTAACATGATCCTTCATCGAGAAGGTGAAAGGTCACATTTGCCACTGATGACCGTATGTGTACCCCAAAAGTCTCTTCATGGCTCTGCCTAATATCTCTCAGCCCATAGTACTTTAACAGAGAAACAGGCTTCATGAATTGCTAATATGTCAGCATACCCAGAGAAGGGCAGTTGTTCATCCTTGAACTTACCCTTATACATCATCTTGTGTAATCTAAATGTGTTCATAGTGCATCAAAATACAATAAAGGTTCATACTTCATCTCTTCTCAACCCCCTTTGTTTCTGGTTCTTCTCATGGAGTGACACCTCCTTAAATGCAGTAGGCCATTCTATTATCTCTGCATTGATGATCAAGCTTTGGTCATATGCACTCTTACAGAGAAACTCCAATTTTCGCCACCTACCCAAGACTTAGAGGAAAATCCAAACACTCTGGATATTATGGTTTGCCACAAGGTGTCTTGATCATGGAAGGATATATCATCCCAAGCACTGTTTGTAAATTGGATTTTCCTTGGAAGTGCTAGAGCTGTAGGACAGTCATAACTGGAAAGAGAGAGAGCACTCAATGAGATGCAGGAGATACATGTGTATTCAGCAGTCCTTATTTTCCCTCAATCTTCCTATCTTTAAGGTTTCTTTTTGGTAGAAGCTGAGTTTTTGTGTTTGTAGTTTGGTTTCCACTGTGACATGAGCTCAAATGATGAAAAACATTTGTCCATGCACACTTACAACAAATTTGTGATTGATTTAACTTGATCAATGAATGTATGAGCTAGTTGCAAGAGTGGCAATGGTTGGATGCATCTTTGTGGATGCTAATGCTAGTTCTTCTATAACATGAGCAAAACATGGATGGACAGGTTACTGTGATTTTTGTGTAGGTTTTTTAAAAATTGTTTTTCAGTTGAATAAATGAAATTCAAGTTCAATTTTTGATTCAACAAATACAAGTCAATCCATAGGTTATCAGAATTCACAATTTCTGTTTAAAGACACCTCGTGTTATCTGGTAGGTCAAAACATACAAAAACGTATACAGTTTATAAATGCAATTGTAAGTATATATTACTTACATGATTTTACATCGCTACCCTTGGACTATTTAATGAGAGTGTGATTTTCTTTGATATTATGAGAGTCTGGGTATGACTAAAAATAAAACTTTCAAATTTTCTGACTATATTTAAATTATTTATAGTTTGATCTAACTCTTGCCTTCTGGGTCATATAATTTCTAATCTAGGATATATGATGAATATACTTTGTAAGCCTTTGAAAAATTTACTTGTTTTGTAAGGACTCTCTATAAGTAAGGACACAGACATTTTCAAGTCCTATTACTATAAATAAAAATAGAAATTAGATGGTGAAATAAATTTCTGAGGGTAATTTTTACATATGGTCATTTGCCTTTTTCCTAGACTTTAATTTTTCCAACTAGTTTAATTAATGAGTTTGTCCTATGTACATGTATATATGGTTACTAAATATATTGTACAGGTTAGTGATGTATTCAGAAAATAAAGGGATAAAATCCAGACAAATACATCTATAATGCAGGAATAAAAGGCTTCCTCAGTAACTAGTGTTATTGCTTTCACGAGGAGCATAAGAGTTTCCTCTGCAAATGTGCACTTATTACATGGTGATATAGAGTCTTGTCAATGTACACATTGTGGAAAAATGCTTCTTCACCAGGGTACAGAAACATGGAACACTGTTGTGGATGATGCCATCCCCATGCTGCATTCCATCGTTCTGAGTACAGATAAGATCCCATTTCACATGCCCCTTGCTTTAAGGAGAGTTACTCCTTGCTAAGAGCATAGAAGAAAACAAGCAAGATTCCCACAGGCTGTGTAAGTTTTGCAATTCCAACTGAGAAGGCATGAATGTTGCATATAGCATCATCAGGACAGTGGTCTATCCCTCTTCTTTTCTCCATGTCTCTGGCAGCACAACCCCCCCACACTCTTTTTTTTTTGACAGGAAGATTGTACAGTGAGAGAGAGAGACGAGACAGAGAGAAAGGTCTTCCTTTGCCGTTGGTTCACCCTCCAATGGCCACCGCGGCTGGCATATCGTGCTGATCCAAAGCTAGGAGCCAGGTGCTTCTCCTGCTCTTCCATGGGGTACAGGGCCCAAGCACTTGGGCCATCCTCCACTGCACTCCCTGGCCACAGCAGAGAGCTGGCCTGGAAGAGGGGCAACTGGGGCAGAACCCATGGCCCAACCAGGACTAGAACCTGGTGTGCTGGTGCCACAAGGCAGAGAATTAGCCTGTTGAGCTGCAGCACCGGCCACAACCCCCTCTCTTAAGAAACCACTGTTATACATTCACTCTGAGACTAATGTAAATCTTACTGCTTTGATTTCTCACAATTTTGGGGTTCATAGCGTTGGAAATACAGTCAATTTCCAGCCCAGAATCCTCCAAAGCTACTGTGTTCTGTGTTTGGCAGTGATATGTGTGAAAGAATCTGCAGTGGGTGTACTCATTCGCAAAGCCCTTAGATCGCTTGAGTATTTTATCAACATTCAGTATTATTAAAGAACATAATTACCTATTTTTAAAAATATTTGTAAAAATTAATATAAAATAAATGAATTATGAAATGTATATTTAAGAAAATGTGCCCTTCAAAGAGTTCATGGAGAGTGAGCGGAGGGATGGCAGAATAGGAAGGGAGCACACCGATAGTCTGGGGAGAGACAGTTTAATAAAAGTGGAGATACTGCAGGTTCAAGGAAGAGTAGGGGACGAAACAGCAGAGGAAACCCTTCCGGAACTGGTGATCCACAGTGGACCTGCATGGATTGCATGGGAGCACACAGTTTGGGACACCAGCAGCAGATTCAACACACCAGCGCTGGAACGCAAGGTGAGCCGAACCTCAATAGCCTGAGATACCAGAAGGGAAGTGGAAAGAGGAGACTAGAGCAAACAAGGCTTGAAACCCTGCGGGGAAAAGTTCACCAGACTAACTAGAAGAGAGAGAGAGAGGGGAAAAAAAGTGACCCATACGGACACGAGTTTCTCTCCGCTCACCTCTCAAAGGTGAGCAAGACAAAGAGCAGGCGCCATTTTGGAATACGTCATAAGCAGGGTGACCTCGGGTCAGCACGTCCCCAAGCCTAGCAGAAAAACCTGACTCTGGGTGGGAGGGGTGAATAACAGGAGATTAGAACCTAATGAATGTGTGGTGCTAATGAACTGAGACTGTGAAAAAAGATACTGTGGGGGAAAGATCTCACGGAAATCAGGAATTCATGTGAGTACTCTCCAGAGACGCTACAGCTCAGTAGCCTTGGCAGCCCAGTGGGAGACTACAGGAGAATCTGAGCACACACTAAGGGCCGCAAAGATTCCCTCTCTGGTCCTTGGGAAAGAGCTTCCGATCTCTGGCTCCTGTGGGTATATCATTTGCCTGCTAACCACCCCCAATTCCATTCAGCTGTGTGGAATTACTTCCCTTTTGAAACAAACAAAAAAAGTAACAGAGAGAGATTTACCACGCCTAACCTGGGGGTTTCTCCTTTGACACACCCTCAACCCTGAGGAACCAAACAGAGCTCTCAGGCCACACCCATCTCAAGCCTCTAAGGCTCCATCAAAAGCAGACAGTCCACTTATCAAGAGTCATAGTATAACAAGAAAAAACACCACAGTGAAGAAACCAATATGCCAAACATCAAACGCAAAGACCAAGGTAATAAGAACAAGGAAGACACTATGGAGTCCCCAAATGAAAAAGACACCCCAATTCAAGATTACGAAGATGATGAGATAGAAGAAATGCAAGAAGCAGATCTCAAAAAATAGATAAGAACACTAATACTCAAAAACAAATTCTTGAACTACAGAAATCCTTAATGGACAAGGTAGAAAATCTCTTTCGTGAACATGAAATATTAAGGAGGAATCAAGCTGAAATGAAACAACTAGTAGAACATGAAACTGTGCTAGTGACGAGAAATCATAATGAAATGAAGAATTCAATAGATCAAATGAAAAACACATTAGAGAGCCTTACAAACAGAATGGGTGAGGCAGAAGAGAGAATATCGGACTTAGAAGACAGAGCACAGGAAAATACACAGTCAAACCAAAGACAAGAAGAGGAAATTAGAAATCTAAAAAATATTGTTGGGAATCTACAGGATACTATTAAAAAACCCAACATTCGAGTTCTAGGATTTCCTGAAGGCATGGAGAGGGAGAAAGGAGTAGAAGGCCTTTTTAGTGAGATAATAGCAGAAAATTTCCCAGTTTTGGAGAAGGACAGAGACATCCTAGTACAGGAAGCTCATAGAACCCCGGGGAAACATGACCAAAAGAGATCCTCATCACGACACATTGTAATGAAACTCACCATAGTGAAACAGAAAGAAAGGATCCTAAAATGTGCAAGAGAGAAACGTCAGATTACTCTCAGAGGATCTCCAATTAGACTCACAGCAGACTTCTCATCAGAAACCCTACAAGCTAGAAGGGAATGGCGAGACATAGCCCAGATAATAAGAGAGAAAAACTGCCAGCCCAGAATATTATATCCTGCAAAGCTCTCATTTGTGAATGAAGGTAAAATAAAGACCTTTCATTGCAAACAGAAATTGAAAGAATTTGTTGCCACTTGTCCAGCCCTGCAAAAGATGCTTAAAGATGTGTTACACACAGAAACACAGAAACACGGCCATCAACATGCAAGAAGGTAAATGAAGGAACCTCACAGCAAGAAATCACAGGGAATTCAAAGCATACATTTGGATAAAGAAATTATGGGACATGTACTCTATAGAATACTATACAGCAGTCAAAAACAATGAAATCTGGTCATTTGCAACAAGATGGAGGAATCTGGAAAACATCTTTCTGAGTGAATTAAGCCAGTCCCAAAGGGACAAATATCATATGTTCTCCCTGATTGGTGACAACTAATTGAGCACCAAAGGGGAAACCTATTGAAGTGAAATGGACACTATGAGAAATAGTGACTTGATCAGCTCTTGTGCTGACTGTTGTTGTACAATGTAATACTTTATCCATTTTAGTATTTTTTTTATTCTAGTACTATTGGTTGAACTCTGTAATTATCAAACAATTATTCTTAGGTGTTTAAATTTGTTTTTATTTTTTATTTTTTATAACGCTTTTATTTAAAGAATATAAATTTCCAAAATACAGCTTATACTTTACAATGTTTCCCCCCCCATAACTTCCCTCCCACCCACAACCCTCCCTTTTCCCACTCCCTCTCCCCTTGCTTCACATCAAGATTCATTTTCAATTCTCTTTATATACAGAAGATCAGTTAACTATATATTAAGTAAAGATTTCAACAGTTTGCCCTCACATAGCAACACAAAGTGAAAAATACTGTTGGAGTACTAGTTATAGTATTATTTCACAATGTATAGCACATTAAGGACAGAGATCCTACATGATATATTTTTTTAAAAAATTGATTAATTTTCTATGCAATTTCCAAGTTAACACCAAGATTTTTTTTCATTTTTAATTATCTATATACAGAAGATTGAATCAGCATATACTAAGTAAAGATTTCATCAGTTTGCACCCACACAGAAACACAAAGTGTAAAATACTGTTTCAGTGCTAGTTATAGCATTACTTCACATTGGACAACACATTAAGGACAGATCCCACATGAGACGTAAGTACATAGTGACTCCTGAAGTTGATTTACAATTAGACACTCTTGTTTATGGCATCAGTAATCTCCCTAGGGTCTAGTCATGAGTTGCCGAGGCTATGGAAGCCTTTAGGGTTCGCCGACTTCGATCTTATTCCGACAGGGTCATAGTCAAAGTGGAAGTTCTCTCCTCCCTTCAGAAAAAGGTACCTCCTTCTTTGATGGCCCCATTCGTTCCACTGGGATCTCACTCGCAGAGATCTTTCATTTAGGTCTTCTTTGTTTTCCAGAGTGTCTTGGCTTTAACTGAAAAGTGATCCCTGTGAAATATAAGAGTGGGAATAAGAGAGGGAGGAGATGTACAATTTGGGACATGCTTAATCAGTCGTGCCCCAAATGATTGAGTTAGAAATGTGCCAGGGAATTCCAATACAATCCCATCAAGGTGGCATGTACCAAGGCCATATCACTAGTCCAAGTGATCAATTTCAGTGCACAATTGATCACACTGATATGGTAAGAGTCAATGAAATCACACAAACAAGACTAGTGTCTGCTAATACTAACTGATAGAATCAAAAAGGGAGAGAAAGATCCAACATGGGAAGCGAGATACACAGTAGACTCATAGAATGGCAGATGTCCTAAATAGCACTCTGGCCTCAGAATCAGCCCTTAAGGCATTCAGATCTGGCTCAAGAGCCCATGAGAATATTTTAGGCATGGAAAGCCAAGACACTCTGGAAAAAAAGATGACCTAAATGAAATATCTCTGTGAGTGAGATCCCAGTGGAAAGAACGGGGTCATCAAAGAAGGAGGTACCTTTCTCTGAAGGGAGGAGAGAACCTCCACTTTGACTATGACCCTGTCGGAATAAGATTGAAGCCGGCGAACCCTAAAGGATTCCATAGCCTTGGCAACTCATGACTAGACCCTAGGGAGATTCCTGACGCCATAAACAAGAGTGTAAAATTGTTAAATCAGCTTCAGGAGTCACTATGTACTTACGTCTCATGTGGGATCACTGTCCTTAATGTGTTGTCCAATGTGAAGTAATGCTATAACCAGTACTGGAACAGTATTTTACTCTTTGTATTTCTGTGTGGGTGCAAACTGATGAAATCTTTACTTAGTATATGCTGAATCAATCTTCTGTATATAAAGATAATTGCAAATGATTAAAAAATCTTGGTGTTAACTTGGAAATTGCATAGAAAATTAATCAATTAAAAATATATATCACGTAGGATCTCTGTCCTTAATGTGCTATACATTGTGAATTAATACTATAATTAGTACTCCAACAGTATTTTTCACTTTGTGTTGCTATGTGAGGGCAAACTGTTGAAATCTTTACTTAATATATAGTTAACTGATCTTCTGTATATAAAGAGAATTGAAAATGAAAAAAAATGTTTTATAAATATTTAAGTGGAAATATATATTAGTATTAATCCCAACATTGAAACATGAGAATCAATGCAAACCTGCAATCGCATATAACTTACTAAGAAGTGAGATTTTTCATAAGATTCAAATTATGGATGAAATGTAGAAATTAGAAAAAGTTCAGAGCAATTCACAGGAAGTCATAATTTTTGGCAAAAAATGCAGAGAATGTTCAATGTGAAATGTTAACAAAGTTCAGTGAAGAGGAGAAAGGACAACAAAGTGTTATAATTTGGGTTTATATCACCTAGAATCCTAATTATATTATTTTTACTTGTTGAACTTAACTATAAATAATCACTATGTTCAGTGATTATAAATTGAATTAAAACTATGTTATAAAAAATTAAAAGTAAAAAAAAGAAAGGAATAAAGGAAGAGGGAGGGAGGGAAGTGTCATGATCTTAGAATTGCATCTTTGTGCAATACACAATATAAGTCCTCTTTATATTAATAATAAAACAGGAAAAACATAAGCCCCTAATCAAATGCTTATTTTCAAATCAAATATAATTTTTTAAAGATTTATTTATCTATTTGAAAACCAGAGTTAAATAGAGAGAAAAGGAGAGGCAGAGTGAGAGAGAGAGCGAGAGAGAGAGCAAGAGAGCGAGAGAGCGAGAGAGAGAGAGAGGTCTTCCATCTGGTGGTTCACTCCTCAGCTGGATGCAACGGCTGTAGCTGTGCTGATATGAACTCAGGAGCCGGGAGATTCCTCTGAGTCTCCCACGAAGGTGCAGGGTCCTAAAGACTTGGGCTATCTTCCACTGCATTCCCAAACCATAGCAGAAAGCTGAACTGGAAGAGGAGCAGCCAGGACTCAAAATGACATCCATATGGGATGCCGGCACTGTAGGCAGTGGCACCACCCAGTACACCACAGTGCTGGCCCCCAAAGTAAATATAATTTAACAAGGCTTCTTTCACAGGAGCTGATACATCAGAGTAGAAAATTGCAGAAATGGCACATGCAAAATGAATTCAGGTGAATGTGGTTAGAGAGGATAATATTTAAACAATTGACAAATCAGTTGCCATTTAAACTCTTTCAGAACTAACAGAAAAGAAAAAGTGCATCCTGACTTCTGTCTTCAAGTAAAACTCAGATTCCATATTGGGATACATCAAGGCTTTTCTAAAAAGTTTATGCAAAAGAGTATGCATAGGCAGTTTGCTTCCTTCCCACATCTGCACTGAAGAACTCACTCCTTTCCCTAAATATGACCTCTTCATAGGTGGTTGTGGAGGAACTACCAACATGTCCTGGCTTTTCACTTTGCCATCCAGGAGATCAATAAGAATCCCTACTTACTCCCCAACATGTCCTTGGGGTACCAATTCTACAATGGTTTTCCCAGTGATCAGTTCACTTTGTGGAGCACTCTGCACTGGCTCTCAGGACAGGGTATATTTGTCCCTAACTACAACTGCAAAAAACAAGACAAATCAGTCGCCATCATTGCAGGAACCACATCAACATTTTCTGCTGAAATTGGAACTCTTTTGGAGCTCTACAAAATCCCACAGGTATGTTTTGAGTTTCAGAGAAAAAGCTTGCTCCCCTAACTCCATTCTCACCTGTGTCAAAAAGGCAATGTGGAAGCCAAGAATACATATCTCACCATGATTTAAAGCAGGAAAACCCTGGGGCATGAAATTATTAACAGAGGGAGGGAGAAGGAAGAAAGGGAAGGGGCAGTGAATGCTTAGAGTCTCCACTCAGATTCTTACCTAGGGCCAATATATCCATCCCCTACTGCTGGGATTATTGACTTCATTGTACTTACAGCACAGTGCCTCAAAGGAAATATCCACAACACCAAGCAGTGTCCTGTCCTGGGTGGCATCCACAGATGAATGATACATATGTGGGGATTTAAAGACCTGGGCATTTACTTTTTCTTTGAGACATCACAGAGGGCCATACCTTCCCTAAGACTGCTAGGAGTGTTGGAGGCTCAGTTCCAGTGAGATAGGTGTTCCCAGATTCCCTTTTCCAAACCTCGCTCACTCACCTGTACCCAATGATTTTTTCATAGGAATCCCAGTGAATGTTCAACTATTTATAATTCCTGATATCACAGATTTTTTTCATAACTTTTTTGATTTTAAGAGACAGAACGAGACATAACAGAGGTCTTCCTTTCATTGGTTACTCAGTAATGTGCTGGTGTTCTGGCCATTGCAGGCCCTGGGTCTAGGAATTCTGTTCAGGTCTCTCATGAGGGTTAACTAATTCAATTAATCAAGATATCACAGCTGCCTCCCAGGGTCTGCATTAGTATCTCAGAGACTTTTGTGAGATCCAGTACACACCATCAGCAAAATGGGCACATTGCTGCCAGACAAAGACTTCAGTCACATAAGAGGATTCTACGCTGGAAAAATTATTTCACCAAAAACCAGAGTGGGTGATTGTTATTTTCATAACAAGTTATGTGATATGGTGAAAAGAAATGAATTCCAGTGTATCAGGAGATCCATACTAACTTTGTCATAGTTTACATGCCACTTTGGTTCTGACCCACACTGGGTGAGTATGAATGCAAGGATTCTATCGAAGACGATGCCATGGCTCACTTGGTTAACCCTCTGCCTGCAGGGCTGGCATCCAATATTGGCACTGGGTTCTTGTCCCAGCTGCTCCTCTTCCAGTCCAGCTTTCTGCTGTGGCCTGGGAAGACAGTGGAGGATGGCCCAAGTGCTTGGGCTCATGCACCTGCATAGGTGACCAGGAGGAAGCACCTGGCTCCTGGCTTTGGATTGGAATAGCTCCAGCTGTAGCAGCCATTTGGGGAGTGAACCAATGGAAGGATGACCTTTCTGTTTCTCTCTCTCACTGTCAACTCCATCTGTCAAAGAAATAAAAAAAAATAAAAAAGATACCATCTTGGTGATACTGCATTCAAAATTCATGCATTCCCAGTTTGCACTGCAGAATGTGAAGAGCTCATAGGGATATTATAAATTTTCATGCTCCCAGGTTTCTTCCAAAGGCAAAGTGCATGAAAGCATGGTGTTCTCTGGGTGCAGAATAACAGAATTCAGCTATCTTTAGAGCAATTTTTTTTTAACCCAGTAACATTCTCTTCAAAAGCTTCCCTTGGAGAGAATATCTCAGCCTCACCCAAACAGATGCAATTGACAGTCATTATTATTTTGGCTTTCAGATCACCTATGGCCCTTTCGATCCTCTGCTAAGTGATAAAGACCAGTTTCCCTCACTCTATCAGATGGCCACCAGTGACAGCTCTGTGGCTCATGGAATGATCTCCTTGTTGCTGCATTTTGGCTGGACTTGGGTGGCACTCTTTGTATCTGATGATATGAAAGGAGAGCAGTTCCTTCGGTACTTCGAGGCAGAGATGGTAAAGAAAGGTCTCTGTGTGGCCTTTACACACAAGCTCCCTGCCACTAAGAGACTGTATGCCTCCACTGATATCACTTTAATGACTGGAATCAGCCTTTCTTCTGCAAATGTGCACGTACTCTATGGTGAAGTAAGGAGCCTCATCATTGTGGACTTTGCAGGAGAATACTTTTTAACCATGGGCAAGGTGTGGATCATGGTAGCAAAGTGGAACATCGTTGTGCATGAGACATACCGTGCTCTGCACTCTTTCCATGGAGGCTTCTCATTTTCACAGCACAAGGGGGAAATCCCTGGCCTCAAACATTTTCTCAAGACAGTGGACCCTTCCCACTACCCAGAAGACTTTTACCTTGTTAAACTATGGTTTCACATTTTCACCTGCCTACCTTCTGGGTCACTATGTGGAGAAATAGGAGACTGCCCACCAAACACTTCCTTAGAGTTTTCCCCGGGAGACATCGACATAATGACCATTTCTGACTCTAGCTATTTCATCTACAATGCTGTGTATGCAGTGGCCCATGCCCTCCATAAGATGTTTCTAGAGAAAGTAGAAATGGGATCTCTAGGAGATGCAGCTCAACTTAAGCTTCTTCCCTGGCAGGTAAACCTCCTCCAGAGCAGGGTGGGCATGGAGCCACTAATGACATTTACACATTTTTTTTTTACAGAAGTAGAACTCCATGGTTTTTGTCATATACTTCCAAATAAAATGTAAAAAGTTAATCAAATCCTCAACTAATAGTGTATAGGAGAGACAGAGTGAGGAAAAACAAATATGGTATCTCTTCTTAGCATTATTGAGGTATAAAATTTCATGAATATGGAATTGAACATATATCACACATAATTTGTCTTAAGTTGGATACATAGGGACTTCTAGACATGTTTTGTTTTAGAAAAGTATATATCTTTAACATAAACTAGGCTTACAATTCAAATTTTCAAAACACTCATAATCTGACTGCTAAGTTTGCTTTGTTGATCCCTAGAAAGAGCTCAGGTAAGAGCACAATTTGTTACTATAAAAAAAGTCATCTTTCAGCACAGCCATCCACGGTAGACCCATGTTGAAGTACAAAGCTTAGCTTCCATAAAGCCCCAATTAAACCTCCTTCCTGGTCAAGGATACATCAGAGTTCATGCCTAAGCCACCTAATATAATTTACTGATTGTATTAAATCACTTCCCATCATTGTAATCAGGCAATGGTAGAATGGTTCTCTTCACCTGAACCCATGAGATGATGACCACTCAAACCCTGCAAGTCTCTCCGAGGAAGAATCCCTGTGGATAGGGAGCCTGGGAATTGACTTCTTTTTGCACATGCACTGCTACAGCATCTCTAACTGAATTCCATTTCTTGGATTTCTTCAATCTCATTATCTTCACAGCCTAGTATTGACGTGTTGTGCTCTTTTGGGGGTGTCATGTCATCTTCCTTATTCTCTACGTTGAATCTGTTCATTTGTTATTCAGCTTTTGTGGAGATATTTGTTTATTTCTTTGTTATTTCACTGTGGTGGATTTCACTTTGGACTATCTGTGTATTAGCTGAGTGTCTGCTTTCTGGGGCTACCTAGAGCTATGTGGTTGGTGTGGCCAAGAAGCACTTTTCAATGTTCCAGTGTGAGAGCTGTACCTGCAGTGACACCCAGGTTTGGCATAGTAAATGTCTCTCTCTCTCTCTCTCTCTCTCTCTCTCTCTCTCTCTCTCTCTCTCTCTTTCTCTCTCTCTCTCTCTCTCTCTTTGATCAGAGGGAAGGTTTGTTCTTGTCTGTTGGTGTAGACTTAGTTGAGCTCCTTTCCTCAAAGGATGCCAGTACCTGGGTGCTAGCCTCAGTGTCTATATTATTTGTCTGCTGTGCCACAAGGACCACGCAGAGGATCTGTGCCGCCTCAGTGTAAGCTCAGATTGCCAGCAATATCCCTCACCAGGTAACCAGGCAGCCTTGATCATGCGGAGCCCACTACAGTGACTGTCCAATGTCCCAGTCGCAACCTGAGTCCTCCAATGCAGCCTCAGTGTTTTCAAATCCCAGCACACAAGCCTCCCACAGAGTCATGAGCACTCAGCCCCCTGTCTGTTCTCCTCACCAGAGTCAGGAGTCTCTACTTGGCTGTTTGCTGGTACAGCTTTTATGTATGTCCAAAATGATGCTTGCTCTCTGTCAGCTTCTTATAGGATGCAGTTGCAGGGTGATTGGGGAGAGAGAAAATGTGCTCCACCTTTGTTTTTTTCTCCTGTAGTTTGGCATGTACACTATCCCCATGGGGCTCCAAGCTGGATTCCCTCTAAGCTCTTCCTGCAGCTTCTCAGCAGTGGCTTGGGCTGCTGGGGTTTGGTCTCACCTCACTCTCCAGTGCTGGTGCAGAGGCTCTCAGGTGCTGGGGTCCTGAGTTGTGCATGTCCATATAGATCCACCGTGTCCCTCCAATTTGTATAGAGTTTCCTCTGCTGTTTTCCCCCTAACTCTTCACTGAGCCTGTAGTCTTTCCACTTTTTCTTAAACTATGTTCTCCTAGACTAGAGCAGCAATCACCCGCCCTTCTCCATCATCTTAATCCCATCTCTAGCATGTATAACTTGAATGCTGTCCTTCTTGCAATTATGTTTGTCCTTTAGCTTCACCCACTTCTGAAGAAAATCCAATTTAGGAACAGTGCTGGATATGACATATCCTTCCGTGAAAGAAGGCATGATGTGGTACAATATGATATCCAGAATATTGTGAATTTTCCTGTGGGCCTTGGGTTGATGGTCAACATCGGAAAGTTTTTCTCTAAGAGTTCACATGAACAAGCCTTGGTCATCAATGAAGAGATGATAGAATGGCCTATTGCATTCAAAGAGGTATGGATCACTTTCAATTTCACAGACCTACATGCAGTAGATTAAGTATGAAGCCTTCACATAAGCATCAGAGTCTCACTTCATATCATGGCTTCCCAATACATAGTAATTCATATATATATTCTAGGTAATGCACATTGAAACTGCAACTTGGAAAAATCTTATTTATTTTTAATTTGAGCATATATATTTATGCAGATATTGAGTGAATAGAATAAAGGGTAATTAATGGAAGAAATAAGGAGATCAGTGTATAGACACATAAATTCTAAGTATATCTATGTATTCTGAAGGCCTTAATCACATATGGTGGGAGCCTTTATGTTTTGATACATGATGAACACAGTGGATCATGGGTTGACTCACCTCTTTGTAGATCACGTTTCTTGTTTTTTGCATTTTGCATGCTACTCAATCTTCCACATTTTATTCTTCATAACATCTTGAGATACTGACATTAATTTGTGTTGTTCCCAAAATATGATATTTTTGCATGACCTATAAATTACAACAATGCATTGTACCCAAGTGATGTGTTTATCTCTGAAATTAATGGCCTGCCTGCCTGGAGAATATCAGAAATGTACTAAACACAATTATTGTTTCATCACACATTCTTTTTTTTTTTGACAGGCAGAGTGGACAGTGAGAGAGAGAGACAGAAAGAAAGGTCTTCCTTTACCGTTGGTTCACCCGCCAATGGCTGCCGCATCATCACACATTCTAATCGCTTCTATGTTGACCTGATTTTTTCAGTTACTCTCAGTAGTGTGCCTCTATATCACATCTTTTGTTTCTTTTATCTGTGATGTAAAATATTCTAATCAACTAAGTATGAGTTCATCAACGAATTCTCAGACATTCTAGTTTTCAGAACCATTGCCATATGGAAACCCACATTAAACATATTTTGCATGTAGTGGTTCAAAAAGAAGAGAGAAATGGCAGGGGATGTTAGCTGGTGAGGTGTGAAATAACAGTGATTAACTGCATTTGTAATATTTGCTACATGTTGATAAAGTACAGTGATGACCACAGAAGCTCCAAATCAGCTGCCTAGGTAGTGATGACATGGCTGGTGTAGGAGGAGACACAGTGATGACCTTCAACTGAAGGTCACATATTCTTATTCTTTTCTTTTTGTTTTACAGGCAGAGTTAGACAGTGAGAGAGAGAGACAGAGAGAAAGTTCAAACTTCCGTTGGTTCACCCCCCAAAATGTCCGCTACCGCAAATGCACCATGCTGCACCAGATCTGAAGTAAGGAGCTAGGTGCTTCTTCCTGGTCTCCCATGCAGGTGCAGGGCCCAAGCACTTGGGCCATCCTCCACTGCCTTCCAGGGCCACAGCAGAGAGCTGGACTGGAAGAGGTGCAACCGGGACAGTACCGGCACCCCAACCAGGACTAGAACCCAGAGTACTGGTGCCGCAGGCAGGAGATTAGCCTAGTGAGCTGCAGCACCGGCCAGGTCATATTTTCTGTTGTGTGTGTGGGGGGGAAGTATTGAAATTCCATTAAAGTGGCAATAATATGCAAAATCAAGATGAATGTTTCTCTTTTCCTTTCAGACTCCCCAATCTGTGTGTAGCCAGAGCTGTGGCCCAGGATTCAGGAAAGTGCCACAGGAAGGAAGACCTGTCTGCTGCTATACTTGCACTTTTTGCACAGACAGAGACATTTCCAATCAGACAGGTAGAAACCATATCCATTCCTACTGATAACTCCGTTTTCATAATTATACTACTCAGCCAAAAGAAGGAATGAAATCCAGTCTTTTGCAACAACATTGGTGCCACTGGAAGACATTATGCTTAGTGAAATAATTCAGTTTCCAAATGACAACTATCATCATGTGTTTTCTCTGATATATAGTAGTTAATATAGAGTACAAAAATGCATTGTATAAGAATGAAACTGACTTCTTAGGATTTCATTATGTTTTTAGCTCTTTTCTATACCCCTGTGGAACAGTGTGCTGTTTCTACATTTTACTTCTGGAATACTATGGCTAATGGTGCATTAAGCCTGTGGTTATAAAGCAATTGAATTTGTATTATTGTACAAGTTAAATGAAAACTAGAAAAGTAGGAAGGAGGAGTATTCTGGGAGGGAAGGGAGGAGGGAAGTATGGTTACCATCTTAGAGTTGTTTCTATGAAATATATGAAATCTGTTCTCTTCACATTGATAAAGATTTAAAAAAAAGGAAAAGTAACCCAAGAATATTTGCAATGAGATTGCAGTGAACCATTGTTATGAATACATATAATCACTCGCTATCTCCACATATCTATTTTATGATCGCTATGTCTACCACATTATGTGTAGACTGGTGTCTGGTGGTGCTCATCTTATTGGGCTCAACTGTGCTATTGATTTGACAAGACAACTTATTTTACCCTCAAGTTCTGGGAGAGGCAGTCCTAATCTGAGCTCTTCTAGTGGATCATGCTTAAATCCAAGCAAGACATGTAAAAAACATCACCACCAAGTTTTGTTATACTTGCTTAGATGAGCAAATCCATGTATTTTCATGCACAAATACAATGTACAAGGCTGGTGCAAGTTGATACAGAAGTCTTATTATTTTTGTGACATATCTTTAATATTGTGCAGTGTGAAATATGAAGACACAATATCATAATACAGGATGCAGTTTGTCATCATTAAACAATTAATATTTAAGAAATTATCTATCAAAGACAAATATATCAAATTATGTGAACTGGATAATCACTACTTAGAAAATGCTTCCATTATTCCAAATACAGACTAGATAATAGTTTCTATTACTCCAAAAATAATCCTTCAATGACCATGAATGCAGGGGTAGAAATCACATAATTTTGTACACTTTAGAGAGGGAGTAGATTTTTCAGGTGTAAAGATTATAACAAAACAACTTATCAGAATGATGCGCAACACCCATTAAGTATGTGAAACAAGAAAGAAAAATAAATTGTAGCACATCACATGGGTGCTTGTGTGTGCCCAGAATGTCTGAGACAAAAGCCAGGAGCACCTGCTGATTTTAGGAAGAGAGCATTCTCCCTGGATTGGGAATGCAGACTTACTCTTGGTATATATTAGAGGATGTCTGTAAAAAAGGGGCAGTGCAAAGGTGGCCACTTTCCTAAACAGAACAAGTTAGCGATTCAGTGTCAGTGCTGAGTCTGTCTTTTTCCTCAGATGCAGAGCAGTGTATCCCGTGTGCAGATCACGAGTACCCAAACATGGAGAGAAACCGCTGCCTCCCCAAGCTGGTGACCTTCTTAGCCTTTGAGGATGCCCTGGGGATGGCTCTGGCCTGTGTGGCTCTTTGTTTCTCTGTCCTCACAGCTGCGGTCTTCTGTGTCTTTGTGAAGCACCGAGACACTCCCATCGTCAAGGCCAATAACAGGACCCTCAGCTACATCCTGCTCATTGCCCTCCTCCTGTGCTTCCTCTGCTCATTACTCTTCCTTGGTCGTCCCAACACAGCCACCTGCCTCCTCCAGCAAATAACATTTGGCCTTGTGTTCACAGTGGCTGTTTCTGCCGTGCTGGCCAAGACCATCACTGTGATTCTGGCCTTCAAGTTTACAAAACCGAGAAGAACTACCAGGCGATTGCTCGTATCAGGAGCTTCTAACTCTGTCATCCCTATCTGTTTCCTGATCCAACTGGTTCTCTGTGGCACCTGGCTTGGAACTTCTCCTCCATTTATTGACACAGATGCACATTCTGAGCATGGCCGCATCATCTTGGTGTGCAACAAGGGCTCGGTCACTGCCTTCTACTGTGTCCTGGGCTACCTGGGCTCTTTGGCCCTGGCCAGCTTCACTGTGGCATTCCTAGCCAGGAATCTGCCTGACACCTTCAATGAAGCCAAGTTCCTGACGTTCAGCATGCTGGTGTTCTGCAGTGTCTGGGTGACCTTCCTGCCTGTCTACCACAGCACCAAGGGGAAGGTCATGGTGGCCGTGGAGGTCTTCTCCATCTTGGCTTCTAGTGCAGGGCTCCTGGGCTGCATCTTCCTCCCCAAGTGCTACATTATTCTCATAAAACCTGATCAAAATTCTTTGAAAGACTTAAAGAAAAGAGCAAGTTCTAAGGGATTCTAAAAATTTCCACTTGTTTTCCTCTTACATTTTCAGAGTTTAGGACCAAGAATCCAGGCTGAGTAGCATTCCTGATATATGAAGGAGCTAAAATGGATTTTTTCTTTATTAATGACTCCTTAGTTGGATGTTTAGCCTACCAATCTGAGTACATGCATGGTGTCTAGTTTTGCCCTTGGTTTTGGCTCCTGAGCTGGACTTTTGAGTCCTGGGGCCCTGGGAAGGAAGTGGTGAATGTTCATATAACTTGGTCCTGGCACCCATGTGAAAATCTAGGGTCTGTCTTCCTGTTGTTGGCTGTAACCTCAGCCCAGGTACAAGTATTGGGGTTGTAGATGTATGAAGCATCGAATAGGAGGTCTCTGTCTCTCTCACTAACCTTCTGTTTCTCTCCATCTCAGAGTTAGTAATGGAGTTTAGGGAAAATTTTAAATTGAATAAAAATGAATCATGCTGTAAATCAAACCTCTGACATTCTTCAAGGTGACAACAACAATGTTATTTTTAAAAAGATTATTTATTTATTTACTTATTTGACATGTGGAATTACAGACAGAGGGAGAGACAAAGAGAAAGGTCATCCCTCCATTGGATCACCCCCCAAATGGCTTCTACGATTGGAGCTAGCCAAATCCACAGCCAGGAGCCATGTGTTTCTTCCTGGTTTCCCATGCAGGTGCAGGGTCCAAGCAATTGGGCCATCCTCCACTACACTCCTGGGCCACAGCAGAGAGCTGGACTGGAATAAGAGCAACTGGGACTAGAACCTGGTGTCCATATGGGATGCTGGTTCCACAGGTTGAGGATTAACCAAGTGAGCCACAATGCTGGTCCCCCTTCAGTTTCTGTAAATTTACCTTTTCTGAATAATTCTGAGAAGTGGCAATAGTCTATATGTGTTCTGATTGTTGTTCTTTTTAGTATTTTCTTTTTTTTACTTAATACCATTGGTTGAACTCTTTACTTAACACAATTATCATTAGGTATTTAAATTCTATTGAAAAATGATCCCTGTTAAAAATAAGAATGAGAATAAGATAGGAAAGTATGTACAGTTCAGCACACTTTCCTTGGACTTTCCCCTAAGGGTAAAGCTAAAAACTTGCCTTAGGACTTCAACTCCCATTAAGTTTGCAGATACCAATGCCATCTTACTAGTTAAAGTGGTCAGTTTAACTTCATAATTGATCATAAAGATAGGATTACATGTCAAATGGATCACATAAATAAGACCAAGTGTCTGCTAATAACAAGAGATGGAATTAAAAAAGAAAGAATGATCCAACATGGGAAGCAGGCCTCACCACAGATTCATGGAATGGCAGATGTCCTAAACCACACTCTTGCCTCAGAATCAGCCATTAATGCACTTATATCTGGCTAAAAAGCCCAGGAGATTTTCTCAAGCATGAAAGGCAAGGCACTGTGGCAAACAAACCATGTAAATGAAGATTTCTGTGAGTGAGATCCCAGAGGAAAGCACGGGCCATCAAAGAAGGAGGTACCTTTCTCTCAAGGGAGGAGTGCAATTACATTTTGATTATGGCCTGGTCTAAGTAAGGTCGGAGTTTGTGAACTCTAGAGGCTTCCATAGCCTTGGAAGCTCATGGCAAGTGCCTTGGGTGATGACTGATGTCATAAATAGGAGTATCAATTGTTAAGTGAACAATAGGAGTCACAGGGCACTTGCTCCCCATGTAGGCTCTCCATCCTTAAAGTACTGTACTAGGAGAATTAATAGTAAAATTAGTCTTTAAAGAGTACTTTATACTTTGTGTGTGTGTGTGTGCGTGTGTGTGTGGGTGCAAACTTGAAATCTTTACTTGGTATAGATTTGATCTTCTGTATATAAAGATAATTGTAAACAAATCTTGATATAGAATGGGGTGGTAGAGGGAGTAGGAGCAGGGATGGTTTGTGGATGGGAGGTAGGGTGTGGGTGGAAGAACTGTTATAATCCAAAAGTTGTACTTTGGAAATCTATAGTTATTAAATTAAAAGCTTTCCAGTCCGTATGTGGTCCTGCCATTTTCCCAAAATAATTCTCAGATATGCTTTGAACTTCCTCTGATCTTCTACTGGGAGGTTTTCTTTCTTTACCTTCTTTTATATTGATGACCCTGTTTCTGTGTTTCTGTGTGTAACACATCTTTAAGCATCTTTTGCAGTGTTGTATGTGTGTTGACAAATTCTTTCAATTTCTGTTTGCAATGAAAGGTCTTTATTTCACCTTCATTCACCAATGAGAGCTATCAGTGTGCTCCCTCCCTATTCTACCATCATGGAGGACCTCCAAGAAATATTTTTTTTTGTAATGCTATGTTCTTAATTTGGGTGTTGGTAATGAGTGTCATAAGATGGCCAAAACTCATTTATTTGTAGATTTATGTGCATTTCATAGCATGTATACCATTTAAAAATATTTTATCATGTCCCATAGCAAGAAAAGTATTTTAAAATGTTCCATAGGAAAACCTCCTCACGCAGATAACAATTACATATGTATCTATGTCAAATGTGTTATGAAAGAAACCACTTTCCATTGCACCTGATCATGCTAATTTCAACATGAAAACATGGTCATGTGGTACTGCAATAATAATACCTGAGGATGTGAACAGGTATTCACTGCATGTCCTGTTCTGGGAAATGCTACCTGCCATGGAAGAATCCTAGGTTGGGATGCATCTCCTGGAGATCCCTTTTCTATTTGCTCTGAAAGCATCTTATGGAGGGCATGGGCCACTGCATACACAGCATTGTAGATGAAATAGCTGGAGTCAGATATGGTCAGCATGTCAATGTGTCCTGGGAAAAACTCAAAGGAAGCATTTGGTGGGCAGACTCCAATTGTTCCACAAAGTGACCAGGAGGTAAGCAGTGAAAAGCATGAAGCCATAGCTGACTGAGGAAGAAATCTTCTGGGTAGTGGGAAGGGTCCAGTGTCTTGACAAAGTGGTTGAGGCCAGGTATTTCCCCCTTGTGGTGTGAAAATGAGAAGCCTCCATGGAAAGAGTGCAGCATGTGGTGTGTCTCCTTCACAACAATCTCCCACTTTGCAGCCATGATCCACACTTTGCCTAGGGTTAAATAGAATTCCCTTAGAGGTGCCATGATATGGAGGCTCTTTCCATCACCATATAGAACATGCACATTTTCAGATGAAATTCTAAGCCCTCTAGGAAGGATATTTCACTTTCTTCATACCTTGATTTAGTATCCGGGAGCTTTACCTAATAGGCCAAGCTGACACCTTTGTTTACCATGTCAGTTTGAATATCCTGAAGGAACTGCTCTCCTTTCATATCATTAGATATAAAGATCACCACCCAAGTCCAGCCCAAATGTAGCAGCAAGGAGAGCATTCCACAGGCCAGAGAGCTGTCACTGGTGGCCATCTGATAGAGTGATGGTAACTTGTTTCTATCACTTAGCATGGCATCAAAAGGGCCATATGTGATCTGATTGGAAAGAAAACCATCATAATCTGACTCTTGTGGGATATGAGTTTTCTGTTTTAGCAAGTGAGAACAAAAAGTGATTTCCAGAGTAGACATGACCAAGTTCTATCATCTAGGTTCAGAGAAGCCCAAGCTTCAATGTCTATTGCTTTAGGAGAAGAAATGTAAAATTCATTCATAACATGAAAGTATGTAAGATATCCAAGAATGTTCATGTCCAGTTGTGGGGAGAAGGAGGCATGGATTTTGGATGCAATCTCCCCAGGACATTGGTTTTCCCACCTCTCACCCATATCACATGTAGAGAACAGCTCCCACTGCAAGTGGTATTAGATGTTACCTCAGGGACAAACAACTGTTTCATGTGTTGGTCTCTTAATACTTTGAATTTCATTTGTTTTCAGAGCATAATTTAAATTGTTTTGAAGAATACAATCACCTACCATTGCTGTGTTTTTGAAATTTCTTTTCAAACCAGAATTCTCTTGTGCTATTGCACTCTGAGTTTGTTGGTAATGTGTGCAGATTGCTACCTGTTTCAAGTGGTTTTCCTTTAAGAATCCTGGAATTGCGAATGCATCTCCTGGTAGTCTGCTTGATTGGATCATGTGATTGGGTTCCTGACACCTGCTTGGGAGATTTGAATTGAGTGCTAGACTCCTAGGCTTCACAATGGCTAGTCAGCACTGGCTCCACAGTTGGTATTTGGTGACTAAACCAGTGACTGTGTGTATACTATCTGCCTCTCTTTCTTTCTCAGGCTATCAAATGCACACTAAGATTTAAATCTCTGAGTTTCACAGGGAAAGTGAAGGGTCTTGTCACTGTACACATTGTGGAAAAGTGCTTCTTCATGTGGGGAAGGTGTGGATCGTGGCAGCCACATGAGGCATTGTTGTGGATGAGGGAGTCCCCTTGCTGCTCTGTGTTGTTCTATGCACAGATATGATCACATTTCATATGCCCAGTGCTTTAAGGAGAGTGACTTACCACTCTTAGTATGCAGGAAAATATGCATGATCTCCATGGGCTCTGTATGCTTTGCAATTCCAACTGATGAGGCATGAACTTTGGATGTAGCATCATCAGGACAGTGGTAATTTCCTCCTTTTCTCCCCATGTCTCTGAGGAGCACAATCCCTTCTCTCAGCAACCACTGTTATGTATTTACTCTAAGACTAATGTAAATCTTTATTGCATTGATATGTTACAACTTTGGGTTTCATGTGTTACCATAGCATATCCTGAGTTACCTTGGAAATACAATCAATTTCCAGCCCAGAATCCTCCAAAGCTACTGTGTTCTGTTGTTGGCAGTGATATTTCCTGATGGTGGTTTTTTTTTGAAATGGTACTTTCATTATGAATCTCTGAGATGTTAATGCAGACCATTGGAGGCAGCAGAAATGGCTCAAGTAGTTGGATTTCTGTCATGCAGATAGGGGACCTTGATTGAGTTCCTGTGTCTTGCTGTCTGGTTAAAGCCAACTGGGCTTATTCTATGAAGATCTTCTAATTAGTTTGTTTTCATTCATTTATTTATTTACTTCTTTATTTACTTATTTTTAAGGGAAAGAGTGAATTGGAGGAAGCCTGACAGACTGGAGGGAAGGGGAAAAGAAGGACAAGAGGGAGGAGCATGTAAGTGGGAAAGAGAGAGAGAGAGAGATCAGGAGATGGAGAGAAATAAAGCCACATGTTCAAGAACAGGTCCTCCAAATATTTTCCTGGGGGATTGGCAGGGAAGTAGGAGCAGGGATTCCCATTAGGAAATGGGTGGAGCTGACATTGTGGTTGGACCCCGTGGTCACATGGCTTCCAGCAATGTTGGTGGGGGCTAGAGCCTAAGATGGTGTCCAGGTGTAGATCACGCCATAGATAAGAATGTGGCATTTTACTGACATTACCCCCTTTTGTTTTTTTATAAAACAATGGTTGCATGGGATTACATTCACCTCAAAAAGTCCAGGAAGGGTAGAGGGATTATATTCTGTATTTAAAGTTACTTTCTGCTGACATGGAGCAATGAGGTACTCTCTGCTTCATGGAGTGATGTCTCAAGCCACTGTCTCCTGGGTGTGGAGCTGAGTATATCCCTGTAGCAGCATTTGGTTGACAACCTGGATGGTGAAGGCCTTGGTTTGTTCCATTATCACTTCCTTTAACACTGTAAACATTATCACTTTATGTAAACAGCAGAAAGTTAGTAAAATGCCACAGACTTATCTATGGATTGATCTACACCTGGACACCTTCCTAGGCTCTAGCTTCTGTTGACATCGCTGGAAGCCAGTTGACCACATCACGTCGCCCAACCAGAAGACACAGAGATGGTAGAATAAAAGACAGGGTGAGAAAAGCAACTATTGATCCTAAGTGTGGCATTAACTAAATAATGTGAGGATCTCATAGAGGAGAGGAAATGAGGGTGTGTGTCTCTGGACCCTTGTGAGGACTGTTTGATGGGTATAGTTTAAAGCTGACCCCAGCCAAGACTGGGAGAAAAGCTATTCATCTTTTTTGGGTAGAGGGGTTTGTAAAGAATTTCTGAAAAAACATTCAACATTAAGTGGGTTAGAGGATCATCAATACACACAGATCAGGAGTAGAGCCATTGATGTTAGAGTAGAGGCTATGATCACAAAGGAATGAGGCCCCAGATGATCTAGATATGATCTAGAACAAAAGAACAAAAGACAAAAGTTCTCATTATTGGAGACCTAAGAAAGGTGCTTTCAAAGTCACACATAAGTTCTCCAATTGGGAGGCAAATAGAAACTGACTGAAGGGGCCTGATAATAATATGGTGGGCTTTAAGGGCTTGTCAGTTATGAGGTCCAGACCTATCTCTTCCCATGGGGTATATATCCTAATGGAGGCATGAACCTCCTTGGGAAGTCATCCTGTTGACTTCCATTACCTACCTGGCCTGGGAGGAGAGCTGGTCAGGTTAAGGCAGGTGGCATCTCTAACAGGAAATTTACAGTCCTGCCTGCAATATTGCTGACCTTACTTGGCCATCCCCTCAGCAGTCTTGGTTATTCTGGAAGCTGGCCTGAGTGAAGGGCTTTCAGCTTAGAGTCAGAAAGATCTATGGCTCTGAGAGTGGCGGCAAGATGGCGCAATAGGAAGGCAGCACACTGATAGTCTGGGGAGAGACAGTTTAATAAAAGTGGAGATACTACAGGTTCAAGGAAGAGTAGGGGAAGAAACAGCAGAGGAAACTCTACTAGAACTAGTGATTCACAGTGGACCTTCGAGGAGAGCATGGGAGCCCGCATTCAGGACACCAGCGGCAGACTCAATGCACCAGTGCTGGAACGTGAGGTGAGCCGAACCTCAATAGCCCGAGACACCAGAAGGGAAGCAGAAAGAGGAGACTAGAGCGAACAAGGCTTGAAACCCTGTGGGGAAAAGTTCACCAGGCTAACTAGAAGAGAGAGAGAAAGAAAAAAGTGACTGATACGGACACGAGTTTCTCTCTCTCTGCCCACCTCTCAAAGGTGAGCAAGACAAAGAGCAGGCGCCATTTTGGATATACGTCATAAGCAGGGTGACATCAGGTCAGCAACAGCCCCACGCCTAGCAGAAAAGCCTGACTCTGGGTGGGAGGGGTGAAATAACAGGAGATTAGAACCTAATGAATGTGTGGTGCTAATGAACTGAGACTGTGAAAAAAGATACTGTGGGGGAGAGAACTCATGGAATTCACCACGTGAGTACTCTCCAGAGACGCTATAGTTCGGTAGCCTTGGTAGCCCAGTGGTGAGACTGCAGGAGAATTTGAACCCACACTGAAGGCCGCAGAGATAACCCTGTGTTCCTTGGGAAAGAGCTACCGATCTCTGGCTCCTGTGGGTATATCATTTGCCTGCTAACCACCCCCAATTCCATTCAGCTGTGTGGAATTACTTCCCTTTTGAATCAAAAATAAAGAAAGAAACAGAAAGAGATTTACCATGCCTAACCTGGGAGTGTCACCTTTGGCACACCCTCAACCCTGAGGAACCAAACAGAGCTATCAGGCCACAACCATCTCAAGCCTCTAAGGCTCCATTGAAAGCAGACAGTCTACTTATCTAGAGTCATAGTATAACAAAAAACATAGTATAAACAAAAAACATAGTATAACAAAAAACTGTGTGAAGAAACCAATATGCCAAACAACAAACGCAAAAACCAAGGTAACAAGAACAAGGAAGACACTATGACACCCCCAAATGAAAAAGACACCCCAATTCAAGATTACGAAGATGATGAGATAGAAGAAATGCAAGAAGCAGATCTCAAAAAATTGATAAGAACACTAAGAAGTACTCAAAAACAAATTCTTGAACTACAGAAATCCTTAATGGACAAGGTAGAAAATATCTCTCGTGAACATGAAATATTAAGGAGGAATCAAAATGAAATGAAACAACTAGTAGAACATGAAACTGATAGTGACGAGAAATCATAAGGAAATGAAGAATTCAATAGATCAAGTGAAGAACACATTAGAGAGGCCTACAAATAGAATGGGTGAAGCAGAAGAGAGAATATCAGACTTAGAAGACAGAGCACAGGAAAATATACAGTCAAATCAAAGAAAAGAAGAGGAGGCGGTAGTCATGGCCAAGTAGTTAAGGCGAAGGACTAGAAAAGAAGAGGAAATTAGAAATCTAAAAAATATTGTTGGGAATCGACAGGATACTATTAAAAAACACAACATTAGAGTTCTAAGAGTTCCTGAAGACAAGGAGAGGGAGAAAGGATTAGAAGGCCTTTTTAGTGAGATAATATCAGAAAATTTCCCAGTTTTGGAGAAGGACAGAGACATCCTAGTACAGGAAGCTCATAGAACCCCGAGGAAACATGACCAAAGGAGATCCTCACCACAACACATTGTAATTAAACTCACCACAGTGAAACAGAAAGAAAAGATCCTAAAATGTGCAAGAGAGAAACGTCAGATTACTCTCAGAGGATCTCCAATTAGACTCACAGCAGACTTCTCATCAGAAACCCTACAAGCTAGAAGGGAATGGCGAGACATATCCCAGGTACTTAGAGAGAAAAACTGCCAGCCCAGAATATTATATCCTGTAAAGCTCTCATTTGTGAATGAAGATTAAATAAAGATCTTTCACAGCAAACAGAAATTGAAAGAATTTGATGCCACTAGTCCAACCCTGTAAAAGATGCTTAAAGATGTGTTACACACAGAAACACAGAAACAGAGCCATCAACATGAAAGAATGTAAAAGAAGGGAACCTCACAGCAAAAGATCACAGGGAATTCAAAGCATACATTTGGATAAAGAAATTATGGGACATATACTCTATAGAATACTATACAGCAGTCAAAAACAATGAGATCCGGTCATTTGCAACAAGATGGAGGAATCTGGAAAACATCATTCTGAGTGAATTAAGCCAGTCCCAATGGGACAAACATCATATGTTCTCCCTGATAGGGGACAACTAACTGAACACCAAAGGGGAAACATGTTGAAGTGAAAAGGACACTATGAGAAACAGTAACTTGATAAGCTCTTGTGCTGACTGTTGTTGTACAATGTAATACTTTATCCATTTTAGTATTTTTTTATTCTAGTACTATTGTTGAACTCTGTAATTAACAAACAATTATTCTTAGGTGTTTAAATTTTAACTGAAAAGTGATGCCTGTGAAATATAAGAGTGGGAATAAGAGAGGGAGGAGATGTACAATTTGGGACATGCTCAATCGGAACTGCCCCAAATGATGGAGTTAGAAATGTGCCAGGGAATTCCAATACAATCCCATCAAGGTGGCATGTACCAAGGCCATCTCACTAGTCCAAGTGATCAATTTCAGTTCACAATTGATCACACTGATAGGTCTAAGAGCCAAAGGGATCACATAAACAAGACTAGTGTCTGCTAATACTAACTGATAGAATCAGAAAGGGAGAGAATGATCCAATATGGGAAGCGAGATACACAGCAGACTCATAGAATGGCAGATGTCCTAAATAGCACTCTGGCCTCAGAATCAGCCCTTAAGGCATTCGGATCTGGCTGAAGATCCCATGAGAAAGCCAAGACACTCTGGAAAAAAAAGAAGACCTAAATGAAATATATCTGTGAGTGAGATGCCAGTGGAAAGAATGGGCCATCAAAGAAGGAGGTACCTTTCTCTGAAGGGAGGAGAGAACCTCCACTTTGACTATGACCCTGTCGGAATAAGATTGAAGTTGGCAAACCCTAAAGGCTTCCATAGCCTCGGCAACTCATGATAAAGCCTAGGGAGATTACTGATGCCATAAACAAGAGTGACAAATTGTTAAATCAACATCAGGAGTCACTGTGTACTTACGTCTCATGAGGGATCTGTCCTTAATGTGTTGTTCAATGTGAAGTAATGCTATAACTAGTACTGAAACAGTATTTTCCACTTTGTGTTTTTGTGTGTGCACAAACTGATGAAATCTTTACTGAATATATACTAAACTGATCTTCTGTAAAGATAATTAAAAATAAAAAAAGGAAAAAAATAGAAAAAATAAAAAAAAGATCTGTGGCTCTGACCTGGGTGTCCTTCGACTCCAGGACAGTTCCATTTCCAGTGATCCAACTCTTGGCCTGCAGAGCTGCCAGGGCTCTTCATAAGCTGACTTCTGCTGAAGCCCTGGCTTTCCACGTTGAAAGCCACTGCATTGGACTTGTCTGTTGTGTCTTTTGAGGGCAGATCCCTGTACAGAGTCACCTTTAATAGGCCTGCCACCTATGTGTGGTGGAATGAGAAAGCCATGCCAAGATGACCACTGGCAAGTGAGTGTTACTTACTCAGGAATGGGTTCAAAACCCACCTGGCAATAGAGCCTGCCTGGCAACAGGCTGTGATTGGTTAGGGCATAAATGTCACTTGACTGGATTGGCTGCCTCAGCTATATAAGCTGCTGTACCAACTGAAATAAATGAGTCTGTGGGTTGCTTGCCTCTGGCCCGCTTTCACCCGGCTCCTGGTGTCTGTGTGGTGGCTCTGTACCTCTTGCCCACACGAGGCTCCTCAGAATAAATGCACACCTATGTTTACATTGCTTCTGCTACCTACCTTTCTTCTGCTCCTGGCTTTTGTTAAAGCAGACCAGAGGATGTAAGTCAAGGGGTGCTCAAGACCCATCTCTAGTATTCATTAGGTGAAACAAGAAGTCTATAGTCACAGGCAGGTTCTGGTAGTGGTTTTTTTTTTTTATGTAGACAATGCACATGAGGAAAGCTATTTCCTCACTTTAAAATTTTCTCTCCCTTTGTTTGGTCTGTTTCCTGTGCCATGTCAAGGTAAATCTAGCTGTGAAATCATAATTTAAGCTCTCCTTTTGACTATGCTATTATTACAGAAAATGTTAGCCATCCCTTTTATAAGATCTACATTCAAATTGTGCATCTTAGAGAATCCTTCAGTATAGAGTCAGTTTCCCACCTTGAAGAGAATAGAAAAATGAGGGAAGAAGTCAGGCTTAGAATAGAGAAATGAGGGAGCAAGTCCCAGATTGCTTACTTACAATAGCAATATCAAATGAAAACTTAGAAAGCTATTTCAACCATTAGATAACAACTTAGGAAAACATTTACCAGAAGGTCCAATGCCTTTTATAAATTCTAAGCATACATGTATTTGGAAACATCTCTTAAATATCTAACATGGTGTTGCTTGTTTAACCAGCAAATTCAAGCATAAACATATAAAATATTTTTAGTTTCTTTGTACTGGCAGATTTAAAAAAAATTTGATTCAGAGATTCAGGTCACATGGATCAAAATATATCTTTGATTAATTTTAGCAGTTTAAATTGATGAGCAATCTTTTTATATATAAGCCAATTAAAACAAAGCTCTTACTAAATCTTCCCATGCAGACATACAATATGTTCACATGTGTAACATATAAGATAGAACAATAAAGCTGTTTCAGTAACAGCTTCTTGAAATCTTTAGGTCTTTTTTATTACCATATACAAAACTGTAGATGTCAAAAGATTAAACTAAAAATTATATCCTCATTAACCAACAAGAGGAACTTGCTTACTCCATTGTTTTTGAAAGCACCTGTATTATTTTACAGAACATTTAACCCTTTAGGCCTCTGGGCATTTCTCATTATGATACCCAGCACATCTAGTAACGCAAAATCATTAGACTTTTTAACTTTCAGACATCTATATCAGGCGCATTTTATATTATCAAAACTTAAAATTCAGCACTACTTCACATCTTGACAGTACTTTTGATAAAATCCAAATAGCCAACAGACATATGAAAAAAATGTTCAGGATCACTAGCCATCAGGGAAATGCAAATCTAAACCACAATGAGATTTCACCTCATCCCAGTTAGAATGGCTCTCATACAGAAATTAACAAACAAAAAATGCTGGTGCAATTGTGGGGAAAAAGGAAACCTAATCCACTGTTGGTGGAATGTAAACTGGTAAAACCATTATAGAAGGCAATTTGGAGATACGTCAGAAATCTGAATGTAGTCCTACCATATGACTTAGCCATCGCACTCCTGGGAATTTACCCAAGGGAAATGAAATCAGCGTATGCCAGAGTTATCTGCACTCCCATGTTTATTGTAGCTCAATTCATAATAGCTAAGACATGGAATCAACATAAATGTCCATCAACTAAGATTAGGTAAAGCAGTTTTGGGATATGTACTCTATGGAATACTACAGAGTGGTGAAAAAAAGGTGAAATCTGATCATTTGCAACAAAATGGATGAATCTGGAAAACATCATATTTAGAGACAAATAAGCCAGTCTCAAAGTGTCAAACACCATATGTTCTCCATGATATGTGATAACTAACAGAGCACCTAAAAGGAAACATGTATAAATGATTTATACAACCTTTGTCTTATCTGTTGAGTAAGAGTTTTTTTCATTTTTTAAAATTATTTTTATTTTTTCCTACTTAATACCATTGGTTGAACTCTTTCTTTAACATAGAATTAAGCATATGTGTATAAAGTCAATGGAAAATAGATCCCTATAAAAAATAAAGGTGGGATAAGAGAGAGAGGAACTATATAGTTTTGCATACATTCCCATGGACTTGCTTCTAAGGGTAAACCTAAATATCTCACCCTGATACTCCAAATCCCATGAAACTGGGTGGTAATAATGCCATCTTACATGTTAAAGTGATCATATTATGTTTCATTGATCATATAGATAGGCTTAAATGTCAGAGGGATTATATAAATATGATCAAGTGTTTGGTTATAACAATAGGGAGAATTAAAATGGAAAGAATGTTACAACATGGGAAGCAGTCCACATAAAAGACTTATAGAATGACAGTCGTCCTATGCAGAAAATAGTGTGTATATTTTCAGGGATAGCCCTATCATATAAAATGATATTGGTATTTATATCTTTCTAGTTAGCTCTGTTTCAGTTTTAAATATCGCTCTTATTTTATATTAAAATATTTCTAGACAGCATTGTGTTTTTTGAGAGGTAGAGAGAAATGGAGAGAGAGAGACAGTTGAGAGACCGACCTTATATTGCTTCACATCTCAGTGCCCACAGTAGCTGAGCGTGAACTGAGGCCAGAGCCAGGAGCAAGGAAAAATGCTGACTGAAAGGGATCCAATATGTCTGAATCATCACCACTCACTGAAAGGGTTTATTTCCTAGGAATCTGGGGTCACGTGTCAGAACCAAATTACAAACCCAAGTAGTGTGATGTGAAACAAGGTGATTTTTTTTGTAAATAAATCCACTTTATTGCAGAATCTATAGCAGAAGCAACAAGAAACTTGAAAATTTAATGGAAAAAACGATCTGACTTTATAATAGCAACAGAAGTTGTACCTAGAAAAAAAGCTGACAAAAACATACAAGAGTTTTATCACCAAATTAGAAAATGTTTTTGAAGGATATTTAAAAATCAACATAATATTAATACATTGGATGACAGAATTTTATAAAGATGTCATAGCACCCCAGATTGAACCTTTAAATTTAACTCAGCAAAATACCAAAAAAGATTTTCAGTGGAACTCGACAAACTGATACTAAAGTTAGTATAGAAGGGCAAAATAGATAGTGCAATTCTAAAAATGAACAAAGGTACACACCCTTCTACATATCAAAACTTTTTATTATGCCACAGTAATTAAGAGTGTGGCATTGGCTCAGAATTGGTTTGATTAGTGTAAAAGGACAAACTGGGGACACATCCATGCATATTTGGAAACTGTATAATCATGGAACAAGATGATCTTAATTGCTAGGCTAGATGCCTCAACAACAATGGTCTTTAGTTTGGCTTATTTTACAATGTTGGAATGCTAATCCCCTTTGATTACAAAGTTGAAAACATGAAGAAATGGATGAGAAAGATTTCAGGATCCCCTAGAACTGCGTTGGTTCTTTAAAGCTTTCAAAGAATTTTTATCAGGTTTTATGAGAATAATGTAGCATTTGGGGAGGAAGATGCAGCCCAGGAGCCCTGCACTGGAGGCCAAGATGGAGAAGACCTCCACAGCCACCATGACCTTCCCCTTGGTGCTGTGGTGGACAGGCAGGAAGGTCACCCAGACACTGCAGAACACCAGCATGCTGAACGTCAGGAACTTGGCTTCATTGAAAGTGTCAGGCAGGTTCCTGGCTAGGAAAGCCACAGTGAAGCTGGCCAGGGCCAAGGAGCCCAGGTAGCCCAAGACACAATAGAAGAGAGTGACTGAGCCCTTATTACACACCAGGATGATGTGGCTGTGCTCAGATTGTGCATCTAACTCAACAAATGGAGGAGAAGTTACCAACCAGATGGCACAGAGAGCCAATTGGATCAAGGAGCAGATGGGAATGACGAAGTTAGAAACACCTGATACCAATAATCGCCTGATAGTTCTGCCAGGTTTCAGAGCTTTGAAGGCCAGAATCACAGTGATGGTCTTGGCCAGCACGGCAGAAACAGCCACTGTGAACACAAGGCCAAATGTTATTTGCTGGAGGAGGCAGGTGGCTGTGTTGGGACGGCCAAGGAAGAGCAAGGAGCAGAGGAAGCACAGGAGGAGGGCAATGAGCAGGATGTAGCTGAGGGTCCTGTTATTGGCCTTGACAATGGGAGTGTGTTGGTGCTTCACAAAGACCCAGAACACCACAGCTGTGATAACAGAGAAGCACAGAGCCACACAGGCCAGAACCATCCCCAAGGCATCCTCAAAGGCTAAGAAGGTCACCAGCTTGGGGAGGCAGTGGTTTCTCTCCATGTTTGGGTACTCGTGATCTGCACACGGGATACATAGCTCTGCATCTGTGGAGAAAAGGAAGATTCATGTTTCCAATTCACAATTTGCTCCTTTTTCCCTGTTAAGGAAAATGGTCACCTTTGCAATGTCATGGTGAGTCCAGCCTGCTCTGATGTATACCAGGACATGCTAAAGTATATTTCTGCACTTCTGACCCAGAGAAAATGCTCATGTCTAGGTGTAGGAAACTCATTGAAACAAGCTCCTTAGCACATGGGGCTCTGGAGTTTAATTATGTCACGCAGAGGTATTTCTTTCAGTGTTTTATTTTTTAAAAGTAACGAGTTCCCTGTATTTCATATTGGCATAAATTTTCCAAACCCTCATCTCTACTGTCCCCAGTGTTTTTCTCTGGAGAAGCTTGTATTCACATGGATTATAATATTTGTCTGGGATGATGAGGTTTAAGGGTTTTTTTTTTCAGTATTCACTTGGAGATTACCTATTTAAAATACCTATCACGCCTAGGACATCCATACATCAATCAGTTCCTCTAATTTCCTGGGAGGACTCATCATTCTTTCCGTATAAATGTTGGGATGCTGTGGTTGCATAGAAAAGAATTATTGCTACTAGTGTTTTTATGGTTGTATGGGAGTAAGTGATATTTTCATCACAGTATTGAAAGAGAACTTTCCAATCATTTTCACTGAAAGCATGGCTTGTTCATCATTTCAGTCATGTGAACACCACATGGACACCACATTGCCTCTGTTGAAGTAATACACTTCTGCAGCAGCAGCATGAAAGAAGTCATTAAGAACAGGCCAGTTGGTCAACATGTGTCTCTTTCAATCATATGTCAATTTAATAAACAAAAATAGATTCAGTTTTGTGACATGATATGTAAAGCCACCGCCTGCATTGCCAGCATCCCTTATGGACATTGTTTTTTGTTCCAGTAATCCATTTCTAATCCAGCTACCTGCTAATCGCCTGGAAAAAGCAGCAGAAGATGGCCCAAGTACTTGGGTCCCCTGTACCCATGTGGGAGACCCAAATGAACCTTGTTGCTGGCTTCTGCCTTGCCAAACCTGGTCAATTGTGTATGTCTGGGGTGTTAATAAGTAGATGGAATCACTCTCTCTTTCTCTCTGTCTCTTCTATAATGCTTTGAAATGAAAAAATATTTTTAAAAGAAAGAAATGATATTAGTTGGCCCACACTTGTAGTAAAGTGCTACTCAGGTTTTAAGTTGGTAATCATACAAGGTTCATGGACTGGAGGTGTTATGTTGTTGCATAGTTATTAGGATGTTTTGATTGTGTATTTAACACTTATTTTCTCTTATTCTAGTATAGAAAACAAAAGGACAAAGGGAGGCATTCATTATGTGTACTACACAGCATGCACTATGTAAAAGACCCAGCACAGAAAGTAATACATTATTCTCATCACAATACCTATGAAGTAGCTCCGTGCTCTCAGTTGTGTATGATAAACTTTTGATTTCAAGATTTCTAGAAATCCTTAGGGAGCCTTAATAAACACTCATCTGATATTTTTTGTTCAGATATTATTAGGCTTACTAGATGATCTCAGATTGAGACAGTCTTATCTAGCACTGGATGGAAAAGAAAGATATCAGAGAGAATCAGTGTCAGCATTGAGCTAGAGAGGATGAGCACCACCAGACTACTGAGATGGTGATAGTGAGCACACAACAAGTGTATGGAAAGAGTGAGTGAAAGTGTGCATAGAGAACAATGGGTCACTCTTATCCCATTATAAATATTCTTGGTTTCCTTTTTATCAAGAAATAGTTAAGATGGTGGAGTTTTCATGGTAAGTTACATATTTTCTACCTGTATGATTAGAAATGTCTCTCTCTGGACAAATAACACAAATGTAGCAGCAGACAGCTCTTCCTTCCTGTGGCATTTTCCTGAATCCTGGACCACACCTCTGGCTACATAAAGACTGAGGAGTCTGAGGGGGAAAGAGAAGTGATGGTCATTGTTTTGCACATCATTAGGCACTGTGATAAGATGTCTCTAGTCTCTGTTTGCCCCATCACTCTGAAAGTCATCACTGTCTTCCCCAGTCTGTGTCTTGTTGATTTTTTCATACATCCAATTTGTAGTTTCTATGATGTTCGTTCCAGGTTTGTCAATTGTCTACCACACATTATGAGGGTACCTGATTCCTGTAATTTTGTTCATCATCAGATCTGTGCTTCTAGGCCTTTGTTTCTTTCTACTACATTTCTTCCTTTGAAATATTTAACATTCAGATTATTTTTCTGTAATGTGTATATTTGAGAAAAAATGTATATATTTCAGAAAAAGACAAGGCCACAGAGAAATGATGAGAAAATGTTATAAAAACATGGATTGTACATTAATCCTCTTCTGGACTTCTAGATGCAGGGAGAGTATCAATTTCAAAAAACTAAGAATGCAATTTTGGCTTAAAGTGTGATAGTTATACAAATCACCCACAAAACTCCCTGGGGGATTTCAACAGTAGAATGATTATAAACATTTGACCACAGCTGTGAGATGCTATGCAGAAAAGAAACTGAACTTATTGGTAACCACAATGACAATGAAAATGAGAATGGGTTCTATGAACAGGCAATGGATAAATCAACTTATAATTTAAATATATTAAAATATTAAAATATATGCATTAAAATATATGACTCACCATATTTGTTTAAGATATCACTGTTCTTCTAAATCTATCTATCTATCTATCCATATATATATATAATACATGAAATGAAATTTTTTCACCTTATATAAATAAAAAATTGAAAAAAATAGAATTTCTGTACACATGTATTTAGAAATTTTATGTCTATACACTGATCTCTATCTCCATCAACATTGCTCATTTTAGTCACTCAATGTCTGAATGCATAATTATTTCCAAAGTAAAAACAGCAATAACTAATACACATGTACACATCTAATACACATTGACTCATATATGTGTAAGGAACACCATATCTTTTGAAGCCAAGATGATAATTGAGAATTGAATCTTATTTAAAATCAATCTTGATCTCCTCTCAGAATCCACTCAGACCCTCTTATGTATCCAATATTTCCATGGATCCACACCTTCTTGAACGCTATAGGCCATTCTATCATCTCTTCATTGAGGACCAATCCTTGGTCATGTGCATTCTCAGAGGAGAACTCCCCGATTTTAATCAGCAAACGAAATCCAGCAGGAAAATTCACAATGTTGTGGATATCGTAGTGTGCCATACGGTGTCTTGTTTCATGGAAGGAAACATCCTCCCCAGCACTGTTGGTAAATTGGATTTTCCTCAGGAGTGGATGAAGCTGGAAGGGAGGCAGAATTGGAAAGAGGGAGAACATTCAGATTAGAATTGGGAGGTTCATATGACTGAGAAATCCTTCTTTTGCCTCCTGTCTATCCTCAGAGATTCTATTTGGTGGAGGCTGACTTTTGTCTGAATGATCATTGTATCATATGTTCAAGTGCAGGGAATTCTACCTCCCCTCCCTGTTAAAATGATCAGGATCATTTGAATCCAGAGACATCACAGGATGTGTCCCACAGGTTGGCTGATCATGAAAGATTGGTTAGAGGTTTAGGAAAGCTCATCTTAGTTTTCCAAATGTGAACAACATGGCTTTATATGTGAACTATCTTGATTATTGTAATGGTTCTACAGGTGAGTGCAAACATGTGCACTTTTCAAAATATACCCCCTCCCAAATAGAACGGAATCCTCAATTAGACAAAATTGGATGTAACTGGAGACCTTTATGCTTATGTTTACTGAGATAAGCCAGTTCAAATTAGAACATATCATTTGTTTTCTGTGATGTGTAGTAGTTACTATAGATGCAAAGAAAAACCCCACCATGTATCAAAATGAAACTGATATCTTGGATTTCATTTTTGCTTATCATTCTTGTATAGGTTCCTGTGGACCACGGTCTTTCTATTTTTTTATTTATGAATCATTATGATGACTGTGGCATTACACCTGTGATTATAAAGGAAATGGAAATGATATTTTTGCAAAAATTAAAAAGAAAAGAAGGAGGGGAGAATGAGAGAGGGAGGGAAGGAAGAATGGATATCTTCTTAGAATTGTATCTATGAAGCCGGCAGTGCGGCTCACTAGGCTAATCCTAAACCTTGCGGCGCTGGCACACCAGGTTCTAGTCCTGGTTGGGGCGCCGGATTCTGTCGTGGTTCCCCTCTTCCAGGCCAATTCTCTGCTGTGGCCAGGGAGTGCAGTGGAGGATGGCCCAAGCGCTTGGGCCCTGCACCCCATGGGAGACAAGGTAAGCACCTGGCTCCTGCCATCAGATCAGCACAGTGGGCCGGCCTCAGCACGCCAGCCATGGAGGCCATTGGCGGGTGAACCAATGGCAAAGGAAGACCTTTTTCTCCGTCTCTCTCTCTCTCTCAGTATCCACTCTGCCTGTCAAAAAATAAAAAAACAGAGATTTCTATCTATGAAATACATGAAATCTATGATGTTCATATCCATACTTTTTTACTTTAACAAAATTTGGCTGGCCTTGTGATGCAGCATGTGAAGCCGCTGTCCACAGTGCCCAGCATCCCTGTGAGTGCTGGTTAAGTTACTGTTTTTCTACTGCTGATTCAGGTTTCTGCCAAGGTACCTGGGAAAGCATTAGGTAACGGCCCAAGTGCTTGGGCCCCCACACTCACATGGAGACCCAGTTGAAGCTCCTGCATCCTGGCTTAGAGTGTTCCCAGTCCTGGCCCTTGCAGCCATTGTAGACTGAATCAGCAGATGCAGGATCTGTCTCCTTTTCTCTTTCTGTCTCTCCCCCTCTTACAGTAACTTTGATTTTCAAATAATGTTTTAGAGTTTAACAAAATTGAGTGGAATGTCAGTTGAATTCAGTTAAATAAATTAGAAATCCAAGCATAATTTTTCATAACAAAGTTTCCAGAACCTGACATCCCTGGCTGCTGCTGGAAGTCCAAACTTAAAAAAATTTGTATTCTGTTTATGTGTAAATCTATTTGTATAACATTTTCAAGGAAATAATAACAGAAAACTTGCAACAGAGGCAAATTGATAGAAACAACCAAATACAACAAATCCTCAGAAGCCCCAACAAATTAGAGCAGAAGAGAAATTCACTGCAGCACATTGTGGCAACACTCTGCTCAGTGAAACACAAAGAGCAAATCCTAAATTGTGCCAGAGAGAAATGACAAATCACATTCAGGAGTAATTTAATCAGATTCACCCCATATTTCCATCACAAACACTACAGGCAAGGAGACAATGGCATGATATATTCCAAGTTTTAAAAGACAAACAATGCCAACCTAGAATACTATACCCTGAAAAGTTATCATTTATGAATCAATGGGACATAAAGTTCTTCCAAGATAAACAGAAACTGAAAGTATTTGTATCTTCACATCCAACCCCACAACACTGGCTCAAAGATGTGCTGCACATAGAAATACAGAAACAAAAACTTCATTACAAAAAAAAGGGAATGTAGAAAATGAGCCAACTAAACTACAAACAACTGTCAAAATACATAAATAGCTCGTTCAAGAAAACATGATTGGAAAAAGATAGTATTTAATAATAATCACAGTGAATGTAAGTGGCCTCAACTCTGCAACCAAGCGACACAGACTAGCTGATTGAATTACAAAAGAGAACCTAGGTGGCACAGAAGGAAGGGCCAGGGTTTGCGTCATCCCCTCGCTCTGGCAGCAGAGGATGCTCTGCGTACGCTGTAGCCACAGACATTTTAGCCACCCTTTGTCAGCGATTTTGAACTGTTTCCTCCATGCGGTAGCCAGACCGGGAAAGCAGAGCAGGTATTAGAATAATAAGCCACAAGGGGAGGAACCAAGATGGCTGAATACTGAGGGTGTGCACCAATAGTCTGGGAAAAGAAGTTTAATAAAAGTGGAGTTACTGTAGCCTCAGGAAAAAACTAAAAAAAAAAAAAACTGCAGAGGAAACTCTTCTGGATATAGTGGATGTGGCACAGAGGACCTATGGGGAGAGCAAGGTTGCCCACCTTGTAGAAGCCGTGCTGCAGGAACGGAGTGGAGGGAGGGAGCCCAGCCACAAAATATGCACGCCAAGGTTGGAAGGGGAGGTGAGACAAAAATCCCTCAGTAACCCGAGACATTGGCAGGGATAGGCAGGCCCCACTGGGGAAAGTGAACCAGGCTGACTGGAGGAGAGGAAAAACGAATAAATAGGGGAACCAGCATGGACACTAGCCTCTCTCTTCACTCACCTTACAAAGCCAAGCAAGACAAAGAGCAGTAAAACGGCGCCTGCCATTAATAGGTTAGATCTAGTGAAGGTGGGTGGAGCTAATGAACTGAGACTGCAAAAATCTGAGGGGTTCCAGAGAACTCACCGAGTACACAAACTCCATAAACTTGGCAACCCAGTGAGAGAGTGCAGAGAAATGCCAAACAAAAGTAGAAACCAAGGTAACAAGAACAAGGAAGACACTATGATGCCCCCAAATGAAAAAGACACCCCAATTCAAGATTTTGAAGATGATGAGATAGAAGAAATGAAAGAAGTGGATCTAAAAACTTGATAAGAACATTAAGATTACTCAAAAACAAATTCATGAACTACAGAAATCTTTAATGGACAAGATAGAAAATCTCTCTCATGAAAATGAAATATTAAGGAAGAATCAAAATGAAATGAAGCAACTAGTAGAACATGAAAACTGTGATAGTGATGAGAAACCATAATGAAATGAAGATTTCAATAGATCAAATGACAAACACATTTGAGAGCCTTAAAAATAAACTGGGTGAAGCAGAAGAGAGAATATTGGACTTAGAAGACAGAGAACAGGAAAGGAAACATTCGAACCAAAGAAAGAAAAGAAAATTAGAAATCTAAAAAATATTGTTGGGAATCTACAGGATACTATTAAAAAACCCAACATTCGAGTTCTAGGAGTTCCTGAAGGCATGGAGAGGGAGAAAGGATTAGAAGGCCTTTTTGGTGAGATATTAGCAGAAAATTTCCAGGTTTGGAGAAGGACAGATACATCCCAGTACAGGAAACTCATAGAACCCCTAATAAACATGACTAAAAGAGATCCTCACCACGACACATTGTAATTAAACTTACCACAGTAAAACATAAAGAAAACATCTTAAAATGTGTAAGAGAGAAATGTCAGATTACTCTCAGAGGATCTCCAATTAGACTCACAGCAGACTTCTCATCAGAACCCTACTAGCTATTAGAGAATGGTGAGATATAGCCCAGGTACAAAGAGAGAAAAACTGCCATCCCAGAATATTATATCCTGCAAAGATCTCATTTGTGAATGAAGGTAAAATAAAGACCTTTCACAGCAAACAGAAATTGAAAGAATTTGTTGAGAGGAAATGTAGAATTTGTGACATGCTCAAGCTGACTTGCCCCAAATGGTGGCGTAAGAAACCTGCCAGGGGATTCCAATAAAATCCCATCAAGGTGGCATGTACCATTGCCATCTCACTTGACCAAGTGACCAATTTCAGTTCACAATTGATCACACTGATAGGTCTAAGAGACAAAGGGATCACACAAACAAGAGTAGTGTCTGCTAATAATAACTGATAGAATCAAAAAGGGAGAGAATGATCTAACATGGGAAGTGGGAGACACAGCAGACTGATAGAATGGTAGATGTCCTAAATAGCACTATAGACTCAGAATCAGCCCTTAAGGCATTCGGATCTGGCTGAATAGCCCATGAGAATATTTTAGGCATGGAAAGCCTAGACACTCTGGGAAAAAAAGACCTAAATGAAAGAACTCTGTGAGTGAGATGCCTGTGGAAAGAACGGGGCCATCAAAGAAGGAAGTACCTTTCTCTGAATGGAGGAGAGAACCTCCACTTTGACTATGACCCTGTCAGAATAAGATCGAAGTTGGCGAACCCAAAAGGCTTCCATATCCTTGGCAACTCATGGCTAGAGTCTAGGGAGATTACTGACGCCATAAACAAGAGTGTGAAATTATTAAATCAACAACAGGAATCACTGTGTACTTACGTCTCATGTGGGATCTATCCTTAATGTGTTTTCCAATGTAAAGTAATGCTATAACTAGTACTGAAACAGTATTTTACACTTTGTGTTTCTGTATGGGTGCAAACTGATGAAATCTTTACTTAATATATGCTAAACTGATCTTCTGTATATAAAGATAATTGAAAATGAATCTAATGTGAATGGAATGGGAGAAGGAGTGGGAGATGGGAGAGGTGCGTGTGGGAGGGCTATTATGGGGAGGAAAAGGCATTGTAATTCATAAAAATGTACTTTGGAAATTAATATTTAATAAATAAAAGCTTAAAAAAAACCAAAAACCAAAAGAAACAAACAAAATCTCTATAATGAAAACTACAAAATCTTTTTTTTTTTAGCTTTTATTTAAAGAATATAAATTTCCAAAGTATAGCTTATGGATTCCAATGGCTCACCCCCTCACAACTTCCCTCCCTCCCACTACCCTCCCCTCTCCCGCTCCCTCTCCCCTTCTGTTCACATCAAGATTCATTTTCAATTCTCTTTATACACAGAAGATCAGTTTAGAACATATTATGTAAAGATTTCAACAGTTTGCCCTCACATAGAGACACAAACTGAAATTATTGTTGGAGTACTAGTTATAGTATTAATTCACAATGTACAGTACATTAAAGACAGAGATCCTACATGATTTTTTTTAAAGAATTGATTAATTATCTATGCAATTTCCAATTTAACACCAAGATTTTTTAATCATTTGCAATTATCTTTATACACAGAAGATCGATTTAATATTATAGTATGTAAAGATTTCATCAGTTTGCACCCACACAGAAACACAAAGTGAAAAAATATTGTTTCATTACTAGTAATAGCATTATTTCACATTGGATAACACATTAAGGACAGATCCCTCATGAGACGTAAGTACACAGAGACTCCTGAAGTTGATTTAACAATTTGACACTCTTGTTTATGGTGTCAGTAATCTCCCCCGGCTCTAGTCATGAGTTGCCGAGGCTATGGAAGCCTTTAGGGTTCGCCGACTTCGATCTTAATCCGACAGGGTCATAGTCAAAGTGGAGGTTCTCTCCTCCCTTCAGAGAAAGGTACCTCCTTCTCTGATGGCCCCGTTCTTTCCACTGGGATCTCACTCGCAGAGATATTTCATTTAGGTCTTCATTTTTTTGTTTCTCAGAGTGTCTTAGCTTTCCATGCCTAAAATATTCTCATGGGCTCTTGAGCCAGTTCCGAATGCCTTAAGGGCTGATTCTGAGGCCAGAGTGCTATTTAGGACATCTGCCGTTCTATGAGTCTGCTGTGTATCTTGCTTCCCATGAAAACTACAAAATCTTAAAGATAGAAATAGTAGAAGAAACAAAATAATGGAAAAATCTGCCATGTTCATGGATTGGAGAAATCAATATCATCAAAATGTCCATTCTCCCAAAAGCAATTTACAGGTTCAGCACAATACCAATCAAAATAGCAAAGTCATTCTTCACAGACCTAGAAAAAATGATGCTGAAATTCATATGGAGAAACAGGAGACCTTTAATAGCTAAAGCAATTCTTTACAATAAAAAAGAAAGCCGGAGTATTCACAATTCCAGACTTCAAGACATACTACAGGGCAGTTATTATCAAAACAGCCTGGTACTGGTTCAAAAACAGATGAACAGACCAATGGAACAGAATAGAAACACCGGAAATCAATCCAAACATATATAACCATCTCATATTCGACAAAGCAGCTAAAACCAACTCCCTGGTACAGGGACAGCCTCTTCCACAAATGTTGCTGTGAAAACTGAATGTCTACATGTCGAAGTATGAAACAAGAACCCTATCTTATACCATATACAAAAATTCACTCACTCTGGATCAAAGATCTAGATATATGTTGCAAAACCATGAAATTAATTGAGAGCATAGGGGAAAACTCTCAAGACATTGGAACAGGCAAAGAATTCCTGGAGAAAACCCCAGAGGTACAGGTAGTCAAAGCTAAAATAGACAAATGGGATTGCCTCAAATTGAGAAATTTCTTACAGCAGAAGAAATAGTCAGGAAAGTGAAGAGGCAACCAACACAATGGGAGAAATTATTTGCAAACTACATGACTGGTAAAGAATTAACAACTAGAATCTATAAAGTGATCAAGAAACTCCACAACATCAAAACAAAGAACCCACATTAGAGATGGGCCAAGGACCTCAATAGACATGAAGTCCAAATGGACAACAGACACATGAAAAAATGCTCAGGATATCTAGCCATCAAGGAAATGCACATCAAATCCACAATGAGGTTTCACCTCATCCCGGTTAGAATGGCTTACATACAGAAATCAACTAACAACAGATGCTGGTGAGGATGTGGGAATAAAGGGACACTAATCCACTGTTGGTGAGAATGCAAACTGATAAAGCCACTATGGAAGACAGTTTGGAGAGTCCTCAGAAACCTGAATATAGGCTTAGCACATGATCCAGCCGTCACACTCCTTGGAATTGAACCAGATGTAATTAAACTGGATAAAAAGAGCTGTCTGCACCTCAATGTTTATTGCAGCTGAATTCACAATAGCTAAGACATGGAACCAACCTAAATGCCCATCAACAGATGACTGGATAAAGAAATTATGGGATATGTACTCTGTAGAATACTGTACAGCAGTAAAATAAATTAAATCTGGACATTTGCAGCAAAATGGATGAATCTGGAAAATGTCATAGGTGAAATAAGCCAGTCCCAAAGGGTCAAATATCATAATGTTCTCCCTGATCGATGACAACTAACCGAGCACCTAAAAGGAAACCTGTGGAAAGTGAAATGGACACTATGGGAAACAATGACCAGATCAGCCCTTGTCTTGACTGTTGAGGAACAACTTACTATTTTGTTCCTTTTAGAATTTTTTTGTTCTACTTCATACCATTGGTCAAACTCCTTAGTTAATACACAATTATTCTTAGGCATTTAAAATTAACTTAAAAGTGATCTCTGTTAAATATAAGAGTGGTAGTAAGAGATTGAGGAGATATGTAGATCGGCACATGCTCACTCAACTTACTTCCAATGGTAGAGCTAGAAATGTATCAGGGGATTCCAATTCAACCCAATCAAGGTGGCATGTACCCATTCCATCTCACTTGTTAAAGTGATCATTTTAAGTACATAATTGATCAAAAAGATAGATTAAGTGTCAAAGAGATTTCACAAAAAAGACCAGTGTCTGTAAATAAAGAAGAATAGAATTAAAAGGGAGACAATGATCCTACGGGGGAAGCAGGATACACAGGAGACTCATAGAATGGCAAATGCCCTAAACAGCACTCTGGCCTCAGAATCAACCCCTGGGTCATTTGGATCTGGCTAAAAGGCCCATGAGAGTCTCACAGGCATGGAAAGCCAAGGCACTGTGGCAAAAATGACCTGAATGTAACATCTCAGTGAATGAGATCCAGTAGGAAGAATGCACCATCGAAGGAGGCACCTTTCTCTGAAGGGAGGAATGGACCCCCACTGTGATATGGCCTTGACTAAATAAGATCAGAGTTGGTGAACTCAAGAAGATTCCATAGCCTTGACAGCTCACGGCAAGAGCCTGGGGTGATTACTGACATTATAAATGAGAGTATCAATTGTTAACTCAACAATGGGAGTCACTGTGCACCTGCTCTCCATGTAGGATCTCTGTCCTTAAAGTGTTGTACTATGAGACTTAACAGTAAAACTACGAGTCAAACAGTACTCTATATCTTGTGCGGTTGTGTGAGTGCAGTCTGTTGAAATCTTTACTTAGTATATACTAAGTTGATCACCTGTATATAAAGATAATTGAAAATGTATCTTGATGAAGAGTGGGATGGGAGAGGCAGTGGGAGATGGGACGGTTATGGGTGGGAGAGAGGTTATGGGAGAAAAAGCCACAACAATGTAAAAGTTGTACTTTGTAAATTTATATTTATTATATAAAAAAAAACCCAATACCCTGATGGCAGTTAGTATCTGAACAGTGTGTACTAGCCCTTGACTTTCAGAGTCTCCTGACACCTGTTGTGGGACAGCCAATGCTTTAAAGGACTATCATTATGTCTTCACTAATTTGAACCGAGAACTTCATAAATGTACTATAATCTTATATTTGTAGGCCTTCTTGGCCAAAACACTTACTTTTAAAATGTGAGTCTATCAAATCACAAACAGTATGTTAATTAATATTGGATGTAATCCCAGAAATTACATGGTGAAGTAAACATGCTGAAGTCCATTTACATATATGTACAATATAGAATATATATTTATTTTCCGTGAGACATTCAATTTATTTGATTTACTGAAATAATTTGATCAGGATATTTTCCTGTTTCAGAGTCATTTTATGATTAAAATGTGCACTCCACTGCTATTTGCCCCAGTAATGTCTCACAGAGGGTGTGGACTACAGCACACAGCTATAGGGGATATTATAACAGGGGATATAGAGGCTGTGGGATATGTCCAGATTCCACATTTCCTAGACTTACATACATTCCAACAAAAAGAGTAGTTTTGATCAATTTTTTCTTCCCAGTCTTTGTAATGAGCTGTGTTAGGATATTTTAAACATTGCACCATACTGTGAGAAACATTATTCTATGTTCTGTCATAATAGAGTCTGAATTGGAAATGTTACATGAGCTAAACTCACTCCCTAGAAAAAGTCTCTTCAACAAATGCAGACATTTTGATTTCCACATGCAGAGATTTTAAATCAGACTGCTTCCTTACACCCTATACAAATATCAACTCATAATTTATCAAGGCTCTAAACATAAACCTGAAACCATCAAATTACAAGAGGAAAACATTGGGGAAACACTGCAAGTCATTTCCCTGGCAAGAATTTCTTGGATAAGATCCCAGAAGTAAAGGCAATAAAGGCAACAAGATACATTAAGCGAATAACTTCTCTTCAGCAAAAGACACACTCATCTAAGTGAAGACACTACTTATGAAATGGGAGAAAATATTTGCAAAACATGGATCCAACAAAGTATTAATCTCCAGATGTATAAGGAATTCAAGAAACTTAACAATAACATGACCAACAATCTAGTTAAGAAATGAACTAAGGATATGAACAGGCATTTTTCACAGGATGAAATACAAGTGGCCAAGAGAAACATGAAAACATGTTCAGGATCACTAACCATCTGGGGAGTGCCAATAAAAACTAAAGTTGGATTTCACTTCACCCCACTTTGAATGAATATTATCCAAAATTTGAAAAATAGGAAATTCTGGTGAGGATCAGGAAACAAGCAACCCCAATACAATGCTGATGGGAATGATTGCAAGCCAGTAAAAATATTGTGGAAGATAATGGAGGAACCCCTCAGAAAACCAATATTGGTTCTACAACATGGGCTAGTTGTCTTACACCTGGGAATGTATCCAAATGAATTGAAATCGGCACAAGAAAGAGTCTCCTGCACTCCCAATTCTATAGAAGCTCAATGCACAATACCTAAGATGTAGAATCATGTAGATGTCCATCAACTGATGACTGGGAGAAGGAATTGGTGAGACATTTATATATATATATATATATATATATATATATGTATATATATATATATCATATCATATCATATATATGAATATTACACAGCCATGTTTAAGAATGAAATCTTGACATTTAAAACTGGAAGTCATCACAGTAAATTATATAAGCTAGAGCTACAAAAATATTATGTTTCCTGTCATTTATGTTAGTTAATATATGAGTGTAAAATGGTGTGGGCTTTAGATCATTACCTATGTAATTATGAATAGTGCTTCCCTGAATCAAATCATATTATTGACAATATGCTCCTCTTTCACACATTAAAAAAAATTGAGTGGTTGCTACTGAGGACTCTTGCAGTACTAGTAATGCTATGTTCTCAATTGGGTGTTAGTTATGAGTGTGATAAGATGACCAAACACTCATTTATCTGTAGACTTCTGTGCATTTCTTAGCATATATACCATTTTAAATGATTTTTAAATGTTACATAGCAGAAAATATTTTAAAATGTTCCATAGCAGATAACAAATCTTCCACACAAGATAACAATTACAGATGTATCTATGACCAGTCTGTTGTGAAAGAACCAACTTTCCATTATGCCTGATCATGGCAATCACAACAAAAAACATGGTAATGTGGTAGTGCAATAAAAATACCTGAGGATGCGAACAGGTGTTCACGTATGTCCTGTTCTGGGAGATGTTTACCTGCCATGGAAGAATCCTAGGTTGAGATGCATCCCCTGGAGATCCCTTTTCTAGTTGCTCTGATAGCATCTTATGGAGGGCATGGGCCACTGCATACACAGCATTGTAGATGAAATAGCTGGAGTCAGATATGGTCAGCATGTCAATGTGTCCTGGGAAAAACTCAAAGGAAGCATTTGGTGGGCAGACTCCAATTGTCCCACAAAGTGACCCAGGAGGTAAGCAGTGAAGAGCATGAAGCCATAGTTGACTGAGGAAGAAATCTTCTGGGTAGTGGGAAGGGTCCACTGTCTTGACAAAGTGGTTGAGGCCAGGGATTTCCCCCTTGTGGTGTGAAAACGAGAAGCCTCCATGGAAAGAGTGCAGCATGTGGTGTGTCTCCTTCACAACAATCTCCCACTTTGCAGCCATGATCCACACCTTCCCCAGGGTTAAATAGTATTTGCTTAGAAATTCCATGGTATAGAGGTTCCTCACATCACCATATAGAATATACACATTTGCAGATGAAATTCGAAGCCCTGCTAGAAAGGATATTTCAGTTTCTTCATATCTTGACTTAGTGTCTGGGAGCTTTATTATATTGGCCAAGCAGACACCTTTCTTTACCATCTCAGCTTCAATATCCCAAAGGAACTTCTCTCCTTTTATGTCATCAGATACAAAGATCACCACCCAAATCCAGCCAAAATGTAGCAGCAAGGAGAGCATTCCTCTGGACAGAGAGCTGTCACTGGTGGCCATCTGATAGAGTGATGGAAACTTGCCTCTCTCACTTAGCATGGGATCAAAAGGGCCATATGTGATCTGAATGGAAAGAAAACCGCCATGATTTGACTTTTGTGGGTTTTGAGTATTCTGTCTTGGGAAGTGAGAAAAAATAGTCCTCTGAAGAAATATCCCATATAGGTATAAGTAAATTCTATCATCTGGGATCAGAGTAACTATGCTTCAGTGCCTGTTACTTTTAGGAGAAGAAATGTAAATGATCATTCACAGCATGACAGATAATGTGTAACATATCCATGTTCTTCATGTATATTTGTAGGGAGAAGAAGGCATGTATTTTGGATTCAGAATCACCAGGACATTGGTCTTCCCCACCTCTCAGCTCATGAGACATGTGGAGAACAGCTCCCACTGCAACTGGTGTTAGGTGTTTCCTCAGGGACAAATGTTTTGTGTGGGTTGATGTCCTGATACTTTGAATTTCATTTGTTTTCACTGCATATCCTAAATTGTCTTGAAAAATATATTCACATACTATCTCTGAGTTTAGGTAAACTTGCTTTTCAGACCACAATCCTCCTAAGCTATTTCAGTGTGAGCTTGGTGGTAATGTGTGCAGATTGCTACCTGTTTGCAGCTGTTCTGCATTAAGAATTCTGGAAATGTGAATACAGGCCCTGGCAAGCAACTTGATTGGTTATTTGATTGGGTCCCTGACACCTAGTTGTAAGATTTTGATTGTGCTCTCACCATGGCCAGTGAGCACCAGCACTATGGTGGCCATTTTGTGACTATACCATAAATGGGTTTGCACTGTCTGCCTGTATTTGTTTCCTATTCTGTCAAACACACACTAAGGTCTAAATCTCTTAGTTACACATGGAAGTGTACTGGGAGTCTTGTGAAGGAATCTTCTGAATGTGAGGAAGTCAGGATTAGGCATAGGGAGAGGGAAAAATCCCATCTAAGTGTAACTCAGCCCTAAGCACTCCTTGATCTTTGGACTGTCACAGTCCTCAGTGGGTTCCAAATGGAAAGTCTGGGCCCAGGTCTTGATATACCCATGTGTAACATTGAGTCATCCTAGGATATCTCTGCACTGTGTGTATTTCCTATCAGTAGTCAGCAATCAAATTTCTCAGCAAGTGGGAATGGATACATTGGGTCTAGACAGTGATCTTTCTCACAATCTAAGGAATTCCTCAGGATCTGTTTCAAATTGTGGTGCTATATGTGCAGTTGGGTTCCACATGACCCTTGCTTCAAATTGGACTGGTCAGGTGGGAGATGGTAGAATTTCTCACCAGAAGTCACAACATATTTACCTGTGGGGTTTTGTACAGCTCCAACATTGTTCCAATTTCAGCTGAAAATGCTGACATGGTTCCAGCAATGATGGCAACTGTCTTGCCTTGTGTCTGGCAGGTGTAGTTAGGGATGAGATGATGCTTTCCAGCCAGCCACTGTAGAGTGCTCCTTAGGGTGAAGTGACCACTGGTAACAGAATTGTAGAGTTGGAAACCGAGGGTCAGGTTGGGGAGTAGCTGGGAGTCCTTATTGATCTGCTGGATGGCAAAGCGGAAGGCCAACACATATTGGTAGTTCTTCCACAGCCACCTACAGAGAGCGGCAGCATTAGGGAGAAGGGTGAGACTCTGGAATTCAGAGCAACAACACAGCCACGCCCTGAGGCAGCAATGGTCAGACTCAGGCTTCCACTCAGTGGTGCCTCAGCTCTGGCACATGGAGGAAGCGTGAATGAGGTTCCAAGAGCTTTAGAAGATTTTGGAACGGCCCTCAGATTCCTCTGAATCAAACTGTGTCCATGATCATACTCACCTTTCTGTTACCTCTAGGAAAGCCTTGCTGTGTCCCAATATGGGATTTCACTTTTACTTAAGGATGGAACCCAAGAGGCAAGCATCTCTCTTTTCAGTACCCTCTGCAGTAGTTGAACACCATCTGACTTTTCAGTCATGTTAGCATTTGGGAGCATCTCTAATCTATTCACCAAAGGGATTTTCTTGAGACCTTTCTGTAATTTTCTGTTATGATATACAAATACTAACAGAAGCATTTTCATTCCGTTATGTTTGCCTTGAAAATGAGCATTTCATTCAGAACTTCAAATTGTCAGAATATTCACAATGTTTACTTCATTTTTATTCACTCTTTTCCTCATGCACGGAATTCCCTTTTATCTACTTATCTATCTATAAGCTACTGAAGTCTGTTTAATTCTTAGATTTACTTATTTGAATGACAAATTAATAGCTTTAATTGAAATGTTTCTTGCTTTTAATCATTTTGCTTAAATGCAGTTAATTATCTCATGAAGGGCTTTATTTTTGAGTGCTTGGTTACTTGTAGTTCTTGCTGTCAGTTGAAAGCTGATAATTTTGCTTCTTTTTCCCCAAATACATGCCTGCCAGGTATTAAGTTCTGGACTGTGTACAAAGCTGATAAAAATCTTGCAGAGACCATAAGCATCAGTGCTAGATATGTGTATTCATGACTGACATCTCACTCAAATCCCAAATTTTTTCAGTGTTCTTAACGCATCTTTGAAGTGTATCCAATAAGATGCAGTGATAATAAAATAGAGATCTCTCCAAACTATTTCTGTGATTCCTATAACCTTGCAACAAATTTAGAATATAAGAAATGTTTTTCATTGGATCCCACTTAGTGATCTCAATGTTATTATTTTGCAAAACATGAAACGTAAAGTAGTTAAGAATGGTGATTTGACACAGGATTCATGTTTTGAAATGTGGGCTTGTTTCATAAAAAATGTGCAAAAGTGCTTGTGTGTGAAATATTTTTAAACTTGGAAGATTTTTAAAACTTGGATGATAAAGCAAGATTGATTTTAGTATATGGTGTCGAGAGGCAGAACAAGTCTATGATTGCTTCATTGATCAATTTTGCCAAATATTTAGGTTCTAGGTAACACCAATGGTAAAGTTTATATTCATAAGATTGAAAAATATATATTCTTAGTAAATACATTTTTAGTAATTACATTTCATCTACAAGGATGCTGGACACTTGCTGGTGGGGGAACAAGCATTTTATAAAGCTTTAATTTTATCATAATAAGAATTTTGTTTTGCAGTAGTAATATCCTTAATTCGCAGATGAAGAACATAAGGCATGACGTCATAAACAGATAGAAGGCACAGACAGAATTTTATCTCCTCTCTGTAAACAGTTCTCATACTCCTTCCAGTATCTATAGTGACCATGTAATTGACCTTCCAAACTGGTACACTTTTGATAGTAAGCTGGGATGATATTAATGAATACACAAGATTATTGGCCTAAATAGGCTGTAGGAAGCAAACCAGGATGTGTGATCATTTAGATAAAAAAAAAACTGTCTCACATGTAGACATCCACTGATTTCATGATTCATACTGTAACCATGCATAGCATGTTTAGTTTGCCAAATCAGAGGTATTTGGTAAATTATTTGATGAATAACCAATATTTTCTTCAGTATATGCTAAAATTCATAAGGTTTTCCAAGTTTTGAGATATAAAGCATATGAAATAAGCTATATAATTAAAGACTGAAGAGAATTTTGATAATAAAGAAAAACATTTATTCTTAATAGTTACATCAATAATTTACATCAATATTTTACATCAATAATAAGGAAGCACAAGTATCTTGATACCAAATGTAGACCTAGCTATTAAGATATTATGAGAAGGGGGCCGGTAGTGTGGCATACCCTGTAAAGTTGCCCCCTGCAATGCTGGCATCCCATATGGTTGCCAGTTCAGGTCCTGGCTGCTCCACTTCCAATCCAGGTCTCTGTTATGGCCTGGGAGAGCAGTAGATAGCCCAAGTGCTTGGGCCTGTGTACTCCTGTAGGAGACACCAAGAAGGCTGCTGGCTCCTGGCTTCAGATTGGCACAGCTCTGGCCATTGCAGTCATCTGATGAATGAACCAATAGATGGAAGACCTCTCTCTGCCTCTCCTCTTCTTTGTGAGTCACTCTGACTTTCAAATAAATAAATAAATAAATTTTTAAAAAAATATTATGAGAAAAGTATGCTACAGGTTGATAAAAGCCATAAAATGGATAGAACGTGGAAACATTGTGCAGTGAAAGGTGCCAGTCAATGAACGATAACAAAGGCTGTGAATCAATTTATATGCAGTCTCCACAACAGGCATCTATACGTGTTGCATGAGCTCCTCCCGAGCAAAAGAGATTCTCAAAGTTCCCATACAGAATACCATAGATTAAAGAGTATAGATTTATTTTCAGGAGCAGGTGCCCAAAAGACTTCTATTAAGTAGATTACAAGTATTGATGTATGAGAGGCAGTGTGTATGTCAGGTGGTGGGTCTCAGACACAAACAGCTTCTCTACTGGGCACATTTGTTAGCAATGACACCTAGAGTGAGTGCCTTAGATCTAACACTGACCTTAGGCCATTCTCTGTTCCATGGGTTTTGGATGGGGCAGGCAGGGATTGGGGATGGGGATATGGGCTGGAGTTCCATTTGTCTCAGTAATTTCAAGATTCTAGGAGGCTGATCAGGATATCAGATTAATACAAAATATATCCATCTCTCTCTCCTCCCATGAAGGAGTGGAGAGGAAAATAAAATGAAAGGGAAGGAAACCAGCCTTCATTGATCTGCATTCCTGAAAATTCTCTGTATATTTTTTACAATTCTTAAGGAGATTAACTGATATAAACACACACAAACTTGCAGTCTGAACCACAGTTAACACATAACTCAATGTTGGACTTACCAGTCTATCTCCATTTTATCCTTTGGCCTGGATATAAAAGATACCTGGACCATGTCTGATTCTGGTTCCAGGAAGTAAAGGGGGAAAAAGCCACCAAGTACCAGGTCTCCATCTCTGTAGACACTTGACCTCATGGAATTATAACAGTTCCAGGGAGGCATATCCTGCGAACTGTATAAAGGATTCAGGAGTATGTTGAGAAACATCACAGTAAAGAACATGTCAACTCAACCCAAGTTAAAGTTAAAGTCTCTGTTGATATTTGTCTCAGCCCCCTGCAGGGAGAATAGATCTCTACATAGGGCACAACTGGTCCCAGTATTGCTGTATGCCCTCAACCTATAGACAGTGTGTGCTAGTCTACTGAGGCACACAGGGACACAGCTAGACTCACAAGGAAGATATTTCAAAGGGAGTCACAGGGCTGAGGCCTTGCCTTAATGTCCCTAAGATCAGATGAGCTCTGACTTCTATATATTTTCATTGCTAAACTTCTGTCCCATCCCAAAACTCATGGCATCACCTGAGGCTATGCACCTGCCACTCTCCATTGTGGGAAAAACAGCTTTGGAAAAACATGCTTTGAATTCTATTTTGTCCCTGGAGCATTGTGCGATATAGCCCTGTAAACCTCTGTGCATAGGGGCCAAGTATATTTGGGTCGGTCACCTGTTTTTGGGATTTGGTAATTGTAGAAAGAATTTCATAATGTGTACAGGAAAATATGTAGCATCTATGTGTTTGTGTGTGTGCCTCTGTCTGCTTAATTTGCTTTTTTCTTCATGTTCCTATCATTCCCGCCACTGCTGATACCAACTTCCACGTCTAATAGACACTGGCTGAGGACATGTGTGAGGACCTTCATATTTCATGCATACATGTGAAGTGAGAATTAAATGCATATTGCAAAGTTTCACACTTAACTCCTCTCATCTCCCTCTGTTTCTAATTCATCTCTTGGAACCACACTTTCTTGAATGCAGTAGGCCAGTCTATCATCTCTTCATTGGTGACCAAGGCTTGGTCATGTGCACTCTTTCAGGGAAACTCTCCAATTTTAGACAATAACCCAAGACTCAGAGGAAAATGTACACACTGTGGATATCATTGTGTTCCAAATGGTGCCTTGGTCATGCAATGTTATGCCATCCCAGGCACTGTTTGCAAATTGGAAGTCACTGAAGCTGTAGGACAGGCGTAATTGGAAGGAGAGGTTGGAGGTGCATGTGTACTCAGCAGTCCTTATTTTCCTCAACCTCCCTATTCTCAAGGTCTCTTTTTGGTTGAAGTGTAGTTATTTTGGTATATTTGAGGGCACCATTTCATGTGTTTAAATTGTGAGAAATTGATTGTTCATGCACCCTTGCAACAAATTGGGAATTGTTTTAACTCAATCAAGAAAAGTGTCTGGGCCAGCACCGCAACTCACTAGGTTAATCCTCTCCCTGCGGTGACAGCACCCTGGGTTCTAGTTCCTCTCAGGGTGCTGAATTCTGTGCCAGTTGCTCCTCTTCCAGTCCAGCACTCTGCTATGGCCGGGGAGGGCAGTGGAGGATGGCCCATGTGCTTGGGCCCTGCACCTGCATGGGAGATCAGGAAAAGCACCTGGCTCCTGGTTTTGGATCAGTGCAGTGCACCAGCCACAGTGCACCGGCTGCAGCGGACATTGGGGGGTGAACCAACGGAAAAGGAAGACCTTTCTCTCTGTCTCTCTCTCTTTCACTGTCCACTCTGCCTGTCCAAAAAAAGTGTATGAGGTAGTTGCAAGGATAGTTAGGTTATGAGCTATTGTAGAATCTGTCCCACAAAGCTTTGGTTGCAACTTTATGGAAGCTAATTTAGTACTTCAATAACTTAAGCTAAACATGGATGGAGATATTAATATTAATTTGTGTAGCTCACACAAGTGTGAACATACAGGATTATGTTTTTTAAAATAACTGTATTTTAGTTCAGAAATGAAATTCAAGTAGTTTTTTGTTCAACAATTACAAATACATCCATGGATTTTTTTCACATCTCACAATTTCTGTTTATAGACACCTTGTATTACCTGGTAGCCTCAAACTTACAAAAATGTAAAAATGCAATTTTATGTATGCATATCATATTAAATAGATTATTTTCTTTTTTTAACTGTATGAAGAATTATTTATTTTCACCAAGGCAGATGTAAGAAATGGCACAGTTTGGCTTCAGCCACTTTGCTTCCAAAAGTCCCGAGGTACACAGAGCCTGCTGCCCACCCTTTGGGCACTGAGGAGCACCACTCAGGCCTCTGACTAGGACCCACATCTGTGTGGTCCATGCTAGGGCAAAGATTCCTGAGAGCCACTGGTAACATTCTGCTCAGGGTCCTTGCTTGCTAAATAAAACCAGAATGTTTTACATAGATTATTTTCTGTCTCTATCAGTGGACTATTTATTGAGTATGATTTTCTTTGATATTATGAGAATCTGGGTATGACCAAAAAGAAAACTTCCAAATCTTCTGACTATATTGAAATTATCTATACTGTGAGCTAGCCCTTTTCTTCTGGATCACATGATGCCTGATGTAGAATATATTAGGAATATATTATTGGAATCCTTTGACAAATTCACTTCTTTTCTAAGGACTAAATAAGAACTCAGTGTATTTCAATAATGTTATTTTAAGTACCAATAGAAATTAGATGGTGAAATAAACCTTCTGAGGTTAAATTTTACATCTGGTATTTGCATTTTCCCTAGACTTTAATTCCTACAAATATTTTAATTAATGCGTTTGTGCCATGTACATGTATATACAAGTACTTAAATTTATTCTACACATAAGTGATGGATTCAAATAATAAAGGCATAAATTTCATACAAATTCATATAACTCCAGGAAAAGAAGGCATCCAGATATTGTAGTGATATTGCTTTCAAGATGAGCATGAGCATGTCATCTACAAATATGCAGCACATACTACATGGTGATGTAAAGGATCTTGTCATTGTACACATTGTAGAAAAGTGCTTCTGCACATTGGGAAGATGTAGGTCATGGCAGCACCGTGGGGCATTTTTGTGGGTGAGGCAGTCCCCATGCTGTTCTACATCATTGTGAGCACAGATAAGATCACATTTCACATGCCCAGTGCTTTAAGAAGAGTGACTCCCCACTCATAGCATGAAAGAAAAAATGCACCATCACCGGTTGTGTATGCTTTACAATTCTGACTGAGAAAGACATGAACATTGGATGTAGCATCATCAGGAGAGTGGTCTTTCCCTTATTTTCTCCTCTTGTCTTTGGGGAGCACAACCCTCTCTCTCAGCAACCACTTTTATGTTTTCACTCCATGACTAATGTAAATCTTTACTGCATTAATGTCTTACAGCCTTGGGGTTCATGTGTCACCACAGCATAACCTGAGTTACCTTTTATAATACAATCAATTTCCAGCCCAAAATCCACCAAAGCTACTGTGTTCTGTGTTTGGCAGGTATATGTTCCGACTGTGGCATGTTTCAAATGGGTCTTCCGTTAAGAGTCTCTGAGATGCCAATGCAGACCATTGGGTTCAGCAGAAATGGCCCATGTAGTTGGATTCCTAACACCTATATTGGAGATTTCTATTGAGTGCCTGGCTCTTGGTTTCTTGCCAGAGCCAGATGGGCTTCTGCCATTGATGTGTGCCTTTAGTGAGAAAACAGCAAATAGGAGCTCTCTGTTTTCTCTCCCTGTTTCTCTGCCTCTCAAACAAAACAGTAAGTGGTTGTAATGAAAATTTTCACTGGGTGTGCTTTGACAAAATCTGCTTTTGTGGAAGAGATTGTGGCAGGCTTGGGCTTGGACAGATGAGTGTGTTAATTCCAATGTAAATGTAACTGAGCCTTACATGCTCTTTGGGGAACCTTCAGGACTAGCATGGCCCTCAGTGTCATCCCAAGTGGAAATAAGATGTACAGGTCTTTACCTCTACACATTGAACAACCCTTGTTCCCTGGATGCCTTGTAAGAAACTTGTCTTAGGACAAGACATTTTTGTGTGCCTAAATGCCGCTTATGAGCCACAGTTCTATGATTAGTCAATAGCCAATATTCACAGAAGGTGCAAATAGGTATGTTAGCCCCAGACATTAATCAGAGTGGGGTCTCTCAGGTTGCTCTGTTTCCTAGCTGTATTACTTCTTCCACTTGTCAGTATTCTCAGAATCCAGCCAACTCCCTGGGATATGTTTTATGCCATGGTAGGCTACCCATCCTTGGCTTCTACATTTCCCATTCATCAGATGCAAGAGAATGGCGTGGGTTGAAATTTACATATGGCTCTACAGAATTAGAATCAATTTGCCTTTGGGGTTTTTAGAGCCACAATGTGTTCTGGTCTAGGCAGAACCTGATGACATGGTTCCAGCAATGACAGCAAGTGCTTTGTATTGTGTATGGCAATTATAGTTAGGGGGAGTAAATGCTCTTTGTAAAGAAAATGCAAAACATTCCTAAGGATGAATTGGTCCATGAGAAAGGTATTGAGATTTGGAATCATATGGATAGTTTGGGGCGGTATTGGGGGTACTTATAGATCTCCTGGATGGCAAAATAAAAGGCCAACATGTATGGGCAGTTCTTCCCTAGCCACCTATTGCAGTAGCAGATTTAGAGAGAAGGGTGATAGCCTGTCATTCAGTGCAGTTTCACAGCTAAACCCTGAGGGAGCCAAGTCTGGATTCAGGATGTTAGTGAGGCTCCAGGGTCCCTGGAGGATCGTGGAATGTCCTTCAGACTTCTAGGCAGCAAACTGTGTCAGTGCACCACCTCATCTTTATGAGCCCTTTGGGAAAGCTTTGGTAGATTCGCATGTGGTAGGTCATTTTTGCTTCAGAACAGAAACCAAGGTGCATCTCTGGTTTCTGTAAGTTCTGGAATAGTTTGATTAGAACTTTGTTTGCCACTTGTTAAAATATGTGAGAGTATTATCATCTTTGACCATATTCACCAGTGTGATTTTCCCAGCCTTTTTGATAATTTTCTACTCAAATATATCAACTCTTGTCAAACAGATTTATTAAGTTAGATTTTCAGTGAAACAAGTACATCCAATTCAGGACTTCCCGTATCAGAGAATTTACAGTGTGTACTTTGCTTCCATTGCTTGATTTCCTGGATACTGAATTTACCTTTGTCTTTTCACATTTGGCAATTGAACGTTCTCTGTATTTTCCCACATTTCCTGCCTGAAAATATGAGTTCTTGGAATTTAAGATAGGTTTATGTTATTGTGAATAAGAAAACAGATGTTCTGTTTTCTCACTATGAGTTTTTGAATTTTTTTTGCTCAGCTTTCCTTGGAATTCTGGACTTTATTTCCTACATTTTATCCACAATTTGAATGTCAGGAACATTGTTATTTGTTAATTATATGGGAAGAAATATATTTATCCAATCATTTTTTCAGTTGGTATACATTATTTTTTAGTTTTCAATTTTGAATTAACTAACAAAGTGCCATTTCAGTTTTGTACCTTCATATGAAGTATTTTCACAATTTCAAGTTTGCAGTGTTTCATTTTTAGTATAAAGGTACTTTTCTATTTTGTCACACTGTGTTGTATGTATTATCTTTACACATGAATTTAAAATTTTCTCCTGTGGTCTAAAAGGTGTTGCTTTCCTATACACCCCTGACTAAAATTGGATTTCTGATCATAGAGGGTACTCACCTGTGGGACACTAAATAGATCTGGTACAAAAATTACACTGCCGATGTCTTCCATTGAGTCATTTTGTATATTTTATAGACAACTTTTATTTAATGCATATAAATTTCCAAAGTACAACTTTTAAATTATAGTGGTTTTTCCACCATAACCACCCTCCCACTCACAAACTATCCCATCTCCTACTCCCTCTCCCATCACATTCTTCATTAAGATTTATTTTATTTTATTTTATTTCACAGGAATAGATAGTGAGAGAGAGACAGACAGAGAGAGATGTCTTCATTTTCCTTTGGTTCACCCCCCAAACAGCCGATATGACTGGCGTGCTGCACCAATCCGAAGCCAGGAGCCAGGTGCTTCCTCCTGGTCTCCCAAGTAGGTGCAAGGTCCAAGCACTTGGGCCATCCTCCACTGCCTTCCTGGGCCACAGCAGAGAGCAAGAGTGGAAGAGATGCAACTGGGCCAGAACCGCCACCCCAACCAGGACTAGACCCTGGGGTGCCAGTGCCACAGGTGGAGGATTAGCCTAGTGAGCTGCAGCACTGGCCAAGATTCATTTTAAATTATCTTTATATACATATCTTTATATGTAGAAGATCCACTTAGTATATACCACATAAAGATTTCAACAGTTTGCACCCACACAGGCACACAAAATATAAAGTATTATTTGAGTACTAGTTTTACCATTAATTCTCATAGTACAACACATTAAGGACAGAAATTCTACATGGGGAGCAAGTACACAGTGATTCCTGTTGTTGATTTAAAAATTGACACTCTTATTTATGATGTGAGTGATCACCCAGGGCTCTTGTCATGAGCTTCCAAGGCTATGTAAGCCTCTTGAGTTAAAAAACCCTGACCTTATTTAGACAAGGTCATAATCAAAGCGGAAGTTCTCTTCTCTCTTCAGAGCAAGGTACCTTCTTCTTTGATGGCTCATTCTTTCCACTGGGATCTCACTCACAGAGATATTTCATTTAGGTCATTTTTTGCCAAGGTATCTTGGATTTCCATGCCTGAGAAACTCTCCTGGGATTTTTAGCCAGATCTGAATGGGTTAAGGGCTGATTCTGAGGCCAGAGTGCTGCTTAGGGCATTTACCATTCTATGAGTATCCTTTTCTATGTGTATAATTTTTCCCATGTTGGATCATCTCTATTAAGTTCTGTACTATGACAAAGTTGGTAGAAAACTTGAAGACTGAAGAAAATATACTTGTAAAATTCCCATTTTATTATAACCAACTGGAAATACATTAATGCAAAAAGTCTGAGTAAATGTTATAAGAAAAGTGTGTTTCACACTGATACAAGGTATAACCTGGGTAAAACAAGAAAATATTGGGTAGAGAAAGAAGATCATCACAAAGGGTGACAAAGAAAAATAGATTCTTGTCTTTCCATAAGAAATGAATGTCAGACATAAGATGGGAAATTGATAAGCAAGACAGCAACATTGAATGAGGTAGTGCATTCATCAGAATAGATAGACACCTCTCTAGACAGATCTGGACACTGAAAGTCTTGGTTCTGTTTTCCAACACTTAATAGTGATGGTCTTGACCATCTCCTTGGTGTGCAGGAAGGATATCTACTCTCATCCCTGTCCTTGACACAAAGCAAACACTGATTTAGATGTTGTCCAGAGAATACGCATGCCTGGGCTCACTTGGCAGCTTTTTGCAATAGGAATAAGCCAGCCAGCAGTGAGCTGGGGACACAGGACACAGGCAGTCAAGCAGCCTGTATCCTCCACCCATGGCCACCCATGTCCCGGACTCCATCACTATTTAAAATATATGTGATTTTTTCAAGCAAGACTAGTAACTGCCAATACTAACAGAACTAAAAAAGGGAGAGACTGATCCAACATGGGAAGTAGGATACACAGCAGACTCATAGAATAGCAGATATCCTAATAAATCACTCTGGCCTCAGAATCAGCCCTAAGGCATCAGGATCTGGCTCAAGAACCCATGAGAGTATTTTTGGCATGGAAAGCCAAGACACTCTGGGGAAAAAAAAAAAAGAAGAAGACATAAATGAAAGATCTCTGCGAGTAAGATCCCAACGGAAGGAACAGGGCCACAAGAGAAGGAGGTGCCTTTCTCCGAAGGGAAGAGAGAACCTCCACTTTGACTATGACCCTGTCAGAACAAGATCCAAGTCGGTGAACACTAAAGGCTTCCATAGCCTCAGCAACTCATGACTACAGCCTAGGGAGATTGTTGACGCCATAAACAAGAGTGGCAAATTGTTAAATTAACAACAGTAGTCACTGTGTACTTACGGCCCATGTATGATCTGTCCTTAATGTGTTGTCCAAGGTGAAGTAATGCAATAACTAGGACTGAAACAGTATTTCTGCATTTTGTGTCTCTATGCGGATGCAAACTGACAAAATCTTTGCTTAATATATACTGAATCGATCTTCCGTATGGAAAGACAATTGGAAATGATAAAAAAAAAATTGGAAGTTACATAAAAATCAATCAATTAAAAAAATAATATCATGTAGGATCTCTGTCCCTAATGTGCTGTACAACATGATTTAAAGCTACAACTAGTACTCAAAGAGTATGCTTCATTCTAGGATGCTATGTGAGGGCAAATGGTTTAAAATCTTTTCTTAACACATACTAAACTGAACTCCTGTATACAAAGAGAATTGAAAATGAATCTGAATGGGAATGAAAGGGGAGAGGGAGTGGGGAAGGGGGAAGGGTAGTGGGGGGGGGAGGGGAGGTATGGGTGGGGAAGTCATTGCAATCCACAAGTTGTACCTTGGAAATTTATATTCTAAATAAGAAAAAAAATAAAAAATAAAAAATATATGTGTTTTTTTTGTTTGTTTAAAATAGAAGTTACCCAGAAAATTCTAAAAGTATGCTTCTTTCTGTTTCCATAAATCGACATCTAAAAATGATTTAGATATGCAGGTTATCTTAAATTTTAAGCCAACTAGAAATTTCTGATGTTTTAACCTGGGGAAAATGCATCTCCTTAATGTTTTGAATGCTCATTTAAGTGAGTGTCATTTTTAAGAAAAGCTGTAGTTTTTTCTGATTATTGTAGTAACTGTGTAAGTGTGGAGAATTTGGGATGAGTGATTCATCATCAAAGCACTTAAGCTGTTTGAGTATTTTGTCACCATCTATTACTATTAAAGAACATCATAACCAAATTTCATAAAACATGTATTTTAAAAAATTGATATAAATAATTAAATGAATATGAAATAGATGTTTAAGAAAATAGTCGTTAAAAAGCAACATAAGGAAAAGGTCATATGTTAAACTTACTTCACTTGCTATAGCTTTGTAAGTTATATGTGCCCAGAATTTTAAAACTCCACATACTTATGTTTAAATATTTTGTTATATGTATGGTAGAGTCTTGTTACTTCAGTATCTTCAGTTTTCAAAAACTTTTCCTTTGCATGTCACTTATTTTGGGGAGTGTCTTTTTTTTCTTTAAGTTTTAGAATATTGCCTAAACATGAGTAAATAAAGGCTTAAAAACTTTACTGAAATGAACATATATATTCTCTACGGTGTCCTAAGAACATTTGAAATATACTCTGCACTCAGAAGAGCTGAAGGCGCCTACACAAACAAACATTTTTACAATAATGCTCAGAACAATCTGTTCGTAACACTGAAACTGTGGAGAAAACATAAATAGACATTTGTGAATGAATAAATTGAGTGTGGGAAATCCGTAAGAATGAAAGTTATAAAGGTGTAAAAAGAATGAAGGATATGAGGGATTAGGGCAAGATGGAGGAATAGGAAGGCAGCACACTGATAGTCCGGGGAGAGACAGTTGAATAAAAGTGGAGATACTGCAGGTTCAAGGAAGAGTAGGGGAAGAAACAGCAGAGGAAACTCTTCCAGAACTAGTGATTCACCGTGGACCTTTGAGGAAAGCGTGGGAGCCCACAGTTTGGGACACCAGCGGCAGACTCAATGCACCAGTGCTGGAACATGAGGTGAGCCGAACCTCAATAACCCGAGACACCAGAAGGGAAGCGGAAAGAGGAGACTGCAGCAAACAAGGCTTGAAACCCTGTGGGGAAAAGTTCACCAGGCTAACTAGAAGAGAGAGAGAAAGAAAAAAGTGACCGATATGGACACGAGTTGCTCTCTCACTGCCCACCTCTCAAAGGTGAGCAAGACAAAGAGCAGGCGCCATTTTGGAATACGTCATAAGCAGGGTGACCTCAGGTCTGCACCGGCCCTGAGCCTCACAGAAAAACCTGACACTGGGCATGGGGGTGAAATAACAGGAGATTAGGACCTAATGAATGTGTGGTGCTAATGAACTGAGACTGTGAAAAAAGAGACTGTGGGGGAGAGAACTGATGGAATTCACCACATGAGTACTCACCAGAGACGCTACAGTTCAGTAGCATTGGTAGCCCAGTGGTGAGACTGCAGAAGAATTTGAACCCACACTGAAGGCCGCCGAGATTCCCGCTGTGGTCCTTGGGAAAGAGCTTCCAATCTTTGGCTCCTGTGGATATATCATTTGCCTGCTAACCACCCCCAATTCCATCCAGCTGTGTGGAATTACTTCCCTTTTGAATCAAAAATAAAGAAAGAAACAGAGAGAGATTTATGACGTCTAACCTGGGAGTGTCACCTTTGGCACACCCTCAACCTTGAGGAACCAAACAGAACTCTCAGGCCACACCCATCTCAAGCCTCTAAGGCCCCATTGAAAGCAGACAGTCCACTTATCTAGAGTCATAGTATAACAAGAAAAAATACCACAGGGAAGAACCCAATATGCCAAACAACAAAAGCAAAAACTGAGGTAACAAGAACAAGGAAGACACTATGGTGCCCCCAAATGAAAAAGACACCCCAATTCAAGATTACGAAGATGATGAGATAGAAGAAATCCAAGAAATGGATCTCAAAAAATTGATAAGAACACTAAGAAGTACTCAAAAACAAATTCTTGAACTACAGAAATCCTTAATGGACAAGGTAGAAAATCTCTCTCATGAAAATGAAACATTAAGGAGGAATCAAGCTGAAATGAAACAAGTAGAACATGAAACTGTGATAGTGACAAGAAATCATAATGAAGTGAAGAATTCAATAGATCAAATGAAAAACACATTAGAGAGCCTTACAAACAGAATGGGTGAGGCAGAAGAGAGAATATCGGACTTAGAAGACAGAGCACAGGAAACTACACAGTCAAACCAAAGACAAGAAGAGGAAATTAGAAATCTAAAAAATATTGTTGGGAATATACAGGATACTATTAAAAAACTGGGACAGAACGACCGCCCCAACTAGGACTAGGCTCTGGGGTGCCAGTGCCACAGGTGGAGGATTAGCCTAGTGAGCCACAGCACTGGCCAAGATTCAATTTAAATTATCTTTATATACAGAAGATCTACTTAGTATATGCTACGTAGAGATTTCAACAGTTTGCACCCACACAGGCACACAAAATATAAAGTACTATTTGAGTACCAGTTTTACCATTAATTCTCATAGTACAACACATTAAGGACAGAAATTCTATATGGGGAGCAAGTACACAGTGACTCCTGTTGTTGATTTAAAAATTGACACTCTTATTTATGATGTGAGTGATCACCCAGGGCCCTTGTCATGAGCTGCCTAGGCAATGGAAGCCTCTTGATTTCAAAAACCTTGACCTTACTTAGACAAGGGCATAATCAAAGCGGAAGTTCTCTCCTCCCTTCAGAGAAAGCTACCTCTTTCTTTGATGGCCCATTCTTTCTTCTAGTATCTCATAGAGATCTTTCATTTAGGTCATTTTTTGCCAGGTGTCTTGGCTTTCCATGCCTGAGAAACTCTCCTGGGATTTTTAGCCAGATCTGAATGGGTTAAGGGCTGATTCTGAGGCCAGAGTGCTTTTTTTTAGGGCATTTGCCATTCTATGAGTTTGCCGTGTATCCTGTTTCCCATGTTGGATCATATCTATTAAGTTCTGTACTATGACAAAGTTGGTAGAAAACTTGAAGACTGATGAACATATACTTGTAAAATTCCCATCTTATTATAAGTAACTGGAAATATACTCATGTAAAAAGTCTGAGTAAAATGTTATAAGAAAAGTGTGTTTCACACTGATACAGGGTATAACCTGGGTAAAACATGAAAATATTGGGCAGGAAAGAAGTTCATCACAAAGGGTGACAAAGTGAAATAAAGATTCTTGTCTTCCCATAAGAAATGAATGTCAGACATAAGATGGAACTGTGATAAGCATGACAGCAACATTGAATGAGGAGTGTATGCCTCAGAATAGATAGACACCTCTCTAGACAATTCTGAATACTGGAAGTCATGGTCCTGTTTTCCAACAGTCTCTTCTTCCAGGCCAAGGACCCCAGAGCTGAATCAGGGGATGTGCTTATGGGGTAGGCACAAACATCTTGGTGCCTGTCCTCTGCCTCTGAAAGGCCTGGGAGCAAATGGAAAAGTCTATATAAAGCATAACAAGGATGAGGACTTCAGCTTTCATGATCTTCCTTCCTCCCTTACATTTTGGACAACAGGGACAGAATATGCACAGGCATATACATACACTGACATACAGTCACAGTGTTACCTAACACATACACACAACCTTGAGCTTACAAGATGCTGACACTGTATTTTCTGGCTTGAACATAAGAGTCTGGTTGTGTCTCTTTCTGTAGACTTTCTCTGTGGACATTTATCTTCAGATAAGTTTGGCAGCTACTGACATATTTTTCCAGTGAAGTGTGCAATGGGTGCAGAAGTAGGCAGAGAAAAATCAGAGACGATGGCGTGTCAAAATCTCCCCAGCATAGAGTCAGAGACCAGAGTCTCAGCTGACATGGGGAGAACATGGGGTAGATGCTGCCTTCAGTCCACCCTCTACAGGCAGAACTGGTCTCTGTGTAGGGCACAGCCATGTCCCAGGACTTCTGTGTCCTCGGCCTATGAATATGCATGACAGTCTAGTGAGCCAGACAAAAACACAGCTAAAAGCCAAAGGGAGACATTTCTAAGTCACAGTACTGAGAAGTTGGCTTTTTGTCACTGTGATCAGAACAGGTCAGACCTGTTGGTCATTTTATTGCTTTATCCTTCTCTGTCCCAGGAACTCATGGAAGCACCCTGCCCTGATGCTCTGCACCTCCCACCTGCATTTTGTTGAAAAAACTGTTTGGAAAACATATATTTTGACAGGCTCTCCTCCCTGGCCTCTATGATTTCATCATGATCCAACAAGTGTTTAGGGACCAAAGAACCTTCAGAAAGAAGCAAGCATCTCTGCAAAATGTGTGCACAGAGCTCCCAGGGCTGTTGTGTCAGGAGAACGTTCAAGGTATTTGCACAGTTTGAAAGAATTGATATTGTAGATGGCGGAATAAGAAGGGAGCACACTGATAGTCCAGAAGAGACATTTTAAAACTCATGACCAGAGCCTAGGGAGATTACTGATGCCATAAACAAGAGTGTCAAATTGTTAAATCAACATCAGGAGTCACTGTGTACTTACGTCTCATGAGGGATCTGTCCTTAATGTGTTATCCAATGTGAAATAATGCTATTACTAGTACTGAAACAGTATTTTTACACTTTGTGTTTCTGAGTGGGTGCAAACTGATGAAATCTTTACATAGTATATATTGAATCGATCTTCTTTATATAAAGATAATTGCAAATGATTAAAAAATCTTGGTGTTAAACTGGAAATTGCATAGACAGTTAATCAATTTTTTTTAAAAAAATCATGTAGGATCTCTGTCCTTAATGTGCTGTACATTGTGAATTAATACTATAACTAGTACTCCAACAGTATTATCATTTTGTGTCTCTATGCGAGGGCAAACCATTGAAATCTTTACGTAATATGTACTAAATTGATCTTCTGTGTATAAAGAGAATTGAAAATGAAACTTGATGTGAACAGAAGGGGAGAGGGAGCGGGAAAGGGGAGGGTAGGGGGAGGGAGAGAAGTTGTCGGGGGGGGGAGCCATTGTAATCCATAAGCTGTTCTTTGGAAATTTATATTCTTTAAATAAAAGCTTTATATATATAAAAAAAAATAAAAATGGAGATACTGCAGGTTCAAGGAAGAGTATTGGAAGAATCAGAATAGGAAACTCTTCTGGAACCAGTAATTCACACTGGACCTGCGTGGAGAGCGTGGGAGCCCGCATTTTGGGACACCAGTGGCAGATTCAATACACCAGCACTGGAACGCTGGTGAGCCTAACCTCAACAGCCCAAATCACTGGCAGGGAGTGGAAAGAGGAGACTCGAGAGAACAAGGCTTGAAACTCTGTGGGGATAAGTTCACCAGGCTAACTAGGAGAGAGAGAGAGAGAGAGAGAGAAAGTGACTGATATGGACATGAGTTTCTCTTTGCCCACCTCTCAAAGTTGAGCAAGACAAAGAGCAGGTGCCATTTTGGACATATGTCATAAGCAGGGTGACCTCAGGTCTGCACCAGCCCTGAGCCTAGCAGAAAAACCTGACTCTGGGCAGGGGGTGAAATAACAGGAGATTAGGACCTAATGAATGTGTGGTGCTAATGACCTGAGACTGTGAAAAAAGAGACAAGAGGGAGAGAACTCATGGAATTCATGAATTCATGTGAGTACTCTCCAGAGACACTACAATTTGGTAGCATTGACAGCCTAGTGGAAGACTGCAGGAGAATTTGAGCCCACACTGAGGGCCACAGAGATTCCCTCTGTGGTCCTTGGGAAAGAGCTTCTGATCTCTGGCTCATGTGGGTATATCATTCGCCGGCTAACCACCCCCAATTCCATTCAGCTATGTGGAATTACTTACTTTTGAATAAAAAAAAAAAAGAAACAGAGAGAGATTTATGACGTCTAACCTGGGAGTGTCACCTTTGGCACACCCTCAACCCTGAAGAACCAAACAGAGCTCTCAGTCCACACCCATCTCAAGACTCTAAGACTCCATTGAAAGCAGACAGTCCACTCAATCTAAAGTAATAGTATAACAAGAAAAAACACCACGGTGAAGAACCCAATATGCCAAACAACAAATGCAAAAACTGAGGTAACAAGAACAAGGAAGACACAATGATGCCCCCAAATGAAAAAGACACCCCAATTCAAGATTACAAAGATGATACAGAAAAAATGCAAGAAGGAGATCTCAAAAAATTGATAAGAACACTAAGAAGTACTCAAAAACAAATTCTTGAAACACAGAAATCCTTAATGGACAAGGTAGAAAATCTCTCTCATGAAAATGAAATATTAAGGAGGAATCAAAATGAAACGAAACAACTAGTAGAACATGAAACTGTGATAGTGACGAGAAATCATAATGAAGTGAAGAATTCAATAGATCAAATGACACACACATTTGAGAGCCTTACAAACAGAATGGGTGAAGCAGAAGAGAGAATATCAGACTTAGAAGACAGAGCACAGGAAAATATACAGTCAAACCAAAGAAAAGAAGAGGAAATTAGAAATCTAAAAAATATTGTTGGGAATCTACAGGATACTATTAAAAAACCCAACATTTGCATTCTAAGAGTTCCTGAAGGCATGGAGAGGGAGAAAGGATAACAAGGCCTTTTTAGTGAGATAATAGCAGAAAATTTCCCAGTTTTGGAAAAGGACTGAGCCATCCTAGTACAGGAAGCTCATAGAACCCCTAATAAACATGACCAAAAGAGATCCTCACCATGATACATTGTAGATAAACTCACCACAGTGAAACATAAAGAAAAGATCTTAAAATGTGCAAGAGAGAAACATCAGATTACTCTCAGAGGAGCTCCAATTAGACTCACAGCAGACTTCTCATCAGAAACCATACAAGCTAGAAGGGAATGGCGATACATAGCCCAGATACTAAGAGAGAAAAACTGCCAGCCCAGAATATTATATCCTGCAAAGCTCTCATTTGTGAATGAAGGTGAAATAAAGACCTTTCACAGCAAACAGAAATGGAAAGAATTTGTCGCCACTCATCCAGCCCTGCAAAACATGCTCAAAGATGTGTTATATACAGAAACACAGGGACACAGCCATCAACATGAAAGAAGGTAAACGAAGGTACAAAGAGATCAAGAAACTCCACAATATCAAAACAGACGACTCACTTAAAAGATGGGCCAAGGACCTCAATAGACATTTTTCCAAAACGGAAATCCAAATGGCCACAGACACATGAAAAAATGATCAAGATCACTAGCAATCAGGGAAATGCAATTCAAAAGCACAATGAGGTTTCACCTCACCCTGGTGAGAATGGCTCACATTCAGAAATCTACCAACAATAGATGCTGGAGAGGATGTGGGGGAAAAGGGACACTAATACACTATTGGTGGGAATCTAAACTGGTTAAGCAACTATGGAAGTCAGTCTGGAGATTCCTCAGAAACCTGAATATAACCCTACCATTCAACCCAGCCATCCCACTCCTTGGAATATGCCCAAAGGAAATTAAATTGGCAAACAGAAAAGCTGTCTGCACATTACCAACCCAAATGCCCATCAACAGTAGACTGCATAAAGAAATTATTGGACATGTACTCTATAGAATACTATACAGCAGTCAAAAACAATGAAATCCAGTCATTTTCAACAAATGGAGGAATATGGAAAACATCATGCTGAGTGAATTATGCCAGGCCCAAAGGGACAAATATCAAATGTTCTCCCTGATCGGCAACAACTAAGTGAGCACCAAAGGGGAAACCTGTTGAAGTGAACTGGACACTATGAGAAATAGTGATTTGATCAGCTCTTGTGCTGACTGCTGTTGTACAATGTAATAATCTATCCATGTTAGTATTTTTTTTTATTCTAGTACTATTGGTTGAACTCTGTAATCAATACAGAATTATCCTTAGGTGTTTAAATTTTAACTGAAAATTGATCCCTATTACATATAAGAGTGTGATTAAGAGAGGGAGGAGATGTACAATTTGGGACATGCTCCATTGGACTTGCCCCAAATGATGAAGTTAGAAATGTGCCAGGGCATTCCAATACAATCCCATCAAGGTGGCATGTACCAATGCCATCTCACTAGTCCAAGTGATCAATTTCAGTTCACAATTGATCACACTGATAGGTCTAAAAGTCAAAGGGATCACACAAACAAGACTAGTGTCTGCTAATACTAACTGATAGAATGAAAAAGGGAGAGAATGATCCAACATGGGAAGTGAGATACACAGCAGACTCATAGAATGGCAGATGTCCTAAATAGCACTCTGGCCTCAGAATCAGCCCTTAAGGCATTCGGATCTGGCTCAAGAGCCCATGAGAATATTTTAGGCATGGAAAGCCAAGACACTCTGGAAAAAAAAAAAAAAAACCTAAATGAAAGATCTCTTTGAGTGAGAACCCAGTGGAAAAAACGGGGCCATCAAAGAAGGAGGTACCTTTCTCTGAAGGGTGGAGAGAACTTCCACGTTGACTATGACCTGTTGGAATAAGATCAAAGTTGCTGAACCCTAAAGGCTTCCATAGCCTCGGCAACTCATGACTAGAACCTGGGGAGATTACTGATGCCATAAACAAGAGTGTCAAATTGTTAAAGCAACATCATGAGTCACTGTGTACTTACATCTCATGAGGGATCTGTCCTTAATGTGTTGTCCAATGTGAAGTTATGCTATAACTAGTAATGAAACAGTATTTTTATTTTTTTTTTATTTTTTTTTTATTTTTTATTTTTTTTTTTTTTATTTTTGACAGGCAGAGTGGACAGTGAGAGAGAGAGACAGACAGAAAGGTCTTCCTTTTGCCGTTGGTTCACCCTCCAATGGCCGCCGCGGACGGTGCGCTGCGACCGGCGCACCGCGCTCCTCCGATGGCAGGAGCCAGGAGCCAGGTGCTTTTCCTGGTCTCCCCTATGGGGTGCAGGGCCCAAGCACCTGGGCCATCCTCCACTGCACTCCCGGGCCACAGCAGAGGGCTGGCCTGGAAGAGGGGCAACCGGGACAGAATCCGGCGCCCCGACCGGGACTAGAACCCGGTGTGCCGGCGCCGCAAGGCGGAGGATTAGCCTGTTGAGCCACGGCGCCGGCGAAACAGTATTTTTACACTTTGTGTTTCTGAGTGGGTGCAAACTGACAAAATCTTTACTTCGTATATACTGAACTGATCTTCTGTATATAAAGATAATTGAAAATGATTTAAAAAACTTTTTGCTAAATTCGAAATTGCATAGAAAATTAGTCAATTTTTTTAAAAAAAAAACATGTAAAATCTTTGTCCTTAATGTGCTTTACATTGTGAATTAATACTATAACTCTTACACCAAGAGTATTTTCACTTTGTTTCCCGATGTTAGGGCAAACTGTTGAAATCTTTATGTAATATGTACTAAACTGATATTCTCTACAGAAAGAGAATTGAAAATGAATCTTGATGTGAATGCAAGGGGAGAGGGAGTGGGAAAGGGGGGGTTGCAGGTGGGAGGGAAGTTGTGTGGGGGGAAGCCATTGTAATAAATAAGCTGTACTTTGGAAATTTATATACTTTAATTAAATCTTTATAAAAAAGAATTGATATTGTAATCAACAAATTCCCAATTATAGCTTTCCATATGAAGGCTCTTCAAGAAGATGAAGTGAGAATATCAAGGTGCACCCCAGGAACTCTATCCACTACTGTCTCCTATCACTTCCAGGTCTACACTACCCTGCTGCATTTATAAATGGCAGAGTCAATTCCAGATAAGGGTACATTTTCATCTTTCTCACCTACCCCTGCACAGAATTAATTAACTCACTCTTTATCCTGATTTTTTTATTGATGGTCATTATTCTTCACTGCGAGAAACCTAGTAGCAACCGCATTGCCTTAACAACTAGATTAGGTCTCTTTCCCACAAGATTCAATCACAGAATAGGGCAAAGAACAATAATTCAGTAAGCACATGAAGGATAAGTATTTGATGGATAACAGCATCATGCAACAGAAGTCAGAGTGGAGGTAGTCCTGCCAAATCAAGAATGATAAGGGTGATGAGCTTCAGACACAGAAGTGTTCTGGTGCAACTTTGCCACAACTGCCCTAATCTGAGACTTAGCTGCTCCCAACAGGGCTCTCTAATGCATTTCCTTTGCCAATGTGTCCTCAAAGTAATGCCAGAAAATTCTTACCTTTAAATTTTGACTAATGTAGTACACACTAAGTTTTTTTTTTTTCCAAATAAACCTAAACCATACTTCCACTTCACACACACAAAGAATGAAAAAGGTGAATAGGTGTGTGAATGTTGTGGCATTTTCTAGATTTCCTGAAGAAATTTTGACAGAATAGTTGTTGCCATTGTGGACAAGTGGCTGACTTTGGGGACCTCAGGGTGACTGAGGAACAGATTGTAAAGAATGGGTTGGGGTGGACAGCTTTGCCTTGTGCCTCCTGACATCAGGATCTGAATCCTTGTGAATGGTTCTGACTTTTCCTCCCCAGGATGTGTGAAGAGCTGACTGTATCCCAGGTCCAAGGTGGCTCTTCCTCTCCAATTGAATTTAGCTGAATATTCCAGCCTCTCACCTCCACCAACATCCCAGGCGATGGTCATTGCAGGCTTTCTCTGGGTCAAAAAGATCTGAGCACAGGACCCTTTATTGGAAAAGCGTTTGTGGTGAGAGGTTTGGAGAGGATTTGCTTTCTGAAAGACCTGCATATCTGTGAAAGAGGGTCTTTGGGGGCCACAGGACAGGATAGGTGGTGAAGTGGGAGGCAACTCTGGATGAGAGCATGGCAGTGTGAGCATGGTGTGTTCAGAACAAGATGGGTCCTGACCATCTCCTTGGTGTGCAGGAAGGACATCTACTCTCATCCCTGTATTTGACACAAAGCAAACACTGACATAGATGTTGTCCAGAGAATATGCAAGCCTAGGCTCACTTGGTAGCCCTTTGCAATAGGAATAAGCCAGCCAGCTGGGGACACAGGACACAGGCAGTCAAGCAGCCTGTAAGCTCCACCCACGGCCATGCATGTCCTGGGATCCAACACTATTTAAAATATAACAATAGAAGTTACTCAGAAAATTCTAAAAGTATGCTTTCTTCTGTTTCCATAAATTCACATCTAAAAATGATTTAGATAAGCAGGTTATCTTAAATTTTAAGAAAACTAGATATTTCTAATGTTTTAACTGTGCGGAAATGCATCTCCTTAATGTTTTGAATGCTCACTTGAGTGAGTGTCATTTTTAAGAATAGCTGTAGTTTTTCTGATTATTGTAATAAGTGTGAAGAATTTGGGATGAGTGTACTCATCAACAAAGCACTTGAACTGCTTGAGTGTTTTGTCACCATTTACTACTATTAAAGAACATCATAACCAAGTTTCAGAAAACATTTATTTTAAAAATTGATATAAATAATTAAATGAATATTAAATAGATGTTTAAGAAAATAGTCATTAAAAAGCAACATAAGGAAAAGGTCATATGTTAAACATACTTTACTGGCTATAGCTTTGTAAGTTATATGTGCTCAGAATTTTAACACTCCACATATTTATATTTAAGTATTTTGTTATTTGTATAGTAGAGTCTTGTTACTTCAGTATCTACACTATTTTCAAAAACTTTTCCTTTGCATGTCACTATTTTGGTGAGTGTCTTTGTTTCTTTAATTTTTAGAATATTGTCTAAACATAGTAAGTAAAGGCTAAAAATCTTTACTAAAATAAACATGTATTCACCACAGTTTCCTAAGAACCACTTGAAATATACCCTGTACTCAGAAGAGCTGAAGGCGCCTCCCCAAACATCTATTTTTACATGAATGCTCAGAACAATCTGTTCATAACACTGAAAGTGTGGAGAAAACATAAATAGACATTTGTGAATGAATAAATTGAGTGTGGGAAATCCATAAGAATGAATGTTATGTAGCTGTAAAAAGAATGAAGGATACCTGTTATAATTTGGATGAATTGAAAATGCAATGCCATGTAAATGAATTTAGATCTAAGAGGTCATATTTTATCTCATTCCATTGCTAGGAACTGTCCAGAACAGGTAAACTCATATCAACTAAAGGAGATGAATGGTTGCATGAACCATGTTCATGGAAGCCTGCTAGTGGCTTCTTAGTGGAGAAAGGCTTTGAATATGGGTGATGTAAAGGGCTTCAGTCTACACAGACATGAAAATTGAACAAACCTGTGGAAATATTTTATGCAAACTCATTGTAGAATGTGAATGTGAAAGTACCATGATACCACTTCCTTGTACAATACTTCAGTGATTCATATTGGATATATGAATTTCAGAATGTTTACATCATTCTTTCTTGTGTGAAATTGGAACAAGAACTCTAAGCAAAGGCCAAAACAGAGAGCGGTCAAATGATAGAGGTCACAATTTTAGAATCATTCCTATGTGATCATGAAAACTACCTACATATGTGATAAAGATACCATTTCAAAATAGGTAGGCCATAATTATTTACTAAGAGGTTTGTGAACAATACAGCATCCGAAGAGAAGACTGCTCAAGGATGAGTTGACTCTTGTATTTGGGAAAGAAATTCTACTTAAATTATTACCACAAAATGGCAAATTCTCAATAACTTCAGGGAAGCAACAAAAGCAAGTATAACTGAGTCATGTTATCAAACATGGATATTTATAGCATCTAAGTTGATAAACAAAGTGGATACTAATTAGTATGCATATTTTCTGGGATAATCCTATCATATCAAATATTGCTGTTTATAGGTCGGCTCTGTTTCAGATTTAAAAATATCTCCTTTTACTTTATATTGAAATATTTCTAGCCTGATTTTTCTTTTTGAGAGGCAGAGTGAGAAACATAGAGAAAGAGAGAGATGGTTGAGAGCCCAACTTTTCACTGCTTCAACTCTCAGTGCCCACAGTAGCTGAACCTTGGCTGAGGCCAGAGTCTGGAGCCAGACAGAGTCGACTGACAGGGACCCAATAGCTCTGAGTTATCACCACTCACTCAAGGGTTTATTTTCCTGGGAATCTGGGGTGAGGGGTCAAGCCAAATTACAAACCTAAGTAGCATAATGTGGGACAAGGTTATCTTAATTGCCTGGCTGGATGCCTAAACAACAATTGTCTTTGGTTTTGCTTATTTTATAATGTTGGAATGCTAATTCCCTTTGGTTTTTGATTACAAAGGTTGAAAATGTGAAGAAACGCATGAGAAAAATATCAGGATCTCCTAGAACTGCGTTGGTTCTTTAAAGCTTTCAAAGAATTTTGATCAGGTTTTATGAGAATAATGTAGCACTTGGGGGCAAAGATGCAGCCCAGGAGCCCTGCAAAGATGGAGAAGACCTCCACGGCCACCATGACCTTCCCCTTGGTGCTGTGGTAGACAGGCAGGAAGGTCACCCAGACGCTGCAGAACACCAGCATGCTGAAGGTCAGGAACTTGGCTTCATTGAAGGTGTCAGGCAGATTCCTGGCTAGGAAAGCCACAGTGAAGCTGGCCAGGGCCAAGGAGCCCAGGTAGCCCAGGACACAATAGAAGGCGGTGGCCGAACCCTTGTTGCACACCAGGATGATGTGGCTGTGCTCAGATTGTGTATCTAACTCAATAAATGGAGGAGAAGTTCCCAACCAGATGCCACAGAGAACCAGTTGGATCAAGGAGCAGATGGAAATGATGAAGTTAGAAGCTCCTGATACCAGCAATTGCCTGATAGTTCTTCCAGGTTTCAGAGCTTTGAAGGCCAGAAGCACAGTGATGGTCTTGGCCAGCACGGCAGAAACAGCCACTGTGAACACAAGGCCAAATGTTATTTGCTGGAGAATGCAGGTGGCTGTGTTGGGACGGCCAAGGAAGAGTAAGGAGCAGAGGAAGCACAGGAGGAGGGCAATGAGCAGGATGTAGCTGAGGGTCCTGTTATTGGCCTTGATGATGGGAGTGTGTTGGTGCTTCACAAAGACCCAGAACACCACAGCTGTGATAACAGAGAAGCACAGAGCCACACAGGCCAGAGCCATCCCCAGGAATTCCTCAAAGCCTAAGAAGGTCACCAGCTTGGGGAGGCAGTGACTTCTCTCCCTGTTTGGGTACTCGTGATCTGCACACGGGATGCACTGCTCTGCATCTGTGGAGAAAAGCAAGACTTTGTGTTTACATTTCATAATTTGCTCCTTTTCCCCTCTTAATGAAAATGGTCACCTTTGCAATGTCATGATGAGTCCAGCCTGTTCTGATGTATACCAGAACACACTGAAGTCTTTTTCTGCACTTCTGACCTAGTAAGAATGCTCCTTTGCAGGTGGACAAAACTCATTAAAAGAAGCTCCTTACTGCATGGGTCTCAGTGGGCTCATCTTGTTGCTCAGTGATTTTTTTAAAATGTCTTTATTTCTATAAAGTGATGTATTTCCTATATTTTATATGGGCATGGATTCTTACAAGCCCTCATGTCTACTGTCCCCAGTGTATTTTTGAGGAGAAGCCTTCTGTTCACAAGGTTAGACTATTTATCTGGGGTCATATTTTTAAGGTTTTTCTTACTTTTTCTGAAAAGGAGATGACCTGTATAAATGATAAGGCATTCCGGGGTTCTCCATACATTAATGAATATTCTTTATTTCTACATGGACTCATCTTGTCAGTATTTCCATATAAATGCTGATCTACTATGATTGAATAGAAGAGAAATGTAGCTCATTGTTTTTTTTGTGGTTATACTGGAGTAAGTGATATTTTCATGACTTTATTGAAAGAGAACTTTGCCTCATGTTCATGTGAAAACATGGCTTGTTCACCATTTTATCTCATGTGAACACCGCATTGGGTGCCACATTGTCTCACTTGAAGTGATGCATTTCTGCTACTACAGCATGAAAGAAGTCATTAAGAACAGGCCATTTGGTGAATATGTCTCTGTTTTAATCAAATGTCAATTGAACTGCCATAACTTGGTTGAGTTTTGTGGTATGGTAGGTAAAGCCACCACCTGCAATGCTGGCATTCTATATGGACATTGTTTTGTGTTCCAGTTGATCAGTTTCCAATCCAGCTCCTTGTGAATGGCCTAGAAAAAGCAGCAGAAAATGGCCCAAGTACTTGGGATTCATGCACCCATGTAGGAGACCTAAATGAAGCTCCTGCCTTTTGGCTTCTGCCTGGCCAAGCCCAGACCTTTGTTTCCATCTAGTGGGTGAATGATTAGATTGAAGCTCATCCTCTCTCTGTCTCTCTCTGTCTCTCCCTTGTTTTCTGAATCTCTGATTTTCAAATAAACTGAATATTGTTTTTTATTTGGCAGGCAGAGCTAGACAGTGAGAGAGAGAGAGAGAGAGAGAAGAGAGACAGAGAGAAAGGTTTTCCCTCTGCTGGTTTACCCCTCAAATGGCTGCCAGCTTCCTCCTGGTCTCCCATGCAGCTGTAGGGGCCCAAGCACTCGGCCCATCCTGTGCTGACCTCTCAGGCTATAGCAGAGAACTGGACTGGAAGAGGAGCAACTGGGACTAGAAGCCAGTGCCCATGTGGGATGCTGGTGCTGCAGGTGGAGGATCAACCAAGTGAGCCCCAGTGCCGGCCCCTAAAATGAGTATTTTTTTAAAAAAGAATCAAAATGTTGTTAGTTGGGCTATATTTACAGTAAGAGTCCTACTCAGCTTTTATACTTGGTTCTCATGCCAGAATACAAGCTTAAGGGACTGGAATTGTGATGCAGGTGGTAAAGCCACTGCCTGTAATGATGGCATCCCATGCAGTCACCAGTTCATGTCCTGGCTGATCCTCATCCAAACCAGTTCCGTGTAAATGTGCATCAGAATCCAGCAGAGGAAGGCCCAAATTCTTGGGCCTCTGCAAGATCTCAAGGAAGCTTCTGGCTTTGCCCTGGTCCAGTCTGGATCATTGCCACAGCCTGGGAAGTGAATCTACCTGATGGAAGATCTTCTCTGTCACTCTCTCCTTCTTCATTACGCTCTTCCTCTACCTGTAACTCCGACATTCAAATAAATAAAAATATTTTGTAAAAAAAGGATATAAGCATATCAAAAATTTAGAGAAATTTTCTCTTACAATTCTTTTCAATGTGTAACCTTTACTTTTCATAGAATGTGCAAGTGCTTCAGGCACCTGTCTCGGAGATACACTGGGCACACATAGGCAGGTGTATATTGTAAAATGGGTCAATGCATGATACTTATTTTTTATTCTTTCATTAACTTACTGTATGTTGAATATTTTTACAGATATTGGAACTCTTTTTCATTATCTTCTTCATAGCAGAAACTAAATATAGCTTATTTGAAGTTACTGAAGTAAAAATATTTGTAGAGCTGAGATATGTGAAATGAAACATTGTCTTCGGGCTTGCTGCAGAAACTTGGCCTGTGGAAGACGCCACACCACCAGCAGAGTTGTGGGTGCTGACAGATAATCGTGGTGTTCTAGGGCCCTGCAGAAATTGGGTCTTAGGCTGGGTGGCATCTGGCAGTCATGGATAACACTTGCTTTTCCAGTCAGTGTGGCCATGGGATCCCAAGTGTCTTGTTGCTTTGTGGCAAGATTTTTGTGTGATATATATTATTTTTTTTAATGGAAGTGATTCCTGAGCTGCAGGAAACTTTCTGAAGCCTCAGATTTGTGTGTTTCTAACCATCAGGAGGGTCTCCAACTAAACTGGTCCCTGCTTGCCCCTTCTCCCTGTCATTGTTTAGCATTCTTGTCAAGTTGCCTTGCTTGGCATTGTCTGTCACACATAGCTTTAGTCTCGTGACTGGAGCTGGAAAGGGAGGAGTCCCTGATGCTGTGTGACGGCTCAGGGAGGAGGCCTCCCTGTACACCACCTTGCTAAGTGGGCTGGGGAGAGCAGGGTGTCATTTCTGTGTTGGTGGGAACCTGGTCCAGTAAGATGGAAACTTGGCTAAGATTCCCCTTGGAACACCTTAGTGTTTATTAGCTTCTGACTTGTGTTGTAAGCTCAGTGCCAAAATTTGGAGATATCTTGAGTTCTTCTGTTCATGGCCTTTATTTACTGTGACTAATGAGCTTCCTAATAAATCTTTGCGAGACTTAAAAAAAAAAAATTTTTTTTAAATTTCTTTTTCTTGCCTGATGGCCCTGGCTAACAGTTCTAGGACTATATTGAATAGCAATGGTGAGAGTGGGCATTCCTGTCTGGTGCTAGTTTTCAATGGAAATGCCTCCAACCTTTCCCCATTCAATATGATGCTGGCCATTGGTTTATCATAGACTGCCTTAATTGTGTTGAGGAATGTTCCTTCTAACCCCAATTTGCTTAGGGTTTTCAACATGAAAGGGTGTTGTATTTTGCCAAATGCTTTCTCTGCATCTATTGAGATAATCATATGATTTTTGTTTCTCAATTTATTAATGTGTTCCTTTTACCATTAATCCTATCTTTATGGTGAATTAGGAACTTAAAATGTTCACTTTAACTAGTTGGTGACATTGATACATGCCAACTTAATGTGATTTAGGATCCCATGCTTGTAGAAACCTAATTTCAAGAAAGCTATAATTTGGACAGTTTATTTAGTTGTTAATTCCAATAATATTTAATTTATCATGGAGAATTTATTCATTAAATGTTGTCCATTGAAATTATTTTAAATATTATAATGACTTAATTTTTAATTTAAAAAAGCAATCTAGTTATTTTTTTAAAAAAAGAAGCATCCAGTATAGTAGTATTTTATATGATATGACTTCTACATGACATTTTCATAGATTGCTCTTAATGACTATTAAATATTTATTTCATAATGCATTTATTATTTATATTACTTTTTTAAAAAGCATGTTTTCCGGGCTGGCATCATGGCACAATAGGATAATCCTCCTCCTGTGGTGTTGGCATCACAGATGTGTACCAATCCTAGTGTGGCTTCTCCTCTTCCAATCCAGCTCTCTGATATGGCCTGAGAAAGCAGTCAAAGATGGCTCAAGTCTTTGGGACCCTGCACCCACGTGGGAGACTGGGAAGAAGCACCTGGCTCCTGGCTTCGGATCAGCACAACTCCGGCCATTGCAGCCATTTGGGGAGTGAACCAATGGACGGAAGACCTTTCTCTCTGTCTCTCCTTTTCACTTTGTGTAATTCTACTTATCAAATTAAGTCTTCAAAAAAATTAAAAAAACATGTTTTCTTTTTTTTATAACGCTTTTATTTAAAGAATATAAATTTCCAAAATACAGCTTATAGATTACAATGGCTTCCCCCGTATAACTTCCCTCCCACCCGCAACCCTCCCTTTTCCCACTCCCTCTCCCCTTGCTTCACATCAAGATTCATTTTCAATTATCTTTATACACAGAAGATCAGTTTACTATATATTAAGTAAAGATTTCAACAGTTTGCCCTCACATAGCAACACAAAGGGAAAAATACTGTTGGAGTACTAGTTATAGTATTAATTCACAATGTATAGCACATTAAGGACAGAGACCCTACATGATATATTTTTTAAATTGATTAATTTTCTATGCAATTTCCAATTTAACACCAAGATTTTTTTTCATTTTTAATTATCTATATACAGAAGATTGATTCAGTATATACTAAGTAAAGATTTCATCAGTTTGCACCCACACAGAAACACAAAGTGTAAAATACTGTTTCAGTGCTAGTTATAGCATTACTTCACATTGGACAACACATTAAGGACAGATCCCTCATGAGATGTAAGCACACAGTGACTCCTGAAGTTGATTTAACAATTTGACACTCTTGTTTATGGCGTCAGGAATCTCCCTAGTCATGAGTTGCCGAGGCTATGGAAGCCTTTAGGGTTCACTGACTTCAATCTTATTCTGACAGGGTCATAGTCAAAGTGGAGGTTCTCTCCTCCCTTCAGAGAAAGGTACCTCCTTTTTTGATGGCCCCATTCATTCCACTGGGATATCACTCACAGAGATCTTTCATTTAGGTCTTCTGTTTTTTCCAGAGTGTCTTGGCTTTCCATGCCTAGAATATTCTCGTGGGCTCTTGAGCCAGATCTGAATGCCTTAAGGGCTGATTCTGAGGCCAGAGTGCTATTTAGGACATCTGCCATTCTATGAGTCTGCTGTGTATCTCGCTTCCCATGTTGGATCATTCTCTCCTTTTTTGATTCTATCAGTTAGTATTAGCAGACACTAAAAAACATGTTTTCTAAAACTAAGTGATGAGGTTCTTTAATACTACTGAATGATGATGAAATACTCTAGTGGTGTAAGTGCTTTGCAAATGAGTACCCCCATCCCAGATTTTTTCACACTTAAACACATACTAAAAAAATCAGAAAAACTACAATTGTTCTTAAAAAAGATACTGAAATGAAGTAAGTATTTTTTTTAAATTTTGATCTATTTATTTAATTTAAAAAAAGGAAGGGGAAAGAGATCATCACCAAAAAAATAGTAGTTACCCCCAACCCATCCCCAAAGCTCTAGCCAGTCCCATGAGCATCACCCCACCCCACTCAATGCCTGACTCTCAGAAGGTGGCTCGCCCAGCCCCTGACATTGCCTTTGAAGGCACAGGGCCAAGGGTGCCAGTTTTGGCTCTCAGCAGCTTAGTCAAACCAGACAAACTGGTGGGCTAAAGTCCCCAAATTCTTTCCAGGTTTTCTGCCCATTGGCTGAGCACATGCAAACTGCCATCAGCTTGTAAGACTGGAGGGAGGGGCTTAAGAGCAGGAGAGTGGCAGAGGAGAGAAAGTCTAGGTCACCCAAGCCTCTTCCTGGGCTACCGGCTCTGGATCCAGACTCAAAGTGAGGTCGTGGTGGATGGCACCAAGTTTCTTGGAAAAGAAAACCATCCCTCGAGGAGGAGGAGCTAAGATGTGCCATGCAAAAGAGTTCTTCTTGCGGAGGCACAAGAGAAAGGGCAGCGTGTGCTCCCAGTGGAGGGCGTGGCAAGGAGGCTCTTTAAGTACCATGACATAAGACAAGAGGCAGAGAGAATCCTGAGGTATGGGCCAGATGTGAGACTGCTACACACACAGGTCAACCTAAGAAGCCTTCAGGAACCCTCAAAGCCAAATCCTGGCTGCACACAGTGGCTCTACATAGTGCTGCAGGAGATTCAGCTTGTGAACCAGGTCGAGGTCAAGGTCACGCTGCCTAGCTGTTGGTGCTGGGGGGCTATTACATTTTATTTTCAGAGGGATGAGGTGGGAAAAGTGGCCATGATCTAGTAAAAAAAAGACCTGCAAGAAGCAGAAAATATTTAGGGAACATTTTAATATATATTTTCATATACATATTTAAAATTAAGAAAAATAAAACTAATTGAAGCCATGCCCTGTGCAAAAAAAAAAAAAAAAAAAAAGGAAAAGGGAAAGAAAAAGAAAAGTATTTAAAGTGAGACCTCTGTCTGTTGCTCTGGTCTCAACGTAAGAGTCACAGTCAGCTTGTTATTTTTATTTTGGAAGCAAAGATGTAAAAGTTTCTGTCAATCACTCAGAAGGCAAATGTAACCACTTATAAAAACAGAAAGGCAGGAACAGACTAGGAAGGGAAAGGGCAGAGTGGGAAGGGAGCTTGAAAATAAAGTTAACAAGGTGACTGTTCTAGGAGGGGCTGTGAAAAGGACATGGTGGACCAAAGTCTGTTAGTCAAGTAATCATTCAACTTTTAAATTATTCTCTTGTTCTTTTTTGTTGGGTGTTTTGTTTGTTCAAGTCTAAGATTGTTAACCCTCTGTTAACAAGAGCCAACAGGAAATACAGGATCCCTTCCTTCCCCTGGCCTGCCTCCACCGAAGCCACCGCCCTGCGGGGCTGGATGCTGGGAGAGTCCTGGGCGTGTGTGGACTCAGGCAGACAGGGCAGCCTCCTTCTGTGGTTGCTGGGCTTGTGAATGCTGCAGGATCTTTTGGCTTTCCACATCTCTAACATGCTTTTCAACTATTTTGCAGACATGGCTCAGTGCACTCCCCTCTTTGCCTTTACAGTTTTCCACTTGATATGGGGGTATAATAACAACTACTTCCATGACTACAATGTTTTTTTTTCTTGCCATTTACAGTCTTTAATGGTCTTGTGGATGATCTGGAAGAGCTGCTGGCCCTCTGGGGAGACACCAGCACTGATTGCATAGGCCTGCCTCAGCTTCTCTTCCTTCTGCGTCCGCGCTTTGCTGGCAAGCTCACTGACATTGAGTGAAGCTAGGGGAGGAGGGGTTTCTGTGCGGTGGTTCATAATTTCCACTTCTGAAACAAAATGTAAGTTTATGAGCAAGATGTCTGTGTGGTTGAGCTTTCCACTGGAAGAGGAATATTGTAAAGCCAGCAATTTGGACTGGTAGTCGAAGGCTACCACCTCGCCCTGCAGCGGCTGCTCCTGGCACTTCCAGTACAACACCTGGCTCCCAACACTGAAGTACTCACCCCGAGAAGCTGCCATCTTGGCAGAGCAGCCGCGGCCAGCCTGAAGTAAGGATTTCAAACATTAAGGAAATGTATTTGCCTTGTTGAATCATAGAAACTTTGGATTTGTTTACAATCTATTAAGAACATCTGCTTATCTAAATCATTTTTAAATGTCAATTTATAGAAAAAGAGGGGACTGCAATACTCAGGTAAGTTTAATTGGAGAGAAAGAATACCCTTGGACCTGGGATGCGTCAGTTCCTCACACATCCTGGGGAAGAACAGTCAGAACCATGCACAAGGATGATTCAAATCCTGGCATCACGAGAGACAATTCACAGATGTCCATCTCCATGCATCCTTTACAATCTATTTCCCAGTCACAGGCACAGAGCATCAGGCAGGGTGCTTTCCAGACTTCCTGGGCTCAAGAGGGATAAAGCAATAAAACGACCAGAGGTCTGACTTTCCCTGATAACAGAGACACAAAGGCGAGTTCTTGGCACTGTGACTCACTTGGAAATGTCTCCATTTGGATTCTAGCTGTGTCTTTGAATCACTAGACTGTCACACACATTATATAGGCTAAGGACACAGCTAACCTGGGAATTGGCTGTGCCCTACACAGAGACCAGTTCTCCCTGCAGAGGGCTGACCCTGCAGACAGTATCTACCCCATGTTCTCCCCATTTCAGCTGACACTCTGGTCTCTGACTCAATGCTGGGGAGATCTTGACATGCCATCATCTCTGATTTTTCTCTACCTACAGCTGTACCACTTATACACTTCAGTGGATCTGAAGGTCAGCAGCTGCCAAACTTCTCTGAAGATAAATGTCTACAAAGATTGCCTACAGAAAGAGGCACAACTGAATGCTTATGTTCAAGCCAGAAAATACAGTGTCATCATTTTGGCAAATTGAAGATCGTGTGTATGTGTTAGGTATCATTGTGACTGCATGTGAGTATATTTTTGTGCCTGTGTGTTCTATCCCTATTGGTAATTCTGAAAAATGCATTGGAGGAAGGCAGACCAATGAAAGCAGAGGTCCTCACCCTTGTTGTGCCTTCCATAGAATTTTCCATTTGCTCTCCAGCCTTGTAGAAGCAGAGGGCAGGTATCAAGATTTTTGTGCCCACCCTATGAGCACATCCCTTTGATCCAACTCTTGGGGTCTTGGCATGGGTGAGACTGTTGGGACCCAGAACCGCTTCTGCCAGTGTCCAGATCTGTCTAGAGAGATGCCTATCTATTCTGATATATGCACAACCTTATTAAATGTGGTTGCCTTTCTCAGCATTGTTTCATCTAATGCCTGACAATCTAGAACCTCTATTTCACTTTGTTACCCTTTGGAATGAGCTTCTTTCACTGCAGATTAAGTTATTCAATATTCAGCTGATGGCAAGAGCTAGAAGTAACCCTGGGATGAACAAATGCATTCTTCATAATAAAAAGTGTATCACTAAGGTAAAATAATTAAAGAAAAATTTAATTCACCACTCCTATTATTAAAATAAATGAAATAATACATTGGAAGACCCCATAGCATAATCATTTTTTGACAGGCAAATTTAAGACAGAGAGAACGGTTTTCCTTTTTCTGTTGGTTCACCCCGCCCCACGGCCCCCAAGTGGCCCCTATGGGCAGCGAGTTGAAGCCTGCTCACTGTGCAGATCCAAATCCAGGAGCCAAGTGCTTCCTCCTGGTCTCCCATGTTGTTGCAGGGACCAACGACATGGTCCATCCTCCACTGCACTCCCGGGCCACAGCAGAGAACTGGACTGGGAGAGGAGCAACCGGGACAGAATCCAGCACACAACCGGGACTAGAACCTGGGGTGCTGGTGCCGCAGGCAGAGGATTAGCCTAGTGAGCTGCGGCACTGGCCCATGGCATAATTTTGGTACCACATTTATTTAGTGTCCAACAAGTAACTGCTCCTTGTGAACAGAACACCAATTTTGGTTCAGGTGTGTATGGAAAAGCAATATTTGTTTAGAACACAGAAAAAATTTTTAATTCATATGTAATGATACTACGTACAGCATAATATGACAAAATAGGAAGTTATCTTTATGCTAGAAAGGAAACACTGTCATCTTCAAACTGTAAAAATTTTCATATGATGGAGCAAACGACCTATGGCACTTTATTATTTAATTCAACACTGAAAACTAAGAATCAATTTACTCCAACTGAAAAAATGATTGGATAAATATATTTCTTCCCCTCATAGTGAACAAGTAACAATTTACTTGACATTCAAATTATAGATGAAATGTTGGAAAATAGAAAAGTCCAGATTTCCAAGGAAAGGAGAGCAAAGAAATTCATAGATAGAAAACAGAACATCTGTTCTCTTCTTCATAATAACATAAACACATTTTAAATTGCAAAAATTAATATTTTTACCTAAGAAATATGGCAATCTATGGTGAAGCTTCCATGCAAATGATTAAAAAATCTTGGTGTTAAATTGGAAATTGCATAGATAATTAATCAATTCTTTAAAAAAAAATCATGTAGGATCTCTGTCTTTAAGTGCTGTACATTTTGAATTAATACTATAACTAGTACTCCAACAGTATTTTCAGTTTGTGTCTCTATGTGAGGGCAAACTGTTGAAATCTTTACGTAATATGTACTAAACTGATCTTCTGTGTATAAAGAGAATTGAAAATAAATCTTGATGTGAACAGAAGGGGAGAGGGAGCGGGAGTGGGGAGGGTAGCAGGAGGGAGGGAAGTTGTGTGTGGGGAGCAATTGTAATCCATAAGCTGTACTCCGGAAATTTATATTTTTTAAATAAAAGCTTTATATAAAAAAAATGTGAAAAGACATAGATAAATTCAGTACCCAGGAAATCAATAAATGAAGACAAAGTGAACATTGTGAATTATCTGACTGCCAGAGGCCCTGAATTGGATGCATTTGTTTCACTGAAAATCTAAATTTTGGGCCAGCACTGTGGCATAGTGGGTAAAGCCAATGCCTGCAGTGCTGGCATCCCAAAAGATTGCTGGTTCTAGTCCCAGCTGCTCCACTTCGATCCAGCTCTCTGCTATGGCCTGGCAAAGCAGTAGAAGAAGGCTCAAGTCCTTGGGACCCTGAACCCACATGGGAGATCTGGAAGAAACTCCTGACTGCTGGCCTCTGATAGGTGCAGCTCTGCGTGTTGTGGCTAATAGAGGAGTGGACCAGTGGATGGAAGACCCCCCCTCTATTTCTCTCTCTCTCTATTTCTGTCCTTCATTCGCTATGTAACTCTTTCAAATTAATAAATAGATCTTAAGAAAAAGAAAATCTAACTTAAGAATCCTGATTTGACAGAGTTGTCATATTTGAGTAGAGAATCTTCAAAGGGCCTACAAAAAAGAACATAATTACCTAGTTTTAGAAAACATTTATTTTTTAAAAAATATAAAATAAATACATGAATTATGAAATGGATATTTAAGAAATATTCAGTAAAAAGCAAGCCATTAAGAAATGTCATGAAGAAGTTATATGACATAAAATACTACTATACTGACTATACTTTTATAAGTTATATTAGCCTAAAATATTAACACTCAACATATTTATATCTAAGTAGTTCATATATTTGGATAGTAGAGAGTTTCGTTTCTTCAGTATCTTCATTACTTTCAAAAACTTTTCACTTGCAAGTCAATTATATTTGGGGATGTGTTTTAATTGCTTTCAGTTTTTGATACTTGTCTAAAACATGAATAAATAAAAACTAAAAGTTTTTACTAAAATAAACATATATATTCTCTGTGTTTTTCTCAGAACCATTGGAAGTATCCTGTGCTGAAGGTGCATACCAAACATATATTTTTACAAGAATGCTCAGAACAATCTGTTCATAACATGAAAGTTTGCAGACAACCCAAAAAATCATCTTTGAATGATCGAATATGTTGAATGTGGAAAAGCCATAAGATTGAATCTTATACAGCTATAAAAATAATGAAGGGTACCTGCTATAACTGGGTGAATCCAAAATGTAATGCCATGTGAAAGAAGTTAGATCTAAGAGGTCTCATTGTATCTCACTCCATTGCCAGCCACTGTCCAGAGTAGGTAAAGACATAGCAACTAAAGGAGATGAATGCTTGCATAAATCACATTCATGGAAGTTTACATGTGGCTGCTTAATGCAGAAAGGCTTGGATTACAGGGTGATGCAAAAGGCTCAATCTACAGACATGATAATTGACAAACTTTTTTTTTAACTTTTATTTAGAATATAAATTTCCAAGGTACAACTTATGGATTACAATGGCTTTCCCCCCATACTTTCCCTCTCCCCCTGCAACCCTCCCCCCTTACCCGCTCCATCCACCCTTTCATTCACATCCAGATTCATTTTCAATTCTCTTTGTATATAGGAGATCAGTTTAGCATGTGTTAAGTAAAGATTTCGTCCATTTGCCCTCATATAGCAACACAAAGTGAAAGATACTATTTGAGTACTCGTTATAACATTGAATCACATTGTACAGCACATTAAGGACAGAGATCCTACATGATATATTTTTTTTGAAACTGATTAATTTTTATGCAATTTCCAATGTAACACTGAGTTTTTTTTTTCATTTTCAATTATGTTTATATACAGAGGATCGATTCAGTATGTATTAAGTAAAGATTTCATCAGTTTGCATCCACACAGAAACACAAAGTGTAAAAATACTGTTATAGTACTAGTTACAGCATTACTTCACATTGGACAACATATTAAGGACAGATCCCACATGAGACATAAGTACACAGTGACTCCTGATGTTGATTTAACAATTAGACACTCTTGTTTATGGCATCAGGAATCTCCCTAGGCTCTAGTATTGAGTTTCAGAGGCTATGGAAGCCTTTATGGTTCGCTGACTTCGATCTTATTCTGACAGGGTCATAGTCAAAGTGGAGGTCCTCTCCTCCCTTCAGAGAAAGGCACCTCTGTCTTTGGTGGCCCCATTCCTTCCACTGGGATCTCACTCGCAGAGATCTTTCACTTAGGTCTTCTTTTTTTTCAGAGTGTCTTAGCTTTCCATGCCTAAAATACTCTCATGGGCTCTTGAGCCAGATCCGAATGCCTTAAAGCCTGATTCTGAGGCCAGAGTGTTATTTAAGACATCTGTCATTCTATGAGTCTGCTGTGACTCTGCTTCCCATGTTGGATCATTCTCTCCCTTTTTGGTTCTATCCATTTGTATTGGCAGACACTAGTCTTGTTTGTGTGTTCCCCTTGACTCTTAGACCTATCAGTGTGATCAATTGTGAACTAAAATTTATCACTTGTACCATTGAGATGACATTGGTACATGCTACCACCTTGATGGGGTTGTATTGGGATCCCCTGGCATGTTTCTAACTCCATCATTTTGTGCAAGTCGAATTAAGCTTGTCTCAAATTGTACATATCCTCCCTTTCTTTTTCCCTCTCTCCTAGTTAACCGGAATCACTTTTCAGTTAAAATTTAAACACCTAAGGATAATTGTGTATTAGTTGCAGAGTTCAACCACTAGTACTAGAACAAAAACAAACAACAAAGAGAGATACTAAGATGGGTAAAGATTTACATTGTACATCAACAGTCAAGACAAGAGCTGATCAAGTCTTATTTTCTCATAGTGTTCATTGCATTTCAACAGGTTTCCCCTTTGGTGCTCAGTTAATCATCACCAATCAGGGAAAACAAATGATATTTGTCTCTTTGGGACTGGCTTAATTCACTCAGCATGATGTTTTCCAGATTCCTCCATTTTGTTGCAAATGACCGGATTTCATTGTTTTTGACTGCTGTATAGTATTCTGTAGAGTTCATGTCCCATAATTTCCTAATCCAATCTACTGTTGATGGGCATTTGGATTGGTTCCAGGTGTTAGCTATTGTGAATTGGGCTGCAATAAACATTAGTGTGCAGACGGCTTTTTGTTTGCCAATTTAATTTCCTTTGGGTAAATTCCAAGGAGTGGGATGGCTGGGTTGTATGCTAGGGTTATATTCAGGCTTCTGAGGAATCTCCAGACTGACATCCGTAGTGGTTTAACCAGTTTGCATTCCCACCAACAGTGGGCTAGTGTCCCTTTTTCCCCACATCCTCTCCAGCATCTATTGTTGGTGGATTTCTGAATATGAGCCATTCTCACCGGGGTGAGGTGAAACCTCATTGTGGTTTTGATTTGCATTTCCCTGATTGCTAGTGATCCTGAACATTTTCTCATGTGTCTGTTGGCCATTTGGATTTCCTCTTTGGAAAAATGTCTATTGAGGTCCTTGGCCCATCTCTTAAGTGGGTTGTTTGTTTTAATGTTGTGTCTTTTCTTCATTTCGTTGTAGATTCTGGTTATCAGCCCTTTATCTGTTGCATAGTTTGCACATATTTTTCCCATTCTGAAGGTTGCCTATTCACTTTCTTGACTGTTTCTTTTGCAACACAGAAGCTTCTCAATTTGATGTGATCCCAATAGTTAATTTTGGGTTTGAGTGCCTGTGCTTCTGGGGTATTTTCTAAGAAGTCTTTGCCAGTACCTATGTCGTGCAGGGTTTCTCCTATGCTCTCTAATAATCTGATGGTGTCCGGTTGTAGGTTTAAGTTTTTAATCCATGTTGGATGAATTTTTGTGTAAGGTGTAAGATAGGGGTCTTGCTTCATGATTCTGCATGTGGAAATTCAGTTTTCCCAGCACCATTTATTAAATAGACTGTCTTTACCCCAGGGGTTAGTTTTGGATCCTTGATCAAATATAAGTTGGCTGTAGATGTTTGGATTGATTTCAGGAGTTTCTATTCTGTTGCATTGGTCTATCCATCTGTTTCTGTACCAGTACCATGCTCTTCTGATAACAACTGCCCTGTGGTATGTCCTGAAATCTGGTATTGTGATGCCTCCGACTTTGTTTTTGTTGTACAAGATTGCTTTAGCTATTCGAGACCTCTTATTCCTCCATATGAATTTCAGCATCTTTTTTTTCCAGATCTGAGAAGAATGCCTTTGGTATCTTGATTGGTATTGCATTGAATGATTAAATTGCTTTTGGGAGAATGGACATTTTGATGATATTGATTCTTCCAATCCATGAGCATGAAAGATTTTTCTTTTTTTTTTTTTGAAATAACGCTTTTATTTAACGAATGTAAGTTTCCAAAATACAGCTTATAGGTTACAATGGCTTCCCCCCTCATAACTTCCCTCCCACCCACAACCCTCCCCTTTCCCACTCCCTCTCAAGATTCATTTTCAATTCTCTTTATATACAGAAGATCAGTTTAGTATATATTAAGTAAAAATTTCAACAGTTTGCCCTCACATAGCAACACAAAGTGAAAAATACTGTTGGAGTACTAGTTATAGTATTAATTCACAATGTATAGCACATTAAGGACAGATTTTTCCATTTTTTGGTATCCTCTTCTATTTCTTTCTTTAAGGTTTTGTAATTTTCATCGTAGAGATCTTTAGCGTCCTTGGTTAAGTTTATTCCAAGGTATTTGATTGTTTTTGTAGCTACTGTGAATGGGATTGATCTTAGAAGTTCTTCCTCAGCCATGACATTTCTTGTGTATACAAAGGCTGTTGATTTTTGTGCATTGATTTTATATCCTGCTACTTTGCCAAACTCTTCTATGAGTTCCAATAGTCTCTTAGTAGGGTTCTTTGGATCCCCTAAATAAAGAATCATATCTGTTATCCAATGTGAAGTAATGCTATAACTAGTATTGAAACAGTATTTTTACACTTTGTGTTTCTGTGTGGGTGCAAACTGATGAAATCTTTACATAGTATATACTGAATCGATCTTCTGTATATAAAGATAACTGCAAATGATTAAAAAAATCTTGGTGTGAAATTGGAAATCGCATAGATAATAATTAATCAATCCTTTAAAAAATCATGTAGGATCTCTGTCCTTAATGTGCTGTACATTGTGAATTACTACTATAACTAGTACTCCAATAGTATTTTCAGTTTGTGTCTCTATGTGAGGGCAAACTTGAAAACTTTACGTAATATGTACTAAACTGATCTTCTGTGTAAAGAGAATTGCAAATGAATCTTGATGTGAATGCAAGGGGAGAGGGAGCGGGAATGGGGAGGGTAGCGGGTGTGAGGGAAGTTGTGTGTGGGGGGAGCCATTGTAATCCATAAGCTGTACTTTGGAAATTTATATTCTTTAAATAAAAGATATATATATATATATATATATATATAATCATATCATATGCAAAGAGGGATAGTTTGAGTTCTTCCTTCGCAATTTGTATCCGTTTGATTTCTTTTTCTTGCCTAATAGCTCTAAGAGTTCCAGTACTATGTTGAATAACAGTGGTGAGAGTGGGCATCCCTGTCTGGTACCAGACCTCAGTGGGAATGCTTCCAGCTTTTCCCCATTCAATAGGATACTGGCTGTGGATTTTTCATAAATTGCTTTGATTATATTGAGGAATGTGACTTTTATACCCAGTTTGCTTAGGGTTTTCATCATGAAAGGGTGTTGTATTTTAGCAAATGCTTTCTCTGCGTCTATTGAGATAATCATATGGTTTTTCTTCTGCAGTCTGTTAATGTGGTGTATCACATTGATTGTTTTAGGAACATTGAACCATCCCTGCATACCAGAGACAAACCCCACTTGGTCTGGGTGGATGATCTTTCTGATGTGTTGTTGCATTCTATTGGCCAGAATTTTATTGAGGATTTTTGCATCTATGTTCATCAGGGATTTTGGTCTGTAATTCCCTTTCAATACTGCATCTTTTTCTGGTTTAGGAATTAAGGTGATGCTGGCTTCTTAGAAGGAATTTGGGAGGATTCCCTCTTTTTCGATTGTTCTGAATAGTTTGAGAAGATTGGAGTTAGTTCTTCTTTAAATGTCTGGTAGAATTCAGCAGTGAATCCATCTGGTCCTGGGCTTTTCTTTTTTGGAAGGGCCTTTATTACTGTTTCAATATCAATTGACAAACTTTTGAACATACTTTATAGAATTTGAATGTGAAAGTACTGTAATACTACATCCTTGTCAAATACTTCAGTGGTTCTTATTTGGTATGTGAATTTCACCTTAATAATAGCATCATTGTCTCCTGGAATAAGAACTCGAAGCAAAGGCCAAAATGATAGCAGTCAAATGGTAGATGAGAGTTATAGAATCACTCCGATGCAATCATGAAAACCACCTCCATATGTGATAAAAATAAAAACACTATTTCCAAATACCTAGGCAGTAATCAGTTACTAAGATGTTTGTGAACAATACAGTGTTCGAAGAGAAGAATGCTCATGGACTAGTTGACTCTTGTATTCGGAAAGAAATTCCACCTCCATTATAACCACAAAATGACAAATTCTCCATGACATTTAGCGAAACAACATAAAGTGGGTAAAACTGAGACATGTTGGCCGGTGCCGTGGCTCAACAGGCTAATCCTCCGCCTTGCGGCGCCGGCACACTGGGTTCTAGTCCCGGTCGGGGCACCGATTCTGTCCCGGTTGCCCCTCTTCCAGGCCAGCCCTCTGCTGTGGCACAGGAGTGCAGTGGAGGATGGCCCAAGTGCTTGGGCCCTGCACCCCAGGGGGAGACCAGGAAAAGCACCTGGCTCCTGGCTCCTGCCATCGGACGAGCGCGGTGCGCCGGCCGCGGCGGCCATTGGAGGGTGAACCAACGGCAAAAGGAAGACCTTTCTCTCTGTCTCTCTCTCTCTCACTGTCCACTCTGCCTGTAAAAAAAAAAAACTGAGACATGTTTTCAAATATGAACATAAACAACTTAATACTTTATCCCTTTTAGTATATTTTGTTCTACTTAATGCTATTGGTTGAACTCTTCAATTAACACAAAATTATTCTTAGGCGCTTACATTTAACTGAAAAGTGATCCCTGTTAAATATAAGAGTGGGAATAAGAGAGGCAGGAGATGTACAATTGGGACATGCTCAATCGGACTTGCTCCAAATGGTAGAGTTAGAAATGTGCCAGGGGCTTCCAATACAATCCCATCAAGGTGGCATGTACCAAGGCCATCTCACTAGTCCAAGTAATCAGTTTCAGTTCACAATGGATAAATGGAAAGGATTAGAAGTCAAAGGGATCCCACAAACAAGACTAGTGTCTGCTAATACTAACTGATAGAATTTAAAAGGAGAGAATGATCCAATATGGGAAGTGGGATACACAGAAGACTCATAGAATGTCAGATTTCCTAAACAGCACACAGAACTCTGGCCTCAGAATGAGCCCTTACGGCATTTGGTTCTGGCTGAAGAGCTCATGAGAGTATTTTAGGCATGGAAAGCCAAGACATTCTGGAAACAAAACAAAACAAAACAAAACAAAACCTAAATGAAAGATCTGTGTGAGTGGGATCCCAGTGGAAAGAATGGGCCATCAAAGAAGGAGGTACCTTTCTCTGAAGGGAGGAGAGAACTTCCATTTTGACTATGACCTTGTCTAAATAAGAACAGAGTTGGCAAACTCAAAAGGCTTCCATAGCCTTGGCGCGCATGACAAGTGCCTATGGTGAATACTGTTGCCATAAATAAGAGTGTCAACTGTTAATTCAACAAGAGGAGTCACTGTGCACTGACTCCACATGTAGGATATCTGTCCTTAATGTGTTGTACAAAGTGAATAAATGTTATAACTAGTACTCAAATAGTATTTTATACTTTGTAATTCTGTGTGGGTGCAAACTGTTGAAAGCTTTAGTTAATATATTCTAAACTGATCTTCTGTATATAAAGATAATTGAAAATGAATCTTGATGTGAATGGAATATGAGAGGGTGCTGGAGATGGGAGGGTTGCGGGTGGGAGGGAACTTATGGGGGGGGAAAGCCACTGTAATCCATAAGCTGTACTTTGGAAATTTCTATTAATTAAATAAAAGTTAAAAGAATAAGAACATATATGGTATCTAAAGTAATAAACAAAGATGAAATTAATCACTGTGCATATTGTCAGGGATAGCCCTATCATATGAAATGTAATTGCTATTTAAAAGTTGATGCTCAGCACTGTTCAGTTGTAAACAGTGATTCCTTTTATTTTATCTGAAATATTTCTAGGCAACTTTGCGTTTTTGAGAAGCAGAGAGAGAAGCAGAGAGAAAGAGAGAGGTGGTTGAGAATCCAACGTTTCACTACTTCATGTCTCATTTTCCATAGTGGCTTATCTTGAATTGAGTCCAGAAGCCAGGAGCCAGGAAAAAAATTGACAGGGGCACAAAGTGTTCAATATCCTAGCAATCTGATATTAGGGGTTAGAATCAAATTACAAACCCAGCTACTGTCGTGTGGGATAAGATCAATTAATTGGTAGGCTAAATATGTACACAAAAATGTTTTTTAGTTTTGCTTATTTTACAATGTTGGTAATCTACTACCAATTTGATTTTTGTTTACAAAATTTGAAAATGTAGAGAAACTAGTGAGAAAAATATTTTAGGGTCTGCTACAACTGCATTGGTTCCTTAAAGCTTTCAAAGAATTTTGATCAGGTTTTATGAGAATAACGTAGCACTTTGGGACAAAGATGCAGCCCAGGAGCCCTGCACTGGAGGCCAAGATGGAGAAGACCTCCACGGCCACCATGACCTTCCCCTTGGTGCTGTGGTAGACAGGCAGGAAGGTCACCCAGACACTGCAGAACACCAGCATGCTGAAGGTCAGGAACTTGGCTTCATTGAACGTGTCAGGCAGATTCCTGGCTAGGAAAGCCACAGTGAAGCTGGCCAGGGCCAAGGAGCCCAGGTAGCCCAGGACACAGTAGAAGGCAGTGACTGAACCCTTGTTGCACACCAGGATGATATGGCTGTGCTCAGATTGTGTATCTAACTCAATAAATGGAGGAGAGATTCCCAACCAGATGCCACAGAGAACCAGTTGGATCAAGGAGCAGATGGGAATGATGAAGTTAGAAGCTCCTGATACCAGCAATCGCCTGATAGTTCTTCCAGGTTTCAGAGCTTTGAAGGCCAGAATCACAGTGATGGTCTTGGCCAGCACAGTGGAAACAGCCACTGTGAACACAAGGCCAAATGTTATTTGCTGGAGGAGGCAGGTGGCTGTGTTGGGACGGCCAATGAAGAGTAAGGAGCAGAGGAAGCACAGGAGGAGGGCAATGAGCAGGATGTAGCTGAGGGTCCTGTTATTGGCCTTGACGATGGGAGTGTCTCGGTGCTTCACAAAGATCCAGAGGACCACAGCTGTGAGGACAGAGAAACACAGAGCCATGCAGGCTAGGGCCATCCCCAGGAATTCCTCAAAGGCTAAGAAGGTCACCATCTTGGGGAAGCAGTGGTTTCTTTCTCTGTTTGGGTACTCGTGATCTGCACAGGTGATGCACTGCTCTGCATCTGTGGGGAAAAGGGAGACTCTGTGTTTGCATTTTATAATTTGCTGCTTTTTCTCTGTTAAGGAAAATGCTCACCTTTGCAATGTCATGGTGAGTCCAGCCTGCTGTGATGCATAAAAGAAACACTAAAGTATTTCTGCACACCTAACCAAGGGAGAATGCTCGTCTGCAGGTGGAGGAAACTCATTAAAACAAGCTTCTTAGTGCATGGGGCTCTGTGCTCTCATCCTATCTGTCAGAGATGTTTTTCAGTGTTTTAATTTCTAAACAATGAGGAATTTTCTGTATTTCATATGGGCTTGGATTCTTCCCAATCCTCTTCTCTACAGTCCCCAATGTCGTCTCAGGAGAAATGTTTTGTTTACATGGATTATATTTGTCTGGGGTCATCAGGTTTAAGGATTTTCTTCCTTATCCTCAAATGGAAATGACCTATAAAAATGATCTTTCATTCCTGGGACCTCCATTCATTAATCAGTACTCTAATTTCCTACATGGATTCATCTTGTCCGTGTTTCCATATAAATGTTGTGACACTGAGGTTGAATAGATGGAAGTTGTAGCTGGTTGTCTTTCTGTGGTTCTATGGAAATAAGTGGTATTTTCATCATGTAAGTGAAAGACAACTAGGCACTGTTGTTAACTTGGAATCATGGCCTGTTCACCATGTTAGCTCATGTGAACACCACATTGGACACCACATTGTCTCACTTGAAACAACACACTTCTGCTGCTACAGCATGAAAGAAGTCATTCAGAACAGGTCAGTTGGAAAATATGTATCTCTTTCAATCAAATGTCAATTAAACAAACCAAAATTGGGTTAGTGTCGTGGCATGGAAGGTAAAGCCACCTGCAATGCCGGCATCCCATATGGACATTGTTTTGTGTTTCAGTTGAAGAATTTCCAATCCAGCTCCCTGCTAATCACCTAGAAAGAGCAGCAGAAAATTCCACAAGCACTTATGACCCACACACCCATGTGGGAAACCCAAAAGGAAGATCCTGGCTCCCAGCTTCTGCTGGCCCAGCCAAGACCATTGTTTCCATAAGTGAACAATTAGTTTGACCCTTTATCTCTTTCTCTCTCTGTGTGTGTGTCTTGTTCACTGATTCTCTGATTTTTAAATAAAATAAATCTTTCTTTTAAAAAAGAAAGAAAATGGTATTAGTTGGGCTACACTTGCAGTAAGAGTCTTACTCTGTTTTTATCCTTGGTACTCATGCAAGAATACAAGCTTCAGGGAGTGGAGCTGTGATGTAGTGGTTAAAGCCACTGCCTGCAATGATGGCATCTGAAACAGGTGCCTGTTCATGTCTTGACTGCTGCACTTCCAAACAATCTCCATGCCAATGTGCCTAGGAAACCAGCAGAGGAAGGCCCAAATGCTTGGGCCTCTGCAAGACCTGGAAGAAGCTCCTGGTTTCTGACTTTGGCCTGGCCCAGTCTAGGCCATTGCAGCTCTCTGGAGAGTGAATCTACCTGATGTACGATCCTCACTGTCTCCTCTCTCCTTCTTTATTATGCTCTCCCCCTCTCTTTAACTCTGACTTTCAAACAAATAAATTATTTTGTAAAAAAGTAGAATATAAACATCTGTAAAAATTTAGAGGAATTTTCTCCTACAATTCTTTTCAATGTGTTCCCTTTACTTTAATAGAATCTGTAGGTATGTCTGGCACCTCTCTCAGAGATACTCCAGGACTATATAGGCAAGGGCATATTGTATATTGGGTTAGCTCATGATACCTTAGTTTTCTTTCTTTTGCTAAAGTACTGCATGTTGAATATTTTCACTGAAATTTGAAGTCATTTTTCTGTTATCTTCTTCATACTGGAAACTATGTATAGAATGTTTGAAGATACTGATTAAAAAATATTTCTAGAGCTAAGATGATGTGAATTGAAACATCATTTTGGAAGAATTCAAATTATTATAAACATATTTATTATACATTGAACAGTGAAACTATTTATCAATGAGTCTTAGTACATTTTTACATTTCTCAAACACTGGCTTTGATATTTAATTTGATATTTTTGTCTCTGTATTTCAGCTTATTTTTGTCTTTTCTTTCTGTATATCCATAAAAGACAAGTGGTGTTATTCATTCTATGTACTGAGCAGTATGCACTATGTCAAAGATGTAGGACAGAAAGTAATGCAATATTCCCATCACAATTCATGTGAATTGGCTCCCTGTTTGTCAGTTGTCTATGCAAAAATTTTGAATTCAAGCCTTCTAGATAACCATACAGAGCCTTAACAAATACAAATATTATATTTCTTGTTTAGATCTCAGACTGAGAGAGTCTCATTCAGCGCTGGATGGAAAAGAAGGATACCAGATAGAATCAGTGTCAGATTTGAGCTTGAGACGATTAGCACAGCCAGAAAACAGCTTACACATAATGAGATGGCAATAGTGAGCACACAACAAGTGTATGGAAATAATGAGTGGAGACTCTTATGTCATTGCAAATATTCTTGGTTTCCATTTTTATCAAGAAGTAGTTAAGATGGTAGCGTTTTCACAGGTAAGTTATGTTTTCTACCTGTATGATTGGAAATGTCTCTCTCTGGACAAATAACACAAATGTAGCAGCAGACAGCTCTTCCTTCCTGTGGCATTTTCCTGAATCCTGGCCCACACCTCTGGCTACACAAAGACTGAGGAGTCTGAGAGGGAAAGAGAAGTGGTGGTCATTGTTTTGCACATCATTAGGCACTGTGATATTATGTCTCTATTTGCCTCATCACCTCCAGGTCATCACTATGTCTTCCCCAGGCTGCATCTTATTGATTTTATTTAGACATCCAATTGGAGTTTCTAAGATGCTCACTCGAGGTTTGTCAACTGCCTACCAAGTATTATGAGGCCGCCTGATGGGTTTGATTTTGCTCATCACTGGATCTATGCTTCTGGGCATTTGTCTCTTTATTGAATTGCTTCCTCTGAAATCCTTTCAGTGTAGCTTTTTATGTGGTAATTCTTCTAGAATGTGTATGTCTGAGACTATTTTACATGCCTCTTTCTTTGATTGAGTACAAGATTTTACGTGCCAGAAAAATATCCAAAAAGCATGATGACTAGGTACACTTCTGATATTAACTACCAAGAAAAAGACAAGCTTCAAAGAAAAGGTGAATAAATGTTGTAATCCATTGATTGTGCATCTATCTACTTCTGGACTTCTGCACTCAGGGAGAGCATCAATTCCTGATACTTCCAATGCGTTTGTGATGTAACACACAATAGTTATAAAAATTACCCACACAATTGTCTGGGGTATTTCAACAGCACAATGATGATAAAATTTTTGATCACAGCTGTGAGGTGGTATTCAGAAGAAAAACTAAACTGATTAGCAACCACAATGACAAAGGAAAATGGGAATTTTTTTCTACAAATGGTCAATTCATAATTTACTTGTGTTCATACTGCATCAAAACATAATAATGACTCTCACCAAATGATGAAAAATCACTATCTTTATAAATATACATGTAATACATGAAGTTTTCCAGATTATATAAATAAAAAGTTGAAATAAAATTTTAGAATTTGTATAGACATACACTTAGTAGTTTTCTGTCAAAATATTAATCTCTATCTCTATTCCTCAACATTCTTTCTAGTCACTCAACCTCGGAATGCATAAATATGCCCAGAGAAAAACAACAATATCTAATCCAAACGTGCACTTCTAATACACACTGGCTCATATATGTGTAAGGAACACCATATCTTTGGAAGCCAAGATATGAGTTGCGAATTGAATGCTCATGTAAAGTCTCACACATAATATCCTCCCATACTCTCATCAGACCCTTTGTACGTATCCAATATTCCCACGGATGCACACCTCCTTGAATGCAACAGGCCATTCTATCATGTCTTCATTGAGGATCAAGTCTTCGCCATGTGCACGCTCAAGGGAAAACTCCCCGATTTTAATCAGCAAACGAAATCCAGCAGGAAAATTCACAATGTTGTGGATATCATAGTGTGGCCTACGGTGTCTCATTTCCTGGAAGGAAACATCCTCCCCAGCACTGTTGGTAAATTGAATTTTCCTCAGAAGTGGATGGAGCTGGAGGGGAGGCACAATTGGAAAGAGGGAGAACATTCAGATTAGAGGTGGAGGTGCACACAACTAAGAAATTCTTCTTTTCCCTCCTCTCTATCCTCAGGGTTTCTATTTGGTGCAGACTGAGTTTTGTCTGACTGATCAAAATATCATGGGTTTCGGGGCCGCGCCATGAACACTTGGTTAATCCTCCACCTGCAGGGTCAGCAACCAATATGGGCACCGGGTTCTAGTCCCAGTTGCTCCTCTTCCAGTCCAGATTGCTGCTGTGGCCTGGTAAGACAGTGGAGGTTGGCCCAAGTGCTTGGGCTTCTGTATCCTCATGGAAGACCAGGAAGAATCACCTGGCTCCTGGCTTTGGATCTGCCCAGTGCCGGCTATAGCGGCCATTTGCAGAGTGAACCAATGGAAGGAAGAGCTTTCTCTATGTCTGTCTCTCTAACTGTCTATAACTCTACCTGTCAAATACATATAAAAAATCATGGGTTCAAATGTGGGGAGTTCTGCCTCTCCCCTTTTAAAATGATGGGGAGCATCTTATTCTAAACAGAGAAATCTCAGGATGTGTCCCACAGGGTGGCTTACCATGAAAGATTGGTTATTGGATTAGGAAAGCTCATCTTAGTTCTTCCACATGAGAATAGCATGACTTTATATGTGAAATATCTTGATTGTTGTAATGGTTCTACTGGTGAGTGCACTTGTGTGCGCTTTTAAAATTTTGAGCCCACCTCCCCACCAAAATGTGAAATTCTCTCTTTGGGCAAAAAATAGATTCACATGGATACCATTATGCATACTGAAATATACCGGTTCCTTAAAGAAAATGTATAATTAACAAACAATTATTCTTAGGTGTTTAAATTTTAACTGAAAAGTGATCCCTATGAAATAAGAGTGGGAATAAGAGAGGGAGGAGATGTACAATTTGGGACATGCTCAATCAGTCGTGCCCCAAATGATGGAGTTAGAATTGTGTCAGGGAATTCCAATACAATCCCATCAAGGTGGCATGTGCCAAGGCCATCTCACTAGTCCAAGTGATCAATTTCAGTTCACAATTGATCACACTGATAGGTCTAAGAGTCAAAGGGATCACACAAACAAGACTAGTGTCTGCTAATACCAACTGATAGAATCAAAAAGGGAGAGAATGATCCAACATGGGAAGCGAGATACACAGCAGACTCATAGAATGGCAGATGTCCTAAATAGCACTCTGGCCTCAGATCAGCCCTTAAGGCATTCAGATCTGGCTCAAGAGCCCATGAGAATATTCTAGGCATGGAAAGCCAAGACACTCTGGAAAAAAAAGAAGACCCAAATGAAAGATCTCTGTGAGTGAGATCCCAGTGGAACGAATGGGGCCATCAAAGAAGGAGGTACCTTTCTCTGAAGGGAGGAGAGAACCTCCACTTTGACTATGACCCTGTCGGAATAAGATTGAAGTCAGCGAACCCTAAAGGCTTCCATAGCCTTGGCAACTCATGACTAGAGCCTAGGGAGATTACTGATGCCATAAACAAGAGTGTCAAATTGTTAAATCAACTTAAGGAGTCACTGTGTACTTACGTCTCATGTGGGATCTGTCCTCAATGTGTTGTCCAATGTGAAGTAATGCTATAACTAGCACTGAAACAGTATTTTACACTTTGTGTTTCTGTGTGGGTGCAAACTGATGAAATCTTTACTTAGTATATACTGAATCAATCTTCTGTATATAGATAATTAAAAATGAAAAAAAAATCTTGGTGTTAAATTGGAAATTGCCTAGAAAATTAATCAATTTTTTAAAAAAATATATCATGTAGGATCTCTGTCCTTAATGTGCTATACATTGTGAATTAATACTATAACTAGTACTCCAACAGTATTTTTCACTTTGTGTTGCTATGTGAGGGCAAACTGTTGAAATCTTTACTTAATATATAGTAAACTGATTTTCTCTATATAAAGAGAATTGAAAATGAATCTTGATGTGAAGCAAGGGGAGAGGGAGTGGGAAAGGGGAGGGTTGCGGGTGGGAGGGAAGTTATCGGGGGGGAAGCCATTGTAATCTATAAGCTGTATTTTGGAAATTTATATTCTTTAAATAAAAGTGTTATAAAAAAAAAAAAAAAAAAAAAAAAAAAAAAAAAAAAAGAAAATGTATAAGTGTTTTGGTGATGGGTACTATATAATATAGAATAGAGGAAAAAAATCACAATCTATAAAAATGAAACTGACATCTCAGGATTTGATTTGTGTTTTTCGCCCTTGTGTAAATTCCTTGGGGCAGTTGTATTTCTACTTTTCATTTGAGGAACATTATGATTACTGAGACCTTAACTCTGTGATTTAAAGTAAATTGAAATTACGTTATTGCAAAAATTAAAAGGAAAAAAGGAACAGAAAAGGGGGGATTGGGAAGGGAAAGGAGAAAGGATGGTTATCTTCTTAAAATTGTATCAATGAAATACATGAAGTCTGTTCTTTTATATCAGTAAATTTTGTTTTAATTTAACAACATTTGGGCTGATCTTGTGGTGCAGCAGGCAACCACTTTGCACAGTTCTCAGCATCCCAGTTAGTGCCGATGGAAACGCCAACTGCTCTACTCCTGATTCAGCTTTCTGCTAATGTGCCTGGGAAAGCAGCACTTGAGGTTCCAAGTGCTTGAGCCCCTGCACTCATGTAGGAGAGCAATTGATGCTCCTGCATCCTGGCTTGACCTGTTCTAATCCTGGTACTTGCAGCCATTGTGGAGTGAATCAGCAGATGCTAGATCTGTCTCCTCTTTTCTCTATCTCTCTCTTTATCAAAGTAATTCTGATTTTGAAATATTTTTTTAAAGGTTTAAGAAAACTGAAAACAATATCAGTTGAATTAAATTAAATGAATTAGAAACCCAAGCATACTTTTTTTTAATAAACATTTTCCCAAATCTGCTTGTACATCTCTGGCTGCCACTGGTAGTGTGTATGCTGTGTATGTGTAGTTTATTTGTAAAACATTTTTCACCTCAGTAGAGTTTATTGTTCCATGGCTTTTATTTCTCTCTTTGCACTTTGACTATTTTTTTGTTGAGAATACAGCTACCTTTTGATATTATAGGGAATATTTTATAACGAAAAAGATTTTTAGCCACTGTGGGATACACGATAGTCCATATTTCCTAGCTTTGGAATCCTTCCAAAGAAAAGAGTAGTTTTAATCATTACCTCCTTCCCAGTTTTGTAATGAACTTTATTAAGGTATTTTATAGCTTTTCATCCTACCGTGAGTAACATTATTCTTCTATGATCTGTCGTTGTTGAGTCTGAATTGAAAATGTTACATGGAGCTAAACTGATTCACTAGAAAAAGACAGTTCTTCAACAAGTAGTGTTGGAAAATTTGGATTTCCACATTTGGAGATATGAAATCAGTCTGCTACCTTACACCCTATACAATTATTAACTCATAATTTATCAAGGATCTAAGCTTTAAACCAAAACCATCAAATTACAAGAGGAAAACGGGGAAACACTGCAAGATATTTACTAGGCAACAATTTCTTGGATAAGATCCAAGAAATAAAGGCAATAAAGGCAACAATATACATTAAGCTAAGTAACTTCTGCTCAGCAAAAGACACACTTATCCAGGTGAAGTCACTCCTTACAGAATGGGGGAAAATTTGCAAAACATGGATCCAATAAAGTATTAATCTCCAGATTATATAAGGAGCTCAAAAAACTTAACAACAACATAACCAACAATCTAGTTAAGGGTGAACCAAAGATATGAACAGGCATTTTTCAAAGGATGAAATACCAATGGCCAAGAGAAACATGAAGAGATGCTCAGGACCAGTAATCATCAGGGAAGTGCCAATAAAAACTAAAGTGAGATTTCACTTGCCGCACTTTGAATGAGTAGTTTCCAAAATTTGAAAAATAAATTCTGCTGAGGGTCTGGAAAAAAAATACCCAAATAAATTTGATGGGAATGATTGTAAGCTGGTACAACCATAATGGAAGACCGTAGAGGAATTTTTAGGAAACCAATACTAGTTCTACCACATGGCCCAGTAGTCTCACACCTGAGAATGTATTCAAAGGAAATGACATCAACACATGAAAGAGTCACCTGTGCCCGGTGCTGTGGGTCAACATGCTAATCCTCCACCTTGCGGCGCTGGCACACCGGGTTCTAGTCCTGGTCAGGGTGCCGGATTCTATCCCAGTTGCCCCTCTTCCAGGCCAGCTCTCTCCTGTGGCCAGGGAGTGCAGTGGAGGATGGCCCAAGTGCTTGGGCCCTGCACCCCATGGGAGACCAGGAGAAGCACCTGGTTCCTGCATTCGGATCACCACGGTGCACCAGCTGCAGGGCGCCGGCCGTGGCGGCCATTGGAGGTTGAACCACCCACAAAGGAAGACCTTTCTCTCTGTCTCTCTCTCTCTCACTGTCCACTCTGCCTGTCAAAAAAAAAATAAAAAAGAGTCACCTGCACTGAGAATTCTATAGAAGCTCAATGTGCAATATCTAAAAAGTGGAACCATCTAGATGTCCATCAGCTGATGACTGGGTGAAGGAACTGTGATATATATTTGATTATTACTCAGCCATGATTAAGAATGAAATCTTGACATATAAAATTGTAGGTCATTACAGTAAATTATGTAAGCCTGAACTACAAAAATATCATGTGTCTGTTATTTGTCTTAGTTAATATATACAGTATAAAATTCAGTGGTGTCAGATCATTGGCTATGTAATTTTAATATTGCTTCACTGGATCATATCTGTTAATGACTGTGAACTCCTCTTTCACATGTAAAAAGGAAATTGAGGGGGAGATATGGAGCTCCATTTGGGTACTAGAAATACTATGTTGTATATTTGGCTGTTGGTTATCAGTGTGATCAGATACCCAAACTACTTATCTGTAGACTTAAGTGCATTTCTAAGTATGTATACCATTTTTAAATATTTTCAACAAGTTCCATAGCAGGAAATGTTTTTTAAGTATTTGATAGCAGATAACAAATCCTCCACACACAGATACACACAGATAACAATTAAAGGTGTATCTATGCCTGGTGTGGTGTGAAAGAGCACACTAATCATCATGCCTGATCCTCCAGTCTCAACCTGAGAACACAGTCATGAGGAACTGCAATAAAAATACCTGAGGATGCGAACAGGTATTCACTGCATGTCCTGTTCTGGGAGATGTTTACCTGCCATGGAAGAATCCTAGTTTGAAATGCATCCACTGGAGATCCCTTTTCTATTTGCTCTGATAGCATTTTATGGAGGGCATGGGCCACTGCATACACAGCATTGTAGATGAAATAGCTGGAGTCAGATATGGTCAGCATGTCAATGTGTCCTGGAAAAAACTCAAAGGAAGCATTTGGTGGGCAGACTCCAATTGTTCCACAAAGTGACCCAGGAGGTAAGCAGTGAAAAGCATGAAGCCATAGTTGACTGAGGAAGAAATCTTCTGGGTAGTGGGAAGGGTCCACTGTCTTGACAAAGTGGTTGAGGCCAGGGATTTCCCCCTTGTGGTGTGAAAATGAGAAGCCTCCATGGAAAGAGTGCAGCATGTGGTCTGTCTCATGCACAACAATCTCCCACTTTGCAGCCATGATCCACACCTTCCCCAGGGTTAAATAGTATTTGCTTAGAAATTCCGTGGTATAGAGGTTCCTCACATCACCATATAGAATATGCACATTTGCAGATGAAATTTGAAGCCTTTCTAGGAAATAGATTTTAGTTTCTTCATACCTTGACTTAGTGTCTGGGAGCTTTACTGAATAGGCCAAGCAGACTCCGTTCTTTACCATCTCAGTTTGAATTTCCCGAAGGAAGTGCTCTCCTTTCAGATCATTAGATACAAAGATCGCCACCCAAATCCAGCCAAAATGTAGCAGCAAGGAGAGCATTCCACAGGCCAGAGAGCTGTCACTAGTTGCCATCTGATAGAGTGATGGAAATTTGCCTCTCTCACTTAGCATGGGATCAAAAGGGCCATATGTGATCTGAATGGAAAGAAAACCATCATGATTTGAGGCTTGTGGGTAGAGAAGCCCACGTTCTATCATCTGGGTTCAGAGTAATCCATGCTTCAGTGCTTATTGCTTTAAGGATGAGAATGTATATCCTCATTCACAGTATGCAAAAATGTGTAAGATACCTGTATATCTTCATATTTATTTGAGGGAAGAAGAGTGAATAGATTTTGGACCAGGACATTGGTCCTTCACACTTCTCACCCCATGTCGTATATGGAAAATTTCCCCCTGAAACTGGTGTTAGATGTTACCTCTGAGACAATTTTTACTGTGTTGATTTCTTGATAGTTGGAATTTCATTAATTTTCCCAGCATAACCTAAATTGCCTTGAAGAATACACTCACCTACGATCAGAATTTTGGTAAAATTTCTTTTCAAAGAGAATTTTCCTGTACTATTCCTGTCTGAGCTTGCTTGTGATGTGTGCAGATTGATACTTGTTTGAAGTGGGCCTCCTTTAAAAATCCTGGGAATGTGAATGCAGACCCTTGGGAGCAGCTTGATTGGATTATGTGATCGGGTTCCTGACACCTACTTGGGAGGTTTGAATTGAGTCCCAGGCCCCTCGGTTTTCGAAGGACAGTCATCACCAGCACCATAGGCAGTATTTGGTGATTAAACTAGTGAACGGGTGTACACTGTCTACCTATGTCTTTGTTTCTATGTCCATGAAACACACACTAAGATTTAAATCTGTGAGTTGAACATGGAAAGTGAACTGGAGGCCCTGTGAAGGAATCTGCTGAATGTGAAAGTAAGAACTGGGAATAGGGAGAGAGTGAAATATCATCTAAATGTAACTCAGCCCCAAATACTCTGATGATCTTTGGTGCTGTCGTTGTCCTAAGAGGGTTCCAAATGGACAGTGCTGTCCCAGGTCTTTATATATGCATATCTAACATGCAGTCATCCTAGGATATCTCTTTGCTGAGTGTATTTTCTCTAAAAGTCAACAATCAACATTCCCAGCAGGTGGGGATAGATACATTGGCCCTAGATGTGGACCTGGGCTGAGGCTCTCAGTTTCCACTTCTCCTTCCCTTTCTCACAATCCAAGGAATTCCTCAGAGTCTGTTTAAACTAATACTGGATTATGTCACTTGGCTTCCACAGGACCTTGCCTTAGATGTCACAGGTCTGGTGGGAGATGGAAGCATTTCTCACCAGAAGTCACAACCCATTTACCTGTGGGGTTTTGTATAGCTCCAACATCGTCCCAATTTCAGCTGAAAATGCTGACGTGGTTCCAGCAATGATGGCAACTGTCTTGCCTTGTGTCTGGCAGGTGTAGTTAGGGATGAGATGATGATTTCCAGTCAGCCAGTGCAGAGTGCTCCTCAGGGTGAACTGATCACTGGTAACAGAATTGTAGAGTTGGAAACCGAGGGTCAGGTTGGGGAGTAGCTGGTGGTCCTTATTGATCTCCTGGATGGCAAAGTGGAAGACCAGTATGTATTGGTAATTTTTCCACAGCCACCTAAAGAGAGATACAACATCAGGGAGATGGGTGAGACCAAGGAATTGAGAGCAACACCACAGCCATGCCCTGAAGCAGCATTGGTCAGACTCAGACTTCTACTGAGTGGTGTCTCAGCTCTGGCCACTGGAGGAGGTGTGAGTGAGGTTCCAAGGGCTCTAGAAGATTGTGGAATTCCCCTTTGGACTCCTCTGAAGCAAATTCTGTAATGATCACACTCACCTTCTCAAACCCTTCAGGAAAGCCTTGCTGTGTCCCAACATGGGATTTCACTTCTACGTAGGGATGGAACTCAAGAGGCAAGCATCTCTCTTTTGAGTACCTTCTGAAATAGTTGAATACCATCTGACTTATCAGTCATTTTATCATTTGGGAGCATCTCTAATCTATTCACCAAAGGGATTTTCTTGAGCCCTTTCTGTAATTTTCCTATACCAGCATTCAGAGAAGCAATTTTGTTCAAATATATTTGCCTTGAAAGACAGCATTTTTTCAGAAAGTGAAATTTCAGCATAATTGCAATGTTCACCTTAGTTTTATACACTGTTTTCCACATCACTGAATTCTATTTTATCATTTCATTTTTTTATTCTTTAACATTTTCTGCATTTTTCTACATGACTTAAGTAGAATTATCCTTTGTTGGTATTAGTAATGGCTCTCAAATGTTACCTGTCCAAGAGTGTAGATGTTTTGTTCTCACACAGTGGATGCCTTTTTGCCTCTTCTTGGAAATTTTTCCTTACTTCTATATTTCAAATGTAATTTGAATGTCATAAAAATAAAATACATAATTGTCAATAGATTATGTGGGATTAAATAAATGCATGCAATTATTTGCTGTTTAGGTGCATTGAATCATGTGGTTGACTGTTGAAGTTATTAGATTGTCACTTCAAGGTGTGTTAAATTCATGCACTATGTCTATATATTTTGTAAACTACAGTGTTTGATTTTACGGCAAATGCATTGTTCTTAAGTTTCACACAATTTTGTATTATTCTTACAGAATTTGAAACCTTGTTTTTTAACTTAAAAATAGTCAAATTATTTTCCATTCAGTAAATGAGTGATACAAAAAGTTTTTTATATCAGAAACAGTGTTTACTTGTAATACACGAAGTACACCCATCAAAAATATGCTACTGAAAACTGTCCCATACTTAGTTTAACTTATCTGAATGAAAATTAAGAGCATTAAATTTTGAAACATGTTGAAATGTTTTTTAATTGTATCATTTTGCTTAATTGCCATTAATTCTGCTGTAAGGGAATTTTTATTCACTCATAGCACTTGCTGTCAGTTGCAAGCTGATGAGTTTACTTCTTCTTTCCCCATAAAGAAGGCTGCCAGGTGTTAAGTTTAGACCCTGCACATTAAATTCAAGACTCTTGGAGGCTATCAGGAGGTGAGATCGATAGAGGAGATACAAAAGGTCCATGTCTCAGTCTGTGCAGGAGTGGAGAGAAAACATAAAATGGAAAGGGAAGGTTGTGAAAAGCAAAAGAAGGGAAGGAACTCCAGCCTTCACTGATTCATTGATTTGCATTCCTGCCACTTCTGTATATGGTTTTTTTCCCAGAATTCTTAAGTGCAATAAACTGCTCACAGATAGAAGGACAAACTCTCTCACGGTCTGAACCACAGTTGACACATATATCAATGTTGGACTTACCCGTATGTCTCCATTTTATCCATTGGCCTGGATAAAAAAGATAACCGGTTCATTTCTGATTCTGGTTCCAGGAAGTAAAGGGGGAAAAACCCACCCAGGACCAGGTCTCCATCTCTGTAGACACGTGGACTCATGGAATTATAACAGTTCCAGCGAGGAATGTCCTGTGAAGTGAATGAAGAAATCAGGAGTATCTTGAAAAAAATCACAGAAAACAACATGTCAAGTGAACCCAACATAAAGTTAAAGGCTTAAGTCTTTGCTGATATTAAGAGAAAATTGTTTTGTTTATATCTGCTGCCTCAACTCCTGCAGGGAGACTAGATTTTTATGTAGGGTACAACTGATGCTAGTATTGCTGTATGCCCTCAAGCTGTAGACACTATGTGCTAACTACTGAGTCACACAGAGACACAGCTAGAATCACAAGGAAGAAATTTCAAAAGAGTCACAGGGCTGAGGCCTTGCTGTAATGTCCCTTTGATAAGAAGAGCTCTGGTTTTTATATATTTTCATTGCTTCATTTCTGTCCCATCCAGGAACTCATGGCATCACCCTACCCTGAGGCTATGCACCTGCCACTCTCCATTATGGGGAAAACAGCTTTGTAAAACATGCTTTGGACTCTCATTCCTCCTTAGGGCATTGCTGGAACAGAGCTCTGTGAACTTTCCTGCACAGGGGCCAAGTGTTGTTAGGCCGGTCAACTTTTTTGAGCCATTGGGCAATTGTAGAGAGAATTAATATTGGAATAAAAAAACACAGTCAGTTTCATCATTTAACATGACCCTTCATTGAGAAGTTGAATGGTCACATTTGCCACTGATGACCGTATGTGTACCCCAAAGGTCTCTTCATGGCTCTGCCTAATATCTCTCAGCCCATAGTACTTTAACAGAGAAACAGGCTTCATGAATTGCTAATATGTCTGCATACCCAGAGGAGGTTTGTAGTTCATCCCTGCACTTACCCTTATACATGATCTTGTGTAATCCAAATGTGTTCATAGTGCATCAAAATACAATAAAGGTTCATACTTCATCTCTTCTCACCCCCCTCTGTTTCTGGTTCTTCTCATGGATTGACACCTCCTTAAATGCTGTAGGCCATTCTATTTTCTCTGCACTGATGACCAAGCTTTGGTCATATGCACTCTTACAGAGAAACTCCAATTTTCGCCACCTACCCAAGACTTAGAGGAAAATCCAAACACTCTGGATATTATGGTTTGCCACAAGGTGTCTTGATCATGGAAGGATATATCATCCCAAGCACTGTTTGTAAATTGGATTTTCCTAGGAAGTGCTGGAGCTATAGGACAGTCATAACTGGAAAGAGAGAGAGCACTCAATGAGATGTGGGAGATGCATGTGTATTCATGAGTCCTTATTTTCCCTCAATCTTCCTATCTTTAAGGTTTCTTTTTGGTAGAAGCTGAGTTTTTGTGTTTGTAGTTTGGTAGCCACTGTGACATGAGCTCAAATGATGAAAAACATTTGTCCATGCACCCTTACAACAAATTTGTGATTGATTTAACTTGATCAATGAATGTATGAGCTAGTTGCAAGAGTGGCAATGGTTGGATGCATCTTTGTGGAAGCTAATCCCAGTTTTTCTATAACATGATCAAAACATGGATGGACAGGGTACTGTGATTTTTGTGTAGGTTTTTTAAAAATTGTTTTTCAGGTGAGTAAATGAAATTTAAGGTCAATTTTTGATTCAATGAATAAAGTCAATCCAGAGATTATCAGAACTCACAATTTCTGTTTAAAGACACCTCGTGTTATCTGGTAGGTCAAAACTTACAAAAACGTATACAGTTTATAAATGCAATTGTAAGTATATATTACTTATATGATTTTACATCGCTACCCTTGGACTATTTAATGAGAGTGTGATTTTCTTTGATATTATGAGAATCTGGGTATGACTAAAAATAAAACTTTCAAATTTTCTGACTATATTTAAATTATTTATAGTTTGATCTAACTCTTGCCTTCAGGGTCATATAATTTCTAATCTAGGATATATGATGAATATACTTTGTAAGCCTTTGAAAAATTCACTTGTTTTGTAAGGACTCTCTATAAGTAGGGACACAGACATGCCCCTCTCATCCAAATAGAAAAACTTGACTCTGGTTGGGAGTAATAACAGGAGACTCTGTGGAGCTTATGTACTGGGACTGTGAAAGAAAGAAACTGAGTGTTTGTGGGAGAAATCATGGTGTGGCTGAGACTTGAGTGATCTCATTGGGAGATGCCACAAACTTGGGCAGCTTTGGCTATGTGGTGAGAGACATTGTAGGGGAATCTGAGCTTACGCTGAGGACTGCACAGATCCTTTGTGTGGTCCTTGGGACAGAGAAGACAAATATTATACCCACTGGGGCTAGTGCTCAGACACTGATTGCCATAAAGGAGAAGAACTCAGCTGAGTGGAATTATTTCCCTTTTCAAAAAAAAGAAGGAGAGAAGATTTACCATGCCAAACCTGGTTGTGTCACCTTTGGCACACCCTTGACCCTGAAAAACTGAACAGAGCTCTCTGGCCACACCCAACACAAGCCTCTAGAGAATCACCAAATACAGACAGTACACTTAATCTAGAGTCATTGTATAACCACAAAAGTCACAACAGTGAGAAAAAAAGAATAAGAAATAAAAGATATCTCCACAATGGCAAAAACAAATGCTGAAATGAAGGAAACAAGAACAAGGAAGACATCATGACATTCCCAAATGAACAAGAATATGAAGATGATGAGATAGGAGAAATGCAAGATATGGATTTTTAAAAATTATGATAAGAACATCTAGAAAGTTACCAAAAACAAATGCATGAACTACAGAAATCCATACTGGAAGTACAGAAAATCTCTCTCATGAAAATGAAATCTTAAGCAGGAATCAAAATGAAATGAGGAATTTAATAGAACATGAAATTGAGATACTGAAGAGACATCAAAATGAAATGAAGATTTCAATAGAACAAATGACAAACGCATTGGAAAGCATTCAAAACAGAATCAGTGAGATAGATGAGAGAGTATGGGACGTAGAAGACAGAGCATAGGAAAGTATACAGCCAAACCAAAGACAAGAAGAGGCAATTAGAAATCTAAAAAATAGGCCGGCACCATGGCTCAACAGGCTAATCCTCTGCCTTGTGGCGCCGACACACCAGGTTCTAGTCCCGGTTGGGGTGCTGGATTCTGTCCCAGTTGCCCCTCTTCCAGGCCAGCTCTCTGCTGTGGCCTGGGAGTGCAGTTGAGGATGGCCCAGGTGGTTGGGCCCTGCACCCCATGGGAAACCAGGAGAAGCACCTGGCATCTGGCTCCTGCCATCAGATTAGCACAGTGTGCCGGCCGCAGCGCACCATCCGTGGCAGCCATTGGAGGGTGAACCATCAGCAAAAGGAAGACCTTTCTTTCTGTCTCTCTCTCTCACTGTCTACTCTTCCTGTCAAAAAAAAATCTAAAAAATATTGTTGGGAATCTGCAGGATACTATTAAAAAAAACCCAATATTCGGATTCTAGCAGTTCCTGAAGCATGGAGAGAGAAACTATTAGAAGGCCTTTTTAGTGAGATAATAGCAGAAAATTCCCGCGTTTGGAGAAGGAAAAAGATATCCAAGTACAGGAAGCCCATAGAACTCCCAATAAACTCCCAAATAAACTCCCCAAAATGACCAAAAAATATCCTCAACATCACAGGTTGTAATTAAACTCACTACAGTGAAACATAAAGAAAAGATCCTTAAATGTGCAAGAAGGAAATGTCAGATTACTCTCAGAGGATCTCCAATTAGAGACACAGCAGACTTCTCATCAGAAACTACAGGCTAGTAGAGAAAGCTGAGATATAGCCCAAGTACTAAGAGAAAAAACTGCCATCCCAGAATATGATATCCTGCAAAGCTGTCATTTGTGAAGGAAAGTGAAATAAAGACCTTTCATAGCAAACAGAACCTGAAAGAATTTGTCACCACTCATCCAGCCATGCAAAAGTTGCTTAAAGATGTGTTACAGATAGAAACACAGAAACACCACCATCAATACAAAAGAAGGTGAAGGAAGAAAACCTCCTAGTAAAAGGTCACAGGAAGTTCAAAGCATATCTTAGAAATATCTTTGGTAAAATGGCAGGGCAAAGTTACTACTTATCAATAGTCAAATTGAATGTAAATGGCCTCAACTCTCCAGTTAAAAGACACATTCTGGCTGAATGGACAAAAAAAACCATCCTTTTGCTGCTCACAAGAAACACATCTTTCCAACAAAGTGCATGCAGACTGAAAGTGAGAAGTTGAAAAACGTGATTCCATGCCAACACATTTGATTAATTCAACACATTTGATTAATTCATTTATCCCATGTTCATTCAAACAAGGGCTAATAAACATATTCTGTATACAGGGAATGGATCTAGAGAAGCCAGGATGAAAAATCTATCTGTACCTCAGAGGCATATCTTATGCTTAGGTGCATCTTGGGTGGTCTCATATTCAACAATGGACCCACAGTTCCTGTTGCCTGATAGTTGCAGATTTTGTAATTGTAGTTATGCTAACACAAGTTCATTTCTCAGAGTCATTTTGAGATATAGCTTGGAATCCATTCCTATTTTCACCAAAACTGTCTCATGGAGGATTGCTCTACAACATTCCAGATTAAATAACAGTAGTCTTTCTGTCCATGTTTTATGACTTTGAGAAAATTCTAAACACAGATATAGATATAATCATTTTTAATCTTCCCATGTGTTCTAGTGAGTTGTGTTAGAATATAACATAGTTTTCATGCTACATTGATTTATCTTTTCCAAAATAATACAAATTTGAAACAAGGGGACAAATTTGAAATTTTCAACAGTAGAATTATCCACAACAAGATGGCAGTTACAGGCTTTCCAATAGCCCATGTCAAAGAGCTTGTCTTCCATTCTGACATATCTTACTGATCAAGTGAAGAAAACAGCATCATAGGTTGACCATAATAAAGCACCTATGTAAATCATCAGAGGTCCAAAGCCCTGCTGTTTGAGGAGGCTTACCTGCCTCAGAAGGAGAAGGGTCTGGTTGGCAGCCTGTAAAGATGTCTTTTTCATTTTCTCCAGAAGCATTTCATGGAGGGCATGTGCTACTTCATGCACAGCATTGTAGATGAGGTAGCTGGTGTCAGATATGGTCATCATATTAACATTTCCTGGCAGAAACTCTAAGAAAGTATTTGGAGGGCAGACTCCAATTTTTCCACAAAAACACCCAACAGGTACACAGCCAAAAATGTGAAGCCGCAGTTTACTAAAGTAAAAGTCTTCTAGGTGATGGGAGGGGGTCACTGTCTTGAGTTAGGGTTTGAGGCCACGAATTTCCCTTCTGTGGTGTGAACATTCGAAGCCTCCATGGAAAGAGTGCAGCATGTGGTTCGTCTCATACACAATGATATCTGTCTTTGCTGCCATAATCCACATCTTTCCCAGGGTTAGAAAGATATCTCCCATGATGTCCACAGTCATGGGACTGTTGACATCACCATAGAGCATGTGTATCTTTGCAGATGAAAGGGTGATCCTAGTCACCTTTTTTTAAGGCCATTTATAAGAAGTTTATTGACTATATCCATTAAGTGCCAGACATGACAGTAGGATTTGATGATATGCAAATGGGTTTGCACCAAGGGGACAAGGAAAGTATTATTTTCATTCTTTCCAATTGAAGGACACTGTCAAGTTCACTGTTCTTGAATGTTCTGCACCAGCATTTAGGAACACTTTACCTGACCAAACGCTGCAATAGCAACAATATCGTCTGTGCATTGTGTCTATAATAGTTCTACATTCATGGTTTTAGTGATGCTTAGTGTTAGCATCTGGACTCCTTGGCCCTAGCAGAAGTTCTAGGACTGCAGAGCAGGGCCATGGTAATAAAACCAAGTTTTTGCACTATAATTCAAATATATTCCATTTGTATTTTATTTTTTTTTTATTTTTTTTTTTTTTTTTACATTTTTTTTTTTTTATAAAGCTTTTATTTAAAGAATATCAATTTCCAAAGAACAGCTCATGGACCACAATGGCTCCCCCCCCACACAACTTCCCTCCCTCCCCCCACCCTCCCCTTTTCCCGCTCCCTCTCCCCTTCCATTCACATCAAGATTCATTTTCAATTCTTTTTATACACAGGAGATCAATTTAGTACGTATTACGTAAAGATTTCAACGGTTTGCCCTCGCATAGAGACACAAAATGGTAATACTGTTGGAGTACTAGTTATAGTATTAATTCACAATGTACAGCACATTAAGGACAGAGATCCTACATGATTTTTTTTTAAAAAAAATTGATTAATTGTCTATGCAATTTCCAGTTTAACACCAAGATTTTTTTTTTCATTTGCAATTATCTTTATATAAAGAAGATCGATTCAATATATACTATGTAAGGATTTCATCAGTTTGCACCCACACAGAAACACAAAGTGTAAAAATACTGTTTCAGTACTAGTAATAGCATCACTTCACATTGGATAACACACTAAGGACAGATCCCCCATGAGACGCAAGTACACAGTGACTCCTGATGTTGATTTAACAATTTGACACTCTTGTTTATGGCGTCAGTAATCTCCCTAGGCTCTGGTCATGAGTTGCCGAGGCTATGGAAGCCTTTAGGGTTAGCCGACTTCGATCTTATTCCCACAGGGCCATAGTCAAAGTGGAAGTTCTCTCCTCCCTTCAGAGAAAGGTACCTCCTTCTTTGATGGCCCCGTTCTTTCCACTGGGATCTCACTCGCAGAGATCTTTCATTTAGGTCTTCTGTTTTTTCCAGAGTGTCTTAGCTTTCCATGCCTAAAATATTCTCATGGGCTCTTGAGCCAGATCCGAATGCCTTAAGGGCTGATTCTGAGGCCAGAGTGCTATTTAGGACATCTGCCATTCTATGAGTCTGCTGTGTATCCTGCTTCCCTTGTTGGATCATTCTCTCCCTTTTTCATTCTATCAGTTAGTATTAGCAGACACTAGTCTTGTTTGTGTGATCCCTTTGGCTCTTAGACCTATCAGTGTGATCAATTGTGAGCTGAAATTGATCACTTGGACTAATGAGATGGCCTTGGTACATGCCACCTTGATGGGGTTGTATTGGAAACCCCTGGCACAATTCTAACTCCATCATTTGGGGCCGTTCCGATTGAGCCTGTCCCAAGTTTTACATCTCCTCCCTCTCTTATTCCCACTCTTATATTTCACAGAGATCACTTTTCAGTTAAAATTTAAACACCTAAGAATAATTCTGTGTTAATTACAGAGTTCAACCTGTATTTTTTTTTCTTTATCCTAGTACTAGAGGTTGAACTCCATTTGTATTTTAAAAAGATACTCTGGTGATGGCAGCAGAAATGGCAGAGTACCGAATTCCCAAAGCCAATCCCTCCACAACAATGAATTGACTGACAAAAAAAAACCAGTCCAAATCGATTGGAACTCTGGAAATTGTCAAAGTTTCCAGCAAACAAGGGAATGCTTAATCAAGGAAAAAACCTCCAAACCGTGGCATTAAGGAACTGCCACCAGGTTACTAACTGATCATTAAGCCAACAGAATGGGGACTTCAGTGGCCATACATTACAAAGAACAGACTTTACAAAATTTCAAAAACCTAAGAAATGTCAACTACAACACACAGCAATGGCAAACCCAGAGGATGGGTGAGAATCTGATTTCTAGCATCACTGCAATAGGATCTAATAATGTGTCACATAAAATATATATGTGACCACATATGTCATGATGTACCATATACAGCTTAGGTGTAGAAGAAACTATGTTATCTGGCCTTGTATAAACAGACTCCATGATCCTCTCACAGTGTTAACATGACCTGATGACACATTGCCTGAAATACATCTCTGTCATTAAGCAACAAATGTTCGGTTTTCAACAAACAGTTATGAGTCAAAGAACAAGAAAGTGTGCTCCCTACATAGTGGGTAGAAGCAGCCGATGGGAATTCTGCTGAAGAATGCCCAGGTGTTGTACTCCCCTGATAGAGATGTTATATGCTCAAGATCTAAGGGAAAATGGACAAAGACGTGAAAGCAATTTCTCAGCAAATGAAGAAAACCAACAAAGAGCAATTACTGAAAGGAGCCAAATGGAAATTCCAGAGCTGGAAAGCACAGCTGACTGGAAGAGCAGATTTGAGAAGGTGGAAGAATCAACAAACATCAATCAGAATGGTCCAGTGTGGGACAGGGAGGGGAACAAATGAATGAAAGTGCACGGAAGCTAGGAAATTTTAGTACATCGAGTGTCCTCACCAAATAAAAATGAGAGGATGGGGCAAGGGGTGGGGGAGACAGGAAATATTTGATGACAGTCATAACTCCAGCAGGGTAAGCATGTGCAAAGACATCTACAGCAGGCACATTGCACGGAAACTGGGCAGCCAAGAAGAACACAGCAGGAAGAGGCAAATCTTTACCTACCAGCAATCCACAAGAATAAAAAGAACTGATTCATTCTTAAGCTATGGAGGCATAAAGGCAGCAGGGGACATGTTCAAAGTGCTTTAAAAATACTTCTTAATTGAGAGTTCTACATTTAGCAAAACTACCTTCAAAATTAAGGAGAAATTAAATATAGAGTTTGTCACTATTTTGTCACCTGTCTATAGGGAATGCTGAACTGGGGCCAGCACTGTAGCGTGGCAGATAACAGCTGTTGTTTACAACACCAACACACCATAATTGGTGCTGGTTTGATTGGCTGCTCTGATTCTGATCCAGCTCCCTGCTAGTGTGGTTGGAAAAGCAGTGAAAGATGGCCCAAGTGCCTGTCCCCTTGCCACCCACATGGGAGACCCAAATGGGGCTGCTGGCATCAGCCTGGCCCAGCCCTAGGTGTTGTGGTCATTTGAGGAGTGATCCAGTGGTTGGGAGATCTCTCTCTTCCTTCCCTCATAACTCTGGATTTCAAACAAAATAAATCTTTTTTTTTAAAGAAATGCTAAAGGAAGCCCTTCACTGAAATGAAATGGCACTTTCTTCAAATATTCACAAAGAAATAAATAACATTAATAAAATAGCTACATACATGAATGTAAAAGTCACTAAAACAATAAAAAAGGCAACTACAGGGGCTAGTGCTGTGGCTTGGTAGGCTAAGCCTCCCCCTGGGGCACCAGCATCCTGTATGGGTGCTGGTTTGTGTCCTGGCTTTTGCTCTGATCCGACTCTTTGCTCTTGGCCTGGGAAGCAGCGGGAGATGGTCCAAGTTCTTGGGCCCCTGTACCTATTTAGGAGACCTGGACAATCCTGGCTCCTGGCTGCAGATCGGTCCAATTCTGGTCATTGCAGCCATTTGGAGAGTGAACCAGCAGATGGAGGATTGTTCTCTGTGTCCCCCTCTCTCTGTAACTCTGCCTCTCAAACAAAGAAAAAAAAGGCAACTATATGAAATACTTGCAAATCTATTTTGATGGCCATGTAATGTATAACAGTAATGACTTAAAGGAGGGACATTTATATGGAAGCAAAATTGTTATATACTATTGAAACTTAAGATGTTAATTGTAGTCCCCAGGTCAACCACTAAGAATATAAGCATTCATAGTAAAATAAATAACAAGAGATTTTTTTTTTTTACATTTTAGTAGCAATTGTATTCTTGTCACAAAACCATTTCTCTTATCAAAGATGTAATGTGTAAACCTCAAATAGCTGTGTATCTGTCCTGTTACAAGTAGATGACTTCAATTAAAAAAATTATGGGCATCATTCCGATTTATAAAAGTAAAAAGAGGAGAGAGTGGCAAGATGGCGGAATAGGAAGGGAGCACACCGATAGTCTGGGGAGAGACAGTTTAATAAAAGTGGAGATACTGCAGGTTCAAGGAAGAGTAGGGGAAGAAACAGCAGAGGAAACCCTTCCGGAACTGGTGATTCACAGTGGACCTGCGTGGAGAGCGTGGGAGCCCGCAGTTTGGGACACCAGCAGCAGATTCAACACACCAGTGCTGGAACGCAAGGTGAGCCGAACCTCAATAGCCCGAGATACCAGAAGGGAAGTGGAAAGAGGAGACTAGAGCAAACAAGGCTTGAAACCCTGCGGGGAAAAGTTCACCAGGCTAACTAGAAGAGAGAGAGAGAGAGAGAGAGAGAGAGAGAGAGGGGAAAAAAAAGTGACCCATACTGACACGAGTTTCTCTCTCTCCACTCATCTCTCAAAGGTGAGCAAGACAAAGAGCAGGCGCCATTTTGGAATACGTCATAAGCAGGGCGACCTCGGGTCAGCACCAGCCCCAAGCCTAGCAGAAAAACCTGACTCTGGGTGGGAGGGGTGAAATAACAGGAGATTAGAACCTAATGAATGTGTGGTGCTAATGACTGAGACTGTGAAAAAAGAGACGGTGGGGGAGAGAACTCACGGAAATCACGAATTCATGTGAGTACTCTCCAGAGACGCTACAGTTCGGTAGCCTTGGCAGCCCAGTGGGAGACTACAGGAGAATCTGAGCCCACACAAAGGGCCGCAAAGATTCCCTCTCTGGTCCTTGGGAAAGAGCTTCCGATCTCTGGCTCCTGTGGGTATATCATTCGCCTGCTAACCACCCCCAATTCCATTCAGCTGTGTGGAATTACTTCCGTCTTGAACCAAAAAAAAAAAAAAGTAACAGAGAGAGATTTACCACGCCTAACCTGGGGGTGTCTCCTTTGACACACCCTCAACCCTGAGGAGCCAAACAGAGCTCTCAGGCCACACCCACCTCAAACCTATAAGGCTCCATCAAAAGCAGACAGTCCACTGAATCTAGAGTCATAGTATAACAAGAAAAAAACACCACAGTGAAGAAACCAGTATGCCAAACAACAAACGCAAAAACCAAGGTAACAAGAACAAGGAAGACACTATGGTGCCCCCAAATGAAAAAGACACCCCAATTCAAGATTACGAAGATGATGAGATAGAAGAAATGCAAGAAGCAGATCTCAAAAAATTGATAAGAACACTAAGAAGTACTCAAAAACAAATTCTTGAACTACAGAAATCCTTAACAGACAAGGTAGAAAATCTCTCTCGTGAAAATGAAATATTAAGGAGGAATCAAGCTGAAATGAAACAACTAGTAGAACATGAAACAGTGATAGTGATGAGAAATCATAATGAAGTGAAGAATTCAATAGATCAAATGAAAAACACATTAGAGAGCCTTACAAACAGAATGGGTAAGGCAGAAGAGAGAATATCGGACTTAGAAGACAAAGCACAGGAAAATATACAGCCAAACCAAAGAAAAGAAGAGGAAATTAGAAATCTAAAAAATATTGTTGGGAATCTACAGGATACTATTAAAAAACCCAACATTCGAGTTCTAGGAGTTCCTGAAGGCATGGAGAGGGAGAAAGGATTAGACGGCCTTTTTAGTGAGATAATAGCAGAAAATTTCCCAGTTTTGGAGAAGGACAGAGACATCCTAGTACAGGAAGCTCATAGAACCCCGAGGAAACATGACCAAAAGAGATCCTCATCATGACACATTGTAATGAAACTCACCACAGTGAAACAGAAAGAAAAGATCCTAAAATGTGCAAGAAAGAAACGTCAGATTACTCTCAGAGGATCTCCAATTAGACTCACAGCAGACTTCTCATCAGAAACCCTACAAGCTAGAAGGGAATGGCGAGACATAGCCCAGGTACTAAGAGAGAAAAACTGCCAGCCCAGAATATTATATCCTGCCAAGCTCTCATTTGTGAATGAAGGTAAAATAAAGACCTTTCACTGCAAACAGAAATTGAAAGAATTTGTTGCCACTCGTCCAGCCCTGCAAAAGATGCTTAAAGATGTGTTACACACAGAAACACAGAAACACGGCCATCAACATGAAAGAAGGTAAACGAAGGGAACCTCACAGCAAAAGATCACAGGGAATTCAAAGCATACATTTGGATAAAGAAATTATGGGACATGTACTCTATAGAATACTATACAGCAGTCAAAAACAATGAAATCTGGTCATTTGCAATAAGATGGAGGAATCTGGAAAACATCATTCTGAGTGAATTAAGCCAGTTCCAAAGGGACAAATATCATATGTTCTCCTTGATCGGTGACAACTAATTGAGCACCAAAGGTGAAACCTATTGAAGTGAAATGGACACTATGAGAAACAGTAACTTGATCAGCTCTTGTGCTGACTGTTGTTGTACAATGTAATACTTTATCCATTTTAGTATTTTTTTTTATTCTAGTACTATTGGCTGAACTCTGTAATTAACAAACAATTATTCTTAGGTGTTTAAATTTTAACTGAAAAGTGATGCCTGTGAAATATAAGAGTGGGAATAAGAGAGGTAGGAGATGTACAATTTGGGACATGCTCAATTAGTCATGCCCCAAATGATGGAGTTAGAATTGTGCCAGGGAATTCCAATACAATCCCATCAAGGTGGCATGTACCAAGGTCATCTCATTAGTCCAAGTGATCAGTTTCAGTTCACAATTGATCACACTGATAGGTCTAAGAGTCAAAGGGATCCCATAAACAAGACTAGTGTCTGCTAATACTAACTGATAGAATGAAAAAGGGAGAGAATGATCCAACATGGGAAGCAGGATACACAGCAGACTCATAGAATGGCAGATGTCCTAAATAGCACTCTGGCCTCAGAATCAGCCCTTAAGGCATTTGGATCTGGCTCAAGAGCCCATGAGAATTTTTTAGGCATGGAAAGCTAAGACACTCTGAAAAACAAAAAAAAAATGAAGACCTAAATGAAAGATCTCTGCGAGTGAGATCCCAGTGGAAAGAATGGGCCATCAAAGAAGGAGGTACCTTTCTCTGAAGGGAGGAGAGAACTTCCACTTTGACTCTGAATCTGTCAGAATAAGATTGAAGTCGTCGAACCCTAAAGGCTTCCATAGCCTCGGCAACTCATGACTAGAGCCTAGGGAGATTACTGACGCCATAAACAAGAGTGTCAAATTGTTAAATCAACATCAGGAGTCACTGTGTACTTACGTCTCATGAGGGATCTGTCTTTAATGTGTTATCCAATGTGAAATAATGCTATTACTATTACTGAAACAGTATTTTTACACTTTGTGTTTCTGTGTGGGTGCAAACTGATGAAATCTTTACATAGTATATATTGAATTGATCTTCTGTATATAAAGATAATTGCAAATGATTAAAAAATCTTGATGTTAAACTGGAAATTGCATAGATAATTAATCAATTCATTAAAAAAATCATGTAGGATCTCTGTCCTTAATGTGCTGTACATTGTGAATTAATACTATAACTAGTACTCCAACAGTATTTTTATTTTGTGTCTCTATGTGAGGGCAAACTGTTGAAATCTTTATGTAATATGTACTAAACTGATCTTCTGTGTATAAAGAGAATTGAAAATGAATCTTGATGTGAAGCAAGGGGAGAGGGAGTGGGAAAGAGGAGGGTTGCGGGTGGGAGGGAAGTTATGGGGGGGAAGCCATTGTAATCTATAAACTGTATTTTGGAAATTTATATTCTTTAAATAAAAGCGTTATAAAAAAACAAATTTCACTCATATGTAAAAGCTACAGGTTTAAAATATGCAGTCTTAATAAATGTTTAAAAACTAAAAAAAAAAAAAGTAAAAAGAATCAGGTGAATACAGAGAAAATAACAAGCCTCTGAATTAATCTGCTTCTGAAACCGTCAGTAATTTTCCTATCCAAACAATGTAAAAATGTGAGTTTCTTCATGCTTAAACACTACAGAAAACAGAAACTTAACGTGGTTGGTACATGAGACAATGTCAACTTTTTACAAAAACAAAAACATGCTTCAGTACAAAATAATAAAACAAGATACACTAAAGTTTATGAAACAAATAACATATTCTGCCTTCTTTTCTAAAGTGTCATGGCAAACAATTTACAAACCTTTTCTTTAGTACAGAATGAACAATAACTATAGGTAATGAGAAAATGTTCAACTTTTACAAAGTAGACCTTGGAACATTAAGAAAATGCATCTTCCCAATGGAAAAATAGTTGCTTAATCTTAGTTATAGTAGGATAATGGCCACATTAGATTCTATACTGCAGATACATCTATCCAAAATACTAATTTTAAAATTTTAATACAGTATTTTAATATAAATATCTATCATTTTTAGACAAAGATAATTTACCAAGTACATGCTATCAGAATGAACTTTAGTTATAAGAAATGTAAAATTTCAAGTTACAGATAAAATAATAAAAAATGAGCATGACACATTCTAGTATATTTTAAGGTCCTGAGAGCCTAGCAGACTTAAGGGACAAGATAGTAGGTATTTTATCACTTAACAATCTACTGAAAGATTTAAGTAAATTTCTTCCTTGCTAGCTGAATTTCTCCCCACATGAAAAGCAGAATTTCTTTTCCTCTACTCCTTGGTTTTTAAAAAATCATGTTCTCCACTTATCAACCTATATAATCTTTGGACAGTATATAAACTTTCTTTAACAGGTAGCTTGGCTATGTATTGCACTGATTGCATTAGATTATTTTGCAATCATCATATTGACAATGAATTCCCCTTGGCATGGAAAAAACTGCATTTTTATCAATTAGAGTTCCTTGTTCTATTTTCCCTCATCTAAATCCCTCCTCATATATAATTTAATCATATTTGTTATTCCTTCCTAAAAACAGTTAATACTATCCCTAAAGTGCTTCCATTTTCAGTATGTCAAAGCAGCTTGCAACAATGGCAGATGAAGATAAGCTTGACTTTATCTTCAGTGAAAAGATCATAAGCATTTCCAAACCTCAAATAGTTTTGGCTACATCTTGCTTGCTGATGAGGACCTCTAATAATCTCACTTTGGCTTTTATGTGCTTGTATTCATAGTACTCTTCTGCCATTGGAATCCTGTCTTCCTTTTGTGGACTTCCTCCTGTTTGTTTAAAAAACTGCTCTTCAAATTCTCTTAAGGCTTTCCGGAGTCTCTTCTTGTCAGCTCTAGTTTCTCAAAGATGGTCAAGCAGTGCAGGCATTGTAGCCTCATGTAAATTAGACATGGAGGGAGCTTGCTGTTTTACCTTTTTCTTTTCATTTGGAAGCAGGGTCCTAACAGGCTCAATCTCATTTGAGTAGGTGACCTGTTCACCAATAGGAAGATGAGATGCTGGGACTGGCAAAGAAGGCTGCTGACCTCCCTGTTGAGAGTCTTCATCAGAGTCCTCTTCCTCAATTGTTGGAAGAAGAGAAGGCATTGACAAGATTTGCTTGATAATTCTGTACAATCATAAAGAGGCTTTATGAGTTTCTTGTCTTGCTTGGTTAACTTGGAGTCCTCCTGTGGCAGAAGCTGCTGTCTCTTCTCCTTGATACATGTGCACACAGTCTCCTCCCCAGAAAAGCCTGGCTCAGGGCCTGTGGCTTCTGGCTTCCCATGCTCTCTAGGACTGTGGGTTGCTCACATGAGAGGTTTCCAGGTGAGCCTTTGGGAGCACTCCCTTGTTCTTCTGACAGCTTCAGCTTTAGTTCTTTGAGCTGTTTGCGACCTTTAGCCAAATCATTCATCAATTTCAGGACTTCAGGATTAGAAATCTTGTCACCATGTGAAGGCTGGTACTTCTTTTTCTGTTTCAGTGGTGCATACATACTCTTAATAGCAGGGATCCCTGTGTGACTTCTGGAACAGAGTTCCAACCTCCAGTAAATCCCACCCTCCAGTGAAATTTAATATTTGAGGGAGAAATAAATCTTTACTACATGGTTCTCTTGATAGTTTGGAACTCACTTCTTACCAGGGCATAACTTAGGTTGTTTTAAAGAAGACAATCCTTTACCATCTCTGATTTTCTTCAAAATGAATTTTCAAGCACAAAATTAATATCAGCTAATGTTGTCTGTACTTCACAGTAATGACATCATTGCTGTTTGTGTAAAGGGCAGCCCCCTATTAATAATAATCCTTGAGAGGAGGCGCCAACATGTAGGATACTAGGTCATATGCTAATGTCCCACAGGGAGGCTTCTGGGTCTGATTCTGGGCTCCAGTTCCTGATTCTACCTCCCTGCAAATGCACACCTGGGAGGCAGCAGGTGATGGCTCCAGTAGTTAGGTTCCTGCCACCCATATGTATTTTAATTGAGTTCATTACTCAAATCTTTCAGGCTGATTCAAATTTGAAGAGATGCTCTCTTCATTCTCCTTCCCCTCCCTCTCCTTCTCCCATACAAATACAATATTTTAATTTTTAATCTCTGAGACACAGAGTTGTAAGTATGAACATTCACTGGGAGAGCCGTGAAAGGATCCACTAAGGTTGTTGAGAGGAAGGCATAGAGCACAGGTGAACCACAACGCAACTGCAAATGAGCCCTGTTGCTCCTTGGAGGCCTTCAGAACTGGTCTGTCAGATTGCATCTGACAGTCATTGGCCTCTGGATACCGCCTAAGAGAGTAGAAATGGAAAGTTTTCTGTGCTGTGGGTATTCCCAGGAAGGCACTGGGCTGTGAGCAGTCAGCTGTCACTACTCCCAGTCAGTGGCAAAATGGCTGCATAGCCCTACACAGGAATCTGGTGGAGGCTCTACGCTTCCACTGCTCCTTCCCTGTCTCCCTTCTCCTTCCCGCATTAATGGTCTCACACCATGGGAAAATCCCTGGGTTCTGTTCTGTATCACTGTGCGGCTGCGATGTCAACATCCAAATTCCACTAGCATTAGAAGTTGGAAAGGCTCCAACATTTCTTTCCAGAATTCATGGCCTATTCATCTGGAGGATCCTGTAGAGCTCTAAAAAGATTCTGATCTCCTTACTGGACAGGATAGAAAATGAAATATTAAGGAGGAATCAAAATGACATGAAGCAACTAGTAGAACGTGAAAACTGTGATAGTGAAGAGATATCATAATGAAATGAAGAATTCAATAGGTCAAATGACAAACACATTAGAGAGCCTTAGAAATAGAATGAGTGAAACAAAAGAGAGAATATCAGACTTAGAAGAGAGAGAACAGGAAAGTATGCAGTCAAACCAAAGAAAAGAAAAGGAAATTAGAAATCAAAAACATTGTTGGGAATCTATAGGATACTATAAAAATGTCCAACTTCAGGTTCTAGAGGTTTCTGAAGGAATGAAGAGAGAGAAAAATTTAGAAGGCCTTTTTAGTGAGATACTGGCAGAAAATTTCCCATGTTTGTAGGACAGAGACATCCTAATACAGGAAACTCATAAAACCCCTAGTAAACATGACCAAAAGAGATCCTTATCAATACATTGTAATTAAACTCACCACAGTGAAACATAAAGAAAAGATCCTAAAATGTGCAAGAGAGAAATGTCAGATTACTCTCAGAGGATCTCCAATTAGATCCACAGCTGATTTCTCATCAGAAACACTTCAGGCTAGGAGGGAATGGCCCAGTATAGCCCAGGTACTAAGAGAATAAAATTCCATCCCAGAATATTGTATCCTGCAAAGCTGTCATTTGTGAAGGAAGGTGAAATAAAGACCTTTCATAGCAAACAGAAACTGAAAGAATTTGTCACCACTCATCCAGCCTTGCAAAAAAATGCTTAACGATGTACTACACACAGAAACACAGCCATCAATATGAAAGAAGGTAAAGGATCACCTCCCAGTAAAAGATCATAGGAAGCTCAAAGCATACGCTAGAAAATATCTTTTGGAAAATGGCAAGGCAAAGTTACTACTAATCAATAGTCACATTGAACCTTAACAGCCTCTACTCTCCAGTTAAAAGACACAGACTGGCTGAACGGATTAAGGAACAAAACCTATCTATTTGCTGTCTATAAAAACACCTCTTTCCAACAAAGATGCATACAGACTGAAATTGAAAGGTTGGAAAAAGATATTCCATGCCAATAGAAACCAAAAAATACCCAACCAAACAAACAAACAGGTGTAGCCATCTTAATATCAGACAAAATAAACTTCAACACAAAGACTGTTAAGAGAGAAAGAAATACACTATGTAATGATTAAGGGTTCAATTCAACAGGAAGATGTAACTATTATAAATGTGTATGCACCTAATTACATGGCACTGGTTTATTTAAAAGATATTTTAAGAGACAAAAAGGGAGACTTAGATTCCAACACAATAGTGCTGGGGGACTTTAATACTCCACTCTCAGATATAGATCAACAAGACAGAGGATCAAAAAGGAAACAGCAGATTTAATCTACACTATTGCCCAAAAGGATCTAATAGATAACTAGAGAACTTTTCATCCTACTTTGAAAGAATTTACATTCTTCTCAGCAGCGCATGGAACCTTCTCTAGGATTGACCACATATCAGGCCATAAAGCAAGTCTCAGCAAATTCAAAAGAATTAGAATAATACCATGGAGCTTCTCAGACACAGTGGAATGAAGTTGGAATTGAGCAACTCAGGAATCCCTAGAGCATATGCAAACACATGGAGATTGAACAACATGTTCTTGAATGAACAATGGGTCATAGAAGAAATTAAAAGAGAAGGCCGGCGCCGTGGCTCAACAGGCTAATCCTCTGCCTTGCGGCACCGGCACACCGGGTTCTAGTCCCGGTTGGGGCACCTGATTCTGTTCTGGGTGCCCCTCTTCCAGGCCAGCTCTCTGCTGTGGCCCCGGAGTGCAGTGGAGGATGGCCCAAGTGCTTGGGCCCTGCACCTCATGGGAGACCAGGAAAAGCACCGGGCACCTGGCTCCTGCCATCGGATGAGCACGGTGCGCTGGTCGCAGTGTGCCAGCTGTGGTGGCCATTGGAGGGTGAACCAACGGCAAAGGAAGAACTTTCTCTCTGTCTCTCTCTCTCACTGTCCACTCTGCCTGTCAAAAATAAAAAAAGAGAGAAATCAAAAATTTTCTGGAAGTAAATGAGGATAACAGCACAACATATGAAAACTTGTGGAATACAGCAAAAGCAGTGTTAAGAGGAAAGTTTATATCAATAGGTGCCTACATCAAGAAATTGGAAAGGATCTGAGTTGACGAGCTTTTAATTCATCTCAAGGATCTAGAAAATCGGCAGCAAACCAGACCCAAAGCTAGTAGAAGAAGAGAAATAATTAAAATCAGAGGATGATTAAAGATCCCTACAAACAAGGTGCTTTTTCCAGAATAACCAGGATTACTTGAGTCCAAGTTTCCATAACAAGAATAAACAACTTCACGAAATATCATGGATTGAAAAAAAAAATAAAAAAAAATAAAATCAGAGAAGAATTCAACAGGATTGAATCCAAAAAAAATTTTAAAAATCAGCCAAACAGCTAGTTTTTCAAAAAAATAAACAAAATTGACACTCCATTGGCCCAATTAACTAAACAAAAAAAAGACGCAAATTAATAAAATCAGAGATGAAAAATGAAACGTCACAACAGACACCACAGAAATAAATAGAAACATCAGAAATTACTACAAGGAGTTGTATGCCAATAAACAGGGAAATCTATCAGAAATAGATAGATTCCTTGACACATGCAACCTACCTAAATTGAACCAGGAAGACATAGAAAACCTAAACAGACCCAGACCTGAGACAGAAATTGAAACAGTAATAAAGACTCTCCCAACAAAGAAAAGCCCAGGACCAGATAGATTCACTGCTGAATTCTACCAGGCATTTAAAGAAGAACTAACTCCAATTCTTCTCAAACTATTCAGAACAATCAAAAAAGAGGGAATCCTCCCAAATTATTTCTATGAAACCAGCATCACCTTAATCCCTAAGCCAGAAAAAGATGCAGCATTGAAAGAGAATTACAGACCAATATCCCTGATGAACATAGACTCAAAAATACTCAATACAATTCTGGCCAATAGAATGGACAACACAACAGAAAGATCATCCACCTAGACCAAGTGGGATTTATCCCTTTATGCAGGGATGGTTCAATGTTCACAAAACATCAACGTGATACACCACATTAACAGACTGCAGAAGAAAAACCATGATTATCTCACCAGATGCAGAGAAAGCATTTGATAAAATACAACACCCTTTCATGATGAAAACCCTAATCAAACTGGGTATGGAAAGAACATTCCTCAATACAATCAAAGCAATCTGTGAAAAACCCACGGCCAGTATCCCATTGAATGGGGAAAAGCTGGAAGCATTTCCACTGAGGTCTGGTACCAGACAGGGATGCCCACTCTCACCACTGCTATTGATTAGAGTTCTGGAAGTTCTAGCTGAGGCATCAGGCAAGAAAAAAAATCAAAGGGCTACAAGGTGGGAAGGAAGAAGTCAAACTGTCCCTCTTTGCAGACGATATGATTCTTTATTTAGGGTATCCAAGGAATTCTGCTGAGACTATTGGAACTCATAGAAGAGTTTGGCAAAGTAGCAGGTTATAAAATCAATGCAAAAAATCAACAGGCTTTTTATAACAGGCATTGCCATGGCTGAGAAAGAACTGCTAAGATCAATCCCATTCACAATAGCTACACAAACAAATTCCTTGGAATAAACTTAACCAAGGTCGTTAAAGAGCTCTATAATTTAAAGTCATGGATTTTAAATTGAAAATACACACGTAAGACCTTCTATTGTTTTCTTTGAAAAGTGGGAGAAAATAGATATGATCACAGGAATTAAGTGACTGAGAACTAACACAGTTCCTTTCAGTTGTCACATTGAAACCACTGATGATGAGAGCTTGGTAGTTCAAGCTTCTCAATGGGGAGAGAATCAGACTGATGGGTCGGGAACTCAGGTATGTGGAGGGGTAGGTGTGGGGGATGAACTTCTGCCTCTCTCTGGAATGTGGCTTATTCACATATTAATCAGGAAGCCCATTCTTTTTGCAGCAGGATATTATGGCCCTGGGAGTGACATCAGACACGGTAATGATGAGGATTTCTGTGGTGCATGAAAGGTCATCATGACTGATTTCACCCCTTCACCTTTTGACTCCAGTATCATGCAGCTGGGTGTTTTGGTCATTCGAACACCAACTTTTCTAACCCTGCCAAATCCATCAAAGCTGTCTATTCACACAACCCTTGGCCACTGTGCACACTGTTTAACAGGGCTGCTGTCCCAGGATGCAATGATTGCCAAAGCCTTGTTGGACTATGATGCAACCCTTGAGGTAAAGGAGGTAGACAAATGCAAAACATGTTTTTCGAAAGGGTTTTCCCCCATAATGGAGGGCAACAGGTGCAGAGCCTCAGGCAGGTGGTTCCCCTGAGTTTCTCGATGAGACAAATGGGAAGCATTGAAAATACAAGGAAACCAGAGCAGCCCTGCTCACAGGACACTCACAGCCAAGTCTAAGGACTGTGAATTGCTTAGAACTCTGCATTCTGCTTTTAGCTGTGGTCTGGTCTAGCTCACCAGACTGGCACACAGGTTCCTACAGGCGGAGGGCACACATCAATACCTGGAGTCAGCTGTGCTCTACACAGAGCTCCACTGTCACTGCTGATTGATGATCCCTCAGACCTGATCCAGCCCTGTGTCTGCTTCTCTCAGCTGAGACTCAGGGCTCTCACTATAATTTGGGGAGACAGTGACATGTCATTGCCTCTGATTTTTCTCTACATACTCCTGCAGGTTTTATATAATTCACAGGTCAAGAATGATGAGAACTGCCTTGATTACCTGAAGCCAAGTGTCTTCAGAGATGGAGACCTTATGCTGGGAGTGTTTTTTCCCCTGTACTACATGGAACCAGAAAGAGAGATGATCCAATTATCCTTTTTACTCAAGCCTGAGTATAAAGTGGTGGCATCTTGGTAAGTTCAAGGGGTGTGTTTCTGTGTTTTTAATGTTTTATTTAAGGAACATATATTCACGCATTTCATATATGCAGAATCAGGAACAGTAATCTTTCCCACCCCCCTGTGCTCTCACTCTTCTTCCTCTTTCTTTTCCCATTGCTACCACTAATTCTACAAACCTATTTTCAATGTTCTTTATACTCATAAGATTAACCCTACAGTAAGTAAAGAAATCAACAAATAATATGAGGGGGAAAAAGCATTGTTCCTCAACAGCAATCCAAGGGCTGTAAATAATCATTGAATCTCAAAATGTCAATTTCACTCCTATCCATTATATTTTAGATATTCTACATCTGTGAAGTGTTTTTATGCCTGTATTTGAGTACATGGTTATGTCTGTGTGTGTTCAATACCTCTTGAGACTTCTGACAATTCTGCACAGAACGGCAGAAACACAGTTCCTTGAAAGCTAAGATCACCTCTTTTCTTTAACATTTCACTACCTTTTATTTCCATTTTCTTTCTGACTCCTTCAGAGACATAGGTGAGGCACTAAGATTTTTGTGCCTATTCCATCGGCTAGATATCTGTGAGAACACCCTGGGGTTCTTGGAGTCAGTGAGATGGTTGGGAGCTCGGGTCCTCTATTGCTAGCACCTGTGGAGGGAGAACACTGGAGTCCTAAGTCCATGTCCCGAGGTCAATGTCGGGAAAGCCTCAGTCTAGGTAGCAATTGCTGACAAGGGTGATACCCATCTTGCCTGTGACCTGAAGCCATGAGGCAGACCCTGTATCCTCACAGATCAATAATTGAATCCTACTAAACTAGAGGCATTTGGACCCTGATCCTGAAAATCAGAAGCAAGGGAAATAATCTTCCATACACGTTTAAGGGCTTCTTCTTGGAAACTACCATTTTCTTCTCCAGGAACAATGCAGAAACTGCAGGCATCCTGAGCTTTGCATCAGTGGTGTGTCTTTCTGGTAACTGATCACTGTGTTTGCGCTTAAGGAGGGGCTTAGTAGAAAGTCTGTCTGCACACTTTGTTAGTGCCAACAGTGGAGTTCACCTCTCAGTTGACCCAGAGATCCACATGCTTACGTGTTAGGATAGAGTTTTGCAGTGTGCAATTTTCTTAAATGATGTGAGTCTGTCCTTATCAGTTCTTTCTGGTGTATAAGACTTGTTACCTCTGCAGGTTGTGCTGTGCTAGTGAGAAAGTGGGGGTGCTGATATTTGGGTCAGAATCACACCTTGTATTTTCTCCTAACATGTACCATTACATTCTTGTTCTTTTTCAGTGTTTCACTTTGAGTTTCCTTACCTCTTTTATTTTATTCATTGCTAGTTCCAATGTGAAATGGCACTTGTGATGGAAAATGTTTCATGCTTGTGGATTTCTGCTTAGGGGGCAACTGATGTTTGTTTGCATTCTGCCAGTGGTGGGGCTCTGTGTAGGGAAAGTGAGGACCTGCCTTGTTCATGATCCCCAGAGGAGAGTTCTGTTTATGCCACAAGTTTAGAGGCCAAACTTTGCACTCTGCCTTATGTCCTCCAGCCCAAAACATGTCTGGCCACCCTCCTTGTGTGCTGAAGAGTGCCAACCATCATGTGCTTGTTGTGTCCTAGAATGTTCTAGGCCTCAACCAAGGGAAGCCCTGTTACAGGCAGACTCAGTTTCTCCTCAATTACACTTCCATACCTAACAATATATCATGAATGTATTTCCCTATAACTGATGGATATTGTTACTGTTTCCATGCCAACCAAGTTTTATTTTATGTTAATAATGCATACCTGTTTGCTCAATGTTGTACATTTAGGAAATAACTAACTGTGTGTGATTATGAGTAATATATAATGATAATTTTTAGTTAATAAAGTTTACCTTTTTTTTCTTACTGAGATAATTGGGCTAATTAATAGCTCATGAGATATGCTGTTTCATAAAACATTCAGTGCTTATTGCCGAATACTTGCTGATCAACTAGGAGACTTTCTAATTCACCATACCTATTTTCAATGCATCCCCATCCCTCTGACCGTCCCTCCTACACTGGATAACACTAATCTATCCTTGTTCTTTGTGGAGCTACCTATTATGGACATTTTCTGTAAACTGATTCATGTCTTTGTGATCTTTTTGACTGGACTTTTTGGGTGCACATTATTTTCACATTTTATCCATGGCAGAGCTTCCAGCATTGCCTAGTATATAGTTATCCTAATATCTTAACAACTAAGTCTGCTTTTGGCATTAAGATCTTTCTGGTTGCTCATAGCAGGCAAGGAGTATTATTTGTTCCTCAATGTTCTTGGAATTAGTTGTAACATTGGAATTATCTATAATTTAAACAATCAGGAAAAAGTCCTGAGTTTGTGCAATCATAGTCTTTTGCCTTTAGAAATTGGATTCTAGATTCAATCTTACTTTATCATTGGTTCTTAAAAGTTGTCCTTTGTTTCTAAAACGTTTGATAAACATGCACTGTTATTCACTTTAGTTGTACCAAATAAATATTCTAAAACATGTATATAGCATAATCTGACTCTATAATATATTGCATTCACTAATGTATTCTGTGAAATGATTGCATCAAGAGATTTGTAAGTGGAATCAGAAGAAAATAATTCCTTTAAGAGATAGTAATGCCTCCAATTTGAGTTTTTTCTCAGAATTGCTGTTCTATTCTCAGCGTTTTGTGCTTTCATATGAACTTTAGACAATTTTTTTTTCTAAATCTGTAAATAATGTCACTAGAATTTTTCCTTACTGTTTCTCTTTCTTTTTTCTTCCTTTCTTCCCCTTTCCTCTTCCACTCTTTATTCAGTCACCAGAATTTTAATGGGGATTGCAACGAATCTGTAGTTAGCATGTTAACACTATCAATTATTGCAATCCATGAACAAGGGATATCCTTCCATTTTTTGTGTCCTTAATGATGCCTCTCATAAGTGTTGAATAAATTTCACTATTAGTTTTGTTCTTGATAACTTTACCTTTTTGGTTTAATTTATTCCTAAATATTTAATTTTTTGAAGCTAATGTGAATATTTCTTTTTTAAAAATTATTGTTTATTATTTTTATTTATTTTCATTTTCTTTGAAAGCCAGAGGAACAGAGACAGGAGAGAAGTGATATCTTCCTTGTACTGGTTTACTTCTTAAATGCCAGCACCAGCCAGGGCTGGGTCAGGCCACAGCAGAAGCTCAGAATTCAATCCAGGATGGCAGAGACCCAAGTACTTGAGCTATCACTGCTGTGTCCCAGCGTGTGCATTAGCAGGTAGCTGGAATCAGAAGCAGAACCATGGCTCAAACATTGGCACTCTACTATGGGTTGTAGGAATCCCAAGCAGTGTCTTTTTTTCCTAAGTGAGAACCATTATTATTTATTTCTCAAAGAAATATTTTATTTAAGGAATACAAACTTCATGTATTTCATAAGTACATCTTTAGGAATATAGTGATTCTGCCCACCATTGATCATTTTTCTTTCTATTTGTATCTAATATCTTTTTTAAGCCTTTACTCTCAGTGAATGTGTATCATTACCTGTGAAGTGAGTTTCTTATAGATATTGTAAGGTTGGTTATAGTTTCTTTTTTGGGGGATTTTATTTATGTATTTGAGAGGTAGAGTTACTGACAGTGAGAGGAGGAGACAGAAAGAAAGGTCTTCCTTCTTTTGGTTCACTCCCTAAATGGCCGCAATGGCTGGAGCTGTGCTGATCTGAAACCAGTAGCCAGGAGCTACTTCCAGGTCCCCTCATGGATGGAGGGGCCCAAGAACTTGGGCTGTCTTCTACTGCTTTCCCATGTCATAGCAGGGAGATGAATCAGAAAAGGATTAGCCTGGACTAGAACTGGCACCCATATGGGATGCCAGTGCTGCAGGTGGTGGATTAACTTACTGCGCCACAGCACCAGCGCTGGATTATTTTTTGTTTTCTTTTCTTTTTGAAAATTTTTTATTTATTTTTTGAGAGGTAGAATGACAGACAGTGAGAGGAAGAGAGAGAGAAAGGTCTTCCTTTCATCGGTCCACTCCCTAGATGGCTGCAATGGCCAGAGGTGCGGCCATCTGAAGCCAGGAGCCAGGAGCTTCTTCCAGGTTTCCCCGATGGGTGCAGGGGCCCAACAACTTGAGCCATCTTCTACTGCTATCCCAGGCCATAAAAGAGAGCTGTATTGGAAGAGGAGCAGCTGGGACTAGAACCAGTGCCCAAATGAGATTCCAGTGCTTCAGGCCAGGTATTTAACCCACTGCGACACAGCGCTGGCCCCCTATTATTAACTTTTGACAATTTCACTGCAACATTCCTTGTGGAACGACTTTATTGGTTGAGTCTGTTCAGGGTTGAACGTCCTTTATCTGGATGTTCATATCTCTTTCAAGACTTAGGAAACTTCCAATTATTATTTCATTCAGGAAGTTCTCCATGGCTTTTTCCTTTAATTGTTCCTGTAACAACAAATGTTTGTTTACTTATTGATACCCTACATATCATACTGGCATTTTTCATGATTTTTACGATTGTATTATTTCAAAAACCTACTCTCAAGATCAGCAGTTTGTTTAGATGGAATGTGGAATGTCAGCTATCTGGTTATTACTTTGACTTTGGTTCTTGGTGAGCCCGGGATTGTAATCTCTAAGTAATCTCTTTAGCTATGACCAATGTCAGCAGTTTCTACGAATCCCACAGTTATCCCGTCTGCAACAGTTCATGGGGGTAGTGGTAAGCCACTGGGTTTGAGCTTCCAAATGTTTCTGTCTTCAGGCCCCAGAGTTAGCTGTGAGTTGCAGTAGGGTTTGTGATGTCAGTAGCTACATTTTTAGGTGGGGAGGTACACATATGTCTTTCCCTTGTCCCAGGCTTCTGGAACTTGGCACCAGGGGTTTTGTCCCTGTAATTGGGTGATGTGAGTAGACCTTTCCCACATTTTCTGGCAGTGTGTGGGTAATAGTGGGGCTTATAGCACCAAAAGCTCCACTTCAAGCACTGGGAAATTTGAAGGGGACCATGAAGTTAAATGCAGGAAGGATTTTGCATGGTCCTGCAGGCTGTACAGGTGATCTAAGAACTATAGTACTAACAGTCTCAGTAGTGGAGTTGCCAAGCAGGAAGGATATCTTTCATAGGTCCCAGAGTAAAAGTGTAGGTTCTGGTGAGGGTTACACATTGTCTGCCAAGGATCTCCATCAGTGCAATGGAAATAGAGCATTCCCCAGGTCCCACAGGAAAAGCAAGGTAATCGCAGGACTTAGCAATAGTTGTAGTTCTGGTGCTACTGGTTGCAGCTGAGACCTGGAACCTGGGGGACCAAGCACCAAGTGGTAAGAGATGCAGAAGGGGACTTCCTAAGTTCTGGTTTTCTGGAATTGTGCATTGGCTACTGCCAGTTGGCTCCAACACACAACAGCTTAAGATAATTTCCTGAGATTGTGTGTGAGGGAGCATAGCTCCAGGCCTGGTGTCCTGAATTTTCATTCCATCTGCTGGAAATGTGGTCCTTCCTTTGTTGTTCTGGATTTTTCTTTTCTGTCATGGAGCAAATGTTGGCCCTCTCTAGCCATCTTGAACATTATTTCTTATATTCTGAATCTCTGTAAGTTTATGGCAGGGTCATTGATTAGAGAATTATTTTCTTTATTATCAGATACTGGAAAGATTAGTCTAGGTAAAGCAACCTCTTTATGGGCTTTGGTGCAATGTGGGGAATAAGGATACATATGTCACTTTTTTTAAAAAAGAGGTATTCATTTATTTTAAATCAGAGTTATACAGAAAGAGGAGAGTCAGGGAGAAAGGGAGAAAGGGAGAAAGGGAGAAAGAGGAGAGGCAGAGAGAGAGAGAGAGAAAATCTTCCATCCAATGTTTCACTCCCCAGTTGGCTGCAATGACTGGAGCTGCAGTGATCCAAAGCCAGCAGCCAGGAGCTTCTTCCAGGTCTCCCACATGGGGGCAGGGCCCCAAGGACCTGGGACATCCTCAACTGCTTTCTCGGGCCATAGCAGAGAGCAGAATTGGAAGTGGAGCAGCCAGATCTTGGCATAGGGGATGCCAATGCTTCAGGCCAGGGTGTTAATCCCCTGTGCCACAGTACCAGCCCAGCCACATTTTTTTAAAGATGACTTTTTTTCTTTGAAGCCTTATTTATTTATCTGAAAGGCAGAGTTATAGAGAGGCAGAGGCAGAGGCAGAGAAATAGAGAGCAAACAAGTGAGTGAGAGAGGTCTTCGATCTGATGGTTCACTTCCCAGATGGCTGCAATGGCCAGAGCTGCACTGATCCAAAGCCAGGAGCCAGGAGCTTCTTCTGGGTCTCCTACATGGGTGCAGGTCCCAAGGCTCTGAGCCATCTTCTATTGCTTTCCCAGGCCATAGTAGAGAGCTGTTTCAGAAGTGGAGCATCTGGGACTCGAACTGGCACCCATATGGGATGCTGGCATTGCAGGTGGTGACTTTACTCACTATGCCACAGTGCCAGCCCCAACACATGTCACTTTGATGCTTATGATCTCTGAAGGTTTTCTACCAGCTTATGGCAGTGTTTACATGTTTACATCAGGAAACAAAGAATTCAGCTAGTCATATTTCACCTGATAGCCAGTATTACAAATAGCTCCAGAGTGAATAAAATTCACTTCAAAAAAGAAAATCATAGCAATAAGGTAAACTGATGAGAAGTAAAAAAAAAATTTCATTAATGCTCTTAATTTATCATTTAAAATAATGTAAGCATTGGACAGATCTTCAAAGCCTAATTTTTGTGTTGGATCTACTTTAGAAAACAAATAATCCTGTATATGAGCTAAAATGATTTGATTAAATGTTTCCATAAAGGAAACATTTGTTTAGGCAACAGAAGAAAACTTTGAGTTTCATATGTACGAATAATGCACACAATATACTGTGTAACACACATGTAAACTCATTTTTCCTAAATGGAAAACTATGCCTTTTGGGAACTGTATAAAAATTTTTTAGAAATATTTAAGTGGAATTATATATTAGTATTAATCCCAACATTGAAACATGAGAATCAATGCAAACCTGCATTCGCATATAGCTTATTAAGAAGTGAGATTTTTCATAAGATTCAAATTATGGATGAAATGTAGAAATTAGAAAAAGTTCAGAGCAATTCACAGGAAGTCATATTTTTTGGCAAAAAATGCAGAGAATGTTCAATGTGAAATGTTAACAAAGTTCAGTGAAGAGGAGAAAGGACAACAAAGTGTTATAATTTGGGTTTATATCACCTAGAAGTCCTAATTCTATTATTTTTACTTGTTGAACTATAACTATAAATAATCACTATGTTCAGTGATTATAAATTGAATTAAAAGTATGTTATAAAAAATTAAAAGTAGGGTCGGCGCCGTGGCTCAACAGGCTAATCCTCCGCCTTGCGGCGCCGGCACACCGGGTTCTAGTCCCGGTCGGGGCGCCGGATTCTGTCCCGGTTGCCCCTCTTCCAGGCCAGCCCTCTGCTGTGGCCCAGGAGTGCAGTGGAGGATGGCCCAGGTGCTTGGGCCCTGCACCCCATGGGGAGACCAGGAAAAGCACCTGGCTCCTGGCTCCTGCCATCGGACAAGGCGCGGTGCGCCGGCCGCCGCGCACCGGCCGCGGCGGCCATTGGAGGGTGAACCAACGGCAAAAGGAAGACCTTTCTCTCTGTCTCTCTCTCTCTCACTGTCCACTCTGCCTGTCAAAAAAAAAAAATTAAAAGTAAAAAAGAAAGGAATAAAGGAAGAGGGAGGGAGGGGAGTGTCATGATCTTAGAATTGTATCTTTGAAATACACAATATAAGTCCTCTTTATATTAATAATAAAACAGGAATAACATAAGCCCCTAATCAAATGCTTATTTTCAAATCAAATATAATTTCTTAAAGATTTATTTCTCTATTTGAAAACCAGAGTTAAACAGAGAGAAAATGAGAGGCAGAGAGAGAGAGAGCGAGAGAGTGAGCGAGAGAGCAAGAGCAAGAGCGAGAGAGAGAGAGAGAGAGAGGTCTTCCATCTGGTGGTTCACTCCTCAGCTGGATGCAAAGGCTGTAGCTGTGCTGATATGAACTCAGGAGCCAGGAGATTCCTCCGAGTCTCCCACGAAGGTGCAGGGGCCCAAAGACTTGGGCTATCTTCCACTGCCTTCCCAAACCATAGCAGAAAGCTGAACTGGAAGAGGAGCAGCCAGGACTCAAAATGACATCCATATGGGATGCCGGCACTGTAGGCAGTGGCACCACCCAGTACACAACAGTGCTGGCCCCCAAAGTAAATATAATTTAACAAGGCTTCTTTCACAGGAGCTGATACATCAGAGTAGAAAATTGTAGAAATGGCACATGCAAAATGAATTCAGGTGAATGTGGTTAGAGAGGATAATATTTAAACAACACACAAATCAGCTGTCATTTAAACTTTTTCAGAACTAACAGAAAAGAAAAAGTGCATCTTGACTTCTGTCTTCAAGTAAAACTCAGATTCCATATTGGGATACATCAAGGCTTTTCTAAAAAGTTTATGCAAAAGAGTATGCATAGGCAGCTTCTTTCCCACATCTGCACTGAAGAACTCGCTCCTTTCCCTAAATATGACCTCTTCATAGGTGGTTGTGGAGGAACTACCAACATGTCCTGGCTTTTCACTTTGCCATCCAGGAGATTAATAAGAATTCCTACTTACTCCCCAACATGTCCTTGGGGTACCAATTCTACAATGGTTTTCCCAGTGATCAGTTCACCTTGTGGAGCACTCTGCACTGGCTCTCAGGACAGGGTATATTTGTCCCTAACTACAACTGCAAAACACAAGACAAATCAGTCGCCATCATTGCAGGAACCACATCAACATTTTCTGCTGAAATTGGAACTCTTTTGGAGCTCTACAAAACCCCACAGGTATGTGTGTTTTGAATTTCAGAGAAAATGCTTGCTCCCCTAACTCCATTCTCACCTGTGTCAAAAAGGCAATGTGGAAGCCAAGAATACATATCCCACCATTATTTAAAGCAGGAAAACCCTGGGGCATGAAATTATTAACAGATGGAGGGAGAAGGAAGAAAGGGAAGGGGCAGTGAATGCTTAGAGTCTCCACTCAAATTCTTACCTAGGGCCAATATATCCATCCCCTACTGCTGGGATTATTGACTTCATTGTACTTACAGCACAGTGCCTCAAAGGAAATATCCACAACACCAAGCAGTGTCCTGTCCTGGGTGGCATCCACAGATGAATGATACATATGTGGGGATTTAAAGACCTGGGCATTTACTTTTTCTTTGAGACATCACAGAGGGCCATACCTTCCCTAAGACTGCTAAGAGTGTTGGAGGCTCAGTTCCAGTGAGATAGGTGTTCCCAGATTCCCTTTTCCAAACCTCGCTCACTCACCTGTACCCAATGATTTTTTCATAGGAATCCCAGTGAATGTTCAACTATTTATAATTCCTGATATCACAGATTTTTTTCATAACTTTTTTGATTTTAAGAGACAGAACGAGACATAACAGAGGTCTTCCTTTCATTGGTTACTCAGTAATGTGCTGGGGTTCTGGCCATTGCAGGCCCTGGGTCTAGGAATTCTGTTCAGGTCTCTCATGAGGGTTAACTAATTCAATTAATCAAGATATCACAGCTGCCTCCCAGGGTCTGCATTAGTATCTCAGAGACTTTTGTGAGATCCAGTACACACCATCAGCAAAATGGGCACATTGCTGCCAGACAAATACTTCAGTCACATAAGAGGATTCTACGCTGGAAAAATTATTTCACCAAAAACCAGAGTGGGTGATTGTGATTTTCATAACAAGTTATGCGATGCGGTGGAAAGAAACGAATTTCAGTGTATCACGAGATCCATTATAACTTTGTCATAGTTTACATGCCACTTTGGTTCTGACCCACACTGGGTGAGTATGAAGGCAAGGATTCTATCGAAGCCGATGCCATGGCTCACTTGGTTAACCCTCTGCCTGCAGGGCTGGCATCCAATATTGGCACTGGGTTCTTGTCCCAGCTGCTCCTCTTCCAGTCCAGCTTTCTGCTGTGGCCTGGGAAGACAGTGGAGGATGGCCCAAGTGCTTGGGCTCATGCACCTGCGTAGGAGACCAGGAGGAAGCACCTGGCGCCTGGCTTTGGATTGGCATAGCTCCAGCTGTAGCAGCCATTTGGGGAGTGAACCAATGGAAGGATGACCTTTCTGTTTCTCTCTCTCACTGTCAACTCCATCTGTCAAATAAACAAACAAACAAAATAATAAAAGATACCATCTTGGTGATACTGCATTCAAAATTCATGCATTCCCAGTTTTCACTGCAGAATGTAAGAGCTCATAGGGATATTATAAATTTTCATGCTATCAGCTTTCTTCCAAAGGCAAAGTGCATGAAAGCATGGTGTTCTCTGGGTGCAGAATAACAGAATTCATCTATCTTTAGAGGAATCTTTTTTTTTTTTTATCCAGTAACATTCTCTTCAAAGGCCTCCCTTGGAGAGAATATCTCAGCCTCACCCAAACAGACACAATTGACAGTCATGACTCTTTTGGCTTTCAGATCACCTATGGCCCTTTCGATCCTCTGCTAAGTGATAAAGACCAGTTTCCCTCACTCTATCAGATGGGCACCAGTGACAGCTCTGTGGCTCATGGAATGATCTCCTTGTTGCTGCATTTTGGCTGGACTTGGGTGGCACTCTTTGTGTCTGATGATACGAAAGGAGAGCAGTTCCTTCGGTACTTCGAGGCAGAGATGGTAAAAAAAGGTCTCTGTGTGGCCTTTACACACAAGCTCCCTGCCACTAGGAGACTGTATGCATCCACTGATATCACTTCCATGACTGGGATCAGCCTTTCTTCTGCAAATGTGCACATACTCTATGGTGAAGTAAGGAGCCTCATCATTGTGGACTTTGCAGGAGAATACTTTTAACTATGGGCAAGGTGTGGATCATGGTGGCAAAGTGGAACATCATTGTGCATGAGACATACCGTGCTCTGCACTCTTTCCATGTGGGCTTCTCATTTTCACAGCACAAGGGGGAAATCCCTGGCTTCCAACATTTTCTCAAGACAGTGGACCCTTCCCACTACCCAGAAGACTTTTACCTCATTAAACTATGGTTTCACATTTTCACCTGCCTACCTTCTGGGTCACTATGTGGAGAAATAGGAGACTGCCCACCAAACACTTCCTTAGAGTTTTCCCCGGGAGACATCGACATAATGACCATTTCTGACTCTAGCTATTTCATCTACAATGCTGTGTATGCAGTGGCCCATGCCCTCCATAAGATGTTTCTAGAGAAAGTAGAAATGGGATCTCTAGGAGATGCAGCTCAACTTAAGCTTCTTCCCTGGCAGGTAAACCTCCTCCAGAGCAGGGTGGGCATGGAGCCACTAATGACATTTACACATTTTTTTTTTTACAGAAGTAGAACTCCATGGTTTTTGTCATATACTTCCAAATTAAATGGAAAAAGTTTATCAAATCCACAACTAATAGTGTATAGGAGAGACAGAGTAAGGAGAAACCCATATGGTACCTATTCTTAGCATTATTGAGGTATAAAATTTCATGAATATAGAATTGAACATATATCACACATAATTTGTCTTAAGTTGGATACATAGGGACCTCTAGACATGTTTAGTTTTAGAAAAGTATATATCTTTAACATAAACTAGGCTTATATGTCAAATTTTCAAAGCACTCATAATCTGACTGCCAAGTTTACTTTGTTGATCCCTAGAAAGAGCTCAGGTAATAGCACAATTTGTTACTATAAAAAAAGTCATCTTTCAGCACAGCCATCCACAGTAGACCCATGTCGAAGTACAAAGCTTAGCTTCCATAAAGTCCCAATTAAACCTCCTTCCTGGTCAAGGATACATCAGAGTTCATGCCTAAGCCACCTAATATAATTTACTGATTGTATCAAATCACTTCCCATCATTGTAATCAGGCAATGGTAGAATGGTTCTCTTCACTTGAACCCATGAGATGATGACCACTCAAACCCTGCAAGTCTCTCTGAGGAAGAATCCCTGAGGATAGGGAGCCTGGGAATTGACTTCTTTTTGCACATGCACTGCTACAGCATCTCTAACTGAATTCCATTTCTTGGATTTCTTCAATCTCATTATCTTCACAGCCTAGTATTGACGTGTTGTGCTCTTTTGGGGGTGTCATGTCATCTTCCTTATTCTCTATCTTGAATCTGTTCATTTGTTTTTCAGATTTGTAGAGATATTTGTTTATTATTTTGTTATTTCACTGTGGTGGCTTTCACTTTGGACTATGTGTGTATTAGTTGAGTGTCTGCTTTCTGGGGCTACCTAGAGCTATGTGGTTGGTGTGGCCAAGAAGCACTTTTCAATGTTCCAGTGTGAGAGCTGTATCTGCAGTGACACACCCAGGTTTGGCATAGTAAATGTCTCTCTCTCTCTCTCTCTCTCTTTCTCTCTCTCTCTCTCTCTTTCTCTCTCTCTCTCTCTCTCTTTGATCAGAGGGAAGATTTGTTCTTGTCTGTTGGTGTAGACTCAGTTGAGCTCCTTTCCTCAAAGGATGCCAGTACCTGGGTGCTAGCCTCAGTGTGTATATTATTTGTCTGATGTGCCACAAGGACCACGCAGAGAATCTGTGCCGCCTCAGTGTAAGCTCAGATTGCCAGCAATATCCCTCACCAGGTAACCAGGCAGCCTTGATCATGTGGAGCCCACTACAGTGACTGTCCAATGTCCCAGCCACTACCTGATTCCCCCATTGCAGCCTCAGTGTTTTCAAATCCCAGCACACAAGCCTCCCACAGAGTCATGAGCACTCAGCCCCCTGTCTGCTCTCCTCACCAGAGTCAGGAGTCTCTACTTGGCTGTTTGCTGGTACAGCTTTTATGTATGTCCAAAATGATGCTTGCTCTCTGTCAGCTTCTTATAGGATGCAGTTGCAGGGTGATTGGGGAGAGAGAAAATGTGCTCCACCTTTGTTTTTTCTCCTGTAGTTTGGCATGTACACTATACCCCATGGGTCTCCAAGCTGGATTCCCTCTAAGCTCTTCCTGCAGCTTCTCACCAGTTGCTTGGGCTGCTGCAGTTTGGTCTCACCTCACTCTCCAGTGCTGGTGCAGAGGCTATCAGGTGCTGGGGTCCTGAGTTGTGCATGTCCATATAGATCCACCGTGTCCCTCCAATTTGTGTAGAGTTTCCTCTGCTGTTTTCCCCCTAACTCTTCTCTGAGCCTGCAGTCTTTCCACTTTTTCTTAAAGTATGTTCTCCTAGACTAGAGCAGCAACCACCCTCCCTTCTCCACCATCTTAATCCCATCTCTAGCACGTATAACTTGAATGCTGTCCTTCTTACAATTATGTTTGTCCTTTAGCTTCACCCACTTCTGAAGAAAATCCAATTTAGGAACAGTGCTGGATATGAATATCGTTCCATGAAACAAGGCACGATGTGGTACAATATGATATCCAGAATATTGTGAATTTTCCTGTGGGCCTTGGGTTGATGGTCAACATTGGAAAGTTTTTCTCTAAGAGTTCACATGAACAAGCCTTGGTCATCAATGAAGAGATGATAGAATGGCCTATTGCATTCAAAGAAGTATGGATCCCTTTCAATTTCACAGACCTACATGGAGTAGATTAAGTATGATGACTTTACATAAGCATCAGAGCCTCATGTCATAGCATGGGTTCCCAAGACATAGTAATTCATATATATATATTCTATGTAATGCACGTTAAAAGGGCAACTTGGGTAATCTTATTTATTCTTAATTTGAGCATATATATTTATGCAGATATTGAGTGAATAGAATAAAGGGTAATTAATGGAAGAAATAATGAGATCAGTGTATAGACACATAAATTCTAAGTATATCTATGTATTCTGAAGGCCTTAATCGCATATGGTGGGAGCCTTTATGTTACATGATGAACACAGTGGATCATGGGTTGACTTATCATTCACCTCTTTGTAGATCGCATTTTTTTGCATTTTGCATGCTACTCAATCTTCCACATTTTATTCTTCATAACATCTTGAGATACTGACATTAATTTGTGTTGTTTCCAAAACATGATATTTTTGCATGACCTATAAATTACAACAATGCATTGCAGCCAAGTGATGTGTTTATCTCTGAAATTAATGGCCTGCCTGCCTGGAGAATATCAGAAATGTACTAAACACAATTACTGTTTAATCACACATTCTTTTTTTTTTTGACAGGCAGAGTGGACAGTGAGAGAGAGAGACAGAGAGAAAGGTCTTCCTTTGCCGTTGGTTCACCCGCCAATGGCTGCCGCATCATCACACATTCTAATCACTTCTATGTTGACCTGATTTTTTCAGTTACTCTCAGTAGTGTGCCTCCTTATCATGTCTTTTGTTTCTTTTATCTGTGATGTAAAATATTCTAATCAACTAAGTATGAGTTCATCAACGAATTCTCAGACATTCTAGTTTTCAGAACCATTGCCATATGGAAACCCACATTAAACATATTTTGCATGTAGTGGTTCAAAAAGAAGAGAGAAATGGCAGGGGATGTTAGCTGGTGATGTGTGAAATAACAGTGATTAACTGCATTTGTAATATTTGCTACATGTTGATAAAGTACAATGATGACCACAGAAGCTCCAAATCAGCTGCCTAGGTAGTGATGACATGGCAGGTGTAGGAGGAGACACAGTGATGACCTTCAACTGAAGGTCACATATTCTTTTTCTTTTCTTTTTTTTTTTACAGGCAGAGTTAGACAGTGAGAGAGAGAGACAGAGAGAAAGTTCAAACTTCCATTGGTTCACCCCCCAAAATGTCCGCTACCACCAATGCACCATGCTGCACCAGATCTGAAGTCAGGAGCTAGGTGCTTCTTCCTGGTCTCCCATGCAGGTGCAGGGCCCAAGCACTTGGGCCATCCTCCACTGCCTTCCAGGGCCACAGCAGAGAGCTGGACTGGAAGAGGTGCAACCAGGACAGTACCGGCACCCCAACCAGGACTAGAACCCAGAGTACCGGTGCCGCAGGCAGGAGATTAGCCTAGTGAGCTGCAGCACCAGCCAGGTCATATTTTCTGTTGTGTGTGTGTGGGGGGGAAGTATTGAAATTCCATTAAAGTGGCAATAATATGCAAAATCAAGATGAATGTTTCTCTTTTCCTTTCAGACTCCCCAATCTGTGTGTAGCCAGAGCTGTGGCCCAGGATTCAGGAAAGTGCCACAGGAAGGAAGACCTGTCTGCTGCTATACTTGCACTTTTTGCACAGACAGAGACATTTCCAATCAGACAGGTAGAAACCGTATCCATTTCTACTGATAACTTCGTTTTCATAATTATACTACTCAGCCAAAAGTAGGAATGAAATCCAGTCTTTTGCAACAACATTGGTGCCACTGGAAGACATTATGCTTAGTGAAATAATTCAGTTTCCAAATGACAACTATCATCATGTGTTTTCTCTGATATATAGTAGTTAATATAGAGTACAAAAATGCATTGTATAAGAATGAAACTGACTTCTTAGGATTTCATTATGTTTTTAGCTCTTTTCTATACCCCTGTGGAACAGTGTGCTGTTTCTACATTTTACTTCTGGAATATGATGGCTAATGGTGCATTAAGCCTGTGGTTATAAAGCAATTGAATTTGTATTATTGTACAAGTTAAATGAAAACTAGAAAAGTAGGAAGGAGGAGTATTCTGGGAGGGAAGGGAGGAGGGAAGTATGGTTACCATCTTAGAGTTGTTTCTATGAAATATATGAAATCTGTTCTCTTTACATTGATAAAAATTTAAAAAAAGGAAAATTAACCCAAGAATATTTGCAATGAGATTGCAGTGAACCATTGTTATGAATACACGTAATCACTCACTATGTTCACACATCTATTTTATGATCGCTATGTCTACCACATTATATGTAGACTGGTGTCTGGTGGTGCTCATCTTATTGGGCTCAACTGTGCTATTGATTTGACAAGACAACTTATTTTACCCTCCAGTTTGGGAGAGGCAGTCCTAATCTGAGCTCTTCTAGTGGACCATGCTTAAATCCAAGCAAGACATGTAAAAAACATCACCACCAAGTTTTGTTATACTTGCTCAGATGAGCAAATTCATGTATTTTCATGCACAAATACAATGTACAAGGCTGGTGCAAGTTGATAGAGAAGTCTTATTATTTTTGTGACATATCTTTAATATTGTGCAGTGTGAAATATGAAGACACAATATCATAATACAGGATGCAGTTTGTCATCATTAAACAATTAACATTTAAGAAATTATCTATCAAAGACAAATATATCAAATTATGTGAACTGGATAATCACTACTTAGAAAATGCTTCCATTATTCAAAATACAGACTAGATAATAGTTTCTATTACTCCAAAAATAATCCTTCAATGACCATGAATGCAGCAGTAGAAATCACTTAATTTTGTACACTTTAGAGAGGGAGTAGGTTTTTCAGGTGTAAAGATTATAACAAAACAACTTATCAGAATGATGCGCAACACCCATTAAGTATGTGAAACAAGAAAGAAAAATAAATTGTAGCACATCACATGGGTGCTTGTGTGTGCCCAGAATGTCTGAGACAAAAGCCAGGAGCACCTGTTGATTTTAGGAAGAGAGCATTCTCCCAGGATTGGGAATGCAGACTTACTCTTGGTATATATTAGAGGATGTCTGTTCAAAAGGGGCAGTGCAAAGGTGGCCACTTTCCTAAACAGAACAAGTTAGCGATTCAGTGTCAGTGCTGAGTCTGTCTTTTTTCTCAGATGCAGAGCAGTGTATCCCGTGTTCAGATCACGAGTACCCAAACATGGAGAGAAACCGCTGCCTCCCCAAGCTGGTGACCTTCTTGGCCTTCGAGGATGCCCTGGGGATGGCTCTGGCCTGTGTGGCTCTGTGCTTCTCTGTCATCACAGCTGTGGTCTTCTGTGTCTTTGTGAAGCAACGAGACACTCCCATCATCAAGGCCAATAACAGGACCCTCAGCTACATCCTGCTCATCGCCCTCCTCCTGTGCTTCCTCTGCTCCTTACTCTTCCTTGGCCGTCCCAACACAGCCACCTGCCTCCTCCAGCAAATAACATTTGGTCTTGTGTTCACAGTAGCTGTTTCTGCCGTGCTGGCCAAGACCATCACTGTGATTCTGGCCTTCAAGTTTACAAAATCAGGAAGAACTACCAGGCGATTGCTGGTATCAGGAGCTTCTAACTCTGTCATCCCTATCTGTTTCCTGATCCAACTGGTTCTCTGTGGCATCTGGCTTGGAACTTCTCCTCCCTTTATTGACACAGATGCACACTCTGAGCATGGCCGCATCATCTTTGTGTGCAACAAGGGCTCGGTCACTGCCTTCTACTGTGTCCTGGGCTACCTGGGCTCCTTGGCCTTGGCCAGCTTCACTGTGGCATTCCTAGCCAGGAACCTGCCTGACACGTTCAATGAAGCCAAGTTCCTGACGTTCAGCATGCTGGTGTTCTGCAGTGTCTGGGTGACCTTCCTGCCTGTCTACCACAGCACCAAGGGGAAGGTCATGGTGGCCGTGGAGGTCTTCTCCATCTTGGCTTCCAGTGCAGGGCTCCTGGGCTGCATCTTCCTCCCCAAGTGCTACATTATTCTCATAAAAGCTGATCAAAATTCTTTGAAAGACTTAAAGAAAAGAGCAAGTTCTAAGGGATTCTAAAAATTTCCACTTGTTTTCCTCTTACATTTTCAGAGTTTAGGACCAAGAATCCGGGCTGAGTAGCATTCCTGATATATGAAGGAGCTAAAATGGATTTTTTCTTTATTAATGACTCCTTAGTTGGATGTTTAGCCTACCAATCTGAGTGCATGCATGGCATCTATTTTTGCCCTTGGTTTTGGCTCCTGAGCTGGACTTTTGAGTCCTGGGGCCCTGGGAAGGAAGTGGTGAATGTTCATATAACTTGGTCTTGGCACCCATGTGAAAATCTAGGGTCTGTCTCTCTGTTGTTGGCTGTAACCTCAGCCCAGGTACAAGTATTGGGGTTGTAGATGTATGAAGCATCGAATAGGAGGTCTCTGTCTCTCTCACTAACCTTCTGTTTCTCTCCATCTCAGAGTTAGTAATGGAGTTTAGGGAAAAGTTTAAATTGAGTAAAAATGAATCATGCTGTAAATCAAACCTCTGACATTCTTCAAGGTGACAACAACAATGTTATTTTTTAAAAGATTATTTATTTATTTACTTATTTGACATGTAGAATTACAGACAGTGAGAGGGAGAGACAAAGAGAAAGGTCATCCCTCCATTGGATCACCCCCCAAATGGCTGCTACCATTGGAGCTAGCCAGATCCACAGCCAGGAGCCATGTGATTCTTCCTGGTTTCCCACACAGGTGCAGGTTCCAAGCAATTGGGCCATCCTCCACTACACTCCTGGGCCACAGCAGAGAGTTGGACCTGAATAGGAGCAACTGGGACTAGAACCTGGTGCCCATATGGGATGCTGGTTCCACAGGTTGAGGATTAACCAAGTGAGCCAAAATGCTGGTCCCCCTTCAGTTTCTGTAAATTTACCTTTTCTGAATAATTCTGAGAAGTGGCAATAGTCTATATGTGTTCTGATTGTTGTTCTTTTTAGTATTTTCTTTTTTTTACTTAATATAATTGGTTGAACTCTTTACTTAACACAATTATCATTAGGTATTTAAATTCTATTGAAAATTGATCCCTGTTAAAAATAAGAATGAGAATAAGATAGGAAATTATGTACAGTTCAGCACACTTTCCTTGGACTTTCCCCTAAGGGTAAAGCTAAAAACTTGCCTTAGGACTTCAACTCCCATTAAGTTTGTAGATACCAATGCCATCTTACTAGTTAAAGTGGTCAGTTTAACTTCATAATTGATCATAAAGATAGGATTACATGTCAAATGGATCACATAAATAAGACCAAGTGTCTGCTGATAACAAGAGATGGAATTAAAATGGAAAGAATGATCCAACATGGGAAGCAGGCCTCACCACAGATTCATGGAATGGCAGATGTCCTAAACCACACCCTTGCCTCAGAATCAGCCATTAATGCACTTATATCTGGCTAAAAAGCCCAGGAGATTTTCTCAAGCATGAAAGGCAAGGCACTGTGGCAAACAAACCATGTAAATGAAAGATTTCTGTGAGTGAGATCCCAGAGGAAAGCACGGGCCATCAAAGAAGGAGGTACCTTTCTCTCAAGGGAGGAGTGCAATTACATTTTGAATATGGCCTGGTCTAAGTAAGGTCAGAGTCTGTGAACTCTAGAGGCTTCCATAGCCTTGGAAGCTCATGGCAAGTGCCTTGGGTGATGACTGATGTCATAAATAGGAGTATCAATTGTTAAGTGAACAATAGGAGTCACAGGGCACTTGCTCCCCATGTAGGCTCTCCATCCTTAAAGTACTGTACTAGGAGAATTAATAGTAAAATTAGTCTTTAAAGAGTACTTTATACTTTGTGTGTGTGTGTGTGTGTGCGTGTGTGGGTGGGTGCAAACTTGAAATCTTTACTTGGTATAGATTTGATCTTCTGTATATAAAGATAATTTTAAACAAATCTTGATATAGAATGGGGTGGTAGAGGGAGTAGGAGCAGGGATGGTTTGTGGATGGGAGGTAGGGTGTGAGTGGAAGAACTGTTATAATCCAAAAGTTGTACTTTGGAAATCTATAGTTATTAAATTAAAAGCTTTCCAGTCCGTATGTGGTCCTGCCATTTTCCCAAAAAAATTCTCAGATATGCTTTGAACTTCCTCTGATCTTCTACTGGGAGGTTTTCTTCCTTTACCTTCTTTTATATTGATGACCCTGTTTCTGTGTTTCTGTGTGTAACACATCTTTAAGCATCTTTTGCAGTGTTGTATGTGTGTTGACAAATTCTTTCAATTTCTCTTTGCTATGAAAGGTCTTTATTTCACCTTCATTCACCAATGAGAGCTATCAGTGTGCTCCCTCCCTATTCTACCATCTTGGAGGACCTCCAAGAAATATTTTTTTTTGTAATGCTATGTTCTTAATTTGGGTGTTGGTAATGAGTGTCATACGATGACCAAAACTCATTTATTTGTAGATTTATGTGCATTTCATAGCATGTATACCATTTAAAAATATTTTATCATGTCCCATAGCAAGAAAAGTATTTTAAAATGTTCCATATGAAAACCTCCTCACGAGATAACAATTACATATGTATCTATGTCAAATGTGTTATGAAAGAAACCACTTTCCATTGCACCTGATCATGCTAATTTCAACATGAAAACATGGTGATGTGGTACTGCAATAAAAATACCTGAGGATGCGAACAGGTATTCACTGCATGTCCTGTTCTGGGAAATGCTACCTGCCATGGAAGAATCCTAGGTTGAGATGCATCTCCTGGAGATCCCTTTTCTATTTGCTCTGAAAGCATCTTATGGAGGGCATGGGCCACTGCATACACAGCATTGTAGATGAAATAGCTGGAGTCAGATATGGTCAGCATGTCAATGTGTCCTGGGAAAAACTCAAAGGAAGCATTTGGTGGGCAGACTCCAATTGTTCCACAAAATGATCAGGAGGTAAGCAGTGAAAAGCATGAAGCCATAGCTGACTGAGGAAGAAATCTTCTGGGTAGTGGGAAGGGTCCACTGTCTTGACAAAGTGGTTGAAGCCAGGTATTTCCCCCTTGTGGTGTGAAAATGAGAAGCCTCCATGAAAAGAGTGCAGCATGTGGTGTGTCTCCTTCACAACAATCTCCCACTTTACAGCCATGATCCACACCTTGCCTAGGGTTAAATAGAATTCCCTTAGAAATGCCATGATATGGAGGCTCTTTCCATCACCATATAGAACATGCACATTTTCAGATGAAATTCGAAGCCCTGCTAGGAAGGATATTTCAGTTTCTTCATACCTTGATTTAGTATCCGGGAGCTTTACCTAATAGGCCAAGCTGATACCTTTGTTTACCATCTCAGTTTGAATATCCTGAAGGAACTGCTCTGCTTTCATATCATTAGATACAAAGATCACCACCCAAATCTAACCAAAATGTAGCAGCAAGGAGAGCATTCCACAGGCCAGAGAGCTGTCACTGGTGGCCATCTGATAGAGTGATGGAAACTTGTTTCAATCACTTAGCATGGCATCAAAAGGACCATATGTGATCTGAATGGAAAGAAAACCATCATGATCTGACTTTTTTGGGATATGACTTTTCTGTTTTTGCAAGTGAGAACAAAAAGTGATTTCCAGAGTAGACATGACCAAGTTCTATCATCTAGGTTCAGAGAAGCCCAAGCTTCAATGCCTATTGCTTTAGGAGAAGAAATGTAAGTCTTCATTCATAACATGAAAGTATGTAAGATATCCAAGTATGTTCATGTCCAGTTGTGGGGAGAAGGAGGCATGGATTTTGGATGCAACCTCACCAGGACATTGATTTTCCCACTTCTCACCCCGTATCACATGTGGAGAACAGCTCCCACTGCAAGTGGTATTAGATGTTACCTCAGGGACAAACAACTGTTTCATGTGTTGATCTCTTAATACTTTGAATTTCATTTGTTTTCAGAGCATAACCTAAATTGTTTTGAAGAATACAATCACCTACCATCGCTGTGTTTTTGAAAATTGCTTTTCAAACCAGAATTCTCCTATGCTATTGCACTCTGAGTTTGTTGGTAATGTGTGCAGATTGCTACCTGTTTCAAGTGGTTTTCCTTTAAGAATCCTGGAATTGCGAATGCATCTCCTGGTAGTCTGCTTGATTGGATCATGTGATTGGGTTCCTGAAACCTACTTGGGAGATTTGAATTGAGTGCTAGACTCCTAGGCTTCACAATGGCTAGTCAGCACCGGCTCCACAGTTGGTATTTGGTGACTAAACCAGTGAATGTGTGTACACTGTCTGCCTCTCTTTCATTCTCAGCCCATCAAACACACACTAAGATTTAAATCTCTGAGTTTCACAGGGAAAGTGAAGAGTCTTGACACTGTACACATTGTGGAAAAGTGCTTCTTTACGTGGGGAAGGTGTGGATCGTGACAGCCACATGAGGCATTGTTGTGGATGAGGGAGTCCCCTTGCTGCTCTGTGTTGTTCTATGCACAGATAAGATCACATTTCATATGCCCTGTGCTTTAAGGAGAGTGAATTACCACTCTTAGCATAGAGGAAAATATGAATGATCTCCATGAACTCTGTATGCTTTGCAATTCCAACTGATGAGGCATGAACTTTGGATGTAGCATCATCAGGACAGTGGTATTTTCCTCCTTTTCTCCCCATGTCTCTGAGGAGCACAATCCCTTGTCTCAGCAACCACTGTTATGTGTTTACTCTGAGACTAATGTAAATCTTTATTGCATTGATATCTTACAACTTTGAATTTCATGTGTTACCATAGTATATCCTGAGTTACCTTGGAAATACAATCAATTTCCAGCCCAGAATCCTCCAAAGCTACTGTGTTCTGTTGTTGGCAGTGATATTACCTGATGGTGGCTTGTTTGAAATGGTCCTTCCATTATGAATCTCTGAGATGCTAATGCAGACCTTTGGAGGCAGCAGAAATGGCACAAGTAGTTGGATTTCTGTCATGTAGATGGGGGACCTTGATTGAGTTCCTGACTCTTGCTGTCTGGTTAAAGCCAACTGGGCTTATTCTATGAAGTTCTTCAAATGAGTTTGTTTTCATTCATTTATTTATTTACTTATTTATTTAGTTATTTTTAAGGGAAAGAGTGAATTGGAGGAAGCCTGACAGACTGGAGGGAAGGGGAAAAGAAGGACAATAGGGATGAGCATGTAAGTGACAGAGAGAGAGAGAGAGAGAGAGAGAGAGAGAGAGAGAGAGAGACAAGAGGAGAGGAGAGGAGATATTGAGAGAGAGAGAAAGAGAGAGAGAGAGATCAGGAAATGGAGAGAAAGAGAGCCACGTGTTGAAGGACAGGTCCTCCAAAAATTTTCCTGGGGGATGGGCAGGGAAGTAGGAGCAGGGATTCCCATTAGGAAAGGGGTGGAGCTGACATTGGTGGTTGGGCCATGTGGTCACATGGCTTCCAGCAATGTTGGTGGGGGCTAGAGCCTAGGATAGTGTCCAGGTGTAGATCACGCCATAGATAAGAATGTGGCATTTTACTGACATTAACCCCCTTTTGTTTTTTATAAAACAAGGGTTGCATGAGATTACATTCACCCCAAAAGTCCAGGAAGGGTAGAGGGTTCATATTCTGTGTTTAAAGTTACTTTCTGCTGACATGGAGCAATGAGGTACTCTCTTCTTCATGGAGTGATGTCTCAAGCCACTGTCTCCTAGGTGTGGAGTTGAGTATATCCCTGTAGCAGCATTTGGTTGACCACCTTGATGGTGAAGGCCTTGGTTCATTCCATTATCACTTCCTGTAAACAATGTAAACATTATCACTTCCTGTAAACAGCAGAAAGTTAGTAAAATGCCGCACTCTTACCTATGGATTGATCTACACCTGGACACCTTCCTAAGCTCTAGCCCCTGCTGACATTGCTGGAAGCCAGGTGACCACATCACATGGCCCAACCAGAAGACACAGACATGGTAGAATAACAGACAGGATGAGAAAAGCAACTATTGATCCTAAGAGTGGCATTAACTAAATAATGTGAGGATCTCATAGAGGAGAGGAAATGAGGGGTTGTGTCTCTGGACCCTTGTGAGAACTGTTTGATGGGTATGGTTTAAAGCTGACCCCAGCCAAGACTGGGAGAAAAGCTATTCATCTTTTTTGGGTAGAGGGGTTTGTAAAGAATTTCTGAAAAAACATTCAACATTAAGTGGGTTAGAGGATCATCAATACACACAGATCAGGAGTAGAGCCATTGATGTTAGAGTAGAGGCTATGATCACAAAGGAATGAGGCCCCAGATGAGCTAGATATGATCTAGAACAAAAGAACAAAAGACAAAAGTTCTCATTATTGGAGAACCTAAGAAAGGTGCTTTCAAAGTCACACATAAGTTCTCCAATTGGGAGGCAAATAGAAACTGACTGAAGGGGCCTGATAATAGTATGGTGGGCTTTAAGGGCTTGTCAGTTATGAGGTCCAGAGCTATCTCTTCTCATGGGGTATATCCTAAGGGAGGCATGAACCTCCTGGGGAAGTCATCCTGTTGACTTCCATTACCTACCTGGCCTGGGAAGAGAGCTGGCCAGGTTAAGGCAGGTGGCATCTCTAACAGGAAATTTACAGTCCTGCCTGCAATATTGCTGACCTTACTTGGCCATCCCCTCAGCAGTGGTGGTTATTCTGGAAGCTGGCCTGAGTGAAGGGCTTTCAGCTTAGAGTCAGAAATATCTGTGGCTCTGAGAGTGGCGGCAAGATGGCGCAATAGGAAGGCAGCACACTGATAGTCTGGGGAGATACAGTTTAATAAAAGTGGAGATACTGCAGGTTCAAGGAAGAGTAGGGGAAGAAACAGCAGAGGAAACTCTACCAGAACTAGTGATTCACAGTGGACCTTCGAAGAGAGCATGGGAGCCCACAGTTCGGGACACCAGCGGCAGACTCAATGCACCAGCATTGGAACGTGAGGTGAGCCGAACCTCAATAGCAGAAGACACCAGCAGGGAAGCAGAAAGAGGAGACTAGAGCGAACAAGGCTTGAAACCCTGTGGGGAAAAGTTCACCAGGCTAACTAGAAGAGAGAGAGAAAGAAAAAAGTGACCGATACGGACACGAGTTTCTCTCTCTCTGCCCACCTCTCAAAGGTGAGCAAGACAAAGAGCAGGCACCATTTTGGACATATGTCATAAGCAGGGTGATATCGGGTCGGCAACAGCCCCACGCCTAGCAGAAAAACCTGACTCTGAGTGGGAGGGGTGAAATAACAGGAGATTAGAACCTAATGAATGTGTGGTGCTAATGAACTGAGACTGTGAAAAAGAGACTGTGGGGGAGAGAACTCATGGAATTCACCACGTGAGTACTCTCCAGAGACGCTACAGTTCAGTAGCCTTGGTAGCCCAGTGGTGAGACTGCAGGAGAATTTGAACCCACACTGAAGGCTGCAGAGATAACCCTGTGTTCCTTGGGAAAGAGCTACCGATCTCTGGCTCCTGTGGGTATATCATTTGCCTGCTAACCACCCCCAATTCCATTCAGCTGTGTGGAATTACTTCCCTTTTGAATCAAAAATAAAGAAAGAAACAGAAGAGATTTACCATGCCTAACCTGGGAGTGTCACCTTTGGCACACCCTCAACCCTGAGGAACCAAACAGAGCTCTCAGGCCACACCCATCTCAAGCGTCTAAGGCTCCATTGAAAGCAGACAATCTACTTATCTAGAGTCATAGTATAACAAGAAAAAACACCACAGTGAAGAAACCAATATGCCAAACAACAAACGCCAAAACCAAGGTAACAAGAACAAGGAAGACACTATGACACCCCCAAATGAAAAAGACACCCCAATTCAAGATTACGAAGATGATGAGATAGAAGAAATGCAAGAAGAGGATCTCAAAAAATTGATAAGAACACAAAGAAGTACTCAAAAACAAATTCTTGAACTACAGAAATCCTTAATGGACAAGGTAGAAAATATCTCTCGTGAACATGAAATATTAAGGAGGAATCAAAATGAAATGAAACAACTAGTAGAACATGAAACTGTGATAGTGACGAGAAATCATAATGAAATGAAGAATTCAATAGATCAAATGACACACACATTAGAGAGCCTTACAAACAGAATGGGTGAAGCAGAAGAGAGAATATCAGACTTAGAAGACAGAGCACAGGAAAATATACAGTCAAATCAAAGAAAATAAGAGGAGGCGGTAGTCATGGCCAAGTGGTTTAGGCGAAGGACTAGAAAAGAATAGGAAATTAGAAATCTAAAAAATATTGTTGGGAATCTACAGGATACTATTAAAAAACCCAACATTCGAGTTCTAGGAGTTCCTGAAGACAAGGAGAGGGAGAAAGGATTAGAAGGCCTTTTTAGTGAGATAATAGCAGAAAATTTCCCAGTTTTGGAGAAGGACAGAGACATCCTAGTACAGGAAGCTCATAGAACCCCTAGTAAACATGACCAAAGGAGATCCTCACCACAACACATTGCAATTAAACTCACCACAGTGAAACAGAAAGAAAAGATCCTAAAATGTGCAAGAGAGAAACATCAGATTACTCTCAGAGGAGCTCCAATTAGACTCACAGCAGACTTCTCATCAGAAACCCTACAAGCTAGAAGGGAATGGCGAGACATAGCCCAGAAAATAAGAGAGAAAAACTGCCAGCCCAGAATATATCCTGCAAAGCTCTCATTTGTGAATGAAGATGAAATAAAGATCTTTCACAGCAAACAGAAATTGAAAGAATTTGATGCCACTAGTCCAACCCTGCAAAAGATGCTTAAAGATGTGATACACACAGAAACACAGAAACAGAGCCATCAACATGAAAGAATGTAAAAGAAGGGAACCTCACAGCAAAAAATCACAGGGAATTCAAAGCATACATTTGGATAAAGAAATTATGGGACATATACTCTATAGAATACTATACAGCAGTCAAAAACAATGAGATCCGGTCATTTGCAACAAGATGGAGAAATCTGGAAAACATCATTCTGAGTGAATTAAGCCAGTCCCAAAGGGACTAATACCATATGTTCTCCCTGATAGGGGACAACTAACTGAGCACCAAAGGGGAAACCTGTTGAAGTGAAAAGGACACTATGAGAAACAGTAACTTGATAAGCTCTTTTGCTGACTGATGTTGTACAATGTAATACTTTATCCATTTTAGTATTTTTTTATTGTAGTACTATTGTTGAACTCTGTAATTAACAAACAATTATTCTTAGGTGTTTAAATTTTAACTGAAAAGTGATTCCTGTTAAATATAAGAGTGGGAATAAGAGAGGGAGGAGATGTACAATTTGGGACATGCTCAATCTGATGTGCCCCAAATGATGGAGTTGGAAATGTGCCAGGGAATTCCAATACAATCCCATCAAGGTGGCATGTACCAAGGCCATCTCATTAGTCCAAGTGATCAATTTCAGTTCACAATTGATCACACTGATAGGTCTAAGAGCCAAAGGGATCACATAAACAAGACTAGTGTCTGCTAATACTAACTGATAGAATCAGAAAGGGAGAGAATGATCCAATATGGGAAGCGAGATACACAGCAGACTCATAGAATGGCAGATGTCCTATATAGCACTCTGGCCTCAGAATCAGTCCTTAAGGCATTCGGATCTGGCTGAAGAGCCCATGAGAAAGCCAAGACACTCTGGAAAACAAAGAAGACCTAAATGAAAGATCTCTGTGAGTGAGATGCCAGTGGAAAGAATGGGCCATCAAAGAAGGAGGTACCTTTCTCTGAAGGGAGGAGAGAACCTCCACTTTGACTATGACCCTGTCGGAATAAGATTGAAGTTGGCAAACCCTAAAGGCTTCCATAGCCTCGGCAACTCAGGATAAAGCCTGGGGAGATTACTGATGCCATAAACAAGAGTGACAAATTGTTAAATCAACTTCAGGAGTCACTGTGTACTTACGTCTCATGAGGGATCTGTCCTTAATGTGTTGTTCAATGTGAAGTAATGCTATAACTAGTACTGAAACAGTATTTTCCACTTTGTGTTTTTGTGTGTGCACAAACTGATGAAATCTTTACTGAATATATACTAAACTGATCTTCTGTATATAAAGATAATTAAAAATAAAAAAGGAAAAAATAGAAAAAATAAAAAAAAAGATCTGTGGCTCTGACCTGGGTGTCCTTCGACTCCAGGAAAGTTCCATTTCCAGTGATCCAACTCTTGGCTGGCAGAGCTGCCAGGGCTCTTCATAAGCTGACTTCTGCTGATGCCCTGGCTTTCCACGTTGAAAGCCACTGCATTGGACTGGTCTGTTGTGTCTTTTGAGGGCAGATCCCTATATAGTGTCACCTTTAATAGGCCTGCCACCTATGTGTGGTGGAATGAGAAAGCCATGCCAAGATGACCACTGGCAAGTGAGTGTTAGTTACTCAGGAATGGGTTCAAAACCCACCTGGCAATAGAGCCTGCCTGGCAGCAGGCTGTGATTGGTTAGGGCATAAATGTCACTTGAGTGGATTGGCTGCTTCAGCTATATAAGCTGCTGTACCAACTGAAATAAATGAGTCTGTGGGTTGCTTGCCTCTGGCCCGCTTTCACCTGGCTCCTGGTGTCTGTGTGGTGGCTCTGTACCTCTTGCCCACACGAGGCTCCTCAGAATAATTGCACACCTATGTTTACATTGCTTCTGCTACCTACCTTTCTTCTGCTCCTGGCTTTTGCTAAAGCAGACCTGACGATGTAAGGCAAGGGGTGCTCAAGACCCATCTCTAGTATTCATTAGGTGAAACGAGAAGTCTATAGTCACAGGCAGGTTCTGGTAGTGGTTTTTTTTTTTTTTGATGTAGACAATGCACATGAGGAAAGCTCTGTCCTCACTTTAAAATTTTCTCTCCCTTTGTTTGGTCTGTTTCCTGTGCCATGTCAAGGTAAATCTAGCTGTGAAATCATAATTTAAGCTCTCCTTTTGACTATGCTATTATTACAGAAAATGTTAGCCATCCCTTTTATAAGATCTACATTCAAATTGTGCATCTTAGAGAATCCTTCAGTATAGAGTCAGTTTCCCACCTTGAAGAGAATAGAAAAATGAGGGAAGAAGTCAGGCTTAGAATAGAGAAATGAGGGAGTAAGTCCCAGATTGCTTACTTACAATAGCAATATCAAATGAAAACTTAGAAAGCTATTTCAACCATTAGATTACAACTTAGGAAAACGTTTACCGGAAGGTCCAATGCCTTTTATAAATTCTAAGAATACATGTATTTGGAAACCTCTCTTAAATATCTAACATGGTGTTGCTTGTTTAACCAGCAAACTCCAGCACAAACATATAAAAATATTTTTAGTTTCTTTGTACTGGCAGATTTAAAAAAATTTGATACAGAGATTCAGGTCACATGGATCAAAATATATCTTTGATTAATTTTAGCAGTTTAAATTGATGAGCAATCTTTTTATCTATAAGCCAATTAAAACAAAGCTCTTAATAAATCTTCCCATGCAGACATACAATATGTTCACATGTGTAACATATAAGATAGAACAATAAAGCAGTTTCAGTAACAGCTTCTGAAATCTTTAGGTCTTTTTTATTACCATATACAAAACTGTAGATGTCAAAAGATTAAACTAAAAATTATATCCTCATTAACCAACAAGAGGAACTTGCTTACTCCATTGTTTTTGAAAGCACCTGTATTATTTTACAGAACATTTAACCCTTTAGGCCTCTGGGCATTTCTCATTATGATACCCAGCACATCTAGTAACGCAAAATCATTAGACTTTTTAACTTTCAGACATCTATATCAGGCGCATTTTATATTATCAAAACTTAAAATCCAGCACCACTTCACATCTTGACAGTACTTTTGATAAAATCCAAATAGCCAACAGACACATGAAAAAAATGTTCAGGATCACTAGCCATCAGGGAAATGCAAATCTAAACCACAATGAGATTTCACCTCACCCCAGTTAGAATGGCTCTCATACAGAAATTAACAAACAAAAAATGCTGGTGCAATTGTGGGGAAAAAGGAAACCTAATCCACTGTTGGTGGAATGTAAACTGGTAAAACCATTATAGAAGGCAATTTGGAGATACGTCAGAAATCTGAATGTAGTCCTACCATATGACTTAGCCATCGCACTCCTGGGAATTTACCCAAGGGAAATGAAATCAGCGTATGCCAGAGTTATCTGCACTCTCATGTTTATTGTAGCTCAATTCATAATAGCTAAGACATGGAATCAACATAAATGTCCATCAACTAAGATTAGGTAAAGCAATTTTGGGATATGTACTCTATGGAATACTACAGAGTGGTGAAAAAAAGGTGAAATCTGATCATTTGCAACAAAATGGATGAATCTGGAAAACATCATATTTAGAGAGAAATAAGCCAGTCTCAAAGTGTCAAACACCATATGTTCTCCATGATATGTGATAACTAACAGAGCACCTAAAAGGAAACATGTATAAATGATTTATACAACCTTTGTCTTATCTGTTGAGTAAGAGTTTTTTTTCATTTTTTAAAATTATTTTTATTTTTTCCTACTTAATACCATTGGTTGAACTCTTTCTTTAACAGAGAATTAAGCATATGTGTATAAAGTCAATGGAAAATAGATCCCTATAAAAAATAAAGGTGGGATAAGAGAGAGAGGAACTATATAGTTTTGCATACATTCCCATGGACTTGCTTCTAAGGGTAAACCTAAATATCTCACCCTGATACTCCAAATCCCATGAAACTGGGTGGTAATAATGCCATCTTACATGTTAAAGTGATCATATTATGTTTAATTGATCATATAGATAGGATTAAATGTCAGAGGGATTATATAAATATGATCAAGTGTTTGGTTATAACAATAGGGAGAATTAAAATGGAAAGAATGTTACAACATGGGAAGCAGTCCACATAAAAGACTTATAGAATGACAGTCGTCCTATGCAGAAAATAGTGTGTATATTTTCAGGGATAGCCCTATCATATAAAATGATATTGGTATTTATATCTTTCTAGTTAGCTCTGTTTCAGTTTTAAATATCGCTCTTATTTTATATTAAAATATTTCTAGACAGCATTGTGTTTTTTGAGAGGTAGAGAGAAATGGAGAGAGAGAGACAGTTGAGAGACCGACCTTACATTGCTTCACATCTCAGTGCCCACAGTAGCTGAGCGTGAACTGAGGCCAGAGCCAGGAGCAAGGAAAAATGCTGACTGAAAGGGATCCAATATGTCTGAATCATCACCACTCACTGAAAGGGCTTATTTCCTAGGAATCTGGGGTCACGTGTCAGAACCAAATTACAAACCCAAGTAGTGTGATGTGAAACAAGGTGATTTTTTTTGCAAATAAATCCACTTTATTGCAGAATCTATAGCAGAAGCAACAAGAAACTTGAAAATTTAATGGAAAAAAAGATCTGACTTTATAATAGCAACAGAAGTTGTACCTAGAAAAAAAGCTGACAAAAACATACAAGAGTTTTATCACCAAATTAGAAAATGTTTTTGAAGGATATTTAAAAATCAACATAATATTAATACATTGGATGACAGAATTTTATAAAGATGTCATAGCACCCCAGATTGAACCTTTAAATTTAACTCAGCAAAATACCAAAAAAGATTTTCAGTGGAACTCGACAAACTGATACTAAAGTTAGTATAGAAGGGCAAAATAGATAGTGCAATTCTAAAAATGAACAAAGGTACACACCCTTCTACATATCAAAATTTTTATTATGCCACAGTAATTAAGAGTGTGGCATTGGCTCAGAATTGGTTTGATTAGTGTAAAAGGACAAACTGGGGACACATCCATGCATATTTGGAAACTGTATAATCATGGAACAAGATGATCTTAATTGCTAGGCTAGATGCCTCAACAACAATGGTCTTTAGTTTTGCTTATTTTACAATGTTGGAATGCTAATCCCCTTTGATTACAAAGTTGAAAACATGAAGAAATGGATGAGAAAGATTTCAGGATCCCCTAGAATTGCGTTGGTTCTTTAAAGCTTTCAAAGAATTTTTATCAGGTTTTATGAGAATAATGTAGCATTTGGGGAGGAAGAAGCAGCCCAGGAGCCCTGCACTGGAGGCCAAGATGGAGAAGACCTCCACAGCCACCATGACCTTCCCCTTGGTGCTGTGATAGACAGGCAGGAAGGTCACCCACACACTGCAGAACACCAGCATGCTGAATGTCAGAAACTTGGCTTCATTGAAAGTGTCAGGCAGGTTCCTGGCTAGGAAAGCCACAGTGAAGCTGGCCAGGGCCAAGGAGCCCAGGTAGCCCAAGACACAATAGAAGAGAGTGACTGAGCCCTTATTGCACACCAGGATGATGTGGCTGTGCTCAGATTGTGCATCTAACTCAACAAATGGAGGAGAAGTTACCAACCAGATGGCACAGAGAGCCAATTGGATCAAGGAGCAGATGGGAATGACGAAGTTAGAAACACCTGATACCAATAATCGCCTGATAGTTCTTCCAGGTTTCAGAGCTTTGAAGGCCAGAATCACAGTGATGGTCTTGGCCAGCACGGCAGAAACAGCCACTGTGAACACAAGGCCAAATGTTATTTGCTGGAGGAGGCAGGTGGCTGTGTTGGGACGGCCAAGGAAGAGCAAGGAGCAGAGGAAGCACAGGAGGAGGGCAATGAGCAGGATGTAACTGAGGGTCCTGTTATTTGCCTTGACAATGGGAGTGTGTTGGTGCTTCACAAAGACCCAGAACACCACAGCTGTGATAACAGAGAAGCACAGAGCCACACAGGCCAGAGCCATCCCCAAGGCATCCTCAAAGGCTAAGAAGGTCACCAGCTTGGGGAGGCAGTGACTTCTCTCCATGTTTGGGTACTCGTGATCTGCACACGGGATACATTGCTCTGCATCTGTGGAGAAAAGGAAGATTCATGTTTCCACTTCACAATTTGCTCCTTTTTCCCTGTTAAGGAAAATGCTCACCTTTGCAATGTCATGGTGAGTCCAGCCTGCTCTGATGTATACCAGGACATGCTAAAGTATATTTCTGCACTTCTGACCCAGAGAAAATGCTCATGTCTAGGTGTAGGAAACTCATTGAAACAAGCTCCTTAGCACATGGGGCTCTGGAGTTTAATTATGTCACGCAGAGGTATTTCTTTCAGTGTTTTATTTTTTAAAAGTAACGAGTTCCCTGTATTTCATATTGGCATACATTTTCCAAACCCTCATCTCTACTGTCCCCAGTGTTTTTCTTTGGAGAAGCTTGTATTCACATGGATTATAATATTTGTCTGGGATCATCAGGTTTAAGGGTTTTTTTTTTCAGTATTCACTTGGAGATTACCTATTTAAAATACCTATCACGCCTAGGACATCCATACATCAATCAGTTCCTCTAATTTCCTGGGAGGACTCATCACTCTTTCCGTATAAATGTTGGGATGCTGTGGTTGCATAGAAAAGAATTATTGCTACTAGTGTTTTTATGGTTATATGGGAGTAAGTGATATTTTCATCACAGTATTGAAAGAGAACTTTCCAATCATTTTCACTGAAAGCATGGCTTGTTCATCATTTCAGTCATGTGAACACCACATGGACACCACATTGCCTCTGTTGAAGTAATACACTTCTGCAGCAGCAGCATGAAAGAAGTCATTAAGAACAGGCCAGTTGGTGAACATGTGTCTCTTTCAATCGTATGTCAATTTAATAAACAAAAATAGATTCAGTGTTGTGGCATGATATGTAAAGCCACCACCTGCAATGCCAGCATCCCTTATGGACATTGTTTTGTGTTCCAGTAATCCATTTCTAATCCAGCTCCCTGCTAATGGCCTGGAAAAAGCAGCAGAAGATGGCCCAAGTACTTGGGTCCCCTGAACCCATGTGGGAGACCCAAATGAACCTGGCTGCTGGCTTCTGCCTTGCCAAACCTGGTCAATGTGTATGTCTGGGGCATGAATAAGTAGATGGAATCTCTCTCTCTTTCTCTCTGTCTCTTCTATAATGCTTTGAAATGAAAAAATATTTTTAAAAGAAAGAAATGATATTAGTTGGCCCACACTTGTAGTAAAGTGCTACTCAGGTTTTAAGTTGGTAATCATACAAGCTTCATGGACTGGAGGTGTTATGTTGTTGCATAGTTATTAGGATGTTTTGATTGTGTATTTAACACTTATTTTCTCTTATTCTAGTATAGAAAACAAAAGGACAAAGGGAGGCATTCATTATGTGTACTACACAGCATGCACTATGTAAAAGACCCAGCACAGAAAGTAATACATTATTCTCATCACAATACCTATGAAGTAGCTCCATGCTCTCAGTTGTGTATGATAAACTTTTGATTTCAAGATTTCTAGAAATCCTTAGGGAGCCTTAATAAACACTCATCTGATATTTTTTGTTCAGATATTATTAGGCTTACTAGATGATCTCAGATTGAGACAGTCTTATCTAGCACAGGATGGAAAAGAAAGATATCAGAGAGAATCAGTGTCAGCATTGAGCTAGACAGGATGAGCACCACCAGACTACTGAGATGGTGAGAGTGAGCACACAACAAGTGTATGGAGAGAGTGAGTGAAAGTGTGCATAGAGAACAATGGGGCACTCTTACCCCATTATAAGTGTTCTTCGTTTCCTTTTTATATAGAAATAATTAAGATGGTGGAGTTTTCATAGTGAGTTATATGTTTTCTACCTGTATGATTAGAAATGTCTCTCTCTGGACAAATAACACAAATGTAGCAGCAGACAGCTCTTCCTTCCTGTGGCATTTTCCTGAATCCTGGACCACACCTCTGGCTACATAAAGACTGAGGAGTCTGAGGGGGAAAGAGAAGTGATGGTCATTGTTTTGCACATCATTAGGCACTGTGATAAGATGTCTCTAGTCTCTGTTTGCCCCATCACTCTGAAAGTCATCACTGTCTTCCCCAGTCTGTGTCTTGTTGATTTTTTCATACATCCAATTTGTAGTTTCTATGATGTTCGTTCCAGGTTTGTCAATTGTCTACCACACATTGTGAGGGTGCCTGATTGCTGTAATTTTGTTCATCACCAGATCTATGCTTCTAGGCCTTTGTTTCTTTCTACTACATTTCTTCCTTTGAAATATTTAACATTCAGATTATTTTTCTGTAATGTGTATATTTGAGAAAAAATGTATATATTTCAGAAAAAGACAAGGCCACAGAGAAATGATGAGAAAATGTTATAAAAACATGGATTGTACATTAATCCTCTTCTGGACTTCTAGATGCAGGGAGAGTATCAATTTCAAAAAACTAAGAATGCAATTTTGGCTTAAAGTGTGATAGTTATACAAATCACCCACAAAACTCCCTGGAGGATTTCAACAGTAGAATGATTATAAACATTTGACCACAGCTGTGAGATGCTATGCAGAACAGAAACTGAACTTATTGGTAACCACAATGACAATGAAAATGAGAATGGTTTCTATGAACAGGCAATGGATAAATCAACTTATAATTTAAATATATTAAAATATTAAAATATATGCATTAAAATATATGACTCACCATATTTGTTTAAGATATCACTGTTCTTCTAAATCTATCTATCTATCTATCCATATATATATAATACATGAAATGAAATTTTTTCACCTTATATAAATAAAAAATTTAAAAAAAATAGAATTTCTGTACACATGTGTTTAGAAATTTTATGTCTATACACTGATCTCTATCTCCATCAACGTTGCTCATTTTAGTCACTCAATGTCTGAATGCATAATTATTTCCAAAGTAAAAACAGCAATAACTAATACACATGTACACTTCTAATACACATTGACTCATATATGTGTAAGGAACACCATATCTTTTGAAGCCAAGATGATAATTGAGAATTGAATCTTATTTAAAATCTCAATCTTGATCTCATCTCAGAATCCACTCAGACCCTCTTATGTATCCAATATTTCCATGGATCCACACCTTCTTGAACGCTATAGGCCATTCTATCATCTCTTCATTGAGGACCAATCCTTGGTCATGTGCATTCTCAGAGGAGAACTCCCCGATTTTAATCAGCAAACGAAATCCAGCAGGAAAATTCACAATGTTGTGGATATCGTAATGTGCCATACGGTGTCTTGTTTCATGGAAGGAAACATCCTCCCCAGCACTGTTGGTAAATTGGATTTTCCTCAGGAGTGGATGAAGCTGGAAGGGAGGCAGAATTGGAAGGAGGGAGAACATTCAGATTAGAATTGGGAGTTTCATATGAATGAGAAATCCTTCTTTTGCCTCCTGTCTATCCTCAGAGATTCTATTTGGTGGAGGCTGACTTTTGTCTGAATGATCATTGTATCATATGTTCAAGTGCAGGGAATTCTACCTCCCCTCCCTGTTAAAATGATCAGGATCATTTGAATCCAGAGACATCACAGGATGTGTCCCACAGGTTGGCTGATCATGAAAGATTGGTTAGAGGTTTAGGTAAGCTCATCTTAGTTTTCCAAATGTGAACAACATGGCTTTATATGTGAACTATCTTGATTATTGTAATGGTTCTACAGGTGAGTGCAAACATGTGCACTTTTCAAAATATACCCCCTCCCAAATAGAACGGAATCCTCTCTTAGACAAAATTGGATGTAACTGGAGACCTTTATGCTTATGTTTACTGAGATAAGCCAGTTCAAATTAGAACATATCATTTGTTTTCTGTGATGTGTACTAGTTACTATAGATGCAAAGAAAAACCCCACCATGTATCAAAATGAAACTGATATCTTGGATTTCATTTTTGCTTATCATTCTTGTATAAGTTCCTGTGGACCACGGTCTTTCTACTTTTAATTTATGAATCATTATGATGACTGTGGCATTACACCTGTGATTATAAAGGAAATGGAAATGATATTTTTGCAAAAATTAAAAAGAAAAGAAGGAGGGGAGAATGAGAGAGGGAGGGAAGGAAGAATGGATATCTTCTTAGAATTGTATCTATGAAGCCGGCAGTGCGGCTCACTAGGCTAATCCTAAACCTTGCGGCGCTGGCACACCAGGTTCTAGTCCTGGTTGGGGCGCCGGATTCTGTCGCGGTTCCCCTCTTCCAGGCCAACTCTCTGCTGTGGCCAGGGAGTGCAGTGGAGGATGGCCCAAGTGCTTGGGCCCTGCACCCCATGGGAGACAAGGTAAGCACCTGGCTCCTGCCATCAGATCAGCACAGTGGGCCGGCCTCAGCACGCCAGCCGTGGAGGCCATTGGCGGGTGAACCAATGGCAAAGGAAGACCTTTTTCTCTGTCTCTCTCTCTCTCAGTATCCACTCTGCCTGTCAGAAAATAAAAAAACAGAGATTTCTATCTATGAAATACATGAAATCTATGATGTTCATATCCATACTTTTTTACTTTACCAAAATTTGGCTGGCCTTGTGATGCAGCATGTGAAGCCGCTGTCCACAGTGCCCAGCATCCCTGTGAGTGCTGGTTAAGTTACTGTTTTTCTACTGCTGATTCAGGTTTCTGCCAAGGTACCTGGGAAAGCATTAGATAATGGCCCAAGTGCTTGGGCCCCCACACTCACATGGAGACCCAGTTGAAGCTCCTGCATCCTGGCTTAGAGTGTTCCCAGTCCTGGCCCTTGCAGCCATTGTAGACTGAATCAGCAGATGCAGGATCTGTCTCCTTTTCTCTTTCTGTCTCTCCCCCTCTTACAGTAACTTTGATTTTCAAATAATGTTTTAGAGTTTAACAAAATTGAATGGAATATCAGTTGAATTCAGTTAAATAAATTAGAAATCCAAGCATAATTTTTCATAACAAAGTTTCCAGAACCTGACATCCCTGGCTGCTGCTGGAAGTCCAAACTTAAAAAATTTGTATTCTGTTTATGTGTAAATCTATTTGTATAACATTTTCAAGGAAATAATATCAGAAAACTTGCAACAGAGGCAAATTGATAGAAACAACCAAATACAACAAATCCTCAGAAGCCCCAACAAATTAGAGCAGAAGAGAAATTCACTGCAGCACATTGTGGCAACACTCAGCTCAGTGAAACACAAAGAGCAAATCCTAAATTGTTCCAGAGAGAAATGAGAAATCACATTCAGGAGTAATTTAATCAGATTCACCCCATATTTCCATCACAAACACTACAGGCAAGGAGACAATGGCATGATATATTCCAAGTTTTAAAAGACAAACAATGCCAACCTAGAATACTATACCCTGAAAAGTTATCATTTATGAATCAATGGGACATAAAGTTCTTCCAAGATAAACAGAAACTGAAAGTATTTGTATCTTCACATCCAACCCCACAACACTGGCTCAAAGATGTGCTGCACATAGAAATACAGAAACAAAAACTTCATTACAAAAAAAAGGGAATGTAGAAAATGAGCCAACTAAAATACAAACATCTGTCAAAATACATAAATAGCTCGTTCAAGAAAACATGATTGGAAAAAGACAGTATTTAATAATAATCACAGTGAATGTAAGTGGCCTCAACTCTGCAACCAAGAGGCACAGACTAGCTGATTGAATTAAAAAAGAGAACCTAGGTGGCGCAGAAGGAAGGGCCAGGGTTTGCGTCATCCCCTCGCTCTGGCAGCAGAGGATGCTCTGCGTACGCTGTAGCCACAGACATTTTAGCCACCCTTTGTCAGCGATTTTGAACTGTTTCCTCCATGTGGTAGCCAGACCGGGAAAGCAGAGCAGGTATTAGAATAATAAGCCACAAGGGGAGGAACCAAGATGGCTGAATACTGAGGGTGTGCACCAATAGTCTGGGAAAAGAAGTTTAATAAAAGTGGAGTTACTGTAGCCTCAGGAAAAAACTAAAAAAAAAAAACTGCAGAGGATACTCTTCTGGATATAGTGGATGTGGCACAGAGGACCTATGGGGAGAGCAAGGTTGCCCACCTTGTAGAAGCTGTGCTGCAGGAACGGAGTGGAGGGAGGGAGCCCAGCCACAGAATATGCACGCCAAGGCTGGAAGGGGAGGTGAGACAAAAGTCCCTCAGTAACCCAAGACATTGGCAGGGATAGGCAGGCCCCACTGGGGAAAGTGCACCAGGCTGACTGGAGGAGAGAAAAAATGAATAAATAGGGGAACCGGCATGGACACTAGCCTCTCTCTTCACTCACCTTACAAAGCCAAGCAAGACAAAGAGCAGTAAAACGGTGCCTGCCATTAATAGGTTAGATCTAGTGAAGGTGGGTGGAGCTAATGAACTGAGACTGCAAAAATCTGAGGGGTTCCAGAGAACTCACCGAGTACACAAACTCCATAACCTTGGCAACCCAGTGAGAGAGTGCAGAGAAATGCCAAACAAAAGTAGAAACCGAGGTAACAAGAACAAGGAAGACACTATGATGCCCCCAAATGAAAAAGACACTCCAATTCAAGATTTTGAAGATGATGAGATAGAAGAAATGCAAGAAGTGGATCTAAAAAATTGATAAGAACATTAAGAAGTCCTCAAAAACAAATTCATGAACTACAGGAATCTTTAATGGACAAGATAGAAAATCTCTCTCATGAAAATGAAATATTAAGCAAGAATCAAAATGAAATGAAGCAACTAGTAGAACATGAAAACTGTGATAGTGATGAGAAACCATAATGAAATGAAGATTTCAATAGATCAAATGAAAAACACATTTGAGAGCCTTAAAAATAAACTGGGTGAAGCAGAAGAGAGAATATTGGACTTAGAAGACAGAGAACAGGAAAGGAAACATTCGAACCAAAGAAAGAAGAGAAAATTAGAAATCTAAAAAATATTGTTGGGAATCTACAGGATACTATTAAAAAACCCAACATTCGAGTTCTAGGAGTTCCTGAAGGCATGGAGAGGGAGAAAGGATTAGAAGGCCTTTTTGGTGAGATACTAGCAGAAAATTTCCCAGGTTTGGAGAAGGACAGATACATCCCAGTACAGGAAACTCATAGAACCCCTAATAAACATGACTAAAAGAGATCCTCACCACGACACATTGTAATTAAACTTACCACAGTAAAACATAAAGAAAACATCTTAAAATGTGTAAGAGAGAAATGTCAGATTACTCTCAGAGGATCTCCAATTAGACTCACAGCAGACTTCTCATCAGAACCCTACTAGCTATTAGAGAATGGTGAGATATAGCTCAGGTACTAAGAGAGAAAAACTGCCATCCCAGAATATTATATCCTGCAAAGCTCTCATTTGTGAATGAAGGTAAAATAAAGACCTTTCACAGCAAACAGAAATTGAAAGAATTTGTTGAGAGGAAATGTAGAATTTGGGACATTCTCAAGCTGACTTGCCCCAAATGGTGGCGTAAGAAACCTGCCAGGGGATTCCAATAAAATCCCATCAAGGTGGCATGTACCATTGCCATCTCACTTGTCCAAGTGACCAATTTCAGTTCACGATTGATCACACTGATAGGTCTAAGAGATAAAGGGATCACACAAACAAGAGTAGTGTCTGCTAATAATAACTGATAGAATCAAAAAGGGAGAGAATGATCTAACATGGGAAGTGGGAGACACAGCAGACTCATAGAATGGTAGATGTCCTAAATAGCACTATAGACTCAGAATCAGCCCTTAAGGATTTCGGATCTGGTTGAAGAGCCCATGAGAATATTTTAGGCATGGAAAACCTAGACACTCTGGGAAAAAAAGACCTAAATGAAAGAACTCTGTGAGTGAGATGCCTGTGGAAAGAACGGGGCCATCAAAGAAGGAAGTACCTTTCTCCGAATGGAGGAGAGAACCTCCACTTTGACTATGACCCTGTCAGAATAAGATCGAAGTTGGCGAACCCAAAAGTCTTCCATTGCCTTGGCAACTCATGGCTAGAGTCTAGGGAGATTACTGATGCCATAAACAAGAGTGTCAAATTGTTAAATCAACTTCAGGAGTCACTGTGTACTTACGTCTCATGTGGGATCTGTCCTTAATGTGTTGTCCAATGTGAAGTAATGCTATAACTAGTACTGAAACAGTATTTTACACTTTGTGTTTCTGTATGGGTGCAAACTGATGAAATCTTTACTTAATATATACTAAACTGATCTTCTGTATATAAAGATAATTGAAAATGAATCTAATGTGAATGGAATGGGAGAGGGAGTGGGAGATGGGAGAGGTGCGTGTGGGAGGGCTATTATGGGGAGGAAAAGGCATTGTAATTCATAAAAATGTAGTTTGGAAATTAATATTTAATAAATAAAAGCTTAAAAAAATAAACCAAAAACCAAAAGAAACAAACAAAATCTCTATAATGAAAACTACAAAATCTTAAAGAAAGAAATAGTAGAAGAAACAAAATAATGGAAAAATCTGCCATGTTCATGGATTGGAGAAATCAATATCATCAAAATGTCCATTCTCCCAAAAGCAATTTACAGGTTCAGCACAATACCAATCAGAATAGCAAAGTCATTCTTCACAGACCTAGAAAAAATGATGCTGAAATTCATATGGAGAAACAGGAGACCTTTACTAGCTAAAACAATTCTTTACAATAACAAACAAAGCCGGAGTATTCACAATTCCAGACTTCAAGACATACTACAGGGCAGTTATTATCAAAACAGCCTGGTACTGGTTCAAAAACAGATGAACAGACCTATGGAACAGAATAGAAACACCGGAAATCAAACCAAACATATATAACCATCTCATATTCGACAAAGGAGCTAAAACCAACTTCCTGGTACAGGGACAGCCTCTTCCACAAATGTTGCTGTGAAAACTGAATGTCTACATGTCGAAGTATGAAACAAGAGCCCTATCTTATACCATATACAAAAATCCACTCACTCTGGATCAAAGATCTAGATATATGTTGCAAAACCATGAAATTAATTGGGAGCATAGGGGAAAACTCTCAAGACATTGGAACAGGCAAAGAATTCCTGGAGAAAACCCCAGAGGTACAGGTAGTCAAAGCTAAAATAGGCAAATGGGATTGCCTCAAATTGAGAAATTTCTTACAGCAGAAGAAATAGTCAGGAAAGTGAAGAGGCAACCAACACAATGGGAGAAATTATTTTCAAACTACATGACTGGTAAAGAATTAACAACTAGAATCTATAAAGTGATCAAGAAAATCCACAACATCAAAACAAAGAACCCACGTTAGAGATGGGCCAAGGACCTCAATAGACATGAAGTCCAAATGGACAACAGACACATGAAAAAATGCTCAGGATCTCTAGCCATCAAGGAAATGCACATCGAATCCACAATGAGGTTTCACCTCATCCCGGTTAGAATGGCTTACATACAGAAATCAACTAACAACAGATGCTGGTGAGGATGTGGGAATAAAGGGACACTGATCCACTGTTGGTGAGAATGCAAACTGATAAAGCCACTATGGAAGACAGTTTGGAGAGTCCTCAGAAACCTGAATATAGGCTTAGCACATGATCCAGCCGTCACACTCCTTGGAATTGAACCAGATGGAATTAAACTGGAAAAAAACAGCTGTCTGCACCTCAATGTTTATTGCAGCTGAATTCACAATAGCTAAGACATGGAACCAACCTAAATGCCCATCAACAGATGACTGGATAAAGAAATTATGGGATATGTACTCTGTAGAATACTGTACAGCAGTAAAATAAATTAAATCTGGACATTTGCAGCAAAATGGATGAATCTGGAAAATGTCATAGGTGAAATAAGCCAGTCCCAAAGGGTCAAATATCATAATGTTCTCCCTGATCGATGACAACTAACCGAGCACCTAAAAGGAAACCTGTGGAAAGTGAAATGGACACTATGGGAAACAATGACCAGATCAGCCCTTGTCTTGACTGTTGAGGAACAACTTACTATTTTGTTCCTTTTAGAATTTTTTTGTTCTACTTCATACCATTGGTCAAACTCCTTAGTTAATACACAATTATTCTTAGGCATTTAAAATTAACTTAAAAGTGATCTCTGTTAAATATAAGAGTGGTAGTAAGAGATTGAGGAGATATGTAGATCGGCACATGCTCACTCAACTTACTTCCAATGGTAGAGCTAGAAATGTATCAGGGGATTCCAATTCAACCCAATCAAGGTGGCATGTACCCATTCCATCTCACTTGTGAAAGTGATCATTTTAAGTACATAATTGATCAAAAAGATAGGTTAAGTGTCAAAGAGATTTCACAAAAAAGACCAGTGTCTGTAAATAAAGAAGAATAGAATTAAAAGGGAGACAATGATCCTACGGGGGAAGCAGGATACACAGGAGACTCATAGAATGGCAAATGCCCTAAACAGCACTCTGGCCTCAGAATCAACCCCTGGGTCATTTGGATCTGGCTAAAAGGCCCATGAGAGTCTCACAGGCATGGAAAGCCAAGGCACTGTGGCAAAAATGACCTGAATGTAACATCTCAGTGAATGAGATCCAGTAGGAAGAATGCACCATCGAAGAAGGAGGCACCTTTCTCTGAAGGGAGGAATGGACCCCCACTGTGATATGGCCTTGACTAAATAAGATCAGAGTTGGTGAACTCAAGAAGCTTCCATAGCCTTGACAGCTCACGGCAAGAGCCTGGGGTGATTACTGACATTATAAATGAGAGTATCAATTGTTAACTCAACAATGGGAGTCACTGTGCACCTGCTCTCCATGTAGGATCTCTGTCCTTAAAGTGTTGTACTATGAGACTTAACAGTAAAACTACTAGTCAAACAGTACTCTATATCTTGTGCGGTTGTGTGAGTGCAGTCTGTTGAAATCTTTACTTAGTATATACTAAGTTGATCACCTGTATATAAAGATAATTGAAAATGTATCTTGATGAAGAGTGGGATGGGAGAGGCAGTGGGAGATGGGACGGTTATGGGTGGGAGAGAGGTTATGGGAGAAAAAGCCACAACAATGTAAAAGTTGTACTTTGTAAATTTATATTTATTATATAAAAGAAAACCCAATACCCTGATGGCAGTTAGTATCTGAACAGTGTGTACTAACCCTTGACTTTCAGAGTCTCCTGACACCTGTTGTGGGACAGCCAATGCTTTAAAGGACTATCATTATGTCTTCACTAATTTGAACCGAGAACTTCATAAATGTACTATAATCTTATATTTGTAGGCCTTCTTGGCCAAAACACTTACTTTTAAAATGTGAGTCTATCAAATCACAAACAGTATGTTAATTAATATTGGATGTAATCCCAGAAATTACATGGTGAAGTAAACATGCTGAAGTCCATTTACATATATGTACAATATAGAATATATATTTATTTTCCGTGAGACATTCAATTTATTTGATTTACTCAAATAATTTGATCAGGATATTTTCCTGTTTCAGAGTCATTTTATGATTAAAATGTGCACTCCACTGCTATTTGCCCCAGTAATGTCTCACAGAGGGTGTGGACTACAGCACACAGCTGTAGGGGATATTATAACAGGGGATATAGAGGCTGTGGGATATGTCCAGATTCCACATTTCCTAGACTTACATACATTCCAACAAAAAGAGTAGTTTTGATCAATTTTTTCTTCCCAGTCTTTGTAATGAGCTGTGTTAGGATATTTTAAACATTGCACCATACTGTGAGAAACATTATTCTATGTTCTGTCATAATAGAGTCTGAATTGGAAATGTTACATGAGCTAAACTCACTCCCTAGAAAAAGTCTCTTCAACAAATGCAGACATTTTGATTTCCACATGCAGAGATTTTAAATCAGACTGCTTCCTTACACCCTATACAAATATCAACTCATAATTTATCAAGGCTCTAAACATAAACCTGAAACCATCAAATTACAAGAGGAAAACATTGGGGAAACACTGCAAGTCATTTCCCTGGCAAGAATTTCTTGGATAAGATCCCAGAAGTAAAGGCAATAAAGGCAACAAGATACATTAAGCGAATAACTTCTCTTCAGCAAAAGACACACTCATCTAAGTGAAGACACTACTTATGAAATGGGAGAAAATATTTGCAAAACATGGATCCAACAAAGTATTAATCTCCAGATGTATAAGGAATTCAAGAAACTTAACAATAACATGACCAACAATCTAGTTAAGAAATGAACTAAGGATATGAACAGGCATTTTTCACAGGATGAAATACAAGTGGCCAAGAGAAACATGAAAACATGTTCAGGATCACTAACCATCTGGGGAGTGCCAATAAAAACTAAAGTTGGATTTCACTTCACCCCACTTTGAATGAATATTATCCAAAATTTGAAAAATAGGAAATTCTGGTGAGGATCAGGAAACAAGCAACCCCAATACAATGCTGATGGGAATGATTGCAAGCCAGTAAAAAGATTGTGGAAGATAATGGAGGAACCCCTCAGAAAACCAATATTGGTTCTACAACATGGGCTAGTTGTCTTACACCTGGGAATGTATCCAAATGAATTGAAATCGGCACAAGAAAGAGTCTCCTACACTCCCAATTCTATAGAAGCTCAATGCACAATACCTAAGATGTAGAATCATGTAGATGTCCATCAACTGATGACTGGGAGAAGGAATTGGTGAGACATTTATATATATATATATATATATATATGTATATATATATATATCATATCATATCATATATATGAATATTACACAGCCATGTTTAAGAATGAAATCTTGACATTTAAAACTGGAAGTCATCACAGTAAATTATATAAGCTAGAGCTACAAAAATATTATGTTTCCTGTCATTTATGTTAGTTAATATATGAGTGTAAAATGGTGTGGGCTTTAGATCATTACCTATGTAATTATGAATAGTGCTTCCCTGAATCAAATCATATTATTGACAATATGCTCCTCTTTCACACATTAAAAAAAATTGAGTGGTTGCTACTGAGGACTCTTGCAGTACTAGTAATGCTATGTTCTCAATTGGGTGTTAGTTATGAGTGTGATAAGATGACCAAACACTCATTTATCTGTAGACTTCTGTGCATTTCTTAGCATATATACCATTTTAAATGATTTTTAAATGTTACATAGCAGAAAATATTTTAAAATGTTCCATAGCAGATAACAAATCTTCCACACAAGATAACAATTACAGATGTATCTATGACCAGTCTGTTGTGAAAGAACCAACTTTCCATTATGCCTGATCATGGCAATCTCAACAAAAAACATGGTAATGTGGTAGTGCAATAAAAATACCTGAGGATGCGAACAGGTGTTCACGTATGTCCTGTTCTGGGAGATGTTTACCTGCCATGGAAGAATCCTAGGTTGAGATGCATCTCCTGGAGATCCCTTTTCTAGTTGCTCTGATAGCATCTTATGGAGGGCATGGGCCACTGCATACACAGCATTGTAGATGAAATAGCTGGAGTCAGATATGGTCAGCATGTCAATGTGTCCTGGGAAAAACTCAAAGGAAGCATTTGGTGGGCAGACTCCAATTGTCCCACAAAGTGACCCAGGAGGTAAGCAGTGAAGAGCATGAAGCCATAGTTGACTGAGGAAGAAATCTTCTGGGTAGTGGGAAGGGTCCACTGTCTTGACAAAGTGGTTGAGGCCAGGGATTTCCCCCTTGTGGTGTGAAAACGAGAAGCCTCCATGGAAAGAGTGCAGCATGTGGTGTGTCTCCTTCACAACAATCTCCCACTTTGCAGCCATGATCCACACCTTCCCCAGGGTTAAATAGTATTTGCTTAGAAATTCCATGGTATAGAGGTTCCTCACATCACCATATAGAATATACACATTTGCAGATGAAATTCGAAGCCCTGCTAGAAAGGATATTTCAGTTTCTTCATATCTTGACTTATTGTCTGGGAGCTTTATTATATTGGCCAAGCAGACACCTTTCTTTACCATCTCAGCTTCAATATCCCAAAGGAACTTCTCTCCTTTTATGTCATCAGATACAAAGATCACCACCCAAATCCAGCCAAAATGTAGCAGCAAGGAGAGCATTCCACTGGCTAGAGGTCTGTCACTGGTGGCCATCTGATAGAGTGATGGAAACTTGTCTCTCTCACTTAGCATGGGATCAAAAGGGCCATATGTGATCTGAATGGAAAGAAAACCGCCATGATTTGACTTTTGTGGGTTTTGAGTATTCTGTCTTGGGAAGTGAGAAAAAATAGTCCTCTGAAGAAATATCCCATATAGGTATAAGTAAATTCTATCATCTGGGATCAGAGTAACTATGCTTCAGTGCCTGTTACTTTTAGGAGAAGAAATGTAAATGATCATTCACAGCATGACAGATAATGTGTAAGATATCCATGTTCTTCATGTATATTTGTAGGGAGAAGAAGGCATGTATTTTGGATTCAGAATCACCAGGACATTGGTCTTCCCCACCTCTCAGCTCATGAGACATGTGGAGAACAGCTCCCACTGCAACTGGTGTTAGGTGTTTCCTCAGGGACAAATGTTTTGTGTGGGTTGATGTCCTGATACTTTGAATTTCATTTGTTTTCACTGCATATCCTAAATTGTCTTGAAAAATATATTCACATACTATCTCTGTGTTTAGGTAAAATTGCTTTTCAGACCACAATCCTCCTAAGCTATTTCAGTGTGAGCTTGGTGGTAATGTGTGCAGATTGCTACCTGTTTGCAGCTGTTCTGCATTAAGAATCCTGGAAATGTGAATACAGGCCCTGGCAAGCAACTTGATTGGTTATTTGATTGGGTCCCTGACACCTAGTTGTAAGATTTTGATTGTGCTCTCACCATGGCCAGTGAGCACCAGCACTATGTTGGCCATTTTGTGACTATACCATAAATGGGTTTGCACTGTCTGCCTGTATTTGTTTCCTATTCTGTCAAACACACACTAAGGTCTAAATCTCTTAGTTACACATGGAAGTGTACTGGGAGTCTTGTGAAGGAATCTTCTGAATGTGAGGAAGTCAGGATTAGGCATAGGGAGAGGGAAAACTCCCATCTAAGTGTAACTCAGCCCTAAGCACTCCTTGATCTTTGGACTGTCACAGTCCTCAGTGGGTTCCAAATGGAAAGTCTGGGCCCAGGTCTTGATATACCCATGTGTAACATTGAGTCATCCTAGGATATCTCTGCACTGTGTGTATTTCCTATCAGTAGTCAGCAATCAAATTTCTCAGCAAGTGGGAATGGATACATTGGGTCTAGACAGTGATCTTTCTCACAATCTAAGGAATTCCTCAGAATCTGTTTCAAATTGTGGTGCTATATGTGCAGTTGGGTTCCACATGACCCTTGCTTCAAATTGGACTGGTCAGGTGGGAGATGGTAGAATTTCTCACCAGAAGTCACAACATATTTACCTGTGGGGTTTTGTACAGCTCCAACATTGTTCCAATTTCAGCTGAAAATGCTGACATGGTTCCAGCAATGATGGCAACTGTCTTGCCTTGTGTCTGGCAGGTGTAGTTAGGGATGAGATGATGCTTTCCAGCCAGCCACTGTAGAGTGCTCCTTAGGGTGAAGTGACCACTGCTAACAGAATTGTAGAGTTGGAAACCGAGGGTCAGGTTGGGGAGTAGCTGGGAGTCCTTATTGATCTGCTGGATGGCAAAGCGGAAGGCCAACACATATTGGTAGTTCTTCCACAGCCACCTACAGAGAGCGGCAGCATTAGGGAGAAGGGTGAGACTCTGGAATTCAGAGCAACAACACAGCCACGCCCTGAGGCAGCAATGGTCAGACTCAGGCTTCCACTCAGTGGTGCCTCAGCTCTGGCACATGGAGGAAGCGTGAATGAGGTTCCAAGAGCTTTAGAAGATTTTGGAACGGCCCTCAGATTCCTCTGAATCAAACTGTGTCCATGATCATACTCACCTTTCTGTTACCTCTAGGAAAGCCTTGCTGTGTCCCAATATGGGATTTCACTTTTACTTAAGGATGGAACCCAAGAGGCAAGCATCTCTCTTTTCAGTACCCTCTGCAGTAGTTGAACACCATCTGACTTGTCAGTCATGTTAGCATTTGGGAGCATCTCTAATCTATTCACCAAAGGGATTTTCTTGAGACCTTTCTGTAATTTTCTGTTATGATATACAAATACTAACAGAAGCATTTTCATTCCGTTATGTTTGCCTTGAAAATGAGCATTTCATTCAGAACTTCAAATTGTCAGAATATTCACAATGTTTACTTCATTTTTATTCACTCTTTTCCTCATGCACGGAATTCCCTTTTATCTACTTATCTATCTATAAGCTACTGAAGTCTGTTTAATTCTTAGATTTACTTATTTGAATGACAAATTAATAGCTTTAATTGAAATGTTTCTTGCTTTTAATCATTTTGCTTAAATGCAGTTAATTATCTCATGAAGGGCTTTATTTTTGAGTGCTTGGTTACTTGTAGTTCTTGCTGTCAGTTGAAAGCTGATAAGTTTGCTTCTTTTTCCCCAAGTATATGCCTGCCAGGTATTAAGTTCTGGACTGTGTACAAAGCTGATAAAAATCTTGCAGAGACCATAAGCATCAGTGCTAGATATGTGTATTCATGACTGACATCTCACTCAAATCCCAAATTTTTTCAGTGTTCTTAACGCATCTTTGAAGTGTATCCAATAAGCTGCAGTGATAATAAAATAGAGATCTCTCCAAACTATTTCTGTGATTCCTATAACCTTGCAACAAATTTAGAATATAAGAAATGTTTTTCATTGGATCCCACTTAGTGATCTCAATGTTATTATTTTGCAAAACATGAAACGTAAAGTAGTTAAGAATGGTGATTTGACACAGGATTCATGTTTTGAAATGTGGGCTTGTTTCATAAAAAATGTGCAAAAGTGCTTGTGTGTGAAATATTTTTAAACTTGGAAGATTTTTAAAACTTGGATGATAAAGCAAGATTGATTTTAGTATATGGTGTCGAGAGGCAGAACAAGTCTATGATTGCTTCATTGATCAATTTTGCCAAATATTTAGGTTCTAGGTAACACCAATGGTAAAGTTTATATTCATAAGATTGAAAAATATATATTCTTAGTAAATACATTTTTAGTAATTACATTTCATCTACAAGGATGCTGGACACTTGCTGGTGGGGGAACAAGCATTTTATAAACCTTTAATTTTATCATAATAAGAATTTTGTTTTGCAGTAGTAATATCCTTAACTCGCAGATGAAGAACATAAGGCATGACGTCATAAACAGATAGAAGGCACAGACAGAATTTTATCTCCTCTCTGTAAACAGTTCTCATACTCCTTCCAGTATCTATAGTGACCATGTAATTGACCTTCCAAACTGGTACACTTTTGATAGTAAGCTGGGATGATATTAATGAATACACAAGATTATTGGCCTAAATAGGCTGTAGGAAGCAAACCAGGATGTGTGATCATTTAGATAAAAAAAAAAACTGTCTCACATGTAGACATCCACTGATTTCATGATTCATACTGTAACCATGCATAGCATGTTTAGTTTGCCAAATCAGAGGTATTTGGTAAATTATTTGATGAATAACCAATATTTTCTTCAGTATATGCTAAAATTCATAAGGTTTTCCAAGTTTTGAGATATAAAGCATATGAAATAAGCTATATAATTAAAGACTGAAGAGAATTTTGATAATAAAGAAAAACATTTATTCTTAATAGTTACATCAATAATTTACATCAATATTTTACATCAATAATAAGGAAGCACAAGTATCTTGATACCAAATGTAGACCTAGCTATTAAGATATTATGAGAAGGGGGCCGGTAGTGTGGCATACCCTGTAAAGTTGCCCCCTGCAATGCTGGCATCCCATATGGTTGCCAGTTCAGGTCCTGGCTGCTCCACTTCCAATCCAGGTCTCTGTTATGGCCTGGGAGAGCAGTAGATAGCCCAAGTGCTTGGGCCTCTGTACTCCTGTAGGAGACACCAAGAAGGCTGCTGGCTCCTGGCTTCAGATTGGCACAGCTCTGGCCATTGCAGTCATCTGATGCATGAACCAATAGATGGAAGACCTCTCTCTGCCTCTCCTCTTCTTTGTGAGTCACTCTGACTTTCAAATAAATAAATAAATAAATTTTTAAAAAAATATTATGAGAAAAGTATGCTACAGGTTGATAAAAGCCATAAAATGGATAGAACATGGAAACATTGTGCAGTGAAAGGTGCCAGTCAATGAACGATAACAAAGGCTGTGAATCAATTTATATGCAGTCTCCACAACAGGCATCTATACTTGTGGCATGAGCTCCTCCCGAGCAAAAGAGATTCTCAAAGTTCCCATACAGAATACCATAGATTAAAGAGTATAGATTTATTTTCAGGAGCAGGTGCCCAAAAGACTTCTATTAAGTAGATTACAAGTATTGATGTATGAGAGGCAGTGTGTATGTCAGGTGGTGGGTCTCAGACACAAACAGCTTCTCTACTGGGCACATTTGTTAGCAATGACACCTAGAGTGAGTGCCTTAGATCTAACACTGACCTTAGGCCATTCTCTGTTCCATGGGTTTTGGATGGGGCAGGCAGGGGTTGGCGATGGGGATATGGGCTGGAGTTCCATTTGTCTCAGTAATTTCAAGATTCTAGGAGGCTGATCAGGATATCAGATTAATACAAAATATATCCATCTCTCTCTCCTCCCATGAAGGAGTGGAGAGGAAAATAAAATGAAAGGGAAGGACACCAGCCTTCATTGATCTGCATTCCTGAAAATTCTCTGTATATTTTTTACAATTCTTAAGGAGATTAACTGATATAAACACACACAAACTTGCAGTCTGAACCACAGTTAACACATAACTCAATGTTGGACTTACCAGTCTATCTCCATTTTATCCTTTGGCCTGGATATAAAAGATACCTGGACCATGTCTGATTCTGGTTCCAGGAAGTAAAGGGGGAAAAAGCCACCCAGTACCAGGTCTCCATCTCTGTAGACACTTGACCTCATGGAATTATAACAGTTCCAGGGAGGCATATCCTGCGAACTGTATAAAGGATTCAGGAGTATGTTGAGAAACATCACAGTAAAGAACATGTCAACTCAACCCAAGTTAAAGTTAAAGTCTCTGTTGATATTTGTCTCAGCCCCCTGCAGGGAGAATAGATCTCTACATAGGGCACAGCTGGTGCTAGTATTGCTGTATGCCCTCAACCTATAGACAGTATGTGCTAGTCTACTTAGGCACACAGGGACACAGCTAGAATCACAAGGAAGATATTTCAAAGGGAGTCACAGGGCTGAGGCCTTGCCTTAATGTCCCTAAGATCAGATGAGCTCTGACTTCTATATATTTTCATTGCTAAACTTCTGTCCCATACCAAAACTCATGGCATCACCTGAGGCTATGCACCTGCCACTCTCCATTGTGGGAAAAACAGCTTTGGAAAAACATGCTTTGAATTCTATTTTGTCCCTGGAGCATTGTGGGATATAGCCCTGTAAACCTCTGTGCATAGGGGCCAAGTATTTTTGGGTCGGTCACCTGTTTTTGGGATTTGGTAATTGTAGAAAGAATTTCATAATGTGTACAGGAAAATATGTAGCATCTATGTGTTTGTGTGTGTGCCTCTGTCTGCTTAATTTGCTTTTTTCTTCATGTTCCTATCATTCCCGCCACTGCTGATACCAACTTCCACGTCTAATAGACACTGGCTGAGGACATGTGTGAGGACCTTCATATTTCATGCATACATGTGAAGTGAGAATTAAATGCATATTGAAAAGTTTCACACTTAACTCCTCTCATCTCCCTCTGTTTCTAATTCATCTCTTGGAACCACACTTTCTTGAATGCAGTAGGCCAGTCTATCATCTCTTCATTGGTGACCAAGGCTTGGTCATGTGCACTCTTTCAGGGAAACTCTCCAATTTTAGACAACAACCCAAGACTCAGAGGAAAATGTACACACTGTGGATATCATTGTGTTCCAAATGGTGCCTTGGTCATGCAATGATATGTCATCCCAGGCACTGTTTGCAAATTGGAAGTCACTGAAGCTGTAGGACAGGCGTAATTGGAAGGAGAGGTGGGAGGTGCATGTGTACTCAGCAGTCCTTATTTTCCTCAACCTCCCTATTCTCAAGGTCTCTTTTTGGTTGAAGTGTAGTTATTTTGGTATATTTGAGGGCACCATTTCATGTGTTTAAATTGTGAGAAATTGATTGTTCATGCACCCTTGCAACAAATTGGGAATTGTTTTAACTCAATCAAGAAAAGTGTCTGGGCCAGCACCGCAACTCACTAGGTTAATCCTCTCCCTGCGGTGACAGCACCCTGGGTTCTAGTTCCTCTCAGGGTGCTGAATTCTGTGCCAGTTGCTCCTCTTCCAGTCCAGCACTCTGCTATGGCCGGGGAGGGCAGTGGAGGATGGCCCATGTGCTTGGGCCCTGCACCTGCATGGGAGATCAGGAAAAGCACCTGGCTCCTGGCTTTGGATCAGTGCAGTGCACCAGCCACAGTGCACCGGCTGCAGCGGACATTGGGGGGTGAACCAACGGAAAAGGAAGACCTTTCTCTCTGTCTCTCTCTCTTTCACTGTCCACTCTGCCTGTCCAAAAAAAGTGTATGAGGTAGTTGCAAGGATAGTTAGGTTATGAGCTATTGTAGAATCTGTCCCACAAAGCTTTGGTTGCAATTTTATGGAAGCTAATTTAGTACTTCAATAACTTAAGCTAAACATGGATGGAGAAATTAATATTAATTTGTGTAGCTCACACAAGTGTGAACATACAGGATTATGTTTTTTAAAATAACTGTATTTTAGTTCAGAAATGAAATTCAAGTAGTTTTTTGTTCAACAATTACAAATACATCCATGGATTTTTTTCACATCTCACAATTTCTGTTTATAGACACCTTGTATTACCTGGTAGCCTCAAACTTACAAAAATGTAAAAATGCAATTTTATGTATGCATATCATATTACATAGATTATTTTCTTTTTTTAACTGTATGAAGAATTATTTATTTTCACCAAGGCAGATGTAAGAAATGTCACAGTTTGGCTTCAGCCACTTTGCTTCCAAAAGTCCCGAGGTACACAGAGCCTGCTGCCCACCCTTTGGGCACTGAGGAGCACCACTCAGGCCTCTGACTAGGACCCACATCTGTGTGGTCCATGCGAGGGCAAAGATTCCTGAGAGCCACTGGTAACATTCTGCTCAGGGTCCTTGCTTGCTAAATAAAACCAGAATGTTTTACATAGATTATTTTCTGTCTCTATCATTGGACTATTTATTGAGTATGATTTTCTTTGATATTATGAGAATCTGGGTATGACCAAAAAGAAAACTTCCAAATCTTCTGACTATATTGAAATTATCTATACTGTGAGCTAGCCCTTTTCTTCTGGATCACATGATGCCTGATGTAGAATATATTAGGAATATATTATTGGAATCCTTTGACAAATTCACTTCTTTTCTAAGGACTAAATAAGAACTCAGTGTATTTCAATAATGTTATTTTAAGTACCAATAGAAATTAGATGGTGAAATAAACCTTCTGAGGTTAAATTTTACATCTGGTATTTGCATTTTCCCTAGACTTTAATTCCTACAAATATTTTAATTAATGTGTTTGTGCCATGTACATGTATATACAAGTTCTTAAATTTATTCTACACATAAGTGATGGATTCAAATAATAAAGGCATAAATTTCATACAAATTCATATAACTCCAGGAAAAGAAGGCATCCAGATATTGTAGTGATATTGCTTTCAAGATGAGCATGAGCATGTCATCTACAAATATGCAGCACATACTACATGGTGATGTAAAGAATCTTGTCATTGTACACATTGTAGAAAAGTGCTTCTGCACATTGGGAAGATGTAGGTCATGGCAGCACCGTGGGGCATTTTTGTGGGTGAGGCAGTCCCCATGCTGTTCTACATCATTGTGAGCACAGATAAGATCACATTTCACATGCCCAGTGCTTTAAGAAGAGTGACTCCCCACTCATAGCATGAAAGAAAAAATGCACCATCACCGGTTGTGTATGCTTTACAATTCTGACTGAGAAAGACATGAACATTGGATGTAGCATCATCAGGAGAGTGGTCTTTCCCTTATTTTCTCCTCTTGTCTTTGGGGAGCACAACCCTCTCTCTCAGCAACCACTTTTATGTTTTCACTCCATGACTAATGTAAATCTTTACTGCATTAATGTCTTACAGCCTTGGGGTTCATGTGTCACCACAGCATAACCTGAGTTACCTTTTATAATACAATCAATTTCCAGCCCAAAATCCACCAAAGCTACTGTGTTCTGTGTTTGGCAGGTATATGTTCCGACTGTGGCATGTTTCAAATGGGTCTTCCGTTAAGAGTCTCTGAGATGCCAATGCAGACCATTGGGTTCAGCAGAAATGGCCCATGTAGTTGGATTCCTAACACCTATATTGGAGATTTCTCTTGAGTGCCTGGCTCTTGGTTTCTTGCCAGAGCCAGATGGGCTTCTGCCATTGATGTGTGCCTTTAGTGAGAAAACAGCAAATAGGAGCTCTCTGTCTTTCTCTCCCTGTTTCTCTGCCTCTCAAACAAAACAGTAAGTGGTTGTAATGAAAATTTTCACTGGGTGTGCTTTGACAAAATCTGCTTTTGTGGAAGAGATTGTGGCAGGCTTGGGCTTGGACAGATGAGTGTGTGAATTCCAGTGTAACTGTAACTGAGACTTAAATGCTCTTTGCGGAATCATCAGGACTAGCATGGCCCTCAGTGTCATCCCAAGTGGAAATAAGATGTACAGGTCTTTACCTCTACACATTGAACAACCCTTGTTCCCTGGATGCCTTGTAAGAAACTTGTCTTAGGACAAGACATTTTTGTGTGCCTAAATGCCGCTTATGAGCCACAGTTCTATGATTAGTCAATAGCCAATATTCACAGAAGGTGCAAATAGGTATGTTAGCCCCAGACATTAATCAGAGTGGGGTCTCTCAGGTTGCTCTGTTTCCTAGCTGTATTACTTCTTCCACTTGTCAGTATTCTCAGAATCCAGCCAACTCCCTGGGATATGTTTTATGCCATGGTAGGCTACCCATCCTTGGCTTCTACATTTCCCATTCATCAGATGCAAGAGAATGTCGTGGGTTGAAATTTACATATGGCTCTACAGAATTAGAATCAATTTGCCTTTGGGGTTTTTAGAGCCCCAACGTGTTCTGGTCTAGGCAGAACCTGATGACATGGTTCCAGCAATGACAGCAAGTGCTTTGTATTGTGTATGGCAATTATAGTCAGGGGGAGTAAATGCTCTTTGTAAAGAAAATGCAAAACATTCCTAAGGATGAATTGGTCCATGAGAAATGTATTGAGATTTGGAATCATATGGATAGTTTGGGGCGGTATTGGGGGTACTTATAGATCTCCTGGATGGCAAAATAAAAGGCCAACATGTATGGGCAGTTCTTCCCTAGCCACCTATTGCAGTAGCAGATTTAGAGAGAAGGGTGATAGCCTGTCATTCAGTGCAGTTTCACAGCTAAACCCTGAGGGAGCCAAGTCTGGATTCAGGATGTTAGTGAGGCTCCAGGGTCCCTGGAGGATCGTGGAATGTCCTTCAGACTTCTAGGCAGCAAACTGTGTCAGTGCACCACCTCATCTTTATGAGCCCTTTGGGAAAGCTTTGGTAGATTCGCATGTGGTAGGTCATTTTTGCTTCAGAACAGAAACCAAGGTGCATCTCTGGTTTCTGTAAGTTCTGGAATAGTTTGATTAGAATTTTGTTTGCCACTTGTTAAAATATGTGAGAGTATTATCATCTTTGACCATATTCACCAGTGTGATTTTCCCAGCCTTTTTGATAATTTTCTACTCAATAAATCAACTCTTGTCAAACAGATTTATTAAGTTAGATTTTCAGTGAAACAAGTACATCCAATTCAGGACTTCCCGTATCAGAGAATTTACAGTGTGTACTTTGCTTCCATTGCTTGATTTCCTGGATACTGAATTTACCTTTGTCTTTTCACATTTGGCAATTGAACGTTCTCTGTATTTTCCCACATTTCCTGCCTGAAAATATGAGTTCTTGGAATTTAAGATAGGTTTATGTTATTGTGAATAAGAAAACAGATGTTCTGTTTTCTCACTATGAGTTTTTGAATTTTTTTTGCTCAGCTTTCCTTGGAATTCTGGACTTTATTTCCTACATTTTATCCACAATTTGAATGTCAGGAACATTGTTATTTGTTAATTATATGGGAAGAAATATATTTATCCAATCATTTTTTCAGTTGGTATACATTATTTTTTAGTTTTCAATTTTGAATTAACTAACAAAGTGCCATTTCAGTTTTGTACCTTCATATGAAGTATTTTCACAATTTCAAGTTTGCAGTGTTTCATTTTTAGTATAAAGGTACTTTTCTATTTTGTCACACTGTGTTGTATGTATTATCTTTACACATGAATTTAAAATTTTCTCCTGTGGTGTAAAAGGTGTTGCTTTCCTATACACCCCTGACTAAAATTGGATTTCTGATCATAGAGGGTACTCACCTGTGGGACACTAAATAGATCTGGTACAAAAATTACACTGCCGATGTCTTCCATTGAGTCATTTTGTATATTTTATAGACAACTTTTATTTAATGCATATAAATTTCCAAAGTACAACTTTTAAATTATAGTGGTTTTTCCACCATAACCACCCTCCCACTCACAAACTATCCCATCTCCTACTCCCTCTCCCATCACATTCTTCATTAAGATTTATTTTATTTTATTTTATTTCACAGGAATAGATAGTGAGAGAGAGACAGACAGAGAGAGATGTCTTCATTTTCCTTTGGTTCACCCCCCAAACAGCCGATATGACTGGCGTGCTGCACCAATCCGAAGCCAGGAGCCAGGTGCTTCCTCCTGGTCTCCCAAGTAGGTGCAAGGTCCAAGCACTTGGGCCATCCTCCACTGCCTTCCTGGGCCACAGCAGAGAGCTAGAGTGGAAGAGATGCAACTGGGCCAGAACCGCCACCCCAACCAGGACTAGACCCTGGGGTGCCAGTGCCACAGGTGGAGGATTAGCCTAGTGAGCTGCAGCACTGGCCAAGATTCATTTTAAATTATCTTTATATACATATCTTTATATGTAGAAGATCCACTTAGTATATACCACATAAAGATTTCAACAGTTTGCACCCACACAGGCACACAAAATATAAAGTATTATTTGAGTACTAGTTTTACCATTAATTCTCATAGTACAACACATTAAGGACAGAAATTCTACATGGGGAGCAAGTACACAGTGATTCCTGTTGTTGATTTAAAAATTGACACTCTTATTTATGATGTGAGTGATCACCCAGGGCTCTTGTCATGAGCTTCCAAGGCTATGTAAGCCTCTTGAGTTAAAAAACCCTGACCTTATTTAGACAAGGTCATAATCAAAGCGGAAGTTCTCTTCTCTCTTCAGAGCAAGGTACCTTCTTCTTTGATGGCTCATTCTTTCCACTGGGATCTCACTCACAGAGATATTTCATTTAGGTCATTTTTTGCCAAGGTATCTTGGATTTCCATGCCTGAGAAACTCTCCTGGGATTTTTAGCCAGATCTGAATGGGTTAAGGGCTGATTCTGAGGCCAGAGTGCTGCTTAGGGCATTTACCATTCTATGAGTATCCTTTTCTATGTGTATAATTTTTCCCATGTTGGATCATCTCTATTAAGTTCTGTACTATGACAAAGTTGGTAGAAAACTTGAAGACTGAAGAAAATATACTTGTAAAATTCCCATTTTATTATAACCAACTGGAAATACATTAATGCAAAAAGTCTGAGTAAATGTTATAAGAAAAGTGTGTTTCACACTGATACAAGGTATAACCTGGGTAAAACAAGAAAATATTGGGTAGAGAAAGAAGATCATCACAAAGGGTGACAAAGAAAAATAGATTCTTGTCTTTCCATAAGAAATGAATGTCAGACATAAGATGGGAAATTGATAAGCAAGACAGCAACATTGAATGAGGTAGTGCATTCATCAGAATAGATAGACACCTCTCTAGACAGATCTGGACACTGAAAGTCTTGGTTCTGTTTTCCAACACTTAATAGTGATGGTCTTGACCATCTCCTTGGTGTGCAGGAAGGATATCTACTCTCATCCCTGTCCTTGACACAAAGCAAACACTGATTTAGATGTTGTCCAGAGAATACGCATGCCTGGGCTCACTTGGCAGCTTTTTGCAATAGGAATAAGCCAGCCAGCAGTGAGCTGGGGACACAGGACACAGGCAGTCAAGCAGCCTGTATCCTCCACCCATGGCCACCCATGTCCCGGACTCCATCACTATTTAAAATATATGTGATTTTTTCAAGCAAGACTAGTAACTGCCAATACTAACAGAACTAAAAAAGGGAGAGACTGATCCAACATGGGAAGTAGGATACACAGCAGACTCATAGAATAGCAGATATCCTAATAAATCACTCTGGCCTCAGAATCAGCCCTAAGGCATCAGGATCTGGCTCAAGAACCCATGAGAGTATTTTTGGCATGGAAAGCCAAGACACTCTGGGGAAAAAAAAAAAGAAGAAGACATAAATGAAAGATCTCTGCGAGTAAGATCCCAACGGAAGGAACAGGGCCACCAGAGAAGGAGGTGCCTTGCTCCGAAGGGAAGAGAGAACCTCCACTTTGACTATGACCCTGTCAGAACAAGATCCAAGTCGGTGAACACTAAAGGCTTCCATAGCCTCAGCAACTCATGACTACAGCCTAGGGAGATTGTTGACGCCATAAACAAGAGTGGCAAATTGTTAAATTAACAACAGTAGTCACTGTGTACTTACGGCCCATGTATGATCTGTCCTTAATGTGTTGTCCAAGGTGAAGTAATGCAATAACTAGGACTGAAACAGTATTTCTGCATTTTGTGTCTCTATGCGGTTGCAAACTGACAAAATCTTTGCTTAATATATACTGAATCGATCTTCCGTATGGAAAGACAATTGGAAATGATAAAAAAAAAATTGGAAGTTACATAAAAATCAATCAATTAAAAAAATAATATCATGTAGGATCTCTGTCCCTAATGTGCTGTACAACATGATTTAAAGCTACAACTAGTACTCAAAGAGTATGCTTCACTCTAGGATGCTATGTGAGGGCAAATGGTTTAAAATCTTTTCTTAACACATACTAAACTTAACTCCTGTATACAAAGAGAATTGAAAATGAATCATAATGGGAATGAAAGGGGAGAGGGAGTGGGGAAGGGGGAAGGGTAGTGGGGGGGGAGGGGAGGTATGGGTGGGGAAGTCATTGCAATCCACAAGTTGTACCTTGGAAATTTATATTCTAAATAAGAAAAAAAAAATAAAAAATAAAAAATATATGTGTTTTTTTTGTTTGTTTAAAATAGAAGTTACCCAGAAAATTCTAAAAGTATGGTTCCTTCTGTTTCCATAAATCGACATCTAAAAATGATTTAGATATGCAGGTTTGTCAGCTCCTTCGGCCGCAGAAGGCACGATGCTGCTTGCAGTTAATCGGTCTTCAGAAGACTTTTACTTAGAAGGAGTGGGAAAGAGAGTGGGGGAACCGGGAGAAGGGGGAGAGATGGCACGCACATTCCTTAAGGGGGAAAGCTGGCGAGCCCCACTCCTTCTCCCGCGGTCTGCTTATATAAGAATTCAACCAATCACAGTCAATCAATCACAGTCCATGCACAGAGCTCTCCAATCCGCCACTTGATCACGATCAGCTGTGGAGTCACGCAGCAGGCAGGGCATCAGCGCCATCTTGTTTTCCACGATCCTCAGCTAGATGGAAAGTTCAATCAGCTGCTATATCCGCATTACTGCTATAAGCCACGCCCACCATGGGGGGGTCCCATGGCTGGCCTATCCATGGGTCCCCACATCTCCCCCGTTTTTATTATATTAAGTGGCATGGAAACGTGCCTGTCTTGGGTTCCCAATGGTGCGCAACCTGCTTACCCGTCGTGGAGGTAATAGGAAGCTTGTCCTACCCTCTGTCTTAGGTTGCTAGGTGCGCCCATCAGCGATTACCAGTTATTGGCTACCGTTCCATTACATTAAGCTACACTTCTCCATGGGGGTAAGAGTGCAAGGTGGCTAGCATAGCCTGCTGAATTACCAGGTTGGTACGCTGCTGGCAGAGTGTTACAGCTCTGATCAGAACTTCTGGATTATTGGGGTTTTGAAAACCAGAACAGTTTCATAATTTAACAGCTTTAAGTACATTCAAGAAAACAAATCAAATTAGGTCAGCTTTCTTACTACTTGCTACTTAAATCCAACACATAAATTTTAGCAAATTCCTTCATAATTTCACATTAGCTATTAGGCACAAAGGATACATCTTATTCAAGAAATACTTGGTTCAAAGTAAAATGCTTAATTGGTACTATTCTTCACATGTTCTGAATGCAGACAGCCACTCCACATATCTTGTATGCTTTAAACACTAGTTACCTCAAATTCTCCTCCCATTTCACCCACTTGGCAATGCAGGTGAGGCCTATATTGTTAAGTACAACCTCGTAAAATTACTGTTCCAGGTGGTATTGATCATCTGGCCCAATTCTAGGGTACAATTAGAATTCTCGTGTAAATCAGTCTCAGACAAAACTCAGTACAAAAAATCATAAACCCCTTAACAAACTTCATAATTACAAATCAATAAATGATCAAGCAATACTTTCAGCAAACCAAAAGCTAAACTAACAAGACATAGATGGCCAAACAATTGTAAAGGTAAATTGAAACATTTACATTCTTTTATAAAGCAAACCAAGCATAATCTGCTCAAGCATTCCTATCAATAATAGGGGTAAAGTTAGTACATAATACAAAAACAGAATGGGTAGTTCGGACACTTTTCACCACGATTAGCATTAATGAACTGTTTTCTGGCTCACCTTTTTTAACCCTATTCTCTGTGTCTGTAACGGAGTCTTTATAGTCTTTATCACGGCCTTTTTTCCTGTGCTTCTTCCTCTCATTATAATACAGCCGTATCCAATTTAGATTTCCACATAGTTTTCGAAAGTCATTTAAGGTTTTTAGTCCTGTCGTAGCAATGGCAAATTCCAAAGGGGCCGCATTTGTTGGTGTAAGCCCAAGTCCTAAATATCCAACTACAGTATCTTTTTGAACCTTTCCTGCCTCCTGCAGACATGAGCTTAATGTTATGAACACCGCTTCCAATATATAAATCGTCCATATAGTGGAGGATTTTTGCTTCTCCATGTCGCTGACGAACAGGCTCTATTGCTTATGAAACATATGGTAAGATCAATCACAATCAGTACTCCCACCTTTCTCCTGGCGTTCCACTCCCGGTCTTTACAACGGCTCACTCCCGCCTATTTCCCGGCATTTTACTCCCCGTCCTTTGTTGACAGTCCACTCCCGCCTGTCCTCCGGCGCTCCACTCCCCTCGGTTATAATCCTAGGCCTTTTTACCCGCCTAGATTCCCTGTCTTTTGTCGACAGTTTACTCCCGCCTTTCTGGCATTTTACTCCCCGTCTTTTGTCGACGGTTTACTTCCGCCTGTCTTCCGGCGCTCTACTCCCCGTCTTTTGTCGACGGTTTACTCCCGCCTATCTTCCGGCGTTCTACTCCCGTCTTTTGTCGACGGAACCGCGGCTATAATCCTAGGCGTTTCACTTTACCCACCTAGATTCCCGTGTATGCACGTTTCTCCTTTTACTCCCGCCTTTCTGGCGTTTTACTCCCCATCTTTACGATGGAACCGCGGCTGTAATCCTAGGCCTTTCACTTTACCAGCCTAGATTCCCGTCTATGGACGTTTATCCTTTTCTTACTTCCTGCTTCCAGCGATTGGTCCGATGATCCAAGATCCGAGTCACGGCACCACTTGTCGGCTCCTTCTTCGGCCGCAGAAGGAACGACACTGCTCGCAGCTAATCGGTCTTCAAGAGACTTTTACTTAGAAGGAGTGGGAAAGAGAGTGGGGGAACCGGGAGAAGGGGGAAGAGATGGAGATGGCACGCACGTTCCTTAAGGGGGAAAGCTGGCGAGCCCCCTTCTCTCTCTCGCTCTCCGCTTATATCCAGAATTCAACCAATCACAGTCAATCAATCACAGTCCATGCACAGAGCTCTCCAATCCGCCACTTGATCACGATCAGCTGTGGAGTCACGCAGCAGGCAGGGCATCAGCGCCATCTTGTTTTCCACGATCCTCAGCTAGATGGAAAGTTCAATCAGCTGCTATATCCGCATTACTGCTATAAGCCACGCCCACCATGGGGGGGTCCCATGGCTGGCCTATCCATGGGTCCCCACACAGGTTATCTTAAATTTTAAGCCAACTAGAAATTTCTGATGTTTTAACCTGGGGAAAATGCATCTCCTTAATGTTTTGAATGCTCATTTAAGTGAGTGTCATTTTTAAGAAAAGCTGTAGTTTTTTCTGACTATTGTAGTAACTGTGTACGTGTGAAGAATTTGGGATGAGTGATTCATCATCAAAGCACTTAAGCTGTTTGAGTATTTTGTCACCATCTATTACTATTAAAGAACATCATAACCAAGTTTCATAAAACATGTATTTTAAAAAATTGATATAAATAATTAAATGAATATGAAATAGATGTTTAAGAAAATAGTTGTTAAAAAGCAACATAAGGAAAAGGTCATATGTTAAACTACCTTACTTGCTATAGCTTTGTAAGTTATATGTGCCCAGAATTTTAAAACTCCACATATTTATGTTTAAATATTTTGTTATATGTATAGTAGAGTCTTGTTACTTCAGTATCTTCAGTTTTCAAAAACTTTTCCTTTGCATGTCACTTATTTTGGGGAGTTTCTTTTTTTTCATTAAGTTTTAGAATATTGCCTAAACATGAGTAAATAAAGACTTAAAAACTTTACTAAAATGAACATATATATTCTCTACAGTGTCCTAAGAACACTTGAAATATACCCTGCACTCAGAAGAGCTGAAGGCGCCTACACAAACAAACATTTTTAAAATAATGCTCAGAACAATCTGTTCGTAACACTGCAACTGTGGAGAAAACATAAATAGACATTTGTGAATGAATAAATTGAGTGTGGGAAATCCGTAAGAATGAAAGTTATAAAGCTGTAAAAAGAATGAAGGATACGAGGGATTAGGGCAAGATGGCGGAATAGGAAGGCAGCACACTGATAGTCCGGGGAGAGACAGTTTAATAAAAGTGGAGATACTGCAGGTTCAAGGAAGAGTAGGGGAAGAAACAGCAGAGGAAACTCTTCCAGAACTAGTAATTCACAGTGGACCTTCGAGGAGAGTGTGGGAGCCCACAGTTCGGGACACCAGTGGCAGACTCAATGCACAAGTGCTGGAATGTGAGGTGAGCCGAACCTCAATAACCCGAGACACCAGCAGGGAAGCGGAAAGAGGACACTACAGCAAACAAGGCTGAAACCCTGTGGGGAAAAGTTCACAGGCTAACTAGAAGAGAGAGAGAAAGAAAAAAGTGACCGATATGGACACGAGTTTCTCTCTCTCTGCCCACCTCTCAAAGGTGAGCAAGACAAAGAGCAGGCGCCATTTTGGACATACGTCATAAGCAGGGTGACCTCAGGTCTGCACCGGCCCTGAGCCTAGCAGAGAAACCTGACTCTGAGTAAATGTTATAAGAAAAGTGTGTTTCACACTGATACAGGGTATAACCTGGGTAAAACATGAAAATATTGGGCAGGAAAGAAGTTCATCACAAAGGGTGACAATGTGAAATAAAGATTCTTGTCTTCCCATAAGAAATGAATGTCAGACATAAGATGGAACTGTGATAAGCATGACAGCAACATTGAATGAGGAGTGTATGCCTCAGAATAGATAGACACCTCTCTAGACAATTCTGAATACTGGAAGTCATGGTCCTGTTTTCCAACAGTCTCTTCTTCCAGGCCAAGGACCCCAGAGCTGAATCAGGGGATGTGCTTATGGGGTAGGCACAAACATCTTGGTGCCTGTCCTCTGCCTCTGAAAGGCCTGGGAGCAAATGGAAAAGTCTATATAAAGCATAACAAGGATGAGGACTTCAGCTTTCATGATCTTCCTTCCTCCCTTACATTTTGGACAACAGGGACAGAATATGCACAGGCACATACATACACTGACATACAGTCACAGTGTTACCTAACTCATACACACAACCTTGAGCTTACAAGATGCTGACACTGTATTTTCTGGCTTGAACATAAGAGTCTGGTTGTGTCTCTTTCTGTAGACTTTCTCTGTGGACATTTATCTTCAGATAAGTTTGGCAGCTACTGACATATTTTTCCAGTGAAGTGTGCAATGGGTGCAGAAGTAGGCAGAGAAAAATCAGAGATGATGGCATGTCAAAATCTCCCCAACATAGAGTCAGAGACCAGAGTCTCAGCTGACATGGGGAGAACATGGGGTAGATGCTGCCTTCAGTCCACCCTCTACAGGCAGAACTGGTCTCTGTGTAGGGCACAGCCATGTCCCAGGATTTCTGTGTCCTCGGCCTATGAATATGCATGACAGTCTAGTGAACCAGACAAAAACACAGCTAAAAGCCAAAGGGAGACATTTCTAAGTCACAGTACTGAGAAGTTGGCTTTTTGTCACTGTGATCAGAACAGGTCAGACCTGTTGGTCATTTTATTGCTTTATCCTTCTCTGTCCCAGGAACTCATGGAAGCACCCTGCCCTGATGCTCTGCACCTCCCACCTGCATTTTGTTGAAAAAACTGTTTGGAAAACATATATTTTGACAGGCTCTCCTCCCTGGCCTCTATGATTTCATCATGATCCAACAAGTGTTTAGGGACCAAAGAACCTTCAGAAAGAAGCAAGTATCTCTGCAAAATGTGTGCACAGAGCTCCCAGGGCTGTTGTGTCACTAGAACGTTCAAGGTATTTGCACAGTTTGAAAGAATTGATATTGTAGATGGCGGAATAAGAAGGGAGCACACTGATAGTCCAGAAGAGACATTTTAATAAAAATGGAGATACTGCAGGTTCAAGGAAGAGTATTGGAAGAATCAGAATAGGAAACTCTTCTGGAACCAGTTATTCACACTGGACCTGCGTGGAGAACGTGGGAGCCCGCATTTCGGGACACCAGTGGCAGATTCAATACACCAGCACTGGAACGCTGGTGAGCCTAACCTCAAAAACCCAAATCACTGGCAGGGAGTGGAAAGAGGAGACTCGAGAGAACAAGGCTTGAAACTCCATGGGGATAAGTTCACCAGGCTAACTAGAAGAGAGAGAGAGAGAGAGAGAGAGAGAGATAGAGAGAGAGAGAAAGTGACTGATATGGACATGAGTTTCTCTCCGCCCACCTCTCAAAGGTGAGCAAGACAAAGAGCAGGTGCCATTTTGGACATATGTCATAAGCAGGGTGACCTCAGGTCTGCACCAGCCCTGAGCCTAGCAGAAAAACCTGACTCTGGGCAGGGGGTGAAATAACAGGAGATTAGGACCTAATGAATGTGTGGTGCTAATGACCTGAGACTGTGAAAAAAGAGACAAGAGGGAGAGAACTCATGGAATTCATGAATTCACGTGAGTACTCTCCAGAGACACTACAATTTGGTAGCATTGACAGCCTAGTGGAAGACTGCAGGAGAATTTGAGCCCACACTGAGGGCCACAGAGATTCCCTCCGTGGTCCTTGGGAAAGAGCTTCTGATCTCTGGCTCATGTGGGTATATCATTCGCCGGCTAACCACCCCCAATTTCATTCAGCTATGCGGAATTACTTACTTTTGAATCAAAAAAAAAAAAAAGAAACAGAGAGAGATTTATGACGTCTATCCTGGGAGTGTCACCTTTGGCACACCCTCAACCCTGAAGAACCAAATAGAGCTCTCAGTCCACACCCATCTCAAGACTCTAAGACTCCATTGAAAGCAGACAGTCCACTCAATCTAAAGTAATAGTATAACAAGAAAAAAACACCACGGTGAAGAACCCAATATGCCAAACAACAAATGCAAAAACTGAGGTAACAAGAACAAGGAAGACACAATGATGCCCCCAAATGAAAAAGACACCCCAATTCAAGATTACAAAGATGATACAGAAAAAATGCAAGAAGGAGATCTCAAAAAATTGATAAGAACACTAAGAAGTACTCAAAAACAAATTCTTGAAACACAGAAATCCTTAATGGACAAGGTAGAAAATCTCTCTCATGAAAATGAAATATTAAGGAGGAATCAAAATGAAACGAAACAACTAGTAGAACATGAAACTGTGATAGTGACGAGAAATCATAATGAAATGAAGAATTCAATAGATCAAATGAAAAACACATTAGAGAGCCTTAAAAACAGAATGGGTGAAGCAGAAGAGAGAATATCAGACTTAGAAGACAGAGCACAGGAAAATATACGGTCAAACCAAAGACAAGAAGAGGAAATAAGAAATCTAAAAAATATTGTTGGGAATCTACAGGATACTATTAAAAAACCCAACATTTGCATTCTAAGAGTTCCTGAAGGCATGGAGAGGGAGAAAGGATAACAAGGCCTTTTTAGTGAGATAATAGCAGAAAATTTCCCAGTTCTGGAAAAGGACTGAGACATCCTAGTACAGGAAGCTCATAGAACCCCTAATAAACATGACCAAAAGAGATCCTCACCATGATACATTATAGATAAATTCACCACAGTGAAACATAAAGAAAAGATCTTAAAATGTGAAAGAGAGAAACGTCAGATTACTCTCAGAGGATCTCCAATTAGACTCACAGCAGACTTCTCATCAGAAACCCTACAAGCTAGAAGGGAATGGCGAGACAGAGCCCAGGTACTAAGAGAGAAAAACTGCCATCCCAGAATATTATATCCTGCAAAGCTCTCATTTGTGAATGAAGGTGAAATAAAGACCTTTCACAGCAAACAGAAATGGAAAGAATTTGTCTCCACTCATCCAACCCTGCAAAACATGCTCAAAGATGTGTTACATACAGAAACACAGGGACACAGACATCAACATGAAAGAAGGTAAACGAAGGTACAAAGAGATCAAGAAACTCCACAATATCAAAACAGACGACCCACTTAAAAGATGGGCCAAGGACCTCAATAGACATTTTTCCAAAAAAGAAATCCAAATGGCCAACAGACACATGAAAAAATGATCAAGATCACTAGCAATCAGGGAAATGCAATTCAAAACCACAATGAGGTTTCACCTCACCCTGGTGAGAATGGCTCACATTCAGAAATCTACCAACAATAGATGCTGGAGAGGATGTGGGGGAAAAGGGACACTAATACACTATTGGTGGGAATCTAAACTGGTTAAGCAACTATGGAAGTCAGTCTGGAGATTCCTCAGAAACCTGAATATAACCCTACCATTCAACCCAGCCATCCCACTCCTTGGAATATGCCCAAAGGAAATTAAATTGGCAAACAAAAAAGCTGTCTGCACATTACCAACCCAAATACCCATCAACAGTAGACTGCATAAAGAAATTATTGGACATGTACTCTATAGAATACTATACAGCAGTCAAAATCAATGAAATCCAGTCATTTTCAACAAATGGAGGAATATGGAAAACATCATGCTGAGTGAATTATGCCAGTCCCAAAGGGACAAATATCCAATGTTCTCCCTGATCGGCAACAACTAAGTGAGCACCAAAGGGGAAACCTGTTGAAGTGAACTGGACACTATGAGAATCAGTGATTTGATCAGCTCTTGTGCTGACTGCTGTTGTACAATGTAATACGCTATCCATTTTAGTATTTTTTTAAATTATAGTACTAGTGGTTGAACTCTGTAATTAATACAGAATTATCCTTAGGTGTTTAAATTTTAACTGAAAAAAAAAATAAATTTTAACTGAAAAGTGATCCCTATTATATATAAGAGTGTGATTAAGAGAGGGAGGAGATGTACAATTTGGGACATGCTCAATTGGACTTGCCCCACATGATTAAGTTAGAAATGTGCCAGGGCATTCCAATACAATCCCATCAAGGTGGCATGTACCAATGCCATCTCACTAGTCCAAGTGACCATTTTCAGTTCACAATTGATCACACTGATAGGTCTAAACGTCAAAGGGATCACATAAACAAGACTAGTGTCTGCTAATACTAACTGATAGAATCAAAAAGGGAGAGAATGATCCAACATGGGAAGTGGGAGACACAGCAGACTCATAGAATGGCAGATGTCCTAAATAGCACTCTGGCCTCAGAATCAGCCCTTAAGGCATTCGGATCTGGCTCAAGAGCCCATGAGAATATTTTAGGCATGGAAAGCCAAGACACTCTGGAAAAAAATAAAAACCTAAATGAAACATCTCTTTGAGTGAGAACCCAGTGGAAAAAACGGGGCCATCAAAGAAGGAGGTACCTTTCTCTGAAGGGTGGAGAGAACTTCCACATTGACTATGACCTGTCGGAATAAGATCGAAGTCGGTGAACCCTAAAGGCTTCCATAGCCTCGGCAACTCATGACTAGAACCTGGGGAGATTACTGATGCCATAAACAAGAGTGTCAAATTGTTAAAGCAACATCATGAGTCACTGTGTACTTACGTCTCATGAGGGATCTGTCCTTAATGTGTTGTCCAATATGAAGTAATGCTATAACTAGTAATGAAACAGTATTTTCACACTTTGTGTTTCTGAGTGGGTGCAAACTGACAAAATCTTTACTTCGTATATACTGAACTGATCTTCTGTATATAAAGATAATTGAAAATGATTTAAAAAACTTTTTGCTAAATTCGAAATTGCATAGAAAATTAGTCAATTTTTTAAAAAAAAACATGTAAAATCTTTGTCCTTAATGTGCTTTACATTGTGAATTAATACTATAACTCTTACACCAAGAGTATTTTCACTTTGTGTCCCGATGTTAGGGCAAACTGTTGAAATCTTTACGTAATATGTACTAAACTGATATTCTCTACAGAAAGAGAATTGACAATGAATCTTGATGTGAATGCAAGGGGAGATGGAGCGGGAAAGGGGGGGTTGCAGGTGGGAGGGAAGTTGTGTGGGGGGAAGCCATTGTAATAAATAAGCTGTACTTTGGAAATTTATATACTTTAATTAAATCTTTATAAAAAAGAATTGATATTGTAATCAACAAATTCCCAATTATAGCTTTCCATATGAAGGCTCTTCAAGAAGATGAAGTGAGACTATCAAGGTGCACCCCAGGAACTCTATCCACTACTGTCTCCTATCACGTCCAGGTCTACACTACCCTGCTGCATTTATAAATGGCAGAGTCAATTCCAGATAAGGGTACATTTTCATCTTTCTCACCTACCCCTGCACAGAATTAATTAACTCACTCTTTATCCTGATTTTTTTATTGATGGTCATTATTCTTCACTGTGAGAAACCTAGTAGCAACCGCATTGCCTTAACAACTAGATTAGGTCTCTTTCCCACAAGATTCATTCACAGAATAGGGCAAAGAACAATAATTCAATAAGCACATGAAGGATAAGTATTTGATGGATAACAGCATCATGCAACAGAAGTCAGAGTGGAGGTAGTCCTGCCAAATGAAGAATGACAAGGGTGATGAGCTTCAGACACAGAAGTGTTCTGGTGCAACTTTGCCACAACTGCCCGAATCTGAGACTTAGCTGCTCCCAACAGGGCTCTCTAATGCATTTCCTTTGCCAATGTGTCCTCAAAGTAATGCCAGAAAATTCTTACCTTTAAATTTTGACTAATGTAGTAGACACTAAGATTTTTTTTTTCCAAATAAACCTAAACCATACTTCCACTTCACACACACAAAGAATGAAAAAGGTGAATAGGTGTGTGAATGTTGTGGCATTTTCTAGATTTCCTGAAGAAATTTTGACAGAATAGTTGTTGCCATTGTGGACAAGTGGCTGACTTTGGGGACCTCAGGGTGACTGAGGAACAGATTGTAAAGAATGGGTTGGGGTGGACAGCTTTGCCTTGTGCCTCCTGACATCAGGATCTGAATCCTCCTTGTGAATGGTTCTGACTTTTCCTCCCCAGGATGTGTGAAGAGCTGACTGTATCCCAGGTCCAAGGTGGCTCTTCCTCTCCAATTGAATTTAGCTGAATATTCCAGCCTCTCCCCTCCACCAACATCCCAGGCGATGGTCATTGCAGGCTTTCTCTGGGTCAAAAAGATCTGAGCACAGGACCCTTTATTGGAAAAGGGTTTGTGGTGAGAGGTTTGGAGAGGATTTGCTTTCTGAAAGACCTGCATATCTGTGAAAGAGGGTCTTTGGGGGCCACAGGACAGGATAAGTGGTGAAGTGGGAGGCAACTCTGGATGAGAGCATGGCAGTGTGAGCATGGTGTGTTCAGAACAAGATGGGTCTTGACCATCTCCTTGGTGTGCAGGAAGGACATCTACTCTCATCCCTGTATTTGACACAAAGCAAACACTGACATAGATGTTGTCCAGAGAATATGCAAGCCTAGGCTCACTTGGTAGCCCTTTGCAATAGGAATAAGCCAGCCAGCTGGGGACAGAGGACACAGGCAGTCAAGCAGCCTGTAAGCTCCACCCATGGCCATGCATGTCCCGGGATCCAACACTATTTAAAATATAACAATAGAAGTTACCCAGAAAATTCTAAAAGTATGCTTTCTTCTGTTTCCATAAATTCACATCTAAAAATGATTTAGATAAGAAGGTTATCTTAAATTTTAAGAAAACTAGATATTTCTAATGTTTTAACTGTGGGAAAATGCATCTCCTTAATGTTTTGAATGCTCACTTGAGAGAGTGTCATTTTTAAGAATAGCTGTAGTTTTTCTGATTATTGTAATAAGTGTGAAGAATGGGATGAGTGTACTCATCAACAAAGCACTTGAACTGCTTGAGTATTTTGTCACCATTTACTACTATTAAAGAACATCATAACCAAGTTTCAGAAATTGAAAATGAATCTTGATGTGAACAGAAGGGGAGAGGGAGCGGGAGAGGGGAGGGTAGCGGGAGGGAGGGAAGTTGTGAGGGGGGGAGACATTGAAATCCATAAGCTATACTTTGGAAATTTATATTCTTTAAATAAAAGCAAAAAAAAAAACAATTGGAAAAGTAAAAAAAAAATTGATATAAATAATTAAATGAATATGAAATAGATGTTTAAGAAAATAGTCGTTAAAAAGCAACATAAGACAAAAGTCATATGTTAAACTTACTTTACTTGCTATAGCTTTGTAAGTTATATGTGCTCAGAATTTTAACACTCCACATATTTATGTTTAAGTATTTTGTTATTTGTATAGTAGAGTCTTGTTACTTCAGTATCTACACTATTTTCAAAAACTTTTCCTTTGCATGTCACTTATTTGGGGAGTGTCTTTTTTTTCTTTAAGTTTTAGAATATTGCCTAAACATGAGTAAATAAAAGCTAAAAATCTTTACTAAAATAAGCATATATTCACTACAGTTTCCTAAGAGCCACTTGAAATATACCCTGCACTCAGAAGAGCTGAAGGTGCCTCCCCAATCATCTATTTTTACAAGAATGCTCAGAACAATCTGTTCATAACACTGAAAGTGTGGAGAAAACATAAATAGACATTTGTGAATGAATAAATTGAGTGTGGGAAATCCGTAAGAATGAATGTTATGTAGCTGTAAAAAGAATGAAGGATACCTGCTATAATTTCGATGAATTGAAAATGCAATGCCATGTAAATGAATTTAGATCTAAGAGGTCATATTTTATCTCATTCCATTGCTAGGAACTGTCCAGAACAGGTAAACTCATATCAACTAAAGGAGATGAATGGTTGCATGAACCATGTTCATGGAAGCCTGCTAGTGGCTGCTTAGTGGAGAAAGGCTTTGAATATGGGTGATGTAAAGGGCTTCAATCTACACAGACATGAAAATTGCACAAACCTGTGGAAATATTTTATGCAAACTCATTGTAGAATGTGAATGTGAAAGTACCATGATACCACTTCCTTGTACAATACTTCAGTGATTCATATTGGATATATGAATTTCAGAATGTTTACATCATTCTTTCTTGTGTGAAATTGGAACAAGAACTCTAAGCAAAGGCCAAAACAGAGAGCGGTCAAATGATAGAGGTCACAATTTTAGAATCATTCCTATGTGATCATGAAAACTACCTACATATGTGATAAAGATACCATTTCAAAATAGGTAGGCCATAATTATTTACTAAGAGGTTTGTGAACAATACAGCATCCGAAGAGAAGACTGCTCAAGGATAAGTTGACTCTTGCGTTTGGGAAAGAAATTCTACTTAAATTATTACCACAAAATGTCAAATTCTCAATAACTTCAGGGAAGCAACAAAAGCAAGTATAACTAGTCATGTTATCAAACATGGATATTTATAGCATCTAAGTTGATAAACAAAGTGGATACTAATCAGTTTGCATATTTTCTGGGATAATCCTATCATATCAAATATTGCTGTTTATAGGTCGGCTCTGTTTCAGATTTAAAAGTATCTCCTTTTACTTTATATTGAAATATTTCTAGCCTGATTTTTCTTTTTGAGAGGCAGAGTGAGAAACATAGAGAAAGAGAGAGATGGTTGAGAGCCCAACTTTTCACTGCTTCACCTCTCAGTGCCCACAGTAGCTGAACCTTGGCTGAGGCCAAGGTCCAGAGCCAGAAAGAGTCGACTGACAGGGACCCAACAGCTCTGAGTTATCACCACTCATTCAAGGGTTTATTTTCCTGGGAATCTGGGGTGAGGGGTCAAGCCAAATTACAAACCTAAGTAGCATAATGTGGGACAAGGTTATCTTAATTGCCTGGCTGGATGCCTAAACAACAATTGTCTTTGGTTTTGCTTATTTTACAATGTTGGAATGCTACTTCCCTTTGGTTTTTGATTACAAAGGTTGAAAATGTGAAGAAACTCATGAGAAAAATTTCAGGATCCCCTAGAACTGCGTTGGTTCTTTAAAGCTTTCAAAGAATTTTGATCAGGTTTTATGAGAATAATGTAGCACTTGGGGGCAAAGATGCATCCTAAGAGCCCTGCACTGGAGGCCAAGATGGAGAAGACCTCTACGGCCACCATGACCTTCCCCTTGGTGCTGTGGTAGACAGGCAGGAAGGTCACCCAGACACTGCAGAACACCAACATGCTGAACGTCAGGAACTTGGCTTCATTGAAGGTGTCAGGCAGATTCCTGGCTAGGAAAGCCACAGTGAAGCTGGCCAGGGCCAAGGAGCCCAGGTAGCCCAGGACACAGTAGAAGGCAGTGGCCGAGCCCTTGTTGCACACCGGGATGATGTGGTCAGGCTCAGAATGTGCATCTAACTCCATAAATGGAGGAGAAGTTCCCAACCAGATGCCACAGAGGGCCAGTTGGATCAAGGAGCAGATGGGAATGATGAAGTTAGAAGCTCCTGATACCAATAATCTCCTGATAGTTCTTCCAGGTTTTGTAACTTTGAAGGCCAGAATCACAGTGATGGTCTTGGCCAGCACGGCAGAAACAGCCACTGTGAACACAAGGCTAAATGTTATTTGCTGGAGGAGGCAGGTGGCTGTGCTGGGACGGCCAAGGAAGAGTAAGGAGCAGAGGAAGCACAGGAGGAGGGCAATGAGCAGGATGTAGCTGAGGGTCCTGTTATTGGCCTTGACGATGGGAGTGTCTCGGTGCTTCACAAAGACCCAGAAGATCACAGCTGTGAGGACAGAGAAGCACAGAGCCACACAGGCCAGAGCCATCCCCAGGGCATCCTCAAAGGCTAAGAAGGTCACCAGCTTGGGGAGGCAGCGGTTTCTCTCCAAGTTTGGGTACTCGTGGTCTGCACACGGGATACACTGCTCTGCATCTGTGGAGAAAAGGAAGACTCTGTGTTTCCACTTCACAAATTGCTCATTTTTCCCTGTTAAGGAAAATGGTCACCTTTGCAACATCATGGTGAGTCCAGCCTTTTCTGATGTATACCAGGACACACTAAAGTAGATTTCTGCACTCCTGACCCAGAGAGAATGCTCGTTTGTAGGTGTAGGAAACTGATTGAAACAAGCTCCTTAGCACATGGGGCTCTGGGGACTCATTTTGTCAATCAGAGATATATCGTTCAGTGTTTTACTTTCTAAAGTGATGAATGTCCTGATTTCATATGGGCTTAGATTCTTCCAAACCTTCTTCTCTACTGTACCTAGTGTTTTTCTCTGGAGAAACTTGTATTGACATGGGTTATAATATTTGTTTGGAGTCATCAGGTTTAAGGTTTTTTTTAATGCTCAAATATAGACGGTCTATTTAAAATTCTATCACTCCTAGGACTTCCATACATCAATCAATACTCTGATTTCCTGCAGGTCTCATCACTCTTTCCATATAAATGTTGAGATGCTGTGATTGCATAGAAAAGAATTATTGTTACTAGTGTTTTTATGGTTATATGGGAGTAAGTGATATTTTCATCACAGTATTGAAAGAGAACTTTCCAATCAATTTCACTGAAAGCATGGCTTGTTCATCATTTCAGTCATGTGAACACCACATGGACACCACATTGCCTCTGTTGAAGTAATACACTTCTGCAGCAGCAGCATGAAAGAAGTCATTAAGAACAGGCCAGTTGGTGAACATGTGTCTCTTTCAATCGTATGTCAATTTAATAAACAAAAATAGATTCAGTGTTGTGGCATGATATGTAAAGCCACCACCTGCAATGCCAGCATCCCTTATGGACATTGTTTTGTGTTCCAGTAATCCATTTCTAATCCAGCTCCCTGCTAATGGCCTGGAAAAAGCAGCAGAAGATGGCCCAAGTACTTGGGTCCCCTGAACCCATGTGGGAGACCCAAATGAACCTGGCTGCTGGCTTCTGCCTTGCCAAACCTGGTCAATGTGTATGTCTAGGGCATGAATAAGTAGATGGAATCTCTGTCTCTCTCCCTCTGTCTCTCTCTCTGTCTCCTCTGTAACTCTTTGAAATTAAAAAAATATTTTTAAAAGAAAGGAAATGGTATTAGTTGGCCACACTTGTAGTAAAGTGCTAATCAGGTTTTAAGTTGGTAACAATACAAGCTTCATGGACTGGAGGTGTTATGTAGTTGCATTTCGGATGTTTTGTCTGTGTATTTCACTCTTACTTTCTCTTATTCTAGTATAGAAAATAAAAGGTCAACGGGAGGCATTCATTATGTGTACTACACAGCATGCACTATGTAAAAGACCCAGCACAGAAAGTAATACAGTATTCCCATCACAATTCCTGTGAAGTAGCTCCCTGTTTCTCAGTTGTGTATGAGAAAGTTTTGATTTCAAGATTTCTCAAAATCCTTAGGGAGCCTTAACAAACACTCATCTGATATTTTTTTGTTCAGACATTAGTAGGCCTACTAGACGATCTCAGATTGAGACATTCTCATCTAGTCCTGGATGGAAAAGAAGGATATCAGAGAGAATCAATGTCAGTGTTGAGCTAGAGAGAATGAGCACCACCAGACTACTGAGATGGTGAGAGTGAGCACACAACAAGTGTATGGAGAGAGTGAGTGAAAGTGTGCATAGAGAACAATGGGGCACTCTTACCCCATTATAAGTGTTCTTCGTTTCCTTTTTATATAGAAATAATTAAGATGGTGGAGTTTTCATAGTGAGTTATATGTTTTCTACCTGTATGATTAGAAATGTCTCTCTCTGGACAAATAACACAAATGTAGCAGCAGACAGCTCTTCCTTCCTGTGGCATTTTCCTGAATCCTGGACCACACCTCAGGCTACACAAAGACTGAGGAGTCTGAGGGGGAAAGAGAAGTGATGGTCATTGTTTTGCACATCATTAGGCACTGTGTTAAGATGTCTCTATTTGCCCCATCACTCTGAAAGTCATCACTGTCTTCCCCAGTCTGTGTCTTGTTGATTTTTTCATACATCCAATTTGTAGTCTCTATGATGCTCGTTCCAGGTTTGTCAATTGTCTACCAAACATTATGAGGGTACCTGATTGCTGTAATTTTGTTCATCACCAGATCTATTCTTCTGGGCCTTTGTTTCTTTCTACTACATTTCTTCCTCTGAAATCTTTAACATTCAGATTATTATTCTGTAATGTGTATATTTGAGACTGAGTATTCAGAAAAAGACAAGGCCACAGAGAAATGATGAGAAAATGTTATTAAAAACATGGATTGTGCATCTAATCCTCTTCTGGACTTCTAATGCAGGGAGAGTATCAATTCCAAGCAACTAAGAATGCATTTTGGGCATAAAGCATGATAGTTATACAACTCACCCACAAAATTCCCTGGGGGATTTCAACAGTACAATGATGATAAAAGATTTGATCACAGCTGTGAGATGCTATGCAGAAAAGAAACTGTACTTATTGGCAGCCACAATGGCAATGAAAATGGGAATGTTTTCTATAAATAGGCGATGGATAAATCAACTTATAATTTACTTGTGTTCATGCTGCATTAAAATATATTACTCTCACCATATTTGTTTAAGATATCACTGTTCTTCTAAATCTATATATATATTACATGAATTGAAATTTTTCACCTTATATGAATAAAAATGAAAAGAATTTAGAATTTCTGTACACATGTATTTAGTAATTTTATGTCTAAATATTGATCTCTATCTCTAATCATTAACATTGCTCATTTTAGTCACTCAACGTCTGAATGCATAATTATTTCCAAAGTAAAAACAGCAATAACTAATGCACATGTACACTTCTAATACACATTGACTCATGTATGTGTAAGGGACACCATATCTTTTGAAGCCAAGATGATAATTGAGAATTGAATGCCTATTTAAAATCTCACACTTAATCTCCTCTCAGACCCTCAGTATGTATCCAATATTTCCATGGATCCACACCTTCTTGAACACTATAGGCCATTCTATCATCTCTTCATTGAAGACCAAGCCATGGTCATGTGCACTCTCAGAGGAGAACTCCCCGATTTTAATCAGCAAACGAAATCCAGTAGGAAAATTCACAATGTTGTGGATATCGTAATGTGCCATACGTTGTCTTGTTTCATGGAAGGAAACATCCTCCCCAGCACTGTTGGTAAATTGGATTTTCCTCAGGAGTGGATGAAGCTGGAAGGGAGGCACAATTGGAAAGAGGGAGAACATTCAGATTAGAGTTGGGAGGTGCATATGACTAAGAAATCCTTCTTTTGCCTCCTGTATATCCTCAGGGATTCTATTTTGTGGAGGCTGACTTTTGTCTGAATGATCATCATATCATGTGTTCAAATGCAGGGATTTCTACCCCCCACTCCCGTTAAAATGATGGGGATCATTTGAATCCAGAGACATCACAGGATGTGTCCCACAGGGTGGCTGATCATGAAAGATTGGTTAGAGGTTTAGGAAAGCTCATCTTAGTTTTCCAAATGTGAACAACATGGCTTTATATGTGCAATATCTTGATTGTTGTGATGGTTCTACTGGTGAGTGCAAACGTGCACTTTTTAAAATTTACCCCCTCCCAAATAGAAAGAAATCCTCTCTTTGACAGAAAATGGATGCAACTGGAGGCCTTTATGCTTATGTTTACTGAAATAAGCCAGTTCCAATCAGAAAATACAATTTGGTTTCTGTGATGTGTAGTAGTTACTATAGATGCAAAGAAAAACCCCGCCATGTATCAAAATGAAACTGATATCTTGGATTTCATTTTTGCTTATCATCTTGTGTAAGTTCCTGTGGAACATGGTCTTTCTACTTTTTATTTATGAATCATTATGATTACTGTGGCATTACACCTGTGAGTATAAAGGAAATGGAAATGATATTTTGCACAACTTAAAAAGAAAGGAAGGAGGGGAGAATGAGAGAGGGAGGGAAGGAAGAATGGATATCTTCTTAGAATTGTATCTATGAAATACATGAAATCTATTATGTTCATATCAATATTTTTTTACTTTAACAAAATTTGGGCTGGTCTTGTGATGCAGCAGGTGAAGCTGCTGTCCACAGTGCCTGGCATCCCTGTGAGTGCTGGTTAAATTACAGTTGTTCTACTGCTGGTTCAGGTTTCTGCCAATGTACCTGGGAAAGCATTAGATGATGGTCCAAGTGCTTGGGCCCCTACATTCACATGGGAGACCCAGTTAAAGCTCCTTCATCCTGGCTTAGAGTGTTCCCAGTCCTGGTCCTTGCAGCCATTGTGGAGTGAATCAGCAGATGCAAGATCTGTCTCCTTTTCTCTTTCTGTCTCGCACTCTCTTACAGTAACTTTGTTTTTCAAATTTTTTTTTTAGAGTTTAACAATATTGAATGAAATATCAGTTGAATTCAGTTAAATAAACTAGAAATCCAAGCATAATTTTTCATAACAAAGTTTCCAGACCCTGACATCCCTGGCTGCTGCTGGTAAGTCCAAACTTATAAAAATGTGTATACTCTTTATATGTAATTCTATTTGTATAACATTTTCAATGAAATAATATCAGAAAACTTGCAACAGAGGCAAATTGATAGAAACAACCAAATTCAACAAATACTCAGGAGCCCCAACAAATTAGACCAGAAGAGAAATTCACTGCAACACGTTGTGGCAACAATCAGCTCAGTGAACACAAAGAACAAATCCAAAAATGTTCCAGAGAGAAATGACAAATCACATTCAGGTGTAGTTTAATCAGACTCACCACATACTTATCGCAAACACTATAGAAAAAGAGATAATGGCAATATACATTCCAAGTTTTAAAAGACAAACAATGCCAACCTAGAATACTATATTCTGAAAAGCTATCATATATGTATGTAGGGGAAATAAAGTTCTTCCACGACAAACAGAAACTGAAAGTATTTGTATCCTCACACCCAACCCTACAACACTGGCTCAAAGACATACTGCATGCAGAAATGCAGAAACAAGAACTTCACTACAAAAAAAAGGTGAATGTAGAAAATGAGCCAACTAAACTACCAAAAACTACAAAAAAAACAAAAAACCCTACTAAACTACAAACAGATCTCAAAATACATAAACAGCTTTTTTAAGGAAACATGACTGGAAAAAGACAGTATTTAATAATAGTCACACTGAATGTAAATGGCCTCAACTCTACAACCAAGAGAGACAGACTAGCTGATTGAATTAAAAAAGAGAATATATCTATATGCTGCCTTCAGGAAACACACCTTATAGCAAAGATGCATTCAGACTGAAAGTGAAAGGATGGAAAAAGATATTTCAAGCTAACAGAAATCAAAAAAGAGCTGGGGTGGCCATCCTAATATCAGACAAAATAGACATTAACACAAACACTATTAAAAGAGAGAAAGAAGGGCATTATATAATGATTACAGGATCAATCCAACATGAAGACATTACTATTATAAATGTATATGCACCTAATCACAGGGCACTGGCTACTGGAAAGAATTACTAAAGGACTTAAAGGGAGATACAGACTCAAATACAATAGTAACAGGGGACTTCAACATGCCATTCTCACCAATGGACAGATCAACCAGACAGAAAACCAACAAGGAAACAACAGAGCTAATTGGCACCTTAGACCAAATAGACCTAGTAGATATCTTCAGAGCCTTCCACCCCCACAGCCACAGAGCTCATATATTTCTCCCCAGTACATGAAATACTCTAGGGTTGACCATATGCTAGGCCATGAAGGGAGCCTCAACAAATTCAAACAAATTGAAAGTATACCATGCACCTTCTCAGACCATAGTGCAGTGAAACTCGAAATCAACAACCCAAGAATCTCTACACCATATGCAAATACATGGAAAATAAACAACATGATTCTGAATGAATAGTGGGTCATAGAAGAAATCAAAAGAGAGATCAAAGGATTTCTAGAAAGAAATGGAAATGACAACACAACCTATCAAAACTCTTGGATACAGTAAAAGCGGTGCTAGGAGGAAAGCTTATAGCAATTGGTGCCTACATCAAGAATCTGGAAAGGAACCAAACAAATGACCTCTCAATGCACCTCAAAGATATATAAAAACAGCAGCAAATCCAACTCAAACCCAGCAGAAGAAAAGAAATACTATAGATTATAGAAGATAATTGAAAACGAATCTTGATGAAGAGTGGGATGGGAGAGGGTGTGGGAGATGGGACAGTTATGGGTGGGAGAGAGGTTATGGGGGAAAAAGCCACAACAATGTAAAAGCTGTACTTTGTAAATATTTTTTATTATATAAAAAAATACCCTGATGGCAGTTATTATCTGAACAGTGTGTATTAACCCTTGACTTTCAGAGTCTCCTGACACCTGTTGTGGGATAGCCAATTCTTTAAAGGACTATCATTATGTCTTCACTAATTTCAACCAAGAACTTCATAAATATTCTATAATCTTATATTTGTAAGCCTTCTTGGCCAATACACTTTAAAATGTGAGGCTATCAAATCACAAATAGTATGTTAATTAATATTGGATGTAATCCCAGAAATTACATAGTGAAATAAACATGCTGAAGTCAATTTCATTTACATATATGTATAATATAGAATATATATTTATCTTCTGTGAGACATTCAATTTATTTGATTTACTCAAATAATTTGATCAGGATATTTTCCTGTTTCAGAGTCATTTTATGATAAAATGTGCACCTCACTGCTATTTGCCCCAGTAATGTCTCACAACGGGTGTGGACTACAGCACACAGTTGTAAGGGATATTATTATAGGGTATAGCTGCTGTGGTATATGTCCAGAGTCCACATTTCCTAGCCTTACATACATTCCAACAAAAGAGTAGTTTTGATCATTTTTCTTCCCAGTCTTTATAATGAGCTATGTTAGGATATTTTAAACATTGCACCATACTGTGAGAAACATTATTCTATGAGGTGTCATTATAGAGTCTGTATTGAAAATGTTACATGGAGCTAAACTTACTCCCTAGAAAAAGTCTCTTCAACAAATGCAGACATTTGGATTTCCACATGCAGAGATTTTAAATCAGACTGCTACCTTACACCCTATACAATTATCAACTCATAGTTTATCAAGGATCTAAACCTAAAACCTGAAACCATCAAATTACAAGAGGAAAACATTGGGGAAACAGTGCAAGTCATTTCCCTGGCAAGAATTTCTTGGATAAGACCCAAGAAGTAATGGCAATAAAGGCAAGAATAAACATTAAGCTAAGTAACTTCTCATCAGCAGAAGACACACTCATCTAAGTGAAGACACTAATTATGAAATGGGAGAAAATATTTGCAAAACATGGGTCCAATAAAGTATTAACCTCCATATGTATAAGGAGTTCAAGAAACTTAACAATAACATGACCAACAATCTAGTTAAGAAATGAACTAAGGATATGAACAGGCATTTTTCACAGAATGAAATACAAGAGAAACATGAAAACATGTTCAGGGTCACTAACCATCAGGGAAGTGTCAATGAAAACTAAAGTGGGATTTCACCTCACCCCACTTAAAATGAATATTATCCAAAATTTGAAAAATAGCAAATTCTGGTGAGGATCAGGAAACAAGGTACCCCAATACAATGTTGATGGGAAGGATTATAAGCCAGTACAAACATAATGGAAGACAATAGAGGAACTCCTCAGAAAACCAATATTGGTTCTACAATATGGGCTAGTTGTCTTACACCTGGGAATGTATCCAAATGAATTGAAATCAGCACAAGAGTGAGTCTCCTCCCCTCCCAATTCTATAGAAGCTCAATGCACAATACCTAAGATTTAGAATCCTCTAGATGTCCATCAGCTGATGACTGGGAGAAGGAATTGGTGACATATATATATATATATATATATATATATATATATCATATCATGTCATATATATGAATATTACACAGCCATGATTAAGAATGAAATCTTGACATTTAAAACTGGAGGTCATCACAGTAAATTATATAAGCCAGAGCTACAAAAATATTATGTTTCCTCTCATTTGCGTTAGATAATAAATGAGTGTAAAATTTTGTGGACTTTAGATCATTTCCTAAGTAAATATAAATAGTGCTTCCCTAAATGAAATTATATTATTGACAATATGCTCCTCTTTCACACATTAAAAAAAATTGAGCGGTTGCTGCTGAGGACTCTTGCAGTACTAGTAATGCTATGTTCTTAATTGGGTGTTGGTTATGAGTGTGATAAGATGACCAAAAGCTCATTTATCTGTAGACTTATGTGCATTTCTTAGCAGTATACCATTTTAAAATGTTTGTATCATGTCCCATAGCAAGAAATGTATTTTAAAATGTTCCATAGCAGATAACAAATCCTCCACACACAGATAACAATTACAGATGTATCTATGCCCAGTCTGTTGTGAAAGAACCCACTTTCCATTATACCTGATCATGGCAATCTCAACATGAAAAGATGGTAATGTGGCACTGCAAGAAAAATACCTGAGGATGCGAACAGGTGTTCATATATGTCCTGTTCTGGGAGATGTTTACCTGCCATGGAAGAATCCTAGGTTGAGATGCATCCCCTGGAGATCCCTTTTCTATTTTCTCTGAAAGCATCTTATGGAGGGCATGGGCCACTGCATACACAGCATTGTAGATGAAATAGCTGGAGTCAGATATGGTCAGCATGTCAATGCGTCCTGGAAAAAACTCAGAGGAAGCATTTGGTGGGCAGACTCCAATTGTTCCACAAAGTGACCCAGGAGGTAAGCAGTGAAAAGCATGAAGCCATAGTTGACTGAGGAAGAAATCTTCTGGGTAGTGGGAAGGGTCCACTGTCTTGATAAAATGTTTGAAGCCAGGGATTTCCCCCTTGTGGTGTGAAAATGAGAAGCCTCCATGAAAAGAGTGCAGCATGTGGTCTGTCTCATGCACAACAATCTCCCACTTTGCAGCCATGATCCACACCTTCCCCAGGGTTAAATAGTATTTGCTTAGAAATTCCATGGTATACAGACTCCTTACATCACCATATAGAATATGCACATTTGCAGATGAAATTCGAAGCCATGATAGGAAGGATACTTCAGTTTCTCCATATCTTAACTTATTGTCTGGGAGCTTTATTATATTGGCGAAGCAGACCCCTTTCTTTACCATCTCAGCTTGAATTTCCCGAAGGAACTGCTCTCCTTTCATATCATTAGATACAAAGATCACCACCCAAATCCAGCCAAAATGTAGCAGCAAGGAGAGCATTGCACTGGCTAGAGAGCTGTCACTGGTGGCCATCTGATAGAGTGATGGAAACTTGTCTTTCTCACTTAGCATGGGATCAAAAGGGCCATATGTGATCTGAATGGAAAGAAACCCACCGTGATTTGACTTTTGTGGTTTTTGAGTTTTCTTGGGAAGTGAGAAAAAAAGTCCTGTGAAGAAATATCTCATGTAGGCCAAAGTAAATTCCATCACCTGGGATCAGAGTAACTGTGCTTCAATACCTGCTACTTTTAGGAGAAGAAATGTAAATGTTCATTTATAGCATGAAAGATAGTGTGTAAGATACCCATGTTCTTCATGTATATTTGTAGGGAGAAGAAGGCATGTATTTTGGATTCAGAATACCAGGACATTGGTCTTCCCCACCTCTCAGCTCATGAGACATGTGAGAACAGCTCCCACTACAGCTGGTGTTAGGTGTTTCCTCAGGGACAAATGTTTTGTGTGGATTGATCTCCTGATACTTTGAATTTCATTTGTTTTCACAGCATATCTTAAATTGTCTTGAAAAATATATTCACCTACTATCTCTGTGTTTAGGTAAAATTGCTTTTCAGACCACAATCCTCCTAAGCTATTTCAGTCTGAGCTTGGTGGTAATGTGTGCAGATTGCTACCTGTTTGTAGTGGGTCTCCATTAAGAATCCTGGAAATGTGAATACAGGCCCTGGCAAGCAGCTTGATTGGTTCTGTGATTGGGTTCCTGACACCTACTTGGAAGATTTGGATTGAGTGCTTTCACCATGGCCAGTGAGCACCAGCACTATGGTGGCTCTTTTGTGACTATACCATGAATGGGTGTTCACTGTCTGCCTGTATTTGTTTCTTATTCTGTCAAACACACACTAAGATCTAAATCTCTTAGTTGTACATGGAATTGAACTGGGAGTCCTGAGAAGGAATATGCTGAATGTGAGGAAGTCAGGATTAGGCATAGGGAGAGGGTAAAATCTCATCTAAGTGTGTAACTCAGCACCAAACACTTCTTGATGATCTTTGGGACTGTCACAGCCCTCAGTGGGTTCCAAATGGTAAGTCTGGGCCCAGGTCTTGATATACCCATGTCTAACATTGAGTCATCCTAGGATATCTCTGTGCTGTGGGTATTTCCTGTAAATAGTCAGCAGTCAACTTTCTCAGCAGGTGGGGATGGATACATTGGGCCTAGACAGTGATCTTTCTCACAATCTAAGGAATTCCCCAGAATCTGTTTCAAATCGTGGTGCTATATGTGCAGTTGGGTTCCACATGACCCTTGCTTCAAATTGGACAGGTCTAGTGGGAGATGGAAGCATTTCTTACCAGAATTCACCACATATTTACCTGTGGGGTTTTGTACAGCTCCAACATTGTTCCAATTTCAGCTGAAAATGCTGACATGGTTCCAGCAATGATGGCAACTGTCTTGCCTTGTGTCTGGCAGGTGTAGTTAGGGATGAGATGATGCTTTCCAGTCAACCACTGTAGAGTGCTCCTTAGGGTGAAGTGACCACTGGTAACAGAATTGTAGAGTTGGAATCCGAGGGTCAGGTTGGGGAGTAGCTGGGGGTCCTTATTGATCTGCTGGATGGCAAAGTGGAAGGCCAGCACATATTGGTAGTTCTTCCACAGCCACCTACAGAGAGCGGCAGCATTAGGGAGAAGGGTGAGACTCTGGAATTCAGAGCAACAACACAGCCATGCCCTGAAGCAGCAATGGTCAGACTCAGGCTTCCACTCAGTGGTGCCTCAGCTCTGGCAAAAGGAGGAGGTGTGAATGAGGTTCCAAGGGCTCTAGAAGATCGTAGAAGGACCCTGAGACTCATCTGATGCTGATAAAAATCTTGCAGAGACCATAAGCATCAGTGCTAGATATGTGTATTCATGACTGACATCTCTCTCAAAACCCATTTTTTTCAGTGTTCTTAACTCATCTTTCAAGTGTATGCAATAAGCTGCAGTGATAATAAAATATAGATCTCTCCAAACTATTTCTGTGATTCCTATAACCTTGAAATTAATTTAATTTAGAATATAAGAAATGCTTTTCATTAGATTCCACTTAGTGATCTCAATGCTGTTATTTCACAAAACATGGAACTTAAAGCAGTTTAGAATGGTAATTTGACACAGGATCCATGTTTTGAAATAGGGCCTTGTTTCATAAAAAATGTGCAAAAGTGCTTGTGTGTGAAATATTTTTTAAACTTGGAAGATTTTTAAAAAATTGATGATAAATCAAGATTGATTTTAGAATATGATGTCTAGAGGCAGAAGAAGTGTATGATTGCTTCACTGATCAATTTTGCCAAATATTTATGTTCTAGGTAACACCAATGGTAAAGTTTATATTCGGAAGATTGGAAAACATATATTCTTAGTAAATACATTTTTAGTAATTACATTTCATGTACAAGGATGCTGGACACTTGCTGGTGGGGGAACAAGCATTTTATAAACCTTTAATTTTATCATAATAAGAATTTTGTTTTGCAGTAGTAATATCCTTAATTAGCAGATGAAGAACATCAGGCTTGATGTCTTAAACAAATAGAAGGCACAGTCAGTTATTTATCTCCTGTCTGTAAACAGTTCTCATACTCCTTCCAGTATCTACAGTGACCATGTAATTGACCTTCCAAATTGGTACACTTTTGATAGTAAGCTGGGATGATATTAATGAATACACAAGGATTATTGGCATGAATAGGCTTTAGGAAGCAAACCAGGATGTGTGATCATTCTAAATAAAACAAATCTGTCTCACATGTAGACATCCACTGATTTCATGATGCATACTGTAACCATGCATAGCATGTTTAGTTTGTCACATGAGAGGTACTTGGTAAATTATTTGATGAATGACCAACATTTTGTTCAGTATATGCTAAAATTCATATGGCTTAGGTTTTCCAAGTTGTGAGATATAAATCATATGAAATAAGTTCCATAAATAAAAAGACTGAATAGAATCTTGATAATAAAGAAAAACACATATTCTTAATAGTTACATCAATAATTTACATCAATATTTTACATCAATAATAAGGAAGCACAAGTATCTTTATACCATATGTACACCTAGCTATTAAGATATTATGAGAAGGGGGCCGGCAGAGTGGCATACCCTGTAAGGCTGCCGCCTGCAATGCTGGCATCCCATATGGTTTCCAATTCAGGTCCTGGCTGCTCCACTTCCAATCCAGGTCTCTGTTATGGCCTGGGAAAGCAGTAAATAGCCCAAGTGCTTGGGCCTCTGCACTCCTGTATTAGACTCCAAGGAGGCTGCTGGCTCCTGGCTTCAGATTGGCACAGCTCTGGCCATTGCAGCCATCTGGGGAATGACCCAATAGATGGAAGACCTCTCTCTGCCTCTCCTTCTCTCTCTGTGTAACTGTGACTTTCAAATAAATACATAAATCTTTAAAAATATTATGAGAAAAGTATGCTACAGGTTGATAAAAGCCACAAAATGGATAAAACATGGAAATATTTTGCAGTGAAAGGTCCCAGTCAATGGATGACAACAAATCAATTTATATGCAGTCTCCACAACAGGCATCCATATGTGTGGCATGGGCACCTCCTGAGCAAAAGTGATTCTCAAAGTTCCCATACAGAATACCATAATTTAAAGAGTAAAGAGTTATTTTCAGGAGCAGGTGCCCAAAAGTCTTCTATTGAGTAGATTGCAAGTGTTGATGTATGGGAAACAGTGTGTATGTCAGGTAGTGGATCTCAAACACAAACAGCTTCTCTACCGGGCACATTTGTTAGCAATGACACCTAGAGTGAGTGCCTTAGATCTAACACTGACCTGAGGCCATTCTCTGTTCCATGGGTTTTGGATGGGGCAGGCAGGGGTTGGCGATGGGGATATGGGCTGGAGTTCCATTTGTCTCACTAATTTCAAGATTCTAGGAGGCTGATCAGGATATCAGATTAATACAAAATATATCCATCTCTCTCTCCTCCCATGAAGGAGTGGAGAGGAAAATAAAATGAAAGGGAAGGACACCAGCCTTCATTGATCTGCATTCCTGAAAATTCTCTGTATATTTTTTACAATTCTTAAGGAGATTAACTGATATAAACACACACAAACTTGCAGTCTGAACCACAGTTAACACATAACTCAATGTTGGACTTACCAGTCTATCTCCATTTTATCCTTTGGCCTGGATATAAAAGATACCTGGACCATGTCTGATTCTGGTTCCAGGAAGTAAAGGGGGAAAAAGCCACCCAGTACCAGGTCTCCATCTCTGTAGACACTTGACCTCATGGAATTATAACAGTTCCAGGGAGGCATATCCTGCGAACTGTATAAAGGATTCAGGAGTATGTTGAGAAACATCACAGTAAAGAACATGTCAACTCAACCCAAGTTAAAGTTAAAGTCTCTGTTGATATTTGTCTCAGCCCCCTGCAGGGAGAATAGATCTCTACATAGGGCACAGCTGGTGCTAGTATTGCTGTATGCCCTCAACCTATAGACAGTATGTGCTAGTCTACTTAGGCACACAGGGACACAGCTAGAATCACAAGGAAGATATTTCAAAGGGAGTCACAGGGCTGAGGCCTTGCCTTAATGTCCCTAAGATCAGATGAGCTCTGACTGCTATATATTTTCATTGCTAAACTTCTGTCCCATCCCAAAACTCATGGCATCACCTGAGGCTATGCACCTGCCACTCTCCATTGTGGGAAAAACAGCTTTGGAAAAACATGCTTTGGACTCTATTTTGTCCCTGGAGCATTGTGGGATATAGCCCTGTAAACCTCTGTGCATAGGGGCCAAGTATTGTTAGCTCAGTCGCCTGTTTTTGGGATTTGGTAATTGTAGAAAGAATTAGTGTTGGAATTTAAAAAACACAATCAGTTTCACTATTTCACATGATTCTTCATAGAGAAAATGAAAGGTCACATTCAGCACTGATGACCCTATGTGTATCATAGAAAGTCTCTTCATGGCTGTACCTAATGTCTCTCCCAGGCCTGCAGTATTCAAATGGAGAAATGGGCTTCATGACTTGCCAATGAGTATGCATATCCAGAGAAGGGCAGAAGTTCATCCCCACACCAACCCCTCTACAAAGTTAATCCACTTGCACGTCTTCTTGTGTAATCTGCTTGAGTCCATAGTGCATCAAAATGCAATAATGAATCTCACCATATATGATTAAGCATTTCATAATGTGTACAGGAAAATATGTAGCATCTATGTGTTTGTGTGTGTGCCTCTGTCTGCTTAATTTGCTTTTTTCTTCATGTTCCTATCATTCTTGCCACTGCTGATACCACCTTCCACGTCTAATAGACACTGGCTGAGGACATGTGTGAGGAACTTCATATTTCATGCATTATGTGAAGTGAGAATTAAATGCATATTTCAAAGTTTCACACTTCAACTCCTCTCACCTCCCTCTGTTTCTAATTCATCTCATGGAACCACACTTTCTTGAATGCAGTAGGCCATTCTATCATCTCTTTATTGGTGACCAAGGCTTGGTCATGTGCACTCTTTCAGGAAAACTCTCCAATTTAAGCCAACAACCCAAGACTCAGAGGAAAATGTACACACTGTGGATATCATTGTGTTCCAAATGGTGCCTTGGTCATACAATGATATGTCATCCCAAGCACTGTTTGCAAATTGGAAGTCACTGAAGCTGTAGGACAGGCGTAATTGGAAGGAGAGAGAGCACTGCAATGAGAGGTGGGAGGTGCATGTGTACTCAGCAGTCCTTATTTTTCCTCAGCCTCCCTATTCTCAAGGTTTCTTTTTGGTTGAAATGTAGTTATTTTGGTATATTTGAGGCCACCATTTCATGAGTTTAAATTGTGAAGAAACTGATTGTTCATGCACCCTTGCAACAAATTGGGAATTGTTTTAATTCAATCAAGAAAAGTGTTTGGGCCAGCACCGCAACTCAGTAGGCTAATCCTCTCCCTGTGGTGCCAGCACTCCGGGTTCTAGTTCCTGTCGGGGTGCCAAATTCTGTGCCAGTTGCTCCTCTTCCAGTCCAGCACTCTGCTATGGCCTGGGAGGGCAGTGGAGGGTGGCCCATGTCCTTGGGCCCTGCACCTGCATGGGAGACCAGGAAAAGCACCTGGCTCCTGGTTTCGGATCAGCGCAGTGCACTGGCCAGAGCTCGCCGGTTGCAGCGGCCATTGGGGGGTGTGTGTGTGTGAAACAATGGAAAAGGAAGATCTTTCTCTCTGTCTTTCTCTCTCTCTCTCTCTCTCTCTCTCTCTGTCCACTCTGCCAGTCCAAAAAAGTGTATGAGGTAGTTTCAAGGATAGTTAGTGTATGAGCTGTTGTAGAATCCATCCCACAAAGCTTTGGTTGCAACTTTATGGAAGCTAATTTAATACTTCAATAACATAAGCAAAACATGGATGGAGATATTAATATTAATTTGTGTAGCTCACACTAATGTGAACATACAGGATTTGGTTTTTAAAAATAGTTGTATTTTAGTGCAGAAATGAAATTCAAGTTGTTTCTTGTTCAACAATTACAAATATATGCATGGATTTTTTTCAGATTTCACAATTTCTGTTTATAGACACCTTGTATTACCTGGTAGGCTCAAACTTACAAAAATGTAAAAATGCAATTTTATGTATACATATCATATTAAATAGATTATTTTCTTTTTTTAGCTGTGTGAAGAATTATTTATTTTCACCAAGACAGATGTAATAAATGGCACAGTTTGGTTTCGGCCACTTTGATTCCACGTGTCCCGAGGTGCACACAGCCTGCTGCCCACCCTGTGGGCACTCAAGAGCACCACTCAGGCCTCTGACTAGGACCCACATATGTGTGGTCCACGCTAGGGCACAGCTTCCTGAGAGCCACTAGGAATGCTCTGCTCAGGATCCTTGCTTGCTAAATAAAACCAGAATGTTTTACATAGATTATTTTCTGTCTCTATCATTGGACTATTTATTGAGTGTGATTTTCTTTGATATTATGAGAATCTGGGTATGACCAAAAAGAAAAATTGCAAATCTTCTGACTATATTGAAATTATCAATACTGTGAGCTACCCCTTTTCTTCTGGATCACATGATGCCTGATGTAGGATATATTAGGAACATATTATTGGAATCCTTTGACAAATTCACTTCTTTTCTAAGGACTAAATAAGAACACAGAATATTTCAAATAATTTTATTATAAGTACAAATGGAAATTAAATGGTGAAATAAACCTTCTGAGGTTAAATTTTACATCTGGGTAGTTGCATTTTCCCTAGACTTTAATTCCTCAAACTATTTTAATAAATGTGTTTGTCCCATGTACATGTATATACAAGTTCTTAAATATATTCTACACATAAGCGATGGATTCAAATAATAAACGCATAAATTTAGTACAAATACAACTATAACTCCAGGAAAAGAAGGCATCCAGATATTGTAGTGATATTGCTTTCAAGATGAGCATGAGCATGTCATCTACAAATATGCAGCACATACTACATGGTGATGTAAAGAATCTTGTCATTGTACACATTGTGGAAAAGTGCTTCTGCACATTGGGAAGATGTAGATCATGGCAGCACCATGGGGCATTGTTGTGGATGAGTCAGTCCCCATGCTGTTCTACATGATTGTGAGCACAGATAAGATCACATTTCACATGCTCAGTGCGTTAAGTAGAGTGACTCCCCACTCATGGCATGAAAGAAAAAATGCACCATCACCGACTGTGTATGCTTTACAATTCTGACTGAGGAAGACATGAACATTGGATGTGGCATCATCAGGACAGTGGAGTTTCCCTTATTTTCTCCTCTTGTCTTTGGGGAGCACAACCCTCTCTCTCAGCAACCACTGTGTTATGTTCACTCTGTGACTTATGTAAATCTTTACTGCATTAATCTCTTACAACTTTGGGGTTCATGTGTCACCACAGCATAACCTGAGTTACCTTTTATAATACAATCAATTTCCAGCCCAGAATCCTCCAAAGCTACTGTGTTCTGTGTTTGGCAGTTATATGTCCTGACTGTGGCATGTTTGAAATGGTTCTTCCACTACAAATCTTTGAGATGCTAATACAGACCATTGGAGTCAGCAGAAATGGCCCATGTAGTTGGATTCCTAACACCTATATTGGGGACTTCTATGGAGTGCCTGGCTCTTGGTTTCTTGCCAGAGCCAGATGGGCTTCTGCCATTGATGTGTGCTTTTAGTGAGAAAACAGCAAATAGGAGCTCTCTGTCTTTCTCTCCCTGTTTCTCTGCCTCTCAAACAAAACAGTAAGAGGTTGTAATGAGAATGTTCACTGGGTGTGTTTTGACAAAATCTGCTTTTGTGGGAGAGATTGTGGCAGGCTTGGGCTTGGGCAGATGAGTGTGTGAATTCCAGTGTAACTGTAACTGAGCCTTAAATGCTCTTTGGTGAACCTTCAGGACTAGCATGGCCCTCAGTGTCATCCCAAGTGGAAATAAGATGTACAGGTCTTTACCTCTACACATCGAACAACCTTTGTTCCCTGGATGCCTTGTAAGAGTCTTGTCTTAGGACAAGACATTTTTGTGTGCTGTAAATATTGCTTATGAACCACAGTTCTGTGGTTAGTCAATATTCACAGAAGGTGCAGATAGGCATATTAGCCCCAGACATTAATCAGAGTGGGGTCTCTCAGGTTGCACTGCTTCCTAGCTGTATTACTTCTTCCACTTGTCAGTATTCTCAGAATCCAGCCAACTCCCTGGGATATTTTTAAGCCATGGTAGGATGACCATCATGGCTTCTACATTTCCCTCTCTTCAGATGCAAGAGAATGGTGTGGGTGGAGATTCACATATGGCTCTACAGAATTAGAATCCATTTGCCTTTTGGGGTTTTTATAGCTCCAACGTGTTCTGGTCTAGGCAGAAACTGCTGACATGGTTCCAGCAATGACAGTAAGTGCTTTGCAATGTGTATGGCAATTATAGTCAGGGGGAGTAAATGCTCTTTGTAAAGAAAATGCAAACCATTTCTAAGGATGAATTGGTCCATGACAAAGGTATTGAGATTTGGAATCACATAGATAGATTGGGGCAGTATTGGGAGTCCTTACTGATCTTCTGGATGGCAAAATAAAAGGCCAACATGTATGGGCAGTTCTTCCCTAGCCACCTAAGTGAAGTAGCTGATTTAGAGAGAAGGTTGATAGCCTGTCATTCAGTGCAGTTTCACAGACAAACCCTGAGGGAGCCGAGTCTGGATTCGGGGTGTTAGTGAGGCTCCAGGGTCCCTGGAGGATCGTGCAATGTCCCTCAGACTTCTAGGCAGCAAACTGTGTCCATGCACAACCTCATCTTCATGAGCCCTTTGGGAAAGCTTTGGTAGATTCGCATGTGGTAGGTCATTTTTGCTTAAGAACAGAAACCAAGGTGCATCTCTGGTTTCTGTAAGTTCTGGAATAGTTTGAATAGAACTTTGCTTGCCACTTGTTCAAATATGTGAGAGTATTATCATCTCTGACCATATTCACCAGTGTGATTTTCCCAGGCTTTTTGATGATTTTCTACTCTTGTATATCAACTCTTGTCAAACAGGTTATTAAGTTAGATTTTCAGTGAAACAAGTACATCCAATTCAGGACTTCTGGTATCAGAATTTACAGTGTGTACTTTGCTTCCATTGCTTGATTTCCTGGATACTGAATTTACCTTTGTCTTTTCACATTTGGCAATTGAACATTCTCTGTATTTTCCAACTCCTTCTCCCCTTGCGTTCACATCAAGATTCATTTTCAATTCTCTTTATATACAGAAGGTCAGTTTAGTATATATTAAGTAAAGATGTCAACAATTTGCCCTCACATAGCAACACAAAGTGAAAAATATTGTTGGAGTACCAGTTATAGTATTAATTCACAATGTATAGCATGCTAAGGACAGAGATCCTACATGATATATATATTTTTAAATGGATTAATTTTCTATGCAATTTCCAATTTAACACCAAGATTTTTTAATCATTTGCAATTATCTTTATATACAGAAGATTGATTCAGTATATACTATGTAAAGATTTCATCAGTTTGCACCCACACAGAAACACAAAGTGTAAAAATACTGTTTCAGTACTAGTAATAGCATTATTTCACATTGGATAACACATTAAGGACAGATCCCTCATGAGACGTAAGTACACAGTGACTCCTGGAGTTGATTTAACAATTTGACACTCTTGTTTATGGCGTCAGTAATCTCCCTAGGCTATAGTCATGAGTTGCCGAGGCTATGGAAGTCTTTAGGGTTCGCCGACTTCGATCTTATTCCGACAGGGTCATAGACAAAGTGGAAGTTCTCTCCTCCCTTCAGAGAAAGGTACCTCCTTCTTTGATGGCCCCGTTCTTTCCACTGGGATCTCACTCACAGAGATCTTTCATTTAGGTCTTCTTTTTTTTTGTTTTTCAGAGTGTCTTAGCTTTCCATGCCTAAAATATTCTCATGGGCTCTTGAGCCAGATCTGAATGCCTTAAGGGCTGATTCTGAGGCCAGAGTGCTATTTAGGTACTTTTCTATTTTGTCACACTGTGTTGTATGTATTATCTTTACACATGAATTAAAAATTTTCTCCTGTGGTCTAAAAGGTGTTGCTTTCCAATACACCCCTGACTAAAATTGGATTTCTGATCACAGAGAGTACTCACCTTTGGGACACTAACTAGATCTGGTACAAACATTACTTTGTGTATGTTTTCCATTGAGTGATTTTATGTATTTTTTAGACAACTTTATTTAACAAATATAAATTTCCAAAGTAAAACTTTTGGATTATAGTGGTTTTTCCACCATAACCACGCTCCCACTCACAAACCATCCCATCTCCTACTCCCTCTCCCATCACATTCTTCATTAAGATTCATTTTGTTTTTTTTTGACAGTCAGAGTCAGAGTTAGAGGGAGAGGGAGAGAGAGAGAGAGAGGGAGAGGGAGAGGGGGAGGGAGGTCTTCGTTTACCATTGGTTCACTCCCCAATTGGCTGATACAGCTGGCATGCTGTGCCCATCCTAATCCAGGAGCCAGGTGCTTCCTCCTGGGCTCCTATGAGGGTGTAAGGCTGAAGCACTTGGGTCATCCTCCACTGCCTTCCTGGGCAACAGCAGAGAGCTGGACTGGAAGAGAAGCAACCGGGATAGAACCACTGCCCCAACCAGGACTAGCCCCGGGGTGCCAGCGCCACAGGTGGAGGATTAGCCTAGTGAGCCGCAGCACTGGCCGAGATTCATTTTAAATTATCTTTATATACAGAAGATCTACTTAGTATATACTTCATAAAGATTTCAACAGTTTGCACTCACACAGGCACACAAAATATAAAGTACTGTTTGAGTACCAGTTTTATCATTAATTCTCATAGTACAACACATTAAGGACAGAAAATCTACATGGGGAGCAAGTACACAGTGACTCCTGTTGTTGATTGAACAATTGACAGTCTAATTTATGATGTGAGTGATCACCCAGGGCTCTTGTCATGAGCTGCCAAGGCAATGGAAGCCTCTTGAGTTCAAAAACCTTGACCTTATTTAGACAAGGCCATAATCAAAGTGGAAGTTCTCTCCTCCCTTCAGAGAAAGGTATCTTCTTCTTTGATGGCCCATTATTTCTGCTAGTATCTCACAGAAATCTTTCATTTAGGCCATTTTTTGCCAGGTATCTTGGCTTCCATGCCTGAGAAACTGTCCTGGGCTTTTTAGCCAGATCTGAATGAGTTAAGGGCTCATTCTGAGGCCAGAGTGGGTGAAGTGGGAGGCAACTCTGGATGAGAGCATGGCAGTGTGAACATGGTGTGTTCAGAACAAGATGGGTCTTGACCATCTCCTTGGTGTGCAGGAAGGATATCTACTCTCATCCCTGTCTTTGACACACAGCAAACACTGATTTGGATGTTGTTGAGAGAATATGCATGCCTAGGCTCACTTGGCAGCCCTTTGCAATAGGAATAGGCCAGCCAGCTGGGGACACAGGACACAGGCAGTCAAGCAGCCTGTAAGCTCCACCCATGGCCATCCATGTCCCGGGCTCCATCACTATTTAAAATATTGTGTTTTTTTGTTTAAATAGAAGTTTCCCAGAAAATTCTAAAAGTATGCTTCTATCTGTTTCCATAAATTGACATTTAAAAATGATTTAGCAGGTTATCTTAAATTTTAAGCCAACTAGAAATTTCTAATGTTTTAACTGGGGGAAAATGCATCTCCTTAATGTTTTGAATGCTCACTTGAGTGAGTGTCATTTTTAAGAATAGCTGTAGTGTTTCTGATTATTGTAGTTGCTGTGTAAGTGCGAAGAATTTGGGATGAGTGTACTCATTCATCATCAAAGCACTTGAACTGCTTGAGTATTTTGTCACCATTTAGTACTATTAAAGAACATCATAACCAAGTTTCAGAAAACATGTATTTTAAAAAATTGATATAAATAATTAAATGTGCAAGAGAGAAACGTCAGATTACTCTCAGAGGAGCTCCAATTAGACTCACAGCAGACTTCTCATCAGAAACCCTACAAGCTAGAAGGGAATGGCGAGACATAGCCCATGTACTAAGAGAGAAAAACTGCCAGCCCAGAATATTATATCCTGCAAAGCTCTCATTTGTGAATGAAGGTAAAATAAAGACCTTTCATTGCAAACAGAAATTGAAAGAATTCGTTGCCACTTGTCCAGCCCTGCAAAAGATGCTTAAAGATGTGTTACACACAGAAACACAGAAACACGGCCATCAACATGAAAGAAGTTAAACGAAGTGAACCTCAACACAAAATATCAAAGGGATTCAAAGCATACATTTGGATAAAGAAATTATGGGACATGTACTCTATAGAATACTATACAGCAGTCAAAAACAATGAAATTCGGTCATCTGCAACAAGATGGAGGAATCTGGAAAATTTCATTCTGAGTGAATTAAGCCAGTCCCAAAGGGACAGATATCATATGTTCTCCCTGATAGGTGACAACTAATTGAGCACCAAAGGGGAAACCTGTTGAAGTGAAATGGACACTATGAGAAACAGTAACTTGATCAGCTCTTGTGCTGACTGTTGTTGTACAATGTAATACTTTATCCATTTTAGTAATTTTTTATTCTAGTACTATTGTTGAACTCTGTAATTAACAAACAATTATTCTTAGGTGTTTAAATTTTAACTTAAAAGTGATTCCTGTTAAATATAAGAGTGGGAATAAGAGAGGGAGGAGATGTACAATTTGGGACATGCTCAATCAGTCGTGCCCCAAATGATGGAGTTAGAAATGTGCCAGGATATCACAATACAATCCCATCAAGGTGGCATGTACCAAGGCCATATCACTAGTCCAAGTGATCAATTTCAGTTCACAATTGATCACACTGATAGATCTAAGAGTCAAAGGGATGGCACAAACAAGACTAGTGTCTGCTAATACTAACTGATAGAATCAAAAAAAGGAGAGAATGATCCAACATGGGAAGCGAGATACACAGCAGACTCATAGAATGGCACATGTCCTAAATAGCACTCTGGCCTCAGAATCAGCCCTTAAAGCATTCCGATCTGGCTCAAGATCCCATGAGAATATTCTAGGCATGGAAAGCCAAGACACTCTGGAAAAAAAAAGAAGACCTAAATGAAAGATCTATAACTAGTACTGAAACTGTATTCTACACTTTGTGTTTCTGTGTGGATGCAAACTGATGAAATCTTTACTTAGTATATACTGAATCAATCTTCTGTATATCAAGATAATTAAAAATGAAAAAAAAATCTTGGTGTTAAATTGGAAATTGCATAGAAAATTAATCAATTAAAAATATATCATGCAGGATCTCTGTCCTTAATGTGCTATACATTGTGAATTAATACTATAACTAGTACTTCAACAGTATTTTTCACTTTGTGTTGCTATGTGAGGGCAAACTGTTGAAATCTTTACTTAATATATAGTAAACTGATCTTCTGTATATAAAGAGAATTGAAAATGAATCTTGATGTGAAGCAAAGGGAGCGGGAGTGGGAAAGGGGAGGGTTGCGGGTGGGAGGGAAGTTATGGGGGGGGAAGCCATTGTAATCTATAAGCTGTATTTTGGAAATTTATATTCTTTAAATAAAAGCATTATAAAAAATAAATAAATAATTAAATGAATATGAAATACATGTTTCAGAAAATAGTCATTAAAAAGCAACATAAGGAAAAAGTCATGCTAAACATACTTTACTGGCTATAGCTTTGTAAGTTGTATGTGCCCAGAATTTTAACACTCCACATATTTATATTTAGGTATTTTGTTATTTGTTATAGCAGAGTCTTGTTTCTTCAGTATCTTCACTATTTTCAAAAACTTTTCCTTTGCATGTCACTATTTTGGGGAGTGTCTTTTTTTCTTTAATTTTTAGAATATTGCCTAAACAGGAGTAAATAAAGGCTAGAAATCTTTACTAAAGTAAACATATATTCTCTACAGTGTCCTAAGATCCACTTGAAATATACCCTGCACTCAGAAGAGCTGAAGGTGCCTACACAAACAAACATTTTTACAATAATGCTCAGAACAATCTGTTCATAACACTGAACGTGTGGAGAAAACATAAATAGACATTTGTGAGTGAATAAATTGAGTGTGGGAAATCCATAAGAATGAATGTTATGCAGCTGTAAAAAGAACGAAGGATACCTGCTGTAATTTGGATGAATTGAAAATGGAATGCCATGTAAAAGAACTTAGATCTAAGAGGTCATATTTTATCTCATTCCATTGCTAGGAACTGTCCAGAACAGGTAAACCCATATCAACTAAAGGAGATGAATGGTTGCATGAACCGTGTTCATGGAAGCTTGCAAGCGGCTGCTTAGTGGAGAAAGGCTTTGAATATGGGTGATGTAAAGGGCTTCAGTCTACACAGACATGAAAATTGCACAAACTTGTGAAAATATTTTATGCAAAATCATTGTAGAATGTGAATGTGGAAGTACTATGATACCACTTCCTTGTACAGTACTTCAGTGATTCATATTGGGTATCTGAATTTCAGCTCAATATAAACATTGTTCTTTCCTCTGTGAAACTGGAATAAGAACTCTAAGCAAAGGCCAAAACAGAAAGCGGTCAAATGATAGAGGTCACAATTATAGAATGATTTCTATGTAATCATGAAAACTACCTACATATGTGATAAAGATACCATTTCAAATAGTTAGGCTGTAATTATTTACTAAGAGGTTTGTGAACAATACAGAGTCCAAAGAGAAGACTGCTGAAGGATAAGTTGACTCTTGTATTTGGGAAAGAAATTCTACTTAAATTATTACCACAAAATGACAAAATCTCCATGAACTTCAGGGAGGCAACATAAAGCAGGCATAATTGAGCCATGTTATCAAACATGAATATTTATAGCATCTAAGTTGATAAAGAAAGTGGATGCTAGTAAGTTTGCATATTTTCTGGGATAATCCTATCATATAAAATATTGCTGTTTTTTGGTCAGCTCTGTATCAGATTTAAAAGTATCTCCTTTTATTTTATGTGAAAATATTTCTAGCCTGATTTTTGTTTTTGAGAGGCAGAGTGAGAAACATAGAGAAAGAGAGAGATGGTTGATAGCCCAACTTTTCACTGCTTCAACTGAGGCCAGAGCTCGGAGCCAGAAAAAGACAACTGACAGGGACTCAATAGCTCTGAGTCATCACCACTCACTCAAGGGTTTATTTCCCGGGAACTGGGGTAAGGGGTAAGAGACAAATTACTAACCTAGCTACTGTCATGTGGGACAAGGTTATCTTCATTGCTAGGCTGAATGCCTAAAAAACAAATATCTTTAGCTTTGCTTATTTTACAATGTTGGAATGCTAATTCCCTTTGGTTTTTGATTACAAAAGTTGAAAATATTTAGAAATGCATGAGAAAAATATCAGGATCTCCTAGAACTGCGTTGGTTCTTTAAAGCTTTCAAAGAATTTTGATCAGGTTTTATGAGAATAATGTAGCACTTGGGGGCAAAGATGCATCCCAGGAGTCCTGCACTGGAGGCCAAGATGGAGAAGACCTCCACGGCCACCATGACCTTCCCCTTGGTGCTGTGGTAGACAGGCAGGAAGGTCACCCAGACACTGCAGAACACCAGCATGCTGAAGGTCAGGAACTTGGCTTCATTGAAGGTGTCAGGCAGATTCCTGGCTAGGAAAGCCACAGTGAAGCTGGCCAGGGCCAAGGAGCCCAGGTAGCCCAGGACACAGTAGAAGGCGGTGGCCGAACCTTTATTGCACACCAGGATGATGTGGCTGTGCTCAGATTGTGTATCTAACTCAATATAGGGAGGAGAGGTTCCCAACCAGATGCCACAGAGAGCCAGTTGGATCAAGGAGCAGATGGGAATGATGAAGTTAGAAGCACCTGATACCAGCAATTGCCTGATAGTTCTTCCAGGTTTCAGAGCTTTGAAGGCCAGAATCACAGTGATGGTCTTGGCCAGTACAGTGGAAACAGCCACTGTGAACACAAGGCCAAATGTTATTTGCTGGAGGAGGCAGGTGGCTGTGTTGGGACGGCCAAGGAAGAGTAAGGAGCAGAGGAAGCACAGGAGGAGGGCAATGAGCAGGGTGTAGCTGAGGGTCCTGTTATTGGCCTTGACGATGGGAGTGTCTCGATGCTTCACAAAGACCCAGAGGACCACAGCTGTGAGGACAGAGAAGCACAGAGCCATGCAGGCTAGGGCCATCCCCAGGAATTCCTCAAAGCCTAAGAAGGTCACCAGCTTGGGGAGGCAGTGGTTTCTCTCCCTGTTTGGGTACTCTTGGTCTGCACACGGGATGCACTGCTCTGCATCTGTGGAGAGAAGGAAGACTCTGTGTTTCCATTTCAGAATTTGCTCATTTTTCCCTGTTAATGAAAATGGTCACCTTTGCAATGTCATGGTGAGTCCAGCCTGTTCTGATGTATACCAGGACACACTAAAGGCTATTTCTGCACTTCTGACCCAGAGAGAATTCACCTCTGCAGGTGGAGGAAACTCATTAAAACAAGCTTCTTAGTGCATGGGGCTCGGTGGACTCATCTTGTTGCTCAAAAATGTTTTTAAAGTGTTTTAATTTCTACAAAGTGATGTATTTCCTATATTTTATATGGGCATGGATTCTTCCAAACCCTCATCTCTACTGTCCCCAGTGTATTTCTCGGAAGAAGACTTCTCTTCACAATGTTAGACTATTTATCTAGGGTCATATTTTTTAAGGTTTTTCTTACTTTTACTGAAATGGAGATGACCTGTATAAATGATATGGCATTCCGGGGATCTCCATACATTAATGAATATTCTTTATTTCTACATGGACTCATCTTGTCAGAATTTCCATATAAATGCTGATCTACTATGATTGAATAGAAGAGAAATGTAGCTCATTGTTTTTATGTGGTTATACTGGAGTAAGTGATATTTTCATGACTTTGTTGAAAGAGAACTTTGCCTCATGTTCATGTGAAAACATGGCTTGTTCACCGTTTTAGCTCATGTGAACACTGCATTGGGCACCACATTGTCTCACTTGAAGTGATGCATTTCTGCTTCTATAGCATGAAAGAAGTCATTAAGAACAGGCCATTTGGTGAATATGTCTCTGTTTTAATCAAATGCCAATTAAACTGACATAAATTGGTTGAGTTTTGTGGTATACTAGGTAAAGCCACCACCTGCAATGCTGGCATTCTATATGGACATTGTTTTGTGTTCCAGTTGATCAGTTTCCAATCCAGCTCCTTGCTAATGGCCTAGAAAAAGCAGCAGAAAATGGCCCAAGTACTTGGGATTCATGCACCCATGTAGGAGACCTAAATGAAGCTCCTGCCTTTTGGCTTCTGCCTGGCTCAGCCCAGGCCTTTGTTTCCATCTAGGGAATGAATGTAGATTGAAGCTCATCCTCTCTCTCTCTCTGCTGATCTTCCCTCTGCTGGTTTGCCCCCCAAATTTCTGCCATGGCTGACGCACTGCACCAATCTGAAGCCAGGAGCTAAGAGCTTCCTTCTGGGCTCCCATGCAGCTGTAGGGGCCCAATTACTCAAGCCATTCTCTGTTGACCTCTCAGGCCACAGCAGAGAGCTGGACTGGAAGAGGAGCACCTGGGACTAGAAGCCAGTGCCCATGTGGGATGCCGGTGCTGCAGGTGGAGGATCAACCAAGTGAGCCACAGCGCCGGCCCCTAAAATGAGTATTTTTTTATTTAAAAAGAAACAAAATGTTGTTAGTTGGGCTATATTTACAGTAAGAGTCCTACTCAGCTTTTATACTTGGTTCTCATGCCAGAATACAAGCTTAAGGGACTGGAACTGTGATGTAGGAGGTAAAGCCACTGCCTGCAATGATGGCATCCCATGCAGTCACCAGTTCATGTCCTGGCTGATCCTCATCCAAACCAGTTCCATGCAAATGTGCATGGGAAACCAGCAGAGGAAGGCCCAAATTCTTGGGCCTCTGCAAGATCTCAAGGAAGCTTCTGGCTTTGCCCTGGTCCAGTCCGAACCATGACCTCAATCTGGGAAGTGAATCTACCTGATGGAGGATCTTCTCTGTCACTCTCTCCCTCTTCATTACGCTCTCCCTCTCTCTGTAACTCCGACATTCAAATAAATAAAAATATTTTGTAAAAAAAGGATATAAGCATCTCAAAAATTTAGAGAAATTTTCTCTTACAATTCTTTTCAATGTGTAACCTTTACTTTTCATAGAATGTGCAAATGCTTCAGGCACCTGTCTCGGAGATACACTGGGCACACATAGGCAGGTGTATATTGTAAAATGGGTCAATGCATGATACTTATTTTTTATTCTTTCATTAACTTACTGTATGTTGAATATTTTTACAGAAATTGGAAGTCTTTTTTGTTATCTTCTCCATAGTGGGAACTATATAGAGCTTATTTGAAGTTACTGAAATCAAAATATTTCTAGAGCAAAGATATGTGAATTGAAACATGCTCTTAGAAGAATTATAAACATGTTTATCATACATTGAACAGTGGAACTATTTTACCAATGAGACCTAGTAGATTTTTGCATTTCAGAAAGCAATTGGCTTTGTTATTTAATTTAATATTTTATATTCCTTAAATGTTTACCTGTATGATTGGAAATGTCTCTCTGGACAAATAACACAAATGTAGCAGCAGACAGGATTTTGTTCCTTTGGAATTTTTCTGAATCCTGGACCACACCTCTGGCTAAACAAAGACTGAGGAGTCTGAGGGGGAAAGAGAAATGATGATCATTGTTTTGCACATCATTAGGCACTGTGATAGGATGTCTTTACTTGCCTGATCACCCCCAAGTACATCACTATGTCCTCCCCAGTGTGTGTCTTGTTGATTTTTTCAGACATCCAATTTGGAGTTTGTATGATGCTTGTTCCAAGATTGTCACCTGTCTACCAAATATTATGAGCGTACCCGATTGCTTTAGTTATGTTCATTACTGGTTCTACACTTCTAGGCATTTGTCTCTTTCTTTTGAATTGCTTCCTATGAAATCTTTTAAGTTCAGCTTTTTATGTAGTAATTATTCTCAGAATGTATATGTCAGAGATAATTTACATGACTCTTTCCCATGTTAGAATTTGTGTAGACATGCTTTAAATTATTTTTGTCTATATACTGACCTCTATCTCTATTCCTTTACATTGCTCATTCTGGTCACTCAACTCTGGATGCATGAATATGCCCAAAATAAACACAGCATTTTGTAGTACAAATGCACACTTCTAATGCACACTGGCTTATATATGTGTAAGGAACACCATATTTCTTGAAGCCAAGATGTGAAATGATCATTTAATGCTCATTTAAATTCTCACACTTAATCTCCTCTCAGACTCCACTCAGACCCTCTGTATGTATTCAATATTCCCATGGATCCACACCTCCTTGGATGCAATGGGCCATTCTATCATCTCTTCATTGAGGACCAGGCCTTGGTCATGTGCACTCTCAGAGGAAAATTCCCCAATTTTAACCAGCAATCGAAATCCAGCAGGAAAATTCACAATGTTGTGGATATCATAGTGTGCCATACGGTGTCTTGTTTCATGGAAGGAAACATCCTCCCCAGCCCTGTTGGTAAATTGGATTTTCCTTAGAAGTGGATGAAGCTGGTGGAGAGGCAGAATTGGAAAGAGGGAGAACATTTAGATTAGAGTTGGGAGGTGCATATGACTGAGAAATCCATCTTTTCCCTCCTCTCTATACTCAGGGTTTTTTTGGTGGAGGCTGACTTTTGTCTGAATGGTCACCACATCTTTGGTTCTGGTGCAGGGAATTCTGCTTATCCCTTAGTAAAATGATAGGGAGCATCTGATTCCAAATGGAGATGTCACAGGATGTGTCCCACCAGGGTGGCTGACCATGAAAGACTGGCTAGAGGTATAGGAAATCTCATCTTAGCACTTCCACATGAAAATAACATAGCTTTATATGTGCAATATCTTGATTGTTGTGATGGTTCCACAGTGCATCCATGTACACCTTTAAACATTTAACCCCACCCCGAAAAAGAATGAAATTCTTTCTTTGACAAAAAAATGGATGCAACTGGAGACCCTTATGCATAATGAAAGATACAGGTTCCTTAAAAAATCATATAAGTTTTTTTGGTGATAGGTAGTACACAATATAGAATGCAGAAAACCTACAATGTATAAAAATGAAACTGACATCTCTGGATTTGATTTGTGTTCATCACCCTTGTGTAAATTCTTGTAGATCAGTGATCTTTCTTTTTTTTTGGCTTTTGCAACATTATGATTAGTAGGGCTTTATCCCTGTGATTTAAAGTAAACTGAAATGATGTTATTGCAAAAATTAAAAGTAAAAAAGAAAGGAAGGAGGGAAAATTGTGAAAGGAAAAGAAGAAAGGATGGTTATCTTAGAATTATATCAATGAAACACATGAAATCTGTTGTTTTATATCAGTGATGTTTTTTAATTTAACAAAATTTAGGCTGTCCTTGTTGTACAGCAACTGAAGCCACTGTCCACAGTGCCCAGCATCCCTGTGAGTTCTGGTTCAAATCCAGTTGTTGTACTCCTGGTTCATCTTTCTGCATGAGTCTTGGAGAGCAACAGATGAGGGTCCAAGTGCTTAGACCCCTGCACTCACAGTTGAAGCTCCTGCATCCTGGGTTAGCCTGGCCTAGTCCTGGTCCTAGCAGCCATTGTTAAGTGAATCAGCAGATGCAAGATCTGTCTCTTCTTTCTCTCTCTGTCTCTCCCATTCTCACAGTAACTCTGATTTTCAAATATTGTTTTAAAGATTAAGACAATTGAATGAATTATCAGTTGATTTCAGGATTTTCCATGACCAACTGAAATAGAAAGAATTTGTATCTTCATGCCTATGCATAATGCACTGGTTCAAGGATATGATGCACACAGAAATAGGAACTTCATTACAAAAGCAGACGAATGTAACATGATCCAGCAAAAGTACAAACAAAATCCAAAATGGGTAAACATCTCTACTTAAGGAAACATGGCAGGGGAATTTCAATACTTAACAATAGTCACAGTGAATGTAAATCGTCTCATATCCCCAATTAAAAGACACAGGCTAGCTGCATGGACTAAAAAAGAAAACCCATCTAGCTGCTACCTACAAGAAACACACCTTAGCAAGAAAGATGTCTAGAGACTGAAAGTGAAATGTTGGAAAAGATCTTCCATGGCAACAGAAAGCAAACAAGAGCTGGTGAGACCATCCTAATATCAGACAAATTAGACTTTAACACAAAAACTATTAAAAGAGACAAAGAAGGTCACTATGTAATGATTAAAGGATAAATTCAACATGAAGATGTGACTGTTTTAAATGTTCATGCACCTAATGACAGGGTACCTGGCTATTTGAAAGAATTATTAAGGTATTAAAAGGGAGATATAGACTCAAATACAATAGTAAGAAGGGACTTCAGTACCGTACTTTCAGCATGTTCAGGGCAACAAGATAGAAAATCAACAAGGAAACCACAGAGCTAGGGTGACAACAGACACAATAGACCACATAGACCCAGCAGATATCTACATCACCTTCTACCCCACAGCCACAGAGTACACAGATTTCTACTTGTTATATGGAACTTTCTTTAGGATTGACCATATGGTGGGCCTTAAAGGGGGTCTCAGCACATTCAATAAATTGAAATCATGCCATGCATCCTCACAGACTACAATGCAATAAAGCTAGAAATCAACAAATCAAGAATCTGCATCATATGCAAACACATGGAGATTGAACAACATGATTCTGAAGGAATAATGGGTCAAAGAAGAAATCAAAAGAGAAATCAAAAAAAATTTCTAGAAACAAATGAGAATGACAATACAGCATATCCAAATTTGGGGGATACAGTGAAAGCAGTGTTAAAGGGAAAGATAGCAATTGGTGGCTACATCAAGAAACTCTAAAGGCACCAAATAAATGAACTCTCCATGCACCTCAATTATTTAGAAAAAAGAGCAGCAAACCAAACCCAAATCTAGTAGAAGAAAATAAATAATTAAAAATAGAACACTGTAATAAATAAATGAACTCTCCATGCACCTCAATTATTTAGAAAAAAGAGCAGCAAACCAAACCCAAATCTAGTAGAAGAAAATAAATAATTAAAAATAGAACACTGTAATTAACACACAGTTATTCTTAGGTGTTTGAATTTAACTGAAAAGTGACCCCGGTTAAGAGTGGGAATAAGAGAGGGAGGAGATGTACAATTTGGGACATGCTCAAGCTGACTTGCCCCAAATGGTGGAGTTAGAAATGTGCCAGGGGATTCCAATACAATCCCATCAAGGTGGCATGTACCAATGCCTTCTCACTAGTCCCAGTGATCAATTGCAGTTCACAATTGATCATATTGATAGGTCTAAGCGTCAAAGGGATCACACAAACAAGACTAGTGCCTGCTAATACTAACTGTACTGGTACAGAAGCAGATGGATAGACCGATGGAACAGAATAGAAAAACAAGAAATCAATCCAAACATCTACAGCCAACTTACATTTGATCAAGGAGCTAAAACCAATTCCTGGAGCAAGCACAGTCTATTCAACTAATGTGCTGGGAAAACTGGATTGTCACTTGCAGAATCATGAAGCAAGACCCTTACCTTAACATCACACAAAAATCCACTCAACATAGATTAACAACCAGGCACCATCAAATTATTAGAGAACTTTGGAGAAACCCTGCCAGATATAGGCACTGGCAAGACTTCTTGGAGAAAACCCTGTAGGCACAGGCAGTCAAAGCCAACATTAACAATTGGGATTTCATCATTTGAGAAGTTTCTCTAAGGCAAAAGAAACAGTAAGGAAAGTGAAGAGCCAACTGACAGAATGGGAAACATATTTGCAATCTATGCAACAGATAAAGGGTTAATAACCAGAATCCACAAAGAGATCAAGAAACTTGACAACAACAAAATGAACATCCCACTTCAGAGATGGGCCAAGGATCTAATCTAAATGGTGAATAGACACATGCAAAAATGTTCAGGATCACTAGCATAGGAGACCTCGAATAGCTAAAGGAATGTTTCTCAGCAAAAACAAAGCAGGAGGCATCACAATACCAGATTTCAGGACATATTACAGGGCAGTTGTAATCAAAACAGCATGGTACTGGTACAGAAACAGATGGATAGACCAATGGATCAGAACAGAAACACGAGAAATCAATCCAAACATCTACAGCCAACTAATATTTGAATAAGGAGCTGAAACTAATTTTTTGGAGCAAGGACAGTCTATTCAACAAATAATACTGGGAAAACTGAATTTCCACATGCAGAAAAATAAAGCAAGACCCCTACCTTACACCTTATAGAAAAATCTACTCAACATGGATTAAAGATCTAAATCTACACCCAACACCAACGAATTATTAGAGAACATTGGAGAAACCCTGCAAGATATAGGCACAGGCAAAGATGTTTTGGAAAAAACCCTGTAGGCACAGGTAGTCAAAGCCAAAATTAAACTAGTGGAATTAGAAATGTGCTAGGGGATTCCAATACAATCCCATCAAGGTGGCATGTACCAATGCCACCTCATTAGTCCAATTGATCAATTTTCAGTCCCCATAGGGGACCTCTGTACCTAATGAGTTATACTATGAAAATTGACTGCAAATTTTGTTCCCAAACTGTACTCTATATGTTTTGTGGTATGGGTGCAAACTGTTGCAGTCTGTGCTTATCATGGATTTGGTCCTCTTTGTATTAAGTCACTATTAATGAACCATAATTTAGATGGAGACAGGAGAAGGAGAGGGAGGTGGGGTGGGAGTTGAGGGTGGATGTTGGGTTCGGAGGAAAGAACCACTGTATTTCTAAAGTTGTATATATGAAAAAATGTATTCATAAAATAAAAACTTAAAAAAACAAACAGAAATACTGGAGGTCATTACAGTAAATTATATAAGCCAGACCTACAAGCATATCATGCTTTCTCTTATTTGTGCTAGTTAATATAGAGAATAAAATTGTGTAGATGTCAGATTATTTGCTATCCAATATTCATATTGCTTCACTGAACCAAATCATGTTAATGACAATATGCTTCTATTTCACAAGTAAAAAAGAAATTGGGTGGTGATATGAAGCTCTATTGGAGTACTAGTAATGCTAGGTTCTGTACTTGGGTGTTGGTTATCAGTGTGATCCAATGACCAAAACTATTTATCTGTAGACTTATGTGCATTTCTTACTATGTATACAGCTTTTAAATGTTTTCAACAAGTCCCATAGCAGAAATAGTTCTTTTTAAAATATTCAATGCAGGTAACATATCCTCCACAAACAGGTTCCCATTACAGATCTATCTATGCCCAGTGAAGTGTGAAAGAGCCCACTAATCATCATGCCTGATCACGCCAGTCTCAACCTGAGAACAGAGTCATGAGGAACTGCAATAAAAATACCTGAGGATGCGAACAGGTGTTCACGTATGTCCTGTTCTGGGAGATGTTTACCTGCCATGGAAGAATCCTAGGTTGAGATGCATCCCCTGGAGATCCCTTTTCTAGTTGCTCTGATAGCATCTTATGGAGGGCATGGGCCACTGCATACACAGCATTGTAGATGAAATAGCTGGAGTCAGATATGGTCAGCATGTCAATGTGTCCTGGGAAAAACTCAAAGGACGCATTTGGTGGGCAGACTCCAATTGTTCCACAAAGTGACCCAGGAGGTAAGCAGTGAAAAGCATGAAGCCATAGTTGACTGAGGAAGAAATCTTCAGGGTAGTGGGAAGGGTCCAATGTCTTGACAAAATGGTTGAGGCCAGGGATTTCTTCCTTGTGGTGTGAAAATGAGAAGCCTCCATGAAAAGAGTGCAGCATGTGGTCTGTCTCATGCACAACAATCTCCCACTTTGCAGGCATGATCCACACCTTTCCCAGGGTTAAATAGTATTTGCTTAAAAATTCGATGGTATAGAGGCTCCTCACATCACCATATAGAATATGCACATTTGCAGATGAAATTTGAAGCCCTTCTAGGAAAGAGATTTTAGTTTCTTCATACCTTGACTTAGTGTCTGGGAGCTTTATTATTTTGGCCAAGCAGACTCCTTTCTTTACCATCTCAGCTTGAATATCCTGAAGGAACTTCTCTCCTTTCATATCATTAGATACAAAAATCACCACCCAAATCCAGCCAAAATGTAGCAGCAAGGAGAGCATTCCTCTGGACAGAGAGCTGTCACTGGTGGCCATCTGATAGAGTGATGGAAACTTGTCTCTCTCACTTAGCATGGGATCAAAAGGGCCATATGTGATCTGAATGGAAAGAAAACCATGATGATCTGAGGTTTGTGGGTATAGAAGACCAAGTTCTATCATCTGGGCTCAGAGAAATCCATGCTTCCGTGCCTGTTACTTTTAGGAGAAGAAATGTAAATCCTCAATGATAGTATCAAAGAAAATGTGTAAGCTACACATGTATTTTCATGTTCATTTGAGGGAAGAAGACTGCATGGATTTTGGACCATTGTGTTGGTCTTTCTCACTTCTCACCACATGTCACATATGAACAGCCTGCACTGAAACTGAGGTTAGATGTTACCTAGGGACAAACAACTCTTTTCTGTTCTGATATCCTGACAATTGAATTTCATTTGTTTTCTCAGCATAACCTAATGAAATTCTTCAGGAATTGCCTTGAAGAATATATTCACCTACCATCCCTGAGTTTTGGTAAAATTGCTTTTCAGAGCAGAATTTTCCTATGCTATTCCTGTCTGAGCTTGCTGGTAATGTGTACAGATTGCTATCTGTTTGAAGTGGGTCTCCTTTAAGAATCCTGGGAATGTGAGTCCAGACCCTTGGAGGCAGGGTGTGTGGATTAGATAATTGTATTCCTGAGACCTACTTGGGAGATTTCAATTGAGTGCCAGGCCCTTCAATTCCACCACAGCGATTCAGCTCCAGCACCATAATGAGTATTTGGTGACTAAACTAGTAAATGGGTGTACACTGTCTACCTGTCTTTGTTTCTCAGTCCATCAGATACAAAGATTTAGTTGCACATGGCAAGAGAACTGGGAGCCCTGTGAAGGAATCTGCTAGTGTGATGAATCCAGGATTGGGATAGGGAGAGGCTGAAATCTGATGTAATTGTAATTCATCCCCAAACAGCCTTCGATGATCTTTGAGACTGTCAAGGTCCTCAATAGGTTCCAAATTCAAAGTATAGTCCCAGGTCTTGATATACCCAATTTAACGTGGAGTCATCTTAGGACAGCTCTCTGCATTCAATATTCCCAGCAGATGGGGATGGATACATTGGCCCTAAATGGATCTGGGTGGAGACTCTCAGCTTCCATTGCCACTTCCATTTCTCACAACCAAAAGTATTCTCTAGAATCTGTTTCAGGTAACAGAGGTACATATCATTTGGTTTCCACATGACCCATGCATCAGATGTGACAGATCTGGTGGGAGATGGAAACATTTCTCACCATAAGTCACAACCCATTTACCTGTGGGGTTTTGTACAGCTCCAAAATTGTTCCAATTTCAGCTGAAAATGCTGACGTGGTTCCAGCAATGATGGCAACTGTCTTGCCTTGTGTCTGGCAGGTGTAGTTAGGGATGAGATGATGCTTTCCAGTCAGCCACTGCAGAGTGCTCCTCAGGGTGAAGTGACCACTGGTAACAGAATTGTAGAGTTGGAATCCGAGGGTCAGGTTGGGGAGTAGCTGGTGGTCCTTATTGATCTCCTGGATGGCAAAGCGGAAGGCCAGCACATATTGGTAGTTCTTCCACAGCCACCTAAAGAGAGAGGCAGCATCAGGGAGAAGGTGAGACTCTGGAATTCAGAGCAACAACACAGCCACGCCCTGAAGCAGCAATGATCGGACTCAGGCTTCCACTCAGTGGTGCCTCAGCTCTGGCAAAAGGAGGAGGTGTGAGTGAGGTTCCAAGGGCTCTAGAAGATCGTAGAAGGACCCTGAGACTCCTCTGATGCAAACTGTGTCCATGATCACACTCACCTTCCTGAGCCCTTCAGGAAAGCCTTGCTGTGTCCCAACATGGGATTTCACTTCTACTTAGGGATGGAACTCAAGAGGCAAGCATCCCTGTTTTCAGTACCTTCTGAAATAATTGAACACCATCTGACTTGTCAGTCATGTTAGCATTTGGGAGCATCTCTAATCTATTCACCAAAGTCGTTTTCAAGAGCCCTTTCTGTAAATTTCCACTTAATGTACCAATAGTCACAGAAGAAATTTTGTTAATTTATATTATTCTTGAAAATGACTATTTCATTCAAAATGTCATATTTTCAGGATATTTACAAGGTTCACTTTATTTTTATTCACTCTTTCTCATGCACTGAATTCTATTTTATCATTTTACATTTTATTCTTTAACAACATCTGCATTTTTCAGTATAGCTTAAGCAAAATTTTGAGTTCTTGGTATTTAGTAATTGCTCTCAAATGGTACCTGTCCAAGTTTGTGAATGTATTTTTTTCACACAATGGATCCCTTGTACCTTTTTTTGAATTTTTTCATTTCTACAATTTATCCATAATTTGAAAGTCAAACAGATACTTACTTGTCAATAGATTATGTGAGATTTATTAAATTTATGCAATCATCTGTTGCTTAGGTACATTGATTCATGTGTTGGAATGTTAAGGTTAATAGATTTTTATTTTGAGATGTTTTAAATTCATGTACTTTGTCTACATAAATTTGGAAATGGTAGTGCTTCATTTTAGCATAAGTGCATTTTTCCCAAGTTTCACACAATTTTGTACTATTCTTACATACAGAATTTGAAATTTTGTTTTTTTACCTAAAGATAGTGAAATTTTGTTCCATTCAGTAAATGGTTGATTCAAAAAGCTTTTTTTTTATTTCTGAAACAGGGTTAGCTTGTAACACACTAAGTACACCCAACAAAAAATATGCTACTGAAGAGCGTTCCATACTTAGTTTTACTTATTTGAATGGAAATTAAAATTAAGAGTATTAAATTGAAATGTTTCTAGCTTTTTCAACTTTTATTTAATAAGTATAAATTTCCAAGCTACAATTTTGAATTATAGTGGCTTTTTCCCCATAACATCCCTCCCACCCAAAACCAACCCATCTCCATCCTTCTCCCATCCCATTCTTCATCACAATTCATTTTCAATTATCTTTATATACAGAATATCTTTTTAGTATATATTAAGTAAAGATTTCCACAGACTGCACCCACACAGACACACAAAATATAGAGTACTGTATTTTGCTTAATTGCAATTAATTTCCCTATTAAGAATGTTTATTTACTGCTGGGTTACTTAGAGCACTTGCTGTCAGCTGCAAGCTGACAAGTTTAAATCTTTCCCCACATTCAAGGCTGCCAGGTGTTAAGTTTAGACCCTGCACATTAATTTCAAGACTCTTGGAGGCTATCAGGAGGTGAGATCAATAGAGTGGATATAAAATGTCCATCTCTGACTCTCTGCACGAGTGGAGAGCAAACAGAAAATGGAAATGGAAGGGTGTGAAAAGTAAAAGGGAAGGAACTCCAGCCTTCATTGATTTACTGATTGCATCCCTGCTAGTTCTGTATTTTTTTTTTCAGAATTCTCAAGTGCAATTAACTGCTCACAGATAGAAGGACACACTCTCTCACAGTGTGAACCACATTTGATACAAAACTCGATGTTGGACTTACCAGTCTATCTCCATTTTATCCATTGGCCTGGATAAAAAAGATAACAGGATCATTTCTGATTCTGGTTCCAGGAAGTAAAGGGGGAAAAACCCACCCAGTACCAGGTTTCCATCTCTGTAGACACTTGGCCTCATGGAATTAAAACAGTTCCCAGGAGGTATGTCCTGTGAAGTGAATGAAAAATTCAGGAGTAGATTGATAAAAATAATAGAAAACCACATGTCAAATCAATCCAACATAAAGCTAAAGGCCTAAATCTCTGCTGATATTAGGACAAAGTTGTCTGGATTATGTCTTCTGTCTCAGCCCCTTGCAGGGAGAATAGATATCTGTGTAGGGCATAGCTGGTCCCAGTATAGCAAAACTGTTGTATGCCCTCAACCTGCAGACAGTGTGTGCTAGACTACTGAGTCACACAAGGACACAGCTAGAATCACAAGGAAGCCATTTCAAAGGGTGTCAAGGGCTGTGGCCTTGCTTTAATGTCTGTGATCAGATCAGCTCTGGTTTCAATATATTTTATTGCTTCATTTCTGTCCCATCCAGGAACTCATGGCATCACTCTGCCCTGAGGCTATGCACCTGCCACTCTCCATTAGGGGAAAACATCTTTGGAAAAACATGTTTTGGATTCTCCTTCCTCCCTAGGGCATTGCTGGGACAGAGCTCTGTAAACCTGCGTGCACAGGGGCAAGGTTAGTTTGGTCAGTCGACTGTATTGAGCCATTTGGCAATTGTAGAAAGAATTAGTGTTGAAGTTAAAAAGGCACTCAGTTTCATGAATCACATGATCCATCATCGAGAAGGTGAAAGGTTGCATTCACCACTGATGACCCTATATGTACCCTAGGAAGGCTCTTCATGGCTCTGCCTAATCTCTCCAAGGCCTGTAGTGTTCTAATGCAAATGGGTTTCATGATTTTCAAGTGACTATGTATATCCAGAAGGGCAGAAGTTCATCCCTGCACTTACCCTTATACATCCATCATATTGTGTAATCTAATTGTGTTCATAGTGCATCAAAATACTTTACATTTTCTCACCCTATGTAATTAAGGGTTTCAGAATATGGAGGGATATATGTAGTATATCCCTATGTATTAGCTTTTTTCCTATTCTCTCAGCTGCTGATACAAACTTGCACATCTGATAGACACTGGCTGAGGACATGTGTGAGGAACATCATATTTTATGCATACACGTGAAATGAGAATTGAGTGTATATTTAAAAGTTTTACATTCATCTCCTCTCACCTCCCTCTCTTTCTATTTCTTCCCATGGGATGACACCTCCTTGAATTCAGCAGGCCATTCTGTCATCTCTGTATTGATGACCAAGCCCTGGTCAAGTGCAAACTTGCAGGGAAACTCTTCAATTTTAGCCAACAACCCAAGACCCTGAGGAAAACCCGCACACTGTTTTTTATCATAGTGTGCCATACGGTGCCTTGATCATGGAAGGATATGTCATCCCCAGCACTGTTTATAAATTGGATTTTCCTTGAAAGTGCTGAAGCTGTAGGACAGGCTTAGTTGGAAAGAGAGAGAGCACTCAAATGAGAGGCATGAGGTGAATGTGTACTCAGAAGTCATTTGATTTTATTTTTTTACCTCTCTATGCTCACGGTTTCTTTTTGGTAGAAGCTTATGTTTTTGTGTTTGTAGCTTGGTGGCCATTGTGATATGAGTTCAAATGATGAAAAATGTTTGTATGGGCCGGCACCATGGCTCACTTGGTTAATCCTCCACCTGTGGCACCAGCATCCCATATGGGCACTGTGTTCTAGTCCCAGTTCTCCTCTTCCAGTTCAGCTGTGTGCTGTGGCCTAGGATGGAAGTCAGAGATGGCCCAAGTGCTTGGGCCTCTGCACCCGCATGGTAGACCAGGAGGAAGCACTTGGCTCCTGGCTTTGGATTGGCACAGTGCCGGGCATAGCAGCCATTTGGGGAGTGAACCAACGGAAGGAAGACCTTTCTCTCTGTCTCTCTCTTTCACTTTCTATGATTCTACCTTTCAAATAAAAATAAAAAAATTTAAAAATGAAAAAAAGTAAAAAAGCATTTGTCCATGTTTCAAAAATTCGAGGACTGATTTAACTCAATCAATAAATGTATGAAGTAGTTGCAAGGTTGGGTATGGTATGGGCTGTTGTGCAACCCATCCCACAATGGTTTGGATGCACCTTTATGGAAGCTCACTTAGTTCCTCAAGAACATAAGAAAAACGCGGATTGACAGGTTACTATGATTATTGTATAGGATTTTTAAGAATCAAATTAAGTTCAAATTTTAAATTCACCCTCAAATGGATATATTAGCTCCAGACATTAATCAGAGTGGGGTCTCTCAGGTTGCACTGATTCATACCTTCATTCATTCTTCCACTTGTTTTTTTTTATTTTTGACAGGCCGAGTGGACAGTGAGAGAGAGAGACAGAGAAAAAGGTCTTCCTTTGCCGTTGGTTCACCCTCCAATGGCCGCCGTGGCCTGCGCGCTGCGCCGGCGCACCGCGGTGATCCGATGGCAGGAGCCAGGTGCCAGGTGCTTTTTCCTGGTCTCCCATGCGGTGCAGGGCCCAAGCACTTGGGCCATCCTCCACTGCACTCCCGGGCCACAGCAGAGAGCTGGCCTGGAAGAGGGGCAACCGGGACAGAATCCGATGCCCCAACCAGGACTAGAACCTGGTGTGCCAGCGCCACAAGGCGGAGGATTAGCCTGTTGAGCCACGGCACCAGCCAATTTCTTCCACTTGTTAATATTCTCAGAATCCAGTAGAATTCCTGTGATACATTTAAAACCATGGTAGGATACCTACACATGGCTTCCACATTTCCGTTTCATCAGATATGAGAGAATGGTGTTGGGAGAGACTCACACAGTGCTCTCCAAATTTCACAATCCATTTACCTGTGGGTTTTGGAGAGCTCTAACAATGTACCAGTCTCAGTAGAAAATGATGACATGGCTTAGCAATGACAGTAAATGATTTGTCTTGTGTGTGGCAGTTGTAGTTTGGGAGATTAAAATGCCTTCTGAAGAGAAAATGCAAAAAAATTCCTAAAGGTGAATTGGTCCCTGGCAAATGCATTGCCAATTTGGAATCCAATGGACAGGTTGGGGAGGCAGTTGGGGTCCTTATTGATCTCCTGGATGTCAAAGTAAAAGGCCAACATGTATGGATAGTTCTTCTATGACCACCTAAACCAAGCAAGGGATTTAGAAAGAAGGAAGAGATGTTGTATTTCAGTATTGTTTCACAGCCAAACCCTGAGGAAGCCAGGTTTGAATTTAGGCGGCCACTCAGGGGTGCTCCAGGGTCCCTGGAGGATTGTGGAGTGTCTGACTGACTCCTGGGAAGCAAACTATTTCTAGTGCACAAACTCATCTCATGAGCCCTTTGGGAAAGCTTTGGTAAATTCCAATGTGGAAGCTTATTTCTGCTTAAAAACAGAAAGCAAGGTGCATCCTTGTTTTCTGTAAGTTCTAGAATAGTTTGAAAAGCATTTTGCTAGTTGTTCAAACATGTGAGTATTACCACTCTCACCATATTCACCAGAGCCACTTTTGCAGGCTCTTTGAGAATTTTCAACTGAAATATATCAACCCTTGTCAAAGCAGAATTTTCTTAAAAGTTTTATTTAATAAATATAAATTTCCAAAGTACAGCTTTTGGTTTACAGTGGCTTTTCCCCACATGACTTCCCTCCCACCTGAAATCATCCCATCTCCCACTCCCTCTCCCATCCCATTCACATCAATATTTATTTTCAATTCTCTTTATATACAGAAGATCAGTTTAATATATATTAAGTAAAGATTTCAACAGTTTGCACCCATACAGAAACACAGTGTTAAGTACAGTTTGAGTACTAGTTATAGCATTAATTCACATTGTACAACACATGAAGAGCAGAGATCCTACATGGGGAGTCAGTGCGCAGTGACTCCTATGCACCATTTGTTGAGGAGGCTGTCCATGTTCCAGGGGTTGGTTTTAGGTCCTTTGTCGAATATGAGTTGGTTATAGATGTTTGGATAGATCTCCGGTGTTTCTATTCTGTTCTATTGGTCTATCCATCTGTTTTTGTACCAGTGCAAGGCTGTTTTGATTATAACTGCCCTGTAGTATGTCTTGAAGTCTGGAATTGTGATGCCTTAGGCCTTGTTTTTATTGTAAAGGTTTGCTTTAGCTATTCTCGGCCTCCTGTTTCTCCATATGAATTTTAGCATTGTTTTTTTTCTAGGTCTTTGAAGAATGCCTTTAGTATTTTGATTGGTATTGCATTGAACTTGTAAATTGCTTTTGGGAGAATGGACATTTTGATAATATTGATTCTTCCAATCCATGAGCATGGCAGGTTTTTCCATTTTTTTTGTGTGTCATCTTCTAATTCTTTCTTTAGTGTTTTGTAATTTTCATCATAGAGGTCTTTGACATCCTTGGTTAAATTCATTCCAAGGTACTTTATTGTTTTTGTGGCTATCATGAATGGGATTGATCTTAGAAGTTCTTTCTTGGCCCTGGCATTATCTGTGTATACCAAGGCTGTTGATTTCTGAGCGTTGACTTTGTATCCTGCTACTTTACCAAACTCTTCTATGAGTTCCAATAGTCTCTTATAGGAGTTTATTGGTCCCCTATATATGGTCTCATGTCATCTGCAAATAGGGATAGTTTAACTTCCTCCTTTCCCATTTGTATCCCTTTAATTTCTTTTTCTTGCCTGATGGCCCTGGCTAACAGTTCTAGGACTATATTGAATAGCAATGGTGAGAGTGGTCATCCCTGTCTGGTGCCAGTTTTCAATGGAAATGCCTCCAACTTTTCCCCATTCAATTTGATGCTGGCCATTGATTTATCATAGACTGCCTTAATTGTGTTGAGGAATGTTCCTTATAACCCCAATTTGCTTAGGGTTTTCAACATGAAAGTGTGTTGTATTTTGCCAAATGCTTTCTCTGCATCTATTGAGATAATCATATGATTTTTGTTTCTCAATTTATTAATGTGTTCCTTTTACAATTAATTCTATCTTTATGGTGAATTAGGAACTTAAAATGTTCACTTTAACCTGTTGGTGACATTGATACATGGCAACTTAATGTGATTTAGGATCCCATGCTTGTAGAAACCTAATTTCAAGAAAGCTATAATTTGGACAGGTTATTTAGTTGTTAATTCCAATAATATTTAATTTATCATGGAGAATTTATTCATTAAATGTTGTCCATTGAAATTATTTTAAATATTATAGAGACTTAATTTTTAATTTAAAAAAGCAATCCAGTTATTTTTTTAAAAAAAGAAGTATCCAGTATAGTAGTATTTTATGTGATATGACTTCTACATGACATTTTCATAGATTGCTCTTAATGACTATTAAATATTTATTTCATAATGCATTTATTATTTATATTATTTTTTATAACGCTTTTATTTAAAGCATATAAATTTCCAAAATACAGCTTATAGATTACAATGGCTTCCCTCCCCAACTCCCCCCCCTGCAACCCTCCCCTTTCCCACTCCCTCTCCCCTTGCTTCACATCAAGATTCATTATCAATTCTCTTTATATACAGAAGATCAGTTTACTATATATTAAGTAAAGATTTCAACAGTTTGCCCTCACATAGCAACACAAAGTGAAAAATACTGTTGGAGTACTAGTTATAGTATTAATTCACAATGTATAGCACATTAAGGACAGAGATCCTACATGATATATTTTTTTATAAAAATTGAAGGCGGCGAACCCTAAAGCCTTCCATAGCCTCGGCAACTCATGACCAGAGCCTAGGGAGATTACTGACGCCATAAACAAGAGTGTCAAATTGTTAAGTCAACATCAGGAGTCACTGTGTACTTACGTCTCATGAGGGATCTGTCCTTAATATGTTATCCAATGTGAAATAATGCTATTACTAGTACTGAAGCAGTATTTTTACACTTTGTGTTTCTGAGTGGGTGCAAACTGATGAAATCTTTACATAGTATATATTGAATCGACCTTCTTTATATAAAGATAATTGCAAATGATTAAAAAATCTTGGTGTTAAACTGGAAATTGCATAGATAATTAATCAATTTAAAAAAAATAATGTGGGATCTCTGTCCTTAATGTGCTGTACATTGTAAATTAATACTATAACTAGTACTCCAAAAATATTATCATTTTGTGTCTCTGTGAGGGCAAACCATTGAAATCTTTGCGTAATATGTACTAAATTGATCTTCTGTGTATAAAGAGATTTGAAAATGAATCTTGATGTGAACAGAAGGGGAGATGGAGCAGGAAAGGGAAGGGTAGGGGAGGGAGAGAAGCTGTGGGGGGGGGAGCCATTGTAATCCATAAGCTGTACTATGGAAATTTATATTCTTTAAATAAAAGCTTTATATAAAAAAAAGTTGATTAATATTCTAGGCAATTTCCAATTTAACACCAAGATTTTTTTTTCATTTTTAATTATCTATATACAGAAGATTGATTCAGTATATACTAAGTAAAGATTTCATCAGTTTGCACCCACACAGAAACACAAAGTGTAAAATACTGTTTCAGTGCTAGTTATAGCATTACTTCACATTGGACAACACATTAAGGACTGATCCCACATGAGACGTAAGTACACAGTGACTCCTGAAGTTGATTTAACAATTTGACACTCTTGTTTATGGCATCAGTAATCTCCCTAGGCTCTAGTCATGAGTTGCCAAGGCTATGGAAGCCTTTAGGGTTCGCGGACTTCAATCTTATTCCGACAGGGTCATAGTCAAAGTGGAGGCTCTCTCCTCCCTTCAGAGAAAGGTACCTCCTTCTTTGATGGCCCCATTCGTTCCACTGGGACCTCACTCACAGAGATCTTTCATTTAGGTCTTCTTTTTTTTCCAGAGTGTCTTGGCTTTCCATGCCTAGAATATTCTCATGGGCTCTTGAGCCAGATCTGAATGCCTTAAGGGCTGATTCTGAGGCCAGAGTGCTATTTAGGACATGTGCCATTCTATGAGTCTGCTGTGTATCTCGCTTCCCATGTTGGATCATTCTCTCCCTTTTTGATTCTATCAGTTAGTATTAGCAGACACTAGTCTTGTTTGTGTGATCCCTTTGACTCTTAGACATATCAGTGTGATCAACTGTGAACTGAAATTGATCACTTGGACTAGTGAGATGGGCTTGGTACATGCTACCTTGATGGGATTGTATTGGAATTGCCTGGCCTGTTTCTAACTCCATCATTTGGGGCAGTTCCGATTGAGCATGTCCCAAATTGTACATCTCCTCCCTCTCTTATTCCCACTCTTATATTTAACAGGAATCACTTTTCAGTTAAAATTTAAACACCTAAGAATAATTGTTTGTTAATTACAGAGTTCAACCAATAGTACTAGAATAAAAAAATTACTAAAATGGATAAAGTATTACATTGTACAACAACAGTCAGCACAAGAGCTGATCAAGTTAGTGTTTCTCATAGTGTCCATTTCACTTCAATAGGTTTCCCCTTTGGTGCTCAATTAGTTGTCACCGATCAGGGAGAACATATGATATTTGTCCCTTTGGGACTGCCTTAATTCACGCAGAATGATGTTTTCCAGATTCCTCCATCTTTTTGCAAATGAACGGATTTCATTGTTTTTGACTGCTGTAGAGTATTCTATAGAGTACATGTCCCATAATTTCTTTATCCAAACGTATGCTTTGAATTCCCTGTGATCTTTTGCTGTGAGGTTCCCTTCGTTTACCTTCTTTCATGTTGATGGCCGTGTTTCTGTGTTTCTGTGTGTAACACATCTTTAAGTATCTTTTGCAGGGCTGGACGAGTGGCAACAAATTCTTTCAATTTTTGTTTGTTATGAAAGATCTTTATTTCACCTTCATTCACAAATGAGAGCTTGGCAGGATATAATATTCTGGGCTGGCAGTTTTTCTCTCTAAGTACCTGGGCTATATCTCGCCATTCCCTTCTAGATTATAGGGTTTCTGATGAGAAGTCTGCCGTGAGTCTAATTGGAGATCCTCTGAGTGTAATTTGACGTTTCTCTCTTGCACATTTTAGGATCTTTTCTTTCTGTTTCACTGTGGTGAGTTTAATTACAACGTGTCGTGGTGAGGACCTCTTTTGGTCATGTTTACTAGGGGTTCTATGAGCTTCCTGTACTAGGATGTCTCTGTCCTTCTCCAAAACTGGGAAATTTTCTGCTATTATCTCACTAAAAAGGCCTTCCAATCCTTTCTCCCTCTCCATGCCTTCAGGAACTCCTAGAACTCGAATGTTGGGTTTTTTAATAGTATCCTGTAGATTCCCAACAATATTTTTTAGATTTCTAATTTCCTCTTCTTTTCTTTGGTTTGACTGTGTAGTTTCCTGTGCTCTGTCTTCTAAGTCTGATATTCTCTCTTCTGCTTCACCCATTCTGTTTTTAAGGCTCTCTAATGTGTTTTTCATTTGATCTATTGAATTCTTCACTTCATTATGATTTCTCGTCACTAGCACAGTTTCATGTTCTACTAGTTGTTTCATTTCAGCTTGATTTCTCCTTAATATTTCATTTTCACGAGAGAGATTTTCTACCTTGTTCATTAAGGATTTCTGTAGTTCAAGAATTTGTTTTTGAGTACTTCTTAGTGTTCTTATCAATTTTTTGAGATCTGCTTCTTGCATCTCTTCTATCTCATCATCTTCGTAATCTTGAATTGGGGTGTCTTTTTCATTTGGGGATGCCATAGTGTCTTCCTTGTTCTTATTACCTCAGTTTTTGCGTTTGTTGTTTGGCATATTGCTTTCTTCACTGTGGTGTTTTTTCTTGTTATACTATGACTCTAGATTAAGTGGACTGTCTGCTTTTGATGGAGCCTTAGAGGCTTGAGATGGGTGTGGCCTGAGAGCTCTGTTTGGTTCCTCAGGGTTGAGGGTGTGTCAAAGGAGACACTCCCAGGTTAGGCGTGGTAAATCTCTCTCTGTTAGTTTTTTTTTTTTTTTTGGTTCAAAAGGGAAGTAATTCCACACAGCTGAACGGAATTGGGGGTGGTTAGCAGGCGAATGATATACCCACAGGAACCAGAGTTCGGAAGCTCTTTCCCAAGGACCAGAGAAGGAATCTTTCTGGCCCTTTGTGTGGGCTGAGATTCTCCTGTAGTCTGCCACTGGGCTGCCAAGGCTACTGAACTGTAGCGTCTCTGGAGAGTACTCACATGAATTCGTGATTTCCGTGAGTTCTCTCCCCCACCGTCTCTTTTTTCACAGTCTCAGTTCATTCGCACCACACATTCATTAGTTTCTAATCTCCTGTTATTTCACCCCTCCCACCCAGAGTCAGGTTTTTCTGCTAGGCTCGGGGCCGGTGCCGACCCGAGGTCGCCCTGCTTATGACGTATTCCAAAATGGCGCCTGCTCTTTGTCTTGCTCACCTTTGAGAGGTGAGCAGAGAGAGAAGCTCGTGTCCGTAAGGGTCACTTTTTTTTTCCCTCTCTCTCTCTCTCTTCTAGTTAGCCTGGTGAACTTTTCCCTTCAGGGTTTCAAGCCTTGTTCGCTCTAGGCTCCCTTTTCCGCTTCCCTCCTGGTATCTCAGGCTATTGAGATTCTGCTCACCTTGTGTTCCAGCGCTGGTGTGTTGAATCTGCTGCTGGTGTCCCAAACTGCGGGCTCCCACGCTCTCCACGCAGGTCCACTGTGAATCTCCAGTTCCGGAAGGGTTTTCTCTGCTGTTTCTTCCCGTACTCTTCCTTGAGCCTGCAGTATCTCCACTTTTATTAAACTGTCTCTCCCCAGACTATCGGTGTGCTCCCTTCCTATTCCACCATCTTGCCGCTCTATTTATATTATTTTTTAAAAACGCATGTTTTCCGGGCCGGCATCATGGCACAATAGGATAATCCTCCTCCTGTGGTGCTGGCATCACATATGTGTACCAATCCTAGTCTGGCTTCTCCTCTTCCAATTGTTCCTAAAAATGATACTGAAATGAAGTAAGTATTTTTTTAAAATTTTGATCTATTTATTTAATTTAAAAAAAGGAAGGGGAAAGAGATCATCACCAAAAAAATCGTAGTTACCCCCACCCCATCCCCAAAGCTCTAGCCAGTCCCGTGAGCATCACCCCACCCCACTCAATGCCTGACTCTCAGAAGGTGGCTCGCCCGACCCTGACATTGACTTTGAAGGCACAGGGCCAAGGGTGCCAGTTTGGGCTGTCAGCAGCTTAGTCAAACCAGACAAACTGGTGGGCTAAAGTCCCCAAATTCTTTCCAGGTTTTCTGCCCATTGGCTGAGCACATGCAAACTGCCATCAGCTTGTAAGACTGGGGGGAGGGGCTCAAGAGCAGGAGAGTGGCAGAGGAAAGTCTAGGTCACCCAAGCCTCTTCCTGGGCTAGCGGCTCTGGATCCAGACTCAAAGAGAGGTCATGGTGGATGGCACCAAGTTTCTTGGAAAAGAAAACCATCCCTCGAGGAGGAGGAGCTAAGATGTGCCATGCAAAAGAGTTCTTCTCCCAGAGGCACAAGAGAAAGGGCAGCGTGTGCTCCCAGTGGAGGGCGTGGCAAGGAGGCTCTTTAAGTACCATGACATAAGACAAGAGGCAGAGAGAATCCTGAGGTATGGGCCAGATGTGAGACTGCTACACACACAGGTCAAACTAAGAAGCCTTCAGGAACCCTCAAAGCCAAATCCTGGCTGCACACAGTGGCTCTACATAGTGCTGCAGGAGATTCAGCTTGTGAACCAGGTCGAGGTCAAGGTCATGCTGCCTAGCTGTGGGTGCTGGGGAGGGTATTACATTTTATTTTCAGAGGGATGAGGTGGGAAGAATGGCCATGATCTAGTAAAAAGAGACCTGCAAGAAGCAGAAAATATTTAGGGAACATTTTAACATATATTTTCATATATATATTTAAAATTAAGAAAAATAAAACTAATTGAAGCCATGCCCTGTGCCAAAAAAAAAAAAAAGGAAAAGGGAAAGAAAAAGAAAAAGAAAAGTATTTAAAGTGAGACCTCTGTCTGTTGCTCTGGTCTCAAAGTAAGAGTCACAGTCAGCTTGTTATTTTTATTTTGGAAGAAAAGATGTAAAAGTTTCTGTCAATCACTCAGAAGTCAAATGTAGCCACTTATAAAAACAGAATGGCAGGAACAGACTAGGAAGGGAAAGGGCAGAGTGGGAAGGGAGCTTGAAAATAAAGTTAACAAATTCTAGGAGGGGCTGTGAAAAGGACATGGTGGACCAAAGTCTGTTAGTCAAGTAATGATTCAACTTTTAAATTACTCTCTTGTTCTTTTTAGTTGGGTGTTTTGTTTGTTCAAGTCTAAGATTGTTAACCCTCTGTTAACAAGAGCCAACAGGAAATACAGGATCCCTTCCTTCCCCTGGCCTGCCTCCACCGAAGCCACCGCCCTGCGGGGCTGGATGCTGGGAGAGCCCTGGGCGTGTGTGGACTCAGGAGGACAGGGCAGCCTCCTTCTGTGGTTGCTGGGCTTGTGAATGCTGCAGGATCTTTTGGCTTTCCACATCTCTAACATGCTTTTCAACTATTTTGTGTACATGGCTCAGTGCACTCCCCTCTTTGCCTTTACAGTTTTCCGCTTGATATGGGGGTGTAATAACAACTTCTTCCATGACTACAATGTTTTTTTTCTTGCCATTTACAGTCTTTAATGGTCTTGTGGATGGTCTGGAAGAGCTGCTGGCTCTCTAGGGAGACACCAGCACTGATTTCAGAGGCCTGCCTCAGCTTCTCTTCCTTCTGTGTCCGCGCTTTGCAGGCAAGCTCACTGACATTGAGTGAAGCTAGGGGAGGAGGGGTTTCTGTGCGGTCGTTCATAATTTCCACTTCTGAAACAAAATGTAAGTTGATGAGCAAGATGTCTGTGTGGTTGGGCTTTCCACTGGAAGAAGAACATTGTACAGCCAGCATTTTGGACTGGTAGTTGAAGGCTACCACCTCGCCCTGCAGCGGCTGCTCCTGGCACTTCCAGTATGACACCTGGCTCCCAAAACTGAAGTAGTCACCCCGAGAAGCTGCCATCTTGGCAGAGCAGCCACGGCCGGCCTGAAGTAAGGATTCCAAACATTAAGGAAATGTATTTGCCTTGTTGAATTATAGAAGCTTTGTATTTGTTTACAATCTATTAAGAAAACCTGCTTATCTAAATCATTTTTAGATGTCAATTTATAGAAAAAGAGGGGACTGCAATACTCAGGTAAGTTTAATTGGAGAGAAAGAATACCCTTGGACCTGGGATGCGTCAGTTCCTCACACATCCTGGGGAAGAACAGTCAGAACCATGCACAAGGATGATTCAAATCCTGGCATCAGGAGAGACAATTACAGATGTCCATCTCCATGCATCCTTTACAATCTATTTCCCAGTCACAGGCACAGAGCATCAGGGCAGGGTGCTTTCCTGACTTCCTGGGCTCAAGAGGGATAAAGCAATAAAACGACCAGAGGTCTGACTTTCCCTGACAACAGAGACACAAAGGCGAGTTCTTGGCACTGTGACTCACTTGGAAATGTCTCCATTTGGATTCTAGCTGTGTCTTTGAATCACTAGACTGTCACACACATTATATAGGCTAAGGACACAGCTAACCTGGGAATTGGCTGTGCCCTACACAGAGACCAGTTCTCCCTGCAGAGGGCTGACCCTGCAGACAGTATCTACCCCGTGTTCTCCCCATTTCAGCTGACACTCTGGTCTCTGACTCAATGCTGGAAATATCTTGACATGCCATCATCTCTGATTTTTCTCTACCTACAGCTGTACCACTTATACACTTCAGTGGATCTGAAGGTCAGCAGCTGCCAAACTTCTCTGAAGATAAATGTCTACAAAGATTGCCTACAGAAAGAGGCACAACTCAATGCTTATGTTCAAGCCAGAAAATACAGTGTCATCATTTTGGCAAATTGAAGATCGTGTGTATGTGTTAGGTATCATTGTGACTGCATGTGAGTGTATTTTTGTGCCTGTGTGTTCTATCCCTATTGGTAATTCTGAAAAATGCATTGGAGGAAGGCAGACCAATGAAAGCAGAGGTCCTCACCCTTGTTGTGCCTTCCATAGAATTTTCCATTTGCTCTCCAGCCTTGTAGAAGCAGAGGGCAGGTATCAAGATTTTTGTGCCCACCCCATGAGCACATCCCTTTGATCCAACTGTTGGGGTCTTGGCATGGGTGAGACTGTTGGGACCCAGAACCACTTCTGCCAGTGTCCAGATCTGTCTAGAGAGATGCCTATCTATTCTGATATATGCACAACCTCATTAAATGTGGTTGCCTTTCTCAGCATTGTTTCATCTAATGCCTGACAATCTAGAACCTCTATTTCACTTTGTTACCCTTTGGGATGAGCTTCTTTCACTGCCCAATATTTCCATGCTTACCCAGGTTGTAACTTGTATCATTGTGTTGTACATTTTCCTCATAACACTTAGGCCTACTTTTTGTATTAGTATATTTCTGTTTGTTCTTAATAATTTTATGAGTGCATATTCTTCAATCTTGAGGTTTTCTACTAACTTTATGCATGGTATGGAATAGCTGACAACTTCTCATTTGGGGAAAGCAGATTAAGTTATTCAATATTCAGCTGATGGCAAGAGCTAGAAGTAACCCTGGGATGAACAAATGTATCCTTCATAACAAAAAAGTGTATCAGTAAGGTAAAATAATTAAAGAAAAATTTAATTCACCACTCCTATTATTAAAATAAATGAAATAATACATTGGAAGACGCCATAGCATAATCATTTTTGACAGGCAAATTTAGACAGTGAGAGAGAGAGAGAGAGAAAGGTTTTCCTTTTTCTGTTGGTTCACCCTCCCCCCAAGTGGCCGCTATGGGCAGCGTGTTGCAGCCTGCGCGCTGTGTGGATCCAAAGCCAGGAGCCAGGTGCTTCCTCCTGGTTTCCCATGTGGTTGCAGGGACCAAGGACATGGTCCATCCTCCACTGCACTCCCGGGACACAGCAGAGAACTGGACTGGGAGAGGAGCAACCGGGACAGAATCCAGCATCCAACCGGGACTGGCGCTGCAGACAGAGGTTTAGCCTAGTGAGCTGCGTCACTGGCCCATGGCATAATTTTGGTACCACATTTATTTAGTGTCCAACAAGTAATTGCTCCTTGTGAACAGAACACCAATTTTGGTTCAGGTGTGTGTGGAAAAGCAATATTTGTTTAGAACACAGAAAAAAATATTAATTGATATGTAATGATACTACATGTAACATAATATGACAAAATAGGAAATTATCTTTATGCTAGAAAGGAAACACTGTCATCTTGAAACTGTAAAAATTTTCATATGATGGAGCAAAAGTGCTATGGCACTTTATTATTTAATTCAACACTGAAAACTAAGAATCAATTTACTCCAACTGAAAAAATGATTGGATAAATATATTTCTTCCCCTCATAGTGAACAAGTAACAATTTACTTGACATTCAAATTAGAGATGAAATGTAGGAAATTAGAAAAGTCCAGATTTCCAAGGAAAAGAGAGCAAAGAAATTCATAGATAGAAAACAGAACATCTGTTTTCTTCTTCACAATAACATACACACATTCTAAATTGCAAAAATTAATATTTTTACCTAAGAAATATGGCAATCTATGGTGAAGCTTCCATTGTAAAATGTGAAAAGACATAGATAAATTCAGTACCCAGGAAATCAACAAATGAAGACAAAGTGAACATTGTGAATTATCTGACTGCCAGAGGCCCTGAATTGGATGCATTTGTTTCACTGAAGATCTAAATTTTGGGCTGGCACTGTGGCATAGTGGGTAAAGCCAATGCCTGCAGTGCAGGCATCCCAAAAGATTGCTGGTTCAAGTCCCAGCTGCTCCACTTCTGATCCAGCTCTCTGCTATGGCCTGGCAAAGCAGTAGAAGAAGGCTCAAGTCCTTGGGACCCTGAACCCACATGGGAGATCTGGAAGAAACTCCTGACTGCTGGCCTCTGATAGGTGCAGCTCTGGGTGTTGTGGCTAATAGAGGAGTGGACCAGTGGATGGAAGACCCCTCCTCTATTTATCTCTCTCTATTTCTGTCCTTCATTCGCTATGTAACTCTTTCAAATTAATAAATAGATCTTAAGAAAAAGAAAATCTAACTTAAGAATCCTGATTTGACAGAGTTGACATATTTGAGTAGAGAATCTTCAAAGGGCCTACAAAAAAGAACATAATTACCTAGTTTTAGAAAACATTTATTTTTAAAAAAAATATAAAATAAATACATGAATTATGAAATGGATATTTAAGAAATATTCATTAAAAAGCAAGCCATTAAGAAATGTCATGAAGAAGTTATATGACATAAAATACTACTATACTGACTATACTTTTATAAGTTATATTAGCCTAAAATTTTAACACTCAACATATTTATATCTAAGTAGTTCATATATTTGGATAGTAGAGAGTTTTGTTTCTTCAGTATCTTCATTACTTTCAAAAACTTTTCACTTGCAAGTCAATTATTTTGGGGATGTGTTTTAATTGCTTTCAGTTTTTGATACTTGTCTAAAACATGAATAAATAAAAACTAAAAGTTTTTACTAAAATAAACATATATATTCACTGTGTTTTTCTCAGAACCATTGGAAGTATCCTGTGCTGAAGGTGCATACCAAACATATATTTTTACAAGAATGCTCAGAACAATCTGTTCATAACATGAAAGTTTGCAGACAACCCAAATCATCATCTTTGAATGATCGAATATGTTGAATGTGGAAAAGCCATAAGATTGAATCTTATACAGCTATAAAAATAATGAAGGGTACCTGGTATAACTGGGTGAATCCAAAATGTAATGCCATGTGAAAGAAGTTAGATCTAAGAGGTCTCATAGTATCTCACTCCATTGCCAGCCACTGTCCAGAGTAGGTAAAGACATAGCAACTAAAGGAGATGAATGCTTGCAGAAATCACATTCATGGAAGTTTACATGTGGCTGCTTAATGCAGAAAGGCTTGGATTACAGGGTGATGCAAAAGGCTCAATCTACAGACATGATAATTGACAAACTTTTTTTTTAACTTTTATTTAGAATATAAATTTCCAAGGTACAACTTATGGATTACAATGGCTTTCCCTCCATACTTTCCCTCTCCCCCTGGAACCCTCCCCCCTTACCCGCTCCCTCCACCCTTTCATTCACATCCAGATTCATTTTCAATTCTCTTTGTATATAGGAGATCAGTTTAGCATGTGTTAAGTAAAGATTTCGTCCATTTGCCCTCATATAGCAACACAAAGTGAAAGATACTATTTGAGTACTCGTTATAACATTGTATCACATTGTACAGCATATTACGGACAGAGATCCTATATGATATATATTTTTTGAACTGATTAATTTTTATGCAATTTCCAATGTAACACTGAGTTTTTTTTCATTTTCAATTATGTTTATATACAGAGAATCGATTCAGTATGTATTAAGTAAAGATTTCATCAGTTTGCACCCACACAGAAACACAAAGTGTAAAAATACTGTTTCAGTACTAGTAATAGCATTATTTCACATTGGATAACAGGTTAAGGACAGATCCCACATGAGACATAAGTACACAGTGACTCCTGATGTTGATTTAACAATTTGACACTCTTGTTTATGGCATCAGGAATCTCCCTAGGCTCTAGTATTGAGTTTCCGAAGCTATGGAAGCCTTTATGGTACGCTGACTTCGATCTTATTCCAACAGGGTCATAGTCAAAGTGGAGGTCCTCTCCTCCCTTCGGAGAAAGGCACCTCCTTCTTTGGTGGCCCCATTCCTTCCACTGGGATCTCACTCGCAGAGATCTTTCATTTAGGTCTTCTATTTTTTTTTTTCCAGAGTGTCTTAGCTTTCCATGCCTAAAATATTCTCATGGGCTCTTGAGCCAGATCCGAATGCTTTTAAGGCTGATTCTGAGGCCAGAGTGTTATTTAGGACATCTGTCATTCTATGAGTCTGCTGTGACTCTGCTTCCCATGTTGGATCATTCTCTCCCTTTTTGGTTCTATCCATTTGTATTGGCAGACACTAGTCTTGTTTGTGTGTTCCCCTTGACTCTTAGACCTATCAGTGTGATCAATTGTGAACTAAAATTTATCACTTGGACCATTGAGATGGCATTGGTACATGCTACCACCTTGATGGGGTTGTTTTGGGATCCCCTGGCATGTTTCTAACTCCATCATTTTGTGCAAGTCCAATTGAGCTTGTCTCAAATTGTACATATCCTCCCTTTCTTTTTCCCTCTCTCCTAGTTAACCGGAATCACTTTTCAGTTAAAATTTAAACACCTAAGGATAATTGTGTATTAGTTGCAGAGTTCAACCACTAGTACTAGAACAAAAACAAACAACAAAGAGAGATACTAAGATGGGTAAAGATTTACATTGTACATCAACAGTCAAGACAAGAGCTGATCAAGTCTTATTTTCTCATAGTGTTCATTTCATTTCAACAGGTTTCCCCTTTGGTGCTCAGTTAGTCGTTGCCAATCAGGGAAAGCAAATGATATTTTTCTCTTTGGGACTGGCTTAATTCACTCAGCATGATGTTTTCCAGATTCCTCCATTTTGTTGCAAATGACCGGATTTCATTGTTTTTGACTGCTCTATAGTATTCTGTAGAGTACATGTCCCATAATTTCCTAATCCAATCTACTGTTGATGGGCATTTGGATTGGTTCCAGGTCTTAGCTATTGTGAATTGGGCTGCAATAAACATTAGTGTGCAGACAGCTTTTTGTTTGCCAATTTAATTTCCTTTGGGTACATTCCAAGGAGTGGGATGGCTGGGTTGTATGGTAGGGTTATATTCAGGCTTCTGAGGAATCTCCAGACTGACTTCCATAGTGGTTTAACCAGTTTGCATTCCCACCAACAGTGGGCTAGTGTCCCTTTTTCCCCACATCCTCTCCAGCATCTATTGTTGGTGGATTTCTGAATGTGAAACATTCTCACCGGGGTGAGGTGAAATCTCATTGTGGTTTTGATTTGCATTTCCCTGATTGCTAGTGATCCCGAACATTTTCTCATGTGTCTGTTGGCCATTTGGATTTCCTCTTTGGAAAAATGTCTATTGAGGTCCTTGGCCCATCTCTAAGTGGGTTGTTTGTTTTAATGTTGTGTCTTTTCTTGATTTCGTTGTAGATTCTGGTTATCAGCCCTTTATCGGTTGCATAGTTTGCACATATTTTTCCCATTCTGTCGGTTGCCTATTCACTTTCTTGACTGTTTCTTTTGCAATACAGAAGCTTCTCAATTTGATGTGATCCCAATAGTTAATTTTGGCTTTGAGTGCCTGTGCTTCTGGGGTATTTTCTAAGAAGTCTTTGCCAGTACCTATGTCTTGCAGGGTTTCTCCTATGCTCTCTAATAATTTGATGGTGTCCGGTTGTAGGTTTAAGTTTTTAATCCATGTTGAATGAATTTTTGTGTAAGGTGTAAGATAGGGGTCTTGCTTCATGATTCTGCATGTGGAAATTCAGTTTTCCCAGCACCATTTATTAAATAGACTGTCTACACCAGGGGTTAGTTTTGGAAATTTGATCAAATACAAGTTGGCTGTAGATGTTTGGATTGATTTCAGGAGTTTCTATTCTGTTGCATTGGTCTATCCATCTGTTTCTGTACCAGTACCATGCTCTTCTGATAAAAACTGCCCTGTGGTATGTCCTGAAATCTGGTATTGTGATGCCTCCGACTTTGTTTTTGTTGTACAAGATTGCTTTAGCTCTTCGAGGCCTCTTATTCCTCCATATGAATTTCAGCATCTTTTTTTCCAGATCTGAGAAGAATGCCTTTGGTATCTTGATTGGTATTGCATTGAATGATTAAATTGCTTTTGGGAGAATGGACATTTTGATGATATTGATTCTTCCAATCCATGAGCATGAAAGATTTTTCTTTTTTTTTAATAACGCTTTTATTTAACGAATATAAGTTTCCAAAATACAGCTTATAGGTTACAATGGCTTCCCCCCTCATAACTTCCCTCCCACCCGCAACCCTCCCCTTTCCCACTCCCTCTCCCCTTGCTTCACATCAAGATTCATTTTCAATTCTCTTTATATACAGAAGATCAGTTTAGTATATATTAAGTAAAGATTTCAACAGTTTGCCCTCACATAGCAACACAAAGTGAAAAATACTGTTGGAGTACTAGTTATAGTATTAATTCACAATGTATAGCACATTAAGGACAGATTTTTCCATTTTTTGGTATCCTCTTCTATTTCTTTCTTTAAGGTTTTGTAATTTTCATCGTAGAGATCTTTAGCTTCCTTGGTTAAGTTTATTCCAAGGTATTTGATTGTTTTTGTAGCTACTGTGAATGGGATTGATCTTAGAAGTTCTTCCTCAGCCATGTCATTTCTTGTGTATACAAAGGCTGTTGATTTTTGTGCATTGATTTTATATCCTGCTACTTTGCCAAACTCTTCTATGAGTTCCAATAGTCTCTTAGTAGGGTTCTTTGGATCCCCTAAATAAAGAATCATATCTGTTATCCAATGTGAAGTAATGCTATAACTAGTATTGAAACAGTATTTTTACACTTTGTGTTTCTGTGTGGGTGCAAACTGATGAAATCTTTACATAGTATATACTGAATCGATCTTCTGTATATAAAGATAACTGCAAATGATTAAAAAAATCTTGGTGTTAAATTGGAAATCGCATAGATAATAATTAATCAATCCTTTAAAAAAATCATGTAGGATCTCTGTCCTTAATGTGCTGTACATTGTGAATTAATACTATAACTAGTACTCCAATAGTATTTTCACTTTGTGTCTCTATGTAAGGGCAAACTTGAAATCTTTACGTAATATGTACTAAACTGATCTTCTGTGTAAAGAGAATTGCAAATGAATCTTGATGTGAATGCAAGGGGAGAGGGAGCGGGAAAGGGGAGGGTAGCGGGTGGGAGGGAAGTTGTGTGTGGGGGGAGCCATTGTAATCCATAAGCTGTACTTTGGAAATTTATATTCTTTAAATAAAAGCTATATATATATATATATATATATATATATATAAATATATATATATATAAATAATCATATCATATGCAAAGAGGGATAGTTTGAGTTCTTCCTTCCCAATTTGTATCTCTTTGATTTCTTTTTCTTGCCTAATAGCTCTGACTAAGACTTCAAGTACTATGTTGAATAGCAATGGTGAGAGTGGGCATCCCTGTCTGGTACCAGATCTCAGTGGGATTTCTTCCAGCTTTTCCCCATTCAATAGGATACTGGCCGTGGATTTTTCATAAATTGCTTTGATTATATTGAGGAATGTGACTTTTATACCCAGTTTGCTTAGGGTTTTCATCATGAAAGGGTGTTGTATTTTAGCAAATGCTTTCTCTGCATCTATTGAGATAATCATATGGTTTTTCTTCTGCCGTCTGTTAATGTGGTGTATCACATTGATTGTTTTGTGAACATTGAACCATCCCTGCATACCAGAGACAAACCCCACTTGGTCTGGGTGGATGATCTTTCTGATGTGTTGTTGCATCCTATTGGCCAGAATTTTATTGAGGATTTTTGCATCTATGTTCATCAGGGATATTGGTCTGTAATTCCCTTTCAATACTGCATCTTTTTCTGGTTTAGGAATTAAGGTGATGCTGGCTTCTTAGAAGGAATTTGGGAGGATTCCCTCTTTTTCGATTGTTCTGAATAGTTTGAAAAGGATTGGAGTTAGTTCTTCTTTAAATGTCTGGTAGAATTCAGCAGTGAATCCATCTGGTCCTGGGCTTTTCTTTGTTGGGAGGGCCTTTATTACTGTTTCAATATCAACTGACAAACTTTTGAACATACTTTATAGAAAGTTAATGTAGAATTTGAATGTGAAAGTACTGTAATACTACATCCTTGTCAAATACTTCAGTGGTTCTTATTTGGTATGTGAATTTCACCTTAATAATAGCATCATTGTCTCCTGGAATAAGAACTCGAAGCAAAGGCCAAAATGATAGCATTCAAATGGTAGATGAGAGTTATAGAATCACTCCGATGCAATCATGAAAACCACATCCATATGTGATAAAAATAAAAACACTATTTCCAAATACCTAGGCAGTAATCAGTTACTAAGATGTTTGTGAACAATACAGTGTTCGAAGAGAAGAATGCTCATGGACTAGTTGACTCTTGTATTCAGAAAGAACTTCCACCTCCATTATAACCACAAAATGACAAATTCTCCACGACATTTAGAGAAACAACATAAAGCGGGTAAATCTGAGACATGTTTTCAAATATGAACATAAACAACTTAATACTTTATCCCTTTTAGTATATTTTGTTCTACTTAATGCTATTGGTGGAACTCTTTAATTAACACAAAATTATTCTTAGGTGTTTACATTTAACTGAAAAGTGATCCCTGTTAAATATAAGAGTGGGAATAAGAGAGGCAGGAGATGTACAATTGGGACATGCTCAATCGGACTTGCTCCAAATGGTAGAGTTAGAAATGTGCCAGGGGCTTCCAATACAATCCCATCAAGGTGGCATGTACCAAGGCCATCTCACTAGTCCAAGTAATCAGTTTCAGTTCACAATGGATAAATGGAAAGGATTAGAAGTCAAAGGGATCCCACAAACAAGACTAGTGTCTGCTAATACTAACTGATAGAATTTAAAAGGAGAGAATGATCCAATATGGGAAGTGGGATACACAGAAGACTCATAGAATGTCAGATTTCCTAAACAGCACTCAGAACTCTGGCCTCAGAATGAGCCCTTAGGGCATTTGGTTCTGGCTGAAGAGCTCATGAGAGTATTTTAGGCATGGAAAGCCAAGACATTCTGGCAAAAAAACAAAACAAAACAAAACAAAACCTAAATGAAAGATCAGTGCGAGTGAGATCCCAGTGGAAAGAATGGGCCATCAAAGAAGGAGCTACCTTTCTCTGAAGGGAGGAGAGAACTTCCACTTTGACTATGACCTTTGTCTAAATAAGATCAGAGTTGGCAAACTCAAAAGGCTTCCATAGCCTTGGCAGCGCATGACAAGTGCCTAGGGTGAATACTGTTGCCATAAATAAGAGTGTCAACTGTTAAGTCAACAAGAGGAGTCACTGTGCACTGACTCCACATGTAGGATATCTGTCCTTAATGTGTTGTACAAAGTGAATAAATGTTATAACTAGTACTCAAATAGTATTTTATACTTTGTAATTCTGTGTGTGTGCAAACTGTTGAAAGCTTTAGTTAATATATTCTAAACTGATCTTCTGTATATAAAGATAATTGAAAATGAATCTTGATGTGAATGGAATATGAGAGGGTGCTGGAGATGGGAGGGTTGTGGGTGGGAGGGAACTTATGGGGGGGGAAGCCACTGTAATCCATAAGCTGTACTTTGGAAATTTCTATTAATTAAATAAAAGATAAAAGAACAAATAAGAACATATATGGTATCCAAAGTAATAAACAAAGATGAAATTAATCACTCTGCATATTTTCAGGGATAGCCCTATCATATGAAATGTAATTGCTATTTATAAGTTGATGCTCAGCACTGTTTCAATTGTAAACAGTGATTCCTTTTATTTTATCTGAAATATTTCTAGGCAACTTTGCGTTTTTGAGAAGCAGAGAGAGAAGCAGAGAGAAAGAGGTGGTTGAGAATCCAACGTTTCACTACTTCATGTCTCATTTTCCATAGTGGCTTATCTTGAATAGAGTCCAGAAGCCAGGAGCCAGGAAAAAAATTGACAGGGGCACAAAGTGTTCAATATCCTAGCAATCTGATATTAGGGGTTAGAATCAAATTACAAACCCAGCTACTGTCGTGTGGGATAAGATCAATTAAATGGTAGGCTACAAACACAAAAATGTTTTTTAGTTTTGCTTATTTTACAATGTTGGTAAGGGGAGGGTTGCGGGTGGGAGGGAAGTTATGGGGGGGAAGCCATTGTAATCTATAAGCTGTATTTTGGAAATTTATATTCTTTAAATAAAAGCGTTATAAAAAAAAAAAAAAAAAACAATGTTGGTAATCTACTACCAATTTGATTTTTGTTTACAAAATTTAAAAATGTAGAGAAACTAGTGAGAAAAATATTTTAGGGTCTGCTACAACTGCATTGGTTCCTTAAAGCTTTCAAAGAATTTTGATCAGGTTTTATGAGAATAACGTAGCACTTTGGGGCAAATATGCATCCCAGGAGCCCTGCACTGGAGGCCAAGATGGAGAAGACCTCCACGGCCACCATGACCTTCCCCTTGGTGCTGTGGTAGACAGGCAGGAAGGTCACCCAGACACTGCAGAACACCAGCATGCTGAAGGTCAGGAACTTGGCTTCATTGAAGGTGTCAGGCAGGTTCCTGGCTAGGAAAGCCACAGTGAAGCTGGCCAGGGCCAAGGAGCCCAGGTAGCCCAGGACACAGTAGAAGGCAGTGACCGAACCCTTATTGCACACCAGGATGATGTGGCTGTGCTCAGATTGTGTATCTAACTCAATATAGGGAGGAGAGGTTCCCAACCAGATGCCACAGAGAACCAGTTGGATCAAGGAGCAGATGGGAATGATGAAGTTAGAAGCTCCTGATACCAGCAATCGCCTGATAGTTCTTCCAGGTTTTGTAACCTTGAAGGCCAGAATCACAGTGATGGTCTTGGCCAGCACAGTGGAAACAGCCACTGTGAACACAAGGCCAAATGTTATTTGCTGGAAGAGGCAGGTGGCTGTGTTGGGACGGCCAATGAAGAGTAAGGAGCAGAGGAAGCACAGGAGGAGGGCAATGAGCAGGATGTAGCTGAGGGTCCTGTTATTGGCCTTGACAATGGGAGTGTCTCGGTGCTTCACAAAGATCCAGAGGACCACAGCTGTGAGGACAGAGAAACACAGAGCCATGCAGGCTAGGGCCATCCCCAGGAATTCCTCAATGGCTAAGAAGGTCACCATCTTGGGGAGGCAGTGGTTTCTTTCCCTGTTTGGGTACGCGTGATCTGCACAGGTGATGCACTGCTCTGCATCTGTGGGGAAAAGGGAGACTCTGTGTTTGCATTTTATAATTTGCTGCTTTTTCTCTGTTAAGGAAAATGGTTACCTTTGCAATGTCATGGTGAGTCCAGCCTGCTGTGATGCATAAAAGAAACACTAAAGTATTACTGCACACCTAACCAAGGGAGAATGCTCGTCTGCAGGTGGAGGAAACTCATTAAAACAAGCTTCCTAGTGCATGGGGCTCTGTGGTCTTATCCTATCTGTCAGAGATGTTTTTCAGTGTTTTAATTTCTAAACAATGAGGAATTTTCTGTATTTCATATGGGCTTGGATTCTTCCCAATCCTCTTCTCTACAGTCCCCAGTGTCGTCTCAGGAGAAATCTTTTGTTTTCATGGGTTAGAATATTTATCAGGTATCATCAGGTTTAAGGATTTTCTTCCTTATCCTCAAATGGAAATGACCTATATAAATGATCTTTCATTCCTGGGACCTCCATTCATTAATCAGTACTCTAATTTCCTACATGGATTCATCTTGTCCGTGTTTCCATATAAATGTTGTGACACTGAGGTTGAATAGATGGAAGTTGTAGCTGGTTGTCTTTCTGTGGTTCTATGGAAATAAGTGGTATTTTCATCATGTAACTGAAAGACAACTAGGCACTGTTGTTAACTTGGAATCATGGCCTGTTCACCATGTTAGCTCATGTGAACACCACATTGGACACCACATTGTCTCACTTGAAACAACACACTTCTGCTGCTACAGCATGAAAGAAGTCATTAAGAACAGATCAGTTGGAAAATATGTATGTCTTTCAATCAAATGTCAATTAAACAAACCAAAATAGGGTTAGTGTTGTGGCATGTTAGGTAAAGCCACCTGCAATGCTGGCATCCCATATGGACATTGTTTTGTGTTTCAGTTAATGAACTTCCAATCCAGCTCCCTGCTAATCACCTAGAAAGAGCAGCAGAAAATTCCGCAAGTACTTATGACCCACACACCCATGTGGGAAACCCAAAAAGAAGATCCTGGCTCCCAGCTTCTGCTGGCCCAGCCAAGACCATTGTTTCCATAAGTGAACAATTAGTTTGACCCTTTATCTCTTTCTCTCTCTCTGTGTGTGTCTTGTTCACTGATTCTCTGATTTTTAAATAAAATAAATCTTTCTTTTAAAAAAGAAAGAAAATGGTATTAGTTGGGCTCCACTTGCAGTAAGAGTCTTACTCTGTTTTTATCCTTGGTACTCATGCAAGTATACAAGCTTAAGGAAATGGAGTTGTGCTGTAGTGGTTAAAGCCACTGCCTGCAATGATGGCCTCTGAACAGGTGCCTGTTCATGTCTTGACTGCTGCACTTCCAAACAATCTCCATGCCAATGTGCCTAGAAAACCAGCAGAGGAAGGCTGGAGTGGAGACTCTTATGTCATTGCAAATATTCCTGGTTTCCATTTTTATCAAGAAGTAGTTAAGACGGTAGCGTTTTCACAGGTAAGTTATGTTTTCTACCTGTATGATTGGAAATGTCTCTCTCTGGACAAATAACACAAATGTAGCAGCAGACAGCTCTTCCTTCCTGTGGCATTTTCCTGAATCCTGGCCCACACCTCTGGCTACACAAAGACTGAGGAGTCTGAGAGGGAAAGAGAAGTGGTGGTCATTGTTTTGCACATCATTAGGCACTGTGATATTATGTCTGTATTTGCCTCATCACCTCCAGGTCATCACTATGTCTTCCCCAGGCTGCATCTTATTGATTTCATTTAGACATCCAATTAGAGTTTCTAAGATGCTCATTCGAGGTTTGTCAACTGCCTACCAAGTATTATGAGGCCACCTGATGGGTTTGATTTTGCTCATCACTGGATCTATGCTTCTGGGCATTTGTCTCTTTATTGAATTGCTTCCTCTGAAATCCTTTCAGTGTAGCTTTTTATGTGGTAATTCTTCTAGATTGTGTATGTCTGAGACTATTTTACATGCCTCTTTCTTTGATTGAGCAGAAGATTTTACGTGCCAGAAAAATATCCAAAAAGCATGATGACTAGGTACACTTCTGAAATTAACTACCAAGAAAAAGACAACCCTTCAAATAAAAGGTGAATAAATGTGGCAATCCATTGATTGTGCATCTATCTACTTCTGGACTTCTGCACTCAGGGAGAGCATCAATTCCTGATACTGCCAATGCGTTTGTGATGTAACACACAATAGTTATAAAAATTACCCACACAATTGTCTGGGGTATTTCAACAGCACAATGATGATAAAATTTTTGATCACAGCTGTGAGGTGGTATTCAGAAGAAAAACTAAACTGATTAGCAACCACAATGACAAAGGAAAATTGGAATTTTTTTCTACAAATGGTCAATTTGTAATTTACTTGTGTTCATACTGCATCAAAACATAATGACTCTCACCAAATGATGAAAAATCACTATCTTTATAAATATACATGTAATACATGAGGTTTTCCAGATTATATAAATAAAAAGTTGAAATAAAATTTTAGAATTAGTATAGACATACACTTAGTAGTTTTCTGTCAAAATATTGATCTCTATCTCTATTCCTCAACATTCTTTCTAGTCACTCAACCTTGGAATGCATAAATATGCCCAGAGAAAAACAACAATATCTAATCCAAACGTGCACTTCTAATACACACTGGCTCATATATGTGTAAGGAACACCATATCTTTTGAAGCCAAGATATGAGTTGCGAATTGAATGCTCATGTAAAGTCTCACACATAATATCCTCCCATACTCTCATCAGACCCTGTGTACGTATCCAATATTCCCACGGATGCACACCTCCTTGAATGCAACAGGCCATTCTATCATGTCTTCATTGAGGATCAAGTCTTCGCCATGTGCACGCTCAAGGGCAAACTCCCCGATTTTAATCAGCAAACGAAATCCAGCAGGAAAATTCACAATGTTGTGGATATCATACTGTGGCCTATGGTGTCTCATCTCCTGGAAGGAAACATCCTCCCCAGCACTGTTGGTAAATTGGATTTTCCTCAGAAGTGGATGGAGCTGGAGGGGAGGCACAATTGGAAAGTGGGAGAACATTCAGATTAGAGGTGGAGGTGCACACGACTAAGAAATTCTTCTTTTCCCTCCTCTCTATCCTCAGGGTTTCTATTTGGTGCAGACTGAGTTTTGTCTGACTGATCAAAATATCATGGGTTTCGGGGCCGCGCCATGGGTCACTTGGTTAATGCTCCACCTGCAGGGTCAGCAACCAATATGGGCACCGGGTTCTAGTCCCAGTTGCTCCTCTTCCAGTCCAGATTGCTGCTGTGGCCTGGTAAGACAGTGGAGGTTGGCCCAAGTGCTTGGGCTTCTGTATCCTCATGGAAGACCAGGAAGAATCACCTGGCTCCTGGCTTTGGATCTGCCCAGTGCCGGCTATAGCGGCCATTTGCAGAGTGAACCAATGGAAGGAAGAGCTTTCTCTATGTCTGTCTCTCTAACTGTCTATAACTCTACCTGTCAAATACATATAAAAAATCATGGGTTCAAATGTGGGGAGTTCTGCCTCTCCCCTTTTAAAATGATGGGGAGCATCTTATTCTAAACAGAGAAATCTCAGGATGTGTCCCGCAGGGTGGCTTACCATGAAAGATTGGTTATTGGATTAGGAAAGCTCATCTTAGTTCTTCCACATGAGAATAGCATGACTTTATATGTGAAATATCTTGATTGTTGTGATGGTTCTACTGGTGAGTGCACTTGTGTGCGCTTTTAAAATTTTGAGCCCACCTCCCCACCAAAATGTGAAATTCTCTCTTTGGGCAAAAAATAGATTCACATGGATACCATTATGCATACTGAAATATACCAGTTCCTTAAAGAAAATGTATAAGTGTTTTGGTGATGGGTACTATATAATATAGAATAGAGGAAAAAAATCACAATCTATAAAAATGAAACTGACATCTCAGGATTTGATTTGTGTTTTTCGCCCTTGTGTAAATTCCTTGGGGCAGTTGTATTTCTACTTTTCATTTGAGGAACATTATGATTACTGAGACCTTAACTCTGTGATTTAAAGTAAATTGAAATTACGTTATTGCAAAAATTAAAAGGAAAAAAGGAACAGAAAAGGGGGGATTGGGAAGGGAAAGGAGAAAGGATGGTTATCTTCTTAAAATTGTATCAATGAAATACATGAAGTCTGTTCTTTTATATCAGTAAATTTTGTTTTAATTTAACAACATTTGGGCTGATCTTGTGGTGCAGCAGGCAACCACTTTCCACAGTTCTCAGCATCCCAGTGAGTGCCGATGGAAACGCCAACTGCTCTACTCCTGATTCAGCTTTCTGCTAATGTGCCTGGGAAAGCAGCACTTGAGGTTCCAAGTGCTTGAGCCCCTGCACTCATGTAGGAGAGCAATTGATGCTCCTGCATCCTGGCTTGACCTGTTCTAATCCTGGTACTTGCAGCCATTGTGGAGTGAATCAGCAGATGCTAGATCTGTCTCCTCTTTTCTCTATCTCTCTCTTTATCAAAGTAATTCTGATTTTGAAATATTTTTTTAAAGGTTTAAGAAAACTGAAAACAATATCAGTTGAATTAAATTAAATGAATTAGAAACCCAAGCATACTTTTTTTAATAAACATTTTCCCAAATCTGCTTGTACATCTCTGGCTGCCACTGGTAGTGTGTATGCTGTGTATGTGTAGTTTATTTGTAAAACATTTTTCACCTCAGTAGAGTTTATTGTTCCATGGCTTTTATTTCTCTCTTTGCACTTTGACTATTTTTTTGTTGAGAATACAGCTACCTTTTGATATTATAGGGAATATTTTATAACGAAAAAGATTTTTAGCCACTGTGGGATACACGATAGTCCGTATTTCCTAGCTTTGGAATCCTTCCAAAGAAAAGAGTAGTTTTAATCATTACCTCCTTCCCAGTTTTGTAATGAACTTTATTAAGGTATTTTATAGCATTTCATCCTACCGTGAGTAACATTATTCTTCTATGATCTGTCGTTGTTGAGTCTGAATTGAAAATGTTACATGGAGCTAAACTGATTCACTAGAAAAAGACAGTTCTTCAACAAGTAGTGTTGGAAAATTTGGATTTCCACATTTGGAGATATGAAATCAGTCTGCTACCTTATACCCTATACAATTATTAACTCATAATTTATCAAGGATCTAAGCTTTAAACCAAAACCATCAAATTACAAGAGGAAAACGGGGAAACACTGCAAGATATTTACTAGGCAACAATTTCTTGGATAAGATCCAAGAAATAAAGGCAATAAAGGCAACAATATACATTAAGCTAAGTAACTTCTGCTCAGCAAAAGACACACTTATCCAGGTGAAGTCACTACTTACAGAATGGGGGAAAATTTGCAAAACATGGATCCAATAAAGTATTAATCTCCAGATTATATAAGGAGCTCAAAAAACTTAACAACAACATAACCAACAATCTAGTTAAGGGTGAACTAAAGATATGAACAGGCATTTTTCAAAGGATGAAATACAAATGGCCAAGAGAAACATGAAGAGATGCTCAGGACCAGTAACCATCAGGGAAGTGCCAATAAAAACTAAAGTGAGATTTCACTTGCCCCACTTTGAATGAGTAGTTTCCAAAATTTGAAAAATAAATTCTGCTGAGGGTCTGGAAAAAAAATACCCGAATAAATTTGATGGGAATGATTGTAAGCTGGTACAACCATAATGGAAGACCGTAGAGGAATTTTTAGGAAACCAATACTAGTTCTACCACATGGCCCAATAGGCTCACACCTGAGAATGTATTCAAAGGAAATGACATCAACACATGAAAGAGTCACCTGTGGCCGGCGCCATGGGTCAACAGGCTAATCCTCCACCTTGCGGCGCTGGCACACCAGGTTCTAGTCCTGGTCAGGGTGCCGGATTCTATCCCAGTTGCCCCTCTTCCAGGCCAGCTCTCTGCTGTGGCCAGGGAGTGCAGTGGAGGATGGCCCAAGTGCTTGGGCCCTGCACCCCACGGGAGACCAGGAGAAGCACCTGGCTCCTGCATTCGGATCACCACGGTGCACCAGCTGCAGGGCGCCGGCCGTGGCGGCCATTGGAGGTTGAACCACCCACAAAGGAAGACCTTTCTCTCTGTCTCTCTCTCTCTCACCCATCCACTCTGCCTGTCAAAAAAAAAAAAAAAAAAAAGAGTCACCTGCACTCAGAATTCTATAGAAGCTCAATATGCAATACCTAAGTAGTGGAACCATCTAGATGTCCATCAGCTGATGACTGGGTGAAGGAACTGTTATATATATTTGATTATTACTCAGCCATGATTAAGAATGAAATCTTGACATATAAAATTGTAGGTCATTACAGTAAATTATGTAAGCCTGAACTACAAAAATATCATGTGTCTGTTATATGTCTTAGTTAATATATACAGTATAAAATTCGGTGGTGTCAGATCATTGGCTATGTAATTTTAATATTGCTTCACCTGATCATATCTGTTAATGATAATGAACTCCTCTTTCACATGTAAAAAGGAAATTGAGTGGGAGATATGGAGCTCCATTTGGGTACTAGAAATACTTTGTTGTATATTTGGGTGTTGGTTATCATTGTGATCAGATACCCAAAATACTTATCTGTAGACTTAAGTGCATTTCTAAGTATGTATACTGTTTTTAAATATTTTCAACAAGTCCCATAGCAGAAAATGTTTTTTAAGTATTTGATAGCAGATAAGAAATCCTCCACACACAGATACACACAGATAACAATTAAAGGTGTATCTATGCCTGGTGTGGTGTGAAAGAGCACACTAATCATCATGCCTGATCCTCCGGTCTCAACCTGAGAACACAGTCATGAGGAACTGCAATAAAAATACCTGAGGATGCGACAAAAGTTCAATGCATGTCCTGTTCTAGGAGATGTTTACCTGCCATGGAAGAATCCTAGCTTGAAATGCATCCACTGGAGATCCCTTTTCTATTTGCTCTGATAGCATTTTATGGAGGGCATGGGCCACTGCATACACAGCATTGTAGATGAAATAGCTGGAGTCAGATATGGTCAGCATGTCAATGTGTCCTGGGAAAAACTCAAAGGAAGCATTTGGTGGGCAGACTCCAATTGTTCCACAGTGTGAGCCCCGAGGTAGGCAGTGAAGAGCATGAAGCCATAGTTGACTGAGGAAGAAATCTTCTGGGTAGTGGGAAGGGTTCACTGTCTTGACAAAGTGGTTGAGGCCAGGGATTTCTTCCTTGTGGTGTGAAAATGAGAAGCCTCCATGGAAAGAGTGCAGCATGTGGTCTGTCTCATGCACAACAATCTCCCACTTTGCAGCCATGATCCACACCTTCCCCAGGGTTAAATAGTATTTGCTTAGAAATTCCATGGTATAGAGGTTCCTCGCATCACCATATAGAATATGCACATTTGCAGATGAAATTTGAAGCCTTTCTAGGAAAGAGATTTTAGTTTCTTCATACCTTGACTTAGTGTCTGGGAGCTTTACTGAATAGGCCAAGCAGACCCCGTTCTTTACCATCTCAGCTTGAATTTCCCGAAGGAAGTGCTCTCCTTTCAGATCATTAGATACAAAGATCGCCACCCAAATCCAGCCAAAATGTAGCAGCAAGGATAGCATTCCACAGGCCAGAGAGCTGTCACTAGTTGCCATCTGATAGAGTGATGGAAACTTGCCTCTCTCACTTAGCATGGGATCAAAAGTGCCATATGTGATCTGAATGGAAAGAAAACCATGATGATCTGAGGCTTGTGGGTAGAGAAGTCCACGTTCTATCATCTGGGTTCAGAGAAATCCATGCTTCAATGCTTATTACTTTCAGGATGAGAATGTATATCCTCATTCACAGTATGCAAAAATTGTAAGATACCTGTATATCTTCATATTCATTTGAGGGAAGAAGACTGCATGGATTTTGGACCAGGACATTGGTCCTTCACACTTCTCACTCCATGTCGCATGTGGAAAATTTCCCCCTGAAACTGGTGTTAGATGTTACCTCTGAGACAATTTTTACTGTGTTGATTTCTTGATAGTTGGAATTTCATTAATTTTCCCAGCATAACCTAAATTGCCTTGAAGAATACTCTCACCTTCTGTCTTGGAGTTTTGGTAAAATTTCTTTTCAAAGAGAATTTTCCTGTACTATTCCTGTCTGAGCTTGCTGGTGATGTGTGCAGATTGATACTTGTTTGAAGTGGGCCTCCTTTAAAATTCTGGGAATGTGAATGCAGACCCTTGGGAGCAGCTTGATTGGATTATGTGATTGGGTTCCTGACACCTACTTGGGAGGTTTGAATTGAGTCCCAGGCCCCTCGGTTTTCGAAGGACAGTCATCACCAGCACCATAGTCAGTATTTGGTGATTAAACTAGTGAACGGGTGTACACTGTCTACCTATGTCTTTGTTTCTCTGTCCATGAAACACACACTAAGATTTAAATCTGTGAGTTGAACATGGAAAGTGAACTGGAGGCCCTGTGAAGGAATCTGCTGAATGTGAAAGTAAGAACTGGGAATAGGGAGAGAGTGAAATATCATCTAAATGTAACTCAGCCCCAAATACTCTGATGATCTTTGGTGCTGTCGTTGTCCTAAGAGGGTTCCAAATGGACAGTGCTGTCCCAGGTCTTTATATATGCATATCTAACATGCAGTCATCCTAGGATATCTCTTTGCTGTGTGTATTTTCTCTGAAAGTCAACAATCAACATTCCCAGCAGGTGGGGATAGATACATTGGTCCTAGATGTGGACCTGGGCTGAGGCTCTCAGTTTCCACTTCTCCTTCCCTTTCTCACAATCCAAGGAATTCCTCAAACTTTGTTTCAACTAATACTGGATTATGTCACTTGGCTTCCACAGGACCTTGCCTTAGATGTCACAGGTCTGGTGGGAGATGGAAGCATTTCTCACCAGAAGTCACAACCCATTTACCTGTGGGGTTTTGTATAGCTCCAACATCGTCCCAATTTCAGCTGAAAATGCTGACGTGGTTCCAGCAATGATGGCAACTGTCTTGCCTTGTGTCTGGCAGGTGTAGTTAGGGATGAGATGATGCTTTCCAGTCAGCCAGTGCAGAGTGCTCCTCAGGGTGAAGTGACCACTGGTAACAGAATTGTAGAGTTGGAAACCGAGGGTCAGGTTGGGGAGTAGTTGGGGGTCCTTATTGATCTCCTGGATGGCAAAGTGGAAGACCAGTATGTATTGGTAATTTTTCCACAGCCACCTAAAGAGAGAGGCAACATCAGGGAGATGGGTGAGACCAAGAAATTGAGAGCAACACCACAGCCATGCCCTGAAGCAGCATTGGTCAGACTCAGACTGCTACTGAGTGGTGTCTCAGCTCTGGCCACTGGAGGAGGTGTGAGTGAGGTTCCAAGGGCTCTAGAAGATTGTGGAATTCCCCTTTGGACTCCTCTGAAGCAAATTCTGTAATGATCACACTCACCTTCTCGAACCCTTCAGGAAAGCCTTGCTGTGTCCCAACATGGGATTTCACTTCTACGTAGGGATGGAACTCAAGAGGCAAACATCTCTCTTTTCAGTACCTTCTGAAATAGTTGAATACCATCTGACTTATCAGTCATTTTATCATTTGGGAGCATCTCTAATCTATTCACCAAAGGCATTTTCATGAGCCCTGTCTGTAATTTTCCTATACCAGCATTCACAGAAGCAATTTTGTTCAAATATATTTGCCTTGAAAGACAGCATTTTTTCAGAAAGTGAAATTTCAGCATAATTGCACAGTTCACCTTAGTTTTATACACTGCTTTCCACATCACTGAATTCTATTTTATCATTTCATTTTTTTATTCTTTAACATTTTCTGCATTTTTCTACATGACTTAAGCAGAATTATCATTTGTTGGTATTAGTAATGGCTCTCAAATGTTACCTGTCCAAGAGTGTTGATGTTTTGTTTTCACACAGTGGATGCTTTTTAGCCTCTTCTTGGAAATTTTTCCATACTTCTATATTTCAAATGTAATTTGAATGTCATAAAAATAAAATACATATTTGTCAATAGATTATGTGGGATTAAATAAATGTATGCAATTATCTGCTGTTTAGGTGCATTGAATCATGTGGTTGACTGTTGAAGTTATTAGATTATCACTTCAAGATGTGTTAAATTCATGCACTATGTCTATATATTTTGTAAAACGCAGTGTTTGATTTTAGGGCAAGTGCATTTTTCATAAGTTTCACACAATTTTGTATTATTCTTACAGAATTTGAAACCTTGTTTTTTAACTTAAAAATAGTCAAATTATGTTCCATTCAGTAAATGAGTGATACAAAAAGTTTTTTATATCAGAAACAGTGTTTACTTGTAATACAATAAGTAAACCCATCAAAAATGTGCTACTGAAAACTGTCCTATACTTAGTTTAATTATCTGAATGAAAATTAACAGCATTAAATTTTGATACATTTTGAAATGTTTTTTAATTGTATCATTTTGCTTAATTGCCATTAGTTCTGCTATAAGGGAATTTTTATTCACTCATAGCACTTGCTGTCAGTTGCAAGCTGATGAGTTTACTTCTTCTTTCCCCATATAGAAGGCTGCCAGGTGTTAATTTTAGCCCCTGCACATTAATTTCAAGACTCTTGGAGGCTATCAGGAGGTGAGATCGATAGAGGAGATACAAAAGGTCCATGTCTCAGTCTGTGCAGGAGTGGAGAGAAAACATAAAATGGAAAGGGAAGGTTGTGAAAAGCAAAAGAAGGGAAGGAACTCCAGCCTTCATTGATTCATTGATTTGCATTCCTGCCACTTCTGTATATGGTTTTTTTTCCCAGAATTCTTAAGTGCAATAAACTGCTCACAGATAGAAGGACAAACTCTCTCACGGTCTGAACCACAGTTGACACATAAATCAATGTTGGACTTACCCGTGTGTCTCCATTTTATCCATTGGCCTGGATAAAAAAGATAACCGGATCATTTCTGATTCTGGTTCCAGGAAGTAAAGGGGGAAAAACCCACCCAGGACCAGGTCTCCATCTCTGTAGACACGTGGACTCATGGAATTATAACAGTTCCAGTGAGAAATGTCCTGTGAAGTGAATGAAGAAATCAGGAGTATCTTGAAAAAAATCACAGAAAACAACATGTCAAGTGAACCCAACATAAAGTTAAAGGCTGAAGTCTTTGCTGATATTAAGAGAAAATTGTTTTGTTTATGTCTGCTGCCTCAACTCCTGCAGGGAGACTAGATTTTTATGTAGGGTACAACTGATGCTAGTATTGCTGTATGCCCTCAAGCTGTAGACACTATGTGCTAACTACTGAGTCACACAGAGACACAGCTAGAATCACAAGGAAGAAATTTCAAAAGAGTCGCAGGGCTGAGGCCTTGCCGTAATGTCCCTTTGATAAGAAGAGCTCAGGCTTTTATATATTTTCATTGCTTCATTTCTGTCCCATCCAGGAACTCATGGCATCACCGTGCCCTGAGGCTATGCACCTGCCACTCTCAATTAGGGGAAAACAGCTTTGGAAAACATGCTTTGGACTCTCATTCCTCCTTAGGGCATTGCTGTAAACTTTCCTGCACAGGGGCCAAGAGTTGTTAGGCCGGTCAACTGTTTTGAGCCATTGGGCAATTGTAGAGAGAATTAATATTGGAATAATTAAACACACTCAGTTTCATCATTTAACATGATCCTTCATCGAGAAGGTGAAAGGTCACATTTGCCACTGATGACCGTATGTGTACCCCAAAAGTCTCTTCATGGCTCTGCCTAATATCTCTCAGCCCATAGTACTTTAACAGAGAAACAGGCTTCATGAATTGCTAATATGTCAGCATACTCAGAGAAGGGTTGTAGTTCATCCCTGAACTTACCCTTATACATCATCTTGTGTAATCTAATTGTGTTCATAGTGCATCAAAATACAATAAAGGTTCATACTTCATCTCTTCTCACCCCCCTCTGTTTCTGGTTCTTCTCATGGAATGACACCTCCTTAAATGAAGTAGGCCATTGTATTATCTCTGCATTGTTGATCAAGCTTTGGTCATATTCACTCTTACAGAGAAACTCCAATTTTTGCCACCTACCCAAGACTTAGAGGAAAATCCAAACACTCTGGATATTATGGTTTGCCACAAGGTGTCTTGATCATGGAAGGATATATCATCCCAAGCACTGTTTGTAAATTGGATTTTCCTAGGAAGTGCTAGAGCTATAGGACAGCCATAACTGGAAAGAGACAGAGCACTCAATGAGATGCAGGATATGCATGTGTATTCATGAGTCCTTATTTTCCCTCAATCTTCCTATCTTTAAGGTTTCTTTTGGTAGAAGCTGAGTTTTTGTGTTTGTAGTTTGGTTTCCACTGTGACATGAGCTCAAATGATGAAAAACATTTGTCCATGCACCCTTACAACAAATTTGTGATTGATTTAACTTGATTAATGAATGTATGAGCTAGTTGCAAGAGTGGCAATGGTTGGATGCATCTTTGTGGAAGCTAATCCTAGTTCTTCTATAACATGAGCAAAACATGGATGGACAGGTTACTGTGATTTTTGTGTAGGTTTTTTAAAAATTGTTTTTCAGTTGAATAAATGAAATTCAAGTTCAATTTTTGATTCAACAAATACAAATCAATCCATAGATGATCAGAATTCACAATTTCTGTTTAAAGACACCTCGTATTATCTGGTTGGTCAGAACATACAAAAACGTATACAGTTTATAAATGCAATTGTAAGTATATATTACTTACATGATTTTACATCGCTACCCTTGGACTATTTAATGAGAGTGTGATTTTCTTTGATATTATGAGAATCTGGGTATGACCAAAAATAAAACTTTCAAATTTTCTGACTATATTTAAATTATTTATAGTTTGATCTAACTCTTGCCTTCTGGGTCATATAATTTCTAATCTAGGATATATGATGAATATACTTTGTAAGCCTTTGAAAAATTCACTTGTTTTGTAAGGACTCTCTATAAGTAAGGACACAGACATTTTCAAGTCCTATTACTATAAATAAAAATAGAAATTAGATGGTGAAATAAATTTCTGAGGGTATTTTTTACATATGGTCATTTGCCTTTTTCCTAGACTTTAATTTTTCCAACTAGTTTAATTAATGAGTTTGTCCTATGTACATGTATATACGGTTACTAAATATATTGTACATGTTAGTGATGTATTCAGAAAATAAAGGGATAAATCCAGACAAATACATCTATAATGCATGAAGAAAAGGCTTTCTCAGTAACTAGTGTTATTGCTTTCACGAGGAGCATAAGAGTTTCCTCTGCAAATGTGCACTTATTACATGGTGATGTAGAGTCCTGTCAATGTACACATTGTGGAAAAATGCTTCTTCAACGGGGTACGATGTGGTTCCCGGCAGCAACATGGAACACTGTTGTGGATGAGGCCATCCCCATGCTGCATTCCATCGTTCTGAGTACAGATAAGATCCCATTTCACATGCCCCTTGCTTTAAGGAGAGTTACTCCTTGCTAAGAGCATAGAAAAAAACAAGCAAGATTCCCACAGGCTGTGTAAGTTTTGCAATTCCAACTGAGAAGGCATGAATGTTGCATATAGCATCATCAGGACAGTGGTCTATCCCTCTTCTTTTCTCCATGTCTCTGGCAGCACAACCCCCCCACACTCTTTTTTTTTGACAGGAAGATTGTACAGTGAGAGAGAGAGAAGAGACAGAGAGAAAGTTCTTCCTTTGCCGTTGGTTCACCCTCCAATGGCCGCCGTGGCTGGCATATCGTGCCGATCCAAAGCTAGGAGCCAGGTGCTTCTCCTGGTCTCCCATGGGGTGTAGGACCCAAGGACTTGGGCCATCCTCCACTGCACTCCCTGGCCACAGCAGAGAGCTGGCCTGGAAGAGGGGCAACTGGGGCAGAATCCAGTGGCCCGACCAGGACTAGAACCTGGTGTGCCGGTGCCACAAGGCAGAGAATTAGCCTGTTGAACTGCAGCGCCAGCCACAACCCCCTCTCTTAAGAAACCACTGTTATACATTCACTCTGAGACTAATGTAAATCTTACTGCTTTGATTTCTCACAATTTTGGGGTTCATAGCATTGGAAATACAATCAATTTCCAGCGAGAATCCTCCAAAGCTACTGTGTTCTGTTTTTGGCAGTGATATGTGTGAAAGAATCTGCGGTGGGTGTACTCATTTGCAAAGCCCTTAGATCGCTTGAGTATTTTATCAACATTCAGTATTATTAAAGAACATAATTACCTATTTTTAAAAAATATTTGTAAAAATTAATATAAAATAAATGAATTATGAAATGTATATTTAAGAAAATATTCACTTCAAAAAGTTCATTGAGAGTGAGCGGCAAGATGGCGGAACAGGAAGGGAGCACACCGATAGTCTGGGGAGAGACAGTTTAATAAAAGTGGAGACACTGCAGGTTCAAGGAAGAGTAGGGGAAGAAACAGCAGAGGAAACCCTTCCGGAACTGGTGATCCACAGTGGACCTGCATGGATTGCGTGGGAGCCCACAGTTTGGGACACCAGCAGCAGATTCAACACACCAGCGCTGGAATGCGAGGTGAGCCGAACCTCAATAGCCCGAGATACCAGAAGAGAAGTGGATTGAGGAGACTAGAGCAAACAAGGCTTGAAAGCCTGCAGGGAAAAGTTCACCAGACTAACTAGAAGAGAGAGAGAGAGAGAGAGAGAGAGAGAGAGAGAGAGAGAGAGAGAGAAAAGTGACCCATACGGACACAAGTTTCTCTCTCTCTGCTCACTTCTCAAAGGTGAGAAAGACAAAGAGCAGGCGCCATTTTGGAATACGTCATAAGCAGGGCGACCTCGGGTCGGCACGTCCCCAAGCCTAGCAGAAAACTTGGCCCTGGGTGGGAGGGGAGAATAACAGGAGATTAGAACCTAATGAATGTGTGGTGCTAATGAACTGAGACTGTGAAAAAAGAGACGGTGGGGGAAAGAACTCACAGAAATCACTAATTCATGTGAGTACTCTCCAGAGACGCTACAGTTCAGTAGCCTTGGCAGCCCAGTGTGAGACTACAGGAGAATCTGAGCTTACACTAAGGGCCGAAAGATTCCCTCTCTGGTCCTTGGGAAAGAGCTTCCGATCTCTGGCTCCTGTGGGTATATCATTCGCCTGCTAACCACCCCCAATTCCATTCAGCTGTGTGGAATTACTTCCCTTTTGAAACAAACAAAGTAACAGAGAGAGATTTACCACACCTAACCTGGGGGTGTCTCCTTTGACACACCCTCAACCCTGAGGAACCAAACAGAGCTCTCTGGCCACACCCATCTCAAGGCTCTAGGGCTCCATCAAAAGCAGACAGTCCACTTATCTAGAGTCATAGTATAACAAGAAAAAACACCACAGGGAAGAAACCAATATGCCAAACAACAAATGCAAAAACCGAGGTAATAAGAACAAGGAAGACACTATGGCGTCCCCAAATGAAAAAGACACCCTAATTCAAGTTTACAAAGATGATGAGATAGAAGAAATGCAAGAAGCAGATCTCAAAAAATTGATAAGAACACTAAGAAGTACTCAAAAACAAATTCTTGAACTACAGAAATCCTTAATGGACAAGGTAGAAAATCTCTCTCGTGAAGATGAAATATTAAGGAGGAATCAAGCTGAAATGAAACAACTAGTAGAACATGAAACTGTGCTAGTGACGAGAAATCATAATGAAGTGAAGAATTCAATAGATCAAATGAAAAACACATTAGAGAGCCTTACAAACAGAATGGGTGAGGCAGAAGAGAGAATATCAGACTTAGAAGACAGAGCACAGGAAATCTTTACTTAGTATATGCTGAATCAATCTTCTGTATATAAAGATAATTGCAAATGATTAAAAAATCTTGGTGTTAACTTGGAAATTGCATAGAAAATTAATCAATTAAAAATATATATCACGTAGGATCTCTGTCCTTAATGTGCTATACATTGTGAATTAATACTATAAATAGTACTCCAACAGTATTTTTCACTTTGTGTTGCTATGTGAGGGCAAACTGTTGAAATCTTTACTTAATATATAGTTAACTGATCTTCTGTATATAAAGAGAATTGAAAATGAAAAAAAAGTTTTATAAATATTTAAGTGGAATTATATATTAGTATTAATCCCAACATTGAAACATGAGAATCAATGCAAACCTGCAATCGCATATAACTTACTAAAAAGTGAGATTTTTCATAAGATTCAAATTATGGATGAAATGTAGAAATTAGAAAAAGTTCAGAGCAATTCACAGGAAGTCATACTTTTTGGCAAAAAATGCAGAGAATGTTCAGTGTGAAATGTTAACAAAGTTCAGTGAAGAGGAGAAAGGACAACAAAGTGTTATAATTTGGGTTTATATCACCTAGAAGTCCTAATTCTATTATTTTTACTTGTTGAACTTAACTATAAATAATCACTATGTTCAGTGATTATAAATTGAATTAAAAGTATGTTATAAAAAATTAAAAGTAAAAAAAGAAAGGAATAAAGGAAGAGGGAGGGAGGGAAGTGTCATGATCTTAGAATTGTATCTTTGAAATACACAATATAAGTCCTCTTTATATTAATAATAAAACAGGAAAAACATAAGCCCCTAATCAAATGCTTATTTTCAAATCAAATATAATTTTTAAAGATTTATTTATCTATTTGAAAACCAGAGTTAAATAGAGAGAAAAGGAGAGGCAGAGAGAGCGAGAGAATGAGAGAGAGAGCGAGAGAGAGAGCAAGAGAGTGAGAGAGAGAGAGCGAGAGAGAGAGAGAGGTCTTCCATCTGGTGGTTCACTCCTCAGCTGGATGCAACGGCTGTAGCTGTGCTGATATGAACTCAGGAGCCGGGAGATTCCTCCGAGTCTCCCACGAAGGTGCAGGGGCCCAAAGACTTGGGCTATCTTCCACTGCATTCCCAAACCATAGCAGAAAGCTGAACTGGAAGAGGAGCAGCCAGGACTCAAAATGACATCCATATGGGATGCCGGCACTGTAGGCAGTGGCACCACCCAGTACACCACAGTGCTGGCCCCCAAAGTAAATATAATTTAACAAGGCTTCTTTCACAGGAGCTGATACATCAGGAAGCACCTGGGTCCTGGCTTTGGATTGGCATAGCTCCAGCTGTAGCAGCCATTTGGGGAGTGAACCACTGGAAGGATGACCTTTCTGTTTCTCTCTCTCACTGTCAACTCCATCTGTCAAATAAACAACAAAAAAAAATAAAAGATACCATCTTGGTGATACTGCATTCAAAATTCATGCATTCCCAGTTTGCACTGCAGAATGTAAGAGCTCATAGGGATATTATAAATTTTCATGCTATCAGCTTTCTTCCAAAGGCAAAGTGCATGAAAGCATGGTGTTCTCTGGGTGCAGAATAACAGAATTCATCTATCTTTAGAGCAATCTTTTTTTTTATCCAGTAACATTCTCTTCAAAGGCCTCCCTTGGAGAGAATATCTCAGCCTCACTCAAACAGACGCAATTGACAGTCATGACTCTTTTGGCTTTCAGATCACCTATGGCCCTTTCGATCCTCTGCTAAGTGATAAAGACCAGTTTCCCTCACTCTATCAGATGGCCACCAGTGACAGCTCTGTGGCTCATGGAATGATCTCCTTGTTGCTGCATTTTGGCTGGACTTGGGTGGCACTCTTTGTGTCTGATGATATGAAAGGAGAGCAGTTCCTTCGGTACTTCAAGGCAGAGATGGTAAAGAAAGGTCTCTGTGTGGCTTTTACAAACAAGCACCCTCCACTAAGAGACTGTATGCCTCCACTGATATCACTTTCATGACTGGGATCAGCCTTTCTTCTGCAAATGTGCACATACTCTATGGTGAAGTAAGGAGCCTCATCAATGTGGACTTTGCAGGAGAATACTTTTTAACTATGGGCAAGGTGTGGATCATGGTAGCAAAGTGGAACATCGTTGTGCATGAGACATACCGTGCTCTGCACTCTTTCCATGGAGGCTTCTCATTTTCACAGCACAAGGGGGAAATCCCTGGCCTCCAACATTTTCTCAAGACAGTGGACCCTTCCCACTACCCAGAAGACTTTTACATTGTTAAACTATGGTTTCACATTTCCACCTGCCTACCTTCTGGGTCACTATGTGGAGAAATAGGAGACTGCCCACCAAACACTTCCTTAGAGTTTTCCCCGGGAGACATCGACATAATGACCATTTCTGACTCTAGCTATTTCATCTACAATGCTGTGTATGCAGTGGCCCATGCCCTTCATAAGATGTTTCTAGAGAAAGTAGAAATGAGATCTCTAGGAGATGCAGCTCAACTTAAGCTTCTTCCCTGGCAGGTAAACCTCCTCCAGAGCAGGGTGGGCATGGAGCCACTAATGACATTTACACATTTTTTACAGAAGTAGAACTCCATGGTTTTTGTCATATACTTCCAAATAAAATGTAAAAAGTTTATCAAATCCACAACTAATAGTGTATAGGAGAGACAGAGTAAGGAGAAACCCATATGGTACCTATTGTTAGCATTGTTGAGGTATAAAATTTTATGAATATAGAATCGAACATATATTACACATAATTTGTCTTACGTTGGATACATAGGGACCTCTAGACATGTTTAGTTTTAGAAAAGTATATATCTTTAACATAAACTAGTCTTATATGTCAAATTTTCAAAACACTCATAATCTGACTGCTAAGTTTACTTTGTTGATTCCTAGAAAGAGCTCAGGTAAGAGCACAATTTGTTACTATAAAAAAAGTCATCTTTCAGCACAGCCATCCATGGTAGACCCATGTTGAAGTACAAAGCTTAGCTTCCATAAAGCCCCAATTAAACCTCCTTCCTGGTCAAGGATACATCAGAGTTCATGCCTAAGCCACCTAATATAATTTACTGATTGTATTAAATCACTTCCCATCATTGTAATCAGGCAATGGTAGAATGGTTCTCTTCACTTGAACCCATGAGATGATGACCACTCAAACCCTGCAAGTCTCTCTGAGGAAGAATCCCTGAGGATAGGGAGCCTGGGAATTGAATTCTTTTTGCACATGCACTGCTACAGCATCTCTAACTGAATTCCATTTCTGGGATTTCTTCATCTCATTATCTTCACAGCCTAGTATTGACGTGTTGTGCTCTTTTGGGGGTGTCATGTCATCTTCCTTATTCTCTATCTTGAATCTGTTCATTTGTTTTTCAGCTTTTGTAGAGATATTTGTTTATTATTTTGTTATTTCACTGTGGTGGCTTTCACTTTGGACTATGTGTGTATTAGTTGAGTGTCTGCTTTCTGGGGCTACCTAGAGCTATGTGGTTGGTGTGGCCAAGAAGCACTTTTCAATGTTCCAGTGTGAGAGCTGTATCTGCAGTGACACAGCCAGGTTTGGCATAGTAAATGTCTCTCTCTCTCTCTCTCTTTGATCAGAGGGAAGGTTTGTTCTTGTGTGTTGGTGTAGACTCAGTTGAGCTCCTTTCCTCAAAGGATGCCAGTACCTGGGTGCTAGCCTCAGTGTGTATATTATTTGTCTGCTGTGCCACAAGGACCACGCAGAGAATCTGTGCCGCCTCAGTGTAAGCTCAGATTGCCAGCAATATCCCTCACCAGGTAACCAGGCAGCCTTGATCATGTGGAGCCCACTACAGTGACTGTCCAATGTCCCAGTCGCAACCTGAGTCCTCCAATGCAGCCTCAGTGTTTTCAAATCCCAGCACACAAGCCTCCCACAGAGTCATGAGCACTCAGTCCCCTGTCTGTTCTCCTCACCAGAGTCAGGAGTCTCTACTTGGCTGTTTGCTGGTACAGCTTTTATGTATGTCCAAAATGATGCTTGCTCTCTGTCAGCTTCTTATAGGATGCAGTTGCAGGGTGATTGGGGAGAGAGAAAATGTGCTCCACCTTTGTTTTTTCTCCTGTAGTTTGGCATGTACACTATCCCCCATGGGGCTCCAAGCTGGACTCCCTCTAAGCTCTTCCTGCAGCTTCTCACCAATGGCTTGGGCTGCTGCAGTTTGGTCTCATCTCAGTCTCCGGTGCTGGTGCAGAGGCTCTCAGCTGCTGGGGTCCTGAGTTGTGAATGTCCATATAGGTCCACCATGTCCCTCCAATTTGTGTAGAGTTTCCTCTGCTGTTTTCCTCCTAACTCTTCACTGAGCCTGCAGTCTTTTCACTTTTTCTTAAACTATGTTCTCCTAGACTAGAGCAGCAACCACCCTCCCTTCTCCACCATCTTAATCCCATCTCTAGCACGTATAACTTGAATGCTGTCCTTCTTACAATTATGTTTGTCCTTTAGCTTCACCCACTTCTGAAGAAAATCCAATTTAGGAACAGTGCTGGATATGACATATCGTTCCATGAAACAAGGCACGATGTGGTACAATATGATATCCAGAATATTGTGAATTTTCCTGTGGGCCTTGGGTTGATGGTCAACATTGGAAAGTTTTTCTCTAAGAGTGCACATGAACAAGTCTTGGTCATCAATGAAGAGATTATAGAATGGCCTATTGCATTCAAAGAGGTATGGATCCCTTTCAATTTCACAGACCTACATGGAGTAGATTAAGTATGAAGACTTTACATAAGCATCAGAGCCTCATGTCATAGCATGGGTTCCCAATACATAGTAATTCATATATATATTCTCGGTAATGCACGTTAAAAGAGCTGCTTGGGTAATCTTATTTATTTTTGATTTGAGCATATATATTTATGCAGATATTGAGTGAATAGAATAAAGGGTAATTAATGAAAGAAATAAGGAGATCAGTGTATAGACACATAAATTCTAAGTATATCTATGTATTCTGAAGGCCTTAATCACATATGGTGGGAGCCTTTATGTTTTGATACATGATGAACACAGTGGATCATGGGTTGACTTATCATTCACCTCTTTGTAGATCGCATTTTTTTTTTTTGCATTTTGCATGCTACTCAATCTTCCACATTTTATTCTTCATAACATCTTGAGATACTGACATTAATTTGTGTTGTTTCCAAAATATGATATTTTTGCATGACCTATAAATTACAACAATGCATTGCACCCAAGTGATGTGTTTATCTCTGAAATTAACGGCCTGCTGCCTGGAGAATATCAGAAATGTACTAAATACAATTATTGTTTCATCACACACTCTTTTTTTTTTGACAGGCAGAGTGGACAGTGAGAGAGAGAGACAGAGAGAAAGGTCTTCCTTTGCCGTTGGTTCATCCGCCAATGGCCGCCGTGTCATCACACATTCTAATCACTTCTATGTTGACCTGCTTTTTTCAGTTACTCTCAGTAGTGTGCCTCCTTATCATGTCTTCTGTTTCTTTTATCTGTGATGTAAAATATTCTAATCAACTAAGTATGAGTTCATCAACGAATTCTCAGACATTCTAGTTTTCAGAACCATTGCCGTATGGAAAACCACATTAAACATATTTTGCATGTAGTGGTTCAATAAGAAGAGAGAAATGGCAGGGGATGTTAGCTGGTGATGTGTGAAATAACAGAGATTAACTGCATTTGTAATATTTGCTACATGTTGATAAAGTACAGTGATGACCACAGAAGCTCCAAATCACTCTGCCTAGTGATGACATGGCAGGTGTAGGAGGAGACACAGTGATGACCTTCAACTGAAGGTCACATATTATTTTTCTTTTCTTTTCTTTTTTTTTTACAGGCAGAGTTAGACAGTGAGAGAGAGAGAGACAGAGAGAAAGTTCAAACTTCCATTGGTTCACCCTCCCCAAAATGTCCGCTATGGCTGATGCACCACGCTGCACCAGATCTGAATTCAAGAGCTAGGTGCTTCTTCCTGGTCTCCCATGCAGGTGCAGAGCCCAAGCACTTGGGCCATCCTCCACTGCCTTCCAGGGCCACAGCAGAGAGCTGGCTGGAAGAGGTGCAACCGTGACAGTACTGGCACCCCAACCAGGACTAGAACCCAGAGTACTGGCGCCGCAGGCAGGAGATTAGCCTAGTGAGCTGCAGCACTGGCCAGGTCATATTTTCTGTTGTGTGTGTGGGGGGGGAAGTATTGAAATTCCATTAAAGTGGCAATAATATGCAAAATCAAGATGAATGTTTCTCTTTTCCTTTCAGACTCCTCAATCTGTGTGTAGCCAGAGCTGTGGCCCAGGATTCAGGAAAGTGCCACAGGAAGGAAGACCTGTCTGCTGCTATACTTGCACTTTTTGCACAGCCAAAGACATTTCCAGTCAGACATGTAGAAACCATATCCATTCCTACTGATAACTCCATTGTCATAATTATACTACTCAGCCAAAGAAGGAATGAAATCCAGTCTTTTGCAGCAACATTGATGCCACTGGAAGACATTATGCTTAGTGAAATAATTCAGTTTCCAAATGACAAATATCATCATATGTTTTCTTTGATATATAGTAGTTAATATAGAGTACAAAAATGCATTGTATAAGAATGAAACTGACTTCTTAGGATTTCATTATGTTTTTAGCTCTTTTCTATACCCCTGTGGAACAGTGTGCTGTTTCTACATTTTACTTCTGGAATATTAGGCTAATGGTGCATTAAGCCTGTGGTTATAAAGCAATTGAATTTGTATTATTGTACAAGTTAATTGAAAACTAAAAAAGTAGGAAGGAGGAGTATTCTGGGAGGGAAGGGAGGAGGGAAATATGGTTACCATCTTAGAGTTGTTTCTATGAAATATATGAAATCTTTTCTCTTTACATTGATAAAAATTTTAAAAAAAAGGAAAAGTAATCCAAGAATATTTGTAATGAGCTTGCAGTCAATCCTTGTTATGAATACATATAATCACTCGCTATCTCCACATATCTATTTTATGATTGCTATGTCTACCACATTATGTGTAGGCTGGTGTCTGGTGGTGCTCATCTTATTAGGCTCAACTGTGCTATTGATTTGACAAGACAACTTATATTACCCTCCAGTTCTGGGAGAGCAGTCCTGATCTGAGATCTTCTAGTCACCATGCTTAAATCCAAGCAAGACATGTAAAAAAACATCACCACCAAGGTTTGTTATACTTGCTTAGATGAGCAAATCCATGTATTTTCATGCACAAATACAATGTACAAGGCTGGTGCAAGTTGATAGAGAAGTCTTATTATTTTTGTGACATATCTTTAATATTGTGCAGTGTGAAATATGAAGACACAATATCATAATACAGGATGCAGTTTGTCATCATTAAACAATTAATATTTAAGAAATTATCTATCAAAGACAAATATATCAAATTATGTGAACTGGATAATCACTACGTAGAAAATGCTTCCATTATTCCAAATACAGACTAGATAATAGTTTCTATTACTCCAAAAATAATCCTTCAATGACCATGAATGCAGCAGTAGAAATCACTTAATTTTGTACACTTTAGAGAGGGAGTAGATTTTTCAGGTGTAAAGATTATAACAAAACAACTTATCAGAATGATGCGCAACACCCATTAAGTATGTGAAACAAGAAAGAAAAATAAATTGTAGCACATCACATGGGTGCTTGTGTGTGCCCAGAATGTCTGAGACAAAAGCCAGGAGCACCTGTTGATTTTAGGAAGAGAGCATTCTCCCTGGATTGGGAATGCAGACTTACTCTTGGTATATATTAGAGGATGTCTGTAAAAAAGAGGCATTGCAAAGGTGGCCACTTTCCTAAACAGAACAAGTTAGCGATTCAGTGTCAGTGCTGAGTCTGTCTTTTTCCTCAGATGCAGAGCAGTGTATCCCGTGTGCAGATCACGAGTACCCAAACATGGAGAGAAACCGCTGCCTCCCCAAGCTGGTGACCTTCTTAGCCTTTGAGGATGCCCTGGGGATGGCTCTGGCCTGTGTGGCTCTTTGTTTCTCTGTCCTCACAGCTGCAGTCTTCTGTGTCTTTGTGAAGCAACGAGACACTCCCATCGTCAAGGCCAATAACAGGACCCTCAGCTACATCCTGCTCATTGCCCTCCTCCTGTGCTTCCTCTGCTCCTTACTCTTCCTTGGTCGTCCCAACACAGCCACCTGCCTCCTCCAGCAAATAACATTTGGCCTTGTGTTCACAGTAGCTGTTTCTGCCGTGCTGGCCAAGACCATCACTGTGATTCTGGCCTTCAAGTTTACAAAACCGGGAAGAACTACCAGGCGATTGCTGGTATCAGGAGCTTCTAACTCTGTCATCCCTATCTGTTTCCTGATCCAACTAGCTCTCTGTGGCATCTGGCTTGGAACTTCTCCTCCCTTTATTGACACAGATGAACACTCTGAGCATGGCCACATCATCCTGCTGTGCAACAAGGGTTCTGCTACTGCCTTCTACTGTGTCCTGGGCTACCTGGGCTCCTTGGCCCTGGCCAGCTTCACTGTGGCTTTCCTAGCCAGGAATCTGCCTGACACCTTCAATGAAGCCAAGTTCCTGACGTTCAGCATGCTGGTGTTCTGCAGTGTCTGGGTGACCTTCCTGGCTGTGTACCACAGCACCAAGGGGAAGGTCATGGTGGCTGTGGAGGTCTTCTCCATCTTGGCCTCCAGTGCAGGGCTCCTGGGCTGCATCTTCCTCCCCAAGTGCTACATTATTCTCTTAAGACCAGAAAGGAATTCTTTGAAAGACTTAAAGAAAAGAGCAAGTTCTAAGGGATTCTAAACATTTCCACTTGTTTTCCTGTTGCATTTTCAGAGTTTAGGACCAGGAATCCAGGCTGAGTAGCATTCCTGATATATGAAGGAGCTAAAATGGATGTTTTCTTTATTAATGACTCCTTAGTTGGATGTTTAGCCTACCAATCTGAGTGCATGCATGGTGTCTATTTTTGCCCTTGGTTTTGGATCCTGAGCTGGACTTTTGAGTCCTGGGGCCCTGGGAAGGAAGTGGTGAATCTTTTGTAACTTGTCCTGGCATCCATGTGAAAATCTAGGGTCTGTCTCTCTGTTGTTGGCTGTAACCTCAGCCCAGGTACAAGTATTGGGGTTGTAGATGTATGAGGCATCGAATAGGAGGTCTCTGTCTCTCTCACTAACCTTCTGTTTCTCTCCATCTCAGAGTTGTAATGGAGTTTAGGGAAAATTTTAAATTGAGTAAAAATGAATCATGCTGTAAATCAAACCTCTGACGTTCTTCAAGGTGACAACAACAATGTTATTTTTTAAAAGATTATTTATTTATTTACTTATTTGACATGTAGAATTACAGACATTGAGAGGGAGAGACAAAGAGAAAGGTCATCCCTCCATTGGATCACCCCCCAAATGGCTACTACCGTTGGAGCTAGCCAAATCCACAGCCAGGAGCCAGGTGATTCTTCCTGGTTTCCCATGCAGGTGCAGGGTCCAAGCAATTGGGCCATCCTCCACTACACTCCTGGGCCACAGCAGAGAGCTGGACTGGAATAGGAGCACCTGGGACTAGAACCTGGTGTCCATATGGGATGCTGGTTCCACAGGTTGAGGATTAACCAAGTGAGCCACAATGCTGGTCCCCCTTCAGTTTCTGTAAATTTACCTTTTCTGAATAATTCTGAGAAGTGGCAATAATCTATATGTGTTCTGATTGTTGTTCTTTTTAGTATTTTCTTTTTTTTACTTAATACCATTGGTTGAACTCTTTACTTAACACAATTATCATTAAGTATTTAAATTCTATTGAAAATTGATCCCTGTTAAAAATAAGAATGAGAATAAGATAGGAAAGTATGTACAGTTCAGCACACTTTCCTTGGACTTTCCCCTAAGGGTAAAGCTAAAAACTTGCCTTAGGACTTCAACTCCCATTAAGTTTGCAGATACCAATGCCATCTTACTAGTTAAAGTGGTCAGTTTAACTTCATAATTGATCATAAAGATAGGATTACATGTCAAATGGATCACATAAATAAGACCAAGTATCTGCTAATAACAAGAGATGGAATTAAAAAGGAAAGAATGATCCAACATGGGAAGCAGGCCTCACCACAGATTCATAGAATGGCAGATGTCCTAAACCACACCCTTGCCTCAGAATCAGCCATTAATGCATTTATATCTGGCTAAAAAGCCCAGGAGATTTTCTCAAGCATGAAAGGCAAGGCACTGTGGCAAACAAACCATGTAAATGAAAGATTTCTGTGAGTGAGATCCCAGAGGAAAGCACGGGCCATCAAAGAAGGAGGTACCTTTCTCTCAAGGGAGGTGTGCACTTCCATTTTGATTATGGCCTTATCTAAGTAAGGTCGGAGTTTGTGAACTCTAGAGGCTTCCATAGCCTTGGAAGCTCATGGCAAGTGCCTTGGGTGATGACTGATGTCATAAATAGGAGTATCAATTGTTAAGTGAACAATAGGAGTCACAGGGCACTTGCTCCCCATGTAGGCTCTCCATCCTTAAAGTACTGTACTAGGAGAATTAATAGTAAAATTACTCTTTAAAGAGTACTTTATACTTTGTGTGTGTGTGTGTGCGTGTGTGTGTGGGTGCAAACTTGAAATCTTTACTTGGTATAGAGTTGATCTTCTGTATATAAAGATAATTGTAAACAAATCTTGATATAGAATGGGGTGGTAGAGGGAGTAGGAGCAGGGATGGTTTGTGGATGGGAGGTAGGGTGTGGGTGCAAGAACTGTTATAATCCAAAAGTTGTACTTTGGAAATCTATATTTATTAAATTAAAAGCTTTCTAGTCCATATGTGGTCCTGCCATTTTCCCAAACTAATTCTCAGATATGCTTTGAACTTCCTGTGATCTTTTCCTGGGAGGTGTTCTTCCTTTACCATCTTTTACATTGATGACCCTGTTTCTGTGTTTCTGTGTGTAACACATCTTTAAGCATCTTTTGCAGGGTTGTATGTGTGTTGACAAATTCTTTCAATTTCTCTTTGCTATGAAAGGTCTTTATTTCACCTTCATTCGCCCAATGAGAGCTATCAGTGTGCTCCCTCCCTATTCTACCATCTTGGAGGACCTCCAAGAAATATTTTTTTTGTAATGCTATGTTCTTAATTTGGGTGTTGGTTATGAGTGTCATAAGATGACCAAAACTCATCTATTTGTAGATTTATGTGCATTTCATAGCATGTATACCATTTTAAAATATTTTATCATGTCCCATAGCAAGAAAAGTATTTTAAAATGTTCCATATCAAATCCTCCTCACACAGATAACAATTACATATGTATCTACGTCAAATGTGTTATGAAAGAAACCACTTTGCATTGCACCTGATCATGCTAATTTCAACATGAAACATGGTCATGTGGTACTGCAATAAAAATACCTGAGGATGCGAACAGGTATTCACTGCATGTCCTGTTCTGGGAAATGCTACCTGCCATGGAAGAATCCTAGGTTGAGATGCATCTCCTGGAGATCCCTTTTCTATTTGCTCTGAAAGCATCTTATGGAGGGCATGGGCCACTGCATACACAGCTTTGTCGATGAAATAGCTGGAGTCAGATATGGTCAGCATGTCAATGTGTCCTGGGAAAAACTCAAAGGAAGCATTTGGTGGGCAGACTCCAATTGTTCCACAAAGTGACCCAGGAGGTAAGCAGTGAAAAGCATGAAGCCATAGTTGACTGAGGAAGAAATCTTCTGGGTAGTAGGAAGGGTCCAGTGTCTTGACAAAGTGGTTGAGGCCAGGGATTTCCCCCTTGTGGTGTGAAAACGAGAGGCCTCCATGGAAAGAGTGCAGCATGTGGTGTGTCTCCTTCACAACAATCTCCCACTTTGCAGCCATGATCCACACCTTGCCTAGGGTTAAATAGAATTCCCTTAGAAATGCCATGTTATGGAGGCTCTTTCCATCACCATATAGAATATGCACATTTTAGATGAAATTTGAAGCCCTGCTAGAAAGGATATTTCAGTTTCTTCATACCTTGATTTAGTATCCGGGAGCTTTACCTAATAGGCCAAGCTGACACCTTTGTTTACCATGTCAGTTTGAATATCCTGAAGGAACTGCTCTCCTTTCATATCATTAGATACAAAGATCACCACCCAAATCTAACCAAAATGTAGCAGCAAGGAGAGCATTCCACAGGCCAGAGAGCTGTCACTGGTGGCCATCTGATAGAGTGATGGTAACTTGTTTCTATCACTTAGCATGGCATCAAAAGGGCCATATGTGATCTGAATGGAAAGAAAACCATCATGATCTGACTTTTGTGGGATATGAGTTTTCTGTTTTAGCAAGTGAGAACAAAAAGTGATTTCCAGAGTAGACATGACCAAGTTCTATCATCTAGGTTCAGAGAAGCCCAAGCTTCAATGTCTATTGCTTTAGGAGAAGAAATGTAAATCTTCATTCATAACATGAAAGTATGTAAGATATCCAAGTATGTTCATGTCCAGTTGTGGGGAGAAGGAGGCATGGATTTTGGATGCAGCCTCACCAGGACATTGGTTTTCCCACCTCTCACCCCATATCACATGTGGAGAACAGCTCCCACTGCAAGTGGTATTAGATGTTACCTCAGGGACAAACAACTGTTTCATGTGTTGATCTCTTAATACTTTGAATTTCATTTGTTTTCAGAGCATAACCTAAATTGTTTTGAAGAATACAATCACCTACCATCGCTGCATTTTTGAAAATTGCTTTTCAAACCAGAATTCTCCTATGCTATTGCACTCTGAGTTTGTTGGTAATGTGTGCAGATTGCTACCTGTTTCAAGTGGTTTTCCTTTAAGAATCCTGGAATTGCGAATGCATCTCCTGGTAGTCTGCTTTATTGGATCATGTGATTGGGTTCCTGACACCTACTTGGGAGATTTGAATTGAGTGCTAGACTCCTAGGCTTCACAATGGCTAGTCAGCACCGGCTCCACAGTTGGTATTTGGTGACTAAACCAGTGAATGTGTGTACACTGTCTGCCTCTCTTTCATTCTCAGCCCATCAAACACACACTAAGATTTAAATCTCTGAGTTTCACAGGGAAAGTGAAGAGTCTTGTCACTGTACACATTGTGGAAAAGTGCTTCTTTACGTGGGGAAGGTGTGGATCGTGGCAGCCACATGAGGCATTGTTGTGGATGAGGGAGTCCCCTTGCTGCTCTGTGTTGTTCTATTCACAGATAAGATCACATTTCATATGCCCAGTGCTTTAAGGAGAGTGAATTACCACTCTTAGCATAGAGGAAAATATGCATGATCTCCATGAACTCTGTATGCTTTGCAATTCCAACTGATGAGGCATGAACTTTGGATGTAGCATCATCAGGACAGTGGTATTTTCCTCCTTTTCTCCCCAAGTCTCTGAGGAGCACAATCCCTTCTCTCAGCAACCACTGTTATGTGTTTACTCTGAGACTAATGTAAATCTTTATTGCATTGATATCTTACAACTTTGAATTTCATGTGTTACCATAGTATATCCTGAGTTACCTTGGAAATACAATCAATTTCCATCCCAGAATCCTCCAAAGCTACTGTGTTCTGTTGTTGGCAGTGATATTACCTGATGGTGATTTGTTTGAAATGGTCCTTCCATTATGAATCTCTGAGATATTAATGCAGACCATTGGAGGCAGCAGAAATGGCACAAGTAGTTGGATTTCTGTCATGTAGATGGGGGACCTTGATTGAGTTCCTGACTCTTGCTGTCTGGTTAAAGCCAACTGGGCTTATTCTATGAAGATCTTCAAATGAGTTTGTTTTCATTCATTTATTTATTTACTTATTTATTTAGTTATTTTTAAGGGAAAGAGTGAATTGGAGGAAGCCTGACAGACTAGAGGGAAGGGTAAAAGAAGGACAATAGGGAGGAGCATGTAAGTGACAGAGAGAGAGAGAGAGAGAGAGAGAGAGAGAGAGAGAGAAGAGGAGAGGAGATATTGAGAGAGAGAGAAAGAGAGAGAGATCAGGAAATGGAGAGAAAGAGAGCCACGTGTTGAAGGACAGGTCCTCCAAAAATTTTCCTGGGGGATGGGCAGGGAAGTAGGAGCAGGGATTCCCATTAGGAAAGGGGTGGAGCTGACATTGGTGGTTAGGCCATGTGGTCACATGGCTTCCAGCAATGTTGGTGGGGGCTAGAGCCTAGGATAGTGTCCAGGTGTAGATCACGCCATAGATAAGAATGTGGCATTTTACTGACATTAACCACCTTTTGTTTTTTATAAAACAAGGGTTGCATGAGATTACATTCACCCCAAAAGTCCAGGAAGGGTAGAGGGTTCATATTCTGTGTTTAAAGTTACTTTCTGCTGACATGGAGCAATGAGGTACTCTCTTCTTCATGGAGTGATGTCTCAAGCCACTGTCTCCTAGGTGTGGAGTTGAGTATATCCCTGTAGCAGCATTTGGTTGACCACCTTGATGGTGAAGGCCTTGGTTCATTCCATTATCACTTCCTGTAAACAATGTAAACATTATCACTTCCTGTAAACAGCAGAAAGTTAGTAAAATGCCACAGTCTTACCTATGGATTGATCTACACCTGGACACCTTCCTAAGCTCTAGCCCCTGCTGACATTGCTGGAAGCCAGGTGACCACATCACATGGCCCAACCAGAAGACACAGACATGGTAGAATAACAGACAGGATGAGAAAAGCAACTATTGATCCTAAGAGTGGCATTAACTAAATAATGTGAGGATCTCATAGAGGAGAGGAAATGAGGGGTTGTGTCTCTGGACCCTTGTGAGAACTGTTTGATGGGTATGGTTTAAAGCTGACCCAGCCAAGACTGGGAGAAAAGCTATTCATCTTTTTTGGGTAGAGGGGTTTGTAAAGAATTTCTGAAAAAACATTCAACATTAAGTGGGTTAGAGGATCATCAATACACACAGATCAGGAGTAGAGCCATTGATGTTAGAGTAGAGGCTATGATCACAAAGGAATGAGGCCCCAGATGAGCTAGATATGATCTAGAACAAAAGAACAAAAGACAAAAGTTCTCATTATTGGAGAACCTAAGAAAGGTGCTTTCAAAGTCACACATAAGTGCTCCAATTGGGAGGCAAATAGAAACTGACTGAAGGGGCCTGATAATAATATGGTGGGCTTGAAGGGCTTGTCAGTTATGAGGTCCAGACCTATCTCTTCCCATGGGGTATATCCTAAGGGAGGCATGAACCTCCTGGGGAAGTCATCCTGTTGACTTCCATTACCTACCTGGCCTGGGAAGAGAGCTGGCCAGGTTAAGGCAGGTGGCATCTTTAACAGGAAATTTACAGTCCTGCCTGCAATATTGCTGACCTTACTTGGCCATCCCCTCAGCAGTGGTGGTTATTCTGGAAGCTGGCCTGAGTGAAGGGCTTTCAGCTTAGAGTCAGAAAGATCTGTGGCTCTGAGAGTGGCGGCAAGATGGCGCAATAGGAAGGCAGCACACTGATAGTCTGGGGAGAGACAGTTTAATAAAAGTGGAGATACTGCAGGTTCAAGGAAGAGTAGGGGAAGGAACAGCAGAGGAAACTCTACCAGAACTAGTGATTCACAGTGGACCTTCGAGGAGAGCATGGGAGCCCGCATTCAGGACACCAGTGGCAGACTCAATGCACTAGCATTGGAACGTGAGGTGAGCTGAACCTCAATAGCAGAAGACACCAGCTGGGAAGCAGAAAGAGGAGACTAGAGCGAACAAGGCTTGAAACCCTGTGGGGAAAAGTTCACCAGGCTAACTAGAAGAGAGAGAGAAAGAAAAAAGTGACCGATACGGACACGAGTTTCTTTCTCTCTGCCCACCTCTCAAAGGTGAGCAAGACAAAGAGCAGGCGCCATTTTGGACATACGTCATAAGCAGGGCGACATCGGGTCGGCAACAGCCCCACGCCTAGCAGAAAACCCTGACTCTGGGTGGGAGGGGTTAAATAACAGGAGATTAGAACCTAATGAATGTGTGGTGCTAATGAACTGAGACTGTGAAAAATGAGACTGTGGGGGAGAGAACTCATGGAATTCACCACGTGAGTACTCTCCAGAGACGCTACAGTTCAGTAGCCTTGGTAGCCCAGTGGTGAGACTGCAGGAGAATTTGAACCCACACTGAATGCTGCAGAGATAACCCTGTGTTCCTTGGGAAAGAGCTACCGATCTCTGGCTCCTGTGGGTATATCATTCGCCAGCTAACCACCCCCAATTCCATTCAGCTGTGTGGAATTACTTCCCTTTTGAATCAAAAATAAAGAAAGAAACAGAAAGAGATTTACCATGCCTAACCTGGGAGTGTCACCTTTGACAAACCCTCAACCCTGAGGAACCAAACAGAGCTCTCAGGCCACACCCATCTCAAGCCTCTAAGGCTCCATTGAAAGCAGACAGTCTACTTATCTAGAGTCATAGTATAACAAGAAAAAACACCACAGTGAAGAAACCAATATGCCAAACAACAAACGCAAAAACCAAGGTAACAAGAACAAGGAAGACACTATGGTGCCCCCAAATGAAAAAGACACCCAATTCAAGATTACGAAGATGATGAGATAGAAGAAATGCAAGAAGCGGATCTCAAAAAATTGATAAGAACACAAAGAAGTACTCAAAAAACAAATTCTTGGCCGGCGCCGTGGCTCAACAGGCTAATCCTCCGCCTTGCGGCACCGGCACACCGGGTTCTAGTCCTGGTCGGGGCGCCGGATTCTGTCCCGGTTGCCCCTCTTCCAGGCCAGCCCGCTGCTGTGGCCCGGGAGTGCAGTGGAGGATGGCCCAGGTGCTTGGGCCCTGCACCCCATGGGGAGACCAGGAAAAGCACCTGGCTCCTGGCTCCTGCCATCGGACAAGCGCGGTGCGCCGGCCGCAGCGCGCTGACCGCGGCGGCCAATGAAGGGTGAACCAACGGCAAAAGGAAGACCTTTCTCTCTGTCTCTCTCTCTCACTGTCCACTCTGCCTGTCAAAAAAAAAAAAAAACAGATTCTTGAACTACAGAAATCCTTAATGGACAAGGTAGAAAATATCTCTCGTGAACATGAAATATTAAGGGGGAATCAAAATGAAATGAAACAACTAGTAGAACATGAAACTGTTGTTGTACAATGTAATACTTTATCCATGGTAGTATTTTTTTTTTCTTTATCCTAGTACTAGTGGTTGAACTCTGTAATTAACACACAATTATTCTTAGATGTTTAAATTTTAACTGAAAAGTGATCTCTGTGAAATATAAGAGTGGGAATAAGAGAGGGAGGAGATGTAAAACTTGGGACATGCTCAATCGGAATGGCCCCAAATGATGGAGTTAGAATTGTGCCAGGGGTTTCCAATACAATCCCATCAAGGTGGCATGTACCAAGGCCATCTCATTAGTCCAAGTGATCAATTTCAGCTCACAATTGATCACACTGATAGGTCTAAGAGTCAAAGGGATCACACAAACAAGACTAGTGTCTGCTTATACTAACTGATAGAATGAAAAAGGGAGAGAATGATCCAACATGAGAAGCAGGATACACAGCACACTCATAGAATGGCAGATGTCCTAAATAGCACTCTGGCCTCAGAATCAGCCCTTAAGGCATTCGGATCTGGCTCAAGAGCCCATGAGAATATTTTAGGCATGGAAAGCTAAGACACTCTGGAAAAAACAGAAGACCTAAATGAAAGATCTCTGTGAGTGAGATCCCAGTGGAAAGAACGGGGCCATCAAAGGAGGAGGTACCTTTCTCTGAAGGGAGGAGATAACTTCCACTTTGACTATGGCCCTGTGGGAATAAGATCGAAGTCGGCTAACCCTAAAGGCTTCCATAGCCTCGGCAACTCATGACCAGAGCCTAGGGAGATTACTGACGCCATAAACAAGAGTGTCAAATTGTTAAATCAACATCAGGAGTCACTGTGTACTTACGTCTCATGAGGGATCTGTCCTTAATGTGTTATCCAATGTGAAGTGATGCTATTACTAGTACTGAAACAGTATTTTTACACTTTGTGTTTCTGAGTGGGTGCAAACTGATGAAATCCTTTCATAGTATATATTGAATCGATCTTCTTTATATAAAGATAATTGCAAATGATTAAAAAATCTTGGTGTTAAACTGGAAATTGCATAGACAATTAATCAATTTTTTAAAAAAAAAATCATGTAGGATCTCTGTCCTTAATGTGCTGTACATTGTGAATTAATACTATAACTAGTACTCCAACAGTATTATCATTTTGTGTCTCTATGCGAGGGCAAACCGTTGAAATCTTTACGTAATATGTACTAAATTGATCTTCTGTGTATAAAGAGAATTGAAAATGAATCTTGATGTGAACAGAAGGGGAGAGGGAGTGGGAAAGCGGAGGGTGGGGGGAGGGAGGGAAGTTGTGTGTGTGGGGGAGCCATTGTGGTCCATGAGCTGTTCTTTGGAAATTTATATTCTTTAAATAAAAGCTTTATATAAAAAAAAAAAAGAAATCATAAGGAAATGAAGAATTCAATAGATCAAATGAAGAACACATTAGAGAGCCTTACAAATAGAATGGGTGAAGCAGAAGAGAGAATATCAGACTTAGAAGACAGAGCACAGGAAAATATACAGTCAAATCAAAGAAAAGAAGAGGAGGCGGTAGTCACGGCCAAGTGGTTAAGGCGAAGGACTAGAAAAGAAGAGAAAATTAGAAATCTAAAAAATATTGTTGGGAATCTACAGGATACTATTAAAAAACCCAACATTCGAGTTCTAGGAGTTCCTGAAGACAAGGAGAGGGAGAAAGGATTAGAAGGCCTTTTTAGTGAGATAATAGCAGAAAATTTCCCAGTTTTAGAGAAGGACAGAGACATCCTACTACAGGAAGCTCATAGAACCCCTAGTAAACATGACCAAAGGAGATCCTCACCACAACACATTGTAATTAAACTCACCACAGTGAAACAGAAAGAAAAGACCCTAAAATGTGCAAGAGAGAAATATCAGATTACTCTCAGAGGAGCTCCAATTAGACTCACCGCAGACTTCTCATCAGAAACCCTACAAGCTAGAAGGGAATGGCGAGACATAGCCCAGGTACTTAGAGAGAAAAACTGCCAGCCCAGAATATTATATCCTGCCAAGCTCTCATTTGTGAATGAAGATGAAATAAAGATCTTTCACAGCAAACAGAAATTGAAAGAATTTGATGCCACTAGTCCAACCCTGCAAAAGATGCTTAAAGATGTGTTACACACAGAAACACAGAAACAGAGCCATCAACATGAAAGAATGTAAAAGAAGGGAACCTCACAGCAAAAGATCACAGGGAATTCAAAGCATATATTTGGATAAAGAAATTATGGGACATATACTCTATAGAATACTATACAGCAGTCAAAAACAATGAGATCCGGTCATTTGCAACAAGATGGAGGAATCTGGAAAACATCATTCTGAGTGAATTAAGCCAGTCCCAAAGGGACAAATATCATATGTTCTCCCTGATAGGGGACAACTAACTGAGCACCAAAGGGGAAACCTGTTGAAGTGAAAAGGACACTATGAGAAACAGTAACTTGATAAGCTCTTTGGCTGACTGTTGTTGTACAATGTAATACTTTATCCATTTTAGTATTTTTTTATTCTAGTACTATTGTTGAACTCTGTAATTAACAAACAATTAGTCTTAGGTGTTTAAATTTTAACTGAAAAGTGATCCCTGTGAAATATAAGAGTGGGGATAAGAGAGGGAGGAGATGTACAATTTGGGACATGCTCAATCTGATGTGCCCCAAATGATAGAGTTAGAAATGTGCCAGGGAATTCCAATACAATCCCATCAAGGTGGCATGTACCAAGGCCATCTCATTAGTCCAAGTGTCAATTTCAGTTCACAATTGATCACACTGATAGGTCTAAGAGCCAAAGGGATCACAATAAACAAGACTAGTGTCTGCTAATACTAACTGATAGAATCAGAAAAGGAGAGAATGATCCAATATGGGAAGCAAGATACACAGCAGACTCATAGAATGGCAGATGTCCTAAATAGCACTCTGGCCTCAGAATCTGTCCTTAAGGCATTCAGATCTGGCTGAAGAGCCCATGAGAATGCCAAGACACTCTGGAAATAAAGAAGACCTAAATGAAATATCTGTGAGTGAGATGCCAGTGGAAAGAATGGGCCATCAAAGAAGGAGGTACCTTTCTCTGAAGGGAGGAGAGAACCTCCACTTTGACTATGACCCTGTCGGAATAAGATTGAAGTTGGCAAACCCTAAAGGCTTCCATAGCCTTGGCAACTCATGATAAAGCCTAGGGAGATTACTGACGCCATAAACAAGAGTGACAAATTGTTAAATCAACATCAGGAGTCACTGTGTACTTACGTCTCATGAGGGATCTGTCCTTAATGTGTTGTCCAATGTGAAGTAATGCTATAACTAGTACTGAAACAGTATTTTCCACTTTGTGTTTTTGTGTGTGCTCAAACTGATGAAATCTTCACTGAATATATACTAAACTGATCTTCTGTATATAAAGATAGTTAAAAATAAAAAAAGGAAAAAAATAGAAAAAATAAAAAAAAGATCTGTGGCTCTGACCTGGGTGTCCTTCGACTCCAGGACAGTTCCATTTCCAGTGATCCAACTCTTGGCTGGCAGAGCTGCCAGGGCTCTTCATAAGCTGAATTCTGCTGAAGCCCTGGCTTTCCACGTTGAAAGCCACTGCATTGGACTGGTCTGTTGTGTCTTTTGAGGGCAGATCCTTATACAGAGTCACCTTTAATAGGCCTGCCACCTATGTGTGGTGGAATGAGAAAGCCATGCCAAGATGACCACTGGCAAGTGAGTGTTAGTTACTCAGGAATGGTTTCAAAACCCACCTGGCAATAGAGCCTGCCTGGCAGCAGGCTGTGATTGGTTAGGGCATAAATGTCACTTGACTGGATTGGCTGCCTCAGCTATATAAGCTGCTGTACCAACTGAAATAAATGAGTCTGTGGGTTGCTTGCCTCTGGCCCGCTTTCACCCGGCTCCTGGTGTCTGTGTGGTGGCTCTGTACCTCATGCCCACACGAGGCTCCTCAGAATAATTGCACACCTATGTTTACATTGCTTCTGCTACCTACCTTTCTTCTGCCCCTGGCTTTTGCTAAAGCAGACCTGACGATGTAAGGCAAGGGGTGCTCAAGACCCATCTCTAGTATTCATTAGGTGAAACGAGAAGTCTATAGTCACAGGCAGGTTCTGGTAGTCGTTTTTTTTTTTTTATGTAGACAATGCACATGAGGAAAGCTATGTCCTCACTTTAAAATTTTCTCTCCCTTTGTTTGGTCTGTTTCCTGTGCCATGTCAAGGTAAATCTAGCTGTGAAATCATAATTTAAGCTCTCCTTTAGACTATGCTATTATTACAGAAAATGTTAGCCATCCCTTTTATAAGATCTACATTCAAATTGTGCATCTTAGAGAATCCTTCAGTATAGAGTCAGTTTCCCACCTTGAAGAGAATAGAAAAATGAGGGAAGAAGTCAGGCTTAGAATAGAGAAATGAGGGAGTAAGTCCCAGATTGCTTACTTACAATAGCAATATCAAATGAAAACTTAGAAAGCTATTTCAACCATTAGATAACAACTTAGGAAAACATTTACCAGAAGGTCCAATGCCTTTTATAAATTCTAAGAATACATGTATTTGGAAACATCTCTTAAATATCTAACATGGTGTTGCTTGTTTAACCAGCAAACTCCAGCACAAACATATAAAAATATTTTTAGTTTCTTTGTACTGGCAGATTTTAAAAAAATTTGACAGAGATTCAGGTCACATGGATCAAAATATATCTTTGATTAATTTTAGCAGTTTAAATTGATGAGCAATCTTTTTATCTATAAGCCAATTAAAACAAAGCTCTTAATAAATCTTCCCATGCAGACATACAATATGTTCACATGTGTAACATATAAGATAGAACAATAAAGCAGTTTCAGTAACAGCTTCTGAAATCTTTAGGTCTTTTTTATTACCATATACAAAACTGTAGATGTCAAAAGATTAAACTAAAAATTATATCCTCATTAACCAACAAGAGGAACTTGCTTACTCCATTGTTTTTGAAAGCACCTGTATTATTTTACACAACATTTAACCCTTTAGGCCTCTGGGCATTTCTCATTATGATACCCAGCACATCTAGTAACGCAAAATCATTAGACTTTTTAACTTTCAGACATCTATATCAGGCGCATTTTATATTATCAAAACTTAAAATCCAGCACCACTTCACATCTTGACAGTACTTTTGATAAAATCCAAATAGCCAACAGACACATGAAAAAAATGTTCAGGATCACTAGCCATCAGGGAAATGCAAATCTAAACCACAATGAGATTTCACCTCACCCCAGGTAGAATGGCTCTCATACAGAAATTAACAAACAAAAAATGCTGGTGCAATTGTGGGGAAAAAGGAAACCTAATCCACTGTTGGTGGAATGTAAACTGGTAAAACCATTATAGAAGGCAATTTGGAGATACGTCAGAAATCTGAATGTAGTCCTACCATATGACTTAGCCATCGCACTCCTGGGAATTTACCCAAGGGAAATGAAATCAGCGTATGCCAGAGTTATCTGCATTCTCATGTTTATTGTAGCTCAATTCATAATAGCTAAGACATGGAATCAACATAAATGTCCATCAACTAAGATTAGGTAAAGCAGTTTTGGGATATGTACTCTATGGAATACTACAGAGTGGTGAAAAAAAGGTGAAATCTGATCATTTGCAACAAAATGGATGAATCTAGAAAACATCATATTTAGAGAGAAATAAGCCAGTCTCAAAGTGTCAAACACCATATGTTCTCCATGATATGTGATAACTAACAGAGCACCTAAAAGGAAACATGTATAAATGATTTATACAACCTTTGTCTTATCTGTTGAGTAAGAGTTTTTTCATTTTTTAAAATTATTTTTATTTTTTCCTACTTAATACCATTGGTTGAACTCTTTCTTTAACAGAGAATTAAGCATATGTGTATAAAGTCAATGGAAAATAGATCCCTATAAAAAATAAAGGTGGGATAAGAGAGAGAGGAACTATATAGTTTTGCATACATTCCCATGGACTTGCTTCTAAGGGTAAACCTAAATATCTCACCCTGATACTCCAAATCCCATGAAACTGGGTGGTAATAATGCCATCTTACACGTTAAAGTGATCATATTATGTTTAATTGATCATATAGATAGGCTTAAATGTCAGAGGGATTATATAAATATGATCAAGTGTTTGGTTATAACAATAGGGAGAATTAAAATGGAAAGAATGTTACGACATGGGAAGCAGTCCACATAAAAGACTTATAGAATGACAGGCGTCCTACGCAGAAAACAGTGTGTATATTTTCAGGGATAGCCCTATCATATAAAATGATATTGGTATTTATATCTTTCTAGTTAGCTCTGTTTCAGTTTTAAATATCGCTCTTATTTTATATTAAAATATTTCTAGACAGCATTGTGTTTTTTGAGAGGTAGAGAGAAATGGAGAGAGAGAGACAGTTGAGAGACCGACCTTACATTGCTTCACATCTCAGTGCCCACAGTAGCTGAGAGTGAACTGAGGCCAGAGCCAGGAGCAAGGAAAAATGCTGACTGAAAGGGATCCAATATGTCTGAATCATCACCACTCACTGAAAGGGCTTATTTCCTAGGAATCTGGGGTCACGTGTCAGAACCAAATTACAAACCCAAGTAGTGTGATGTGAAACAAGGTGATTTTTTTTGTAAATAAATCCACTTTATTGCAGAATCTATAGCAGAAGCAACAAGAAACTTGAAAATTTAATGGAAAAAAAGATCTGACTTTATAATAGCAACAGAAGTTGTACCTAGAAAAAAAGCTGACAAAAACATACAAGAGTTTTATCACCAAATTAGAAAATGTTTTTGAAGGATATTTAAAAATCAACATAATATTAATACACTGGATGACAGAATTTTATAAAGATGTCATAGCACCCCAGATTGAACCTTTAAATTTAACTCAGCAAAATACCAAAAAAGATTTTCAGTGGAACTCGACAAACTGATACTAAAGTTAGTATAGAAGGGCAAAATAGATAGTGCAATTCTAAAAATGAACAAAGGTACACACCCTTCTACATATCAAAATTTTTATTATGCCACAGTAATTAAGAGTGTGGCATTGGCTCAGAATTGGTTTGATTAGTGTAAAAGGACAAACTGGGGACACATCCATGCATATTTGGAAACTGTATAATCATGGAACAAGATGATCTTAATTGCTAGGCTAGATGCCTCAACAACAATGGTCTTTAGTTTTGCTTATTTTACAATGTTGGAATGCTAATCCCCTTTGATTACAAAGTTGAAAACATGAAGAAATGGATGAGAAAGATTTCAGGATCCCCTAGAATTGCGTTGGTTCTTTAAAGCTTTCAAAGAATTTTGATCAGGTTTTATGAGAATAATGTAGCATTTGGGGAGGAAGATGCAGCCCAGGAGCCCTGCACTGGAGGCCAAGATGGAGAAGACCTCCACAGCCACCATGACCTTCCCCTTGGTGCTGTGATAGACAGGCAGGAAGGTCACCCAGACACTGCAGAACACCAGCATGCTGAATGTCAGAAACTTGGCTTCATTGAAAGTGTCAGGCAGGTTCCTGGCTAGGAAAGCCACAGTGAAGCTGGCCAGGGCCAAGGAGCCCAGGTAGCCCAACACACAATAGAAGAGAGTGACTGAACCCTTATTGCACACCAGGATGATGTGGCTGTGCTCAGATTGTGCATCTAACTCAACAAATGGAGGAGAAGTTACCAACCAGATGGCACAGAGAGCCAATTGGATCAAGGAGCAGATGGGAATGACGAAGTTAGAAACACCTGATACCAATAATCGCCTGATAGTTCTTCCAGGTTTCAGAGCTTTGAAGGCCAGAATCACAGTGATGGTCTTGGCCAGCACGGCAGAAACAGCCACTGTGAACACAAGGCCAAATGTTATTTGCTGGAGGAGGCAGGTGGCTGTGTTGGGACGGCCAAGGAAGAGCAAGGAGCAGAGGAAGCACAGGAGGAGGGCAATGAGCAGGATGTAGCTGAGGGTCCTGTTATTTGCCTTGACAATGGGAGTGTGTTGGTGCTTCACAAAGACCCAGAGGACCACAGCTGTGATAACAGAGAAGCACAGAGCCACACAGGCCAGAGCCATCCCCAAGGCATCCTCAAAGGCTAAGAAGGTCACCAGCTTGGGGATGCAGTGGTTTCTCTCCATGTTTGGGTACTCGTGATCTGCACACGGGATACATTGCTCTGCATCTGTGGAGAAAAGGAAGATTCATGTTTCCACTTCACAATTTGCTCCTTTTTCCCTGTTAAGGAAAATGCTCACCTTTGCAATGTCATGGTGAGTCCAGCCTGCTCTGATGTATACCAGGACATGCTAAAGTATATTTCTGCACTTCTGACCCAGAGAAAATGCTCATGTCTAGGTGTAGGAAACTCATTGAAACAAGCTCCTTAGCACATGGGGCTCTGGAGTTTAATTATGTCACGCAGAGGTATTTCTTTCAGTGTTTTATTTTTTAAAAGTAACGAGTTCCCTGTATTTCATATTGGCATACATTTTCCAAACCCTCATCTCTACTGTCCCCAGTGTTTTTCTCTGGAGAAGCTTGTATTCACATGGATTATAATATTTGTCTGGGATCATCAGGTTTAAGTGTTTTTTTTCAGTATTCACTTGGAGATTACCTATTTAAAATACCTATCACGCCTAGGACATCCATACATCAATCAGTTCCTCTAATTTCCTGGGAGGACTCATCACTCTTTCCGTATAAATGTTGGGATGCTGTGGTTGCATAGAAAAGAATTATTGCTACTAGTGTTTTTATGGTTATATGGGAGTAAGTGATATTTTCATCACAGTATTGAAAGAGAACTTTCCAATAATTTTCACTGAAAGCATGGCTTGTTCATCATTTTAGTCAGGAGAACACCACATGGACACCACATTGCCTCTGTTGAAGTAATACACTTCTGCAGCAGCAGCATGAAAAAAGTCATTAAGAACAGGCCAGTTGGTCAACATGTGTCTCTTTCAATCATATGTCAATTTAATAAACAAAAATAGATTCAGTGTTGTGACATGATATGTAAAGCCACCACCTGCATTGCCAGCATCCCTTATGGACATTGTTTTTTGTTCCAGTAATCCATTTCTAATCCAGCTCCCTGCTAATCGCCTGGAAAAAGCAGCAGAAGATGGCCCAAGTACTTGGGTCCCCTGTACCCATGTGGGAGACCCAAATGAACCTGGTTGCTGGCTTCTGCCTTGCCAAACCTGGTCAATTGTGTATGTCTGGGGTGTTAATAAGTAGATGGAATCTCTCTCTCTTTCTCTCTGTCTCTTCTATAATGCTTTGAAATGAAAAAATATTTTTAAAAGAAAGAAATGATATTAGTTGGCCCACACTTGTAGTATAGTGCTACTCAGGTTTTAAGTTGGTAATCATACAAGCTTCATGGACTGGAGGTGTTATGTTGTTGCATAGTTATTAGGATGTTTTGATTGTGTATTTAACACTTATTTTCTCTTATTCTAGTATAGAAAACAAAAGGACAAAGGGAGGCATTCATTATGTGTACTACACAGCATGCACTATGTAAAAGACCCAGCACAGAAAGTAATACATGATTCTCATCACAATACCTATTAAGTAGCTCCGTGCTCTCAGTTGTGTATGATAAACTTTTGATTTCAAGATTTCTAGAAATCCTTAGGGAGCCTTAATAAACACTCATCTGATATTTTTTGTTCAGATATTATTAGGCTTACTAGATGATCTCAGATTGAGACAGTCTTATCTAGCACTGGATGGAAAAGAAAGATATCAGAGAGAATCAGTGTCAGCATTGAGCTAGACAGGATGAGCACCACCAGACTACTGAGATGGTGAGAGTGAGCACACAACAAGTGTATGGAAAGAGTGAGTGAAAGTGTGCATAGAGAACAATGGGTCACTCTTATCCCATTATAAATATTCTTGGTTTCCTTTTTATCAAGAAATAGTTAAGATGGTGGAGTTTTCATGGTAAGTTACATGTTTTCTACCTGTATGATTAGAAATGTCTCTCTCTGGACAAATAACACAAATGTAGCAGCAGACAGCTCTTCCTTCCTGTGGCATTTTCCTGAATCCTGGACCACACCTCTGGCTGCATAAAGACTGAGGAATCTGAGGGGGAAAGAGAAGTGATGGTCATTGTTTTGCACATCATTAGGCACTGTGATAAGATGTCTCTAGTCTCTGTTTGCCCCATCACTCTGAAGGTCATCACTGTCTTCCCCAGTCTGTGTCTTGTTGATTTTTTCATACATCCAATTTGTAGTTTCTATGATGTTCGTTCCAGGTTTGTCAATTGTCTACCACACATTATGAGGGTACCTGATTGCTGTAATTTTGTTCATCACCAGATCTATGCTTCTAGGCCTTTGTTTCTTTCTACTACATTTCTTCCTTTGAAATATTTAACATTCAGATTATTTTTCTGTAATGTGTATATTTGAGAAAAACTGTATATATTTCAGAAAAAGACAAGGCCACAGAGAAATTATGAGAAAATGTTATAAAAACATGGATTGTACATTAATCCTCTTCTGGACTTCTAGATGCAGGGAGAGTATCAATTTCAAAAAACTAAGAATGCAATTTTCGCTTAAAGTGTGATAGTTACACAAATCACCCACAAAACTCCCTGGGGGATTTCAACAGTAGAATGATTATAAACATTTGACCACAGCTGTGAGATGCTATGCAGAAAAGAAACTGAACTTATTGGTAACCACAATGACAATGAAAATGAGAATGGTTTCTATGAACAGGCAATGGATAAATCAACTTATAATTTAAATATATTAAAATATTAAAATATATGCATTAAAATATATGACTCACCATATTTGTTTAAGATATCACTGTTCTTCTAAATCTATCTATCTATCCATATATATATATAATACATGAAATGAAATTTTTTCACCTTATATAAATAAAAAATTGAAAAAAATAGAATTTCTGTACACATGTATTTAGAAATTTTATGTCTATACACTGATCTCTATCTCCATCAACATTGCTCATTTTTGTCACTCAATGTCTGAATGCATAATTATTTCCAAAGTAAAAACAGCAATAACTAATACACATGTACACTTCTAATACACATTGACTCATATATGTGTAAGGAACACCATATCTTTTGAAGCCAAGATGATAATTGAGAATTGAATCTTATTTAAAATCTCAATCTTGATCTCCTCTCAGAATCCACTCAGACCCTCTTATGTATCCAATATTTCCATGGATCCACACCTTCTTGAACGCTATAGGCCATTCTACCATCTCTTCATTGAGGACCAATTCTTGGTCATGTGCATTCTCAGAGGAGAACTCCCCGATTTTAATCAGCAAACGAAATCCAGCAGGAAAATTCACAATGTTGTGGATATCGTAGTGTGCCATACGGTGTCTTGTTTCATGGAAGGAAACATCCTCCCCAGCACTGTTGGTAAATTGGATTTTCCTCAGGAGTGGATGAAGCTGGAAGGGAGGCAGAATTGGAAAGAGGGAGAACATTTAGATTAGAATTGGGAGGTTCATATGACTGAGAAATCCTTCTTTTGCCTCCTGTCTATCCTCAGAGATTCTATTTGGTGGAGGCTGACTTTTGTCTGAATGATCATTGTATCATATGTTCAAGTGCAGGGAATTCTACCTCCCCTCCCTGTTAAAATGATCAGGATCATTTGAATCCAGAGACATCACAGGATGTGTCCCACAGGTTGGCTGATCATGAAAGATTGGTTAGAGGTTTAGGAAAGCTCATCTTAGTTTTCCAAATGTGAACAACATGGCTTTATATGTGAACTATCTTGATTATTGTAATGGTTCTACAGGTGAGTGCAAACATGTGCACTTTTCAAAATATACTCCCTCCCAAATAGAACGGAATCCTCTCTTAGACAAAATTGGATGTAACTGGAGACCTTTATGCTTATGTTTACTGAGATAAGCCAGTTCAAATTAGAACATATCATTTGTTTTCTGTGATGTGTAGTAGTTACTATAGATGCAAAGAAAAACCCCACCATGTATCAAAATGAAACTGATATCTTGGATTTCATTTTTGCTTATCATTCTTGTATAAGTTCCTGTGGACCACGGTCTTTCTACTTTTAATTTATGAATCATTATGATGACTGTGGCATTACACTTGTGATTATAAAGGAAATGGAAATGATATTTTTGCAAAAATTAAAAAGAAAAGAAGGAGGGGAGAATGAGAGAGGGAGGGAAGGAAGAATGGATATCTTCTTAGAATTGTATCTATGAAGCCGGCAGTGCGGCTCACTAGGCTAATCCTAAACCTTGTGGCGCTGGCACACCAGGTTCTAGTCCTGGTTGGGGCGCCGGATTCTGTCGTGGTTCCCCTCTTCCAGGCCAACTCTCTGCTGTGGCCAGGGAGTGCAGTGGAGGATGGCCCAAGTGCTTGGGCCCTGCACCCCATGGGAGACAAGGTAAGCACCTGGCTCCTGCCATCAGATCAGCACAGTGGGCCGGCCTCAGCACGCCAGCCATGGAGGCCATTGGCAGGTGAACCAATGGCAAAGGAAGACCTTTTTCTCTGTCTCTCTCTCTCAGTATCCACTCTGCCTGTCAAAAAATAAAAAAACAGAGATTTCTATCTATGAAATACATGAAATCTATGATGTTCATATCCATACTTTTTTACTTTAACAAAATTTGGCTGGCCTTGTGATGCAGCATGTAAAGCCGCTGTCCACAGTGCCCAGCATCCCTGTGAGTGCTGGTTAAGTTACTGTTTTTCTACTGCTGATTCAGGTTTCTGCCAAGGTACCTGGGAAAGCATTAGATAATGGCCCAAGTGCTTGGGCCCCCACACTCACATGGAGACCCAGTTGAAGCTCCTGCATCCTGGCTTAGAGTGTTCCCAGTCCTGGCCCTTGCAGCCATTGTAGACTGAATCAGCAGATGCAGGATCTGTCTCCTTTTCTCTTTCTGTCTCTCCCCCTCTTACAGTAACTTTGATTTTCAAATAATGTTTTAGAGTTTAACAAAATTGAATGGAATATCAGTTGAATTCAGTTAAATAAATTAGAAATCCAAGCATAATTTTTCATAAAAAAGTTTCCAGAACCTGACATCCCTGGCTGCTGCTGGAAGTCCAAACTTAAAAAATTTGTATTCTGTTTATGTGTAAATCTATTTGTATAACATTTTCAAGGAAATAATATCAGAAAACTTGCAACAGAGGCAAATTGATAGAAACAACCAAATACAACAAATCCTCAGAAGCCCCAACAAATTAGAGCAGAAGAGAAATTCACTGCAACACATTGTGGCAACACTCAGCTCAGTGAAACACAAAGAGCAAATCCTAAATTGTGCCAGAGAGAAATGACAAATCACATTCAGGAGTAATTTAATCAGATTCACCCCATATTTCCATCACAAACACTACAGGCAAGGAGACAATGCATGATATATTCCAAGTTTTAAAAGACAAACAATGCCAACCTAGAATACTATACCCTGAAAAGTTATCATTTATGAATCAATGGGACATAAAGTTCTTCCAAGATAAACAGAAACTGAAAGTATTTGTATCTTCACATCCAACCCCACAACACTGGCTCAAAGATGTGCTGCACATAGAAATACAGAAACAAAAACTTCATTACAAAAAAACGGAATGTAGAAAATGAGCCAACTAAACTACAAACAACTGTCAAAATACATAAATAGCTCGTTCAAGAAAACATGATTGGAAAAAGATAGTATTTAATAATAATCACAGTGAATGTAAGTGGCCTCAACTCTGCAACCAAGAGACACAGACTAGCTGATTGAATTAAAAAAGAGAACCTAGGTGGTGCAGAAGGAAGGGCCAGGGTTTGCGTCATCCCCTCGCTCTGGCAGCAGAGGATGCTCTGCGTACGCTGTAGCCACAGACATTTTAGCCGCCCTTTGTCAGCGATTTTGAACTGTTTCCTCCATGCGGTAGCCAGACCGGGAAAGCAGAGCAGGTATTAGAATAATAAGCCACAAGGGGAGGAACCAAGATGGCTGAATACTGAGGGTGTGCACCAATAGTCTGGGAAAAGAAGTTTAATAAAAGTGGAGTTACTGTAGCCTCAGGAAAAAACTAAAAAAAAAAAAAACTGCAGAGGATACTCTTCTGGATATAGTGGATGTGGCACAGAGGACCTATGGGGAGAGCAAGGTTGCCCACGTTGTAGAAGCCATGCTGCGGGAACAGAGTGGAGGGAGGGAGCCCAGCCACAGAATATGCACGCCAAGGCTGGAAGGGGAGGTGAGAAAAAATCCCTCAGTAACCCGAGACATTGGCAGGGATAGGCAGGCCCCACTGGGGAAAGTGCACCAGGCTGACTGGAGGAGAGAAAAAACGAATAAATAGGGGAACCGGCATGGACACTAGCCTCTCTCTTCACTCACCTTACAAAGCCAAGCAAGACAAAGAGCAGTAAAACGGTGCCTGCCATTAATAGGTTAGATCTAGTGAAGGTGGGTGGAGCTAATGAACTGAGACTGCAAAAATCTGAGGGGTTCCAGAGAACTCACCGAGTACACAAACTCCATAACCTTGGCAACCCAGTGAGAGAGTGCAGAGAAATGCCAAACAAAAGTAGAAACCGAGGTAACAAGAACAAGGAAGACACTATGATGCCCCCAAATGAAAAAGACACTCCAATTCAAGATTTTGAAGATGATGAGATAGAAGAAATGCAAGAAGTGGATCTAAAAAATTGATAAGAACATTAAGAAGTCCTCAAAAACAAATTCATGAACTACAGAAATCTTTAATGGACAAGATAGAAAATCTCTCTCATGAAAATGAAATATTAAGGAAGAATCAAAATGAAATGAAGCAACTAGTAGAACATGAAAACTGTGATAGTGATGAGAAACCATAATGAAATGAAGATTTCAATAGATCAAATGACAAACACATTTGAGAGCCTTAAAAATAAACTGGGTGAAGCAGAAGAGAGAATATTGGACTTAGAAGACAGAGAACAGGAAAGGAAACATTCGAACCAAAGAAAGAAGAGAAAATTAGAAATCTAAAAAATATTGTTGGGAATCTACAGGATACTATTAAAAAACCCAACATTCGAGTTCTAGGAGTTCCTGAAGGCATGGAGAGGGAGAAAGGATTAGAAGGCCTTTTTGGTGAGATACTAGCAGAAAATTTCCAGGTTTGGAGAAGGACAGATACATCCCAGTACAGGAAACTCATAGAACCCCTAATAAACATGACTAAAAGAGATCCTCACCACGACACATTGTAATTAAAGTTACCACAGTAAAACATAAAGAAAACATCTTAAAATGTGTAAGAGAGAAATGTCAGATTACTCTCAGAGGATCTCCAATTAGACTCACAGCAGACTTCTCATCAGAACCATACAAGCTAGAAGGGAATGGCGATACATAGCCCAGATACTAAGAGAGAAAAACTGCCATCCCAGAATATTATATCCTGCAAAGCTCTCATTTGTGAATGAAGGTAAAATAAAGACCTTTCACAGCAAACAGAAATTGAAAGAATTTGTTGAGAGGAAATGTAGAATTTGGGACATGCTCAAGCTGACTTGCCCCAAATGGTGGCGTAAGAAACCTGCCAGGGGATTCCAATAAAATCCCATCAAGGTGGCATGTACCATTGCCATCTCACTTGTCCAAGTGACCAATTTCAGTTCACAATTGATCACACTGATAGGTCTAAGAACAAAGGGATCACACAAACAAGAGTAGTGTCTGCTAATAATAACTGATAGAATCAAAAAGGGAGAGAATGATGTAACATGGGAAGTGGGAGACACAGCAGACTTATAGAATGGTAGATGTCCTAAATAGCACTCTAGACTCAGAATCAGCCCTTAAGGATTTCGGATCTGGCTGAAGAGCCCATGAGAATATTTTAGGCATGGAAAACCTAGACACTCTGGGAAAAAAAGACCTAAATGAAAGAACTCTGTGAGTGAGATGCCTGTGGAAAGAACGGGGCCATCAAAGAAGGAAGTACCTTTCTCTGAATGGAGGAGAGAACCTCCACTTTGACTATGACCCTGTCAGAATAAGATCGAAGTTGGCGAACCCAAAAGGCTTCCATAGCCTTGGCAACTCATGGCTAGAGTCTAGGGAGATTACTGACGCCATAACAAGAGTGTGAAATTATTAAATCAACAACAGAAATCACTGTGTACTTACGTCTCATGTGGGATCTATCTTTAATGTGTTTTCCAATGTAAAGTAATGCTATAACTAGTACTGAAACAGTATTTTACACTTTGTGTTTCTGTATGGGTGCAAACTGATGAAATCTTTACTTAATATATACTAAACTGATCTTCTGTATAAAAAGATAATTGAAAATGAATCTAATGTGAATGGAATGGGAGAGGGAGTGGGAGATGGGAGAGGTGCGTGTGGGAGGGCTATTATGGGGAGGAAAAGGCATTGTAATTCATAAAAATGTACTTTGGAAATTAATATTTAATAAATAAAAGCTTAAAAAAATAAACCAAAAACCAAAAGAAACAAACAAAATCTCTATAATGAAAACTACAAAATCTTAAAGAAAGAAATAGTAGAAGAAACAAAATAATGGAAAAATCTGCCATGTTCATGGATTGGAGAAATCAATATCATCAAAATGTCCATTCTCCCAAAAGCAATTTACAGGTTCAGCACAATACCAATCAAAATAGCAAAGTCATTCTTCACAGACCTAGAAAAAATGATGCTGAAATTCATATGGAGAAACAGGAGACCTTTAATAGCTAAAGCACTTCTTTACAATAAAAAAGAAAGCCGGAGTATTCACAATTCCAGACTTCAAGACATACTACAGGGCAGTTATTATCAAAACAGCCTGGTACTGGTTCAAAAACAGATGAACAGACCAATGGAACAGAATAGAAACACCGGAAATCAATCCAAACATATATAACCATCTCATATTCGACAAAGGAGCTAAAACCAACTCCCTGGTACAGGGACAGCCTCTTCCACAAATGTTGCTGTGAAAACTGAATGTCTACATGTCGAAGTATGAAACAAGAGCCCTATCTTATACCATATACAAAAATTCACTCACTCTGGATCAAAGATCTAGATATATGTTGCAAAACCATGAAATTAATTGAGAGCATAGGGGAAAACTCTCAAGACATTGGAACAGGCAAAGAATTCCTGGAGAAAACCCCAGAGGTACAGGTAGTCAAAGCTAAAATAGGCAAATGGGATTGCCTCAAATTGAGAAATTTCTTATAGCAGAAGAAATAGTCAGGAAAGTGAAGAGGCAACCAACACAATGGGAGAAATTATTTGCAAACTACATGACTGGTAAAGAATTAACAACTAGAATCTATAAAGTGATCAAGAAAATCCACAACATCAAAACAAAGAACCCACGTTAGAGATGGGCCAAGGACCTCAATAGACATGAAGTCCAAATGGACAACAGACACATGAAAAAATGCTCAGGATCTCTAGCCATCAAGGAAATGCACATCGAATCCACAATGAGGTTTCACCTCATCCCGGTTAGAATGGCTTACATACAGAAATCAACTAACAACAGATGCTGGTGAGGATGTGGGAATAAAGGGACACTAATCCACTGTTGGTGAGAATGCAAACTGATAAAGCCACTATGGAAGACAGTTTGGAGAGTCCTCAGAAACCTGAATATAGGCTTAGCACATGATCCAGCCGTCACACTCCTTGGAATTGAACCAGATGGAATTAAACTGGATAAAAAGAGCTGTCTGCACCTCAATGTTTATTGCAGCTGAATTCACAATAGCTAAGACATGGAACCAACCTAAATGCCCATCAACAGATGACTGGATAAAGAAATTATGGGATATGTACTCTGTAGAATACTGTACAGCAGTAAAATAAATTAAATCTGGACATTTGCAGCAAAATGGATGAATCTGGAAAATGTCATAGGTGAAATAAGCCAGTCCCAAAGGGTCAAATATCATAATGTTCTCCCTGATCGATGACAACTAACCGAGCACCTAAAAGGAAACCTGTGGAAAGTGAAATGGACACTATGGGAAACAATGACCAGATCAGCCCTTGTCTTGACTGTTGAGGAACAACTTACTATTTTGTTCCTTTTAGAATTTTTTTGTTCTACTTCATACCATTGGTCAAACTCCTTAGTTAATACACAATTATTCTTAGGCATTTAAAATTAACTTAAAAGTGATCTCTGTTAAATATAAGAGTGATAGTAAGAGATTGAGGAGATATGTAGATCGGCACATGCTCACTCAACTTACTTCCAATGGTAGAGCTAGAAATGTATCAGGGGATTCCAATTCAACCCAATCAAGGTGGCATGTACCCATTCCATCTCACTTGTGAAAGTGATCATTTTAAGTACATAATTGATCAAAAAGATAGGTTAAGTGTCAAAGAGATTTCACAAAAAAGACCAGTGTCTGTAAATAAAGAAGAATAGAATTAAAAGGGAGACAATGATCCTACGGGGGAAGCAGGATACACAGGAGACTCATAGAATGGCAAATGCCCTAAACAGCACTCTGGCCTCAGAATCAACCCCTGGGTCATTTGGATCTGGCTAAAAGGCCCATGAGAGTCTCACAGGCATGGAAAGCCAAGGCACTGTGGCAAAAATGACCTGAATGTAACATCTCAGTGAATGAGATCCAGTAGGAAGAATGCACCATCGAAGGAGGCACCTTTCTCTGAAGGGAGGAATGGACCCCCACTGTGATATGGCCTTGACTAAATAAGATCAGAGTTGGTGAACTCAAGAAGATTCCATAGCCTTGACAGCTCACGGCAAGAGCCTGGGGTGATTACTGACATTATAAATGAGAGTATCAATTGTTAACTCAACAATGGGAGTCACTGTGCACCTGCTCTCCATGTAGGATCTCTGTCCTTAAAGTGTTATACTATGAGACTTAACAGTAAATCTACGAGTCAAACAGTACTCTATATCTTGTGCGGTTGTGTGAGTGCAGTCTGTTGAAATCTTTACTTAGTATATACTAAGTTGATCACCTGTATATAAAGATAATTGAAAATGTATCTTGATGAAGAGTGGGATGGGAGATGCAGTGGGAGATGGGACCGTTATGGGTGGGAGAGAGGTTATGGGAGAAAAAGCCACAACAATGTAAAAGTTGTACTTTGTAAATTTATATTTATTACATATTAAAAAAATACCCTGATGGCAGTTAGTGACTGAACAGTATGTATTAACCCTTGACTTTCAGAGTCTCCTGACACCTGTTGTGGGACAGCCAATGCTTTAAAGGACTATCATTATGTCTTCACTAATTTGAACCAAGAACTTCATAAATGTACTATAATCTTATATTTGTAGGCCTTCTTGGCCAAAACACTTACTTTTAAAATGTGAGTCTATCAAATCGCAAACAGTATGTTAATTATTATTGGGTGTAACCCCTGAAATTACATGGTGAAGTAAACATGCTGAAGTCTATTTACATATATGTACAATATAGAATATATATTTATCTTCTGTGAGCCATTCAATTTATTTGATTTACTCAAATAATTTGATCAGGATATTTTCCTGTTTCAGAGTCGTCATTTTATGATAAAATGTGCACTCCACTGCTATTTGCCCCAGTAATGTCTCACAGAGGGTGTGGACTACAGCACACAGCTGTAGGGGATATTATAACAGGGGATATAGAGGTTGTGGGATATGTCCAGATTCCACATTTCCTAGACTTACATACATTCCAACAAAAAGAGTAGTTTTGATCATTTTTTTCTTCCCAGTCTTTGTAATGAGCTATGTTAGGATATTTTAAACATTGCATCTTACTGTGAGAAACATTATTCTTTGATCTGTCATAATAGAGTCTGAATTGAAAATGTTACATGAGCTAAACTCACTCCCTAGAAAAAGTCTCTTCAACAAATGCAGACATTTTGATTTCCACATGCAGAGATTTTAAATCAGACTGCTTCCTTACACCCTATACAAATATCAACTCATAATTTATCAAGGCTCTAAACATAAACCTGAAACCATCAAATTACAAGAGGAAAACATTGGGGAAACACTGCAAGTCATTTCCCTGGCAAGAATTTCTTGGATAAGATCCCAGAAATAAAGGCAATAAAGGCAACAAGATACATTAAGCGAATAACTTCTCTTCAGCAAAAGACACACTCATCTAAGTGAAGACACTACTTATGAAATGGGAGAAAATATTTGCAAAACATGGATCCAACAAAGTATTAATCTCCAGATGTATAAGGAATTCAAGAAACTTAACAACAACATAACCAACAATCTAGTTAAGAAATGAACTGAGGAAATGAACAGGCATTTTTCACAGGATGAAATACAAGTGGCCAAGAGAAACATGAAAAGATGTTCAGGAACACTAACCATCAGGGGAGTGTCAATAAAAACTAAAGTTGGATTTCACTTCACCCCACTTTGAATGAATATTATCCAAAATTTGAAAAATAGCAAATTCTGCTGACGATAAGGAAAAAAAGACACCCCAATACAATGCTGATGGGAATGATTGTAAGCCAGTAAAAAGATTGTGGAAGATAATGGAGGAACCCCTCAGAGAACCAATATTGGTTCTACAATATGGGCTAGTTGTCTTACACCTGGGAATGTATCCAAATGAATTGAAATCAGCACAAGAAAGAGTCTCCTGCACTCCCAATTCTATAGAAGCTCAATGCACAATACCTAAGATTTAGAATCCTCTAGATGTCCATCAGCTGATGACGGGGAGAAGGAATTGGTGACATATATATATATATGAATATTACATATCCATGATTAAGAATGAAATCTTGACATTTAAAACTGGAAGTCATTTCCAGTTTAACACCAAGATTTTTTTTTTAATCATTTGCAATTATCTTTATATAAAGAAGATCGATTCAATATATACTATGAAAGGATTTCATCAGTTTGCACCCACTCAGAAACACAAAGTGTAAAAATACTGTTTCAGTACTAGTAATAGCATCACTTTGGTGTTAAACTGGAAATTGCATACACAATTAATCAATTTTTAAAAAAAAAATCATGTAGGATCTCTGTCCTTAATGTGCTGTACATTGTGAATTAATACTATAACTGGTACTCCAACAGTATTATCATTTTGTGTCTCTATGCGAGGGCAAACCGTTGAAATCTTTACGTAATATGTACTAAATTGATCTTCTGTGTATAAAGAGAATTGAAAATGAATCTTGATGTGAACAGAAGGGGAGAGGGAGCGGGAAAGGGGAGGGTGGGGGGAGGGAGGGAAGTTGTGTGTGGGGGGGAGCCATTGTGGTCCATGAGCTGTTCTTTGGAAATTTATATTCTTTAAATAAAAGCTTTATATATATAAAAAAAAAAAACTGGAAGTCATCACAGTAAATTATATAAGCCAGAGCTACAAAAATATTATGTTTCCACTCATTTATGTTAGTTAATATATGAGTGTAAAATTGTGTGGACTTTAGATCATTTCCTATGTAATTATAAATAATGCTTTCTTGAATCAAATCATATTATTGACAATATGCTCCTCTTTCACACATTAAAAAAAATTGAGTGGTTGCTGTTGAGGACTCTTGCGGTACTAGTAATGCCATGTTCTTAATTTGAGTGTTGGTTATGAGTGTAATAAGATGACCAAAAACTCATTTATCTATAGACTTATGTGCATTTCTTAGCATATATACCATTTTAAAATGATTTTTAACATGTTGCATAGCAGAAAATATTTTAAAATGTTCCATAGCAGAAAACAAATATTCCACACACAGATAACAATTACAGATGTATCTATGACCAGTCTGTTGTGAAAGAATCAACTTTCCATTATGCCTGATCATGGCAATCTCAACATGAAAACATGGTGATGTGGGAGTGCAATAAAAATACCTGAGGATACGAACAGGTGTTCACGCATGTCCTATTCTTGGAGATGTTTACCTGCCATGGAAGAATCCTAGGTTGAGATGCATCTCCTGGAGATCCCATTTCTAGTTGCTCTGATAGCATCTTATGGAGGGCATGGGCCACTGCATACACAGCATTGTAGATGAAATAGCTGGAGTCAGATATGGTCAGCATGTCAATGTGTCCTGGGAAAAACTCAAAAGAAGCATTTGGTGGGCAGACTCCAATTGTTCCACAAAGTGACCCAGGAGGTAAGCAGTGAAAAACATGAAGCCATAGTTGACTGAGGAAGAAATCTTCTGGGTAGTGGGAAGGGAGCACTGTCTTGACAAAGTGGTTGAGGCCAGGGATTTCTTCCTTGTGGTGTGAAAATGAGAAGCCTCCATGGAAAGAGTGCAGTATGTGGTCTGTCTCATGCACAACAATCTCCCACTTTGCAGCCATGATCCATACCTTCCCCAGGGTTAAATAGTATTTGCTTAACAATTCCATGGTATAGAGGTTCCTCACATCACCATATAGAATATACACATTTGCAGATGAAATCTGAAGCCCTGCTAGAAAGGATATTTCAGTTTCTTCATATCTTAACTTAGTGTCTGGGAGCTTTACTGAATAGGCCAAGCAGACACCTTTCTTTACCATCTCAGCTTCAATATCCCGAAGGAACTTCTCTCCTTTTATGTCATTAGATACAAAGATCACCACCCAAATCCAGCCAAAATGTAGCAGCAAGGAGAGCATTCCTCTGGACAGAGAGCTGTCACTGGTGGCCATCTGATAGAGTGATGGAAACTTGTCTCTCTCACTTAGCATGGGATCAAAAGGGCCATATGTGATCTGAATGGAAAGAAAACTGCCATGATTTGACTTTTGTGGGTTTTGAGTTGTCTGTCTTGGGAAGTGAGAAAGAAAGTCCTGTGAAGAAATATCCCCTGTAGGCATAAATAAATTCCATCACCTGAGATCAGAGTAACTATGCTTCAATGCCTGTTTCTTTTTGGAGAAGAATTGTAAATGTTCATTCATAGCATGAAAGATAATGTGTAAGATACCCATGTTCTTCATGTATATTTGTAGGGAGAAGAAGGCATGTATTTTGGATTCAGAATCACCAGGACATTGGTCTTTTCCACCTCTCAGCTCATGAGACATGTGGAGAACAGCTCCCACTGCAGCTGGTGTTAGGTGTTTCCTCAGGGACAAATGTTTTGTGTGGGTTGATCTCCTGATACTTTGAATTTCATTTGTTTTCACTGCATATCCTAAATTGTCTTGAAAAATATATTCACCTACTATCTCTGAGTTTAGGTAAACTTGCTTTTCAGACCACAATCCTCCTAAGCTATTTCAGTGTGAGCTTGGTGGTAATGTGTGCAGATTGCTACCTGTTTGTAGTGGGTCTCCATTAAGAATCCTGGAAATGTGAATACAGGCCCTGGCAAGCAACTTGATTGGTTATTTGATTGGGTCCCTGACACCTAGTTGTAAGATTTGGATTGAGTGCTTTCACCATGGCCAGTGAGCACCAGCACTATGGTGGCTCTTTTGTGACTATACCATGAATGGGTTTGCACTGTCTGGCTGTATTTGTTTCCTATTCTGTCAAACACATACTAAGGTCTAAATCTCTTAGTTACACATGGAAGTGAACTGGGAGTCCTGTGAAGGAATCTGCTGAATGTGAGGAAGTCAGGATTAGGCATAGGGAGAGGGTAAAATCCCATCTAAGTGTAACTCAGCCCTAAGCACTCCTTGATGATCTTTGGACTGTCACAGTCCTCAGTGGGTTTACAAATGCAGAAAGTCAGGGACCAGGTCTTGATATACCCATGTGTAACATTCAGTCATCCTAGGATATTTCTGCACTGTGTGTATTTCCTATCAGTAGTCAGCAATCAAATTTCTCAGCAAGTGGGAATGGATACATTGGGTCTAGACAGTGATCTTTCTCACAGTCTAAGGAATTCCACAGAATCTGTTTCAAATTGTGGTGCTATATGTGCAGTTGGCTTACACATGACCCTTGCTTCAAATTGGACTTTCAGGTGGGAGATGGTAGAATTTCTCACCAGAATTCACCACATATTTACCTGTGGGGTTTTGTACAGCTCCAACATTGTTCCAATTTCAGCTGAAAATGCTGACATGGTTCCAGCAATGATGGCAATTGTCTTGCCTTGTGTCTGGCAGGTGTAGTTAGGGATGAGATGATGCTTTCCAGTCAGCCACTGTAGAGTGCTCCTGAGGGTGAAGTGACCACTGGTAACAGAATTATAGAGTTGGTAACCAAGGGTCAGGTTGGGGAGTAGCTGAGGGTCCTTATTGATCTCCTGGATGGCAAAGCAGAAGGCCAGCACATATTGGTAGTTCTTCCACAGCCACCTACAGAGAGAGGCAGCATCAGGGAGAAGGTGAGACTCTGGAATTCATAGCAACAACACAGCCTTGCCCTGAAGCAGCAATGGTCAGACTCAGGCTTCCACTCAGTGGCGCCTCAGCTCTGGCACATGGAGGAGGTGTGAGTGAGCTTCCAAGGGCTCTAGAAGATTTTGGAATGGTCCTCAGATTCCTCTGATGCAAACTGTGGTCCATGATCACACTCACCTTCCTGAGCCCTTCAGGAAAGCCTTGCTGTGTCCCAACATGGGATTTCACTTCTACTTAGGGATGGAACCCAAGAGGCAAGCATCTCTGTTTTCAATGCCATCTGCAGTAGTTGAACACCATCTGACTTGTCAGTCATGTTAGCATTTGGGAGCATCTCTAATCTATTCACCAAAGGGATTTCCATGAGCCCTTTCTGTAATTTTCCATTACGATATACAAATACTAACAGAAGCATTTTCATTCAGTTATGTTTGCCTTGAAAATGAGCATTTCATTCAGAACTTCAAATTGTCAGAATACTCACAATGTTTACTTCATTTTTATTCACTCTTTTCCTCATGCACGGAATTCCATTTTATCTATTTATCTATCTATAAGCTACTGAAGTCTGTTTAGTTCTTAGATTTACTTATTTGAATGACAAATTAATAGCTTTAATTGAAATGTTTCTTGCTTTTAATCATTTTGCTTAAATGCAATTAATTATCTCATGAAGGGCTTTGTTTTTTAGTGCTTGGTTACTTGTAGTTCTTGCTGTCAGTTGAAAGCTGATAAGTTTGCTTCTTTTTCCCCAAATACATGCCTGCCAGGTATTAAGTTCTGGACTGTGTACAAAGTTGATAAAAATCTTGCAGAGACCATAAGCATCAGTGCTAGATATGTGTATTCATGACTGACATCTCACTCAAATCTCAAATTTTTTCAGTGTTCTTAACGCATCTTTGAAGTGTATCCAATAAGTTGCAGTGATAATAAAATAGAGATCTCTCCAAACTATTTCTGTGATTCCTATAACCTTGCAACAAATTTAGAATATAAGAAATGTTTTTCATTGGATCCCACTTAGTGATCTCAATGCTATTATTTTACAAAACATGAAACGTAAAGTAGTTAAGAATGGTGATTTGACACAGGATTCATGTTTTGAAATGTGGGCTTATTTCATAAAAAATGTGCAAAAGTGCTTGTGTGTGAATTATTTTTAAACTTGGAAGATTTTTAAAACTTGGATGATAAAGCAAGATTGATTTTAGTATACGGTGTCGAGAGGCAGAACAAGTCTATGATTGCTTCATTGAACAATTTTGCCAAATATTTAGGTTCTAGGTAACACCAATGGTAAAGTTTATATTCAGAAGATTGGAAAATATATATTCTTAGTAAATACATTTTTAGTAATTACATTTCATCTACACGGATGCTGGACACTTGCTGGTGGGGGAACAAGCATTTTATAAACATTTAATTTTATCATAATAAGAATTTTGTTTTGCAGTAGTAATATCCTTAATTCGCAGATGAAGAACATAAGGCATGACGTCATAAACAGATAGAAGGCACAGACAGAATTTTATCTCCTCTCTGTAAACAGTTCTCATACTCCTTCCAGTATCTATAGTGACCATGTAATTGACCTTCCAAACTGGTACACTTTTGATAGTAAGCTGGGATGATATTAATGAATACACAAGATTATTGGCATAAATAGGCTGTAGGAAGCAAACCAGGATGTGTGATCATTCTAGTTAAAAAAAAAAAACTGTCTCACATGTAGACATCCACTGATTTCATGATGCATACTGTAACCATGCATAGCATGTTTAGTTTGCCAAATCAGAGGTATTTGGTAAATTATTTGATGAATAACCAATATTTTCTTCAGTATATGCTAAAATTCATAAGGTTTTCCAAGTTGTGAGATATAAAGCATATGAAATAAGCTATATAATTAAAGACTGAAGAGAATTTTGATAATAAAGAAAAACATTTATTCTTAATAGTTACATCAATAATTTACATCAACATTTTACATCAATAATAAGGAAGCACAAGTATCTTGATACCAAATGTAGACCTAGCTATTAAGATATTATGAGAAGGGGGCCGGTAGTGTGGCATACCCTGTAAGGCTGCCGCCTGCAATGCTGGCATCCCATATGGTTGCCAGTTCAGGACCTGGCTGCTCCACTTCCAATCCAGGTCTCTGTTATGGCCTGGGAGAGCAGTAGATAGCCCAAGTGCTTGGGCCTCTGTACTCCTGTAGGAGACACCAAGAAGGCTGCTGGCTCCTGGCTTCAGATTGGCACAGCTCTGGCCATTGCAGTCATCTGATGAATGACCCAATAGATGGAAGACCTCTCTCTGCCTCTCCTCTTCTTTGTGAGTCACTCTGACTTTCAAATAAATACATAACTAAATTTTTAAAAAAATATTATGAGAAAAGTATGCTACAGGTTGATAAAAGCCATAAAATGGATAGAACATGGAAACATTGTGCAGTGAAAGGTGCCAGTCAATGAACGATAACAAAGACTATGAATCAATTTATATGCAGTCTCCACAACAGGCATCTATACTTGTGGCATGAGCTCCTCCCGAGCAAAAGAGATTCTCAAAGTTCCCACACAGAATACCATAGATTAAAGAGTATAGATTTATTTTCAGGAGCAGGTGCCCAAAAGACTTCTAATAAGTAGATTACAAGTATTGATGTATGGGAGGCAGTGTGTATGTCAGGTGGTGGATCTCAGACACAAACAGCTTCTCTACTGGGCACATTTGTTAGCAATGACACCTAGAGTGAGTGCCTTAGATCTAACACTGACCTCAGGCCATTCTCTGTTCCATGGGTTTTGGATGGGGCAGGCAGGGGTTGGCGATGGGGATATGGGCTGGAGTTCCATTTGTCTCAGTAATTTCAAGATTCTAGGAGGCTGATCAGGATATCAGATTAATACAAAATATATCCATCTCTCTCTCCTCCCATGAAGGAGTGGAGAGGAAAATAAAATGAAAGGGAAGGAAACCAGCCTTCATTGATCTGCATTCCTGAAAATTCTCTGTACATTTTTTACAATTCTTAAGGAGATTAACTGATATAAACACACACAAACTTGCAGTCTGAACCACAGTTAACACATAACTCAATGTTGGACTTACCAGTCTATCTCCATTTTATCCTTTGGCCTGGATATAAAAGATACCTGGACCATGGCTGATTCTGGTTCCAGGAAGTAAAGGGGGAAAAAGGCACCAAGTACCAGGTCTCCATCTCTGTAGACACTTGACCTCATGGAATTATAACAGTTCCAGGGAGGCATATCCTGCGAACTGTATAAAGGACTCAGGAGTATGTTGAGAAAAATCACAGTAAAGAACATGTCAACTCAACCCAAGTTAAAGTTAAAGTCTCTGTTGATATTAGAAAAAAAATGTTTTGGATTATAGCTTCTGCCTCAGCCCCCTGCAGGGAGAATAGTTCTCTACATAGGGCACAGCTGGTGCTAGTATTGCTGTATGCCCTCAACCTATAGACAGTATGTGCTAGTCTACTTAGGCACACAGGGACACAGCTAGAATCACAAGGAAGATATTTCAAAGGGAGTCACAGGGCTGAGGCCTTGCCTTAATGTCCCTAAGATCAGATGAGCTCTGACTGCTATATATTTTCATTGCTAAACTTCTGTCCCATCCCAAAACTCATGGCATCACCTGAGGCTATGCACCTGCCACTCTCCATTGTGGGAAAAACAGCTTTGGAAAAACATGCTTTGAATTCTATTTTGTCCCTGGAGCATTGTGGGATATAGCCCTGTAAACCTCTGTGCATAGGGGCCAAGTATATTTGGGTCGGTCACCTGTTTTTGGGATTTGGTAATCTTAGAAAGAATTTCATAATGTGTACAGGAAAATATGTAGCATCTATGTGTTTGTGTGTGTGCCTCTGCCTGCTTAATTTGCTTTTTTCTTCATGTTCCTATCATTCCCACCACTGCTGATACCAACTTCCATGTCTAATAGACACTGGCTGAGGACATGTGTGAGGACCTTCATATTTCATGCATACATGTGAAGTGAGAATTAAATGCATATTGCAAAGCTTCACACTTAACTCCTCTCATATCCCTCTGTTTCTAATTCATCTCTTGGAACCACACTTTCTTGAATGCAGTAGGCCAGTCTATCATCTCTTCATTGGTGACCAAGGCTTGGTCATGTGCACTCTTTCAGGGAAACTCTCCAATTTTAGACAATAACCCAAGACTCAGAGGAAAATGTACACACTGTGGATATCATTGTGTTCCAAATGGTGCCTTGGTCATGCAATGTTATGCCATCCCAGGCACTGTTTGCAAATTGGAAGTCACTGAAGCTGTAGGACAGGCGTAATTGGAAGGAGAGGTTGGAGGTGCATGTGTACTCAGCAGTCCTTATTTTCCTCAACCTCCCTATTCTCAAGGTCTCTATTTGGTTGAAGTGTAGTTATTTTGGTATATTTGAGGCCACCATTTCATGTGTTTAAATTGTGAGAAATTGATTGTTCATGCACCCTTGCAACAAATTGGGAATTGTTTTAACTCAATCAAGAAAATTGTGTGGGCCAGCACCGCAACTCACTAGGCTAATCCTCTCCCTGCGGTGACAGCACCCTGGGTTCTAGTTCCTCTCAGGGTGCTGAATTCTGTGCCAGTTGCTCCTCTTCCAGTCCAGCACTCTGCTATGGCCGGGGAGGGCAGTGGAGGATGGCCCATGTCCTTGGGCCCTGCACCTGCATGGGAGATCAGGAAAAGCACCTGGCTCCTGGCTTTGGATCAGTGCAGTGCACCGGCCACAGCGCAACGGCTGCAGCGGACATTGGGGGGTGAACCAATGGAAAAGGAAGACCTTTCTCTCTGTCTCTCTCTCTTTCACTGTCCACTCTGCCTGTCCAAAAAAAGTGTATGAGGTAGTTGCAAGGATAGTTAGGTTATGAGCTATTGTAGAATCTGTCCCACAAAGCTTTGGTTGCAACTTTATGGAAGCTAATTTAGTACTTCAATAACTTAAGCTAAACATGGATGGAGATATTAATATTAATTTGTGTAGCTCACACAAGTGTGAACATACAGGATTATGTTTTTTAAAATAACTGTATTTTAGTTCAGAAATGAAATTCAAGTAGTTTTTTGTTCAACAATTACAAATACATCCATGAATTTTTTTCACATCTCACAATTTCTGTTTATAGACACCTTGTATTACCTGGTAGCCTCAAACTTACAAAAATGTAAAAAATGCAATTTTATGTATGCATATCATATTACATAGATTATTTTCTTTTTTTAACTATATGAAGAATTATTTATTTTCACCAAGGCAGATATAATAAATGGCACAGTTTGGCTTCAGCCACTTTGCTTCCAAATGTCCCGAGGTACACAGAGCCTGCTGCCCACCCTTTGGGCACTGAGGAGCGCCACTCAGGCCTCTGACTAGGACCCACATCTGTGTGGTCCATGCGAGGGCAAAGATTCCTGAGAGCCACTGGGAACATTCTGCTCAGGGTCCTTGCTTGCTAAATAAAACCAGAATGTTTTACATAGATTATTTTCTGTCTCTATCATTGGACTATTTATTGAGTGTGATTTTCTTTGATATTATGAGAATCTGGGTATGACCAAAAAGAAAACTTCCAAATCTTCTGACTATATTGAAATTATCTATACTGTGAGCTAGCCCTTTTCTTCTGGATCACATGATGCCTGATGTAGAATATATTAGGAATATATTATTGGAATCCTTTTGACAAATTCATTTCTTTTCTAAGGACTAAATAAGAACTCAGTGTATTTCAATAATGTTATTTTAAGTACAAATAGAAATTAGATGGTGAAATAAACCTTCTGAGGTTAAATTTTACATCTGGGTATTTGCATTTTCCCTAGACTTTAATTCCTACAAATATTTTAATTAATGTGTTTGTGCCATGTACATGTATATACAAGTTCTTAAATTTATTCTACACATAAGTGATAGATTCAAATAATAAAGGCATAAATTTCATACAAATTCATATAACTCCAGGAAAAGAAGGCATCCAGATATTGTAGTGATATGGCTTTCAAGATGAGCATGAGCATACCATCTACAAATATGCAGCACATACTACATGGTGATGTAAAGGATCTTGTCATTGTACACATTGTAGAAAAGTGCTTCTGCACATTGGTAAGATGTAGGTCATGGCAGCAACGTGGGGCATTTTTGTGGGTGAGGCAGTCCCCATGCTGTTCTACGTCATTGTGAGCACAGATAAGATCACATTTCACATGCCCAGTGCTTTAAGAAGAGTGACTCCCCACTCATAGCATGAAAGAAAAAATGCACCATCACCGGTTGTGTATGCTTTACAATTCTGACTGAGGAAGACATGAACATTGGATGTATCATCATCAGGACAGTGGTCTTTCCCTTATTTTCTCCTCTTGTCTTTGGGGAGCACAACCCTCTCTCTCAGCAACCACTCTTATATGTTCACTCTGTGACTTCTGTAAATCTTTACTGCATTAATGTCTTACAACCTTGGGGTTCATGTGTCACCACAGCATAACCTGAGTTACCTTTGTAATACAATCAATTTCCAGCCCAGAATCCTCCAAAGCTACTGTTTTCTGTGTTTGGCAGGTATATGTTCCGACTGTGGCATGTTTCAAATGGGTCTTCCGTTAAGAGTCTCTGAGATGCCAATGCAGACCATTGGGTTCAGCAGAAATGGCCCATGTAGTTGGATTCCTAACACCTATATTGCAGATTTCTATTGAGTGCCTGGCTCTTGGTTTCTTGCCAGAGCCAGATGGGCTTCTGCCATTGATGTGTGCCTTTAGTGAGAAAACAGCAAATAGGAGCTCTCTGTTTTCTCTCCCTGTTTCTCTGCCTCTCAAACAAAACAGTAAGTGGTTGTAATGAAAATTTTCACTGGGTGTGCTTTGACAAAATCTGCTTTTGTGGAAGAGATTGTGGCAGGCTTGGGCTTGGACAGATGAGTGTGTGAATTCCCATGTAAATGTAACTGAGCCTTACATGCTCTTTGGGGAACCTTCAGGACTAGCATGGCCCTCAGTGTCATCCCAAGTGGAAATAAGATGTACAGGTCTTTACCTCTACACATTGAACAACCCTTGTTCCCTGGATGCCTTGTAAGAAACTTGTCTTAGGACAAGACATTTTTGTGTGCCTAAATGCCGCTTATGAGCCACAGTTCTATGATTAGTCAATAGCCAATATTCACAGAAGGTGCAAATAGGTATATTAGCCCCAGACATTAATCAGAGTGGGGTCTCTCAGGTTGCTCTGTTTCCTAGCTGTATTACTTCTTCCACTTGTCAGTATTCTCAGAATCCAGCCAACTCCCTGGGATATGTGTTATGCCATGGTAGGCTACCCATCCTTGGCTTCTACATTTCCCTTTCATCAGATGCAAGAGAATGGTGTGGGTTGAAATTTACATATGGCTCTACAGAATTAGAATCCATTTGCCTTTGGGGTTTTTATAGCTCCAACGTGTTCTGGTCTAGGCAGAACCTGATGACATGGTTCCAGCAATGACATCAAGTGCTTTGTATTGTGTATGGCAATTATAGTTAGGGGGAGTAAATGCTCTTTGTAAAGAAAATGCAAAACATTCCTAAGGATGAATTGGTCCATGAGAAAGGTATTGAGATTTGGAATCATATGGATAGTTTGGGGCGGTATTGGGGGTACTTATAGATCTCCTGGATGGCAAAATAAAAGGCCAACATGTATGGGCAGTTCTTCCCTAGCCACCTAATTGCAGTAGCAGATTTAGAGAGAAGGGTGATAGCCTGTCATTCAGTGCAGTTTCACAGCTAAACCCTGAGGGAGCCAAGTCTGGATTCAGGATGTTAGTGAGGCTCCAGGGTCCCTGGAGGATCGTGGAATGTCCTTCAGACTTCTAGGCAGCAAACTGTGTCAGTGCACCACCTCATCTTTATGAGCCCTTTGGGAAAGCTTTGGTAGATTCGCATGTGGTAGGTCATTTTTGCTTCAGAACAGAAACCAAGGTGCATCTCTGGTTTCTGTAAGTTCTGGAATAGTTTGAATAGAACTTTGCTTGCCACTTGTTCAAATATGTGAGAGTATTATCATCTCTGACCATATTCACCAGTGTGATTTTCCCAGCCTTTTTGATAATTTTCTACTCAAATATATCAACTCTTGTCAAACAGATTTATTAAGTTAGATTTTCAGTGAAACAAGTGCGTCCAATTCAGGACTTCCCGTATCAGAAAATTTACAGTGTGTACTTTGCTTCCATTGCTTGATTTCCTGGATACTGAATTTACCTTTGTCTTTTCACATTTGGCAATTGAACGTTCTCTGTATTTTCCCACATTTCCTGCCTGAAAATATGAGTTCTTGGAATTTAAGATGGGTTTATGTTATTGTGATCAAGAAAACAAATGTTCTGTTTTCTCACTATGAGTTTTTGAGTTTTTTTTGCTCAGCTTTCCTTGGAATTCTGGACTTTATTTCCTACATTTTATCCACAATTTGAATGTCAGGAACATTGTTATTTGTTAATTATATGGGAAGAAATATATTTATCCAATCATTTTTTCAGTTGGTATACATTATTTTTTAGTTTTCAATTTTGAATTAACTAACAAAGTGCCATTTCAGTTTTGTACCTTCATATGAAGTATTTTCACAATTTCAAGTTTGCAGTGTTTCATTTTTAGTATAAAGGTACTTTTCTATTTTGTCACACTGTGTTGTATGTATTATCTTTACACATGAATTTAAAATTTTCTCCTGTGGTCTAAAAGGTGTTGCTTTCCTATACACCCCTGACTAAAATTGGATTTCTGATCATAGAGGGTACTCACCTGTGGGACACTAAATAGATCTGGTACAAAAATTACACTGCCGATGTCTTCCATTGAGTCATTTTGTATATTTTATAGACAACTTTTATTTAATGCATATAAATTTCCAAAGTACAACTTTTAAATTATAGTGGTTTTTCCACCATAACCACCCTCCCACTCACAAACTATCCCATCTCCTACTCCCTCTCCCATCACATTCTTCATTAAGATTTATTTTATTTTATTTTATTTCACAGGAATAGATAGTGAGAGAGAGACAGACAGAGAGAGATGTCTTCATTTTCCTTTGGTTCACCCCCCAAACAGCCGATATGACTGGCGTGCTGCACCAATCCGAAGCCAGGAGCCAGGTGCTTCCTCCTGGTCTCCCAAGTAGGTGCAAGGTCCAAGCACTTGGGCCATCCTCCACTGCCTTCCTGGGCCACAGCAGAGAGCTAGAGTGGAAGAGATGCAACTGGGCCAGAACCGCCACCCCAACCAGGACTAGACCCTGGGGTGCCAGTGCCACAGGTGGAGGATTAGCCTAGTGAGCTGCAGCACTGGCCAAGATTCATTTTAAATTATCTTTATATACATATCTTTATATGTAGAAGATCCACTTAGTATATACCACATAAAGATTTCAACAGTTTGCACCCACACAGGCACCCAAAATATAAAGTATTATTTGAGTACCAGTTTTACCATTAATTCTCATAGTACAACACATTAAGGACAGAAATTCTACATGGGGAGCAAGTACACAGTGATTCCTGTTGTTGATTTAAAAATTGACACTCTTATTTATGATGTGAGTGATCACCCAGGGCTCTTGTCATGAGCTTCCAAGGCTATGTGAGCCTCCTGAGTTAAAAAAACCTGACCTTATTTAGACAAGGTCATAATCAAAGCGGAAGTTCTCTTCTCTCTTCAGAGCAAGGTACCTTCTTCTTTGATGGCTCATTCTTTCCACTGGGATCTCACTCACAGAGATATTTCATTTAGGTCATTTTTTGCCAAGGTATCTTGGATTTCCATGCCTGAGAAACTCTCCTGGGATTTTTAGCCAGATCTGAATGGGTTAAGGGCTGATTCTGAGGCCAGAGTGCTGTTTAGGGCATTTACCATTCTATGAGTATCCTTTTCTATGTGTATCATTTTTCCCATGTTGGATCATCTCTATTAAGTTCTGTACTATGACAAAGTTGGTAGAAAACTTGAAGACTGAAGAACATATACTTGTAAAATTCCCATTTTATTATAACCAACTGGAAATACATTAATGCAAAAAGTCTGAGTAAATGTTATAAGAAAAGTGTGTTTCACACTGATACAAGGTATAACCTGGGTAAAACATGAAAATATTGGGTAGAGAAAGAAGATCATCACAAAGGGTGACAAAGAAAAATAGATTCTTGTCTTTCCATAAGAAATGAATGTCAGACATAAGATGGGAAATTGATAAGCAAGACAGCAACATTGAATGAGGTAGTGCATTCATCAGAATAGATAGACACCTCTCTAGACAGATCTGGACACTGAAAGTCTTGGTTCTGTTTTCCAACACTTAATAGTGATGGTCTTGACCATCTCCTTGGTGTGCAGGAAGGATATCTACTCTCATCCCTGTCCTTGACACAAAGCAAACACTGATTTAGATGTTGTCCAGAGAATACGCATGCCTGGGCTCACTTGGCAGCTTTTTGCAATAGGAATAAGCCAGCCAGCAGTGAGCTGGGACACAGGACACAGGCAGTCAAGCAGCCTGTATCCTCCACCCATGGCCACCCATGTCCCGGACTCCATCACTATTTAAAATATATGTGATTTTTTCAAGCAAGACTAGTAACTGCCAATACTAACAGATAGAACTAAAAAAGGGAGAGACTGATCCAACATGGGAAGTAGGATACACAGCAGACTCATAGAATAGCAGATATCCTAATAAATCACTCTGGCCTCAGAATCAGCCCTAAGGCATCAGCATCTGTCTCAAGAACCCATGAGAGTATTTTTGGCATGGAAAGCCAAGACACTCTGGGGAAAAAAAAAAAAGAAGAAGACATAAATGAAAGATCTCTGCGAGTAAGATCCCAACAGAAGGAACAGGGCCACCAGAGAAGGAGGTGCCTTTCTCTGAAGGGAAGAGAGAACCTCCACTTTGACTATGACCCTGTCAGAACAAGATCCAAGTCGGTGAACACTAAAGGCTTCCATAGCCTCAGCAACTCATGACTACAACCTAGGGAGATTGCTGACGCCATAAACAAGAGTGGCAAATTGTTAAATTAACAACAGTAGTCACTGTGTACTTACGGCCCATGTATGATCTGTCCTTAATGTGTTGTCCAAGGTGAAGTAATGCAATAACTAGGACTGAAACAGTATTTCTGCATTTTGTGTCTCTATGCGGATGCAAACTGAAAAAATCTTTGCTTAATATATACTGAATCGATCTTCCGTATGGAAAGACAATTGGAAATGATAAAAAAAAATTGGAAGTTACATAAAAATCAATCAATTTAAAAAATAATATCATGTAGGATCTCTGTCCCTAATGTGCTGTACAACATGATTTAAAGCTACAACTAATACTCAAAGAGTATGCTTCACTCTAGGATGCTATGTGAGGGCAAATGGTTTAAAATCTTTTCTTAACACATACTAAACTGAACTCCTGTATGCAAAGAGAATTGAAAATGAATCTGAATGGGAATGAAAGGGGAGAGGGAGTGGGGAAGGGGGAAGGGTAGTGGGGGGGGAGGGGAGGTATGGGTGGGGAAGTCATTGCAATCCACAAGTTGTACCTTGGAAATTTATATTCTAAATAAGAAAAAAAAATAAAAAATAAAAAAATATATGTGTTTTTTTTGTTTGTTTAAAATAGAAGTTACCCAGAAAATTCTAAAAGTATGCTTCCTTCTGTTTCCATAAATCGACATCTAAAAATGATTTAGATATGCAGTTTATCTTAAATTTTAAGCCAACTAGAAATTTCTGATGTTTTAACCTGGGGAAAATGCATCTCCTTAATGTTTTGAATGCTCATTTAAGTGAGTGTCATTTTTAAGAAAAGCTGTAGCTTTTTCTGATTATTGTAGTAACTGTGTAAGTGTGAAGAATTTGGGATGAGTGATTCATCATCAAAGCACTTAAGCTGTTTGAGTATTTTGTCACCATCTATTACTATTAAAGAGCATCATAACCAAATTTCATAAAACATGTATTTTAAAAAATTGATATAAATAATTAAATGAATATGAAATAGATGTTTAAGAAAATAGTTGTTAAAAAGCAACATAAGGAAAAGGTCATATGTTAAACTTACTTTACTTGCTATAGCTTTGTAAGTTATATGTGCCCAGAATTTTAAAACTCCACATATTTATGTTTAAATATTTTGTTATATGTATAGTAGAGTCTTGTTACTTCAGTATCTTCACTGTTTTCAAAAACTTTTCCTTTGCATGTCACTTATTTTGGGGAGTGTCTTTTTTTTCTTTAAGTTTGAGAATATTGCTTAAACATGAGTAAATGAAGGCTTAAAAACTTTACTAAAATGAACATATATATTCTGTACAGTGTCCTAAAAACCACTTGAAATGTACTCTGCACTCAGAAGAGCTGAAGGCGCCTACACAAACAAACATTTTTACAATAATGCTCAGAACAATCTGTTCATAACACTGAAACTGTGGAGAAAATATAAATAGACATTTGTGAATGAATAAATTGCGTGTGGGAAATCCGTAAGAATGAAAGTTATAAAGCTGTAAAAAGAATGAAGGATACGAGGGATTAGGGCAAGATGGCAGAATAGGAAGGCAGCACACTGATAGTCCGGGGAGAGACAGTTTAATAAAAGTGGAGATACTGCAGGTTCAAGGAAGAGTAGGGGAAGAAACAGCAGAGGAAACTATTCCAGAACTAGTGATTCACAGTGGACCTTCGAGGAGAGTGTGGGAGCCCACAGTTCGGGACACCAGTGGCAGACTCAATGCACCAGTGCTGGAACATGAGGTGAGCCGAACCTCAATAACCCGAGACACCAGCAGGGAAGCGGAAAGAGGAGACTACAGCAAACAAGGCTTGAAACCCTGTGGGGAAAAGTTCACCAGGCTAACTAGAAGAGAGAGAGAAGGAAAAAAGTGACCGATATGGACACAAGTTTCTCTCTCTCTGCCCACCTCTCAAAGGTGAGCAAGACAAAGAGCAGGCGCCATTTTGGATATACGTCATAAGCAGGGTGACCTCAGGTCTGCACCGGCCCTGAGCCTAGCAGAGAAACCTGACTCTGGGCATGGGGGTGAAATAACAGGAGATTAGGACCTAATGAATGTGTGGTGCTAATGACCTGAGACTGTGAAAAAAGAGACTGTGGGGGAGAGAACTCATGGAATTCACCACATGAGTACTCGCCAGAGACGCTACAGTTCGGTAGCCTTTGTAGCCCAGTGGTGAGACTGCAGAAGAATTTGAACCCACACTGAAGGCCGCAGAGATTCCCTCTGTGGTCCTTGGGAATGAGCTTCCAATCTTTGGCTCCTGTGGGTATATCATTTGCCTGCTAACCACCCCCAATTCCATTCAGCTGTGTGGAATTCCTTCCGTTTTGAATCAAAAATAAAGAAAGAAACAGAGATTTATGACGTCTAACCTGGGAGTGTCACCGTTGGCACACCCTCAACCCTGAGGAACCAAACAGAGCTACCAGGCCACACCCATCTCAAGCCTCTAAGGCCCCATTGAAAGCAGACAGTCCACTTATCTAGAGTCATAGTATAACAAGAAAAAACACCACAGTGAAGAACCCAATATGCCAACCAACAAACGCAAAAACTGAGGTAACAAGAACAAGGAAGACACTATGGTGCCCCCAAATGAAAAAGACACCCCAATTCAAGATTACGAAGATGATGAGATAGAAGAAATCCAAGAAACGGATCTCAAAAAATTGATAAGAACACTAAGAAGTACTCAAAAACAAATTTTTGAACACAGAAATCCTTAATGGACAAGGTAGAAAATCTCTCTCATGAAAATGAAACATTAAGGAGGAATCAAGCTGAAATGAAACAACAAGTAGAACATGAAACTTTGATAGTGACGAGAAATCATAAGGAAATGAAGAATTCAATAGATCAAATGAGAAACACATTAGAGAGCCTTACAAACAGAATGGGTGAGGCAGAAGAGAGAATATCGGATTTAGAAGACAGAGCACAGGAAAATATACAGTCAAACCAAAGACAAGAAGAGGAAATTAGAAATCTTAAAAATATTGTTGGGAATATACAGGATACTATTAAAAAACTGGGACAGAACGACAGCCCCAACTAGGACTAGACTCTGGGGTGCCAGTGCCACATGTGGAGGATTAGCCTAGTGAGCCACAGCACTGGCCAAGATTCAATTTAAATTATCTTTATATACAGAAGATCTACTTAGTATATGCTACGTAAAGATTTCAACAGTTTGCACCCACACAGGCACACAAAATATAAAGTACTATTTGAGTACCAGTTTTACCATTAATTCTCATAGTACAACACATTAAGGACAGAAATTCTACATGGGGAGCAAGTACACAGTGACTCCTGTTGTTGATTGAACAATTGACACTCTTATTTATGATGTGAGTGATCACCAAGGGCCCTTGTCATGAGCTGCCAAGGCAATGGAAGCCTCTTGAGTTCAAAAACCTTGACCTTACTTAGACAAGGGCATAATCGAAGTGGAAGTTGTCTCATCCCTTCAGAGAAAGCTACCTCTTTCTTTGATGGCCCATTCTTTCTTCTAGTATCTCATAGAGATTTTTCATTTAGGTCATTTTTTGCCAGGTGTCTTGGCTTTCCGTGCCTGAGAAACTCTCCTGGGATTTTTAGCCAGATCTGAATGGGTTAAGGGCTGATTCTGAGGCCAGAGTGCTTTTTTTAGGGCATTTGCCATTCTATGAGTTTGCTGTGTATCCTGTTTCCCATGTTGGATCATATCTATTAAGTTCTGTACTATGACAAAGTTGGTAGAATACTTGAAGACTGATGAACATATACTTGTAAAATTCCCATCTTATTATAAGTAACTGGAAATATACTCATGTAAAAAGTCTGAGTAAATGTTATGAGAAAAGTGTGTTTCACACTGATACAGGGTATAACCTGGGTAAAACATGAAAATATTGGGCAGGAAAGAAGTTCATCACAAAGGGTGACAAAGTGAAATAAAGATTCTTGTCTTCCCATAAGAAATGAATGTCAGACATAAGATGGAACTGTGATAAGCATGACAGCAACATTGAATGAGGAGTGTATGCCTCAGAATAGATAGACACCTCTCTAGACAATTCTGAATACTGGAAGTCATGGTCCTGTTTTCCAACAGTCTCTTCTTCCAGGCCAAGGCCCCCAGAGCTGAATCAGGGGATGTGATTATGGGGTAGGCACAAACATCTTGGTGCCTGTCCTCTGCCTCTGAAAGGCCTGGGAGCAAATGGAAAAGTCTATATAAAGCATAACAAGGATGAGGACTTCAGCTTTCATGATCTTCCTTCCTCCCTTACATTTTGGAATTGTCAACAGGGACAGAATATGCACAGGCACATACATACACTGACATACAGTCACAGTGTTACCTAACACATACACACAACCTTGAGCTTACAAGATGCTGACACTGTATATTCTAGCTTGAACATAAGAGTCTGGTTGTGTCTCTTTCTGTAGACTTTCTCTGTGGACATTTATCTTCAGATAAGTTTGGCAGCTACTGACATATTTTTCCAGTGAAGTGTGCAATGGGTGCAGAAGTAGGCAGAGAAAAATCAGAGACGATGGCATGTCAAAATCTCCCCAACATAGAGTCAGAGACCAGAGTCTCAGCTGACATGGGGAGAACATGGGGTAGATGCTGCCTTCAGTCCACCCTCTACAGGCAGAACTGGTCTCTGTGTAGGGCACAGCCATGTCCCAGGATTTCTGTGTCCTCAGCCTATGAATATGCATGACAGTCTAGTGAACCAGACAAAAACACAGCTAAAAGCCAAAGGGAGACATTTCTAAGTCACAGTTCTGAGAAGTTGGCTTTTTGTCACTGTGATCAGAACAGGTCAGACCTGTTGGTCATTTTATTGCTTTATCCTTCTCTGTCCCAGGAACTCATGAAAGCACCCTGCCCTGATGCTCTGCACCTCCCACCTGCATTTTGTTGAAAAAAACTGTTTGGAAAACATATATTTTGACAGGCTCTCCTCCCTGGCCTCTATGATTTCATCATGAGCCAACAAGTGTTTAGGGACCAAAGAACCTTCAGAAAGAAGCAAGCATCTCTGCAAAATGTGTGCACAGAGCTCCCAGGGCTGTTGTGTCAGGAGAATGTTCAAGGTATTTGCACAGTTTGAAAGAATTGATATTGTAGATGGCGGAATAAGAAGGGAGCACACTGATAGTCCAGAAGAGAGATTTTAATAAAAATGGAGATACTGCAGGTTCAAGGAAGAGTATTGGAAGAATCAGAATAGGAAACTCTTCTGGAACCAGTTATTCACACTGGACCTGCTTGGAGAGTGTGGGAGCCGCATTTCGGGACACCAGTGGCCGACTCAACACACCAGCACTGGAATGCTGGTTAGCCTAACCTCAACAGCCCAAATCACTAGCAGGGAGTGGAAAGAGGAGACTCGAGAGAACAAGGCTTGAAAATCCGTTGGGATAAGTTCACCAGGCTAACTAGAAGAGAGAGAGAGAGAGAGAGAGAGAGAGAGAGAGAGAGAGAAAGTGACTGATACGGACATGAGTTTCTCTCCGGCCACCACTCAAAGGTGAGCAAGACAAAGAGCAGGTGCCATTTTGGACATATGTCATAAGCAGGGTGACCTCAGGTCTGCACCAGCCCTGAGCCTAGCAGAAAAACCTGACTCTGGGCAGGGGGTGAAATAACAGGAGATTAGGACCTAATGAATGTGTGGTGCTAATGAGCTGAGACTGTGAAAAAAGAGACAAGAGGGAGAGAACTCATGGAATTCATGAATTCACGTGAGTACTCTCCAGAGACACTACAATTTGGTAGCATTGGCAGCCTAGTGGAAGACTGCAGGTGAATTTGAGCCCACACTGAGGGCCGCAGAGATTCCCTCCGTAGTTCTTGGGAAAGAGCTTCTGATCTCTGGCTCATGTGGGTACATCATTCGCCGGCTAACCACCCCCAATTTCATTCAGCTATGCGGAATTACTTCCCTTTTGAATAAAAAAAAAGACACAGAGAGAGATTTATGAGGTCTAACCTGGGAGTGTCACCTCTGGCACACCCTCAACCCTGAAGAACCAAACAGAGCTCTCAGTCCACACCCATCTCAAGCCTCTAAGACTCCATTGAAAGCAGACAGTCCACTCAATCTAAAGTCATAGTATAACAAGAAAAAACACCACAGTGAAGAACCCAATATGCCAACCAACAAACGCAAAAACTGAGGTAACAAGAACAAGGAAGACACTATGGTGCCCCCAAATGAAAAAGACACCCCAATTCAAGATTACAAAGATGATGAGATAGAAGAAATCCAAGAAACGGATCTCAAAAAATTGATAAGAACACTAAGAAGTACTCAAAAACAAATTTTTGAACACAGAAATCCTTAATGGACAAGGTAGAAAATCTATCTCATGAAAATGAAACATTAAGGAGGAATCAAGCTGAAATGAAACAACAAGTAGAACATGAAACTGTGATAGTGACGAGAAATCATAAGGAAATGAAGAATTCAATAGATCAAATGACAAACACATTAGAGAGCATTAAACACAGAATGGGTGAAGCAGAAGAGAGAATATCAGACTTAGAAGACAGAGCACAGGAAAATATACAGTCAAACCAAAGAAAAGAAGAGGAAATTAGAGATCTAAAAAATATTGTTGGGAATCAACAGGATACTATTAAAAAACCCAACATTTGCATTCTAAGAGTTCCTGAAGGCATGGAGAGGGAGAAAGGATAACAAGGCCTTTTTAGTGAGGTAATAGCAGAAAATTTCCCAGTTCTGGAAAAGGACTGAGACATCCTAGTACAGGAAGCTCATAGAACCCCTAATAAACATGACCAAAAGAGATCCTCACCATGACACATTGTAGATAAACTCACCACAGTGAAACATAAAGAAAAGATCTTAAAATGTGCAAGAGAGAAACGTCGGTTTACTGTCAGAGGATCTCCAATTAGACTCACAGCAGACTTCTGATCAGAAACCATACAAGCTAGAAGGGAATGGCGATACAAAGCCCAGATACTAAGAGAGAAAAACTGCCATCCCAGAATATTATACCCTGCAAAGCTCTCATTTGTGAATGAAGGTGAAATAAAGACCTTTCACAGCAAACAGAAATGGAGGAATTTGTTGCCACTCATCTAGCCCTGCAAAACATGCTCAAAGATGTGTTATATACAGAAACACAGGGACACAGCCATCAACATGAAAGAAGGTAAACGAAGGTACAAAGAGATTAAGAAACTCCACAATATCAAAACAGACGACTCACTTAAAAGATGGGCCAAGGACCTCAATAGACATTTTTCCAAAAAGAAAATCCAAATGGCCACAGACACATGAAAAAATGATCAAGATCACTAGCAATCAGGGAAATGCAATTCAAAACCACAATGAGGTTTCAACTCACCCTGGTGAGAATGGCTCACATTCAGAAATCTACCAACAATAGATGCTGGAGAGGATGTGGGGGAAAAGGGACACTAATACACTATTGGTGGGAATCTAAACTGGTAAAGCAACTATGGAAGTCAGTCTGGAGATTCCTCAGAAACCTGAATATAACCCTACCATTCAACCCAGCCATCCCACTCCTTGGAATATGCCCAAAGGAAATTAAATTGGCAAACAAAAAAGCTGTCTGCACATTATCAACCCAAATGCCCATCAACAGTAGACTGCATAAAGAAATTATTGGACATGTACTCTATAGAATACTATACAGCAGTCAAAAACAATGAAATCCAGTCATTTTCAACAAATGGAGGAATATGGAAAACATCATGCTGAGTGAATTATGCCAGTCCCAAAGGGACAAATATCCAATGTTCTCCCTGATCGGCAACAACTAACTGAGAACCAAAGGGGAAACCTGTTGAAGTGAACTGGACACTATGAGAAATAGTGATTTGATCAGCTCTTGTGCTGACTGCTGTTGTACAATGTAATAATCTATCCATTTTAGTATTTTTTTTTATTCTAGTACTATTGGTTGAACTCTGTAATTAATACAGAATTATCCTTAGGTGTTTAAATTTTAACTGAAAATTGATCCCTATTACATATAGGAGTGTGATTAAGAGAGGGAGGAGATGTACAATTTGGGACATGCTCCATTGGACTTGCCCCAAATGATGAAGTTAGAAATGTGCCAGGGCATTCCAATACAATCCCATCAAGGTGGCATGTACCAATGCCATCTCACTAGTCCAAGTGATCAATTTCAGTTCACAATTGATCACACTGATAGGTCTAAAAGTCAAAGGGATCACACAAACAAGACTAGTGTCTGCTAATACTAACTGATAGAATCAAAAAGGGAGAGAATGATCCAACATGGGAAGCAGGATACACAGCAGACTCATAGAATGGCAGATGTCCTAAATAGCACTCTGGCCTCAGAATCAGCCCTTAAGGCATTCGGATCTGGCTGAAGAGCCCATGAGATTATTTTAGGCATGGAAAGCCAAGACACTCTGGAAAAAAAAAAACCTAAATGAAAGATCTCTTTGAGTGAGAACCCAGTGGAAAAAACGGGGCCATCAAAGAAGGAGGTACCTTTCTCTGAAGGGTGGAGAGAGCTTCCACGTTGACTATGACCTGTTGGAATAAGATCAAAGTCGCTGAACCCTAAAGGCTTCCATAGCCTCGGCAACTCATGACTAGAACCTGGGGAGATTACTGATGCCATAAACAAGAGTGTCAAATTGTTCAAGCAACATCATGAGTCACTGTGTACTTACATCTCATGAGGGATCTGTCCTTAATGTGTTGTCCAATGTGAAGTAATGCTATAACTAGTAATGAAACAGTATTTTTACACTTTGTGTTTCTGAGTGGGTGCAAACTGACAAAATCTTTACTTCGTATATACTGAACTGATCTTCTGTATATAAAGATAATTGAAAATGATTTTAAAAACTTTTTGCTAAATTCGAAATTGCATAGAAAATTAGTCATTTTTTTTAAAAAAAAACATGTAAAATCTTTGTCCTTAATGTGCTTTACATTGTGAATTAATACTATAACTCTTACACCAAGAGTATTTTCACTTTGTGTCCCGATGTTAGGGCAAACTGTTGAAATCTTTACGTAATATGTACTAAACTGATATTCTCTACAGAAAGAGAATTGAAAATGAATCTTGATGTGAATGCAAGGGGAGAGGGAGTGGGAAAGGGGGGGTTGCAGGTGGGAGGGAAGTTGTGTGGGGGGAAGCCATTGTAATAAATAAGCTGTACTTTGGAAATTTATATACTTTAATTAAATCTTTATAAAAAATAATTGATATTGTAATCAACAAATTCCCAATTATAGCTTTCCATATGAAGGCTCTTCAAGAAGATGAAGTGAGAATATCAAGGTGCACCCCAGGAACTCTATCCACTATTGTCTCCTATCACTTCCAGGTCTACAGTACCCTGCTGCATTTATAAATGGCAGAGTCAATTCCAGATAAGGGTACATTTTCATCTTTCTCACCTACCCCTGCACAGAATTAATTAACTCACTCTTTATCCTGATTTTTTATTGATGGTCATTATTCTTCACTGCGAGAAACCTAGTAGCAACCGCATTGCCTTAACAACTAGATTAGGTCTCTTTCCCACAAGATTCAATCACAGAATAGGGCAAAGAACAATAATTCAATAAGCACATGAAGGATAAGTATTTGATGGATAACAGCATCATGCAACAGAAGTCAGAGTGGAGGTAGTCCTGCCAAATGAAGAATGACAAGGGTGATGAGCTTCAGACACAGAAGTGTTCTGGTGCAACTTTGCCACAACTGCCCGAATCTGAGACTTAGCTGCTCCCAACAGGGCTCTCTAATGCATTTCCTTTGCCAATGTGTCCTCAAAGTAATGCCAGAAAATTCTTACCTTTAAATTTTGACTAATGTAGTACACACTAAGTTTTTTTTTTCCAAATAAACCTAAACCATACTTCCACTTCACACACACAAAGAATGAAAAAGGTGAATAGGTGTGTGAATGTTGTGGCATTTTCTAGATTTCCTGAAGAAATTTTGACAGAATAGTTGTTGCCATTGTGGACAAGTGGCTGACTTTGGGGACCTCAGGGTGACTGAGGAACAGATTGTAAAGAATGGGTTGGGGTGGACAGCTTTGCCTTGTGCCTCCTGACATCAGGATCTGAATCCTTGTGAATGGTTCTGACTTTTCCTCCCCAGGATGTGTGAAGAGCTGACTGTATCCCAGGTCCAAGGTGGCTCTTCCTCTCCAATTGAATTTAGCTGAATATTCCAGCCTCTCCCCTCCACCAACATCCCAGGCGATGGTCATTGCAGGCTTTCTCTGGGTCAAAAAGATCTGAGCACAGGACCCTTTATTGGAAAAGCGTTTGTGGTGAGAGGTTTGGAGAGGATTTGCTTTCTGAAAGACCTGCATATCTGTGAAAGAGGGTCTTTGGGGGCCACAGGACAGGATAAGTGGTGAAGTGGGAGGCAACTCTGGATGAGAGCATGGCAGTGTGAGCATGGTGTGTTCAGAACAAGATGGGTCCTGACCATCTCCTTGGTGTGCAGGAAGGACATCTACTCTCATCCCTGTATTTGACACAAAGCAAACACTGACATAGATGTTGTCCAGAGAATATGCAAGCCTAGGCTCACTTGGTAGCCCTTTGCAATAGGAATAAGCCAGCCAGCTGGGGACACAGGACACAGGCAGTCAAGCAGCCTGTAAGCTCCACCCACGGCCATGCATGTCCTGGGATCCAACACTATTTAAAATATAACAATAGAAGTTACTCAGAAAATTCTAAAAGTATGCTTTCTTCTGTTTCCATAAATTCACATCTAAAAATGATGTAGATAAGCAGGTTATCTTAAATTTTAAGAAAACTAGATATTTCTAATGTTTTAACTGTGCGGAAATGCATCTCCTTAATGTTTTGAATGCTCACTTGAGTGAGTGTCATTTTTAAGAATAGCTGTAGTTTTTCTGATTATTGTAATAAGTGTGAAGAATTTGGGATGAGTGTACTCATCAACAAAGCACTTGAACTGCTTGAGTGTTTTGTCACCATTTACTACTATTAAAGAACATCATAACCAAGTTTCAGAAAACATTTATTTTAAAAATTGATATAAATAATTAAATGAATATTAAATAGATGTTTAAGAAAATAGTCATTAAAAAGCAACATAAGGAAAAGGTCATATGTTAAACATACTTTACTGGCTATAGCTTTGTAAGTTATATGTGCTCAGAATTTTAACACTCCACATATTTATATTTAAGTATTTTGTTATTTGTATAGTAGAGTCTTGTTACTTCAGTATCTACACTATTTTCAAAAACTTTTCCTTTGCATGTCACTATTTTGGTGAGTGTCTTTGTTTCTTTAATTTTTAGAATATTGTCTAAACATAGTAAGTAAAGGCTAAAAATCTTTACTAAAATAAACATGTATTCACCACAGTTTCCTAAGAACCACTTGAAATATACCCTGTACTCAGAAGAGCTGAAGGCGCCTCCCCAAACATCTATTTTTACATGAATGCTCAGAACAATCTGTTCATAACACTGAAAGTGTGGAGAAAACATAAATAGACATTTGTGAATGAATAAATTGAGTGTGGGAAATCCATAAGAATGAATGTTATGTAGCTGTAAAAAGAATGAAGGATACCTGTTATAATTTGGATGAATTGAAAATGCAATGCCATGTAAATGAATTTAGATCTAAGAGGTCATATTTTATCTCATTCCATTGCTAGGAACTGTCCAGAACAGGTAAACTCATATCAACTAAAGGAGATGAATGGTTGCATGAACCATGTTCATGGAAGCCTGCTAGTGGCTTCTTAGTGGAGAAAGGCTTTGAATATGGGTGATGTAAAGGGCTTCAGTCTACACAGACATGAAAATTGAACAAACCTGTGGAAATATTTTATGCAAACTCATTGTAGAATGTGAATGTGAAAGTACCATGATACCACTTCCTTGTACAATACTTCAGTGATTCATATTGGATATATGAATTTCAGAATGTTTACATCATTCTTTCTTGTGTGAAATTGGAACAAGAACTCTAAGCAAAGGCCAAAACAGAGAGCGGTCAAATGATAGAGGTCACAATTTTAGAATCATTCCTATGTGATCATGAAAACTACCTACATATGTGATAAAGATACCATTTCAAAATAGGTAGGCCATAATTATTTACTAAGAGGTTTGTGAACAATACAGCATCCGAAGAGAAGACTGCTCAAGGATGAGTTGACTCTTGTATTTGGGAAAGAAATTCTACTTAAATTATTACCACAAAATGGCAAATTCTCAATAACTTCAGGGAAGCAACAAAAGCAAGTATAACTGAGTCATGTTATCAAACATGGATATTTATAGCATCTAAGTTGATAAACAAAGTGGATACTAATTAGTTTGCATATTTTCTGGGATAATCCTATCATATCAAATATTGCTGTTTATAGGTCGGCTCTGTTTCAGATTTAAAAATATCTCCTTTTACTTTATATTGAAATATTTCTAGCCTGATTTTTCTTTTTGAGAGGCAGAGTGAGAAACATAGAGAAAGAGAGAGATGGTTGAGAGCCCAACTTTTCACTGCTTCAACTCTCAGTGCCCACAGTAGCTGAACCTTGGCTGAGGCCAGAGTCTGGAGCCAGAAAGAGTCGACTGACAGGGACCCAATAGCTCTGAGTTATCACCACTCACTCAAGGGTTTATTTTCCTGGGAATCTGGGGTGAGGGGTCAAGCCAAATTACAAACCTAAGTAGCATAATGTGGGACAAGGTTATCTTAATTGCCTGGCTGGATGCCTAAACAACAATTGTCTTTGGTTTTGCTTATTTTATAATGTTGGAATGCTAATTCCCTTTGGTTTTTGATTACAAAGGTTGAAAATGTGAAGAAACGCATGAGAAAAATATCAGGATCTCCTAGAACTGCGTTGGTTCTTTAAAGCTTTCAAAGAATTTTGATCAGGTTTTATGAGAATAATGTAGCACTTGGGGGCAAAGATGCAGCCCAGGAGCCCTGCAAAGATGGAGAAGACCTCCACGGCCACCATGACCTTCCCCTTGGTGCTGTGGTAGACAGGCAGGAAGGTCACCCAGACGCTGCAGAACACCAGCATGCTGAAGGTCAGGAACTTGGCTTCATTGAAGGTGTCAGGCAGATTCCTGGCTAGGAAAGCCACAGTGAAGCTGGCCAGGGCCAAGGAGCCCAGGTAGCCCAGGACACAATAGAAGGCGGTGGCCGAACCCTTGTTGCACACCAGGATGATGTGGCTGTGCTCAGATTGTGTATCTAACTCAATAAATGGAGGAGAAGTTCCCAACCAGATGCCACAGAGAACCAGTTGGATCAAGGAGCAGATGGGAATGATGAAGTTAGAAGCTCCTGATACCAGCAATTGCCTGATAGTTCTTCCAGGTTTCAGAGCTTTGAAGGCCAGAAGCACAGTGATGGTCTTGGCCAGCACGGCAGAAACAGCCACTGTGAACACAAGGCCAAATGTTATTTGCTGGAGAAGGCAGGTGGCTGTGTTGGGACGGCCAAGGAAGAGTAAGGAGCAGAGGAAGCACAGGAGGAGGGCAATGAGCAGGATGTAGCTGAGGGTCCTGTTATTGGCCTTGATGATGGGAGTGTGTTGGTGCTTCACAAAGACCCAGAACACCACAGCTGTGATAACAGAGAAGCACAGAGCCACACAGGCCAGAGCCATCCCCAGGAATTCCTCAAAGCCTAAGAAGGTCACCAGCTTGGGGAGGCAGTGACTTCTCTCCCTGTTTGGGTACTCGTGATCTGCACACGGGATGCACTGCTCTGCATCTGTGGAGAAAAGCAAGACTTTGTGTTTACATTTCATAATTTGCTCCTTTTCCCCTCTTAATGAAAATGGTCACCTTTGCAATGTCATGATGAGTCCAGCCTGTTCTGATGTATACCAGAACACACTGAAGTCTTTTTCTGCACTTCTGACCTAGTAAGAATGCTCCTTTGCAGGTGGACAAAACTCATTAAAAGAAGCTCCTTACTGCATGGGTCTCAGTGGGCTCATCTTGTTGCTCAGTGATTTTTTTAAAATGTCTTTATTTCTATAAAGTGATGTATTTCCTATATTTTATATGGGCATGGATTCTTACAAGCCCTCATGTCTACTGTCCCCAGTGTATTTTTGAGGAGAAGCCTTCTGTTCACAAGGTTAGACTATTTATCTGGGGTCATATTTTTAAGGTTTTTCTTACTTTTTCTGAAAAGGAGATGACCTGTATAAATGATAAGGCATTCCGGGGTTCTCCATACATTAATGAATATTCTTTATTTCTACATGGACTCATCTTGTCAGAATTTCCATATAAATGCTGATCTACTATGATTGAATAGAAGAGAAATGTAGCTCATTGTTTTTTTTGTGGTTATACTGGAGTAAGTGATATTTTCATGACTTTATTGAAAGAGAACTTTGCCTCATGTTCATGTGAAAACATGGCTTGTTCACCATTTTATCTCATGTGAACACCGCATTGGGTGCCACATTGTCTCACTTGAAGTGATGCATTTCTGCTACTACAGCATGAAAGAAGTCATTAAGAACAGGCCATTTGGTGAATATATCTCTGTTTTAATCAAATGTCAATTGAACTGACATAACTTGGTTGAGTTTTGTGGTATGGTAGGTAAAGCCACCACCTGCAATGCTGGCATTCTATATGGACATTGTTTTGTGTTCCAGTTGATCAGTTTCCAATCCAGCTCCTTGTGAATGGCCTAGAAAAAGCAGCAGAAAATGGCCCAAGTACTTGGGATTCATGCACCCATGTAGGAGACCTAAATGAAGCTCCTGCCTTTTGGCTTCTGCCTGGCCAAGCCCAGACCTTTGTTTCCATCTAGTGGGTGAATGATTAGATTGAAGCTCATCCTCTCTCTGTCTCTCTCTGTCTCTCCCTTGTTTTCTGAATCTCTGATTTTCAAATAAACTGAATATTGTTTTTTATTTGGCAGGCAGAGCTAGACAGTGAGAGAGAGAGAGAGAAGAGAGACAGAGAGAAACGTTTTCCCTCTGCTGGTTTACCCCTCAAATGGCTGCCAGCTTCCTCCTGGTCTCCCATGCAGCTGTAGGGGCCCAAGCACTCGGCCCATCCTGTGCTGACCTCTCAGGCTATAGCAGAGAACTGGACTGGAAGAGGAGCAACTGGGACTAGAAGCCAGTGCCCATGTGGGATGCTGGTGCTGCAGGTGGAGGATCAACCAAGTGAGCCCCAGTGCCGGCCCCTAAAATGAGTATTTTTTTAAAAAAGAATCAAAATGTTGTTAGTTGGGCTATATTTACAGTAAGAGTCCTACTCAGCTTTTATACTTGGTTCTCATGCCAGAATACAAGCTTAAGGGACTGGAATTGTGATGCAGGTGGTAAAGCCACTGCCTGTAATGATGGCATCCCATGCAGTCACCAGTTCATGTCCTGGCTGATCCTCATCCAAACCAGTTCCGTGTAAATGTGCATCAGAATCCAGCAGAGGAAGGCCCAAATTCTTGGGCCTCTGCAAGATCTCAAGGAAGCTTCTGGCTTTGCCCTGGTACAGTCTGGACCATTGCCACAATCTGAGAAGTGAATCTACCTGCTGGAAGATCTTCTCTGTCACTCTCTCCCTCGTCATTACGCTCTTCCTCTACCTGTAACTCCGACATTCAAAAAAATAAAAATATTTTGTAAAAAAAGGATATAAGCATCTCAAAAATTTAGAGAAATTTTCTCTTACAATTCTTTTCAATGTGTAACCTTTACTTTTCATAGAATGTGCAAGTGCTTCAGGCACCTGTCTCGGAGATACACTGGGCACACATAGGCAGGTGTATATTGTAAAATGGGTCAATGCATGATACTTATTTTTTATTCTTTCATTAACTTACTGTATGTTGAATATTTTTACAGATATTGGAACTCTTTTTCATTATCTTCTTCATAGCAGAAACTAAATATAGCTTATTTGAAGTTACTGAAGTAAAAATATTTGTAGAGCTGAGATATGTGAAATGAAACATTGTCTTCGGGCTTGCTGCAGAAACTTGGCCTGTGGAAGACGCCACACCACCAGCAGAGTTGTGGGTGCTGACAGATAATCGTGGTGTTCTAGGGCCCTGCAGAAATTGGGTCTTAGGCTGGGTGGCATCTGGCAGTCATGGATAACACTTGCTTTTCCAGTCAGTGTGGCCATGGGATCCCAAGTGTCTTGTTGCTTTGTGGCAAGATTTTTGTGTGATATATATTATTTTTTTTAATGGAAGTGATTCCTGAGCTGCAGGAAACTTTCTGAAGCCTCAGATTTGTGTGTTTCTAACCATCAGGAGGGTCTCCAACTAAACTGGTCCCTGCTTGCCCCTTCTCCCTGTCATTGTTTAGCATTCTTGTCAAGTTGCCTTGCTTGGCATTGTCTGTCACACATAGCTTTAGTCTCGTGACTGGAGCTGGAAAGGGAGGAGTCCCTGATGCTGTGTGACGGCTCAGGGAGGAGGCCTCCCTGTACACCACCTTGCTAAGTGGGCTGGGGAGAGCAGGGTGTCATTTCTGTGTTGGTGGGAACCTGGTCCGGTAAGATGGAAACTTGGCTAAGATTCCCCTTGGAACACCTTAGTGTTTATTAGCTTCTGACTTGTGTTGTAAGCTCAGTGCCAAAATTTGGAGATATCTTGAGTTCTTCTGTTCATGGCCTTTATTTACTGTGACTAATGAGCTTCCTAATAAATCTTTGCGAGACTTAAAAAAAAATTTTTTTTTAAATTTCTTTTTCTTGCCTGATGGCCCTGGCTAACAGTTCTAGGACTATATTGAATAGCAATGGTGAGAGTGGGCATTCCTGTCTGGTGCTAGTTTTCAATGGAAATGCCTCCAACCTTTCCCCATTCAATATGATGCTGGCCATTGGTTTATCATAGACTGCCTTAATTGTGTTGAGGAATGTTCCTTCTAACCCCAATTTGCTTAGGGTTTTCAACATGAAAGGGTGTTGTATTTTGCCAAATGCTTTCTCTGCATCTATTGAGATAATCATATGATTTTTGTTTCTCAATTTATTAATGTGTTCCTTTTACCATTAATCCTATCTTTATGGTGAATTAGGAACTTAAAATGTTCACTTTAACTAGTTGGTGACATTGATACATGCCAACTTAATGTGATTTAGGATCCCATGCTTGTAGAAACCTAATTTCAAGAAAGCTATAATTTGGACAGGTTATTTAGTTGTTAATTCCAATAATATTTAATTTATCATGGAGAATTTATTCATTAAATGTTGTCCATTGAAATTATTTTAAATATTATAATGACTTAATTTTTAATTTAAAAAAGCAATCTAGTTATTTTTTTAAAAAAAGAAGCATCCAGTATAGTAGTATTTTATATGATCTGACTTCTACATGACATTTTCATAGATTGCTCTTAATGACTATTAAATATTTATTTCATAATGCATTTATTATTTATATTACTTTTTTAAAAAGCATGTTTTCCGGGCCGGCATCATGGCACAATAGGATAATCCTCCTCCTGTGGTGTTGGCATCACAGATGTGTACCAATCCTAGTGTGGCTTCTCCTCTTCCAATCCAGCTCTCTGATATGGCCTGAGAAAGCAGTCAAAGATGGCTCAAGTCTTTGGGACCCTGCACCCACATGTGAGACTGGGAAGAAGCACCTGGCTCCTGGCTTCGGATCAGCACAACTCCGGCCATTGCAGCCATTTGGGGAGTGAACCAATGGACGGAAGACCTTTCTCTCTGTCTCTCCTTTTCACTTTGTGTAATTCTACTTATCAAATTAAGTCTTCAAAAAAATTAAAAAAACATGTTTTCTTTTTTTATAACGCTTTTATTTAAAGAATATAAATTTCCAAAATACAGCTTATAGATTACAATGGCTTCCCCCGCATAACTTCCCTCCCACACGCAACCCTCCCTTTTCCCACTCCCTCTCCCCTTGCTTCACATCAAGATTCATTTTCAATTATCTTTATACACAGAAGATCAGTTTACTATATATTAAGTAAAGATTTCAACAGTTTGCCCTCACATAGCAACACAAAGGGAAAAATACTGTTGGAGTACTAGTTATAGTATTAATTCACAATGTATAGCACATTAAGGACAGAGACCCTACATGATATATTTTTTAAATTGATTAATTTTCTATGCAATTTCCAATTTAACACCAAGATTTTTTTTCATTTTTAATTATCTATATACAGAAGATTGATTCAGTATATACTAAGTAAAGATTTCATCAGTTTGCACCCACACAGAAACACAAAGTGTAAAATACTGTTTCAGTGCTAGTTATAGCATTACTTCACATTGGACAACACATTAAGGACAGATCCCTCATGAGATGTAAGTACACAGTGACTCCTGAAGTTGATTTAACAATTTGACACTCTTGTTTATGGCGTCAGGAATCTCCCTAGTCATGAGTTGCCGAGGCTATGGAAGCCTTTAGGGTTCACCGACTTCAATCTTATTCTGACAGGGTCATAGTCAAAGTGGAGGTTCTCTCCTCCCTTCAGAGAAAGGTACCTCCTTTTTTGATGGCCCCATTCATTCCACTGGGATATCACTCACAGAGATCTTTCATTTAGGTCTTCTGTTTTTTCCAGAGTGTCTTGGCTTTCCATGCCTAGAATATTCTCGTGGGCTCTTGAGCCAGATCTGAATGCCTTAAGGGCTGATTCTGAGGCCAGAGTGCTATTTAGGACATCTGCCATTCTATGAGTCTGCTGTGTATCTCGCTTCCCATGTTGGATCATTCTCTCCTTTTTTGATTCTATCAGTTAGTATTAGCAGACACTAAAAAACATGTTTTCTAAAACTAAGTGATGAGGTTCTTTAATACTACTGAATGATGATGAAATACTCTAGTGGTGTAAGTGCTTTGCAAATGAGTACCCCCATCCCAGATTTTTTCACACTTAAACACATACTAAAAAAATCAGAAAAACTACAATTGTTCTTAAAAAAGATACTGAAATGAAGTAAGTATTTTTTTAAAATTTTGATCTATTTATTTAATTTAAAAAAAGGAAGGGGAAAGAGATCATCACCAAAAAAATAGTAGTTACCCCCAACCCATCCCCAAAGCTCTAGCCAGTCCCATGAGCATCACCCCACCCCACTCAATGCCTGACTCTCAGAAGGTGGCTCGCCCAGCCCCTGACATTGCCTTTGAAGGCACAGGGCCAAGGGTGCCAGTTTTGGCTCTCAGCAGCTTAGTCAAACCAGACAAACTGGTCGGCTAAAGTCCCCAAATTCTTTCCAGGTTTTCTGCCCATTGGCTGAGCACATGCAAACTGCCATCAGCTTGTAAGACTGGAGGGAGGGGCTTAAGAGCAGGAGAGTGGCAGAGGAGAGAAAGTCTAGGTCACCCAAGCCTCTTCCTGGGCTACCGGCTCTGGATCCAGACTCAAAGTGAGGTCGTGGTGGATGGCACCAAGTTTCTTGGAAAAGAAAACCATCCCTCGAGGAGGAGGAGCTAAGATGTGCCATGCAAAAGAGTTCTTCTTGCGGAGGCACAGAGAAAGGGCAGCGTGTGCTCCCAGTGGAGGGCGTGGCAAGGAGGCTCTTTAAGTACCATGACATAAGACAAGAGGCAGAGAGAATCCTGAGGTATGGGCCAGATGTGAGACTGCTACACACACAGGTCAACCTAAGAAGCCTTCAGGAACCCTCAAAGCCAAATCCTGGCTGCACACAGTGGCTCTACATAGTGCTGCAGGAGATTCAGCTTGTGAACCAGGTCGAGGTCAAGGTCACGCTGCCTAGCTGTTGGTGCTGGGGAGGCTATTACATTTTATTTTCAGAGGGATGAGGTGGGAAAAGTGGCCATGATCTAGTAAAAAAAAGACCTGCAAGAAGCAGAAAATATTTAGGGAACATTTTAATATATATTTTCATATACATATTTAAAATTAAGAAAAATAAAACTAATTGAAGCCATGCCCTGTGCAAAAAAAAAAAAAAAAGGAAAAGGGAAAGAAAAAGAAAAGTATTTAAAGTGAGACCTCTGTCTGTTGCTCTGGTCTCAACGTAAGAGTCACAGTCAGCTTGTTATTTTTATTTTGGAAGAAAAGATGTAAAAGTTTCTGTCAATCACTCAGAAGGCAAATGTAACCACTTATAAAAACAGAAAGGCAGGAACAGACTAGGAAGGGAAAGGGCAGAGTGGGAAGGGAGCTTGAAAATAAAGTTAACAAGGTAACTGTTCTAGGAGGGGCTGTGAAAAGGACATGGTGGACCAAAGTCTGTTAGTCAAGTAATCATTCAACTTTTAAATTATTCTCTTGTTCTTTTTTGTTGGGTGTTTTGTTTGTTCAAGTCTGAGATTGTTAACCCTCTGTTAACAAGAGCCAACAGGAAATACAGGATCCCTTCCTTCCCCTGGCCTGCCTCCACCGAAGCCACCGCCCTGCGGGGCTGGATGCTGGGAGAGTCCTGGGCGTGTGTGGACTCAGGCAGACAGGGCAGCCTCCTTCTGTGGTTGCTGGGCTTGTGAATGCTGCAGGATCTTTTGGCTTTCCACATCTCTAACATGCTTTTCAACTATTTTGCAGACATGGCTCAGTGCACTCCCCTCTTTGCCTTTACAGTTTTCCACTTGATATGGGGGTGTAATAACAACTTCTTCCATGACTACAATGTTTTTTTTCTTGCCATTTACAGTCTTTAATGGTCTTGTGGATGATCTGGAAGAGCTGCTGGCCCTCTGGGGAGACACCAGCACTGATTGCATAGGCCTGCCTCAGCTTCTCTTCCTTCTGCATCCGCGCTTTGCTGGCAAGCTCACTGACATTGAGTGAAGCTAGGGGAGGAGGGGTTTCTGTGCGGTGGTTCATAATTTCCACTTCTGAAACAAAATGTAAGTTTATGAGCAAGATGTCTGTGTGGTTGAGCTTTCCACTGGAAGAGGAATATTGTAAAGCCAGCAATTTGGACTGGAGTCGAAGGCTACCACCTCGCCCTGCAGCGGCTGCTCCTGGCACTTCCAGTACAACACCTGGCTCCCAACACTGAAGTACTCACCCCGAGAAGCTGCCATCTTGGCAGAGCAGCCGCGGCCAGCCTGAAGTAAGGATTTCAAACATTAAGGAAATGTATTTGCCTTGTTGAATCATAGAAACTTTGGATTTGTTTACAATCTATTAAGAACATCTGCTTATCTAAATCATTTTTAAATGTCAATTTATAGAAAAAGAGGGGACTGCAATACTCAGGTAAGTTTAATTGGAGAGAAAGAATACCCTTGGACCTGGGATGCGTCAGTTCCTCACACATCCTGGGGAAGAACAGTCAGAACCATGCACAAGGATGATTCAAATCCTGGCATCAGGAGAGACAATTCACAGATGTCCATCTCCATGCATCCTTTACAATCTATTTCCCAGTCACAGGCACAGAGCATCAGGCAGGGTGCTTTCCAGACTTCCTGGGCTCAAGAGGGATAAAGCAATAAAACGACCAGAGGTCTGACTTTCCCTGATAACAGAGACACAAAGGCGAGTTCTTGGCACTGTGACTCACTTGGAAATGTCTCCATTTGGATTCTAGCTGTGTCTTTGAATCACTAGACTGTCACACACATTATATAGGCTAAGGACACAGCTAACCTGGGAATTGGCTGTGCCCTACACAGAGACCAGTTCTCCCTGCAGAGGGCTGACCCTGCAGACAGTATCTACCCCATGTTCTCCCCATTTCAGCTGACACTCTGGTCTCTGACTCAATGCTGGAAATATCTTGACATGCCATCATCTCTGATTTTTCTCTACCTACAGCTGTACCACTTATACACTTCAGTGGATCTGAAGGTCAGCAGCTGCCAAACTTCTCTGAAGATAAATGTCTACAAAGATTGCCTACAGAAAGAGGCACAACTGAATGCTTATGTTCAAGCCAGAAAATACAGTGTCATCATTTTGGCAAATTGAAGATCGTGTGTATGTGTTAGGTATCATTGTGACTGCATGTGAGTATATTTTTGTGCCTGTGTGTTCTATCCCTATTGGTAATTCTGAAAAATGCATTGGAGGAAGGCAGACCAATGAAAGCAGAGGTCCTCACCCTTGTTGTGCCTTCCATAGAATTTTCCATTTGCTCTCCAGCCTTGTAGAAGCAGAGGGCAGGTATCAAGATTTTTGTGCCCACCCTATGAGCACATCCCTTTGATCCAACTCTTGGGGTCTTGGCATGGGTGAGACTGTTGGGACCCAGAACCGCTTCTGCCAGTGTCCAGATCTGTCTAGAGAGATGCCTATCTATTCTGATATATGCACAACCTTATTAAATGTGGTTGCCTTTCTCAGCATTGTTTCATCTAATGCCTGACAATCTAGAACCTCTATTTCACTTTGTTACCCTTTGGAATGAGCTTCTTTCACTGCAGATTAAGTTATTCAATATTCAGCTGATGGCAAGAGCTAGAAGTAACCCTGGGATGAACAAATGTATTCTTCATAATAAAAAGTGTATCACTAAGGTAAAATAATTAAAGAAAAATTTAATTCACCACTCCTATTATTAAAATAAATGAAATAATACATTGGAAGACCCCATAGCATAATCATTTTTTGACAGGCAAATTTAAGACAGAGAGAAAGGTTTTCCTTTTTCTGTTGGTTCACCCCGCCCCACGGCCCCCAAGTGGCCCCTATGGGCAGCGAGTTGAAGCCTGCTCACTGTGCAGATCCAAATCCAGGAGCCAAGTGCTTCCTCCTGGTCTCCCATGTTGTTGCAGGGACCAAGGACATGGTCCATCCTCCACTGCACTCCCGGGCCACAGCAGAGAACTGGACTGGGAGAGGAGCAACCGGAACAGAATCCAGCACACAACCGGGACTAGAACCTAGGGTGCTGGTGCCGCAGGCAGAGGATTAGCCTAGTGAGCTGCGGCACTGGCCCATGGCATAATTTTGGTACCACATTTATTTAGTGTCCAACAAGTAACTGCTCCTTGTGAACAGAACACCAATTTTGGTTCAGGTGTGTATGGAAAAGCAATATTTGTTTAGAACACAGAAAAAATTTTTAATTCATATGTAATGATACTACGTGCAGCATAATATGACAAAATAGGAAGTTATCTTTATGCTAGAAAGGAAACACTGTCATCTTCAAACTGTAAAAATTTTCATATGATGGAGCAAACGACCTATGGCACTTTATTATTTAATTCAACACTGAAAACTAAGAATCAATTTACTCCAACTGAAAAAATGATTGGATAAATATATTTCTTCCCCTCATAGTGAACAAGTAACAATTTACTTGACATTCAAATTATAGATGAAATGTTGGAAAATAGAAAAGTCCAGATTTCCAAGGAAAGGAGAGCAAAGAAATTCATAGATAGAAAACAGAACATCTGTTCTCTTCTTCATAATAACATAAACACATTTTAAATTGCAAAAATTCATATTTTTACCTAAGAAATATGGCAATCTATGGTGAAGCTTCCATGCAAATGATTAAAAAATCTTGGTGTTAAATTGGAAATTGCATAGATAATTAATCAATTCTTTAAAAAAAAATCATGTAGGATCTCTGTCTTTAAGTGCTGTACATTTTGAATTAATACTATAACTAGTACTCCAACAGTATTTTCAGTTTGTGTCTCTATGTGAGGGCAAACTGTTGAAATCTTTACGTAATATGTACTAAACTGATCTTCTGTGTATAAAGAGAATTGAAAATAAATCTTGATGTGAACAGAAGGGGAGAGGGAGCGGGAGTGGGGAGGGTAGCAGGAGGGAGGGAAGTTGTGTGTGGGGAGCAATTGTAATCCGTAAGCTGTACTCCGGAAATTTATATTTTTTAAATAAAAGCTTTATATAAAAAAAATGTGAAAAGACATAGATAAATTCAGTACCCAGGAAATCAATAAATGAAGACAAAGTGAACATTGTGAATTATCTGACTGCCAGAGGCCCTGAATTGGATGCATTTGTTTCACTGAAAATCTAAATTTTGGGCCAGCACTGTGGCATAGTGGGTAAAGCCAATGCCTGCAGTGCTGGCATCCCAAAAGATTGCTGGTTCTAGTCCCAGCTGCTCCACTTCGATCCAGCTCTCTGCTATGGCCTGGCAAAGCAGTAGAAGAAGGCTCAAGTCCTTGGGACCCTGAACCCACATGGGAGATCTGGAAGAAACTCCTGACTGCCGGCCTCTGATAGGTGCAGCTCTGCGTGTTGTGGCTAATAGAGGAGTGGACCAGTGGATGGAAGACCCCCCCTCTATTTCTCTCTCTCTCTATTTCTGTCCTTCATTCGCTATGTAACTCTTTCAAATTAATAAATAGATCTTAAGAAAAAGAAAATCTAACTTAAGAATCCTGATTTGACAGAGTTGTCATATTTGAGTAGAGAATCTTCAAAGGGCCTACAAAAAAGAACATAATTACCTAGTTTTAGAAAACATTTATTTTTTAAAAAATATAAAATAAATACATGAATTATGAAATGGATATTTAAGAAATATTCAGTAAAAAGCAAGCCATTAAGAAATGTCATGAAGAAGTTATATGACATAAAATACTACTATACTGACTATACTTTTATAAGTTATATTAGCCTAAAATATTAACACTCAACATATTTATATCTAAGTAGTTCATATATTTGGATAGTAGAGAGTTTCGTTTCTTCAGTATCTTCATTACTTTCAAAAACTTTTCACTTGCAAGTCAATTATATTTGGGGATGTGTTTTAATTGCTTTCAGTTTTTGATACTTGTCTAAAACATGAATAAATAAAAACTAAAAGTTTTTACTAAAATAAACATATATATTCACTGTGTTTTTCTCAGAACCATTGGAAGTATCCTGTGCTGAAGGTGCATACCAAACATATATTTTTACAAGAATGCTCAGAACAATCTGTTCATAACATGAAAGTTTGCAGACAACCCAAAAAATCATCTTTGAATGATCGAATATGTTGAATGTGGAAAAGCCATAAGATTGAATCTTATACAGCTATAAAAATAATGAAGGGTACCTGCTATAACTGGGTGAATCCAAAATGTAATGCCATGTGAAAGAAGTTAGATCTAAGAGGTCTCATTGTATCTCACTCCATTGCCAGCCACTGTCCAGAGTAGGTAAAGACATAGCAACTAAAGGAGATGAATGCTTGCATAAATCACATTCATGGAAGTTTACATGTGGCTGCTTAATGCAGAAAGGCTTGGATTACAGGGTGATGCAAAAGGCTCAATCTACAGACATGATAATTGACAAACTTTTTTTTTAACTTTTATTTAGAATATAAATTTCCAAGGTACAACTTATGGATTACAATGGCTTTCCCCCCATACTTTCCCTCTCCCCCTGCAACCCTCCCCCCTTACCCGCTCCATCCACCCTTTCATTCACATCCAGATTCATTTTCAATTCTCTTTGTATATAGGAGATCAGTTTAGCATGTGTTAAGTAAAGATTTCGTCCATTTGCCCTCATATAGCAACACGAAGTGAAAGATACTATTTGAGTACTCGTTATAACATTGAATCACATTGTACAGCACATTAAGGACAGAGATCCTACATGATATATTTTTTTTTGAAACTGATTAATTTTTATGCAATTTCCAATGTAACACTGAGTTTTTTTTTCATTTTCAATTATGTTTATATACAGAGGATCGATTCAGTATATATTAAGTAAAGATTTCATCAGTTTGCATCCACACAGAAACACAAAGTGTAAAAATACTGTTATAGTACTAGTTACAGCATTACTTCACATTGGACAACATATTAAGGACAGATCCCACATGAGACATAAGTACACAGTGACTCCTGATGTTGATTTAACAATTAGACACTCTTGTTTATGGCATCAGGAATCTCTCTAGGCTCTAGTATTGAGTTTCAGAGGCTATGGAAGCCTTTATGGTTCGCTGACTTCGATCTTATTCTGACAGGGTCATAGTCAAAGTGGAGGTCCTCTCCTCCCTTCAGAGAAAGGCACCTCTGTCTTTGGTGGCCCCATTCCTTCCACTGGGATCTCACTCGCAGAGATCTTTCACTTAGGTCTTCTTTTTTTTCAGAGTGTCTTAGCTTTCCATGCCTAAAATACTCTCATGGGCTCTTGAGCCAGATCCGAATGCCTTAAAGCCTGATTCTGAGGCCAGAGTGTTATTTAAGACATCTGTCATTCTATGAGTCTGCTGTGACTCTGCTTCCCATGTTGGATCATTCTCTCCCTTTTTGGTTCTATCCATTTGTATTGGCAGACACTAGTCTTGTTTGTGTGTTCCCCTTGACTCTTAGACCTATCAGTGTGATCAATTGTGAACTAAAATTTATCACTTGTACCATTGAGATGGCATTGGTACATGCTACCACCTTGATGGGGTTGTATTGGGATCCCCTGGCATGTTTCTAACTCCATCATTTTGTGCAAGTCGAATTAAGCTTGTCTCAAATTGTACATATCCTCCCTTTCTTTTTCCCTCTCTCCTAGTTAACCGGAATCACTTTTCAGTTAAAATTTAAACACCTAAGGATAATTGTGTATTAGTTGCAGAGTTCAACCACTAGTACTAGAACAAAAACAAACAACAAAGAGAGATACTAAGATGGGTAAAGATTTACATTGTACATCAACAGTCAAGACAAGAGCTGATCAAGTCTTATTTTCTCATAGTGTTCATTGCATTTCAACAGGTTTCCCCTTTGGTGCTCAGTTAATCATCACCAATCAGGGAAAACAAATGATATTTGTCTCTTTGGGACTGGCTTAATTCACTCAGCATGATGTTTTCCAGATTCCTCCATTTTGTTGCAAATGACCAGATTTCATTGTTTTTGACTGCTGTATAGTATTCTGTAGAGTTCATGTCCCATAATTTCCTAATCCAATCTACTGTTGATGGGCATTTGGATTGGTTCCAGGTCTTAGCTATTGTGAATTGGGCTGCAATAAACATTAGTGTGCAGACGGCTTTTTGTTTGCCAATTTAATTTCCTTTGGGTACATTCCAAGGAGTGGGATGGCTGGGTTGTATGCTAGGGTTATATTCAGGCTTCTGAGGAATCTCCAGACTGACATCCGTAGTGGTTTAACCAGTTTGCATTCCCACCAACAGTGGGCTAGTGTCCCTTTTTCCCCACATCCTCTCCAGCATGTATTGTTGGTGGATTTCTGAATATGAGCCATTCTCACCGGGGTGAGGTGAAACCTCATTGTGGTTTTGATTTGCATTTCCCTGATTGCTAGTGATCCTGAACATTTTCTCATGTGTCTGTTGGCCATTTGGATTTCCTCTTTGGAAAAATGTCTATTGAGGTCCTTGGCCCATCTCTTAAGTGGGTTGTTTGTTTTAATGTTGTGTCTTTTCTTCATTTCGTTGTAGATTCTGGTTATCAGCCCTTTATCTGTTGCATAGTTTGCACATATTTTTCCCATTCTGTCGGTTGCCTATTCACTTTCTTGACTGTTTCTTTTGCAATACAGAAGCTTCTCAATTTGATGTGATCCCAATAGTTAATTTTGGGTTTGAGTGCCTGTGCTTCTGGGGTATTTTCTAAGAAGTCTTTGCCAGTACCTATGTCGTGCAGGGTTTCTCCTATGCTCTCTAATAATCTGATGGTGTCCGGTTGTAGGTTTAAGTTTTTAATCCATGTTGGATGAATTTTTGTGTAAGGTGTAAGATAGGGGTCTTGCTTCATGATTCTGCATGTGGAAATTCAGTTTTCCCAGCACCATTTATTAAATAGACTGTCTTTACCCCAGGGGTTAGTTTTGGATCCTTGATCAAATATAAGTTGGCTGTAGATGTTTGGATTGATTTCAGGAGTTTCTATTCTGTTGCATTGGTCTATCCATCTGTTTCTGTACCAGTACCATGCTCTTCTGATAACAACTGCCCTGTGGTTTGTCCTGAAATCTGGTATTGTGATGCCTCCGACTTTGTTTTTGTTGTACAAGATTGCTTTAGCTATTTGAGACCTCTTATTCCTCCATATGAATTTCAGCATCTTTTTTTTCCAGATCTGAGAAGAATGCCTTTGGTATCTTGATTGGTATTGCATTGAATGATTAAATTGCTTTTGGGAGAATGGACATTTTGATGATATTGATTCTTCCAATCCATGAGCATGAAAGATTTTTCTTTTTTTTTTTGAAATAACGCTTTTATTTAATGAATGTAAGTTTCAAAAATACAGCTTATAGGTTACAATGGCTTCCCCCCTCATAACTTCCCTCCCACCCGCAACCCTCCCCTTTACCACTCCCTCTCAAGATTCATTTTCAATTCTCTTTATATACAGAAGATCAGTTTAGTATATATTAAGTAAAAATTTCAACAGTTTGCCCTCACATAGCAACACAAAGTGAAAAATACTGTTGGAGTACTAGTTATAGTATTAATTCACAATGTATAGCACATTAAGGACAGATTTTTCCATTTTTTGGTATCCTCTTCTATTTCTTTCTTTAAGGTTTTGTAATTTTCATCGTAGAGATCTTTAGCGTCCTTGGTTAAGTTTATTCCAAGGTATTTGATTGTTTTTGTAGCTACTGTGAATGGGATTGATCTTAGAAGTTCTTCCTCAGCCATGACATTTCTTGTGTATACAAAGGCTGTTGATTTTTGTGCATTGATTTTATATCCTGCTACTTTGCCAAAGTCTTCTATGAGTTCCAATAGTCTCTTAGTAGGGTTCTTTGGATCCCCTAAATAAAGAATCATATCTGTTATCCAATGTGAAGTAATGCTATAACTAGTATTGAAACAGTATTTTTACACTTTGTGTTTCTGTGTGGGTGCAAACTGATGAAATCTTTACATAGTATATACTGAATCGATCTTCTGTATATAAAGATAACTGCAAATGATTAAAAAAATCTTGGTGTGAAATTGGAAATCGCATAGATAATAATTAATCAATCCTTTAAAAAATCATGTAGGATCTCTGTCCTTAATGTGCTGTACATTGTGAATTACTACTATAACTAGTACTCCAATAGTATTTTCAGTTTGTGTCTCTATGTGAGGGCAAACTTGAAATCTTTACGTAATATGTACTAAACTGATCTTCTGTGTAAAGAGAATTGCAAATGAATCTTGATGTGAATGCAAGGGGAGAGGGAGCGGGAATGGGGAGGGTAGCGGGTGTGAGGGAAGTTGTGTGTGGGGGGAGCCATTGTAATCCATAAGCTGTACTTTGGAAATTTATATTCTTTAAATAAAAGATATATATATATAATCATATATATGCAAAGAGGGATAGTTTGAGTTCTTCCTTCGCAATTTGTATCCCTTTGATTTCTTTTTCTTGCCTAATAGCTCTAAGAGTTCCAGTACTATGTTGAATAACAGTGGTGAGAGTGGGCATCCCTGTCTGGTACCAGACCTCAGTGGGAATGCTTTCAGCTTTTCCCCATTCAATAGGATACTGGCTGTGGATTTTTCATAAATTGCTTTGATTATATTGAGGAATGTGACTTTTATACCCAGTTTGCTTAGGGTTTTCATCATGAAAGGGTGTTGTATTTTAGCAAATGCTTTCTCTGCGTCTATTGAGATAATCATATGGTTTTTCTTCTGCCGTCTGTTAATGTGGTGTATCACATTGATTGTTTTAGGAACATTGAACCATCCCTGCATACCAGAGACAAACCCCACTTGGTCTGGGTGGATGATCTTTCTGATGTGTTGTTGCATTCTATTGGCCAGAATTTTATTGAGGATTTTTGCATCTATGTTCATCAGGGATATTGGTCTGTAATTCCCTTTCAATACTGCATCTTTTTCTGGTTTAGGAATTAAGGTGATGCTGGCTTCTTAGAAGGAATTTGGGAGGATTCCCTCTTTTTCGATTGTTCTGAATAGTTTGAGAAGATTGGAGTTAGTTCTTCTTTAAATGTCTGGTAGAATTCAGCAGTGAATCCATCTGGTCCTGGGCTTTTCTTTGTTGGAAGGGCCTTTATTACTGTTTCAATATCAATTGACAAACTTTTGAACATACTTTATAGAATTTGAATGTGAAAGTACTGTAATACTACATCCTTGTCAAATACTTCAGTGGTTCTTATTTGGTATGTGAATTTCACCTTAATAATAGCATCATTGTCTCCTGGAATAAGAACTCGAAGCAAAGGCCAAAATGATAGCAGTCAAATGGTAGATGAGAGTTATAGAATCACTCCTATGCAATCATGAAAACCACCTCCATATGTGATAAAAATAAAAACACTATTTCCAAATACCTAGGCAGTAATCAGTTACTAAGATGTTTGTGAACAATACAGTGTTCGAAGAGAAGAATGCTCATGGACTAGTTGACTCTTGTATTCGGAAAGAAATTCCACCTCCATTATAACCACAAAATGACAAATTCTCCATGACATTTAGAGAAACAACATAAAGTGGGTAAAACTGAGACATGTTGGCCGGCGCCGTGGCTCAACAGGCTAATCCTCCGCCTTGCGGCGCCGGCACACCGGGTTCTAGTCCCGGTCGGGGCACCGATTCTGTCCCGGTTGCCCCTCTTCCAGGCCAGCCCTCTGCTGTGGCCCAGGAGTGCAGTGGAGGATGGCCCAAGTGCTTGGGCCCTGCACCCCAGGGGGAGACCAGGAAAAGCACCTGGCTCCTGGCTCCTGCCATCGGACAAGCGCGGTGCGCCGGACGCAGCGCGCCGGCCGCGGCGGCCATTGGAGGGTGAACCAACGGCAAAAGGAAGACCTTTCTCTCTGTCTCTCTCTCTCTCACTGTCCACTCTGCCTGTAAAAAAAAAAAAAACTGAGACATGTTTTCAAATATGAACATAAACAACTTAATACTTTATCCCTTTTAGTATATTTTGTTCTACTTAATGCTATTGGTTGAACTCTTCAATTAACACAAAATTATTCTTAGGCGCTTACATTTAACTGAAAAGTGATCCCTGTTAAATATAAGAGTGGTAATAAGAGAGGCAGGAGATGTACAATTGGGACATGCTCAATCGGACTTGCTCCAAATGGTAGAGTTAGAAATGTGCCAGGGGCTTCCAATACAATCCCATCAAGGTGGCATGTACCAAGGCCATCTCACTAGTCCAAGTAATCAGTTTCAGTTCACAATGGATAAATGGAAAGGATTAGAAGTCAAAGGGATCCCACAAACAAGACTAGTGTCTGCTAATAATAACTGATAGAATTTAAAAGGAGAGAATGATCCAATATGGGAAGTGGGATACACAGAAGACTCATAGAATGTCAGATTTCCTAAACAGCACACAGAACTCTGGCCTCAGAATGAGCCCTTACGGCATTTGGTTCTGGCTGAAGAGCTCATGAGAGTATTTTAGGCATGGAAAGCCAAGACATTCTGGAAACAAAACAAAACAAAACAAAACAAAACAAAACAAAACAAAACCTAAATGAAAGATCTGTGTGAGTGGGATCCCAGTGGAAAGAATGGGCCATCAAAGAAGGAGCAACCTTTCTCTGAAGGGAGGAGAGAACTTCCATTTTGACTATGACCTTGTCTAAATAAGAACAGAGTTGGCAAACTCAAAAGGCTTCCATAGCCTTGGCGCGCATGACAAGTGCCTATGGTGAATACTGTTGCCATAAATAAGAGTGTCAACTGTTAAGTCAACAAGAGGAGTCACTGTGCACTGACTCCACATGTAGGATATCTGTCCTTAATGTGTTGTACAAAGTGAATAAATGTTATAACTAGTACTCAAATAGTATTTTATACTTTGTAATTCTGTGTGGGTGCAAACTGTTGAAAGCTTTAGTTAATATATTCTAAACTGATCTTCTGTATATAAAGATAATTGAAAATGAATCTTGATGTGAATGGAATATGAGAGGGTGCTGGAGATGGGAGGGTTGTGGGTGGGAGGGAACTTATGGGGGGGGAAAAGCCACTGTAATCCATAAGCTGTACTTTGGAAATTTCTATTAATTAAATAAAAGTTAAAAGAACAAATAAGAACATATATGGTAACTAAAGTAATAAACAAAGATGAAATTAATCACTGTGCATATTGTCAGGGATAGCCCTATCATATGAAATGTAATTGCTATTTAAAAGTTGATGCTCAGCACTGTTCAGTTGTAAACAGTGATTCCTTTTATTTTATCTGAAATATTTCTAGGCAAATTTGCGTTTTTGAGAAGCAGAGAGAGAAGCAGAGAGAAAGAGAGAGGTGGTTGAGAATCCAACGTTTCACTACTTCATGTCTCATTTTCCATAGTGGCTTATCTTGAATTGAGTCCAGAAGCCAGGAGCCAGGAAAAAAATTGACAGGGGCACAAAGTGTTCAATATCCTAGCAATCTGATATTAGGGGTTAGAATCAAATTACAAACCCAGCTACTGTCGTGTGGGATAAGATCAATTAATTGGTAGGCTAAATATGTACACAAAAATGTTTTTTAGTTTTGCTTATTTTACAATGTTGGTAATCTACTACCAATTTGATTTTTGTTTACAAAATTTGAAAATGTAGAGAAACTAGTGAGAAAAATATTTTAGGGTCTGCTACAACTGCATTGGTTCCTTAAAGCTTTCAAAGAATTTTGATCAGGTTTTATGAGAATAACGTAGCACTTTGGGACAAAGATGCAGCCCAGGAGCCCTGCACTGGAGGCCAAGATGGAGAAGACCTCCACGGCCACCATGACCTTCCCCTTGGTGCTGTGGTAGACAGGCAGGAAGGTCACCCAGACACTGCAGAACACCAGCATGCTGAAGGTCAGGAACTTGGCTTCATTGAACGTGTCAGGCAGATTCCTGGCTAGGAAAGCCACAGTGAAGCTGGCCAGGGCCAAGAAGCCCAGGTAGCCCAGGACACAGTAGAAGGCAGTGACTGAACCCTTGTTGCACACCAGGATGATATGGCTGTGCTCAGATTGTGTATCTAACTCAATAAATGGAGGAGAGATTCCCAACCAGATGCCACAGAGAACCAGTTGGATCAAGGAGCAGATGGGAATGATGAAGTTAGAAGCTCCTGATACCAGCAATCGCCTGATAGTTCTTCCAGGTTTTGTAACTTTGAAGGCCAGAATCACAGTGATGGTCTTGGCCAGCACAGTGGAAACAGCCACTGTGAACACAAGGCCAAATGTTATTTGCTGGAGAATGCAGGTGGCTGTGTTGGGACGGCCAATGAAGAGTAAGGAGCAGAGGAAGCACAGGAGGAGGGCAATGAGCAGGATGTAGCTGAGGGTCCTGTTATTGGCCTTGACGATGGGAGTGTCTCGGTGCTTCACAAAGATCCAGAGGACCACAGCTGTGAGGACAGAGAAACACAGAACCAAGCAGGCTAGGGCCATCCCCAGGAATTCCTCAAAGGCTAAGAAGGTCACCATCTTGGGGAAGCAGTGGTTTCTTTCTCTGTTTGGGTACTCGTGATCTGCACACGGGATGCACTGCTCTGCATCTGTGGGGAAAAGGGAGACTCTGTGTTTGCATTTTATAATTTGCTGCTTTTTCTCTGTTAAGGAAAATGCTCACCTTTGCAATGTCATGGTGAGTCCAGCCTGCTGTGATGCATAAAAGAAACACTAAAGTATTTCTGCACACCTAACCAAGGGAGAATGCTCGTCTGCAGGTGGAGGAAACTCATTAAAACAAGCTTCTTAGTGCATGGGGCTCTGTGCTCTCATCCTATCTGTCAGAGATGTTTTTCAGTGTTTTAATTTCTAAACAATGAGGAATTTTCTGTATTTCATATGGGCTTGGATTCTTCCCAATCCTCTTCTCTACAGTCCCCAATGTCGTCTCAGGAGAAATGTTTTGTTTACATGGATTATATTTGTCTGGGGTCATCAGGTTTAAGGATTTTCTTCCTTATCCTCAAATGGAAATGACCTATAAAAATGATCTTTCATTCCTGGGACCTCCATTCATTAATCAGTACTCTAATTTCCTACATGGATTCATCTTGTCCGTGTTTCCATATAAATGTTGTGACACTGAGGTTGAATAGATGGAAGTTGTAGCTGGTTGTCTTTCTGTGGTTCTATGGAAATAAGTGGTATTTTCATCATGTAACTGAAAGACAACTAGGCACTGTTGTTAACTTGGAATCATGGCCTGTTCACCATGTTAGCTCATGTGAACACCACATTGGACACCACATTGTCTCACTTGAAACAACACACTTCTGCTGCTACAGCATGAAAGAAGTCATTCAGAACAGGTCAGTTGGAAAATATGTATCTCTTTCAATCAAATGTCAATTAAACAAACCAAAATTGGGTTAGTGTCGTGGCATGGAAGGTAAAGCCACCTGCAATGCCGGCATCCCATATGGACATTGTTTTGTGTTTCAGTTGAAGAATTTCCAATCCAGCTCCCTGCTAATCACCTAGAAAGAGCAGCAGAAAATTCCACAAGCACTTATGACCCACACACCCATGTGGGAAACCCAAAAGGAAGATCCTGGCTCCCAGCTTCTGCTGGCCCAGCCAAGACCATTGTTTCCATAAGTGAACAATTAGTTTGACCCTTTATCTCTTTCTCTCTCTGTGTGTGTGTCTTGTTCACTGATTCTCTGATTTTTAAATAAAATAAATCTTTCTTTTAAAAAAGAAAGAAAATGGTATTAGTTGGGCTACACTTGCAGTAAGAGTCTTACTCTGTTTTTATCCTTGGTACTCATGCAAGAATACAAGCTTCAGGGAGTGGAGCTGTGATGTAGTGGTTAAAGCCACTGCCTGCAATGATGGCATCTGAAACAGGTGCCTGTTCATGTCTTGACTGCTGCACTTCCAAACAATCTCCATGCCAATGTGCCTAGGAAACCAGCAGAGGAAGGCCCAAATGCTTGGGCCTCTGCAAGACCTGGAAGAAGCTCCTGGTTTCTGACTTTGGCCTGGCCCAGTCTAGGCCATTGCAGCTCTCTGGAGAGTGAATCTACCTGATGGACGATCCTCACTGTCTCCTCTCTCCTTCTTTATTATGCTCTTCCCCTCTCTTCAACTCTGACTTTCAAACAAATAAATTATTTTGTAAAAAAGTAGAATATAAACATCTGTAAAAATTTAGAAGAATTTTCTCCTACAATTCTTTTCAATGTGTTCCCTTTACTTTAATAGAATCTGTAGGTATGTCTGGCACCTCTCTCAGAGATACTCCAGGACTATATAGGCAAGGGCATATTGTATATTGGGTTAGCTCATGATACCTTAGTTTTCTTTCTTTTGCTAAAGTACTGCATGTTGAATATTTTCACTGAAATTTGAAGTCATTTTTCTGTTATCTTCTTCATACTGGAAACTATGTATAGAATGTTTGAAGATACTGATTAAAAAATATTTCTAGAGCTAAGATGATGTGAATTGAAACATCATTTTGGAAGAATTCAAATTATTATAAACATATTTATTATACATTGAACAGTGAAACTATTTATCAATGAGTCTTAGTACATTTTTACATTTCTCAAACACTGGCTTTGATATTTAATTTGATATTTTTGTCTCTGTATTTCAGCTTATTTTTGTCTTTTCTTTCTGTATATCCATAAAAGACAAGTGGTGTTATTCATTCTATGTACTGAGCAGTATGCACTATGTCAAAGTTGTAGGACAGAAAGTAATGCAATATTCCCATCACAATTCATGTGAATTGGCTCCCTGTTTGTCAGTTGTCTATGCAAAAATTTTGAATTCAAGCCTTCTAGATAACCATACAGAGCCTTAACAAATACAAATATTATATTTCTTGTTTAGATCTCAGACTGAGAGAGTCTCATTCAGCGCTGGATGGAAAAGAAGGATACCAGATAGAATCAGTGTCAGATTTGAGCTTGAGACGATTAGCACAGCCAGAAAACAGCTTACACATAATGAGATGGCAATAGTGAGCACACAACAAGTGTATGGAAAGAATGAGTGGAGACTCTTATGTCATTGCAAATATTCTTGGTTTCCATTTTTATCAAGAAGTAGTTAAGATGGTAGCGTTTTCACAGGTAAGTTATGTTTTCTACCTGTATGATTGGAAATGTCTCTCTCTGGACAAATAACACAAATGTAGCAGCAGACAGCTCTTCCTTCCTGTGGCATTTTCCTGAATCCTGGCCCACACCTCTGGCTACACAAAGACTGAGGAGTCTGAGAGGGAAAGAGAAGTGGTGGTCATTGTTTTGCACATCATTAGGCACTGTGATATTATGTCTCTATTTGCCTCATCACCTCCAGGTCATCACTATGTCTTCCCCAGGCTGCATCTTATTGATTTTATTTAGACATCCAATTGGAGTTTCTAAGATGCTCACTCGAGGTTTGTCAACTGCCTACCAAGTATTATGAGGCCGCCTGATGGGTTTGATTTTGCTCATCACTGGATCTATGCTTCTGGGCATTTGTCTCTTTATTGAATTGCTTCCTCTGAAATCCTTTCAGTGTAGCTTTTTATGTGGTAATTCTTCTAGAATGTGTATGTCTGAGACTATTTTACATGCCTCTTTCTTTGATTGAGTACAAGATTTTACGTGCCAGAAAAATATCCAAAAAGCATGATGACTAGGTACACTTCTGATATTAACTACCAAGAAAAAGACAAGCTTCAAAGAAAAGGTGAATAAATGTTGTAATCCATTGATTGTGCATCTATCTACTTCTGGACTTCTGCACTCAGGGAGAGCATCAATTCCTGATACTTCCAATGCGTTTGTGATGTAACACACAATAGTTATAAAAATTACCCACACAATTGTCTGGGGTATTTCAACAGCACAATGATGATAAAATTTTTGATCACAGCTGTGAGGTGGTATTCAGAAGAAAAACTAAACTGATTAGCAACCACAATGACAAAGGAAAATTGGAATTTTTTTCTACAAATGGTCAATTCATAATTTACTTGTGTTCATACTGCATCAAAACATAATAATGACTCTCACCAAATGATGAAAAATCACTATCTTTATAAATATACATGTAATACATGAAGTTTTCCAGATTATATAAATAAAAAGTTGAAATAAAATTTTAGAATTTGTATAGACATACACTTAGTAGTTTTCTGTCAAAATATTAATCTCTATCTCTATTCCTCAACATTCTTTCTAGTCACTCAACCTTGGAATGCATAAATATGCCCAGAGAAAAACAACAATATCTAATCCAAACGTGCACTTCTAATACACACTGGCTCATATATGTGTAAGGAACACCATATCTTTTGAAGCCAAGATATGAGTTGCGAATTGAATGCTCATGTAAAGTCTCACACATAATATCCTCCCATACTCTCATCAGACCCTTTGTACGTATCCAATATTCCCACGGATGCACACCTCCTTGAATGCAACAGGCCATTCTATCATGTCTTCATTGAGGATCAAGTCTTCACCATGTGCACGCTCAAGGGAAAACTCCCCGATTTTAATCAGCAAACGAAATCCAGCAGGAAAATTCACAATGTTGTGGATATCATAGTGTGGCCTACGGTGTCTCATTTCCTGGAAGGAAACATCCTCCCCAGCACTGTTGGTAAATTGAATTTTCCTCAGAAGTGGATGGAGCTGGAGGGGAGGCACAATTGGAAAGAGGGAGAACATTCAGATTAGAGGTGGAGGTGCACACAACTAAGAAATTCTTCTTTTCCCTCCTCTCTATCCTCAGGGTTTCTATTTGGTGCAGACTGAGTTTTGTCTGACAGATCAAAATATCATGGGTTTCGGGGCCGCGCCATGAACACTTGGTTAATCCTCCACCTGCAGGGTCAGCAACCAATATGGGCACCGGGTTCTAGTCCCAGTTGCTCCTCTTCCAGTCCAGATTGCTGCTGTGGCCTGGTAAGACAGTGGAGGTTGGCCCAAGTGCTTGGGCTTCTGTATCCTCATGGAAGACCAGGAAGAATCACCTGGCTCCTGGCTTTGGATCTGCCCAGTGCCGGCTATAGCGGCCATTTGCAGAGTGAACCAATGGAAGGAAGAGCTTTCTCTATGTCTGTCTCTCTAACTGTCTATAACTCTACCTGTCAAATACATATAAAAAATCATGGGTTCAAATGTGGGGAGTTCTGCCTCTCCCCTTTTAAAATGATGGGGAGCATCTTATTCTAAACAGAGAAATCTCAGGATGTGTCCCACAGGGTGGCTTACCATGAAAGATTGGTTATTGGATTAGGAAAGCTCATCTTAGTTCTTCCACATGAGAATAGCATGACTTTATATGTGAAATATCTTGATTGTTGTAATGGTTCTACTGGTGAGTGCACTTGTGTGCGCTTTTAAAATTTTGAGCCCGCCTCCCCACCAAAATGTGAAATTCTCTCTTTGTGCAAAAAATAGATTCACATGGATACCATTATGCATACTGAAATATACCGGTTCCTTAAAGAAAATGTATAAGTGTTTTGGTGATGGGTACTATATAATATAGAATAGAGGAAAAAAATCACAATCTATAAAAATGAAACTGACATCTCAGGATTTGATTTGTGTTTTTCGCCCTTGTGTAAATTCCTTGGGGCAGTTGTATTTCTACTTTTCATTTGAGGAACATTATGATTACTGAGACCTTAACTCTGTGATTTAAAGTAAATTGAAATTACGTTATTGCAAAAATTAAAAGGAAAAAAGGAACAGAAAAGGGGGGATTGGGAAGGGAAAGGAGAAAGGATGGTTATCTTCTTAAAATTGTATCAATGAAATACATGAAGTCTGTTCTTTTATATCAGTAAATTTTGTTTTAATTTAACAACATTTGGGCTGATCTTGTGGTGCAGCAGGCAACCACTTTGCACAGTTCTCAGCATCCCAGTTAGTGCCGATGGAAACGCCAACTGCTCTACTCCTGATTCAGCTTTCTGCTAATGTGCCTGGGAAAGCAGCACTTGAGGTTCCAAGTGCTTGAGCCCCTGCACTCATGTAGGAGAGCAATTGATGCTCCTGCATCCTGGCTTGACCTGTTCTAATCCTGGTACTTGCAGCCATTGTGGAGTGAATCAGCAGATGCTAGATCTGTCTCCTCTTTTCTCTATCTCTCTCTTTATCAAAGTAATTCTGATTTTGAAATATTTTTTTAAAGGTTTAAGAAAACTGAAAACAATATCAGTTGAATTAAATTAAATGAATTAGAAACCCAAGCATACTTTTTTTTAATAAACATTTTCCCAAATCTGCTTGTATATCTCTTGCTGCCACTGGTAGTGTGTATGCTGTGTATGTGTAGTTTATTTGTAAAACATTTTTCACCTCAGTAGAGTTTATTGTTCCATGGCTTTTATTTCTCTCTTTGCACTTTGACTATTTTTTTGTTGAGAATACAGCTACCTTTTGAGATTATAGGGAATATTTTATAACGAAAAAGATTTTTAGCCACTGTGGGATACACGATAGTCCATATTTCCTAGCTTTGGAATCCTTCCAAAGAAAAGAGTAGTTTTAATCATTACCTCCTTCCCAGTTTTGTAATGAACTTTATTAAGGTATTTTATAGCATTTCATCCTACCGTGAGTAACATTATTCTTCTATGATCTGTCGTTGTTGAGTCTGAATTGAAAATGTTACATGGAGCTAAACTGATTCACTAGAAAAAGACAGTTCTTCAACAAGTAGTGTTGGAAAATTTGGATTTCCACATTTGGAGATATGAAATCAGTCTGCTACCTTACACCCTATACAATTATTAACTCATAATTTATCAAGGATCTAAGCTTTAAACCAAAACCATCAAATTACAAGAGGAAAACGGGGAAACACTGCAAGATATTTACTAGGCAACAATTTCTTGGATAAGATCCAAGAAATAAAGGCAATAAAGGCAACAATATACATTAAGCTAAGTAACTTCTGCTCAGCAAAAGACACACTTATCCAGGTGAAGTCACTACTTACAGAATGGGGGAAAATTTGCAAAACATGGATCCAATAAAGTATTAATCTCCAGATTATATAAGGAGCTCAAAAAACTTAACAACAACATAACCAACAATCTAGTTAAGGGTGAACCAAAGATATGAACAGGCATTTTTCAAAGGATGAAACACCAATGGCCAAGAGAAACATGAAGAGATGCTCAGGACCAGTAATCATCAGGGAAGTGCCAATAAAAACTAAAGTGAGATTTCACTTGCCGCACTTTGAATGAGTAGTTTCCAAAATTTGAAAAATAAATTCTGCTGAGGGTCTGGAAAAAAAATACCCAAATAAATTTGATGGGAATGATTGTAAGCTGGTACAACCATAATGGAAGACCGTAGAGGAATTTTTAGGAAACCAATACTAGTTCTACCACATGGCCCAGTAGTCTCACACCTGAGAATGTATTCAAAGGAAATGACATCAACACATGAAAGAGTCACCTGTGCCCGGTGCTGTGGGTCAACATGCTAATCCTCCACCTTGCGGCGCTGGCACACCGGGTTCTAGTCCTGGTCAGGGTGCCGGATTCTATCCCAGTTGCCCCTCTTCCAGGCCAGCTCTCTCCTGTGGCCAGGGAGTGCAGTGGAGGATGGCCCAAGTGCTTGGGCCCTGCACCCCATGGGAGACCAGGAGAAGCACCTGGTTCCTGCATTCGGATCACCACGGTGCACCAGCTGCAGGGCGCCGGCCGTGGCGGCCATTGGAGGTTGAACCACCCACAAAGGAAGACCTTTCTCTCTGTCTCTCTCTCTCTCACTGTCCACTCTGCCTGTCAAAAAAAAAAATAAAAAAGAGTCACCTGCACTGAGAATTCTATAGAAGCTCAATGTGCAATATCTAAAAAGTGGAACCATCTAGATGTCCATCAGCTGATGACGGGGTGAAGGAACTGTGATATATATTTGATTATTACTCAGCCATGATTAAGAATGAAATCTTGACATATAAAATTGTAGGTCATTACAGTAAATTATGTAAGCCTGAACTACAAAAATATCATGTGTCTGTTATTTGTCTTAGTTAATATATACAGTATAAAATTCAGTGGTGTCAGATCATTGGCTATGTAATTTTAATATTGCTTCACTGGATCATATCTGTTAATGACTGTGAACTCCTCTTTCACATGTAAAAAGGAAATTGAGGGGGAGATATGGAGCTCCATTTGGGTACTAGAAATACTATGTTGTATATTTGGCTGTTGGTTATCAGTGTGATCAGATACCCAAACTACTTATCTGTAGACTTAAGTGCATTTCTAAGTATGTATACCATTTTTAAATATTTTCAACAAGTTCCATAGCAGGAAATGTTTTTTAAGTATTTGATAGCAGATAACAAATCCTCCACACACAGATACACACAGATAACAATTAAAGGTGTATCTATGCCTGGTGTGGTGTGAAAGAGCACACTAATCATCATGCCTGATCCTCCAGTCTCAACCTGAGAACACAGTCATGAGGAACTGCAATAAAAATACCTGAGGATGCGACAAAAGTTCAATGCATGTCCTGTTCTGGGAGATGTTTACCTGCCATGGAAGAATCCTAGTTTGAAATGCATCCACTGGAGATCCCTTTTCTATTTGCTCTGATAGCATTTTATGGAGGGCATGGGCCACTGCATACACAGCATTGTAGATGAAATAGCTGGAGTCAGATATGGTCAGCATGTCAATGTGTCCTGGAAAAAACTCAAAGGAAGCATTTGGTGGGCAGACTCCAATTGTTCCACAAAGTGACCCAGGAGGTAAGCAGTGAAAAGCATGAAGCCATAGTTGACTGAGGAAGAAATCTTCTGGGTAGTGGGAAGGGTCCACTGTCTTGACAAAGTGGTTGAGGCCAGGGATTTCCCCCTTGTGGTGTGAAAATGAGAAGCCTCCATGGAAAGAGTGCAGCATGTGGTCTGTCTCATGCACAACAATCTCCCACTTTGCAGCCATGATCCACACCTTCCCCAGGGTTAAATAGTATTTGCTTAGAAATTCCGTGGTATAGAGGTTCCTCACATCACCATATAGAATATGCACATTTGCAGATGAAATTTGAAGCCTTTCTAGGAAATAGATTTTAGTTTCTTCATACCTTGACTTAGTGTCTGGGAGCTTTACTGAATAGGCCAAGCAGACTCCGTTCTTTACCATCTCAGCTTGAATTTCCCGAAGGAAGTGCTCTCCTTTCAGATCATTAGATACAAAGATCGCCACCCAAATCCAGCCAAAATGTAGCAGCAAGGAGAGCATTCCACAGGCCAGAGAGCTGTCACTAGTTGCCATCTGATAGAGTGATGGAAATTTGCCTCTCTCACTTAGCATGGGATCAAAAGGGCCATATGTGATCTGAATGGAAAGAAAACCATCATGATTTGAGGCTTGTGGGTAGAGAAGCCCACGTTCTATCATCTGGGTTCAGAGAAATCCATGCTTCAGTGCTTATTGCTTTAAGGATGAGAATGTATATCCTCATTCACATTATGCAAAAATGTGTAAGATACCTGTATATCTTCATATTTATTTGAGGGAAGAAGAGTGAATAGATTTTGGACCAGGACATTGGTCCTTCACACTTCTCACCCCATGTCGTATATGGAAAATTTCCCCCTGAAACTGGTGTTAGATGTTACCTCTGAGACAATTTTTACTGTGTTGATTTCTTGATAGTTGGAATTTCATTAATTTTCCCAGCATAACCTAAATTGCCTTGAAGAATACACTCACCTACGATCAGAATTTTGGTAAAATTTCTTTTCAAAGAGAATTTTCCTGTACTATTCCTGTCTGAGCTTGCTTGTGATGTGTGCAGATTGATACTTGTTTGAAGTGGGCCTCCTTTAGAAATCCTGGGAATGTGAATGCAGACCCTTGGGAGCAGCTTGATTGGATTATATGATCGGGTTCCTGACACCTGCTTGGGAGGTTTGAATTGAGTCCCAGGCCCCTCGGTTTTCGAAGGACAGTCAGCACCAGCACCATAGGCAGTATTTGGTGATTAAACTAGTGAATTTGTGTACACTGTCTACCTATGTCTTTGTTTCTATGTCCATGAAACACACACTAAGATTTAAATCTGTGAGTTGAACATGGAAAGTGAACTGGAGGCCCTGTGAAGGAATCTGCTGAATGTGAAAGTAAGAACTGGGAATAGGGAGAGAGTGAAATATCATCTAAATGTAACTCAGCCCCAAATACTCTGATGATCTTTGGTGCTGTCGTTGTCCTAAGAGGGTTCCAAATGGACAGTGCTGTCCCAGGTCTTTATATATGCATATCTAACATGCAGTCATCCTAGGATATCTCTTTGCTGAGTGTATTTTCTCTAAAAGTCAACAATCAACATTCCCAGCAGGTGGGGATAGATACATTGGCCCTAGATGTGGACCTGGGCTGAGGCTCTCAGTTTCCACTTCTCCTTCCCTTTCTCACAATCCAAGGAATTCCTCAGAGTCTGTTTAAACTAATACTGGATTATGTCACTTGGCTTCCACAGGACCTTGCCTTAGATGTCACAGGTCTGGTGGGAGATGGAAGCATTTTTCACCAGAAGTCACAACCCATTTACCTGTGGGGTTTTGTATAGCTCCAACATCGTCCCAATTTCAGCTGAAAATGCTGACGTGGTTCCAGCAATGATGGCAACTGTCTTGCCTTGTGTCTGGCAGGTGTAGTTAGGGATGAGATGATGATTTCCAGTCAGCCAGTGCAGAGTGCTCCTCAGGGTGAACTGATCACTGGTAACAGAATTGTAGAGTTGGAAACCAAGGGTCAGGTTGGGGAGTAGCTGGTGGTCCTTATTGATCTCCTGGATGGCAAAGTGGAAGACCAGTATGTATTGGTAATTTTTCCACAGCCACCTAAAGAGAGATACAACATCAGGGAGATGGGTGAGACCAAGGAATTGAGAGCAACACCACAGCCATGCCCTGAAGCAGCATTGGTCAGACTCAGACTGCTACTGAGTGGTGTCTCAGCTCTGGCCACTGGAGGAGGTGTGAGTGAGGTTCCAAGGGCTCTAGAAGATTGTGGAATTCCCCTTTGGACTCCTCTGAAGCAAATTCTGTAATGATCACACTCACCTTCTCAAACCCTTCAGGAAAACCTTGCTGTGTCCCAACATGGGATTTCACTTCTACGTAGGGATGGAACTCAAGAGGCAAGCATCTCTCTTTTGAGTACCTTCTGAAATAGTTGAATACCATCTGACTTATCAGTCATTTTATCATTTGGGAGCATCTCTAATCTATTCACCAAAGGGATTTTCTTGAGCCCTTTCTGTAATTTTCCTATACCAGCATTCAGAGAAGCAATTTTGTTCAAATATATTTGCCTTGAAAGACAGCATTTTTTCAGAAAGTGAAATTTCAGCATAATTGCAATGTTCACCTTAGTTTTATACACTGTTTTCCACATCACTGAATTCTATTTTATCATTTCATTTTTTTATTCTTTAACATTTTCTGCATTTTTCTACATGACTTAAGTAGAATTATCCTTTGTTGGTATTAGTAATGGCTCTCAAATGTTACCTGTCCAAGAGTGTAGATGTTTTGTTCTCACACAGTGGATGCCTTTTTGCCTCTTCTTGGAAATTTTTCCTTACTTCTATATTTCAAATGTAATTTGAATGTCATAAAAATAAAATACATAATTGTCAATAGATTATGTGGGATTAAATAAATGCATGCAATTATTTGCTGTTTAGGTGCATTGAATCATGTGGTTGACTGTTGAAGTTATTAGATTGTCACTTCAAGGTGTGTTAAATTCATGCACTATGTCTATATATTTTGTAAACTACAGTGTTTGATTTTACGGCAAATGAATTTTTCTTAAGTTTCACACAATTTTGTATTATTCTTACAGAATTTGAAACCTTGTTTTTTAACTTAAAAATAGTCAAATTATTTTCCATTCAGTAAATGAGTGATACAAAAAGTTTTTTATATCAGAAACAGTGTTTACTTGTAATACACGAAGTACACCCATCAAAAATATGCTACTGAAAACTGTCCCATACTTAGTTTAACTTATCTGAATGAAAATTAAGAGCATTAAATTTTGAAACATGTTGAAATGTTTTTTAATTGTATCATTTTGCTTAATTGCCATTAATTCTGCTGTAAGGGAATTTTTATTCACTCATAGCACTTGCTGTCAGTTGCAAGCTGATGAGTTTACTTCTTCTTTCCCCATAAAGAAGGCTGCCAGGTGTTAAGTTTAGACCCTGCACATTAAATTCAAGACTCTTGGAGGCTATCAGGAGGTGAGATCGATAGAGGAGATACAAAAGGTCCATGTCTCAGTCTGTGCAGGAGTGGAGAGAAAACATAAAATGGAAAGGGAAGGTTGTGAAAAGCAAAAGAAGGGAAGGAACTCCAGCCTTCACTGATTCATTGATTTGCATTCCTGCCACTTCTGTATATGGTTTTTTTCCCAGAATTCTTAAGTGCAATAAACTGCTCACAGATAGAAGGACAAACTCTCTCACGGTCTGAACCACAGTTGACACATATATCAATGTTGGACTTACCCGTATGTCTCCATTTTATCCATTGGCCTGGATAAAAAAGATAACCGGTTCATTTCTGATTCTGGTTCCAGGAAGTAAAGGGGGAAAAACCCACCCAGGACCAGGTCTCCATCTCTGTAGACACGTGGACTCATGGAATTATAACAGTTCCAGCGAGGAATGTCCTGTGAAGTGAATGAAGAAATCAGGAGTATCTTGAAAAAAATCACATTAAACAACATGTCAAGTGAACCCAACATAAAGTTAAAGGCTTAAGTCTTTGCTGATATTAAGAGAAAATTGTTTTGTTTATATCTGCTGCCTCAACTCCTGCAGGGAGACTAGATTTTTATGTAGGGTACAACTGATGCTAGTATTGCTGTATGCCCTCAAGCTGTAGACACTATGTGCTAACTACTGAGTCACACAGAGACACAGCTAGAATCACAAGGAAGAAATTTCAAAAGAGTCACAGGGCTGAGGCCTTGCTGTAATGTCCCTTTGATAAGAAGAGCTCTGGTTTTTATATATTTTCATTGCTTCATTTCTGTCCCATCCAGGAACTCATGGCATCACCCTACCCTGAGGCTATGCACCTGCCACTCTCCATTATGGGGAAAACAGCTTTGTAAAACATGCTTTGGACTCTCATTCCTCCTTAGGGCATTGCTGGAACAGAGCTCTGTGAACTTTCCTGCACAGGGGCCAAGTGTTGTTAGGCTGGTCAACTTTTTTGAGCCATTGGGCAATTGTAGAGAGAATTAATATTGGAATAAAAAAACACAGTCAGTTTCATCATTTAACATGACCCTTCATTGAGAAGTTGAATGGTCACATTTGCCACTGATGACCGTATGTGTACCCCAAAGGTCTCTTCATGGCTCTGCCTAATATCTCTCAGCCCATAGTACTTTAACAGAGAAACAGGCTTCATGAATTGCTAATATGTCTGCATACCCAGAGGAGGGTTGTAGTTCATCCCTGCACTTACCCTTATACATGATCTTGTGTAATCCAAATGTGTTCATAGTGCATCAAAATACAATAAAGGTTCATACTTCATCTCTTCTCACCCCCCTCTGTTTCTGGTTCTTCTCATGGATTGACACCTCCTTAAATGCTGTAGGCCATTCTATTATCTCTGCATTGATGACCAAGCTTTGGTCATATGCACTCTTACAGAGAAACTCCAATTTTCGCCACCTACCCAAGACTTAGAGGAAAATCCAAACACTCTGGATATTATGGTTTGCCACAAGGTGTCTTGATCATGGAAGGATATATCATCCCAAGCACTGTTTGTAAATTGGATTTTCCTAGGAAGTGCTGGAGCTATAGGACAGTCATAACTGGAAAGAGAGAGAGCACTCAATGAGATGTGGGAGATGCATGTGTATTCATGAGTCCTTATTTTCCCTCAATCTTCCTATCTTTAAGGTTTCTTTTTGGTAGAAGCTGAGTTTTTGTGTTTGTAGTTTGGTTTCCACTGTGACATGAGCTCAAATGATGAAAAACATTTGTCCATGCACCCTTACAACAAATTTGTGATTGATTTAACTTGATCAATGAATGTATGAGCTAGTTGCAAGAGTGGCAATGGTTGGATGCATCTTTGTGGAAGCTAATCCCAGTTTTTCTATAACATGATCAAAACATGGATGGACAGGGTACTGTGATTTTTGTGTAGGTTTTTTAAAAATTGTTTTTCAGTTGAGTAAATGAAATTTAAGGTCAATTTTTGATTCAATGAATAAAGTCAATCCAGAGATTATCAGAACTCACAATTTCTGTTTAAAGACACCTCGTGTTATCTGGTAGGTCAAAACTTACAAAAACGTATACAGTTTATAAATGCAATTGTAAGTATATATTACTTATATGATTTTACATCGCTACCCTTGGACTATTTAATGAGAGTGTGATTTTCTTTGATATTATGAGAATCTGGGTATGACTAAAAATAAAACTTTCAAATTTTCTGACTATATTTAAATTATTTATAGTTTGATCTAACTCTTGCCTTCAGGGTCATATAATTTCTAATCTAGGATATATGATGAATATACTTTGTAAGCCTTTGAAAAATTCACTTGTTTTGTAAGGACTCTCTATAAGTAGGGACACAGACATGCCCCTCTCATCCAAATAGAAAAATTTGACTCTGGTTGGGAGTAATAACAGGAGACTCTGTGGAGCTTATGTACTGGGACTGTGAAAGAAAGAAACTGAGTGTTTGTGGGAGAAATCATGGTGTGGCTGAGACTTGAGTGATCTCATTGGGAGATGCCACAAACTTGGGCAGCTTTGGCTATGTGGTGAGAGACATTGTAGGGGAATCTGAGCTTACGCTGAGGACTGCACAGATCCTTTGTGTGGTCCTTGGGACAGAGAAGACAAATATTATACCCACTGGGGCTAGTGCTCAGACACTGATTGCCATAAAGGAGAAGAACTCAGCTGAGTGGAATTATTTCCCTTTTCAAAAAAAAGAAGGAGAGAAGATTTACCATGCCAAACCTGGTTGTGTCACCTTTGGCACACCCTTGACCCTGAAAAACTGAACAGAGCTCTCTGGCCACACCCAACACAAGCCTCTAGAGAATCACCAAATACAGACAGTACACTTAATCTAGAGTCATTGTATAACCACAAAAGTCACAACAGTGAGAAAAAAAGAATAAGAAATAAAAGATATCTCCACAATGGCAAAAACAAATGCTGAAATGAAGGAAACAAGAACAAGGAAGACATCATGACATTCCCAAATGAACAAGAATATGAAGATGATGAGATAGGAGAAATGCAAGATATGGATTTTTAAAAATTATGATAAGAACATCTAGAAAGTTACCAAAAACAAGTGCATGAACTACAGAAATCCATACTGGAAGTACAGAAAATCTCTCTCATGAAAATGAAATCTTAAGCAGGAATCAAAATGAAATGAGGAATTTAATAGAACATGAAATTGAGATACTGAAGAGACATCAAAATGAAATGAAGATTTCAATAGAACAAATGACAAACGCATTGGAAAGCATTCAAAACAGAATCAGTGAGATAGATGAGAGAGTATGGGACGTAGAAGACAGAGCATAGGAAAGTATACAGCCAAACCAAAGACAAGAAGAGGTAATTAGAAATCTAAAAAATAGGCCGGCACCATGGCTCAACAGGCTAATCCTCTGCCTTGTGGCGCCGACACACCAGGTTCTAGTCCCGGTTGGGGTGCTGGATTCTGTCCCAGTTGCCCCTCTTCCAGGCCAGCTCTCTGCTGTGGCCTGGGAGTGCAGTTGAGGATGGCCCAGGTGGTTGGGCCCTGCACCCCATGGGAAACCAGGAGAAGCACCTGGCATCTGGCTCCTGCCATCAGATTAGCACAGTGCGCCGGCCGCAGCGCACCGTCCGTGGCAGCCATTGGAGGGTGAACCATCAGCAAAAGGAAGACCTTTCTTTCTGTCTCTCTCTCTCACTGTCTACTCTTCCTGTCAAAAAAAAATCTAAAAATATTGTTGGGAATCTGCAGGATACTATTAAAAAAAACCCAATATTCGGATTCTAGCAGTTCCTGAAGCATGGAGAGAGAAACTATTAGAAGGCCTTTTTAGTGAGATAATAGCAGAAAATTCCCGCGTTTGGAGAAGGAAAAAGATATCCAAGTACAGGAAGCCCATAGAACTCCCAATAAACTCCCAAATAAACTCCCCAAAATGACCAAAAAATATCCTCAACATCACAGGTTGTAATTAAACTCACTACAGTGAAACATAAAGAAAAGATCCTTAAATGTGCAAGAAGGAAATGTCAGATTACTCTCAGAGGATCTCCAATTAGAGACACAGCAGACTTCTCATCAGAAACTACAGGCTAGTAGAGAAAGCTGAGATATAGCCCAAGTACTAAGAGAAAAAACTGCCATCCCAGAATATGATATCCTGCAAAGCTGTCATTTGTGAAGGAAAGTGAAATAAAGACCTTTCATAGCAAACAGAACCTGAAAGAATTTGTCACCACTCATCCAGCCATGCAAAAGTTGCTTAAAGATGTGTTACAGATAGAAACACAGAAACACCACCATCAATACAAAAGAAGGTGAAGGAAGAAAACCTCCTAGTAAAAGGTCACAGGAAGTTCAAAGCATATCTTAGAAATATCTTTGGTAAAATGGCAGGGCAAAGTTACTACTTATCAATAGTCAAATTGAATGTAAATGGCCTCAACTCTCCAGTTAAAAGACACATTCTGGCTGAATGGATAAAAAAAAACATCCTTTTGCTGCTCACAAGAAACACATCTTTCCAACAAAGTGCATGCAGACTGAAAGTGAGAAGTTGAAAAACGTGATTCCATGCCAACACATTTGATTAATTCAACACATTTGATTAATTCATTTATCCCATGTGCATTCAAACAAGGGCTAATAAACATATTCTGTATACAGGGAATGGATCTAGAGAAGCCAGGATGAAAAATCTATCTGTACCTCAGAGGCATATCTTATGCTTAGGTGCATCTTGGGTGGTCTCATATTCAACAATGGACCCACAGTTCCTGTTGCCTGATAGTTGCAGATTTTGTAATTGTAGTTATGCTAACACAAGTTCATTTCTCAGAGTCATTTTGAGATATAGCTTGGAATCCATTCCTATTTTCACCAAAACTGTCTCACGGAGGATTGCTCTACAACATTCCAGATTAAATAACAGTAGTCTTTCTGTCCATGTTTTATGACTTTGAGAAAATTCTAAACACAGATATAGATATAATCATTTTTAATCTTCCCATGTGTTCTAGTGAGTTGTGTTAGAATATAACATAGTTTTCATGCTACATTGATTTATCTTTTCCAAAATAATACAAATTTGAAACAAGGGGACAAATTTGAAATTTTCAACAGTAGAATTATCCACAACAAGATGGCAGTTACATGCTTTCCAATAGCCCATGTCAAAGAGCTTGTCTTCCATTCTGACATATCTTACTGATCAAGTGAAGAAAACAGCATCATAGGTTGACCATAATAAAGCACCTATGTAAATCATCAGAGGTCCAAAGCCCTGCTGTTTGAGGAGGCTTACCTGCCTCAGAAGGAGAAGGGTCTGGTTGGCAGCCTGTAAAGATGTCTTTTTCATTTTCTCCAGAAGCATTTCATGGAGGGGATGTGCTACTTCATGCACAGCATTGTAGATGAGGTAGCTGGTGTCAGATATGGTCATCACATTAACATTTCCTGGCAGAAACTCTAAGAAAGTATTTGGAAGGCAGACTTCAATTTTTCCACAAAAACACCCAACAGGCACACAGCCAAAAATGTGAAGCCGCAGTTTACTAAAGTAAAAGTCTTCTGGGTGATGGGAGGGGGTCACTGTCTTGAGTTAGGGTTTGAGGCCACGAATTTCCCTTCTGTGGTGTGAACATTCGAAGCCTCCATGGAAAGAGTGCAGCATGTGGTTCGTCTCATACACAATGATATCTGTCTTTGCTGCCATAATCCACACCTTTCCCAGGGTTAGAAAGATATCTCCCATGATGTCCACAGTCATGGGACTCTTGACATCACCATAGAGCATGTGTATCTTTGCAGATGAAAGGGTGATCCTAGTCACCTTTTTTTAAGGCCATTTATAAGAAGTTTATTGACAATATCCACTAAGTGCCAGACATAACAGTAGGGTTTGATGATATGCAAATGGGTTTGCACCAAGGGGACAAGGAAAGTATTATTTTCATTCTTTCCAATTGAAGGACACTGTCAAGTTCACTGTTCTTGAATGTTCTGCACCAGCATTTAGGAACACTTTACCTGACCAAACGCTGCAATAGCAACAATATCGTCTGTGCATTGTGTCTATAATAGTTCTACATTCATGGTTTTAGTGATGCTTAGTGTTAGCATCTGGACTCCTTGGCCCTAGCAGAAGTTCTAGGACTGCAGAGCAGGGCCATGGTAATAAAACCAAGTTTTTGCACTATTATTCAAATATATTCCATTTGTATTTTAAAAAGATACTCTGGTGATGGCAGCAGAAATGGCAGAATACCGAATTCCCAAAGCCAATCCCTCCACAACAATGAATTGACTGACAAAAAAAAACCAGTCCAAATCGATTGGAACTCTGGAAATTGTCAAAGTTTCCAGCAAACAAGGGAATGCTTAATCAAGGAAAAAACCTCCAAACCGTGGCATTAATGAACTGCCACCAGGTTACTAACTGATCATTAAGCCAACAGAATGGGGACTTCAGTGGCCATACATTACAAAGAACAGACTTTACAAAATTTCAAAAACCTAAGAAACGTCAACTACAACACACAGCAATGGCAAACCCAGAGGATGGGTGAGAATCTGATTTCTAGCATCACTGCAATAGGATCTAATAATGTGTCACATAAAATATATATGTGACCACATATGTCATGATGTACCATATACAGCTTAGGTGTAGAAGAAACTATGTTATCTGGCCTTGTATAAACAGACTCCATGATCCTCTCACAGTGTTAACATGACCTGATGACACATTCCCTGAAATACATCTCTGTCATTAAGCAACAAATGTTCGGTTTTCAACAAACAGTTATGAGTCAAAGAACAAGAAAGTGTGCTCCCTACATAGTGGGTAGAAGCAGCCGATGGGAATTCTGCTGAAGAATGCCCAGGTGTTGTACTCCCCTGATAGAGATGTTATATGCTCAAGATCTAAGGGAAAATGTACAAAGACGTGAAAGCAATTTCTCAGCAAATGAAGAATACCAACAAAGAGCAATTACTGAAAGGAGCCAAATGGAAATTCCAGAGCTGGAAAGCACAGCTGACTGGAAGAGCAGATTTGAGAAGGTGGAAGAATCAACAAACATCAATCAGAATGGTCCAGTGTGGGACAGGGAGGGGAACAAATGAATGAAACTGCACGGAAGCTAGGAAATTTTAGTACATCGAGTGTCCTCACAAAATAAAAATGAGAGGATGGGGCAGGGGGTGGGGGAGACAGGAAATATTTGATGACAGTCATAACTCCAGCAGGGTAAGCATGTGCAAAGACATCTACAGCAGGCACATTGCACGGAAACTGGGCAGCCAAGAAGAACACAGCAGGAAGAGGCAAATCTTTACCTACCAGCAATCCACAAGAATAAAAAGAACTGATTCATTCTTAAGCTATGGAGGCATAAAGGCAGCAGGGGACATGTTCAAAGTGCTTTAAAAATACTTCTTAATTGAGAGTTCTACATTTAGCAAAACTACCTTCAAAATTAAGGAGAAATTAAATATAGAGTTTGTCACTATTTTGTCACCTGTCTATAGGGAATGCTGAACTGGGGCCAGCACTGTAGCGTGGCAGATAACAGCTGTTGTTTACAACACCAACATACCATAATTGGTGCTGGTTTGATTGGCTGCTCTGATTCTGATCCAGCTCCCTGCTAGTGTGATTGGAAAAGCAGTGAAAGATGGCCCAAGTGCCTGTCCCCTTGCCACCCACATGGGAGACCCAAATGGGGCTGCTGGCATCAGCCTGGCCCAGCCCTAGGTGTTGTGGTCATTTGAGGAGTGATCCAGTGGTTGGGAGATCTCTCTCTTCCTTCCCTCATAACTCTGGATTTCAAACAAAATAAATCTTTTTTTTTAAAGAAATGCTAAAGGAAGCCCTTCACTGAAATGAAATGGCACTTTCTTCAAATATTCACAAAGAAATAAATAACATTAATAAAATAGCTACATACATGAATGTAAAAGTCACTAAAACAATAAAAAAGGCAACTACAGGGGCTAGTGCTGTGGCTTGGTAGGCTAAGCCTCCCCCTGGGGCACCAGCATCCTCTATGGGTGCTGGTTTGTGTCCTGGCTTTTGTTCTGATCCGACTCTGCTCTTGGCCTGGGAAGCAGCGGGAGATGGTCCAAGTTCTTGGGCCCCTGTACCTATTTAGGAGACCTGGACAATCCTGGCTCCTGGCTGCAGATCGGTCCAGTTCTGGTCATTGCAGCCATTTGGAGAGTGAACCAGCAGATGGAGGATTGTTCTCTGTGTCCCCCTCTCTCTGTAACTCTGCCTCTCAAACAAAGAAAAAAAAGGCAACTATATGAAATACTTGCAAATCTATTTTGATGGCCATGTAATGTATAACAGTAATGACTTAAAGGAGGGACATTTATATGGAAGCAAAATTGTTATATACTATTGAAACTTAAGATGTTAATTGTAGTCCCCAGGTCAACCACTAAGAATATAAGCATTCATAGTAAAATAAATAACAAGAGATTTTTTTTTTTTTACATTTTAGTAGCAATTGTATTCTTGTCACAAAACCATTTCTCTTATCAAAGATGTAATTTGTAAACCTCAAATAGCTGTGTATCTGTCCTGTTACAAGTAGATGACTTCAATTAAAAAAATTATGGGCATCATTCCGATTTATAAAAGTAAAAAGAGGAGAGAGCGGCAAGATGGCGGAATAGGAAGGGAGCACACCGATAGTCTGGGGAGAGACAGTTTAATAAAAGTGGAGATACTGCAGGTTCAAGGAAGACTAGGGGAAGAAACAGCAGAGGAAACCCTTCCGGAACTGGTGATTCACAGTGGACCTGCGTGGAGAGCGTGGGAGCCCGCAGTTTGGGACACCAGCAGCAGATTCAACACACCAGCGCTGGAACGCAAGGTGAGCCGAACCTCAATAGCCCGAGATACCAGAAGGGAAGTGGAAAGAGGAGACTAGAGCAAACAAGGCTTGAAACCCTGCGGGGAAAAGTTCACCAGGCTAACTAGAAGAGAGAGAGCGAGAGAGAGAGAGGGGAAAAAAAGTGACCCATACTGACACGAGTTTCTCTCCCTCCACTCACCTCTCAAAGGTGAGCAAGACAAAGAGCAGGCGCCATTTTGGAATACGTCATAAGCAGGGCGACCTCGGGTCGGCACCAGCCCCAAGCCTAGCAGAAAAACCTGACTCTGGGTGGGAGGGGTGAAATAACAGGAGATTAGAACCTAATGAATGTGTGGTGCTAATGACTGAGACTGTGAAAAAAGAGACGGTGGGGGAGAGAACTCACGGAAATCACGAATTCATGTGAGTACTCTCCAGAGACACTACAGTTCAGTAGCCTTGGCAGCCCAGTGTGAGACTACAGGAGAATCTGAGCCCACACTAAGGGCCGCAAAGATTCCCTCTCTGGTCCTTGGGAAAGAGCTTCGGATCCCTGGCTCCTGTGGGTATATCATTCGCCTGCTAACCACCCCCAATTCCATTCAGCTGTGTGGAATTACTTCCCTTTTGAACCAAAAAAAAAAAAAAGTAACAGAGAGATTTACCACGCCTAACCTGTGGGTGTCTCATTTGACACACCCTCAACCCTGAGGAACCAAACAGAGCTCTCAGGCCACACCCACCTCAAACCTATAAGGCTCCATCAAAAGCAGACAGTCCACTTAATCTAGAGTCATAGTATAACAAGAAAAAAACACCACAGTGAAGAAACCAGTATGCCAAACAACAAACGCAAAAACCAAGGTAACAAGAACAAGGAAGACACTATGGTGCCCCCAAATGAAAAAGACACCCAATTCAAGATTACGAAGATGATGAGATAGAAGAAATGCAAGAAGCAGATCTCAAAAAATTGGTAAGAACACTAAGAAGTACTCAAAAACAAATTCTTGAACTACAGAAATCCTTAACAGACAAGGTAGAAAATCTCTCTCGTGAAAATGAAATATTAAGGAGAAATCAAGCTGAAAGAAACAACTAGTAGAACATGAAACTGTGATAGTGATGAGAAATCATAATGAAGTGAAGAATTCAATAGATCAAATGAAAAACACATTAGAGAGCCTTACAAACAGAATGGGTAAGGCAGAAGAGAGAATATCGGACTTAGAAGACAAAGCACAGGAAAATATACAGCCAAACCAAAGAAAAGAAGAGGAAATTAGAAATCTAAAAAATATTGTTGGGAATCTACAGGATACTATTAAAAAACCCAACATTCGAGTTCTAGGAGTTCCTGAAGGCATGGAGAGGGAGAAAGGATTAGACGGCCTTTTTAGTGAGATAATAGCAGAAAATTTCCCAGTTTTGGAGAAGGACAGAGACATCCTAGTACAGGAAGCTCATAGAACCCCGAGGAAACATGACCAAAAGAGATCCTCATCATGACACATTGTAATGAAACTAACCACAGTGAAACAGAAAGAAAAGATCCTAAAATGTGCAAGAGAGAAACGTCAGATTACTCTCAGAGGATCTCCAATTAGACTCACAGCAGACTTCTCATCAGAAACCCTACAAGCTAGAAGGGAATGGCGAGACATAGCCCAGGTACTAAGAGAGAAAAACTGCCAGCCCAGAATATTATATCCTGCAAAGCTCTCATTTGTGAATGAAGGTAAAATAAAGACCTTTCATTGCAAACAGAAATTGAAAGAATTTGTTGCCACTCGTCCAGCCCTGCAAAAGATGTTTAAAGACGTGTTACACACAGAAACACAGAAACACGGCCATCAACATGAAAGAAGGAAAAAGAAAGGGAACCTCACAGCAAAAGATCACAGGGAATTCAAAGCATACATTTGGATAAAGAAATTATGGGACATGTACTCTATAGAATACTATACAGCAGTCAAAAACAATGAAATCCGGTCATTTGCAACAAGATGGAGGAATCTGGAAAACATCATTCTGAGTGAATTAAGCCAGTCCCAAAGGGACAAATATCATATGTTCTCCCTGATCGGTGACAACTAATTGAGCACCAAAGGTGAAACCTATTGAAGTGAAATGGACACTATGAGAAACAGTAACTTGATCAGCTCTTGTGCTGACTGTTGTTGTACAATGTAATACTTTATCCATTTTAGTATTTTTTTTTATTCTAGTACTATTGGCTGAACTCTGTAATTAACAAACAATTATTCTTAGGTGTTTAAATTTTAACTGAAAAGTGATGCCTGTGAAATATAAGAGTGGGAATAAGAGAGGGAGGAGATGTACAATTTGGGACATGCTCAATTAGTCATGCCCCAAATGATGGAGTTAGAATTGTGCCAGGGAATTCCAATACAATCCCATCAAGGTGGCATGTACCAAGGCCATCTCACTCGTCCAAGTGATCAATTTCAGCTCACAATTGATCACACTGATAGGTCTAAGAGTCAAAGGGATCGCACAAGCAAGACTAGTGTCTGCTAATACTAACTGATAGAATGAAAAAGGGAGAGAATGATCCAACATGGGAAGCAGGATACACAGCAGACTCATAGAATGGCAGATGTCCTAAATAGCACTCTGGCCTCAGAATCAGCCCTTAAGGCATTTGGATCTGGCTCAAGAGCCCATGAGAATTTTTTAGGCATGGAAAGCTAAGACACTCTGAAAAACAAAAAAAAAAAAATGAAGACCTAAATGAAAGATCTCTGCGAGTGAGATCCCAGTGGAAAGAATGGGCCATCAAAGAAGGAGGTACCTTTCTCTGAAGGGAGGAGAGAACTTCCACTTTGACTCTGAATCTGTCAGAATAAGATTGAAGTCGTCGAACCCTAAAGGCTTCCATAGCCTCGGCAACTCATGACTAGAGCCTAGGGAGATTACTGACGCCATAAACAAGAGTGTCAAATTGTTAAATCAACATCAGGAGTCACTGTGTACTTACGTCTCATGAGGGATCTGTCTTTAATGTGTTATCCAATGTGAAATAATGCTATTACTATTACTGAAACAGTATTTTTACACTTTGTGTTTCTGTGTGGGTGCAAACTGATGAAATCTTTACATAGTATATATTGAATTGATCTTCTGTATATAAAGATAATTGCAAATGATTAAAAAATCTTGATGTTAAACTGGAAATTGCATAGATAATTAATCAATTCATTAAAAAAATCATGTAGGATCTCTGTCCTTAATGTGCTGTACATTGTGAATTAATACTATAACTAGTACTCCAACAGTATTTTTATTTTGTGTCTCTATGTGAGGGCAAACTGTTGAAATCTTTATGTAATATGTACTAAACTGATCTTCTGTGTATAAAGAGAATTGAAAATGAATCTTGATGTGAAGCAAGGGGAGAGGGAGTGGGAAAGGGGAGGGTTGCGGGTGGGAGGGAAGTTATGGGGGGGAAGCCATTGTAATCTATAAACTGTATTTTGGAAATTTATATTCTTTAAATAAAACCGTTATAAAAAAACAAATTTCACTCATATGTAAAAACTACAGGTTTAAAATATGCAGTCTTAATAAATGTTTAAAAACTAAAAAAAAAAAAGTAAAAAGAATCAGGTGAATATAGAGAAAATAACAAGCCTCTGAATTAATCTGCTTCTGAAACCGTCAGTAATTTTCCTATCCAAACAATGTAAAAATGTGAGTTTCTTCATGCTTAAACACTACAGAAAATAGAAACTTAACGTGGTTGGTACATGAGACAATGTCAACTTTTTACAAAAACAAAAACATGCTTCAGTACAAAATAATAAAACAAGATACACTAAAGTTTATGAAACAAATAACATATTCTGCCTTCTTTTCTAAAGTGTCATGGCAAACAATTTACAAACCTTTTCTTTAGTACAGAATGAACAATAACTATAGGTAATGAGAAAATGTTCAACTTTTACAAAGTAGACCTTGGAACATTAAGAAAATGCATCTTCCCAATGGAAAAATAGTTGCTTAATCTTAGTTATAGTAGGATAATGGCCACATTAGATTCTATACTGCAGATACATCTATCCAAAATACTAATTTTAAAATTTTAATACAGTATTTTAATATAAATATCTATCATTTTTAGACAAAGATAATTTACCAAGTACATGCTATCAGAATGAACTTTAGTTATAAGAAATGTAAAATTTCAAGTTACAGATAAAATAATAAAAAATGAGCATGACACATTCTAGTATATTTTAAGGTCCTGAGAGCCTAGCAGACTTAAGGGACAAGATAGTAGGTATTTTATCACTTAACAATCTACTGAAAGATTTAAGTAAATTTCTTCCTTGCTAGCTGAATTTCTCCCCACATGAAAAGCAGAATTTCTTTTCCTCTACTCCTTGGTTTTTAAAAAATCATGTTCTCCACTTATCAACCTATATAATCTTTGGACAGTATATAAACTTTCTTTAACAGGTAGCTTGGCTATGTATTGCACTGATTGCATTAGATTATTTTGCAATCATCATATTGACAATGAATTCCCCTTGGCATGGAAAAAACTGCATTTTTATCAATTAGAGTTCCTTGTTCTATTTTCCCTCATCCAAATCCCTCCTCATATATAATTTAATCATATTTGTTATTCCTTCCTAAAAACAGTTAATACTATCCCTAAAGTGCTTCCATTTTCAGTATGTCAAAGCAGCTTGCAACAATGGCAGACAAAGATAAGCTTGACTTTATCTTCAGTGAAAAGATCATAAGCATTTCCAAACCTCAAATAGTTTTGGCTACATCTTGCTTGCTGATGAGGACCTCTAATAATCTCACTTTGGCTTTTATGTGCTTGTATTCATAGTACTCTTCTGCCATTGGAATCCTGTCTTCCTTTTGTGGACTTCCTCCTGTTTGTTTAAAAAACTGCTCTTCAAATTCTCTTAAGGCTTTCTGGAGTCTCTTCTTGTCAGCTCTAGTTTCTCAAAGATGGTCAAGCAGTGCAGGCATTGTAGCCTCATGTAAATTAGACATGGAGGGAGCTTGCTGTTTTACCTCTTTCTTTTCATTTGGAAGCAGGGTCCTAACAGGCTCAATCTCATTTGAGTAGGTGACCTGTTCACCAATAGGAAGACGAGATGCTGGGACTGGCAAAGAAGGCTGCTGACCTCCCTGTTGAGAGTCTTCATCAGAGTCCTCTTCCTCAATTGTTGGAAGAAGAGAAGGCATTGACAAGATTTGCTTGATAATTCTGTACAATCATAAAGAGGCTTTATGAGTTTCTTGTCTTGCTTGGTTAACTTGGAGTCCTCCTGTGGCAGAAGCTGCTGTCTCTTCTCCTTGATACATGTCCACACAGTCTCCTCCCCAGAAAAGCCTGGCTCAGGGCCTGTGGCTTCTGGCTTCCCATGCTCTCTAGGACTGTGGGTTGCTCACATGAGAGGTTTCCAGGTGAGCCTTTGGGAGCACTCCCTTGTTCTTCTGACAGCTTCAGCTTTAGTTCTTTGAGCTGTTTGCGACCTTTAGCCAAATCATTCATCAATTTCAGGACTTCAGGATTAGAAATCTTGTCACCATGTGAAGGCTGGTACTTCTTTTTCTGTTTCAGTGGTGCATACATACTCTTAATAGCAGGGATCCCTGTATGACTTCTGGAACAGAGTTCCAACCTCCAGTAAATCCCACCCTCCAGTGAAATTTAATATTTGAGGGAGAAATAAATCTTTACTACATGGTTCTCTTGATAGTTTGGAACTCACTTCTTACCAGGGCATAACTTAGGTTGTTTTAAAGAAGACAATCCTTTACCATCTCTGATTTTCTTCAAAATGAATTTTCAAGCACAAAATTAATATCAGCTAATGTTGTCTGTACTTCACAGTAATGACATCATTGCTGTTTGTGTAAAGGGCAGCCCCCTATTAATAATAATCCTTGAGAGCAGGCGCCAACATGTAGGATACTAGGTCATATGCTAATGTCCCACAGGGAGGCTTCTGGGTCTGATTCTGGGCTCCAGTTCCTGATTCTACCTCCCTGCAAATGCACACCTGGGAGGCAGCAGGTGATGGCTCCAGTAGTTAGGTTCCTGCCACCCATATGTATTTTAATTGAGTTCATTACTCACATCTTTCAGGCTGATTCAAATTTGAAGAGATGCTCTCTTCATTCTCCTTCCCCTCCCTCTCCTTCTCCCATACAAATACAATATTTTAATTTTTAATCTCTGAGACACAGAGTTGTAAGTATGAACATTCACTGGGAGAGCCGTGAATGGATCCACTAAGGTTGTTGAGAGGAAGGCATAGAGCACAGGTGAACCACAACGCAACTGCAAATGAGCCCTGTTGCTCCTTGGAGGCCTTCAGAACTGGTCTGTCAGATTGCATCTGACAGTCATTGGCCTCTGGATACCGCCTAAGAGAGTAGAAATGGAAAGTTTTCTGTGCTGTGGGTATTCCCAGGAAGGCACTGGGCTGTGAGCAGTCAGCTGTCACTACTCCCAGTCAGTGGCAAAATGGCTGCATAGCCCTACACAGGAATCTGGTGGAGGCTCTACGCTTCCACTGATCCTTCCCTGTCTCCCTTCTCCTTCCTGCATTAATGGTCTCACACCATGGGAAAATCCCTGGGTTCTGTTCTGTATCACTGTGCGGCTGCGATGTCAACATCCAAATTCCACTAGCATTAGAAGTTGGAAAGGCTCCAACATTTCTTTCCAGAATTCATGGCCTATTCATCTGGAGGATCCTGTAGAGCTCTAAAAAGATTCTGATCTCCTTACTGGACAGGATAGAAAATGAAATATTAAGGAGGAATCAAAATGACATGAAGCAACTAGTAGAACGTGAAAACTGTGATAGTGAAGAGATATCATAATGAAATGAAGAATTCAATAGGTCAAATGACAAACACATTAGAGAGCCTTAGAAATAGAATGAGTGAAACAAAAGAGAGAATATCAGACTTAGGAGAGAGAGAACAGGAAAGTATGCAGTCAAACCAAAGAAAAGAAAAGGAAATTAGAAATCAAAAACATTGTTGGGAATCTATAGGATACTATAAAAATGTCCAACTTCAGGTTCTAGAGGTTTCTGAAGGAATGAAGAGAGAGAAAAATTTAGAAGGCCTTTTTAGTGAGATACTGGCAGAAAATTTCCCATGTTTGTAGGACAGAGACATCCTAATACAGGAAACTCATAAAACCCCTAGTAAACATGACCAAAAGAGATCCTTATCAATACATTGTAATTAAACTCACCACAGTGAAACATAAAGAAAAGATCCTAAAATGTGCAAGAGAGAAATGTCAGATTACTCTCAGAGGATCTCCAATTAGATCCACAGCTGATTTCTCATCAGAAACACTACAGGCTAGGAGGGAATGGCCCAGTATAGCCCAGGTACTAAGAGAATAAAATTCCATCCCAGAATATTGTATCCTGCAAAGCTGTCATTTGTGAAGGAAGGTGAAATAAAGACCTTTCATAGCAAACAGAAACTGAAAGAATTTGTCACCACTCATCCAGCCTTGCAAAAAAATGCTTAACGATGTACTACACACAGAAACACAGCCATCAATATGAAAGAAGGTAAAGGATCACCTCCCAGTAAAAGATCATAGGAAGCTCAAAGCATACGCTAGAAAATATCTTTTGGAAAATGGCAAGGCAAAGTTACTACTAATCAATAGTCACATTGAACCTTAACAGCCTCTACTCTCCAGTTAAAAGACACAGACTGGCTGAACGGATTAAGGAACAAAACCTATCTATTTGCTGTCTATAAAAACACCTCTTTCCAACAAAGATGCATACAGACTGAAATTGAAAGGTTGGAAAAAGATATTCCCTGCCAATAGAAACCAAAAAATACCCAACCAAACAAACAAACAGGTGTAGCCATCTTAATATCAGACAAAATAAACTTCAACACAAAGACTGTTAAGAGAGAAAGAAATACACTATGTAATGATTAAGGGTTCAATTCAACAGGAAGATGTAACTATTATAAATGTGTATGCACCTAATTACATGGCACTGGTTTATTTAAAAGATATTTTAAGAGACAAAAAGGGAGACTTAGATTCCAACACAATAGTGCTGGGGGACTTTAATACTCCACTCTCAGATATAGATCAACAAGACAGAGGATCAAAAAGGAAACAGCAGATTTAATCTACACTATTGCCCAAAAGGATCTAATAGATAACTAGAGAACTTTTCATCCTACTTTGAAAGAATTTACATTCTTCTCAGCAGCGCATGGAACCTTCTCTAGGATTGACCACATATCAGGCCATAAAGCAAGTCTCAGCAAATTCAAAAGAATTAGAATAATACCATGGAGCTTCTCAGACACAGTGGAATGAAGTTGGAATTGAGCAACTCAGGAATCCCTAGAGCATATGCAAACACATGGAGATTGAACAACATGTTCTTGAATGAACAATGGGTCATAGAAGAAATTAAAAGAGAAGGCCGGCGCCGTGGCTCAACAGGCTAATCCTCTGCCTTGCGGCACCGGCACACCGGGTTCTAGTCCCGGTTGGGGCACCTGATTCTGTTCTGGGTGCCCCTCTTCCAGGCCAGCTCTCTGCTGTGGCCCCGGAGTGCAGTGGAGGATGGCCCAAGTGCTTGGGCCCTGCACCCCATGGGAGACCAGGAAAAGCACCGGGCACCTGGCTCCTGCCATCGGATGAGCACGGTGCGCTGGTCGCAGTGTGCCAGCTGTGGTGGCCATTGGAGGGTGAACCAACGGCAAAGGAAGAACTTTCTCTCTGTCTCTCTCTCTCACTGTCCACTCTGCCTGTCAAAAATAAAAAAAGAGAGAAATCAAAAATTTTCTGGAAGTAAATGAGGATAACAGCACAACATATGAAAACTTGTGGAATACAGCAAAAGCAGTGTTAAGAGGAAAGTTTATATCAATAGGTGCCTACATCAAGAAATTGGAAAGGATCCGAATAGATGAGCTTTTAATTCATCTCAAGGATCTAGAAAATCGGCAGCAAACCAGACCCAAAGCTAGTAGAAGAAGAGAAATAATTAAAATCAGAGGATGATTAAAGATCCCTACAAACAAGGTGCTTTTTCCAGAATAACCAGGATTACTTGAGTCCAAGTTTCCATAACAAGAATAAACAACTTCACGAAATATCATGGATTGAAAAAAAAATAAAAAAAAAATAAAATCAGAGAAGACTTCAACAGGATTGAATCCAAAAAAAATTTTAAAAATCAGCCAAACAGCTAGTTTTTCAAAAAAATAAACAAAATTGACACTCCATTGGCCCAATTAACTAAACAAAAAAAAGACGCAAATTAATAAAATCAGAGATGAAAAATGAAACGTCACAACAGACACCACAGAAATAAATAGAAACATCAGAAATTACTACAAGGAGTTGTATGCCAATAAACAGGGAAATCTATCAGAAATAGATAGATTCCTTGACACATGCAACCTACCTAAATTGAACCAGGAAGACATAGAAAACCTAAACAGACCCAGACCTGAGACAGAAATTGAAACAGTAATAAAGACTCTCCCAACAAAGAAAAGCCCAGGACCAGATAGATTCACTGCTGAATTCTACCAGGCATTTAAAGAAGAACTAACTCCAATTCTTCTCAAACTATTCAGAACAATCAAAAAAGAGGGAATCCTCCCAAATTATTTCTATGAAACCAGCATCACCTTAATCCCTAAGCCAGAAAAAGATGCAGCATTGAAAGAGAATTACAGACCAATATCCCTGATGAACATAGACTCAAAAATACTCAATACAATTCTGGCCAATAGAATGGACAACACAACAGAAAGATCATCCACCTAGACCAAGTGGGATTTATCCCTTTATGCAGGGATGGTTCAATGTTCACAAAACAATCAACGTGATACACCACATTAACAGACTGCAGAAGAAAAACCATGATTATCTCACCAGATGCAGAGAAAGCATTTGATAAAATACAACACCCTTTCATGATGAAAACCCTAATCAAACTGGGTATGGAAAGAACATTCCTCAATACAATCAAAGCAATCTGTGAAAAACCCACGGCCAGTATCCCATTGAATGGGGAAAAGCTGGAAGCATTTCCACTGAGGTCTGGTACCAGACAGGGATGCCCACTCTCACCACTGCTATTGATTAGAGTTCTGGAAGTTCTAGCTGAGGCATCAGGCAAGAAAAAAAATCAAAGGGCTACAAGGTGGGAAGGAAGAAGTCAAACTGTCCCTCTTTGCAGACGATATGATTCTTTATTTAGGGTATCCAAGGAATTCTGCTGAGACTATTGGAACTCATAGAAGAGTTTGGCAAAGTAGCAGGATATAAAATCAATGCAAAAAATCAACAGGCTTTTTATAACAGGCATTGCCATGGCTGAGAAAGAACTGCTAAGATCAATCCCATTCACAATAGCTACACAAACAAATTCCTTGGAATAAACTTAACCAAGGTCGTTAAAGAGCTCTATAATTTAAAGTCATGGATTTTAAATTGAAAATACACACGTAAGACCTTCTATTGTTTTCTTTGAAAAGTGGGAGAAAATAGATATGATCACAGGAATTAAGTGACTGAGAACTAACACAGTTCCTTTCAGTTGTCACATTGAAACCACTGATGCTGAGAGCTTGGTAGTTCAAGCTTCTCAATGGGGAGAGAATCAGACTGATGGGTCGGGAACTCAGGTATGTGGAGGGGTAGGTGTGGGGGATGAACTTCTGCCTCTCTCTGGAATGTGGCTTATTCACATATTAATCAGGAAGCCCATTCTTTTTGCAGCAGGATATTATGGCCCTGGGAGTGACATCAGACACGATAATGATGAGGATTTCTGTGGTGCATGAAAGGTCATCATGACTGATTACACCCCTTCACCTTTTGTCTCCAGTATCATGCAGCTGGAAGATTTGGTCATTCGAACACCAACTTTTCTAACCCTGCCAAATCCATCAAAGCTGTCTATTCACACAACCCTTGGCCACTGTGCACACTGTTTAACAGGGCTGCTGTCCCAGGATGCAATGATTGCCAAAGCCTTGTTGGACTATGATGCAACCCTTGAGGTAAAGGAGGTAGACAAATGCAAAACATGTTTTTCGAAAGGGTTTTCCCTCATAATGGAGGGCAACAGGTGCAGAGCCTCAGGCAGGCGGATCCCCTGAGTTTCTGGATGAGACAAATGGGAAGCATTGAAAATACAAGGAAACCAGAGCAGCCCTGATCACAGGACACTCACAGCCAAGTCTCAGCACTGTGAATTGCTTAGAACTCTGCATTCTGCTTTTAGCTGTGGTCTGGTCTAGCTCACCAGACTGGCACACAGGTTCCTACAGGCGGAGGGCACACATTAATACCTGGAGTCAGCTGTGCTCTACACAGAGCTCCACTGTCACTGCTGATTGATGATCCCTCAGACCTGATCCAGCCCTGTGTCTGCTCCTCTCAGCTGAGACTCAGGGCTCTCCCTATAATTTGGGGAGACAGTGACATGTCATTGCCTCTGATTTTTCTCTACATACTCCTGCAGGTTTTATATAATTCACATGTCAAGAATGATGAGAACTGCCTTGATTACCTGAAGCCAAGTGTCTTCAGAGATGGAGACCTTATGCTGGGAGTGTTTTTTCCCCTGTACTACATGGAACCAGAAAGAGAGATGATCCAATTATCCTTTTTACTCAAGCCTGAGTATAAAGTGGTGGCATCTTGGTAAGTTCAAGGGGTGTGTTTCTGTGTTTTTAATGTTTTATTTAAGGTACATATATTCACGCATTTCATATATGCAGAATCAGGAACAGTAATCTTTCCCTCCCCCCGTGCTCTCACTCTTCTTCCTCTTTCTTTTCCCATTGCTACCACTAATTCTACAAACCTATTTTCAATTTTCTTTATACTCATAAGATTAACCCTACAGTAAGTAAAGAAATCAACAAATAATATGAGGGGGAAAAAGCATTGTTCCTCAACAGCAATCCAAGGGCTGTAAATAATCATTGAATCTCAAAATGTCAATTTCACTCCTATCCATTATATTTTAGATAGTCTACATCTGTGAAGTGTTTTTATGCCTGTATTTGAGTACATGGTTATGTCTGTGTGTGTTCAATACCTCTTGAAACTTCTGACAATTCTGCACAGAATGGCAGAAACACAGTTCCTTGAAAGCTAAGATCACCTCTTTTCTTTAACATTTCACTACCTTTTATTTCCATTTTCTTTCTGACTCCTTCAGAGACATAGGTGAGGCACTAAGATTTTTGTGCCTATTCCATCGGCTAGATATCTGTGAGAACACCCTGGGGTTCTTGGAGTCAGTGAGATGGTTGGGAGCTCGGGTCTTCTATTGCTAGCACCTGTGGAGGGAGAACACTGGAGTCCTAAGTCCATGTCCCGAGGTCAATGTCGGGAAGGCCTCAGTCTAGGTAGCAATTGCTGACAAGGGTGATACCCATCTTGCCTGTGACCTGAAGCCATGAGGCAGACCCTGTACCCTCACAGATCAATAATTGAATCCTACTAAACTAGAGGCATTTGGACCCTGATCCTGAAAATCAGAAGCAAGGGAAATAATCTTCCATACACGTTTAAGGGCTTCTTCTTGGAAACTACCATTTTCTTCTCCAGGAACAATGCAGAAACTGCATGCATCCTGAGCTTTGCATCAGTGGTGTGTCTTTCTGGTAACTGATCACTGTGTTTGCGCTTAAGGAGGGGCTTAGTAGAAGGTCTGTCTGCACACTTTGTTAGTGCCAACAGTGGAGTTCACCTCTCAGTTGACCCAGAGATCCACATGCTTACGTGTTAGGATAGAGTTTTGCAGTGTGCAATTTTCTTAAATGATGTGAGTCTGTCCTTATCAGTTCTTTCTGGTGTATAAGACTTGTTACCTCTGCAGGTTGTGCTGTGCTAGTGAGAAAGTGGGGGTGCTGATCTTTGGATCAGAATCACACCTTGTATTTTCTCCTAACATGTACCATTACATTCTTGTTCTTTTTCAGTGTTTCACTTTGAGTTTCCTTACCTCTTTTATTTTATTCATTGCTAGTCCCAATGTGAAATGGTACTTGTGATGGAAAATGTTTCATGCTTGTGGATTTCTGCTTAGGTGGCAACTGATGTTTGTTTGCATTCTGCCAGTGGTGGGGCTCTGTGTAGGGAAAGTGAGGACCTGCCTTGTTCATGATCCCCAGAGGAGAGTTCTGTTTATGTCACAAGTTTAGAGGCCAAACTTTGCACTCTGCCTTATGTCCTCCAGCCCAAAACATGTCTGGCCACCCTCCTTGTGTGCTGAAGAGTGCCAACCATCATGTGCTTGTTGTGTCCAAGAATGTTCTAGGCCCCAACCAAGGGAAGCCCTGTTACAGGCAGACTCAGTTTCTCCTCAATTACACTTCCATACCTAACAATTTATCATGAATGTATTTCCCTGTAACTGATGGATATTGTTACTGTTTCCATGCCAACCAAGTTTTATTTTATGTTAATAATGCATACCTGTTTGCTCAATGTTGTACATTTAGGAAATCACTAACTGTGTGTGATTATGAGTAATATACAATGATAATTTTTAGTTAATAAAGTTTACATTTTTTTCCTGAGATAATTGGACTAATTAATAGCTCATGAGATATGCTGTTTCATAAAACATTCAGTGCTTATTGCCAAATACTTGCTGATCAACTAGGAGACTTTCTAATTCACCATACCTATTTTCAGTGCATCCCCATTCTTCTGACCTTCCCTCCTACACTGGATAACACTAATCTATCCTTGTTCTTTGTGGAGCTGCTTATTATGGACATTTTCTGTAAACTGATTCATGTCTTTGTGATCTTTTTGACTGGACTTTTTGGGTGCACATTATTTTCACATTTTATCCATGGCAGAGCTTCCAGAATTGCCTAGTATACAGTTATCCTAATATCTTAACAACTAAGTCTGCTTTTGGCATTAAGATCTTTCTGGTTGTTCATAGCAGGCAAGGAGTATTATTTGTTCCTCAATGTTCTTGGAATTAGTTGTACCATTGGAATTGTCTATAATTTAAACAATCAGGAAAAAGTCCTGAGTTTGTGCAATCATAGTCTTTTGCCTTTAGAAATTGGATTCTAGATTCAATCTTACTTTATCATTGGTTCTTAAAAGTTGTCCTTTGTTTCTAAAACGTTTGATAAACTTGCACTGTTATTCACTTTAGTTGTACCAAATAAATATTCTAAAACATGTATATAGCATAATCTGACTCTATAATATATTGCATTCACTAATGTATTCTGTGAAATGATTGCATCAAGAGATTTGTAAGTGGAATCAGAAGAAAATAATTCCTTTAAGAGATAGTAATGCCTCCAATTTGAGTTTTTTCTCAGAATTGCTGTTCTATTCTCAGCGTTTTGTGCTTTCATATGAACTTTAGACAATTTTTTTCTAAATTTGTAAATAATGTCACTAGAATTTTTCCTTACTGTTTCTCTTTCTTTTTTCTTCCTTTCTTCCCCTTTCCCCTTCCACTCTTTATTCAGTCACCAGAATTTTAATGGGGATTGCAACGAATCTGTAGATAGCATGTTAACACTATCAATTATTGCAATCCATGAACAAGGGATATCCTTCCATTTTTTGTGTCCTTAATGATGCCTCTCATAAGTGTTCAATAAATTTCACTATTAGTTTTGTTCTTGATAACTTTACCTTTTTGGTTTAATTTATTCCTAAATATTTAATTTTTTGAAGCTAATGTGAATATTTCTTTTTTAAAAATTATTGTTTATTATTTTTATTTATTTTCATTTTCTTTGAAAGCCAGAGGAACAGAGACAGGAGAGAAGTGATACCTTCCTTGTACTGCTTTTCTTCTCAAATGCCAGCACCAGCCAGGGCTGGGTCAGGCCACAGCAGAAGCTCAGAATTTAATCCAGGATGGCAGAGACCCAAGTACTTGAGCTATCACTGCTGTGTCCCAGTGTGTGCATTAGCAGGTAGCTGGAATCAGAAGGAGAACCATGGCTCAAACATTGGCACTCTACTATGGGTTGTAGGAACCCCAAGCAGTGTCTTTTTTTCCTAAGTGAGAACCATTATTATTTATTTCTCAAAGAAATCTTTTATTTAAGGAATACAAACTTCATGTATTTCATAAGTACATCTTTAGGAATATAGTGATTCTGCCCACCATTGATCATTTTTTCTTTCTATTTGTAACTAATATCTTTTTTAACTCTTTACTCTCAGTGAATGTGTATCATTACCTGTGAAGTGAGTTTCTTATAGATATTGTATGGTTGGTTATAGTTTCTTTTTTGGGGGATTTTATTTACGTATTTGAGAGGTAGAGTTACTGACAGTGAGAGGAGGAGACAGAAAGAAAGGTCTTCCTTCTTTTGGTTCACTCCCTAAATGGCCGCAATGGCTGGAGCTGTGCTGATCTGAAGCCAGTAGCCAGGAGCTACTTCCAGGTCCCCTCATGGGTGGAGGGGCCCAAGAACTTGGGCTGTCTTCTACTGCTTTCCCAGCTCATAGCAGGGAGCTGAATCAGAAAAGGATTAGCCTGGACTAGAACTGGCACCCGTATGGGATGCCAGTGCTGCAGGTAGTGGATTAACTTACTGCGCCACAGCACCAGCGCTGGGTTATTTTTTGTTTTCTTTTCTTTTTGAAAATTTTTTATTTATTTTTTGAGAGGTAGAATGACAGACAGTGAGAGGAAGAGAGAGAGAAAGGTCTTCCTTTCATCGGTCCACTCCCTAGATGGCTGCAATGGCCAGAGGTGTGGCCATATGAAGCCAGGAGCCAGGAGCTTCTTCCAGGTTTCCCTGATGGGTGCAGGGGCCCAACAACTTGAGCCATCTTCTACTGCTATCCCAGGCCATAGAAGAAGGCTGTATCAGAAGAGGAGCAGCTGGGACTAGAACCAGTGCCCATATGAGATTCCAGTGCTTCAGGCCAGGTATTTAACCCACTGCGACACAGCGCTGGCCCCCTATTATTAACTTTTGACAATTTCACTGCAACATTCCTTGTGGAACGACTTTATTGGTTGAGTCTGTTCAGGGTTGAACGTCCTTTATCTGGATGTTCATATCTCTTTCAAGACTTAGGAAACTTCCAATTATTATTTCATTCAGGAAGTTCTCCATGGCTTTTTCCTTTAATTGTTCCTGTAACAACAAATGTTTGTTTACTTATTGATATCCTACATATCATACTGGCATTTTTCATGATTTTTACGATTGTATTATTTCAAAAACCTACTCTCAAGATCAGCAGTTTGTTTAGATGGAATGTGGAATGTCAGCTATCTGGTTATTACTTTGACTTTGGTTCTTGGTGAGCCCAGGATTGTAATCTCTAAGTGATCTCTTTAGCTATGACCAATGTCAGCAGTTTCTACAAATCCCACAGTTATTCCGTCTGCAACAGTTCATGGGGGTAGTGGTAAGCCAGTGGGTTTGAGCTTCCAAATGTGTCTGTCTTCAGGCCCCAGAGTTAGCTGTGAATTGCAGTAGGGGTTGTGATGTCAGTAGCTACATTTTTAGATTGAGAGGGACATATATGTCTTTCCCTTGTCCCAGGCTTCTGGAACTTGGCACCAGAAGCTTTGTCCCTGTAACTGGGTCATGTGAGTAGACCTTTCCCACATTTTCTGGCAGTGTGTGGGTAATAGTGGGGCTTATAGCACCAAAAGCTCCACTTCAAGCACTGGGAAATTTGAAGGGGACCATGAAGTTAAATGCAGGCAGGATTTTGCATGGTCCTGCAGGCTGTACAGGTGACCTAAGAACTATTGTACTAACAGTCTCAGTAGTGGAGTTGCCAAGCAGGAAGGATATCTTTCATAGGTCCCAGAGTAAAAGTGTAGGTTCTGGTGAGGGTTACACATTGTCTGCCAAGGATCTCCATCAGTGGAATGGAAATAGAGCATTCCCCAGGTCCCACAGGAAAAGCAAGGTAATCGCAGGACTTAGCAATAGTTGTAGTTCTGGTGCTACTGGTTGCAGCTGAGACCTGGAACCTGGGGGACCAAGCACCAAGTGGTAAGAGATGCAGAAGGGGACTTCCTAAGTTCTGGTTTTCTGGAATTGTGCATTGGCTACTGCCAGTTGGCTCCAACACACAACAGCTTAAGACAATTTCCTGAGATTGTGTGTGAGGGAGCATAGCTCCAGGCCTGGTGTCCTGAGTTTTCATTCCATCTCCTGGAAATGTGGTCCTTCCTTTGTTGTTCTGGATTTTTATTTTCTGTCATGGAGCAAATGTTGGCCCTCTCTAGCCATCTTGAACATTATTTCTTATATTCTGAATCTCTGTAAGTTTATGGCAGGGTCATTGATTAGAGAATTATTCACTTTATTATCAGATACTGGAAAGATTAGTCTTGGTAAAGCAACCTCTTTATGGGCTTTGGTGCAATGTGGGGAATAAGGATACATATGTCACTTTTTTTAAAAAAGAGGTATTCATTTATTTTAAATCAGAGTTATACAGAAAGAGGAGAGTCAGGGAGAAAGGGAGAAAGGGAGAAAGGGAGAAAGGGAGAGAGAGAGAGAGAGAGAGAGAGAGAGAGAGAGAGAGGGAAAATCTTCCATCCGATGTTTCACTCCCCAGTTGGGTGCAATGACTGGAGCTGCAGTGATCCAAAGCCAGCAGCCAGGAGCTTCTTCCAGGTCTCCCACATGGGGGCAGGGCCCCAAGGACCTGGGACATCCTCAACTGCTTTCTCGGGCCATAGCAGAGAGCAGAATTGGAAGTGGAGCAGCCAGATCTTGGCATAGGGGATGCCAATGCTTCAGGCCAGGGTGTTAATCCCCTGTGCCACAGTACCAGCCCAGCCACATTTTTTTAAAGATGACTTTTTTTCTTTGAAGCCTTATTTATTTATCTGAAAGGCAGAGTTATAAAGAGGCAGAGGCAGAGGCAGAGAAATAGAGAGCAAACAAGTGAGTGAGAGAGGTCTTCGATCTGATGGTTCACTTCCCAGATGGCTGCAATGGCCAGAGCTGCACTGATCCAAAGCTGGGAGCCAGGAGCTTCTTCTGGGTCTCCTACATGGGTGCAGGGCCCCAAGGCTCTGAGCCATCTTCTACTGCTTTCCCAGGCCATAGCAGAGAGTAGTATCAGAAGTGGAGCATCTGGGACTCGAACTGGCACCCATATGGGATGCTGGCATTGAAGGTGGTGACTTTACTCACTATGCCACAGTGCCAGCCCCAACACATGTCACTTTGATGCTTATGATCTCTGAAGGTTTTCTACCAGCTTGTGGCAGTGTTTACATGTTTACATCAGGAAACAAAGAATTCAGCTAGTCATATTTCACCTGATAGCCAGTACTACAAATAGCTCCAGAGTGAATAAAATTCACTTCAAAAAAGAAAATCATAGCAATAAGGTAAACTGATGAGAAGTAAAAAACAAATTTCATTAACGCTCTTAATTTATCATTTAAAATAATGTAAGCATTGGACAGATCTTCAAAGCCTAATTTTTGTGTTGGATCTACTTTAGATAACAAATAATCCTGTATATGAACTAAAATGATTTGATTAAATGTTTCCATAAAGGAAACATTTGTTTAGGCAACAGAAGAAAACTTTGAGTTTCATATGTACGAATAATGCACACAATATACTGTGTAACACACATGCAAACTCATTTTTCCTAAATGGAAAACTATGCCTTTTGGGAACTGTATAAAAATGTTTTAGAAATATTTAAGTGGAATTATATATTAGTATTAATCCCAACATTGAAACATGAGAATCAATGCAAACCTGCATTCGCATATAGCTTATTAAGAAGTGAGATTTTTCATAAGATTCAAATTATGGATGAAATGTAGAAATTAGAAAAAGTTCAGAGCAATTCACAGGAAGTCATATTTTTTGGCAAAAAATGCAGAGAATGTTCAATGTGAAATGTTAACAAAGTTCAGTGAAGAGGAGAAAGGACAACAAAGTGTTATAATTTGGGTTTATATCAACTAGAAGTCCTAATTCTATTATTTTTACTTGTTGAACTATAACTATAAATAATCACTATGTTCAGTGAATATTAAGTGAATTAAAAGTATGTTATAAAAAATTAAAAGTAAAAAAGAAAGGAATAAAGGAAGAGGGAGGGAGGGAAGTGTCATGATCTTAGAATTGTATCTTTGAAATACACAATATAAGTCCTCTTTATATTAATAATAAAACAGGAAAAACATAAGCCCCTAATCAAATGCTTATTTTCAAATCAAATATAATTTCTTAAAGATTTATTTCTCTATTTGAAAACCAGAGTTAAACAGAGAGAAAAGGAGAGGCAGAGAGAGAGAGAGCGAGAGAGTGAGTGAGAGAGCAAGAGCGAGAGCGAGAGAGAGAGAGAGAGAGGTCTTCCATCTGGTGGTTCACTCCTCAGCTGGATGCAAAGGCTGTAGCTGTGCTGATATGAACTCAGGAGCCAGGAGATTCCTCTGAGTCTCCCACGAAGGTGCAGGGGCCCAAAGACTTGGGCTATCTTCCACTGCCTTCCCAAACCATAGCAGAAAGCTGAACAGGAAGAGGAGCAGCCAGGACTCAAAATGACATCCATATGGGATGCCGGCACTGTAGGCAGTGGCACCACCCAGTACACAACAGTGCTGGCCCCCAAAGTAAATATAATTTAACAAGGCTTCTTTCACAGGAGCTGATACATCAGAGTAGAAAATTGTAGAAATGGCACATGCAAAATGAATTCAGGTGAATGTGGTTAGAGAGGATAATATTTAAACAACACACAAATCAGCTGTCATTTAAACTTTTTCAGAACTAACAGAAAAGAAAAAGTGCATCTTGACTTCTGTCTCCAGTAAAACTCAGATTCCATATTGGGATACATCAACGCTTTTCTAAAAAGTTTATGCAAAAGAGTATGCATAGGCAGTTTGCTTCTTTCCCACATCTGCACTGAAGAACTCACTCCTTTCCCTAAATATGACCTCTTCATAGGTGGTTGTGGAGGAACTACCAACATGTCCTGGCTTTTCACTTTGCCATCCAGGAGATCAATAAGAATCCCTACTTACTCCCCAACATGTCCTTGGGGTACCAATTCTACAATGGTTTTCCCAGTGATCAGTTCACCTTGTGGAGCACTCTGCACTGGCTCTCAGGACAGGGTATATTTGTCCCTAACTACAACTGCAAAACACAAGACAAATCAGTCGCCATCATTGCAGGAACCACATCAACATTTTCTGCTGAAATTGGAACTCTTTTGGAGCTCTACAAAATCCCACAGGTATGTTTTGAGTTTCAGAGAAAATGCTTGCTCCCCTAACTCCATTCTCACCTGTGTCAAAAAGGCAATGTGGAAGCCAAGAATACATATCTCACCATGATTTAAAGCAGGAAAACCCTGGGGCATGAAATTATTAACAGAGGGAGGGAGAAGGAAGAAAGGGAAGGGGCAGTGAATGCTTAGAGTCTCCACTCAGATTCTTACCTAGGGCCAATATATCCATCCCCTACTGCTGGGATTATTGACTTCATTGTACTTACAGCACAGTGCCTCAAAGGAAATATCCACAACACCAAGCAGTGTCCTGTCCTGGGTGGCATCCACAGATGAAGGATACATATGTGGGGATTTAAAGACCTGGGCATTTACTTTTTCTTTGAGACATCACAGAGGGCCATACCTTCCCTAAGACTGCTAAGAGTGTTGGAGGCTCAGTTCCAGTGAGATAGGTGTTCCCAGATTCCCTTTTCCAAACCTCGCTCACTCACCTGTACCCAATGATTTTTTCATAGGAATCCCAGTGAATGTTCAACTATTTATAATTCCTGATATCACAGATTTTTTTCATAACTTTTTTGATTTTAAGAGACAGAACGAGACATAACAGAGGTCTTCCTTTCATTGGTTACTCAGTAATGTGCTGGGGTTCTGGCCATTGCAGGCCCTGGGTCTAGGAATTCTGTTCAGGTCTCTCATGAGGGTTAACTAATTCAATTAATCAAGATATCACAGCTGCCTCCCAGGGTCTGCATTAGTATCTCAGAGACTTTTGTGAGATCCAGTACACAACATCAGCAAAATGGGCACATTGCTGCCAGACAAAGACTTCAGTCACATAAGAGGATTCTACGCTGGAAAAATTATTTCACCAAAAACCAGAGTGGGTGATTGTTATTTTCATAACAAGTTATGTGATATGGTGAAAAGAAATGAATTCCAGTGTATCAGGAGATCCATACTAACTTTGTCATAGTTTACATGCCACTTTGGTTCTGACCCACACTGGGTGAGTATGAAGGCAAGGATTCTATCGAAGCCGATGCCATGGCTCACTTGGTTAACCCTCTGCCTGCAGGGCTGGCATCCAATATTGGCACTGGGTTCTTGTCCCAGCTGCTCCTCTTCCAGTCCAGCTTTCTGCTGTGGCCTGGGAAGACAGTGGAGGATGGCCCAAGTGCTTGGGCTCATGCACCTGCATAGGTGACCAGGAGGAAGCACCTGGCTCCTGGCTTTGGATTGGCATAGCTCCAGCTGTAGCAGCCATTTGGGGAGTGAACCAATGGAAGGATGACCTTTCTGTTTCTCTCTCTCACTGTCAACTCCATCTGTCAAAGAAATAAAAAAAAATAAAAAAGATACCATCTTGGTGATACTGCATTCAAAATTCATGCATTCCCAGTTTGCACTGCAGAATGTGAAGAGCTCATAGGGATATTATAAATTTTCATGCTCCCAGGTTTCTTCCAAATGCAAAGTGCATGAAAGCATGGTGTTCTCTGGGTGCAGAATAACAGAATTCAGCTATCTTTAGAGCAATTTTTTTTTTAACCCAGTAACATTCTCTTCAAAAGCTTCCCTTGGAGAGAATATCTCAGCCTCACCCAAACAGATGCAATTGACAGTCATTATTATTTTGGCTTTCAGATCACCTATGGCCCTTTCGATCCTCTACTAAGTGATAAAGACCAGTTTCCCTCACTCTATCAGATGGCCAGCAGTGACAGCTCTGTGGCTCATGGAATGATCTCCTTGTTGCTGCATTTTGGCTGGACTTGGGTGGCACTCTTTGTATCTGATGATATGAAAGGAGAGCAGTTCCTTCGGTACTTCGAGGCAGAGATGGTAAAGAAAGTTCTCTGTGTGGCCTTTACACACAAGCTCCCTGCCACTAAGAGACTGTATGCCTCCACTGATATCACTTTCATGACTGGGATCAGCCTTTCTTCTGCAAATGTGCACATACTCTATGGTGAAGTAAGGAGCCTCATCATTGTGGACTTTGCAGGAGAATACTTTTTAACCATGGGCAAGGTGTGGATCATGGTAGCAAAGTGGAACATTGTTGTGCATGAGACATACCGTGCTCTGCACTCTTTCCATGGGGGCTTCTCATTTTCACAGCACAAGGGGGAAATCCCTGGCCTCCAACATTTTCTCAAGACAGTGGACCCTTCCCACTACCCAGAAGACTTTTACCTCGTTAAACTATGGTTTCACATTTTCACCTGCCTACCTTCTGGGTCACTATGTGGAGAAATAGGAGACTGCCCACCAAACACTTCCTTAGAGTTTTCCCCGGGAGACATCGACATAATGACCATTTCTGACTCTAGCTATTTCATCTACAATGCTGTGTATGCAGTGGCCCATGCCCTCCATAAGATGTTTCTAGAGAAAGTAGAAATGGGATCTCTAGGAGATGCAGCTCAACTTAAGCTTCTTCCCTGGCAGGTAAACCTCCTCCAGAGCAGGGTGGGCATGGAGCCACTAATGACATTTACACATTTTTTTTTACAGAAGTAGAACTCCATGGTTTTTGTCATATACTTCCAAATAAAATGTAAAAAGTTAATCAAATCCTCAACTAATAGTGTATAGGAGAGACAGAGTGAGGAAAAACAAATATGGTATCTCTTCTTAGCATTATTGAGGTATAAAATTTCATGAATATGGAATTGAACATATATCACACATAATTTGTCTTAAGTTGGATACATAGGGACTTCTAGACATGTTTTGTTTTAGAAAAGTATATATCTTTAACATAAACTAGGCTTACAATTCAAATTTTCAAAACACTCATAATCTGACTGCTAAGTTTACTTTGTTGATCCCTAGAAAGAGCTCAGGTAAGAGCACAATTTGTTACTATAAAAAAAGTCATCCTTCAGCACAGCCATCCACGGTAGACCCATGTTGAAGTACAAAGCTTAGCTTCCATAAAGCCCCAATTAAACCTCCTTTCTGGTCAAGGATACATCAGAGTTCATGCCTAAGCCACCTAATATAATTTAAATCACTTCCCATCATTGTAATCAAGCAATGGTATAATGGTTCTCTTCACCTGAACCCATGAGATGATGACCACTCAAACCCTGCAAGTCTCTCCGAGGAAGAATCCCTGAGGATAGGGAGCCTGGGAATTGACTTCTTTTTGCACATGCACTGCTACAGCATCTCTAACTGAATTCCATTTCTGGGATTTCTTCAATCTCATTATCTTCACAGCCTAGTATTGACGTGTTGTGCTCTTTTGGGGGTGTCATGTCATCTTCCTTATTCTCTACGTTGAATCTGTTCATTTGTTATTCAGCTTTTGTAGAGATATTTGTTTATTTCTTTGTTATTTCACTGTGGTGGCTTTCACTTTGGACTACCTGTGTATTAGTTGAGTGTCTGCTTTCTGGGGCTACCTAGAGCTATGTGGTTGGTGTGGCCAAGAAGCACTTTTCAATGTTCCAGTGTGAGAGCTGTACCTGCAGTGACACCCAGGTTTGGCATAGTAAATGTCTCTCTCTCTCTCTCTCTCTCTCTCTCTCTCTTTCTCTCTCTCTCTCTCTCTCTTTGATCAGAGGGAAGGTTTGTTCTTGTCTGTTGGTGTAGACTCAGTTGAGCTCCTTTCCTCAAAGGATGCCAGTACCTGGGTGCTAGCCTCAGTGTGTATATTATTTGTCTGCTGTGCCACAAGGACCACGCAGAGAATCTGTGCCGCCTCAGTGTAAGCTCAGATTGCCAGCAATATCCCTCACCAGGTAACCAGGCAGCCTTGATCATGCGGAGCCTACTACAGTGACTGTCCAATGTCCCAGTCGCAACCTGAGTCCTCCAATGCAGCCTCAGTGTTTTCAAATCCCAGCACACAAGCCTCCCACAGAGTCATGAGCACTCAGCCCCCTGTCTGTTCTCCTCACCAGAGTCAGGAGTCTCTACTTGGCTATTTGCTGGTACAGCTTTTATGTATGTCCAAAATGATGCTTGCTCTCTGTCAGCTTCTTATAGGATGCAGTTGCAGGGTGATTGGGGAGAGAGAAAATGTGCTCCACCTTTGTTTTCTCTCCTGTAGTTTGGCATGTACACTATCCCCATGGGGCTCCAAGCTGGATTCCCTCTAAGCTCTTCCTGCAGCTTCTCAGCAGTGGCTTGGGCTGCTGGGGTTTGGTCTCACCTCACTCTCCAGTGCTGGTGCAGAGGCTCTCAGGTGCTGGGGTCCTGAGTTGTGCATGTCCGTATAGATCCACCGTGTCCCTCCAATTTGTATAGAGTTTCCTCTACTGTTTTCCCCCTAACTCTTCACTGAGCCTGCAGTCTTTCCACTTTTTCTTAAACTATGTTCTCCTAGACTAGAGCAGCAATCACCCGCCCTTCTCCATAATCTTAATCCCATCTCTAGCACGTATAACTTGAATGCTGTCCTTCTTGCAATTATGTTTGTCCTTTAGCTTCACCCACTTCTGAAGAAAATCCAATTTAGGAACAGTGCTGGATATGAAATATCCTTCCGTGAAAGAAGGCATGATGTGGTACAATATGATATCCAGAATATTGTGAATTTTCCTGTGGGCCTTGGGTTGATGGTCAACATCGGAAAGTTTTTCTCTAAGAGTTCACATGAACAAGCCTTGGTCATCAATGAAGAGATGATAGAATGGCCTGTTGCATTCAAAGAGGTATGGATCCCTTTCAATTTCACAGACCTACATGCAGTAGATTAAGTATGAAGCCTTCACATAAGCATCAGAGTCTCACTTCATATCATGGCTTCCCAATACATAGTAATTCATATATATATATTCTAGGTAATGCACATTGAAACTGCAACTTGGAAAAATCTTATTTATTTTTAATTTGAGCATATATATTTATGCAGATATTGAGTGAATAGAATAAAGGGTAATTAATGGAAGAAATAAGGAGATCAGTGTATAGACACATAAATTCTAAGTATATCTATGTATTCTGAAGGCCTTAATCACATATGGTGGGAGCCTTTATGTTTTGATACATGATGAACACAGTGGATCATGGGTTGACTCACCTCTTTGTAGATCACGTTTCTTGTTTTTTGCATTTTGCATGCTACTCAATCTTCCACATTTTATTCTTCATAACATCTTGAGATACTGACATTAATTTGTGTTGTTCCCAAAATATGATATTTTTGCATGACCTATAAATTACAACAATGCATTGTACCCAAGTGATGTGTTTATCTCTGAAATTAATGGCCTGCCTGCTTGGAGAATATCAGAAATGTACTAAACACAATTATTGTTTCATCACACATTCTTTTTTTTTTTGACAGGCAGAGTGGACAGTGAGAGAGAGAGAGAGACAGAAAGAAAGGTCTTCCTTTACCGTTGGTTCACCCGCCAATGGCCGCAGTGTCATCACACATTCTAATCACTTCTATGTTGACCTGATTTTTTCAGTTACTCTCAGTAGTGTGCCTCCTTATCATGTCTTCTCTTTCTTTTATCTGTGATGTAAAACATTCTAATCAACTAAGTATGAGTTCATCAACGAATTCTCAGACATTCTAGTTTTCAGAACCATTGCCATATGGAAACCCACATTAAACATATTTTGCATGTAGTGGTTCAAAAAGAAGAGAGAAATGGCAGGGGATGTTAGCTGGTGAAGTGTGAAATAACAGTGATTAACTGCATTTGTAATATTTGCTACATGTTGATAAAGTACAGTGATGACCACAGAAGCTCCAAATCAGCTGCCTAGGTAGTGATGACATGGCTGGTGTAGGAGGAGACACAGTGATGACCTTCAACTGAAGGTCACATATTCTTATTCTTTTCTTTTTTTTTACAGGCAGAGTTAGACAGTGAGAGAGAGAGACAGAGAGAAAGTTCAAACTTCCGTTGGTTCACCCCCCAAAATGTCCGCTACCGCAAATGCACCATGCTGCACCAGATCTGAAGTAAGGAGCTAGGTGCTTCTTCCTGGTCTCCCATGCAGGTGCAGGGCCCAAGCACTTGGGCCATCCTCCACTGCCTTCCAGGGCCACAGCAGAGAGCTGGACTGGAAGAGGTGCAACCAGGACAGTACCGGCACCCCAACCAGGACTAGAACCCAGAGTACTGGTGCCGCAGGCAGGAGATTAGCCTAGTGAGCTGCAGCACCGGCCAGGTCATATTTTCTGTTGTGTGTGTGTGGGGGAAGTATTGAAATTCCATTAAAGTGGCAATAATATGCAAAATCAAGATGAATGTTTCTCTTTTCCTTTCAGACTCCCCAATCTGTGTGTAGCCAGAGCTGTGGCCCAGGATTCAGGAAAGTGCCACAGGAAGGAAGACCTGTCTGCTGCTATACTTGCACTTTTTGCACAGACAGAGACATTTCCAATCAGACAGGTAGAAACCATATCCATTCCTACTGATAACTCCGTTTTCATAATTATACTACTCAGCCAAAAGAAGGAATGAAATCCAGTCTTTTGCAACAACATTGGTGTCACTGGAAGACATTATGCTTAGTGAAATAATTCAGTTTCCAAATGACAACTATCATCATGTGTTTTCTCTGATATATAGTAGTTAATATAGAGTACAAAAATGCATTGTATAAGAATGAAACTGACTTCTTAGGATTTCATTATGTTTTTAGCTCTTTTCTATACCCCTGTGGAACAGTGTGCTGTTTCTACATTTTACTTCTGGAATACTATGGCTAATGGTGCATTAAGCCTGTGGTTATAAAGCAATTGAATTTGTATTATTGTACAAGTTAAATGAAAACTAGAAAAGTAGGAAGGAGGAGTATTCTGGGAGGGAAGGGAGGAGGGAAGTATGGTTACCATCTTAGAGTTGTTTCTATGAAATATATGAAATCTGTTCTCTTCACATTGACAAAAATTTAAAAAAAGGAAAAGTAACCCAAGAATATTTGCAATGAGATTGCAGTGAACCATTGTTATGAATACATATAATCACTCGCTATCTCCACATATCTATTTTATGATCGCTATGTCTACCACATTATGTGTAGACTGGTGTCTGGTGGTGCTCATCTTATTGGGCTCAACTGTGCTATTGATTTGACAAGACAACTTATTTTACCCTCCAGTTCTGGGAGAGGCAGTCCTAATCTGAGCTCTTCTAGTGGATCATGCTTAAATCCAAGCAAGACATGTAAAAAACATCACCACCAAGTTTTGTTATACTTGCTTAGATGAGCAAATCCATGTATTTTCATGCACAAATACAATGTACAAGGCTGGTGCAAGTTGATACAGAAGTCTTATTATTTTTGTGACATATCTTTAATATTGTGCAGTGTGAAATATGAAGACACAATATCATAATACAGGATGCAGTTTGTCATCATTAAACAATTAATATTTAAGAAATTATCTATCAAAGACAAATATATCAAATTATGTGAACTGGATAATCACTACTTAGAAAATGCTTCCATTATTCCAAATACAGACTAGATAATAGTTTCTATTACTCCAAAAATAATCCTTCAATGACCATGAATGCAGCAGTAGAAATCACATAATTTTGTACACTTTAGAGAGGGAGTAGATTTTTCAGGTGTAAAGATTATAACAAAACAACTTATCAGAATGATGCGCAACACCCATTAAGTATGTGAAACAAGAAAGAAAAATAAATTGTAGCACATCACATGGGTGCTTGTGTGTGCCCAGAATGTCTGAGACAAAAGCCAGGAGCACCTGTTGATTCTAGGAAGAGAGCATTCTCCCTGGATTGGGAATGCAGACTTACTATTGGTATATATTAGAGGATGACTGTCCAAAAGGGGCGGTGGAAAGGTGGCCACTTTCCTAAACAGAACAAGTTAGCGATTCAGTGTCAGTGCTGAGTCTGTCTTTTTCCTCAGATGCAGAGCAGTGTATCCCGTGTGCAGATCACGAGTACCCAAACATGGAGAGAAACCGCTGCCTCCCCAAGCTGGTGACCTTCTTAGCCTTTGAGGATGCCCTGGGGATGGCTCTGGCCTGTGTGGCTCTTTGTTTCTCTGTCCTCACAGCTGCGGTCTTCTGTGTCTTTGTGAAGCACCGAGACACTCCCATCGTCAAGGCCAATAACAGGACCCTCAGTTACATCCTGCTCATTGCCCTCCTCCTGTGCTTCCTCTGCTCCTTACTCTTCCTTGGCCGTCCCAACACAGCCACCTGCCTCCTCCAGCAAATAACATTTGGCCTTGTGTTCACAGTAGCTGTTTCTGCCGTGCTGGCCAAGACCATCACTGTAATTCTGGCCTTCAAGTTTACAAAACCGAGAAGAACTACCAGGCGATTGCTCGTATCAGGAGCTTCTAACTCTGTCATCCCTATCTGTTTCCTGATCCAACTGGTTCTCTGTGGCATCTGGCTTGGAACTTCTCCTCCATTTATTGACACAGATGCACACTCTGAGCATGGCCGCATCATCTTGGTGTGCAACAAGGGCTCGGTCACTGCCTTCTATTGTGTCCTGGGCTACCTGGGCTCCTTGGCCCTGGCCAGCTTCACTGTGGCATTCCTAGCCAGGAACCTGCCTGACACCTTCAATGAAGCCAAGTTCCTGACGTTCAGCATGCTGGTGTTCTGCAGCGTCTGGGTGACCTTCCTGCCTGTCTACCACAGCACCAAGGGGAAGGTCATGGTGGCCGTGGAGGTCTTCTCCATCTTGGCTTCCAGTGCAGGGCTCCTGGGCTGCATCTTCCTCCCCAAGTGCTACATTATTCTCATAAAACCTGATCAAAATTCTTTGAAAGACTTAAAGAAAAGAGCAAGTTCTAAGGGATTCTAAAAATTTCCACTTGTTTTCCTGTTACATTTTAGAGTTTAGGACCAAGAATCCAGGCTGAGTAGCATTCCTGATATATGAAGGAGCTAAAATGGATTTTTTCTTTATTAATGACTCCTTAGTTGGATGTTTAGCCTACCAATCTGAGTGCATGCATGGTGTCTAGTTTTGCCCTTGGTTTTGGCTCCTGAGCTGGACTTTTGAGTCCTGGGGCCCTGGGAAGGAAGTGGTGAATGTTCATATAACTTGGTCCTGGCACCCATGTGAAAATCTAGGGTCTGTCTTCCTGTTGTTGGCTGTAACCTCAGCCCAGGTACAAGTATTGGGGTTGTAGATGTATGAAGCATCGAATAGGAGGTCTCTGTCTCTCTCACTAACCTTCTGTTTCTCTCCATCTCAGAGTTAGTAATGGAGTTTAGGGAAAAGTTTAAATTGAGTAAAAATGAATCATGCTGTAAATCAAACCTCTGACATTCTTCAAGGTGACAACAACAATGTTATTTTTAAAAAGGTTATTTATTTATTTACTTATTTGACATGTAGAATTACAGACAGTGAGAGGGAGAGACAAAGAGAAAGGTCATCCCTCCATTGGATCACCCCCCAAATGGCTGCTACCATTGGAGCTAGCCAGATCCACAGCCAGGAGCCATGTGATTCTTCCTGGTTTCCCACACAGGTGCAGGTTCCAAGCCATTGGGCCATCCTCCACTACACTCCTGGGCCACAGCAGAGAGTTGGACCTGAATAGGAGCAACTGGGACTAGAACCTGGTGCCCATATGGGATGCTGGTTCCACAGGTTGAGAATTAACCAAGTGAGCCAAAATGCTGGTCCCCCTTCAGTTTCTGTAAATTTACCTTTTCTGAATAATTCTGAGAAGTGGCAATAGTCTATATGTGTTCTGATTGTTGTTCTTTTTAGTATTTTCTTTTTTACTTAATATCATTGGTTGAACTCTTTACTTAACACAATTATCATTAGGTATTTAAATTCTATTGAAAATTGATCCCTGTTAAAAATAAGAATGAGAATAAGAGAGGAAATTATGTACAGTTCAGCACACTTTCCTTGGACTTTCCCCTAAGGGTAAAGCTAAAAACTTGCCTTAGGACTTCAAATTGCATTCAGTTCTCAGGTACCAATGCCATCTTACTAGTTACAGTGATTAGTTTAACTTCATAATTGATCATAAAGATAGGATTACATGTCAAAGGGATCACATAAATAAGACCAAGTGTCTGCTAATAACAAGAGATGGAATTAAAAAGGAAAGAATGTTTAGTACATATTACGTAAAGATTTCAACACTTTATGCACTGAACTGGTCTTCTGTGTATAAAGAGTTTGAAAATGAATCTTGGTGTGAATGCAAGGTGAGAGGGAGCGGGAAAGGGGAGGGTAGCGGGAGGGAGGGAAGTTGTGTTGGGGGAGCCATGGTAATCCATAAGCTGTACTTTGGAAATTTATATTCTTTAAATAAAAGCTTTATATATAAAAAAAAGAAAAAAAGAAAAAAAAAAGGAAAGAATGATCCAACATGGGAAGCAGGCCTCACCACAGATTCATAGAATGGCAGATGTCCTAAACCACACCCTTGCCTCAGAATCAGCCATTAATGCACTTATATCTGGCTAAAAAGCCCATGAGATTTTTCTCAAGCATGAAAGGCAAGGCACTTGGCAAACAAACCATGTAAATGAAAGATTTCTGTGAGTGAGATCCCAGAGGAAAGCACGGGCCATCAAAGAAGGAGGTACCTTTCTCTCAAGGGAGGTGTGCACTTCCATTTTGATTATGGCCTTATCTAAGTAAGGTCGGAGTTTGTGAACTCTAGAGGCTTCCATAGCCTTGGAAGCTCATGGCAAGTGCCTTGGGTGATGACTGATGTCATAAATAGGAGTATCAATTGTTAAGTGAACAATAGGAGTCACAGGGCACTTGCTCCCCATGTAGGCTCTCCATCCTTAAAGTACTGTACTAGGAGAATTAATAGTAAAATTAGTCTTTAAAGAGTACTTTATACTTTGTGTGTGTGTGTGTGCGTGTGTGTGTGGGTGCAAACTTGAAATCTTTACTTAGTATAGATTTGATCTTCTGTATATAAAGATAATTGTAAACAAATCTTGATATAGAATGGGGTGGTAGAGGGAGTAGGAGCAGGGATGGTTTGTGGATGGGAGGTCGGGTACGGGTGGAAGAACTGTTATAATCCAAAAGTTGTACTTTGGAAATCTATATTTATTAAATTAAAAGCTTTCTAGTCAGTATGTGGTCCTGCCATTTTCCCCAAATAATTCTCAGATATGCTTTGAACTTCCTGTGATCTTCTACTGAAAGGTTTTCTTCCTTTACCTTCTTTTATATTGATGACCCTGTTTCTGTGTTTCTGTGTGTAACACACCTTTAAGCATCTTTTGCAGGGTTGTATGTGTGTTGAAAAATTCTTTCAATTTCTGTTTGCAATGAAAGGTCTTTATTTCACCTTCATTCACCAATGAGAGCTATCAGTGTGCTCCCTCCCTATTCTACCATCTTGGAGGACCTTCAAGAAATATTTTTTTGTAATGCTATGTTCTTAATTTGGGTGTTGGTTATGAGTGTCATACGATGACCAAAACTCATTTATTTGTAGATTTATGTGCATTTCATAGCATGTATACCATTTAAAAATATTTTTATCATGTCCCATAGCAAGAAAATTATTTTAAAATGTTCCCTATCAAATCCTCAAACAGATAACAATTGCAGATGTATCTATGCCAAATGTGTTATGAAAGAAACCACTTTCCATTGCACCTGATCATGCTAATGTCAACATGAAAACATGGTGATGTGGTACTGCAATAAAAATACATGAGGATGCGAACAGGTATTCAATGCATGTCCTGTTCTGGGAGATGTTTACCTGCCATGGAAGAATCCTAGGTTGAGATGCATCTCCTGGAGATCCCTTTTCTATTTTCTCTGAAAGCATCTTATGGAGGGCATGGGCCACTGCATACACAGCATTGTAGATGAAATAGCTGGAGTCAGATATGGTCAGCATGTCAATGTGTCCTGGGAAAAACTCAAAGGAAGCATTTGGTGGGCAGACTCCAATTGTTCCACAAAGTGACCCAGGAGGTAAGCAGTGAAGAGCATGAAGCCATAGTTGACTGAGGAAGAAATATGGGTAGTGGGAAGGGTCCAGTGTCTTGACAAAATGTTTGAGGCCAGGGATTTCCCCCTTGTGGTGTGAAAATGAGAAGCCTCCATGGAAAGAGTGCAGCATGTGGTCTGTCTCATGCACAACAATCTCCCACTTTGCAGCCATGATCCACACCTTCCCCAGGGTTAAATAGAATTCCCTTAGAAGTGCCATGATATGGAGGCTCTTTCCATCACCATATAGAATATGCACATTTTCAGATGAAATTTGAAGCCCTGCTAGGAAGGATATTTCACTTTTTTTTGGATTTTTTTTTAGCTTTTATTTAAAGAATATAAATTTCCAAAGTATAGCTTATGGATTCCAATGGCTCCCCCACTCACAACTTCCCTCCCTCCCGCTACCCTCCCCTCTCCCGCTCCCTCTCCCCTTCTATTCACATCAAGATTCATTTTAAATTCTCTTTATACACAGAAGATCAGTTTAGAACATATTATGTAAAGATTTCAACAGTTTGCCCTCACATAGAGACACAAACTGAAATTATTGTTGGAGTACTAGTTATAGTATTAATTCACAATGTACAGTACATTAAAGACAGAGATCCTACATGATTTTTTTAAAGAATTGATTAATTATCTATGCAATTTCCAATTTAACACCAAGATTTTTTAATCATTTGCAATTATCTTTATACACAGAAGATCGATTTAAAATTATAGTATGTAAAGATTTCATCAGTTTGCACCCACACAGAAACACAAAGTGAAAAAATACTATGCTATAGTAATAGCATAGTATGGAAAAAATACTAATGCTATAGTAATAGCATTATTTCACATTGGATAAACCATTAAGGACAGATCCCACATGAGACGTAAGTACACAGTGACTCCTGAAGTTGATTTAACAATTTGACACTCTTGTTTATGGCGTCAGTAATCTCCCTAGGCTCTAGTCATGAGTTGCCGAGGCTATGGAAGTGTTTAGGGTTCACCGACTTCAATCTTAATCCGACAGGGTCATAGTCAAAGTGGAAGTTCTCTCCTCCCTTCAGAGAAAGGTACCTCCTTCTTTGATGGCCCTTTTCGTTCCACTAGGATCTCACTCGCAGAGATCTTTCATTTATGTCTTCTTTTTTTTGTTTTTCAGAGTGTCTTAGCTTTCCATGCCTAAAATATTCTCATGGGCTCTTGAGCCAGATCCAAATGCCTTAAGGGCTGATTCTGAGGCCAGAGTGCTATTTAGGACATCTGCCGTTCTATGAGTCTGCTGTGTATCTCGCTTCCCATGTTGGATTATTCTCTCCCTTTTTCATTCTATCAGTTAGTATTAGCAGACACTAGTCTTGTTTGTGTGAACCCTTTTACTCTTAGACCTATCAGTGTGATCAATTGTGAGCTGAAATTGATCACCTGGACTAATGAGATGGCCTTGGTACATGCCACCTTGATGGGAATGTATTGGAATCCCCTGGCACACTTCTAACTCTATCATTTGGGGCAGTTCCGATTGAGCATGTCCCAAATTGTACATCTCCTCCCTCTCTTATTTCCACTCTTATATTTCACAGGGATCACTTTTCATTTAAAATTTAAACACCTACGGCTAATTGTGTGTTAGTTGCCAGATTCAACCCATAGTACTAGAACGAATACAAACAACAACGGGAGATACTAAAATGGGTAAAGATTTAGATTGTACATCAACAGTTCAGACAGGAGCTGATCATGTATTATTTTCTCATAGTGTTCATTTCATTTCAACAGGTTTCCTCTTTGGTGCTCAGTTAATCATCACCAATCAGGGAAAACAAATGATATTTGTCTCTTTGGGACTGGCTTAATTCACTCAGCATGATGTTTTCCAGATCCCTCCATTTTGTTGCAAATGACCGGATTTCATTGTTTTTGACTGCTGTATAGTATTCTGTAGAGTACATGTCCCATAATTTCCTAATCCAGTCTACTGTTGATGGGCATTTGAGTTGGTTCCAGGTCTTAGCTATTGTGAACTGAGCTGCAATAAACATTAGTGTGCAGACGGCTTTTTGGTTTTCCAATTTAATTTCCTTTGGGTAAATTCCAAGGAGTGGGATGGCTGGGTTGTATGGTAGGGTTATATTCATGTTTCTGAGGAGTCTCCAAACTGACTTCCATAGTGGTTTAACCAGTCTGCATTCCCACCAACAGTGGATTAGTGTCCCTTTTTCCCCACATCCTCTCCAGCATCTATTGTTGGTAGATTTCTGAATGTGAGCCATTCTGACTGGGGTGAGGTGAAACCTCATTGTGGTCTTGATTTGCATTTCCCTGATTGCCAGTGATCTTGAGCATTTTTTCATGTGTCTGTTGGCCATTTGAATTTCCTCTCTGGAAAAATGTCTATTGAGGTCCTTAGCCCATCTCTTAAGTGGGTTGTTTGTTTTAATGTTGTGTCGTTTCTTGATTTCATTGTAGATTCTCGTTATCAGCCCTTTATCTGTTGCATAGTTTGCAAATATTTTTTCCCATTCTGAAGGTTGCCTATTCACTTTCTTGACTGTTTCTTTTGCAGTACAGAAACTTCTCAGTTTGATGTGATCCCAATAGTTAATTTTGGCTTTGAGTGCCTGTGCTTTTGGGGTATTTTCCAAGAAGTCTTTGCCAGTACCTAGGATATTTCACTTTCTTCATACCTTGATTTAGTGTCCAGGAGCTTTACCTAATAGGCCAGGCAGACACCTTTGTTTACCATCTCGGTTTGAATATCCTGAAGGAACTCCTCTCCTTTCATATCATTAGATACAAAGATCACCACCCAAATCCATCCCAAATGTAGCAGCAAGGAGAGCATTCCACAGGCCAGAGAGCTGTCACTGGTGGCCATCTGATAGAGTGATGGTAATTTGTTTCAATCACTTAGCATGGCATCAAAAGGACCATATGTGATCTGATTGGAAAGAAAACCATCATGATCTGACTCTTGTGGGATATGAGTTTTCTGTTTTTGCAAGTGAAAACAAAAAGTGATATCCAGAGTAGACATGACCAAGTTCTATCATCTAGGTTCAGAGAAGCCCAAGCTTCAATGCCTATTGCTTTAGGAGAAGAAATGTAAATCTTCATTCATAACATGAAAGTATGTAAGTTATTCAAGTATGTTCATGTCCAGTTGTGGGGAGAAGGAGGCATGGATTTTGGATGCAGCCTCACCAGGACATTGGTTTTCCCACCTCTCACCCCATATCACATGTGGAGAACAGCTCCCACTGCAAGTGGTGTTAGATGTTACCTGAGGGACAAACAACTGTTTCATGTGTTGATCTCTTAATACTTTGAAATTCACTTGTTTTCAAAGCATAACCTAAATTGTTTTGAAGAATACAATCACCTACCATCACTGCATTTTTGAAAATTGCTTTTCAAACCAGAATTCTCTTGTGCTATTGCACTCTGAGTTTGTTGGTAATGTGTGCAGATTGCTACCTGTTTCAAGTGGTTTTCCTTTAAGAATCCTGGAATTGCGAATGCATCTCCTGGTAGTCTGCTTGATTGGATCATGTGATTGGGTTCCTGACACCTACTTGGGAGATTTGAATTGAGTGCTAGACTCCTAGGCTTCAAAATGGCTAGTCAGCACCGGCTCCACAGTTGGTATTTGGTGACTAAACCAGTGAATATGTGTATACTGTCTGCCTCTCTTTCTTTCTCAGGCTATCAAACGCACACTAAGATTTAAATCTCTGAGTTTCACAGGGAAAGTGAAGAGTCTTGACACTGTACACATTGTGGAAAAGTGCTTCTTCATGTGGGGAAGGTGTGGATCGTGGCAGCCACATGAGGCATTGTTGTGGATGAGGGAGTCCCCTTGCTGCTCTGTGTTGTTCTATGCACAGATATGATCAAATTTCATATGCCCAGTGCTTTAAGGAGAGTGACTTACCACTCTTAGCATGCAGAAAAATATGCATGATCTCCATGGGCTCTGTATGCTTTGCAATTCCAACTGATGAGGCATGAACTTTGGATGTAGCATCATCAGGACAGTGGTAATTTCCTCCTTTTCTCCCCATGTCTCTGAGGAGCACAATCCGTTCTCTCAGCAACCACTGTTATGTGTTTACTCTGAGACTAATGTAAATCTTTATTGCATTGATATGTTACAAGTTTGGGTTTCATGTGTTACCATAGCATATCCTGAGTTACCTTGGAAATACAATCAATTTCCAGCCCAGAATCCTCCAAAGCTACTGTGTTCTGTTGTTGGCAGTGATATTTCCTGATGGTGGTTTTTTTTGAAATGGTACTTTCATTATGAATCTCTGAGATGTTAATGCAGACCATTGGAGGCAGCAGAAATGGCTCAAGTAGTTGGATTTCTGTCATGCAGATAGGGGACCTTGATTGAGTTCCTGAGTCTTGCTGTCTGGTTAAAGCCAACTGGGCTTATTCTATGAAGATCTTCTAATTAGTTTGTTTTCATTCATTTATTTATTTACTTCTTTATTTACTTATTTTTAAGGGAAAGAGTGAATTGGAGGAAGCCTGACAGACTGGAGGGAAGGGGAAAAGAAGGACAAGAGGGAGGAGCATGTAAGTGAGAAAGAGGGAGAGAGAGAGATCAGGAGATGGAGAGAAATAAAGCCACATGTTCAAGAACAGGTCCTCCAAAAATTTTCCTGGGGGATGGGCAGGGAAGTAGGAGCAGGGATTCCCATTAGGAAATGGGTGGAGCTGACATTGGTGGTTGGACCCCGTGGTCACATGGCTTCCAGCAATGTTGGTGGGGGCTAGAGCCTAGGATGGTGTCCAGGTGTAGATCACGCCATAGATAAGAATGTGGCATTTTACTGACATTACCCCCTTTTGTTTTTTTATAAAACAAGGGTTGCATGGGATTACATTCACCTCAAAAGTCCAGGAACGGTAGAGGGATCATACTCTGTATTTAAAGTTACTTTCTGCTGACATGGAGCAATGAGGTACTCTCTGCTTCATGGAGTGATGTCTCAAGCCATTGTCTCCTGGGTGTGGAGCTGAGTATATCCCTGTAGCAGCATTTGGTTGACAACCTGGATGGTGAAGGCCTTGGTTTGTTCCATTATCACTTCCTTTAACACTGTAAACATTCTCACTTTATGTAAACAGCAGAAAGTTAGTAAAATGCCACAGACTTATTTATGGATTGATCTACACCTGGACACCTTCCTAGGCTCTAGCTTCTGCTGACATCGCTGGAAGCCAGGTGACCACATCACATGGCCCAACCAGAAGACACAGACATGGTAGAATAAAAGACAGGGTGAGAAAAGCAACTATTGATCCTAAGTGTGGCATTAACTAAATAATGTGAGGATCTCATAGAGGAGAGGAAATGAGGGTGCATGTCTCTGGACCCTTGTGAGGACTGTTTGATGGGTATAGTTTAAAGCTGACCCCAGCCAAGACTGGGAGAAAAGCTATTCATCTTTTTTGGGTAGAGGGGTTTGTCTGTAAAGAATTTCTGAAAAAACATTCAACATTAAGTGGGTTAGAGGATCATCAATACACACAGATCAGGAGTAGAGCCATTGATGTTAGAGTAGAGGCTATGATCACAAAGGAATGAGGCCCCAGATGATCTAGATAGGATCTAGAACAAAAGAACAAAAGACAAAAGTTCTCATTGTTGGAGAACCTAAGAAAGCTGCTTTCAAAGCCACAATAAGTTCTCCAATTGGGAGGCAAATAGAAACTGACAAAAGGGGCCTGATAATAATATGGTGGGCTTGAAGGGCTTGTCAGTTATGAGGTCCAGACCTATCTCTTCCCCTGGGGTATATCCTAAGGGAGGCATGAACCTCCTTGGGAAAGCACCCTCTTGACTTCCATTACCTACCTGGCCTGGGAGGAGAGCTGGCCAGGTTAAGGCAGGTGGCATCTCAAACAGGAAATTTACAGTCCTGCCTGCAATATTGCTGACCTTACTTGGCCATCCCCTCAGCAGTGGTGATTCTTCTGGAAGCTGGACTGAGTGAAGGGCTTTCAGCTTAGAGTTAGAAAGATCTGTGGCTCTGACCTGGGTGTCCTTCGACTCCAGGACAGTTCCATTTCCAGTGATCCAACTCTTGGCTGGCAGAGCTGCCAGGGCTCTTCATAAGCTGAATTCTGCTGAATCCCTGGCTTTCCATGTTGAAAGCCACTGCAGTGGACTGGTCTGTTGGGTGTCTTTGAGGGCAGATCCCTGTAGAGAGCCACCTTTAATAGGCCTGCCACCTATGTGTGGTGGAATGAGAAAGCCATGCCAAGATGACCACTGGCAATTGAGTGTTAGTTACTCAGGAATGGGTTCAAAACCCACCTGGCAACAGAGCCTGCCTGGCAGCAGGCTGTGATTGGTTAGGGCATAAATGTCACTTGACTGGATTGGCTGCCTCAGCTATATAAGCTGCTGTACCAACTGAACTAAATGAGTCTGTAGGTTGCTTGCCTCTGGCCTGCTTTCACCCGACTCCTGGTGTCTGTGTGGTGGCTCTGCAACTCTTGCCCACACCAGGCTCCTCAGAATGAATGCACACCTATGTTACATTGCTTCTGCTACCTACCTTTCTTCTGCTCCTGGCTTTTGTTAAAGCAGACCAGAGGATGTAAGTCAAGGGGTGCTCAAGACCCATCTCTAGTCTTCATTAGGTGAAACTAAAAGTCTATAGTCACAAGCAGGTTCTGATAGTGGTTTTTTTCTGAGGTAGACAATGCACATGAGGAAAGCTCTGTCCTCACTTTAAAATTTTCTCTCCCTTTGTTTGGTCTGTTTACTGTGTCATGTCGAGGTAAATCTAGCTGTGAAATCATAATTTAAGCTCTCCTTTTGACTATGCTATTATTACAGAAAAAGTTAGCCATCCCTTTTATAAGATCTACATTCAAATTGTGCATCTTAGAGAATCTTTCAGTATAAAGTCAGTTTCTCACCTTGAAGAGAATAGAAAAATGAGGGAAGAAGTCAGGCTTAGAATAGAGAAATGAGGGAGCAAGTCCCAGATTGCTTACTAACAATAGCAATATCAAATGAAAACTTAGAAAGCTATTTCAACCATTAGATAACAACTTAGGAAAACATTTACCAGAAGGTCCAATGCCTTTTATAAGTTTTAAGAATACATGTATTTGGAAACATCTCTTAAATATCTAACATGGTGTTGCTTGTTTAACCAGCAAATTCAAGCATAAACATATAAAATATTTTTAGTTTCTTTGTACTGGCAGATTTAAAAAACATCTGATACAGAGATTCAGGTCACATGTATCAAAATATATCTTTGATTAATTTCAGCAGTTTAAATTGATAAGCAATCTTTTTATATATAAGCCAATTAAAACAAAGCTCTTAATAAATCTTCCCATATAGACATACAAGATGTTCACATGTGTAACATACAAGATAGAACAATAAAGTAGCTTCAGTAACAGCTTCTTGAAATCTTTAGGTCTTTTTTATTACCATATACAAAACTGTAGATGTCAAAAGATTAAACTAAAAATTATATCCTCATTAACCAACAAGAGGAACTTGCTTACTCCATTGATTTTGAAAGCACCTGTAGTATTTTACACAACATTTAACCCTTTAGGCCTCTGGGCATTTCTCATTATGATACCCAGCACATCTAGTAACGCAAAATCATTAGACTTTTTAACTTTCAGACATCTATATCAGGCGCAATTTATATTATCAAAACTTAAAATCCAGCACCACTTCACATCTTGACAGTACTTTTGATAAAATCCAAATAGCCAACAGACACATGAAAAAAATCTTCAGGATCACTAGCCATCAGGGAAATGCAAATCTAAACCACAATGAGATTTCACCTCACCCCAGTTAGAATGGCTCTCATACAGAAGTTAACAAACAAAAAGTGCTGGTGCAATTGTGGGGACAAAGGAAACCTAATCCACTGTTGGTGGAATGTAAACTGGTAAAACCATTATAGAAGGCAATTTGGAGATACGTCAGAAATCTGAATGTAGTCCTACCATATGACCTAGCCATCGCACTCCTGGGAATTTACCCAAGGGAAATGAAATCAACGTATGCAAGTGTTATCTGCACTCCCATGTTTATTGTAGACCGATTCATAATAGCTAAGACATGGAATCAACATAAATGCCCATCAACTAAAATTAGGTAAAGCAGTTTTGGGATATGTACTCTATGGAATACTACACAGTGGTAAAAAAAAAAAGTGAAATCCGATCATTTGCAACAAAATGTATGAATCTGGAAAACATCATACTTAGAGAGAAATAAGCCAGTCTCAAAGTGTCAAACACTATATGTTCTCCATGATATGTGATAACTAACAGAGCACCTAAAAGGAAACATGTATAAATGATTTACACAACCTTTATCTTATCTGTTGAGGAAGAGGTTTTTTTTATTTTTTTAAATTATTTTTATTTTTTCCTACTTAATACCATTGGTTGAACTCTTTCTTTAACATAGAATTAAGCATATGTGTATAAAGTCAATGGAAAATAGATCCCTATAAAAAATAAAGGTGGGATCACTTTTCAGTTAAAATTTAAACACCTAAGAATAATTGTGTGTTAATTACAGAGTTCAAACACTAGTAGTAGGATAAAAAAATCTACAATGGATAAAGTATTACATTGTACAACAACAGTCTTTACATAATATGTACTAAACTGATCTTCTGTGTATAAAGAGAATTGAAAATGAATCTTGACGTGAATGGAAGGGGAGAGGGAGCGGGAAAGGGGAGGGTAGCGGGAGGGAGGGAAGTTCTGGGGGGGGGACCATTGTAATCCATAAGCTGTACTTTGGAAATTTATATTCTTTAAATAAAAGCTATTAAAAAAATAAAAAAATAAAGGTGGGATAAGAGAGAGAGGAACTATATAGTTTTGCATACATTCCCATGGACTTGCTTCTAAGGGTAAACCTAAATATCTCACCCTGATACTCCAAATCCCATGAAACTGAGTGGTAATAATGCCATCTTACATGTTAAAGTGATCATATTATGTTTAATTGATCATATAGATAGGATTAAATGTCAGAGGGATTATATAAATATGATCAAGTGTTTGGTTATAACAATAGGGAGAATTAAAATGGAAAGAATGTTACAACATGGGAAGCAGTCCACATAAAAGACTTATAGAATGACAGGCGTCCTACGCAGAAAACAGTGTGTATATTTTCAGGGATAGCCCTATCATATAAAATGATATTGGTATTTATATCTTTCTAGTTAGCTCTGTTTCAGTTTTAAATATCGCTCTTATTTTATATTAAAATATTTCTAGACAGCATTGTGTTTTTTGAGAGTTAGAGAGAAATGGAGAGAGAGAGACAGTTGAGAGACCGACCTTACATTGCTTCACATCTCAGTGCCCACAGTAGCTGAGCGTGAACTGAGGCCAGAGCCAGGAGCAAGGAAAAATGCTGACTGAAAGGGATCTAATATGTCTGAATCATCACCACTCACTGAAAGGGTTTATTTCCTAGGAATCTGGGGTCACGTGTCAGAACCAAATTACAAACCCAAGTAGTGTGATGTGAAACAAGGTGTTTTTTTTGTAAATAAATCCACTTTATTGCAGAATCTATAGCAGAAGCAACAAGAAACTTGAAAATTTAATGGAAAAAAAGATCTGACTTTATAATAGCAACAGAAGTTGTACCTAGAAAAAAAGCTGACAAAAACATACAAGAGTTTTATCACCAAATTAGAAAATGTTTTTGAAGGATATTTAAAAATCAACATAATATTAATACATTGGATGACAGAATTTTATAAAAATGTCATAGCACCCCAGATTGAACCTTTAAATTTAACTCAGCAAAATACCAAAAAAGATTTTCAGTGGAACTCGACAAACTGATACTAAAGTTAGTATAGAAGGGCAAAATAGATAGTGCAATTCTAAAAATGAACAAAGGTACACACCCTTCTACATATCAAAACTTTTTATTATGCCACAGTAATTAAGAGTGTGGCATTGGCTCAGAATTGGTTTGATTAGTGTAAAAGGACAAACTGGGGACACATCCATGCATATTTGGAAACTGTATAATCATGGAACAAGATGATCTTAATTGCTAGGCTAGATGCCTCAACAACAATGGTCTTTAGTTTTGCTTATTTTACAATGTTGGAATGCTAATCCCCTTTGATTACAAAGTTGAAAACATGAAGAAATGGATGAGAAAGATTTCAGGATCCCCTAGAATTTCGTTGGTTCTTTAAAGCTTTCAAAGAATTTTTATCAGGTTTTATGAGAATAATGTAGCATTTGGGGAGGAAGATGCAGCCCAGGAGCCCTGCACTGGAGGCCAAGATGGAGAAGACCTCCACAGCCACCATGACCTTCCCCTTGGTGCTGTGGTAGACAGGCAGGAAGGTCACCCACACACTGCAGAACACCAGCATGCTGAAGGTCAGGAACTTGGCTTCATTGAAAGTGTCAGGCAGATTCCTGGCTAGGAAAGCCACAGTGAAGCTGGCCAGGGCCAAGGAGCCCAGGTAGCCCAAGACACAATAGAAGAGAGTGACTGAGCCCTTATTACACACCAGGATGATGTGGCTGTGCTCAGATTGTGCATCTAACTCAACAAATGGAGGAGAAGTTACCAACCAGATGGCACAGAGAGCTAATTGGATCAAGGAGCAGATGGGAATGATGAAGTTAGAAACACCTGATACCAATAATTGCCTGATAGTTCTGCCAGGTTTCAGAGCTTTGAAGGCCAGAATTACAGTGATGGTCTTGGCCAGCACAGTGGAAACAGCCACTGTGAACACAAGGCCAAATGTTATTTGCTGGAGGAGGCAGGTGGCTGTGTTGGGACGGCCAAGGAAGAGTAAGGAGCAGAGGAAGCAGAGGAGGAGGGCGATGAGCAGGATGTAGCTGAGGGTCCTGTTATTGGCCTTGACGATGGGAGTGTCTCGGTGCTTCACAAAGACCCAGAGGACCACAGCTGTGAGGACAGAGAAGCACAGAGCCATGCAGGCTAGGGCCATCCCCAGGAATTCCTCAAAGGCTAAGAAGGTCACCAGCTTGGGGAGGCAGCGGTTTCTCTCCCTGTTTGGGTACTCTTGATCTGCACACGGGATGCACTGCTCTGCATCTGTGGAGAGAAGGAAGACCTTGTGTTTACATTTCAGAATTTGCTCATTTTTCCCTGTTAATGAAAATGGTCACCTTTGCAATGTCATGGTGAGTCCAGCCTGCTCTGATGTATACCAGGACATGCTAAAGTATATTTCTGCACTTCTGACCCAGAGAAAATGCTCATGTCTAGGTGTAGGAAACTCATTGAAACAAGCTCCTTAGCACATGGGGCTCTGGAGTTTAATTATGTCACGCAGAGTTATTTCTTTCAGTGTTTTATTTTTTAAAAGTAACGAGTTCCCTGTATTTCATATTGGCATAAATTTTCCAAACCCTCATCTCTACTGTCCCCAGTGTTTTTCTCTGGAGAAGCTTGTATTCACATGGATTATAATATTTGTCTGGGATCATCAGGTTTAAGGGTTTTTTTTTAGTATTCACTTGGAGATTACCTATTTAAAATACCTATCACGCCTAGGACATCCATACATCAATCAGTTCCTCTAATTTCCTGGGTTGACTCATCACTCTTTCCGTATAAGTGTTGGGATGCTGTGGTTGCATAGAAAAGAATTATTGCTACTAGTGTTTTTATGGTTATATGGGAGTAAGTGATATTTTCATCACAGTATTGAAAGAGAACTTTCCAATCATTTTCACTGAAAGCATGGCTTGTTCATCATTTTAGTCATGTGAACACCACATGGACACCACATTGCCTCTGTTGAAGTAATACACTTCTGCAGCAGCAGCATCAAAGAAGTCATTAAGAACAGGCCAGTTGGTCAACATGTGTCTCTTTCAATCATATGTCAATTTAATAAACAAAAATAAATTCAGTGTTGTGACATGATATGTAAAGCCACCGCCTGCATTGCCAGCATCCCTTATGGACATTGTTTTTTGTTCCAGTAATCCATTTCTAATCCAGCTCCCTGCTAATCGCCTGGAAAAAGCAGCAGAAGATGGCCCAAGTACTTGGGTCCCCTGTACCCATGTGGGAGACCCAAATGAACCTGGTTGCTGGCTTCTGCCTTGCCAAACCTGGTCAATTGTGTATGTCTGGGGTGTTAATAAGTAGATGGAATCTCTCTCTCTTTCTCTCTGTCTCTTCTATAATGCTTTGAAATGAAAAAATATTTTTAAAAGAAAGAAATGATATTAGTTGGCCCACACTTGTAGTATAGTGCTACTCAGGTTTTAAGTTGGTAATCATACAAGCTTCATGGACTGGAGGTGTTATGTTGTTGCATAGTTATTAGGATGTTTTGATTGTGTATTTAACACTTATTTTCTCTTATTCTAGTATAGAAAACAAAAGGACAAAGGGAGGCATTCATTATGTGTACTACACAGCATGCACTATGTAAAAGACCCAGCACAGAAAGTAATACATGATTCTCATCACAATACCTATGAAGTAGCTCCGTGCTCTCAGTTGTGTATGATAAACTTTTGATTTCAAGATTTCTAGAAATCCTTAGGGAGCCTTAATAAACACTCATCTGATATTTTTTGTTCAGATATTATTAGGCTTACTAGATGATCTCAGATTGAGACAGTCTTATCTAGCACTGGATGGAAAAGAAAGATATCAGAGAGAATCAGTGTCAGCATTGAGCTAGACAGGATGAGCACCACCAGACTACTGAGATGGTGAGAGTGAGCACACAACAAGTGTATGGAAAGAGTGAGTGAAAGTGTGCATAGAGAACAATGGGTCACTCTTATCCCATTATAAATATTCTTGGTTTCCTTTTTATCAAGAAATAGTTAAGATGGTGGAGTTTTCATGGTAAGTTACATGTTTTCTACCTGTATGATTAGAAATGTCTCTCTCTGGACAAATAACACAAATGTAGCAGCAGACAGCTCTTCCTTCCTGTGGCATTTTCCTGAATCCTGGACCACACCTCTGGCTGCATAAAGACTGAGGAGTCTGAGGGGGAAAGAGAAGTGATGGTCATTGTTTTGCACATCATTAGGCACTGTGATAAGATGTCTCTAGTCTCTGTTTGCCCCATCACTCTGAAGGTCATCACTGTCTTCCCCAGTCTGTGTCTTGTTGATTTTTTCATACATCCAATTTGTAGTTTCTATGATGTTCGTTCCAGGTTTGTCAATTGTCTACCACACATTATGAGGGTACCTGATTGCTGTAATTTTGTTCATCACCAGATCTATGCTTCTAGGCCTTTGTTTCTTTCTACTACATTTCTTCCTTTGAAATATTTAACATTCAGATTATTTTTCTGTAATGTGTATATTTGAGAAAAACTGTATATATTTCAGAAAAAGACAAGGCCACAGAGAAATTATGAGAAAATGTTATAAAAACATGGATTGTACATTAATCCTCTTCTGGACTTCTAGATGCAGGGAGAGTATCAATTTCAAAAAACTAAGAATGCAATTTTCGCTTAAAGTGTGATAGTTACACAAATCACCCACAAAACTCCCTGGGGGATTTCAACAGTAGAATGATTATAAACATTTGACCACAGCTGTGAGATGCTATGCAGAAAAGAAACTGAACTTATTGGTAACCACAATGACAATGAAAATGAGAATGGTTTCTATGAACAGGCAATGGATAAATCAACTTATAATTTAAATATATTAAAATATTAAAATATATGCATTAAAATATATGACTCACCATATTTGTTTAAGATATCACTGTTCTTCTAAATCTATCTATCTATCCATATATATATATAATACATGAAATGAAATTTTTTCACCTTATATAAATAAAAAATTGAAAAAAAATAGAATTTCTGTACACATGTATTTAGAAATTTTATGTCTATACACTGATCTCTATCTCCATCAACATTGCTCATTTTTGTCACTCAATGTCTGAATGCATAATTATTTCCAAAGTAAAAACAGCAATAACTAATACACATGTACACTTCTAATACACATTGACTCATATATGTGTAAGGAACACCATATCTTTTGAAGCCAAGATGATAATTGAGAATTGAATCTTATTTAAAATCTCAATCTTGATCTCCTCTCAGAATCCACTCAGATCCTCTTATGTATCCAATATTTCCATGGATCCACACCTTCTTGAACGCTATAGGCCATTCTATCATCTCTTCATTGAGGACCAATCCTTGGTCATGTGCATTCTCAGAGGAGAACTCCCCGATTTTAATCAGCAAACGAAATCCAGCAGGAAAATTCACAATGTTGTGGATATCGTAATGTGCCATACGGTGTCTTGTTTCATGGAAGGAAACATCCTCCCCAGCACTGTTGGTAAATTGGATTTTCCTCAGGAGTGGATGAAGCTGGAAGGGAGGCAGAATTGGAAAGAGGGAGAACATTCAGATTAGAATTGGGAGGTTCATATGACTGAGAAATCCTTCTTTTGCCTCCTGTCTATCCTCAGAGATTCTATTTGGTGGAGGCTGACTTTTGTCTGAATGATCATTGTATCATATGTTCAAGTGCAGGGAATTCTACCTCCCCTCCCTGTTAAAATGATCAGGATCATTTGAATCCAGAGACATCACAGGATGTGTCCCACAGGTTGGCTGATCATGAAAGATTGGTTAGAGGTTTAGGAAAGCTCATCTTAGTTTTCCAAATGTGAACAACATGGCTTTATATGTGAACTATCTTGATTATTGTAATGGTTCTACAGGTGAGTGCAAACATGTGCACTTTTCAAAATATACCCCCTCCCAAATAGAACGGAATCCTCTCTTAGACAAAATTGGATGTAACTGGAGACCTTTATGCTTATGTTTACTGAGATAAGACAGTTCAAATTAGAACATATCATTTGTTTTCTGTGATGTGTACTAGTTACTATAGATGCAAAGAAAAACCCCACCATGTATCAAAATGAAACTGATATCTTGGATTTCATTTTTGCTTATCATTCTTGTATAGGTTCCTGTGGACCACGGTCTTTCTATTTTTTATTTATGAATCATTATGATGACTGTGGCATTACACCTGTGATTATAAAGGAAATGGAAATGATATTTTTGCAAAAATTAAAAAGAAAAGAAGGAGGGGAGAATGAGAGAGGGAGGGAAGGAAGAATGGATATCTTCTTAGAATTGTATCTATGAAGCCGGCAGTGCGGCTCACTAGGCTAATCCTAAACCTTGCGGCGCTGGCACACCAGGTTCTAGTCCTGGTTGGGGCGCCGGATTCTGTCGCGGTTCCCCTCTTCCAGGCCAATTCTCTGCTGTGGCCAGGGAGTGCAGTGGAGAATGGCCCAAGCGCTTGGGCCCTGCACCCCATGGGAGACAAGGTAAGCACCTGGCTCCTGCCATCAGATCAGCACAGTGGGCCGGCCTCAGCACGCCAGCCATGGAGGCCATTGGCGGGTGAACCAATGGCAAAGGAAGACCTTTTTCTCCGTCTCTCTCTCTCTCTCAGTATCCACTCTGCCTGTCAAAAAATAAAAAAAAACAGAGATTTCTATCTATGAAATACATGAAATCTATGATGTTCATATCCATACTTTTTTACTTTAACAAAATTTGGCTGGCCTTGTGATGCAGCATGTGAAGCCGCTGTCCACAGTGCCCAGCATCCCTGTGAGTGCTGGTTAAGTTACTGTTTTTCTACTGCTGATTCAGGTTTCTGCCAAGGTACCTGGGAAAGCATTAGATAATGGCCCAAGTGCTTGGGCCCCCACACTCACATGGAGACCCAGTTGAAGCTCCTGCATCCTGGCTTAGAGTGTTCCCAGTCCTGGCCCTTGCAGCCATTGTAGACTGAATCAGCAGATGCAGGATCTGTCTCCTTTTCTCTTTCTGTCTCTCCCCCTCTTACAGTAACTTTGATTTTCAAATAATGTTTTAGAGTTTAACAAAATTGAATGGAATATCAGTTGAATTCAGTTAAATAAATTAGAAATCCAAGCATAATTTTTCATAACAAAGTTTCCAGAACCTGACATCCCTGGCTGCTGCTGGAAGTCCAAACTTAAAAAATTTGTATTCTGTTTATGTGTAAATCTATTTGTATAACATTTTCAAGGAAATAATATCAGAAAACTTGCAACAGAGGCAAATTGATAGAAACAACCAAATACAACAAATCCTCAGAAGCCCCAACAAATTAGAGCAGAAGAGAAATTCACTGCAACACATTGTGGCAACACTCAGCTCAGTGAAACACAAAGAGCAAATCCTAAATTGTGCCAGAGAGAAATGACAAATCACATTCAGGAGTAATTTAATCAGATTCACCCCATATTTCCATCACAAACACTACAGGCAAGGAGACAATGGCATGATATATTCCAAGTTTTAAAAGACAAACAATGCCAACCTAGAATACTATACCCTGAAAAGTTATCATTTATGAATCAATGGGACATAAAGTTCTTCCAAGATAAACAGAAACTGAAAGTATTTGTATCTTCACATCCAACCCCACAACACTGGCTCAAAGATGTGCTGCACATAGAAATACAGAAACAAAAACTTCATTACAAAAAAACGGAATGTAGAAAATGAGCCAACTAAACTACAAACAACTGTCAAAATACATAAATAGCTCGTTCAAGAAAACATGATTGGAAAAAGATAGTATTTAATAATAATCACAGTGAATGTAAGTGGCCTCAACTCTGCAACCAAGAGACACAGACTAGCTGATTGAATTACAAAAGAGAACCTAGGTGGCACAGAAGGAATGGCCAGGGTTTGCATCATCCCCTCGCTCTGGCAGCAGAGGATGCTCTGCGTACGCTGTAGCCACAGACATTTTAGCCGCCCTTTGTCAGCAATTTTGAACTGTTTCCTCCATGCGGTAGCCAGACCGGGAAAGCAGAGCAGGTATTAGAATAATAAGCCACAAGGGGAGGAACCAAGATGGCTGAATACTGAGGGTGTGCACCAATAGTCTGGGAAAAGAAGTTTAATAAAAGTGGAGTTACTGTAGCCTCAGGAAAAAACTAAAAAAAAAAAAAAACACTGCAGAGGAAACTTTTCTGGATATAGTGGATGTGGCACAGAGGACCTATGGGGAGAGCAAGGTTGCCCACCTTGTAGAAGCCGTGCTGCAGGAACGGAGTGGAGGGAGGGAGCCCAGCCACAACATATGCACGCCAAGGCTGGAAGGGGAGGTGAGACAAAAATCCCTCAGTAACCCGAGACATTGGCAGGGATAGGCAGGCCTCACTGGGGAAAGTGAACCAGGCTGACTGGAGGAGAGGAAAAACGAATAAATAGGGGAACCAGCATGGACACTAGCCTCTCTCTTCACTCACCTTACAAAGCCAAGCAAGACAAAGAGCAGTAAAACGGTGCCTGCCATTAATAGGTTAGATCTAGTGAAGGTGGGTGGAGCTAATGAACTGAGACTGCAAAAATCTGAGGGGTTCCAGAGAACTCACCAAGTACACAAACTCCATAAACTTGGCAACCCAGTGAGAGAGTGCAGAGAAATGCCAAACAAAAGTAGAAACCAAGGTAACAAGAACAAGGAAGACACTATGATGCCCCCAAATGAAAAAGACACCCCAATTCAAGATTTTGAAGATGATGAGATAGAAGAAATGAAAGAAGTGGATCTAAAAAAATTGATAAGAACATTAAGAAGTACTCAAAAACAAATTCATGAACTACAGAAATCTTTAATGGACAAGATAGAAAATCTCTCTCATGAAAATGAAATATTAAGGAAGAATCAAAATGAAATGAAGCAACTAGTAGAACATGAAAACTGTGATAGTGATGAGAAACCATAATGAAATGAAGATTTCAATAGATCAAATGACAAACACATTTGAGAGCCTTAAAAATAAACTGGGTGAAGCAGAAGAGAGAATATTGGTCTTAGAATACAGAGAACAGGAAAGGAAACATTCGAACCAAAGAAAGAAGAGAAAATTAGAAATCTAAAAAATATTGTTGGGAATCTACAGGATACTATTAAAAAACCCAACATTCGAGTTCTAGGAGTTCCTGAAGGCATGGAGAGGGAGAAAGGATTAGAAGGCCTTTTTGGTGAGATATTAGCAGAAAATTTCCCAGGTTTGGAGAAGGACAGATACATCCCAGTACAGGAAACTCATAGAACCCCTAATAAACATGACTAAAAGAGATCCTCACCACGACACATTGTAATTAAACTTACCACAGTAAAACATAAAGAAAACATCTTAAAATGTGTAAGAGAGAAATGTCAGATTACTCTCAGAGGATCTCCAATTAGACTCACAGCAGACTTCTCATCAGAACCCTACTAGCTATTAGAGAATGGTGAGATATAGCCCAGGTACAAAGAGAGAAAAACTGCCATCCCAGAATATTATATCCTGCAAAGCTCTCATTTGTGAATGAAGGTAAAATAAAGACCTTTCACAGCAAAAAGAAATTGAAAGAATTTGTTGAGAGGAAATGTAGAATTTGGGACATGCTCAAGCTGACTTGCCCCAAATGGTGGCGTAAGAAACCTGCCAGGGGATTCCAATAAAATCCCATCAAGGTGGCATGTACCATTGCCATCTCACTTGTCCAAGTGACCAATTTCAGTTCACAATTGATCACACTGATAGGTCTAAGAGACAAAGGGATCACACAAACAAGAGTAGTGTCTGCTAATAATAACTGATAGAATCAAAAAGGGAGAGAATGATCTAACATGGGAAGTGGGAGACACAGAAGACTGATAGAATGGTACATGTCCTAAATAGCACTATAGACTCAGAATCAGCCCTTAAGGCATTCGGATCTGGCTGAAGAGCCCATGAGAATATTTTAGGCATGGAAAGCCTAGACGCTCTGGGAAAAAAAGACCTAAATGAAAGAATTCTGTGAGTGAGATGCCTGTGGAAAGAACGGGGCCATCAAAGAAGGAAGTACCTTTCTCTGAATGGAGGAGAGAACCTCCACTTTGACTATGACCCTGTCAGAATAAGATCGAAGTTGGCGAACCCAAAAGGCTTCCATATCCTTGGCAACTCATGGCTAGAGTCTAGGGAGATTACTGACGCCATAAACAAGAGTGTGAAATTATTAAATCAACAACAGGAATCACTGTGTACTTACGTCTCATGTGGGATCTATCCTTAATGTGTTTTCCAATGTAAAGTAATGCTATAACTAGTACTGAAACAGTATTTTACACTTTGTGTTTCTGTATGGGTGCAAACTGATGAAATCTTTACTTAATATATACTAAACTGATCTTCTGTATATAAAGATAATTGAAAATGAATCTAATGTGAATGGAATGGGAGAGGGAGTGGGAGATGGGAGAGGTGCGTGTGGGAGGGCTATTATGGGGAGGAAAAGGCATTGTAATTCATAAAAATGTACTTTGGAAATTAATATTTAATAAATAAAAGCTTAAAAAAAACCAAAAACCAAAAGAAACAAACAAAATCTCTATAATGAAAACTACAAAATCTTTTTTTTTTTAGCTTTTATTTAAAGAATATAAATTTCCAAAGTATAGCTTATGGATTCCAATGGCTCACCCCCTCACAACTTCCCTCCCTCCCACTACCCTCCCCTCTCCCGCTCCCTCTCCCTTTCTGTTCACATCAAGATTCATTTTAAATTCTCTTTATACACAGAAGATCAGTTTAGAACATATTATGTAAAGATTTCAACAGTTTGCCCTCACATAGAGACACAAACTGAAATTATTGTTGGAGTACTAGTTATAGTATTAATTCACAATGTACAGTACATTAAAGACAGAGATCCTACATGATTTTTTTTAAAGAATTGATTAATTATCTATGCAATTTCCAATTTAACACCAAGATTTTTTAATCATTTGCAATTATCTTTATACACAGAAGATCGATTTAATATTATAGTATGTAAAGATTTCATCAGTTTGCACCCACACAGAAACACAAAGTGAAAAAATACTGTTTCATTACTAGTAATAGCATTATTTCACATTGGATAACACATTAAGGACAGATCCCTCATGAGACGTAAGTACACAGTGACTCCTGAAGTTGATTTAACAATTTGACACTCTTGTTTATGGCGTCAATAATCTCCCCAGGCTCTAGTCATGAGTTGCCGAGGCTATGGAAGCCTTTAGGGTTCGCCGACTTCGATCTTAATCCGACAGGGTCATAGTCAAAGTGGAGGTTCTCTCCTCCCTTCAGAGAAAGGTACCTCCTTCTCTGATGGCCCCGTTCTTTCCACTGGGATCTCACTCGCAGAGATCTTTCATTTAGGTCTTCATTTTTTTGTTTTTCAGAGTGTCTTAGCTTTCCATGCCTAAAATATTCTCATGGGCTCTTGAGCCAGTTCCGAATGCCTTAAGGGCTGATTCTGAGGCCAGAGTGCTATTTAGGACATCTGCCGTTCTATGAGTCTGCTGTGTATCTTGCTTCCCATGAAAACTACAAAATCTTAAAGATAGAAATAGTAGAAGAAACAAAATAAATGAAAAATCTGCCATGTTCATGGATTGGAGAAATCAATATCATCAAAATGTCCATTCTCCCAAAAGCAATTTACAGGTTCAGCACAATACCAATCAAAATAGCAAAGTCATTCTTCACAGACCTAGAAAAAATGATGCTGAAATTCATATGGAGAAACAGGAGACCTTTAATAGCTAAAGCAATTCTTTACAATAAAAAAGAAAGCCGGAGTATTCACAATTCCAGACTTCAAGACATACTACAGGGCAGTTATTATCAAAACAGCCTGGTACTGGTTCAAAAACAGATGAACAGACCAATGGAACAGAATAGAAACACCGGAAATCAATCCAAACATATATAACCATCTCATATTCGACAAAGCAGCTAAAACCAACTCCCTGGTACAGGGACAGCCTCTTCCACAAATGTTGCTGTGAAAACTGAATGTCTACATGTCGAAGTATGAAACAAGAACCCTATCTTATACCATATACAAAAATTCACTCACTCTGGGTCAAAGATCTAGATATATGTTGCAAAACCATGAAATTAATTGAGAGCATAGGGGAAAACTCTCAAGACATTGGAACAGGCAAAGAATTCCTGGAGAAAACCCCAGAGGTACAGGTAGTCAAAGCTAAAATAGACAAATGGGATTGCCTCAAATTGAGAAATTTCTTACAGCAGAAGAAATAGTCAGGAAAGTGAAGAGGCAACCAACACAATGGGAGAAATTATTTTCAAACTACATGACTGGTAAAGAATTAACAACTAGAATCTATAAAGTGATCAAGAAAATCCACAACATCAAAACAAAGAACCCACGTTAGAGATGGGCCAAGGACCTCAATAGACATGAAGTCCAAATGGACAACAGACACATGAAAAAATGCTCAGGATCTCTAGCCATCAAGGAAATGCACATCAAATCCACAATGAGGTTTCACCTCATCCCGGTTAGAATGGCTTACATACAGAAATCAACTAACAACAGATGCTGGTGAGGATGTGGGAATAAAGGGACACTAATCCACTGTTGGTGAGAATGCAAACTGATAAAGCCACTATGGAAGACAGTTTGGAGAGTCCTCAGAAACCTGAATATAGGCTTAGCACATGATCCAGCCGTCACACTCCTTGGAATTGAACCAGATGGAATTAAACTGGATAAAAAGAGCTGTCTGCACCTCAATGTTTATTGCAGCTGAATTCACAATAGCTAAGACATGGAACCAACCTAAATGCCCATCAGCAGATGACTGGATAAAGAAATTATGGGATATGTACTCTGTAGAATACTGTACAGCAGTAAAATAAATTAAATCTGGACATTTGCAGCAAAATGGATGAATCTGGAAAATGTCATAGGTGAAATAAGCCAGTCCCAAAGGGTCAAATATCATAATGTTCTCCCTGATCGATGACAACTAACCGAGCACCTAAAAGGAAACCTGTGGAAAGTGAAATGGACACTATGGGAAACAATGACCAGATCAGCCCTTGTCTTGACTATTGAGGAACAACTTACTATTTTGTTCCTTTTAGAATTTTTTTGTTCTACTTCATACCATTGGTCAAACTCCTTAGTTAATACACAATTATTCTTAGGCATTTAAAATTAACTTAAAAGTGATCTCTGTTAAATATAAGAGTGGTAGTAAGAGATTGAGGAGATATGTAGATCGGCACATGCTCACTCAACTTACTTTCAATGGTAGAGCTAGAAATGTATCAGGGGATTCCAATTCAACCCAATCAAGGTGGCATGTACCCATTCCATCTCACTTGTTAAAGTGATCATTTTAAGTACATAATTGATCAAAAAGATAGGTTAAGTGTCAAAGAGATTTCACAAAAAAGACCAGTGTCTGTAAATAAAGAAGAATAGAATTAAAAGGGAGACAATGATCCTATGGGGGAAGCAGGATACACAGGAGACTCATAGAATGGCAAATGCCCTAAACAGCACTCTGGCCTCAGAATCAACGCCTGGGTCATTTGGATCTGGGTAAAAGGCCCATGAGAGTCTCACAGGTATGGAAAGCCAAGGCACTGTGGCAAAAATGACCTGAATGTAACATCTCAGTGAATGAGATCCAGTAGGAAGAATGCACCATCGAAGAAGGAGGCACCTTTCTCTGAAGGGAGGAATGGACCCCCACTGTGATATGGCCTTGACTAAATAAGATCAGAGTTGGTGAACTCAAGAAGCTTCCATAGCCTTGACAGCTCACGGCAAGAGCCTGGGGTGATTACTGACATTATAAATGAGAGTATCAATTGTTAACTCAACAATGGGAGTCACTGTGCACCTGCTCTCCATGTAGGATCTCTGTCCTTAAAGTGTTGTACTATGAGACTTAACAGTAAAACTACTAGTCAAACAGTACTCTATATCTTGTGCGGTTGTGTGAGTGCAGTCTGTTGAAATCTTTACTTAGTATATACTAAGTTGATCACCTGTATATAAAGATAATTGAAAATGTATCTTGATGAAGAGTGGGATGGGAGAGGCAGTGGGAGTTGGGACGGTTATGGGTGGGAGAGAGGTTATGGGAGAAAAAGCCACAACAATGAAAAAGTTGTACTTTGTAAATTTATATTTATTATATAAAAAATACCCCAATACCCTGATGGCAGTTAGTATCTGAACAGTGTGTACTAACCCTTGACTTTCAGAGTCTCCTGACACCTGTTGTGGGACAGCCAATGCTTTAAAGGACTATCATTATGTCTTCACTAATTTGAACCGAGAACTTCATAAATGTACTATAATCTTATATTTGTAGGCCTTCTTGGCCAAAACACTTACTTTTAAAATGTGAGTCTATCAAATCACAAACAGTATGTTAATTAATATTGGATGTAATCCCAGAAATTACATGGTGAAGTAAACATGCTGAAGTCCATTTACATATATGTACAATATAGAATATATATTTATTTTCCATGAAACATTCAATTTATTTGATTTACTCAAATAATTTGATCAGGATATTTTCCTGTTTCAGAGTCGTCATTTTATGATAAAATGTGCAATCCACTGCTATTTGCCCCAGTAATGTCTCACAGAGGGTGTGGACTACAGCACACAGCTGTAGGGGATATTATAACAGGGGATATAGAGGCTGTGGGATATGTCCAGATTCCACATTTCCTAGAATTACATACATTCCAACAAAAAGAGTAGTTTTGATCAATTTTTTCTTCCCAGTCTTTGTAATGAGCTGTGTTAGGATATTTTAAACATTGCACCATACTGTGAGAAACATTATTCTATGTTCTGTCATAATAGAGTCTGAATTGGAAATGTTACATGAGCTAAACTCACTCCCTAGAAAAAGTCTCTTCAACAAATGCAGACATTTGGATTTCCACATGCAGAGATTTTAAATCAGACTGCTTCCTTACACCCTATACAAATATCAACTCATAATTTATCAAGGATCTAATCATAAACCTGAAACCATCAAATTACAAGAGGAAAACATTGGGGAAACACTGCAAGTCATTTCCCTGGCAAGAATTTCTTGGATAAGATCCCAGAAGCAAAGGCAATAAAGGCAACAAGATACATTAAGCGAATAACTTCTCTTCAACAAAAGACACACTCATCTAAGTAAAGACACTACTTATGAAATGGGAGAAAATATTTGCAAAACATGGATCCAACAAAGTATTAATCTCCAGATGTATAAGGAATTCAAGAAACTTAACAATAACATGACCAACAATCTAGTTAAGAAATGAACTAAGGATATGAACAGGCATTTTTCACCGGATGAAATACAAGTGGCCAAGAGAAACATGAAAACATGTTCAGGATCACTAACCATCAGGGGAGTGTCAATAAAAACTAAAGTTGGATTTCACTTCACCCCACTTTGAATGAATATTATCCAAAATTTGAAAAATAGGAAATTCTGGTGAGGATCAGGAAACAAGCAACCCCAATACAATGCTGATGGGAATGATTGTAAGCCAGTAAAAAGATTGTGGAAGATAATGGAGGAACCCCACAGAAAACCAATATTGGTTCTACAACAGGGGCTATTTGTCTTACACCTGGGAATGTATCCAAATGAATTGAAATCGGCACAAGAAAGAGTCTCCTGCACTCCCAATTCTACAGAAGCTCAATGCACAATACCTAAGATGTAGAATCATGTAGATGTCCATCAACTGATGACTGGGAGAAGGAATTGGTGAGACATTTATATATATATATATATATATATATATATATATATATATCATATCATATATATGAATATTACACAGCCATGTTTAAGAATGAAATCTTGACATTTAAAAGTGGAAGTCATCACAGTAAATTATATAAGCTAGAGCTACAAAAATATTATGTTTCCTGTCATTTATGTTAGTTAATATATGAGTGTAAAATGGTGTGGGCTTTAGATCATTTCCTATGTAATTATGAATAGTGCTTCCCTGAATCAAATCATATTATTGACAATATGCTCCTCTTTCACACATTAAAAAAAATTGAGTGGTTGCTACTGAGGACTCTTGCAGTACTAGTAATGCTATGTTCTCAATTGGGTGTTAGTTATGAGTGTGATAAGATGACCAAACACTCATTTATCTGTAGACTTCTGTGCATTTCTTAGCATATATACCATTTTAAATGATTTTTAAATGTTACATAGCAGAAAATATTTTAAAATGTTCCATAGCAGAAAACAAATCTTCCACACAAGATAACAATTACAGATGTATCTATGACCAGTCTGTTGTGAAAGAACCAACTTTCCATTATGCCTGATCATGGCAATCTCAACAAAAAACATGGTAATGTGGTAGTGCAAGAAAAATACCTGAGGATGCAAACAGGTGTTCACGTATGTCCTGTTCTGGGAGATGTTTACCTGCCATGGAAGAATCCTAGGTTGAGATGCATCCCCTGGAGATCCCTTTTCTAGTTGCTCTGAAAGCATCTTATGGAGGGCATGGGCCACTGCATACACAGCATTGTAGATGAAATAGCTGGAGTCAGATATGGTCAGCATGTCAATGTGTCCTGGGAAAAACTCAAAGGAAGCATTTGGTGGGCAGACTCCAATTGTCCCACAAAGTGACCCAGGAGGTAAGCAGTGAAGAGCATGAAGCCATAGTTGACTGAGGAAGAAATCTTCTGGGTAGTGGGAAGGGTCCAGTGTCTTGACAAAATGTTTGAGGCCAGGGATTTCCCCTTTGTGGTGTGAAAATGAGAAGCCTCCATGGAAAGAGTGCAGCATGTGGTGTGTCTCCTTCACAACAATCTCCCACTTTGCAGCCATGATCCACACCTTCCCCAGGGTTAAATAGTATTTGCTTAGAAATTCCATGGTATAGAGGTTCCTCACATCACCATATAGAATATACACATTTGCAGATGAAATTCGAAGCCCTGCTAGAAAGGATATTTCAGTTTCTTCATATCTTGACTTATTGTCTGGGAGCTTTATTATATTGGCCAAGCAGACACCTTTCTTTACCATCTCAGCTTCAATATCCCAAAGGAACTGCTCTCCTTTTATGTCATCAGATACAAAGATCACCACCCAAATCCAGCCAAAATGTAGCAGCAAGGAGAGCATTCCACTGGCTAGAGGTCTGTCACTGGTGGCCATCTGATAGAGTGATGGAAACTTGTCTCTCTCACTTAGCATGGGATCAAAAGGACCATATGTGATCTGAATGGAAAGAAAACCGCCATGATTTGACTTTTGTGGGTTTTGAGTATTCTGTCTTGGGAAGTGAGAAAAAATAGTCCTCTGAAGAAATATCCCATATAGGTATAAGTAAATTCTATCATCTGGGATCAGAGTAACTATGCTTCAGTGCCTGTTACTTTTAGGAGAAGAAATGTAAATGATCATTCACAGCATGACAGATAATGTGTAAGATATCCATGTTCTTCATGTATATTTGTAGGGAGAAGAAGGCATGTATTTTGGATTCAGAATCACCAGGACATTGATCTTCCCCACCTCTCAGCTCATGAGACATGTGGAGAACAGCTCCCACTGCAACTGGTGTTAGGTGTTTCTTCAGGGACAAATATTTTGTGTGGGTTGATGTCCTGATACTTTGAATTTCATTTGTTTTCACTGCATATCCTAAATTGTCTTGAAAAATATATTCACCTACTATCTCTGAGTTTAGGTAAACTTGCTTTTCAGACCACAATCCTCCTAAGCTATTTCAGTGTGAGCTTGGTGGTAATGTGTGCAGATTGCTACCTGTTTGCAGCTGTTCTGCATTAAGAATCCTGGAAATGTGAATACAGGCCCTGGCAAGCAACTTGATTGGTTATTTGATTGGGTCCCTGACACCTAGTTGTAAGATTTTGATTGTGCTCTCACCATGGCCAGTGAGCACCAGCACTATGGTGGCCCTTTTGTGACTATACCATAAATGGGTTTGCACTGTCTGCCTGTATTTGTTTCCTATTCTGTCAAACACACACTAAGGTCTAAATCTCTTAGTTACACATGGAAGTGTACTGGGAGTCTTGTGAAGGAATCTTCTGAATGTGAGGAAGTCAGGATTAGGCATAGGGAGAGGGTAAAATCCCATCTAAGTGTAACTCAGCCCTAAGCACTCCTTGATCTTTGGACTGTCACAGTCCTCAGTGGGTTCCAAATGAAAAGTCTGGGCCCAGGTCTTGATATACCTATGTCTAACATTGAGTCATCCTAGGATATCTCTGCACTGTGTGTATTTCCTATCAGTAGTCAGCAATGAAATTTCTCAGCAAGTGAGAATGGATACCTTGGGTCTAGACAGTGATCTTTCTCACAATCTAAGGAATTCCTCAGAATCTATTTCAAATTGTGGTGCTATATGTGCAGTTGGGTTCCACATGACCCTTGCTTCAAATTGGACTGGTCAGGTGGGAGATGGTAGAATTTCTCACCAGAAGTCACAACATATTTACCTGTGGGGTTTTGTACAGCTCCAACATTGTTCCAATTTCAGCTGAAAATGCTGACATGGTTCCAGCAATGATGGCAACTGTCTTGCCTTGTGTCTGGCAGGTGTAGTTAGGGATGAGATGATGCTTTCCAGCCAGCCACTGTAGAGTGCTCCTTAGGGTGAAGTGACCACTGGTAACAGAATTGTAGAGTTGGAAACCGAGGGTCAGGTTGGGGAGTAGCTGGGAGTCCTTATTGATCTCCTGGATGGCAAAGCGGAAGGCCAGCACATATTGGTAGTTCTTCCACAGCCACCTACAGAGAGAGGCAGCATCAGGGAGAAGGTGAGACACTGGAATTCAGAGCAACAAAACAGCCATACCCTGAGGCAGCAGTGGTCAGACTCAGGCTTCCAATCAGTGGTGCCTCAGCTCTGGCACATGGAGGAGGTGTGAGTGAGGTTCCAAGGGCTCTAGAAGATTTTGGAACGGCCCTCAGATTCCTCTGAATCAAACTGTGCCCATGATCACACTCACCTTTCTGTTACCTCTAGGAAAGCCTTGCTGTGTCCCAACATGGGATTTCACTTTTACTTAAGGATGGAACCCAAGAGGCAAGCATCTCTGTTTTCAGTACCCTCCGAAGTAGTTGAACACCATCTGACTTGTCAGTCATGTTAGCATTTGGGAGCATCTCTAATCTATTCACCAAAGGGATTTCCATGAGCCCTTTCTGTAATTTTCTGTTATAATACACAAATACTAACAGAAGCATTTTCATTCAGTTATGTTTGCCTTGAAAATGAGCATTTCATTCAGAACTTCAAATTGTCAGAGTACTCACAATGTTTACTTCATTTTTATTCACTCTTTTCCTCATGCACGGAATTCCATTTTATCTATTTATCTGTCTATAAGCTACTGAAGTCTTTTTAATTCTTAGATTTACTTATTTGAATGACAAATTAATAGCTTTAATTGAAATGTTTCTTGCTTTTAATCATTTTGCTTAAATGCAGTTAATTATCTCATGAAGGGCTTTATTTTTCAGTGCTTGGTTACTTGTAGCTCTTGCTGTCAGTTGAAAGCTGATAAGTTTGCTTCTTTTTCCCCAAGTATATGCCTGCCAGGTATTAAGTTCTGGACTGTGTACAAAGCTGATAAAAATCTTGCAGAGACCATAAGCATCAGTGCTAGATATGTGTATTCATGACTGACATCTCACTCAAATCCCAAATTTTTTCAGTGTTCTTAACGCATCTTTGAAGTGTATCCAATAAGATGCAGTGATAATAAAATAGAGATCTCTCCAAACTATTTCTGTGATTCCTATAACCTTGCAACAAATTTAGAATATAAGAAATGTTTTTCATTGGATCCCACTTAGTGATCTCAATGCTATTATTTTACAAAACATGAAATGTAAAGTAGTTAAGAATGGTGATTTGACACAGGATTCATGTTTTGAAATGTGGGCTTGTTTCATAAAAAATGTGCAAAAGTGCTTGTGTGTGAAATATTTTTAAACTTGGAAGATTTTTAAAACTTCGATGATAAAGCAAGATTGATTTTAGTATATGGTGTCGAGAGGCAGACCAAGTCTATGATTGCTTCATTGATCAATTTTGCCAAATATTTAGGTTCTAGGTAACACCAATGGTAAAGTTTATATTCAGAAGATTGAAAAATATATATTCTTAGTAAATACATTTGAAGTAATTACATTTCATCTACAAGGATGCTGGACACTTGCTGGTGGGGGAACAAGCATTTTATAAACCTTTAATTTTATCATAATAAGAATTTTGTTTTGCAGTAGTAATATCCTTAATTCGCAGATGAAGAACATAAGGCATGATGTCATAAACAGATAGAAGGCACAGACAGAATTTTATCTCCTCTCTGTAAACAGTTCTCATACTCCTTCCAGTATCTACAGTGACCATGTAATTGACCTTCCAAACTGGTACACTTTTGATAGTAACCTGGGATGATATTAATGAATACACAAGGATTATTGGCATAAATAGGCTGTAGGAAGCAAACCAGGATGTGTGATCATTCTAGATAAAAAAAAACTGTCTCACATGTAGACATCCACTGATTTCATGATTCATACTGTAACCATGCATAGCATGTTTAGTTTGCCAAATCAGAGGTATTTGGTAAATTATTTGATGAATAACCAATATTTTCTTCAGTATATGCTAAAATTCATAAGGTTTTCCAAGTTGTGAGATATAAAGCATATGAAATAAGCTATATAATTAAAGACTAAAGAGAATTTTGATAATAAAGAAAAACATTTATTCTTAATAGTTACATCAATAATTTACATCAACATTTTACATCAATAATAAGGAAGCACAAGTATCTTGATACCAAATGTAGACCTAGCTATTAAGATATTATGAGAAGGGGGCCGGTAGTGTGGCATACCCTGTAAGGCTGCCGCCTGCAATGCTGGCATCCCATATGTTTGCCAGTTCAGGTCCTGCTGCTCCACTTCCAATCCAGGTCTCTGTTATGGCCTGGGAGAGCAGTAGATAGCCCAAGTGCTTGGGCCTCTGTACTCCTGTAGGAGACACCAAGAAGGCTGCTGGCTCCTGGCTTCAGATTGGCACAGCTCTGGCCATTGCAGTCATCTGATGAATGAACCAATAGATGGAAGACCTCTCTCTGCCTCTCCTCTTCTTTGTGAGTCACTCTGACTTTCAAATAAATAAATAAATAAATTTTTAAAAAAATATTATGAGAAAAGTATGCTACAGGTTGATAAAAGCCATAAAATGGATAGAACATGGAAACATTGTGCAGTGAAATGTGCCAGTAAATGAATGATAACAAAGGCTATGAATCAATTTATATGCAGTCTCAACAACAGGTATCTATACTTGTGGCATGAGCTCCTCCCGAGCAAAAGAGATTCTCAAAGTTCCCATACAGAATACCATAGATTAAAGAGTATGGATTTATTTTCAGGAGCAGGTGCCCAAAAGACTTCTATTGAGTAGATTGCAAGTGTTGATGTATGGGAGGCAGTGTGTATGTCAGGTGGTGTGGATCTCAAACACAAACAGCTTCTCTACTGGGCACATTTGTTAGCAATGACACCTAGAGTGAGTGCCTGAGATCTAACACTGACCTCAGGCCATTCTCTGTTCCATGGGTTTTGGATGGGGCAGGTAGGGGTTAGCGATGGCGATATGGGCTGGAGTTCCATTTGTCTCACTAATTTCAAGATTCTAGGTGGCTGATCAGGATATCAGATTAATACAAAATATATCCATCTCTCTCTCCTCCCATGAAGGAGTGGAGAGAAAAATAAAATGGAAAGGGAAGGAACACCAGCCTTCATTGATCTGCATTCCTGAAAATTCTCTGTACATTTTTTACAATTCTTAAAGAGATTAACTGATATAAACACACACAAACTTGCAGTCTGAACCACAGTTAACACAAAACTCAATGTTGGACTTACCAGTTTACTGCCATTATATCCTTTGGTCTGGATAAAAAAGATACCTGGACCATGTCTGATTCAGGTTCCAGGAAGTAAAGGGGGAAAAACCCACCCAGTACCAGGTCTCCATCTCTGTAGACACTTGACCTCATGGAATTATAACAGTTCCAGGGAGGTATATCCTGTGAACTGTATAAAGGATTCAGGAGCATGTTGAGAAAAATCGCAGTAAAGAACATGTCAACTCAACCCAAGTTAAAGTTAAAGTCTCTGTTGATATTAGGAAAAAATGTTTTAGATTATATCTTCTGTCTCAGCCCCCTGCAGGGAGAATAGATCTCTACATAGGGCACAGCTGGTCCCAGTATTGCTGTATGCCCTCAACCTATAGACAGTGTGTGCTAGTCTACTGAGGCACACAGGGACACAGCTAGAATCACAAGGAAGATATTTCAAAGGGAGTCACAGGGCTGAGGCCTTGCCTTAATGTCCCTAAGATCAGATGAGCTCTGACTTCTATATATTTTCATTGCTAAACTTCTGTCCCATCCCAGAACTCATGGCATCACCTGAGGCTATGCACCTGCCACTCTCCATTGTGGGAAAAACAGCTTTGGAAAAACATGCTTTGGACTCTATTTTGTCCCTGGAGCATTGTGGGATATAGCCCTGTAAACCTGTGTGCATAGGGACCAAGTATTGTTAGGTCAGTCACCTGTTTTTGGGATTTGGTAATTGTAGAAAGAATTAGTGTTGGAATTAAAAAAAACACAATCAGTTTGACTATTTCACATGATTCTTCATAGATAAGACGAAAGGTCACATTCACCACTGATGACCCTATGTGTATCATAGAAAGTCTCTTCATGGCCGTGCCTAATGTCTCTCCCAGGCCTGCAGTATTCAAATGGAGAAATGAGCTTCATGATTTGCCAATGAGTACGCATATCCAGAGAAGGGCAGAAGTTCATCCCCACACTGACCGCTCCACAAAGTTAATCCACTTACATGTCTTCTTGTATAATCTGCTTGCTTGAGTCCATAGTGCATCAAAATGCAATAATGATTCTAACCATATATGATTAAGCATTTCAGAATGTGTACAGGAAAATATGTAGCATCTATGTGTTTGTGTGTGTGCCTCTGTCTGCTTAATTTGCTTTTTTCTTCATGTTCCTATCATTCCCACCACTGCTGATACCAACTTCCACGTCTAATAGACACTGGCTGAGGACATGTGTGAGGAACTTCATATTTCATGCATTATCTGAAGTGAGAATTAAATGCATATTGCAAAGTTTCACAGTTCAACTCCTCTCATCTCCCTCTGTTTCTAATTCATCTCTTGGAACCACACTTTCTTGAATGCAGTTGGCCAGTCTATCATCTCTTCACTGGTGACCAAGGCTTGGTCATGTGCACTCTTTCAGGGAAACTCTCCAATTTTAGCCAACAACCCAAGACTCAGAGGAAAATGTACACACTGTGGATATCATTGTGTTCCAAATGGTGCCTTGGTCATGCAATGATATGTCATCCCAGGCACTGTTTGCAAATTGGACGTCTCTGAAGCTGTAGGACAGGCGTAATTGAAAGGAGAGGTTGGAGGTGCATGTGTACTCAGCAGTCCTTATTTTCCTCAACCTCCCTATTCTCAAGGTCTCTTTTTGGTTGAAGTGTAGTTATTTTGGTATATTAGAGGCCACCATTTCATGTGTTTAAATTGTGAAGAAATTGATTGTTCATGCACCCTTGCAACAAATTGGGAATTGTTTTAACTCAATCAAGAAAAGTGTTTGGGCCAGCACCGCAACTCAGTAGGCTAATCTTCTCCCTGCGGTGACAGAACCCTGGGTTCTAGTTCCTGTCGGGGTGCCAAATTCTGTGCCAGTTGCTCCTCTTCCAGTCCAGCACTCTGCTATGGCCTGGGAGGGCAGTGGAGGATGGCCCATGTGCTTGGGCCCTGCACCTGCATGGGAGATCAGGAAAAGCACCTGGATCTTGGCTTTGGATCAGTGCAGTGCACCAGCCACAGCGCACCGGCTGCAGCGGACATTGGGGGGTGAACCAACGGAAAAGGAAGACCTTTTTCTCTGTCTCTCTCTCTTTCACTGTCCACTCTGCCTGTCCAAAAAAAGTGTATGAGGTAGTTGCAAGGATTGTTAGGGTATGAGCTATTGTAGAATCTGTCCCACAAAGCTTTGGTTGCAACTTTATGGAAGCTAATTTAGTACTTCAATAACTTAAGCTAAACATGGATGGAGATATTAATATTAATTTGTGTAGCTCACACAAGTGTGAACATACAGGATTATGTTTTTTAAAATAACTGTATTTTAGTTCAGAAATGAAATTCAAGTAGTTTTTTGTTCAACAATTACAAAAACATCCATGGATTTTTTTCACATCTCACAATTTCTGTTTATAGACACCTTGTATTACCTGGTAGCCTCAAACTTACAAAAATGTAAAAATGCAATTTTATGTATGCATATCATATTACATAGATTATTTTCTTTTTTTAACTGTATGAAGAATTATTTATTTTCACCAAGGCAGATGTAAGAAATGGCACAGTTTGGCTTCAGCCACTTTGCTTCCAAATGTCCCGAGGTGCACAGAGCCTGCTGCCCACCCTTTGGGCACTGAGGAGCACCACTCAGGCCTCTGACTAGGACCCATATCTGTGTGGTCCATGCGAGGGCAAAGATTCCTGAGAGCCACTGGGAACATTCTGCTCAGGCTCCTTGCTTGCTAAATAAAACCAGAATGTTTTACATAGATTATTTTCTGTCTCTATCATTGGACTATTTATTGAGTGTGATTTTCTTTGATATTATGAGAATCTGGGTATGAGCAAAATGAAAACTTCCAAATCTTCTTACTATATTAAAATTATCTATACTGTGAGCTAGCCCTTTTCTTCTGGATCACATGATGCCTGATGTAGAATATATTAGGAATATATTATTGGAATCCTTTGACAAATTCACTTCTTTTCTAAGGACTAAATAAGAACTCAATGTATTTCAATAATGTTATTTTAAGTACAAATAGAAATTAGATGGTGAAATAAACCTTCTGAGGTTAAATTTTACATCTGGGTATTTGCATTTTCCCTAGACTTTAATTCCTCCAACTATTTTAATTAATGTGTTTGTGCCATGTACATGTATATACAAGTTCTTAAATTTATTCTACACATAAGTGATGGATTCAAATAATAAAGGCATAAATTTCATACAAATTCATATAACTCCAGGAAAAGAAGGCATCAAGATATTGTAGTGATATGGCTTTCAAGATGAGCATGAGCATGCCATCTACAAATATGCAGCACATACTACATGGTGATGTAAAGGATCTTGTCATTGTACACATTGTAGAAAAGTGCTTCTGCACATTGGGAAGATGTAGGTCGTGGCAGCACCATGTGGCATTTTTGTGGGTGAGGCAGTCCCCATGCTGTTCTACATCATTGTGAGCACAGATAAGATCACATTTCACATGCCCAGTGCTTTAAGAAGAGTGACTCCCCACTCATAGCATGAAAGAAAAAATGCACCATCACCGGCTGTGTATGCTTTACAATTCTGACTGAGGAAGACATGAACATTGGATGTAGCATCATCAGGACAGTGGTCTTTCCCTTATTTTCTCCTCTTGTCTTTCGGGAGCACAACTCTCTCTCTCAGGAACCACTCTTATATGTTCACTCTGTGACTTATGTAAATCTTTACTGCATTAATGTCTTACAACCTTGGGGTTCATGTGTCACCACAGCATAACCTGAGTTACCTTTTATAATACAATCAATTTCCAGCCCAGAATCCTCCAAAGCTACTGTGTTCTGTGTTTGGCAGTTATATGTTCCGACTGTGGCATGTTTCAAATGGTTCTTCCGTTAAGAGTCTCTAAGATGCCAATGCAGACCATTGGAGTCAGCAGAAATGGTCCATGTAGTTGGATTCCTAACACCTATATTGGAGATTTCTATTGAGTGCCTGGCTCTTGGTTTCTTGCCAGAGCCAGATGGGCTTCTGCCATTGATGTGTGCTTTTAGTGAGAAAACAGCAAATAGGAGCTCTCTGCCTTTCTCTCCCTGTTTCTCTGCCTTTCAAACAAAACAGTAAGTGGTTGTAATGAAAATGTTCACTGGGTGTGCTTTGACAAAATCTGCTTTTGTGGAAGAGATTGTGGCAGGCTTGGGCTTGGGCAGATGAGTGTGTGAATTCCAGTGTAACTGTAACTGAGCCTTAAATGCTCTTTGGTGAACCTTCAGGACTAGCATGGCCCTCAGTGTCATCCCAAGTGGAAATAAGATGTACAGGTCTTTACCTCTACACATCGAACAACCTTTGTTCCCTGGATGCCTTGTAAGAGTCTTGTCTTAGGACAAGACATTTTTGTGTGCTGTAAATATTGCTTATGAACCACAGTTCTGTGGTTAGTCAATATTCACAGAAGGTGCAGATAGGCATATTAGCCCCAGACATTAATCAGAGTGGGGTCTCTCAGGTTGCACTGCTTCCTAGCTGTATTACTTCTTCCACTTGTCAGTATTCTCAGAATCCAGCCAACTCCCTGGGATATTTTTTATGCCATGGTAGGATGCCCATCCTTAGCTTCTACATTTCCCTTTCTTCAGATGCAAGAGAATGGTGTGGGTGGAGATTCACATATGGCTCTACAGAATTAGAATCCATTTGCCTTTGGGGTTTTTATAGCTCCAACGTGTTCTGGTCTAGGCAGAAACTGCTGACATGGTTCCAGCAATGACAGCAAGTGCTTTGTAATGTGTATGGCAATTATAGTCAGGGGGAGTAAATGCTCTTTGTAAAGAAAATGCAAACCATTTCTAAGGATGAATTGGTCCATGACAAAGGTATTGAGATTTGGAATCACATAGATAGATTGGGGCAGTATTGGGAGTCCTTACTGATCTCCTGGATGGCAAAATAAAAGGCCAACATGTATGGGCAGTTCTTCCCTAGCCACCTAAATGCAGTAGCAGATTTAGAGAGAAGGTTGATAGCCTGTCTTTCAGTCCAGTTTCACAGCCAAACCCTGAGGGAGCCAAGTCTGGATTCAGGGTGTTAGTGATGCTCCAGGGTCCCTGGAGGATCGTGGAATGTCCCTCAGACTTCTAGGATGCAAACTCTGTTCGTGCACCACCTCATCTTCATGAGCCCTTTGGGAAAGCTTTGGTAGATTCACATGTGGTAGGTCATTTTTGCTTAAGAACAGAAACCAAGGTGCATCTCTGGTTTCTGTAAGTTCTGGAATAGTTTGAATAGAACTTTGCTTGCCACTTGTTCAAATATGTGAGAGTATTGTCATCTCTGACCATATTCACCAGTGTGATTTTCCCAGCCTTTTTGATGATTTTCTACTCTTGTATATCAACTCTTGTCAAACAGGTTATTAAGTTAGATTTTCAGTGAAACAAGTACATCCAATTCAGGACTTCTGGTATCAGAATTTACAGTGTGTACTTTGCTTCCATTGCTTGATTTCCCGGATACTGAATTTACCTTTGTCTTTTCACATTTGGCAGTTGAACATTCTCTGTATTTCCCCACATTTCCTGCCTGAAAATATGAGTTCTTGGAATTTAAGATAGGTTTATGTTATTGTGAGTAAGAAAACAGATGTTCTGTTTTCTCACTATGAGTTTTTGACTTTTTTTGCTCAGCTTTCCTTGGAATTCTGGACTTTACCTCATTTCCTACATTTTATCCACAATTTGAATGTCAGGAATATTGTTACTTTTTAATTATATGGGAAGAAATATATTTATCCAATCATTTTTTCAATTGGTATACATTATTTTTTAGTTTTCAATTTTGAATTAACTAATAAAGTGCCATTTCAGTTTTGTTCCTTCATATGAAGTATTTGCACAATTTCAAGTTTGCACTGTTTCATTTTTAGTATAAAGGTGCTTTTCTATTTTGTCACACTGTGTTATATGTATTATCTTTACACATGAATTTAAAATTTTCTCCTGTGGTGTAAAAGGTGTTGCTTTCCAATACACCCTGACTAAAATTGGATTTCTGATCACAGAGAGTACTCACTTTTGGGACACTAAATAGATCTGGTACAAACATTACTTTGTGTATGTTTTCCATTGAGTGATTTTATGTATTTTTTAGACAACTTTATTTATTTTGCAAGCGGCTGCTTAGTGGAGAAAGGCTTTGAATATGGGTGATGTAAAGGGCTTCAGTCTACACAGACATGAAAATTGCACATACTTGAGAAAATATATTATGCAAAATCATTGTAGAATGTGAATGTGGAAGTACTATGATACCACTTCCTTGTACAGTACTTCAGTGATTCATATTGGGTATCTGAATTTCAGCTCAATATAAACATTGTTCTTTCCTCTGTGAAACTGGAATAAGAACTCTAAGCAAAGGCCAAAACAGAAAGCGGTCAAATGATAGAGGTCACAATTATAGAATCATTCCTATGTAATCATGAAAACTACCTACATGTGTGATAAAGATACCATTTCAAATAGTTAGGCTGTAATTATTTACTAAGAGGTTTGTGAACAATACAGCGTCCAAAGAGAAGACTGCTGAAGGATAAGTTGACTCTTGTATTTGGGAAAGAAATTCTACTTAAATTATTACCACAAAATGACAAAATCTCCATGAACTTCAGGGAGGCAACATAAAGCAGGTATAACTGAGTCATGTTATCAAACATGAATATTTATAGCATCTAAGTTGATAAAGAAAGTGGATGCTAGCAAGTTTGCATATTTTCTGGGATAATCCTATCATATAAAATATTGCTGTTTTTTGGTCAGCTCTGTTTCAGATTTAAAAGTATCTCCTTTTATTTTATATGAAAATATTTCTAGCCTGATTTTTGTTTTTGAGAGGCAGAGTGAGAAACAGAGAGAGAGATGGTTGAGAGCCCAACTTTTCACTGCCTCAACTGAGGCCAGAGCTCGGAGCCAGAAAAAGTCAACTGACAGGGACCCAATAGCTCTGAGTCATGACCACTCACTCAAGGGTTTACTTCCCGGGAACTGGGGTAAGGGGTAAGAGCCAAATTACTAACCTAGCTACTGTTATGTGGGACAAGGTTATCTTCATTGCTAGGCTGAATGCCTAAACAACAAATATCTTTAGCTTTGCTTATTTTACAATGTTGGAATGCTAATTCCCTTTGGTTTTTGATTACAAAGGTTGAAAATATTTAGAAACGCATGAGAAAAATATCAGTATCTCCTAGAACTGCGTTGGTTCTTTAAAGCTTTCAAAGAATCGTTATCAGGTTTTATGAGAATAACGTAGCACTTGGGGGCAAAGATGCATCCCAGGAGTCCTGCACTGGAGGCCAAGATGGAAAAGACCTCCACAGCCACCATGACCTTCCCTTTGGTGCTGTGGTAGACAGGCAGGAAGGTCACCCAGACGCTGCAGAACACCAGCATGCTGAAGGTCAGGAACTTGGCTTCATTGAAGGTGTCAGGCAGATTCCTGGCTAGGAAAGCCACGGTGAAGCTGGCCAGGGCCAAGGAGCCCAGGTAGCCCAGGACACAGTAGAAGGCAGTGACCGAACCTTTATTGCACACCAGGATGATGTGGCTGTGCTCAGATTGTGTATCTAACTCAATATAGGGAGGAGAGGTTCCCAACCAGATGCCACAGAGAGCCCGTTGGATCAAGGAGCAGATGGGAATGACGAAGTTAGAAGCACCTGATACCAGCAATCGCCTGATAGTTCTTCCAGGTTTCAGAGCTTTGAAGGCCAGAATCACAGTGATGGTCTTGGCCAGCACGGTGGAAACAGCCACTGTGAACACAAGGCCAAATGTTATTTGCTGGAGGAGGCAGGTGGCTGTGTTGGGACGGCCAAGGAAGAGTAATGAGCAGAGGAAGCACAGGAGGAGGGCGATGAGCAGGATGTAGCTGAGGGTCCTGTTATTGGCCTTGACGATGGGAGTGTCTCGATGCTTCACAAAGACCCAGAGGACCACAGCTGTGAGGACAGAGAAGCACAGAGCCATGCAGGCTAGGGCCATCCCCAGGAATTCCTCAAAGGCTAAGGTCACCAGCTTGGGGAGGCAGCGGTTTCTCTCCCTGTTTGGGTACTCTTGATCTGCACACGGGATGCACTGCTCTGCATCTGTGGAGAGAAGGAAGACCTTGTGTTTACATTTCAGAATTTGCTCATTTTTCCCTGTTAATGAAAATGGTCACCTTTGCAATGTCATGGTGAGTCCAGCCTGTTCTGATGTATACTAGGACACACTAAAGGCTATTTCTGCACTTCTGACCCAGAGAGAATGCTCCTCTGAAGGTGGAGGAAACTCATTAAAACAAGCTTCTTAGTGCATGGGGCTCGGTGGACTCATCTTGTTGCTCAAAAATGTTTTTAAAGTGTTTTAATTTCTACAAAGTGATGTATTTCCTATATTTCATATGGGCATGGATTCTTCCAAACCCTCATCTCTACTGTCCCTAGTGTATTTCTCAGAAGAAGACTTCTCTTCACAATGTTAGACTATTTATCTGGGGTCATATTTTTTAAGGTTTTTCTTACTTTTACTGAAATGGAGATGACCTGTATAAATGATATGGCAATCCGGGGATCTCCATACATTAATGAATATTCTTTATTTCTACATGGACTCATCTTGTCAGAATTTCCATTTCCTCTGATCTACTAAGATTGAATAGAAGAGAAATGTAGCTCATTGTTTTTATGTGGTTATACTGGAGTAAGTGATATTTTCATGAGTTTGTTGAAAGAGAACTTTGCCTCATGTTCATGTGAAAACATGGCTTGTTCACCATTTTAGCTCATGTGAACACTGCATTGGGCACCACATTGTCTCACTTGAAGTGATGCATTTCTGCTTCTATAGCATGAAAGAAGTCATTAAGAACAGGCCATTTGGTGAATATGTCTCTGTTTTAATCAAATGCCAATTAAACTAACATAAATTGGTTGAGTTTTGTGGTATACTAGGTAAAGCCACCACCTGCAATGCTGGCATTCTATATGGACATTGTTTTGTGTTCCAGTTGATCAGTTTCCAATCCAGCTCCTTGCTCATGGCCTAGAGAAAGCAGCAGAAAATGGCCCAAGTACTTGGGATTCATGCACCCATGTAGGAGACCTAAATGAAGCTCCTGCCTTTTGGCTTCTGCCTGCCTCAGCCCAGGCCTTTGTTTCCATCTAGGGAGTGAATGATTAGATTGAAGCTCATCCTCTCTCTCTCTCTGCTGATCTTCCCTCTGCTGGTTTGCCCCCCAAAGGCTGCCATGGCCGACGCACTGCACCAATCTGAAGCCAGGAGCTAAGAGCTTCCTCCTGGGCTCCCATGCAGCTGTAGGGGCCCAATTACTCAAGCCATTCTCTGCTGACCTCTCAGGCCACAGCAGAGAGCTGGAATGGAAGAGGAGCACCTGGGACTAGAAGCCAGTGCCCATGTGGGATGTCGGTGCTGCAGGTGGAGGATCAACCAAGTGAGCCACAGCGCCGGCCCCTAAAATGAGTATTTTTGTTATTTAAAAAGAAACAAAATGTTGTTAGTTGGGCTATATTTACAGTAAGAGTCCTACTCAGCTTTTATATTTGGTTCTCATGCCAGAATACAAGCTTAAGGGACTGGAACTGTGATGTAGGAGGTAAAGCCACTGCCTGCAATGATGGCATCCCATGCAGTCACCAGTTCATGTCTTGGCTGATCCTCATCGAAACCAGTTCCATGCAAATGTACATGGGAAACCAGCAGAGGAAGGCCCAAATTCTTGGGCCTCTGCAAGATCTCAAGGAAGCTTCTGGCTTTGCTCTGGTCCAGTCTGAACCATTGCCACAACCTGGGAAATGAATCTACCTGATGGAAGATCTTCTCTGTCACTCTCTCCCTCTTCATTATGCTCTCCCTCTCTCTGTAACTCCGACATTCAAATAAATAAAAATATTTTGTAAAAAAGGATATAAGCATCTCAAAAATTTAGAGAAATTTTCTCTTACAATTCTTTTCAATGTGTAACCTTTACTTTTCATAGAATGTGCAAATGCTTCAGGCACCTGTCTCGGAGATACACTGGGCACACATAGGCAGGTGTATATTGTAAAATGGGTCAATGCATAATACTTATTTTTTATTCTTTCATTAACTTACTGTATGTTGAATATTTTTACAGAAATTGGAAGTCTTTTTTGTTATCTTCTCCATAGTGGGAACTATATATAGCTTATTTGAAGTTACTGAAATCAAAATATTTCTAGAGCAAAGATATGTGAATTGAAACATGCTCTTAGAAGAATTATAAACGTGTTTATCATACATTGAACAGTGGAACTATTTTACCAATGAGACCTAGTAGATTTTTGCATTTCAGAAAGCAATTGGCTTTGTTATTTAATTTAATATTTTATATTCCTTAAATGTTTACCTGTATGATTGGAAATGTCTCTCTCTGGACAAATAACACAAATGTAGCAGCAGACAGGATTTTGTTCCTTTGGTATTTTTCTGAATCCTGGACCACACCTCTGGCTACACAAAGACTGAGGAGTCTGAGGGGGAAAGAGAAATGATGATCATTGTTTTGCACATCGTTAGGCACTGTGATAGGATGTCTTTACTTGCCTGATCACCCCCAAGTACATCACTATGTCCTCCCCAGTGTGTGTCTTGTTGATTTTTTCAGACATCCAATTTGGAGTTTGTATGATGCTTGTTCCAGGATTGTCACCTGTCTACCAAATATTATGAGCGTACCGATTGCTTTAGTTATGTTCATTACTGGTTCTACACTTCTAGGCATTTGTCTCTTTCTTTTGAATTGCTTCCTATGAAATCTTTTAAGTTCAGCTTTTTATGTAGTAATTATTCTCAGAATGTATATGTCAGAGATAATTTACATGACTCTTTCCCATGTTAGAATTTGTGTAGACATGCTTTAAATTATTTTTGTCTATATACTGACCTCTATCTCTATTCCTTTACATTGCTCATTCTAGTCACTCAACTCTGGATGCATGAATATGCCCAAAATAAACACAGCATTTTGTAGTACAAATGCACACTTCTAATGCACACTGGCTTATATATGTGTAAGGAACACCATATTTCTTGAAGCCAAGATGTGAAATGATCATTTAATGCTCATTTAAATTCTCACGCTTAATCTCCTGTCAGACTCCACTCAGACCCTCTGTATGTATTCAATATTCCCATGGATCCACACCTCCTTGGATGCAATGGGCCATTCTATCATCTCTTCATTGAGGACCAGGCCTTGGTCATGTGCACTCTCAGAGGAAAATTCCCCAATTTTAACCAGCAATCGAAATCCAGCAGGAAAATTCACAATGTTGTGGATATCATAGTGTGCCATACGGTGTCTTGTTTCATGGAAGGAAACATCCTCCCCAGCACTGTTGGTAAATTGGATTTTCCTCAGAAGTGGATGAAGCTGGTGGGGAGGCAGAATTGGAAAGTGGGAGAACATTTAGATTAGTGTTGGGAGGTGCATATGACTGAGAAATCCATCTTTTCCCTCCTCTCTATCCTCAGGGTTTTTTTGGTGGAGGCTGACTTTTGTCTGAATGGTCACCACATTTGGTTCTGGTGCAGGGAATTCTGCTTATCCCTTATTAAAATGATAGGGAGCATCTGATTCCAAATGGAGATGTCACAGGATGTGTCCCACCAGGGTGGCTGACCATGAAAGACTGGATAGAGGTATAGGAAATCTCATCTTAGCACTTCCACATGAAAATAACATAGCTTTATATGTGCAATATCTTGATTGTTGTGATGGTTCCACAGTGCATCCATGTACACCTTTAAACATTTAACCCCACCCCGAAAAAGAATGAAATTCTTTCGTTGACAAAAAATGGATGCAACTGGAGACCTTTATGCATAATGAAAGATACAGGTTCCTTAAAAAAATCATATAAGTTTTTTTGGTGATAGGTAGTACACAATATAGAATGCAGAAAACCTACAATGTATAAAAATGAAACTGACATCTCTGGATTTGATTTGTGTTCATCACCCTTGTGTAAATTCTTGTAGATCAGTGATCTTTCTTTTTTTTTGTTTTTGCAACATTATGATTAGTAGTGCTTTATCCCTGTGATTTAAAGTAAACTGAAATGATGTTATTGCAAAAATTAAAAGTAAAAAAGGAAAGGAAGGAGGGAAGATTGTGAAAGGAAAAGAAGAAAGGATGGTTATCTTAGAATTATATCAATGAAACACATGAAATCTGTTGTTTTATATCAGTGATGTTTTTTAATTTAACAAAATTTAGGCTGTCCTTGTTGTACAGCAACTGAAGCCACTGTCCACAGTGCCCAGCATTCCTGTGAGTTCTGGTTCAAATCCAGTTGTTGTACTCCTGGTTCATCTTTCTGCATGAGTCTTGGAGAGCAACAGATGAGGGTCCAAGTGCTTAGACCCCTGCACTCACAGTTGAAGCTCCTGCATCCTGGGTTAGCCTGGCCTAGTCCTGCTCCTAGCAGCCATTGTTAAGTGAATCAGCAGATGCAAGATCTGTCTCTTCTTTCTCTCTCTGTCTCTCCCATTCTCACAGTAACTCTGATTTTCAAATATTTTTTTTAAAGATTAAGACAATTGAATGAAATATCAGTTGATTTCAGGATTTTCCATGACCAACTGAAATAGAAAGAATTTGAATCTTCATGCCTATGCATAATGCACTGGTTCAAGGATATGATGCACACAGAAATAGGAACTTCATTACAAAAGCAGATGAATGTAACATGATCCAGCAAAAGTACAAACAAAATCCAAAATGGGTAAACATCTCTACTTAAGGAAACATGGCAGGGGAATTTCAATACTTAACAATAGTCACAGTGAATGTAAATCGTCTCATCTCCCCAATTAAAAGACACAGGCTAGCTGCATGGACTAAAAAAGAAAACCCATCTAGCTGCTGCCTACAAGAAACACACCTTAGCAAGAAAGATGTCTAGAGACTGAAAGTGAAATGTTGGAAAAGATCTTCCATGGCAACAGAAAGCAAACAAGAGCTGGTGAGACCATCCTAATATCAGACAAATTAGACTTTAACACAAAAACTATTAAAAGAGACAAAGAAGGTCACTATGTAATGATTAAAGGATAAATTCAACATGAAGATGTGACTGTTTTAAATGTTCATGCACCTAATGACAGGGTACCTGGCTATTTGAAAGAATTATTAAGGTATTAAAAGGGAGATATAGACTCAAATACAATAGTAAGAAGGAACTTCAGTACTGTACTTTCAGCATGTTCAGGGCAACCAGATAGAAAATCAACAAGGAAACAACAGAGCTATGGTGACAATTGACACATAGACAAAATAGACGTAGCAGATATCTACAGAGCCTTCTACCCCAAAGCCACAGAGTACACAGATTTCTACTTGTTATATGGAACTTTCTTTAGGATTGACCATATGGTAGGCCTTAAAGGGGGTCTCAGCACATTCAATAAATTGAAATCATGCCATGCATCCTCACAGACTACAATGCAATAAAGCTAGAAATCAACAAATCAAGAATCTGCATCATATGCAAACACATGGAGATTGAACAACATGATTCTGAAGGAATAATGGGTCAAAGAAGAAATCAAAAGAGAAATAAAAAAAAATTTCTAGAAACAAATGAGAATGACAATACAGCATATCCAAATTTGGGGGATACAGTGAAAGCAGTGTTAAAGGGAAAGATAGCAATTGGTGGCTACATCAAGAATCTCTAAAGGCACCAGATAAAAGAACTCTCCATGCACCTCAATTATTTAGAAAAAAGAGCAGCAAACCAAACCCAAATCTAGTAGAAGAAAATAAATAATTAAAAATAGAACACTGTAATTAACACACAGTTATTCTTAGGTGTTTGAATTTAACTGAAAAGTGACCCCGGTTAAGAGTGGGAATAAGAGAGGGAGGAGATGTACAATTTGGGACATGCTCAAGCTGACTTGCCCCAAATGGTGGAGTTAGAAATGTGCCAGGGGATTCCAATACAATCCCATCAAGGTGGCATGTACCAATGCCTTCTCACTAGTCCCAGTGATCAATTGCAGTTCACAATTGATCATATTGATAGGTCTAAGAGTCAAAGGGATCACACAAACAAGACTAGTGCCTGCTAATACTAACTGTACTGGTACAGAAGCAGATGGATAGACCGATGGAACAGAATAGAAAAACAAGAAATCAATCCAAACATCTACAGCCAACTTACATTTGATCAAGGAGCTAAAACCAATTCCTGGAGCAAGCACAGTCTATTCAACTAATGTGCTGGGAAAACTGGATTGTCACTTGCAGAATCATGAAGCAAGACCCTTACCTTAACATCACACAAAAATCCACTCAACATGGATTAACAACCAGGCACCATCAAATTATTAGAGAACTTTGGAGAAACCCTGCCAGATATAGGCACTGGCAAGACTTCTTGGAGAAAACCCTGTAGGCACAGGCAGTCAAAGCCAACATTAACAATTGGGATTGCGTCAAATTGAGAAGTTTCTCTAAGGCAAAAGAAACAGTAAGGAAAGTGAAGAGCCAACTGACAGAATGGGAAACATATTTGCAATCTATGCAACAGATAAAGGGTTAATAACCAAAATCCACAAAGAGATCAAGAAACTTGACAACAACAAAATGAACATCCCACTTAAGAGATGGGCCAAGGATCTAATCTAAATGGTGAATAGACACATGCAAAAATGTTCAGGATCACTAGCATAGGAGACCTCGAATAGCTAAAGGAATGTTTCTCAGCAAAAACAAAGCAGGAGGCATCACAATACCAGATTTCAGGACATATTACAGGGCAGTTGTAATCAAAACAGCATGGTACTGGTACAGAAACAGATGGATAGACCAATGGATCAGAACAGAAACACGAGAAATCAATCCAAACATCTACAGCCAACTAATATTTGAATAAGGAGCTGAAACTAATTTTTTGGAGCAAGGACAGTCTATTCAACAAATAATACTGGGAAAACTGAATTTCCACATGCAGAAAAATAAAGCAAGACCCCTACCTTACACCTTATAGAAAAATCTACTCAACATGGATTAAAGATCTAAATCTACACCCAACACCAACGAATTATTAGAGAACATTGGAGAAACCCTACAAGATATAGGCACAGGCAAAGACATTTTGGAAAAAACCCTGTAGGCACAGTTAGTCAAAGCCAAAATTAAATTAGTGGAATTAGAAATGTGCCAGGGGATTCCAATACAATCCCATCAAGGTGGCATGTACCAATGCCACCTCATTAGTCCAATTGATCAATTTTCAGTCCCCATAGGGGACCTCTGTACCTAATGAGTTATACTATGAAAATCGACTGCAAATTTTGTTCCCAAACTGTACTCTATATGTTTTGTGGTATGGGTGCAAACTGTTGCAGTCTGTGCTTATCATGGATTTGGTCCTCTTTGTATTAAGTCACTATTAATGAACCATAATTTAGATGGAGACAGGAGAAGGAGAGGGAGGTGGGATGGGAGATGAGGGTGGATGGTGGGTTTGCAGGAAAGAACCACTGTATTTCTAAAGTTGTATATATGAAAAAATGTATTCATAAAATAAAAACTTAAAAAAACAAACAGAAATACTGCAGGTCATTACAGTAAATTATATAAGCCAGACCTACAAGGATATCATGCTTTCTCTTATTTGTGCTAGTTAATATAGAGTATAAAATTGTGTAGATGTCAGATTATTTGCTATCCAATATTCATATTGCTTCTCTGAACCATATCATGTTAATGACAATATGCTTCTCTTTCACAAGTAAAAAAGAAATTGAGTGGGGATATGAAGCTCTATTGGGGTACTAGTAATGTTGGGTTCTGTATTTGGGTGTTGTTATCAGTGTGATCAGATGGCCAAAACTATTTATCTGTAGACTTATGTGCATTTCGTACTATGTTTACAGCTTTTAAATGTTTTCAACAAGTTCCATAGCAGAAAATGTTTTTTTTTTTTTTTTAATATTCAATGCAGGTAACATATCCTCCACAAACAGGTTACTATTACAGATCTATCTATGCCTAGTGAAGTGTGAAAGAGCCCACTAATCATCATGCCTGATCACGCCAGTGTCAACCTGAGAACACAGTCTTGAGGAACTGCAATAAAAATACCTGAGGATGCGAACAGGTATTCACTGCATGTCCTGTTCTGGGAGAGGTTTACCTGCCATGGAAGAATCCTAGGTTGAGATACATCCCCTGGAGATCCCTTTTCTATTTGCTCTGATAGCATCTTTTGGAGGGCATGGGCCACTGCATACACAGCATTGTAGATGAAATAGCTGGAGTCAGATATGGTCAGCATGTCAATGTGTCCTGGGAAAAACTCAAAGGAAGCATTTGGTGGGCAGACTCCAATTGTTCCACAAAGTGACCCAGGAGGTAAGCAGTGAAAAGCATGAAGCCATAGTTGACTGAGGAAGAAATCTTCTGGGTAGTGGGAAGGGTCCACTGTCTTGACAAAGTGGTTGAGGCCAGGGATTTCCCCCTTGTGGTGTGAAAATGAGAAGCCTCCATGGAAAGAGTGCAGCATGTGGTCTGTCTCATGCACAACAATCTCCCACTTTGCAGCCATGATCCACACCTTCCCCAGGGTTAAATAGTATTTGCTTAGAATTCCCATGTTATACAGATTCCTTACATCACCATATAGAATATGCACATTTGCAGATGAAATGTGAAGCCATGATAGGAAGGATATTTCAATTGATTCATACCTTGACTTAATGCCAGGGAGCTTTACTGAATAGGCCAAGCAGACCCCTTTCTTTACCATCTCAGCTTGAATTTCCCAAAGAAACTTCTCTCCTTTCATATCATTAGATACAAAGATCACCACCCAAATCCAGCCAAAATGTAGCAGCAAGGAGAGCATTCCTCTGGACAGAGAGCTGTCACTGGTGGCCATCTGATAGAGTGATGGAAACTTGTCTCTCTCACTTAGCATGGGATCAAAAGGGCCATATGTGATCTGAATGGAACGAAAACCATGATGATCTGAGGTTTGTGGGTAGAGAAGACCAAGTTCTATCATCTGGGCTCAGAGAAATCCATGCTTCAGTGCCTGCTGCTTTTAGGAGAAGAAATATAAATTCTCAATGATAGTATCAAAGAAAATGTGTACGCTACCCATGTATTTTCATATTCATTTGAGGGAAGAAGACTGCATTGATTTTGGACCATTGTATTGGTCTTTCTCACTTCTCACCACATGTCACATATGAACAGCCTGCACTGAAACTGAGGTTAGATGTTACCTAGGGACAAACAACTCTTTTCTGTTCTGATATCCTGACAATTGAATTTCATTTGTTTTCTCAGCATAACCTAATGAAATTCTTCAGGAATTGCCTTGAAGAATATATTCACCTACCATCCCTGAGTTTTGGTAAAATTGCTTTTCAGAGCAGAATTTTCCTATGCTATTCCTGTCTGAGCTTGCTTGTAATGTGTACAGATTGCTATCTGTTTGAAGTGGGTCTCCTTTAAGAATCCTGGGAATGTGAGTCCAGACCCTTGGAGGCAGGGTGTGTGGATTAGATAATTGTATTCCTGAGAACTACTTGGGAGATTTGAATTGAGTGCCAGGCCCTTCAATTCCACCACAGCGATTCAGCTCCAGCACCATAATGAGTATTTGGTGACTAAACTAGTAAATGGGTGTACACTGTCTACCTGTCTTTGTTTCTCAGTCCATCAGATACAAAGATTTAGTTGCACATGGCAAGAGAACTGGGAGCCCTGTGAAGGAATCTGCTAGTGTGATGAATCCAGGATTGGGATAGGGAGAGGCTGAAATCTGATGTAATTGTAATTCATCCCCAAACAGCCTTTGATGATCTTTGAGACTGTCAAGGTCCTCAATAGGTTCCAAATTCAAAGTAAATCCCAGGTCTTGATATACCCAATTTAACGTGGAGTCATCTTAGGACAGCTCTCTGCATTCAATATTCCCAGCAGATGGGGATGGATACATTGGCTCTAAATGGATCTGGGTGGAGACTCTCAGCTTCCATTGCCACTTCCATTTCTCACAACCAAAAGTATTCTCTAGAATCTGTTTCAGGTAACAGAGGTACATATCATTTGGTTTCCACATGACCCATGCATCAGATGTGACAGATCTGGTGGGAGATGGAAACATTTCTCACCATAAGTCACAACCCATTTACCTGTGGGGTTTTGTACGGCTCCAAAATTGTTCCAATTTCAGCTGAAAATGCTGACGTGGTTCCAGCAATGATGGCAACTGTCTTGCCTTGTGTCTGGCAGGTGTAGTTAGGGATGAGATGATGCTTTCCAGTCAGCCACTGCAGAGTGCTCCTCAGGGTGAAGTGACCACTGGTAACAGAATTGTAGAGTTGGAATCCGAGGGTCAGGTTGGGGAGTAGCTGGTGGTCCTTATTGATCTGCTGGATGGCAAAACGGAAGGCCAGCACATATTGGTAGTTCTTCCACAGCCACCTAAAGAGAGAGGCAGCATCAGGGAGAAGGTGAGACTCTGGAATTCAGAGCAACAACACAGCCACGCCCTGAAGCAGCAATGATCGGACTCAGGCTTCCACTCAGTGGTGCCTCAGCTCTGGCAAAAGGAGGAGGTGTGAGTGAGGTTCCAAGGGCTCTAGAAGATCATAGAAGGACCCTGAGACTCCTCTGATGCAAACTGTGTCCATGATCACACTCACCTTCCTGAGCCCTTCAGGAAAGCCTTGCTGTGTCCCAACATGGGATTTCACTTCTACTTAGGGATGGAACTCAAGAGGCAAGCATCCCTGTTTTCAGTACCTTCTGAAATGATTGAACACCATCTGACTTGTCAGTCATGTTAGCATTTGGGAGCATCTCTAATCTATTCACCAAAGTCATTTTCAAGAGCCCTTTCTGTAAATTTGAACTTAATATACCAACAGTCACACAAGCGATTTTGTTAATTTATATTAGTCTTGAAAATGACTCTTTCATTCAAAATGCCATATTTTCAGGATATTTACAAGGTTCACTTTATTTTTATTCACTCTTTTTCTCATGCACTGAATTCTATTTTATCATTTTACATTTTATTCTTTAACAACATCTGCATTTTTCAGTATAGCTTAAGCAAAATTTTGAGTTCTTGGTATTTAGTAATTGCTCTCAAATGGTACCTGTCCAAGTTTGTGGATATATTTTTTTCACACAATGGATCCCTTGTTCCTTTTTTTGAATTTTTTCATTTCTACAATTTATCCATAATTTGAAAGTCAAACAGATACTTACTTGTCAATAGATTATGTGAGATTTATTAAATTTATGCAATCATCTGTTGCTTAGGTACATTGATTCATGTGTTGGAATGTTAAGGTTAATAGATTTTTATTTTGAGATGTTTTAAATTCATGTACTTTGTCTACATAAATTTGGAAATGGTAGTGCTTCATTTTAGCATAAGTGCATTTTTCCCAAGTTTCACACAATTTTGTACTATTCTTACATACAGAATTTGAAATTTTGTTTTTTTACCTAAGATGGTCAAATTTTGTTCCATTCAGTAAATGGTTGATTCAAAAAGCTTTTTTTATTTCTGAAACAGGGTTAGCTTGTAACACACTAAGTACACCCAACAAAAAATATGCTACTGAAGAGTATTCCATACTTAGTTTTACTTATTTGAATGGAAATTAAAATTAAGAGTATTAAATTGAAATGTTTCTAGCTTTTTCAACTTTTATTTAATAAGTATAAATTTCCAAGCTACAATTTTGAATTATAGTGGCTTTTTCCCCATAACATCCCTCCCACCCAAAACCAACCCATCTCCATCCTTCTCCCATCCCATTCTTCATCACAATTCATTTTCAATTATCTTTATATACAGAATATCTTTTTAGTATATATTAAGTAAAGATTTCCACAGACTGCACCCACACAGACACACAAAGTATAGAGTACTGTATTTTGCTTAATTGCAATTAATTTCCCTATTAGGGATGTTTATTCACTGCTGGGTTACTTAGAGCACTTGCTGTCAGCTGCAAGCTGACAAGTTTAAATCTTTCCCCACATTCAAGGCTGCCAGGTGTTAAGTTTAGACCCTGCACATTAATTTCAAGACTCTTGGAGGCTATCAGGAGGTGAGATCAATAGAGTGGATATAAAATGTCCATCTCTGACTCTCTGCACGAGTGGAGAGCAAACAGAAAATGGAAATGGAAGGGTGTGAAAAGTAAAAGGGAAGGAACTCCAGCCTTCATTGATTTACTGATTGCATCCCTGCTAGTTCTGTATTTTTTTTTCAGAATTCTCAAGTGCAATTAACTGCTCACAGATAGAAGGACACACTCTCTCACAGTGTGAACCGCATTTGATACAAAACTCGATGTTGGACTTACCAGTCTATCTCCATTTTATCCATTGGCCTGGATAAAAAAGATAACAGGATCATTTCTGATTCTGGTTCCAGGAAGTAAAGGGGGAAAAACCCACCCAGTACCAGGTTTCCATCTCTGTAGACACTTGGCCTCATGGAATTAAAACAGTTCCCAGGAGGTATGTCCTGTGAAGTGAATGAAAAATTCAGGAGTAGATTGATAAAAATAATAGAAAACCACATGTCAAATCAATCCAACATAAAGCTAAAGGACTAAATCTCTGCTATTAGGACAAAGTTGTCTGGATTATGTCTTCTGTCTCAGCCCCTTGCAGGGAGAATAGATATCTGTGTAGGGCATAGCTGGTCCCAGTATAGCAAAACTGTTGTATGCCCTCAACCTGCAGACAGTGTGTGCTAGACTACTGAGTCACACAAGGACACAGCTAGAATCACAAGGAAGCCATTTCAAAGGGTGTCAAGGGCTGTGGCCTTGCTTTAATGTCTGTGATCAGATCAGCTCTGGTTTCAATATATTTTATTGCTTCATTTCTGTCCCATCCAGGAACTCATGGCATCACTCTGCCCTGAGGCTATGCACCTGCCACTCTCCATTAGGGGAAAACAGCTTTGGAAAAACATGTTTTGGATTCTCCTTCCTCCCTAAGGCATTGCTGGGACAGAGCTCTGTAAACCTGCGTGCACAGGGGCAAGGTTAGTTTGGTCAGTCGACTGTATTGAGCCATTTGGCAATTGTAGAAAGAATTAGTGTTGAAGCTAAAAAAGCACTCAGTTTCATGAATCACATGATCCATCATCGAGAAGGTGAAAGGTTGCATTCACCACTGATGACCCTATATGTACCCTAGGAAGGCTCTTCATGGCTCTGCCTAATCTCTCCAAGGCCTGTAGTGTTCTAACGCAAATGGGTTTCATGATTTTCAGGTGACTATGTATATCCAGAAGGGCAGAAGTTCATCCCTGCACTTACTCTTATACATCCATCATATTGTGTAATCTAATTGTGTTCATAGTGCATCAAAATACTTTACATTTTCTCACCCTATGTAATTAAGGGTTTCAGAATATGGAGGGATATATGTAGTATATCCCTATGTATTAGCTTTTTTCCTATTCTCTCAGCTGCTGATACAAACTTGCACATCTGATAGACACTGGCTTAGGACATGTGTGAGGAACATCATATTTTATGCATACACGTGAAATGAGAATTGAGTGTATATTTAAAAGTTTTACATTCATCTCCTCTCACCTCCCTCTCTTTCTATTCCTTCCCATGGGGTGACACCTCCTTGAATTCAGCAGGCCATTCTGTCATCTCTGTATTGATGACCAAGCCCTGGTCAAGTGCACACTTGCAGGGAAACTCTTCAATTTTAGCCAACAACCCAAGACCCTGAGGAAAACCCACACACTGTTTTTTATCATAGTTTGCCATACGGTGCCTTGATCATGGAAGGATATGTCATCCCCAGCACTGTTTATAAATTGGATTTTCCTTGAAAGTGCTGAAGCTGTAGGACAGGCTTAGTTGGAAAGAGAGAGAGCACTCAAATGAGAGGCATGAGGTGAATGTGTACTCAGAAGTCATTTTATTTTATTTTTTTACCTCTCTATGCTCACGGTTTCTTTTTGGTAGAAGCTTATGTTTTTGTGTTTGTAGCTTGGTGGCCATTGTGATATGAGTTCAAATGCTGAAAAATGTTTGTATGGGCCGGCACCATGGCTCACTTGGTTAATCCTCCACCTGTGGCACCAGCATCCCATATGGGCACTGTGTTCTAGTCCCAGTTCTCCTCTTCCAGTTCAGCTGTCTGCTGTGGCCTAGGATGGAAGTCAGAGATGGCCCAAGTGCTTGGGCCTCTGCACCCGCATGGGAGACCAGGAGGAAGTACTTGGCTCCTGGCTTTGGATTGGCACAGTGCCGGGCATAGCAGCCATTTGGGGAGTGAACCAACGGAAGGAAGACCTTTCTCTCTGTCTCTCTCTTTCACGTTCTATGATTCTACCTTTCAAATAAAAATAAAAAAATTTAAAAATGAAAAAAAGAAAAAAAGCATTTGTCCATGTTTCAAAAATTCGAGGACTGATTTAACTCAATCAATAAATGTATGAAGTAGTTGCAAGGTTGGGTATGGTATGGGCTGTTGTGCAACCATTCCCACAATGGTTTGGATGCACCTTTATGGAAGCTCACTTAGTTCCTCAAGAACATAAGAAAAACATGGATTGACAGGTTACTATGATTATTGTATAGGATTTTTAAGAATCAAATTAAGTTCAAATTTTAAATTCACCCTCAAATGGATATATTAGCTCCAGACATTAATCAGAGTGGGGTCTCTCAGGTTGCACTGATTCATACCTTCATTTGTTCTTCCACTTGTTTTTTTTTTATTTTTGACAGGCCGAGTGGACAGTGAGAGAGAGAGACAGAGAAAAAGGTCTTCCTTTGCCGTTGGTTCACCCTCCAATGGCTGCCGTGGCCTGCGTGCTGCGCCGGCGCACTGCGGTGATCCGATGGCAGGAGCCAGGTGCCAGGTGCTTTTTCCTGGTCTCCCATGCGGTGCAGGGCCCAAGCACTTGGGCCATCCTCCACTGCACTCCCGGGCCACAGCAGAGAGCTGGCCTGGAAGAGGGGCAACCGGGACAGAATCCGATGCCCCAACCAGGACTAGAACCTGGTGTGCCGGCGCCGCAAGGCGGAGGATTAGCCTGTTGAGCCATGGCACCAGCCAATTTCTTCCACTTGTTAATATTCTCAGAATCCAGTAGAATTCCTGTGATACATTTAAAACCATGGTAGGATACCTACACATGCTTCCACATTTCCGTTTCTTCAGATATGAAAGAATGGTGTTGGGAGAGACTCACACAGTGCTCTCCAAATTTCACAATCCATTTACCTGTGGGTTTTGGAGAGCTCTAACAATGTACCAGTCTCAGTAGAAAATGCTGACATGGCTTAGCAATGACAGTAAATGATTTGTCTTGTGTATAGCAGTTGTAGTTTGGGAGATTAAAATGCCTTCTGAAGAGAAAATGCAAAAAAATTCCTAAAGGTGAATTGGTCCCTGGCAAATGCATTGCCAATTTGGAATCCAATGGACAGGTTGGGGAGGCAGTTGGGGTCCTTATTGATCTCCTGGATGTCAAAGTAAAAGGCCAACATGTATGGATAGTTCTTCTATGACCACCTAAACCAAGCAAGGGATTTAGAAAGAAGGAAGAGATGTTGTATTTCAGTATTGTTTCACAGCCAAACCCTGAGGAAGCCAGGTTCGGATTTAGGCGGCCACTCAGGGATGCTCCAGGGTCCCTGGAGGATTGTGGAGTGTCTGACTGACTCCTGGGAAGCAAACTATTTCTAGTGCACAAACTCATCTCATGAGCCCTTTGGGAAAGCTTTGGTAAATTCCAATGTGGAAGCTTATTTCTGCTTAAAAACAGAAAGCAAGGTGCATCCTTGTTTTCTGTAAGTTCTAGAATAGTTTGAAAAGCATTTTGCTAGTTGTTCAAACATGTGAGTATTACCACTCTCACCATATTCACCAGAGCCACTTTTGCAGGCTCTTTGAGAATTTTCAACTGAAATATATCAACCCTTGTCAAAGCAGAATTTTCTTAAAAGTTTTATTTAATAAATATAAATTTCCAAAGTACAGCTTTTGGTTTACAGTGGCTTTTCCCCACATGACTTCCCTCCCACCTGAAATCATCCCATCTCCCACTCCCTCTCCCATCCCATTCACATCAATATTTATTTTCAATTCTCTTTATATACAGAAGATCAGTTTAATATATATTAAGTAAAGATTTCAACAGTTTGCACCCACACAGAAACACAGTGTTAAGTACAGTTTGAGTACTAGTTATAGCATTAATTCACATTGTACAACACATGAAGAGCAGAGATCCTACATGGGGAGTCAGTGCGCAGTGACTCCTGTGCACCATTTGTTGAGGAGGCTGTCCATGTTCCAGGGGTTGGTTTTAGGTCCTTTGTCGAATATGAGTTGGTTATAGATGTTTGGATTGATCTCCGGTGTTTCTATTCTGTTCTATTGGTCTATCCATCTGTTTTGTACCAGTGCAAGGCTGTTTTGATTATAACTGCCCTGTAGTATGTCTTGAAGTCTGGAATTGTGATGCCTTAGGCCTTGTTTTTATTGTAAAGGATTGCTCTAGGTATTCTCGGCCTCCTGTTTCTCCATATGAATTTTAGCATTGTTTTTTTCTAGGTCTTTGAAGAATGCCTTTAGTATTTTGATTGGTATTACATTGAACTTGTAAATTGCTTTTGGGAGAATGGACATTTTGATAATATTGATTCTTCCAATCCATGAGCATGGCAGGTTTTTCCATTTGTTTGTGTGTCATCTTCTAATTCTTTCTTTAGTGTTTTGTAATTTTCATCACAGAGGTCTTTGACATCCTTGGTTAAATTCATTCCAAGGTACTTTATTGTTTTTGTGGCTATCGTGAATGGGATTGATCTTAGAAGTTCTTTCTTGGCCTTGGCATTATCTGTGTATACCAAGGCTGTTGATTTCTGAGCGTTGACTTTGTATCCTGCTACTTTACCAAACTCTTCTATGAGTTCCAATAGTCTCTTATAGGAGTTTATTGGTCCCCTATATATGGTCTCATGTCATCTGCAAATAGGGATAGTTTAACTTCCTCTTTCCCATTTGTATCCCTTTAATTTCTTTTTCTTGCCTGATGGCCCTGGCTAACAGTTCTAGGACTATATTGAATAGCAATGGTGAGAGTGGTCATCCCTGTCTGGTGCCAGTTTTCAATGGAAATGCCTCCAACTTTTCCCCATTCAATTTGATGCTGGCCATTGATTTATCATAGACTGCCTTAATTGTGTTGAGGAATGTTCCTTCTAACCCCAATTTGCTTAGGGTTTTCAACATGAAAGTGTGTTGTATTTTGCCAAATGCTTTCTCTGCATCTATTGAGATAATCATATGATTTTTGTTTCTCAATTTATTAATGTGTTCCTTTTACAATTAATTCTATCTTTATGGTGAATTAGGAACTTAAAATGTTCACTTTAACTAGTTGGTGACATTGATACATGGCAACTTAATGTGATTTAGGATCCCATGCTTGTCGAAACCTAATTTCAAGAAAGCTATAATTTGGACAGGTTATTTAGTTGTTAATTCCAATAATATTTAATTTATCATGGAGAATTTATTCATTAAATGTTGTCCGTTGAAATTATTTTAAATATTATAATGACTTAATTTTTAATTTAAAAAAGCAATCTAGTTATTTTTTTAAAAAAAGAAGCATCCAGTATAGTAGTATTTTATATGATATGACTTCTACGTGACATTTTCATAGATTGCTCTTAATGACTATTAACTATTTATTTCATAATGCATTTATTATTTATATTATTTTTTTAAAAAGCATGTTTTCCGGGCTGGCATCATGGCACAATAGGATAATCCTCCTCCTGTGGTGCTGGCATCACATATGTGTACCAATCTTAGTGTGGCTTCTCCTCTTCCAATCCAGCTCCCAGAAATGGCCTGAGGAAGCAGTCAAAGATGGCTCAAGTCTTTGGGACCCTGCACCCACATGTGAGACTGGGAAGAATCACCTGGCTACTGTCTTCGGATCAGCACAACTCCGGCCATTGCAGCCATTTGGGGAGTGAACCAATGGACGGAAGACCTTTCTCTCTGTCTCTCCTTTTCACTTTGTGTAATTCTGCTTCTCAAATAAATAAATAAAGTCTTCAAAAAAATAAAAAACATGTTTTCTTTTTTTTATAACGCTTTTATTTAAAAAATATAAATTTCCAAAATTCAGCTTATAGATTACAATGGCTTCCCCCCCCCATAACTTCCGTCCCACCTGCAACCCTCCCCTTTCCCACTCCCTCTCCCCTTGCTTCACATCAAGATTCATTTTCAATTCTCTTTATATACAGAAGATCAGTTTACTATATATTAAGTAAAGATTTCAACAGTTTGCCCTCACATAGCAACACAAAGTGTAAAATACTGTTGGAGTATTAGTTATAGTATTAATTCACAATGTATAGTACATTAAGGACAGAGATTCTACATGATATATTTTTTTAAATTGATTAATTTTCTATGCAATTTCCAATTTAACACCAAGATTTTATTTTCATTTTTAATTATCTATTTACAGAAGATTGATTCAGTATACACCAAGTAAAGATTTCATCAGTTTGCACCCACACAGAAAAACAAAGTGTAAAATACTGTTTCAGTGCTAGTTATAGCATTACTTCACATTGGACAACACATTAAGGACAGATCCCACATGAGACGTAAGTACACAGTGACTCCTGAAGTTGATTTAACAATTTGACACTCTTGTTTATGGCGTCAGTAATCTCCCTAGGCTCTAGTCATGAGTTGCCGAGGCTATGGAAGCCTTTAGGGTTCACCGACTTCAATCTTATTCCGACAGGGTCATAGTCAAAGTGGAGGTTCTCTCCTCTCTTCAGAGAAAGGTACCTCCTTCTTTGATGGCCCCATTCGTTCCACTGGGATCTCACTCGCAGAGATCTTTCATTTAGGTCTTCTTTTTTTTCCAGAGTGTCTTGGCTTTCCATGCCTAGAATATTCTCATGGGCTCTTGAGCCAGATCTGAATGTTTAAGGGCTGATTCTGAGGCCAGAGTGCTGTTTAGGACATGTGCCATTCTATGAGTCTGCTGTGTATCTCGCTTCCCATGTTGGATCATTCTCTCCCTTTTTGATTCTATCAGTTAGTATTAGCACACACTAAAAAACATGTTTTCTAAAACTAAGTGATGAGGTTCTTTAATACTACTGAATGATGATGAAATACTCTAGTGGTGTAAGTGCTTTGCAAATGAGTACACCCATCCCAGATTCTTTCACACTTAAACACATACTAAATAATCAGAAAAACTACAATTGTTCTTAAAAATGATACTGAAATGAAGTAAGTATTTTTTTTAAAATTTTGATCTATTTATTTAATTTAAAAAAAGGAAGGGGAAAGAGATCATCACCAAAAAAATAGTAGTTACCCCCACCCCATCCCCAAAGCTCTAGCCAGTCCCATGAGCATCACCCCACCCCACTCAATGCCGGACTCTCAGAAAGTGGCTCGCCTGGCCCCTGACATTGCCTTTGAAGGCACAGGGCCAAGGGTGCCAGTTTTGGCTCTCAGCAGCTTAGTCAAACCAGACAAACTGGTGGGCTAAAGTCCCCAAATTCTTTCCAGGTTTTCTGCCCATTGGCTGAGCACATGCAAACTGCCATCAGCTTGTAAGACTGGAGGGAGGGGCTTAAGAGCAGGAGAGTGGTGGAGGAGAGAAAGTCTAGGTCACCCAAGCCAATTTCTGAGCTAGCGGCTCTGGATCCAGACTCAAAGAGAGGTCATGGTGGATGGCACCAAGTTTCTTGGAAAAGAAAACCATCCCTTGAGGATGAGGAGCTAAGATGTGCCATGCAAAAGAGTTCTTCTCGCGGAGGCACAGGAGAAAGGGCAGCATGTGCTCCCAGTGGAGGGCGTGGCAAGGAGGCTCTTTAAGTACCATGACATAAGACAAGAGGCAGAGAGAATCCTGAGGTATGGGCCAGATGTGAGACTGCTACACACACAGGTCAAACTAAGAAGCCTTCAGGAACCCTCAAAGCCAAATCCTGGCTGCACACAGTGGCTCTACAAAGTGCTACAGGAGATTCAGCTTGTGAACCAGGTTGAGGTCAAGGTCACGCTGCCTAGCTCTGGGTGCTGGGGAGGCTATTACATTTTATTTTCAGAGGGATGAGGTGGGAAGAGTGGCCATGATCTAGTAAAAAAAGACCTGAAAGAAGCAGAAAATATTTAGGGAACATTTTAATATATATTTTCATATATATATTTAAAATTAAGAAAAATAAAACTAATTGAAGCCATGCCCTGTGCAAAAAAAAAAAAAAAAAAAAAGGAAAAGGGAAAGAAAAAGAAAAGTATTTAAAGTGAAACCTCTGTCTGTTGCTCTGGTCTCAACGTAAGAGTCACAGTCAGCTTGTTATTTTTATTTTGGAAGCAAAGATGTAAAAGTTTCTTTCAATCACTCAGAAGGCAAATGTAGCCACTTATAAAAACAGAATGTCAGGAACAGACTAGGAAGGGAAAGGGCAGAGTGGGAAGGGAGCTTGAAAATAAAGTTAAAAAATTCTAGGAGGGGCTGTGAAAAGGACATGGTGGACCAAAGTCTGTTAGTCAAGTAATGATTCAACTTTTAAATTACTCTCTTGTTCTTTTTAGTTGGGTGTTTTGTTTGTTCAAGTCTAAGATTGTTAACCCTCTGTTAAGAAGAGCCAACAGGAAATACAGGATCCCTTCCTTCCCCTGGCCTGCCTCCACCGAAGCCACCGCCCTGCGGGGCTGGATGCTGGGAGAGCCCTGGGCGTGTGTGGCCTCAGGAGGACAGGGCAGCCTCCTTCTGTGGTTGCTGGGCTTGTGAATGCTGCAGGATCTTTTGGCTTTCCACATCTCTAACATGCTTTTCAACTATTTTGCGTACATGGCTCAGTGCACTCCCCTCTTTGCCTTTACAGTTTTCCGCTTGATATGGGGGTGTAATAACAACTTCTTCCATGACTACAATGTTTTTTTTCTTGCCATTTACAGTCTTTAATGGTCTTGTGGATGGTCTGGAAGAGCTGCTGGCTCTCTGGGGAGACACCAGCACTGATTTCAGAGGCCTGCCTCAGCTTCTCTTCCTTCTGCGTCCGTGCTTTGCTGGCAAGCTCACTGACATTGAGTGAAGCTAGGGGAGGAGGGGTTTCTGTGCGGTCGTTCATAATTTCCACTTCTGAAACAAAATGTGAGTTTATGAGCAAGATGTCTGTGTGGTTGGGCTTTCCACTGGAAGAGGAACATTGTAAAGCCAGCATTTTGGACTGGTAGTCGAAGGCTACCACCTCGCCCTGCAGCGGCTGCTCCTGGCACTTCCAGTATGACACCTGGCTCCCAACACTGAAGTACTCGCCCCGAGAAGCTGCCATCTTGGGAGAGCAGCCACAGCCGGCCTGAAGTAAGGATTCCAAACATTAAGGAAATGTATTTGCCTTGTTGAATCATAGAAACTTTGTATTTGTTTACAATCTATAAAAAAAACCTGCTTATCTAAATCATTTTTAGATGTCAATTAATAGAAAAAGAGGGGACTGCAATACTCAGGTAAGTTTAATTGGAGAGAAAGAATACCCTTGGGCCTGGGATGCGTCAGTTCCTCACATATCCTGGGGAAGAACAGTCAGAACCATGCACAAGGATGATTCAAATCCTGGCATCAGGAGAGACAATTCACAATTCCATCTCCATGCATCCTTTACAATCTATTTCCCAGTCACAGGCACAGAGCATCAGGGCAGGGTGCTTTCCAGACTTCCTGGGCTCAAGAGGGATAAAGCAATAAAACGACCAGAGGTCTGACTTTCCCTGACAACAGAGACACAAAGGCGAGTTCTTGGCACTGTGACTCACTTGGAAATGTCTCCATTTGGATTCTAGCTGTGTCTTTGAATCACTAGACTGTCACACACATTATATAGGCTAAGGACACAGCTAACCTGGGAATTGGCTGTGCCCTACACAGAGACCAGTTCTCCCTGCAGAGGGCTGACCCTGCAGACAGTATCTACCCCATGTTCTCCCCATTTCAGCTGACACTCTGGTCTCTGACTCAATGCTGGAAATATCTTGACATGTCATCATCTCTGATTTTTCTCTACCTACAGCTGTACCACTTATACACTTCAGTGGATCTGAAGGTCAGCAGCTGCCAAACTTCTCTGAAGATAAATGTCTACAAAGATTGCCTACAGAAAGAGGCACAACTCAGTGCTTATGTTCAAGCCAGAAAATACAGTGTCATCATTTTGGCAAATTGAAGATCGTGTGTTTGTGTTAGGTATCATTGTGACTGCATGTGAGTGTATTTTTGTGCCTGTGTGTTCTGTCCCTATTGGTAATTCTGAAAAATGCATGGGAGGAAGGCAGACCAATGAAAGCAGAGGTCCTCACCCTTGTTGTGCCTTCCATGGAATTTTCCATTTGCTCTCCAGCCTTGTAGAAGCAGAGGGCAGGTATCAAGATTTTTGTGCCCACCCTATGAGCACATCCCTTTGATCCAACTCTTGGGGTCTTGGCATGGGTGAGACTGTTGGGACCCAGAACCACTTCTGCCAGTGTCCAGATCTGTCTAGAGAGATGCCTATCTATTCTGATATATGCACAACCTCATTAAATGTGGTTGCCTTTCTCAGCATTGTTTCATCTAATGCCTGACAATCTAGAACCTCTATTTCACTTTGTTACCCTTTGGAATGAGCTTCTTTCACTGCAGATTAAGTTATTCAATATTCAGCTGATGGCAAGAGCTAGAAGTAACCCTGGGATGAACAAATGTATTCTTCATAATAAAAAGTGTATCACTAAGGTAAAATAATTAAAGAAAAATTTAATTCACCACTCCTATTATTAAAATAAATGAAATAATACATTGGAAGACCCCATAGCATAATCATTTTTTGACAGGCAAATTTAAGACAGAGAGAAAGGTTTTCCTTTTTCTGTTGGTTCACCCTGCCCCCCGGCCCCCAAGTGGCCGCTATGGGCAGCGTGTTGCAGCCTGCTCACTGTGCAGATCCAAATCCAGGAGCCAAGTGCTTCCTCCTGGTCTCCCATGTTGTTGCAGGGACCAAGGACATGGTCCAGCCTCCACTGCACTCCCGGGCCACAGCAGAGAACTGGACTGGGAGAGGAGCAACCGGGACAGAATCCAGCACACAACCGGGACTAGAACCTGGGGTGCTGGTGCCGCAGGCAGAGGATTAGCCTAGTGAGCTGCGGCACTGGCCCATGGCATAATTTTGGTACCACATTTATTTAGTGTCCAACAAGTAACTGCTCCTTGTGAACAGAACACCAATTTTGGTTCAGGTGTGTATGGAAAAGCAATATTTGTTTAGAACACAGAAAAAAATTTTAATTGATATGTAATGATACTACGTGCAGCATAATATGACAAAATAGGAAGTTATCTTTATGCTAGAAAGGAAACACTGTCATGTTCAAACTGTAAAAATTTTCATATGATGGAGCAAAAGTGCTATGGCACTTTATTATTTAATTCAACACTGAAAACTAAGAATCAATTTACTCCAACTGAAAAAATGATTGGATAAATATATTTCTTCCCCTCATAGTGAACAAGTAACAATTTACTTGACATTCAAATTATAGATGAAATGTTGGAAAATAGAAAAGTCCAGATTTCCAAGGAAAGGAGAGCAAAGAAATTCATAGATAGAAAACAGAACATCTGTTTTCTTCTTCACAATAACATAAACACATTTTAAATTGCAAAAATTCATATTTTTACCTAAGAAATATGGCAATCTATGGTGAAGCTTCCATGCAAATGATTAAAAAATCTTGGTGTTAAATTGGAAATTGCATAGATAATTAATCAATTCTTTAAAAAAAAATCATGTAGGATCTCTGTCTTTAAGTGCTGTACATTTTGAATTAATACTATAACTAGTACTCCAACAGTATTTTCAGTTTGTGTCTCTATGTGAGGGCAAACTGTTGAAATCTTTACGTAATATGTACTAAACTGATCTTCTGTGTATAAAGAGAATTGAAAATGAATCTTGATGTGAACAGAAGGGGAGAGGGAGCGGGAGAGGGGAGGGTAGCGGGAGGGAGGGAAGTTGTGTGTGGGGAGCCATTGTAATCCATAAGCTGTACTCCGGAAATTTATATTTTTTAAATAAAAGCTTTATATAAAAAAAATGTGAAGACATAGATAAATTCAGTACCCAGGAAATCAATAAATGAAGACAAAGTGAACATTGTGAATTTTCTGACTGCCAGAGGCCCTGAATTGGATGCATTTGTTTCACTGAAAATCTAAATTTTGGGCCGGCACTGTGGCATAGTGGGTAAAGCCAATGCCTGCAGTGCAGGCATCCCAAAAGATTGCTAGTTCTAGTCCCAGCTGCTCCACTTCGATCCAGCTCTCTGCTATGGCCTGGCAAAGCAGTAGAAGAAGGCTCAAGTCCTTGGGACCCTGAACCCACATGGGAGATCTGGAAGAAACTCCTGACTGCTGGCCTCTGATAGGTGCAGCTCTGCGTGTTGTGGCTAATAGAGGAGTGGACCAGTGGATGGAAGACCCCCCCTCTATTTCTCTCTCTCTCTCTATTTCTGTCCTTCATTCGCTATGTAACTCTTTCAAATTAGTAAATAGATCTTAAGAAAAAGAAAATCTAACTTAAGAATCCTGATTTGACAGAGTTGTCATATTTGAGTAGAGAATCTTCAAAGGGCCTACAAAAAAGAACATAATTACCTAGTTTTAGAAAACATTTATTTTTTAAAAAAATATAAAATAAATACATGAATTATGAAATGGATATTTAAGAAATATTCAGTAAAAAGCAAGCCATTAAGAAATGTCATGAAGAAGTTATATGACATAAAATACTACTATACTGACTATACTTTTATAAGTTATATTAGCCTAAAATTTTAACACTCAACATATTTATATCTAAGTAGTTCATATATTTGGATAGTAGAGAGTTTCGTTTCTTCAGTATCTTCATTACTTTCAAAAACTTTTCACTTGCAAGTCAATTATTTTGGGGATGTGTTTTAATTGCTTTCAGTTTTTGATACTTGTCTAAAACATGAATAAATAAAAACTAAAAGTTTTTACTAAAATAAACATATATATTCACTGTGTTTTTCTCAGAGTCATTGGAAGTATCCTGTGCTGAAGGTGCATACCAAACATATATTTTTACAAGAATGCTCAGAACAATCTGTTCATAACATGAAAGTTTGCAGACAACCCAAATCATCATCTTTGAATGATCGAATATGTTGAATGTGGAAAAGCCATAAGATTGAATCTTATACAGCTATAAAAATAATGAAGGGTACCTGCTATAACTGGGTGAATCCAAAATGTAATGCCATGTGAAAGAAGTTAGATCTAAGAGGTCTCATAGTATCTCACTCCATTGCCAGCCACTGCCCAGAGTAGGTAAAGACATAGCAACTAAAGGAGATGAATGCTTGCAGAAATCACATTCATGGAAGTTTACATGTGGCTGCTTAATGCAGAAAGGCTTGGATGACAGGGTGATGCAAAAGGCTCAATCTACAGACATGATAATTGACAAACTTTTTTTTTTTTAACTTTTATTTAGAATATAAATTTCCAAGGTACAAGTTATGGATTACAATGGCTTTCCCTCCATACTTTCCCTCTCCCCCTGCAACCCTCCCCCCTTACCCGCTCCATCCACTCTTTCATTCACATCCAGATTCATTTTCAATTCTCTTTGTATATAGGAGATCAGTTTAGCATGTGTTAAGTAAAGATTTCGTCCATTTGCCCTCATATAGCAACACAAAGTGTAAGATACTATTTGAGTACTCGTTATAACATTGAATCACATTGTACAGCACATTAAGGAAAGAGATCCTACATGATATATATTTTTTTGAAACTGATTAATTTTTATGCAATTTCCAATGTAACACTGAGTTTTTTTTTCATTTTCAATTATGTTTATATACAGAGGATCGATTCAGTATGTATTAAGTAAAGATTTCATCAGTTTGCATCCACACAGAAACACAAAGTGTAAAAATACTGTTATAGTACTAGTTACAGCATTACTTCACATTGGACAACACATTAAGGACAGATCCCACATGAGACATAAGTACACAGTGACTCCTGATGTTGATTTAACAATTAGACACTCTTGTTTATGGCATCAGGAATCTCCCTAGGCTCTAGTATTGAGTTTCAGAGGCTATGGAAGCCTTTATGGTTCGCTGACTTCGATCTTATTCTGACAGGGTCATAGTCAAAGTGGGCGTCCTCTCCTCCCTTCAGAGAAAGGCACCTCCATCTTTGGTGGCCCCATTCGTTCCACTGGGATCTCACTCGCAGAGATCTTTCATTTAGGTCTTCTTTTTTTTCAGAGTGTCTTAGCTTTCCATGCCTAAAATACTCTCATGGGCTCTTGAGCCAGATCCGAATGCCTTAAAGGCTGATTCTGAGGCCAGAGTGTTATTTAGGACATCTGTCATTCTATGAGTCTGCTGTGACTCTGCTTTCCATGTTGGATCATTCTCTCCCTTTTTGGTTCTATCCATTTGTATTGGCAGACACTAGTCTTGTTTGTGTGTTCCCCTTGACTCTTAGACCTATCAGTGTGATCAATTGTGAACTAAAATTTATCACTTGGACCATTGAGATGGCATTGGTGCATGCTACCACCTTGATGGGGTTGTATTGGGATCCCCTGGCATGTTTCTAACTCCATCATTTTGTGCAAGTCGAATTAAGCTTGTCTCAACTTGTACATATCCTCCCTTTCTTTTTCCCTCTCTCCTAGTTAACCGGAATCACTTTTCAGTTAAAATTTAAACACCTAAGGATAATTGTGTATTAGTTGCAGAGTTCACCACTAGTACTAGAACAAAAACAAACAACAAAGAGAGATACTAAGATGGGTAAAGATTTACATTGTACATCAACAGTCAAGACAAGAGCTGATCAAGTCTTATTTTCTCATAGTGTTCATTGCATTTCAACAGGTTTCCCCTTTGGTGCTCAGTTAGTCGTTGCCAATCAGGGAAAGCAAATGATATTTGTCTTTTTGGGACTGGCTTAATTCACTCAGCATGATGTTTTCCAGATTCCTCCATTTTGTTGCAAGTGACCGGATTTCATTGTTTTTGACTGCTGTATAGTATTCTGTAGAGTTCATGTCCCATAATTTCCTAATCCAATCTACTGTTGATGGGCATTTGGATTGGTTCCAGGTCTTAGCTATTGTGAATTGGGCTGCAATAAACATTAGTGTGCAGACGGCTTTTTGTTTGCCAATTTAATTTTCTTTGGGTACATTCCAAGGAGTGGGATGGCTGGGTTGTATGCTAGGGTTATATTCAGGCTTCTGAGGAATCTCCAGACTGACATCCGTAGTGGTTTAACCAGTTTGCATTCCCACCAACAGTGGGCTAGTGTCCCTTTTTCCCCACATCCTCTCCAGCATGTATTGTTGGTGGATTTCTGAATATGAGCCATTCTCACCGGGGTGAGGTGAAACCTCATTGTGGTTTTGATTTGCATTTCCCTGATTGCTAGTGATCCTGAACATTTTCTCATGTGTCTGTTGGCCATTTGGATTTCCTCTTTGGAAAAATGTCTATTGAGGTCCTTAGCCCATCTCTAAGTGGGTTGTTTGTTTTAATGTTGTGTCTTTTCTTGATTTCGTGGTAGATTCTGGTTATCAGCCCTTTATCTGTTGCATAGTTTGCACATATTTTTCCCATTCTGTCGGTTGCCTATTCACTTTCTTGACTGTTTCTTTTGCAATACAGAAGCTTCTCAATTTGATGTGATCCCAATAGTTAATTTTGGGTTTGAGTGCCTGTGCTTCTGGGGTATTTTCTAAGAAGTCTTTGCCAGTACCTATGTCTTGCAGGGTTTCTCCTATGCTCTCTAATAATTTGATGGTGTCCGGTTGTAGGTTTAAGTTTTTAATCCATGTTGAATGAATTTTTGTGTAAGGTGTAAGATAGGGGTCTTGCTTCATGATTCTGCATGTGGAAATTCAGTTTTCCCAGCACCATTTATTAAATAGACTGTCTTTACTCCAGGGGTTAGTTTTGGATCCTTGATCAAATATAAGTTGGCTGTAGATGTTTGGATTGATTTCAGGAGTTTCTATTCTGTTGCATTGGTCTATCCATCTGTTTCTGTACAGTACCATGATCTTCTGATAACAACTGCCCTGTGGTATGTCCTGAAATCTGGTATTGTGATGCCTCCGACTTTGTTTTTGTTGTACAAGATTGCTTTAGCTATTCGAGACCTCTTATTCCTCCATATGAATTTCAGCATCTTTTTTTCCAGATCTGAGAAGAATGCCTTTGGTATCTTGATTGGTATTGCATTGAAGGATTAAATTGCTTTTGGGAGAATGGACATTTTGATGATATTGATTCTTCCAATCCATGAGCATGAAAGATTTTTCTTTTTTTTTTTTGAAATAACGCTTTTATTTAATGAATATAAGTTTCCAAAATACAGCTTATAGGTTACAATGGCTTCCCCCCTCATAACTTCCCTCCCACCCGCAACCCTCCCCTTTCCCACTCCCTCTCAAGATTCATTTTCAATTCTCTTTATATACAGAAGATCAGTTTAGTATATATTAAGTAAAAATTTCAACAGTTTGCCCTCACATAGAAACACAAAGTGAAAAATACTGTTGGAGTGCTAGTTATAGTATTAATTCACAATGTATAGCACATTAAGGACAGATTTTTCCATTTTTTGGTATCCTCTTCTATTCCTTTCTTTAAGGTTTTGTAATTTTCATCGTAGAGATCTTTAGCGTCCTTGGTTAAGTTTATTCCAAGGTATTTGATTGTTTTTGTAGCTACTGTGAATGGGATTGATCTTAGAAGTTCTTCCTCAGCCATGACATTTCTTGTGTATACAAAGGCTGTTGATTTTTGTGCATTGATTTTATATCCTGCTACTTTGCCAAACTCTTCTATGAGTTCCAATAGTCTCTTAGTAGGGTTCTTTGGATCCCCTAAATAAAGAATCATATCTGTTATCCAATGTGAAGTAATGCTATAACTAGTATTGAAACAGTATTTTTACACTTTGTGTTTCTGTGTGGGTGCAAACTGATGAAATCTTTACATAGTATATACTGAATCGATCTTCTGTATATAAAGATAACTGCAAATGATTAAAAAATCTTGGTGTTAAATTGGAAATCGCATAGATAATAATTAATCAATCCTTTAAAAAATCATGTAGGATCTCTGTCCTTAATGTGCTGTACATTGTGAATTAATACTATAACTAGTACTCCAATAGTATTTTCAGTTTGTGTCTCTATGTGAGGGCAAACTTAAAATCTTTACGTAATATGTACTAAACTGATCTTCTGTGTAAAGAGAATTGCAAATGAATCTTGATGTGAATGCAAGGGGAGAGGGAGCGGGAAAGGGGAGGGTAGCAGGTGTGAGGGAAGTTGTGTGTGGGGGGAGCCATTGTAATCCATAAGCTGTACTTTGGAAATTTATATTCTTTAAATAAAAGATATATATATATATATATATATAATCATATCATATGCAAAGAGGGATAGTTTGAGTTCTTCCTTCCCAATTTGTATCCCTTTAATTTCTTTTTCTTGCCTAATAGCTCTGGCTAAGACTTCCAGCACTATATTGAATAGCAGTGGTGAGAGTGGGCATCCCTGTCTGGTACCAGACCTCAATGGGAATGCTTCCAGCTTTTCCCCATTCAATAGGATACTGGCCGTGGATTTTTCATAAATTGCTTTGATTATATTGAGGAATGTGACTTTTATACCCAGTTTGCTTAGGGTTTTCATCATGAAAGGGTGTTGTATTTTAGCAAATGCTTTCTCTGCATCTATTGAGATAATCATATGGTTTTTCTTCTGCCGTCTGTTAATGTGGTGTATCACATTGATTGTTTTGTGAACATTGAACCATCCCTGCATACCAGAGACAAACCCCACTTGGTCTGGGTGGATGATATTTCTGATGTGTTGTTGCATTCTATTGGCCAGAATTTTATTGAGGATTTTTGCATCTATGTTCATCAGGGATTTTGGTCTGTAATTCCCTTTCAATACTGCATCTTTTTCTGGTTTAGGAATTAAGGTGATGCTGGCTTCTTAGAAGGAATTTGGGAGGATTCCCTCTTTTTCGATTGTTCTGAATAGTTTGAGAAGATTGGAGTTAGTTCTTCTTTAAATGTCTGGTAGAATTCAGCAGTGAATCCATCTGGTCCTGGGCTTTTCTTTGTTGGGAGGGCCTTTATTACTGTTTCAATATCAACTGACAAACTTTTGAACATACTTTATAGAAAGTTAATGTAGAATTTGAATGTGAAAGTACTGTAATACTACATCCTTGTCAAATACTTCAGTGGTTCTTATTTGGTATGTGAATTTCACCTTAATAATAGCATCATTGTCTCCTGGAATAAGAACTCGAAGCAAAGGCCAAAATGATAGCAGTCAAATGGTAGATGAGAGTTATAGAATCACTCCGATGCAATCATGAAAACCACCTCCATATGTGATAAAAATAAAAACACTATTTCCAAATACCTAGGCAGTAATCAGTTACTAAGATGTTTGTGAACAATACAGTGTTCGAAGAGAAGAATGCTCATGGACTAGTTGACTCTTGTATTCGGAAAGAAATTCCACCTCCATTATAACCACAAAATGACAAATTCTCCATGACATTTAGAGAAACAACATAAAGTGGGTAAAACTGAGACATGTTTTCAAATATGAACATAAACAACTTAATACTTTATCCCTTTTAGTATATTTTGTTCTACTTAATGCTATTGGTTGAACTCTTCAATTAACACAAAATTATTCTTAGGTGCTTACATTTAACTGAAAAGTGATCCCTGTTAAATATAAGAGTGGGAATAAGAGAGGCAGGAGATGTACAATTGGGACATGCTCAATCGGACTTGCTCCAAATGGTAGAGTTAGAAATGTGCCAGGGGCTTCCAATACAATCCCATCAAGGTGGCATGTACCAAGGCCATCTCACTAGTCCAAGTAATCAGTTTCAGTTCACAATGGATAAATGGAAAGGATTAGAAGTCAAAGGGATCCCACAAACAAGACTAGTGTCTGCTAATACTAACTGATAGAATTTAAAAGGAGAGAATGATCCAATATGGGAAGTGGGATACACAGAAGACTCATAGAATGTCAGATTTCCTAAACAGCACACAGAACTCTGGCCTCAGAATGAGCCCTTACGGCATTTGGTTCTGGCTGAAGAGCTCATGAGAGTATTTTAGGCATGGAAAGCCAAGACATTCTGGAAACAAAACAAAACAAAACAAAACAAAACAAAACAAAACAAAACAAAACCTAAATGAAAGATCTGTGCGAGTGGGATCCCAGTGGAAAGAATGGGCCATCAAAGAAGGAGCTACCTTTCTCTGAAGGGAGGAGAGAACTTCCATTTTGACTATGACCTTGTCTAAATAAGAACAGAGTTGGCAAACTCAAAAGGCTTCCATAGCCTTGGCGCGTATGACAAGTGCCTAGGGTGAATACTGTTGCCATAAATAAGAGTGTCAACTGTTAAGTCAACAAGAGGAGTCACTGTGCACTGACTCCACATGTAGGATATCTGTCCTTAATGTGTTGTACAAAGTGAATAAATGTTATAACTAGTACTCAAATAGTATTTTATACTTTGTAATTCTGTGTGGGTGCAAACTGTTGAAAGCTTTAGTTAATATATTCTAAACTGATCTTCTGTATATAAAGATAATTGAAAATGAATCTTCATGTGAATGGAATATGAGAGGGTGCTGGAGATGGGAGGGTTGCGGGTGGGAGGGAACTTATGGGGGGGGAAAAGCCACTGTAATCCATAAGCTGTACTTTGGAAATTTCTATTAATTAAATAAAAGTTAAAAGAACAAATAAGAACATATATGGTATCTAAAGTAATAAACAAAGATGAAATTAATCACTGTGCATATTGTCAGGGATAGCCCTATCATATGAAATGTAATTGCTATTTAAAAGTTGATGCTCAGCACTGTTCAGTTGTAAACAGTGATTCCTTTTATTTTATCTGAAATATTTCTAGGCAACTTTGCGTTTTTGAGAAGCAGAGAGAGAAGCAGAGAGAAAGAGAGAGGTGGTTGAGAATCCAACGTTTCACTACTTCATGTCTCATTTTCCATAGTGGCTTATCTTGAATTGAGTCCAGAAGCCAGGAGCCAGGAAAAAAATTGACAGGGGCCCAAACTGTTCAATATCCTAGCAATCTGATATTAGGGGTTAGAATCAAATTACAAACCCAGCTACTGTCGTGTGGGATAAGATCAATTAATTGGTAGGCTACAAACACAAAAGTGTTTTTTAGTTTTGCTTATTTTACAATGTTGGTAATCTACTACCAATTTGATTTTTGTTTACAAAATTTGAAAATGTAGAGAAACTAGTGAGAAAAATATTTTAGGGTCTGCTACAACTGCATTGGTTCCTTAAAGCTTTCAAAGAATTTTGATCAGGTTTTATGAGAATAACGTAGCACTTTGGGACAAAGATGCAGCCCAGGAGCCCTGCACTGGAGGCCAAGATGGAGAAGACCTCCACGGCCACCATGACCTTCCCCTTGGTGCTGTGGTAGACAGGCAGGAAGGTCACCCAGACACTGCAGAACACCAGCATGCTGAAGGTCAGGAACTTGGCTTCATTGAAGGTGTCAGGCAGATTCCTGGCTAGGAAAGCCACAGTGAAGCTGGCCAGGGCCAAGGAGCCCAGGTAGCCCAGGACACAGTAGAAGGCAGTGACTGAACCCTTGTTGCACACCAGGATGATATGGCTGTGCTCAGATTGTGTATCTAACTCAATAAATGGAGGAGAGATTCCCAACCAGATGCCACAGAGAACCAGTTGGATCAAGGAGCAGATGGGAATGATGAAGTTAGAAGCTCCTGATACCAGCAATCGCCTGATAGTTCTTCCAGGTTTTGTAACTTTGAAGGCCAGAATCACAGTGATGGTCTTGGCCAGCACGGTGGAAACAGCCACTGTGAACACAAGGCCAAATGTTATTTGCTGGAGAATGCAGGTGGCTGTGTTGGGACGGCCAATGAAGAGTAAGGAGCAGAGGAAGCACAGGAGGAGGGCAATGAGCAGGATGTAGCTGAGGGTCCTGTTATTGGCCTTGACGATGGGAGTTTCTCGGTGCTTCACAAAGATCCAGAGGACCACAGCTGTGAGGACAGAGAAACACAGAGCCATGCAGGCTAGGGCCATCCCCAGGAATTCCTCAAAGGCTAAGAAGGTCACCATCTTGGGGAAGCAGTGGTTTCTTTCTCTGTTTGGGTACTCGTGATCTGCACAGGTGATGCACTGCTCTGCATCTGTGGGGAAAAGGGAGACTCTGTGTTTGCATTTTATAATTTGCTGCTTTTTCTCTGTTAAGGAAAATGGTTACCTTTGCAATGTCATGGTGAGTCCAGCCTGCTGTGATGCATAAAAGAAACACTAAAGTATTTCTGCACACCTAACCAAGGGAGAATGCTCGTCTGCAGGTGGAGGAAACTCATTAAAACAAGCTTCTTAGTGCATGGGGCTCTGTGCTCTCATCCTATCTGTCAGAGATGTTTTTCAGTGTTTTAATTTCTAAACAATGAGGAATTTTCTGTATTTCATATGGGCTTGGATTCTTCCCAACCCTCTTCTCTATAGTCCCCAGTGTCGTCTCAGGAGAAATGTTTTGTTTACATGGATTATATTTGTCTGGGGTCATCAGGTTTAAGGATTTTCTTCCTTATCCTCAAATGGAAATGACCTATATAAATGACCTTTCATTCCTGGGACTTCCATTCATTAATCAGTACTCTAATTTCCTACATGGATTCATCTTGTCCGTGTTTCCATATAAATGTTGTGACACTGAGGTTGAATAGATGGAAGTTGTAGCTGGTTGTCTTTCTGTGGTTCTATGGAAATAAGTGGTATTTTCATCATGTAACTGAAAGACAACTAGGCACTGTTGTTAACTTGGAATCATGGCCTGTTCACCATGTTAGCTCATGTGAACACCACATTGGACACCACATTGTCTCACTTGAAACAACACACTTCTGCTGCTACAGCATGAAAGAAGTCATTCAGAACAGGTCAGTTGGAAAATATGTATCTCTTTCAATCAAATGTCAATTAAACAAACCAAAATTGGGTTAGTGTCGTGGCATGGAAGGTAAAGCCACCTGCAATGCCAGCATCCCATATGGACATTGTTTTGTGTTTCAGTTGAAGAATTTCCAATCCAGCTCCCTGCTAATCACCTAGAAAGAGCAGCAGAAAATTCCACAAGCACTTATGACCCACACACCCATGTGGGAAACCCAAAAGGAAGATCCTGGCTCCCAGCTTCTGCTGGCCCAGCCAAGACCATTGTTTCCATAAGTGAACAATTAGTTTGACCCTTTATCTCTTTCTCTCTCTGTGTGTGTGTCTTGTTCACTGATTCTCTGATTTTTAAATAAAATAAATCTTTCTTTTAAAAAAGAAAGAAAATGGTACTAGTTGGGCTACACTTGCAGTAAGAGTCTTACTCTGTTTTTATCCTTGGTACTCATGCAAGAATACAAGCTTCAGGAAATGGAGCTGTGATGTAGTGGTTAAAGCCACTGCCTGCAATGATGGCATCTGAAACAGGTGCCTGTTCATGTCTTGACTGCTGCACTTCCAAACAATCTCCATGCCAATGTGCCTAGGAAACCAGCAGAGGAAGGCCCAAATGCTTGGGCCTCTGCAAGACCTGGAAGAAGCTCCTGGTTTCTGACTTTGGCCTGGCCCAGTCTAGGCCATTGCAGCTCTCTGGAGAGTGAATCTATCTGATGGACGATCCTCACTGTCTCCTCTCTCCTTCTTTATTATGCTCTCCCCCTCTCTTCAACTCTGACTTTCAAACAAATAAATTATTTTGTAAAAAAGTAGAATATAAACATCTGTAAAAATTTAGAGGAATTTTCTCCTACAATTCTTTTCAATGTGTTCCCTTTACTTTAATAGAATCTGTAGGTATGTCTGGCACCTCTCTCAGAGATACTCCATGACTATATAGGCAAGAGCATATTGTATATTGGGTTAGCTCATGATACCTTAGTTTTCTTTCTTTTGCTAAAGTACTGCATGTTGAATATTTTCACTGAAATTTGAAGTCATTTTTCTGTTATCTTCTTCATACTGGAAACTATGTATAGAATGTTTGAAGATACTGAAATCAAAATATTTCTAGAGCTAAGATGATGTGAATTGAAACATCATTTTGGAAGAATTCAAATTATTATAAACATATTTATTATACATTGAACAGTGAAACTATTTATCAATGAGTCTTAGTACATTTTTACATTTCTCAAACACTGGCTTTGATATTTAATTTGATATTTTTGTCTCTGTATTTCAGCTTATTTTTGTCTTTTCTTTCTGTATATCCATAAAAGACAAGTGGTGTCATTCATTCTATGTACTGAGCAGTATGCACTATGTCAAAGATGTAGGACAGAAAGTAATGCAATATTCCCATCACAATTCATGTGAATTGGCTGCCTGTTTGTCAGTTGTCTATGCAAAAATTTTGAATTCAAGCCTTCTAGATAACCATACAGAGCCTTAACAAATACAAATATTATATTTCTTGTTTAGATCTCAGACTGAGAGAGTCTCATTCAGCGCTGGATGGAAAAGAAGGATACCAGATAGAATCAGTGTCAGATTTGAGCTTGAGACGATTAGCACAGCCAGAAAACAGCTTACACATAATGAGATGGCAATAGTGAGCACACAACAAGTGTATGGAAAGAATGAGTGGAGACTCTTATGTCATTGCAAATATTCTTGGTTTCCATTTTTATCAAGAAGTAGTTAAGATGGTAGCGTTTTCACAGGTAAGTTATGTTTTCTACCTGTATGATTGGAAATGTCTCTCTCTGGACAAATAACACAAATGTAGCAGCAGACAGCTCTTCCTTCCTGTGGCATTTTCCTGAATCCTGGCCCACACCTCTGGCTACACAAAGACTGAGGAGTCTGAGAGGGAAAGAGAAGTGGTGGTCATTGTTTTGCACATCATTAGGCACTGTGATATTATGTCTCTATTTGCCTCATCACCTCCAGGTCATCACTATGTCTTCCCCAGGCTGCATCTTATTGATTTTATTTAGACATCCAATTGGAGTTTCTAAGATGCTCACTCGAGGTTTGTCAACTGCCTACCAAGTATTATGAGGCCGCCTGATGGGTTTGATTTTGCTCATCACTGGATCTATGCTTCTGGGCATTTGTCTCTTTATTGAATTGCTTCCTCTGAAATCCTTTCAGTGTAGCTTTTTATGTGGTAATTCTTCTAGAATGTGTATGTCTGAGACTATTTTACATGCCTCTTTCTTTGATTGAGTACAAGATTTTACGTGCCAGAGAAATATCCAAAAAGCATGATGACTAGGTACACTTCTGATATTAACTACCAAGAAAAAGACAAGCTTCAAAGAAAAGGTGAATAAATGTCGTAATCCATTGATTGTGCATCTATCTACTTCTGGACTTCTGCACTCAGGGAGAGCATCAATTCCTGATACTTCCAATGCGTTTGTGATGTAACACACAATAGTTATAAAAATTACCCACACAATTGTCTGGGGTATTTCAACAGCACAATGAAGATAAAATTTTTGATCACAGCTGTGAGGTGGTATTCAGAAGAAAAACTAAACTGATTAGCAACCACAATGACAAAGGAAAATTGGAATTTTTTTCTACAAATGGTCAATTCATAATTTACTTGTGTTCATACTGCATCAAAACATAATAATGACTCTCACCAAATGATGAAAAATCACTATCTTTATAAATATACATGTAATACATGAAGTTTTCCAGATTATATAAATAAAAAGTTGAAATAAAATTTTAGAATTTGTATAGACATACACTTAGTAGTTTTCTGTCAAAATATTGATCTCTATCTCTATTCCTCAACATTCTTTCTAGTCACTCAACCTTGGAATGCATAAATATGCCCAGAGAAAAACAACAATATCTAATCCAAATGTGCACTTCTAATACACACTGGCTCATATATGTGTAAGGAACACCATATCTTTTGAAGCCAAGATATGAGTTGCGAATTGAATGCTCATGTAAGGTCTCACACATAATATCCTCCCATACTCTCATCAGACCCTTTGTACGTATCCAATATTCCCATGGATGCACACCTCCTTGAATGCAACAGGCCATTCTATCATGTCTTCATTGAGGATCAAGTCTTCACCATGTGCATGCTCAAGGGAAAACTCCCCGATTTTAATCAGCAAACGAAATCCAGCAGGAAAATTCACAATGTTGTGGATAACATAGTGTGGCCTACGGTGTCTCATTTCCTGGAAGGAAACATCCTCCCCAGCACTGTTGGTAAATTGAATTTTCCTCAGAAGTGGATTGAGCTGGAGGGGAGGCACAATTGGAAAGAGGGAGAACATTCAGATTAGAGGTGGAGGTGCACACAACTAAGAAATTCTTCTTTTCCCTCCTCTCTATCCTCAGGGTTTCTATTTGGTGCAGACTGAGTTTTGTCTGACTGATCAAAATATCATGGGTTTCGGGGCCGCGCCATGAACACTTGGTTAATCCTCCACCTGCAGGGTCAGCAACCAATATGGGCACCGGGTTCTAGTCCCAGTTGCTCCTCTTCACTTCCAGATCGCTGCTGTGGCCTGGTAAGACAGTGGAGGTTGGCCCAAGTGCTTGGGCTTCTCTATCCTCATGGAAGACCAGGAAGAATCACCTGGCTCCTGGCTTTGGATCTGCCCAGTGCCGGCTATAGCGGCCATTTGCAGAGTGAACCAATGGAAGGAAGAGCTTTCTCTATGTCTGTCTCTCTAACTGTCTATAACTCTACCTGTCAAATACATATAAAAAATCATGGGTTCAAATGTGGGGAGTTCTGCCTCTCCCCTTTTAAAATGATGGGGAGCATCTTATTCTAAACAGAGAAATCTCAGGATGTGTCCCACAGGGTGGCTTACCATGAAAGATTGGTTATTGGATTAGGAAAGCTCATCTTAGTTCTTCCACATGAGAATAGCATGACTTTATATGTGAAATATCTTGATTGTTGTAATGGTTCTACTGGTGAGTGCACTTGTGTGCGCTTTTAAAATTTTGAGCCCACCTCCCCACCAAAATGTGAAATTCTCTCTTTGGGCAAAAAATAGATTCACATGGATACCATTATGCATACTGAAATATACCGGTTCCTTAAAGAAAATGTATAAGTGTTTTGGTGATGGGTACTATTAATATAGAATAGAGGAAAAAAATCACAATCTATAAAAATGAAACTGACATCTCAGGATTTGATTTGTGTTTTTCGCCCTTGTGTAAATTCCTTGGGGCAGTTGTATTTCTACTTTTCATTTGAGGAACATTATGATTACTGAGACCTTAACTCTGTGATTTAAAGTAAATTGAAATTACGTTATTGCAAAAATTAAAAGGAAAAAAGGAACAGAAAAGGGGGGATTGAGAAGGGAAAGGAGAAAGGATGGTTATCTTCTTAAAATTGTATCAATGAAATACATGAAGTCTGTTCTTTTATATCAGTAAATTTTGTTTTAATTTAACAACATTTGGGCTGATCTTGTGGTGCAGCAGGCAACCACTTTCCACAGTTCTCAGCATCCCAGTGAGTGCCGATGGAAACGCCAACTGCTCTACTCCTGATTCAGCTTTCTGCTAATGTGCCTGGGAAAGCAGCACTTGAGGTTCCAAGTGCTTGAGCCCCTGCACTCATGTAGGAGAGCAATTGATGCTCCTGCATCCTGGCTTGACCTGGTCTAATCCTGGTACTTGCAGCCATTGTGGAGTGAATCAGTAGATGCTAGATCTGTCTCCTCTTTTCTCTATCTCTCTCTTTATCAAAGTAATTCTGATTTTGAAATATTTTTTTAAAGGTTTAAGAAAACTGAAAACAATATCAGTTGAATTAAATTAAATGAATTAGAAACCCAAGCATACTTTTTTTAATAAACATTTTCCCAAATCTGCTTGTACATCTCTGGCTGCCACTGGTAGTGTGTATGCTGTGTATGTGTAGTTTATTTGTAAAACATTTTTCACCTCTGTAGAGTTTATTGTTCCATGGCTTTTATTTCTCTCTTTGCACTTTGACTATTTTTTTGTTGAGAATACAGCTACCTTTTGATATTATAGGGAATATTTTATAACGAAAAAGATTTTTAGCCACTGTGGGATACACGATAGTCCATATTTCCTAGCTTTGGAATCCTTCCAAAGAAAAGAGTAGTTTTAATCATTACCTCCTTCCCAGTTTTGTAATGAACTATATTAAGGTATTTTATAGCATTTCATCCTACCGTGAGTAACATTATTCTTCTATGATCTGTCGTTGTTGAGTCTGAATTGAAAATGTTACATGGAGCTAAACTGATTCACTAGAAAAAGACAGTTCTTCAACAAGTAGTGTTGGAAAATTTGGATTTCCACATTTGGAGATATGAAATCAGTCTGCTACCTTACACCCTATACAATTATTAACTCATAATTTATCAAGGATCTAAGCTTTAAACCAAAACCATCAAATTACAAGAGGAAAACGGGGAAACACTGCAAGATATTTACTAGGCAACAATTTCTTGGATAAGATCCAAGAAATAAAGGCAATAAAGGCAACAATATACATTAAGCTAAGTAACTTCTGCTCAGCAAAAGACACATTTATCCAGTTGAAGTCACTACTTACAGAATGGGGGAAAATTTGCAAAACATGGATCCAATAAAGTATTAATCTCCAGATTATATAAGGGGCTCAAAAAACTTAACAACAACATAACCAACAATCTAGTTAAGGGTGAACCAAAGATATGAACAGGCATTTTTCAAAGGATGAAATACCAATGGCCAAGAGAAACATGAAGAGATGCTCAGGACCAGTAATCATCAGGGAAGTGCCAATAAAAACTAAAGTGAGATTTCACTTGCCGCACTTTGAATGAGTAGTTTCCAAAATTTGAAAAATAAATTCTGCTGAGGGTCTGGAAAAAAAATACCCAAATAAATTTGATGGGAATGATTGTAAGCTGGTACAACCATAATGGAAGACCGTAGAGGAATTTTTAGGAAACCAATACTAGTTCTACCACATGGCCCAGTAGTCTCACACCTGAGAATGTATTCAAAGGAAATGACATCAACACATGAAAGAGTCACCTGTGCCCGGTGCTGTGGGTCAACATGCTAATCCTCCACCTTGCGGCGCTGGCACACCGGGTTCTAGTCATGGTCAGGGTGCCGGATTCTATCCCAGTTGCCCCTCTTCCAGGCCAGCTCTCTCCTGTGGCCAGGGAGTGCAGTGGAGGATGGCCCAAGTGCTTGGGCCCTGCACCCCATGGGAGACCAGGAGAAGCACCTGGTTCCTGCATTCGGATCACCACGGTGCACCAGCTGCAGGGCGCCGGCCGTGGCGGCCATTGGAGGTTGAACCACCCACAAAGGAAGACCTTTCTCTCTGTCTCTCTCTCTCTCACCCGTCCACTCTGCCTGTCAAAAAATAAAAATAAAAAAGAGTCACCTGCACTCAGAATTCTATAGAAGCTCAATGTGCAATATCTAAAACGTGGAACCATCTAGATGTCCATCAGCTGATGACTGGGTGAAGGAACTGTGATATATATTTGATTATTACTCAGCCATGATTAAGAATGAAATCTTGACATATAAAATTGTAGGTCATTACAGTAAATTATGTAAGCCTGAACTACAAAAATATCATGTGTCTGTTATTTGTCTTAGTTAATATATACAGTATAAAATTCGGTGGTGTCAGATCATTGGCTATGTAATTTTAATATTGCTTCACTGGATCATATCTGTTAATGACAGTGAACTCCTCTTTCACATGTAAAAAGGAAATTGAGGGGGAGATATGGAGCTCCATTTGGGTACTAGAAATACTATGTTGTATATTTGGCTGTTGGTTATCAGTGTGATCAGATACCCAAACTACTTATCTGTAGACTTAAGTGCATTTCTAAGTATGTATACCATTTTAAAATATTTTCAACAAGTTCCATAGCAGGAAATGTTTTTTAAGTATTTGATAGCAGATAACAAATCCTCCACACACAGATACACACAGATAACAATTAAAGGTGTATCTATGCCTGGTGTGGTGTGAAAGAGCACACTAATCATCATGCCTGATCCTCCAGTCTCAACCTGATAACACAGTCATGAGGAACTGCAATAAAAATACCTGAGGATGCGACAAAAGTTCACTGCATGTCCTGTTCTGGGAGATGTTTACCTGCCATGGAAGAATCCTAGTTTGAAATGCATCCACTGGAGATCCCTTTTCTATTTGCTCTGATAGCATTTTATGGAGGGCATGGGCCACTGCATACACAGCATTGTAGATGAAATAGCTGGAGTCAGATATGGTCAGCATGTCAATGTGTCCTGGAAAAAACTCAAAGGAAGCATTTGGTGGGCAGACTCCAATTGTTCCACAAAGTGACCCAGGAGGTAAGCAGTGAAAAGCATGAAGCCATAGTTGACTGAGGAAGAAATCTTCTGGGTAGTGGGAAGGGTCCAGTGTCTTGACAAAGTGGTTGAGGCCAGGGATTTCCCCCTTGTGGTGTGAAAATGAGAAGCCTCCATGGAAAGAGTGCAGCATGTGGTCTGTCTCATGCACAACAATCTCCCACTTTGCAGCCATGATCCACACCTTCCCCAGGGTTAAATAGTATTTGCTTAGAAATTCCGTGGTATAGAGGTTCCTCACATCACCATATAGAATATGCACATTTGCAGATGAAATTTGAAGCCTTTCTAGGAAATAGATTTTAGTTTCTTCATACCTTGACTTAGTGTCTGGGAGCTTTACTGAATAGGCCAAGCAGACTCCGTTCTTTACCATCTCAGCTTGAATTTCCCGAAGGAAGTGCTCTCCTTTCAGATCATTAGATACAAAGATCGCCACCCAAATCCAGCCAAAATGTAGCAGCAAGGAGAGCATTCCACAGGCCAGAGAGCTGTCACTAGTTGCCATCTGATAGAGTGATGGAAATTTGCCTCTCTCACTTAGCATGGGATCAAAAGGGCCATATGTGATCTGAATGGAAAGAAAACCATCATGATCTGAGGCTTGTGGGTAGAGAAGCCCACGTTCTATCATCTGGGTTCAGAGAAATCCATGCTTCAGTGCTTATTGCTTTAAGGATGAGAATGTATATCCTCATTCACAGTATGCAAAAATGTGTAAGATACCTGTATATCTTCATATTCATTTGAGGGAAGAAGAGTGAATAGATTTTGGACCAGGACATTGGTCCTTCACACTTCTCACCCCATGTCGTATATGGAAAATTTCCCCCTGAAACTGGTGTTAGATGTTACCTCTGAGACAATTTTTACTGTGTTGATTTCTTGATAGTTGGAATTTCATTAATTTTCCCAGCATAACCTAAATTGCCTTGAAGAATACACTCACCTACGATCAGAATTTTGGTAAAATTTCTTTTCAAAGAGAATTTTCCTGTACTATTCCTGTCTGAGCTTGCTGGTGATGTGTGCAGATTGATACTTGTTTGAAGTGGGCCTCCTTTAAAAATCCTGGGAATGTGAATGCAGACCCTTGGGAGCAGCTTGATTGGATTATGTGATCGGGTTCCTGACACCTACTTGGGAGGTTTGAATTGAGTCCCAGGCCCCTCGGTTTTCGAAGGACAGTCAGCACCAGCACCATAGTCAGTATTTGGTGATTAAACTAGTGAACGGGTGTACACTGCCTACATATATCTTTGTTTCTATGTCCCTGAAACACACACTAAGATTTAAATCTGTGAGTTGAACATGGAAAGTGAACTGGAGGCCCTGTGAAGGCATCTGCTGAATGTGAAAGTAAGAACTGGGAATAGGGACAGTGTGAAATATCATCTAAATGTAACTCAGCCCCAAATACTCTGATGATCTTTGGTGCTGTCGTTGTCCTAAGAGGGTTCCAAATGGACAGTGCTGTCCCAGGTCTTTATATATGCATATCTAACATGCAGTCATCCTAGGATATCTCTTTGCTGAGTGTATTTTCTCTGAAAGTCAACAATCAACATTCCCAGCATGTGGGGATGGATACATGGCCCTAGATGTGGACCTGGGCTGAGGCTCTCAGTATCCACTTCTCCTTCCCTTTGTCACAATCCAAGGAATTCCCCAAAGTCTGTTTCAACTAATACTGGATTATGTCACTTGGCTTCCACAGGACCTTGCCTTAGATGTCACAGGTCTGGTGGGAGATGGAAGCATTTCTCACCAGAAGTCACAACCCATTTACCTGTGGGGTTTTGTATAGCTCCAACATCGTCCCAATTTCAGCTGAAAATGCTGACGTGGTTCCAGCAATGATGGCAACTGTCTTGCCTTGTGTCTGGCAGGTGTAGTTAGGGATGAGATGATGATTTCCAGTCAGCCAGTGCAGAGTGCTCCTCAGGGTGAACTGATCACTGGTAACAGAATTGTAGAGTTGGAAACCGAGGGTCAGGTTGGGGAGTAGTTGGGGGTCCTTATTGATCTCCTGGATGGCAAAGTGGAAGACCAGTATGTATTGGTAATTTTTCCACAGCCACCTAAAGAGAGATGCAACATCAGGGAGATGGGTGAGACCAAGAAATTGAGAGCAACACCACAGCCATGGCCTGAAGCAGCATTGGTCAGACTCAGACTTCTACTGAGTGGTGTCTCAGCTCTGGCCACTGGAGGAGGTGTGAGTGAGGTTCCAAGGGCTCTAGAAGATTGTGGAATTCCCCTTTGGACTCCTCTGAAGCAAATTCTGTAATGATCACACTCACCTTCTCGAACCCTTCAGGAAAGCCTTGCTGTGTCCCAACATGGGATTTCACTTCTACGTAGGGATGGAACTCAAGAGGCAAGCATCTCTCTTTTGAGTACCTTCTGAAATAGTTGAATACCATCTGACTTATCAGTCATTTTATCATTTGGGAGCATCTCTAATCTATTCACCAAAGGGATTTTCTTGAGCCCTGTCTGTAATTTTCCTATACCAGCATTCACAGAAGCAATTTTGTTCAAATATATTTGCCTTGAAAGACAGCATTTTTTCAGAAAGTGAAATTTCAGCATAATTGCAATGTTCACCTTAGTTTTATACACTGTTTTCCACATCACTGAATTCTATTTTATCATTTCATTTTTTTATTCTTTAACATTTTCTGCATTTTTCTACATGACTTAAGTAGAATTATCATTTGTTGGTATTAGTAATGGCTCTCAAATGTTACCTGTCCAAGAGTGTAGATGTTTTGTTCTCACACAGTGGATGCCTTTTTGCCTCTCCTTGGAAATTTTTCCTTACTTCTATATTTCAAATGTAATTTGAATGTCATAAAAATAAAATACATAATTGTCAATAGATTATGTGGGATTAAATAAATGCATGCAATTATTTGCTGTTTAGGTGCATTGAATCATGTGGTTGACTGTTGAAGTTATTAGATTGTCACTTCAAGGTGTGTTAAATTCATGCACTATGTCTATATATTTTGTAAACTACAGTGTTTGATTTTAGGGCAAGTGCATTTTTCTTAAGTTTCACACAATTTTGTATTATTCTTACAGAATTTGAAACCTTGTTTTTTAACTTAAAAATAGTCAAATTATTTTCCATTCAGTAAATGAGTGATACAAAAAGTTTTTATATCAGAAACAGTGTTTACTTGTAATACACGAAGTACACCCATCAAAAATATGCTACTGAAAACTGTCCCATACTTAGTTTAACTTATCTGAATGAAAATTAAGAGCATTAAATTTTGAAACATGTTGAAATGTTTTTTAATTGTATCATTTTGCTTAATTGCCATTAATTCTGCTGTAAGGGAATTTTTATTCACTCATAGCACTTGCTGTCAGTTGCAAGCTGATGAGTTTACTTCTTCTTTCCCCATAAAGAAGGCTGCCAGGTGTTAAGTTTAGACCCTGCACATTAAATTCAAGACTCTTGGAGGCTATCAGGAGGTGAGATCGATAGAGGAGATACAAAAGGTCCATGTCTCAGTCTGTGCAGGAGTGGAGAGAAAACATAAAATGGAAAGGGAAGGTTGTGAAAAGCAAAAGAAGGGAAGGAACTCCAGCCTTCACTGATTCATTGATTTGCATTCCTGCCACTTCTGTATATGGTTTTTTTCCCAGAATTCTTAAGTGCAATAAACTGCTCACAGATAGAAGGACAAACTCTCTCACGGTCTGAACCACAGTTGACACATATATCAATGTTGGACTTACCCGTATGTCTCCATTTTATCCATTGGCCTGGATAAAAAAGATAACCGGTTCATTTCTGATTCTGGTTCCAGGAAGTAAAGGGGGAAAAACCCACCCAGGACCAGGTCTCCATCTCTGTAGACACGTGGACTCATGGAATTATAACAGTTCCAGCGAGGAATGTCCTGTGAAGTGAATGAAGAAATCAGGAGTATCTTGAAAAAAATCACAGAAAACAACATGTCAAGTGAACCCAACATAAAGTTAAAGGCTTAAGTCTTTGCTGATATTAAGAGAAAATTGTTTTGTTTATATCTGCTGCCTCAACTCCTGCAGGGAGACTAGATTTTTATGTAGGGTACAACTGATGCTAGTATTGCTGTATGCCCTCAAGCTGTAGACACTATGTGCTAACTACTGAGTCACACAGAGACACAGCTAGAATCACAAGGAAGAAATTTCAAAAGAGTCGCAGGGCTGAGGCCTTGCCGTAATGTCCCTTTGATAAGAAGAGCTCTGGTTTTTATATATTTTCATTGCTTCATTTCTGTCCCATCCAGGAACTCATGGCATCACCGTGCCCTGAGGCTATGCACCTGCCACTCTCCATTATGAGGAAAACAGCTTTGTAAAACATGCTTTGGACTCTCATTCCTCCTTAGGGCATTGCTGGAACAGAGCTCTGTGAACTTTCCTGCACAGGGGCCAAGTGTTGTTAGGCCGGTCAACTTTTTTGAGCCATTGGGCAATTGTAGAGAGAATTAATATTGGAATAAAAAAACACAGTCAGTTTCATCATTTAACATGACCCTTCATTGAGAAGTTGAATGGTCATATTTGCCACTGATGACCGTATGTGTACCCCAAAGGTCTCTTCATGGCTCTGCCTAATATCTCTCAGCCCATAGTACTTTAACAGAGAAACAGGCTTCATGAATTGCTAATATGTCTGCATACCCAGAGGAGGGTTGTAGTTCATCCCTGCACTTACCCTTATACATGATCTTGTGTAATCCAAATGTGTTCATAGTGCATCAAAATACAATAAAGGTTCATACTTCATCTCTTCTCAACCCCCTCTGTTTCTGGTTCTTCTCATGGAACGACACCTCCTTAAATGCAGTAGGCCATTCTATTATCTCTGCATTGATGATCAAGCTTTGGTCATGTGCACCTTTGCAGAGAAACTCCAATTTTGGCCACCTACCCAAGACTTAGAGGAAAATCCAAACACTCCGGATATTATGGTTTGCCACAAGGTGTCTTGATCATGGAAGGATATATCATCCCAAGCACTGTTTGTAAATTGGATTTTCCTAGGAAGTGCTGGAGCTATAGGACAGTCATAACTGGAAAGAGAGAGAGCACTCAATGAGATGTGGGAGATGCATGTGTATTCATGAGTCCTTATTTTCCCTCAATCTTCCTATCTTTAAGGTTTCTTTTTGGTAGAAGCTGAGTTTTTGTGTTTGTAGTTTGGTAGCCACTGCGACATGAGCTCAAATGATGAAAAACATTTGTCCATGCACCCTTACAACAAATTTGTGATTGATTTAACTTGATCAATGAATGTATGAGCTAGTTGCAAGAGTGGCGATGGTTGGATGCATCTTTGTGGAAGCTAATCCTAGTTCTTCTTCTTTTTTTTTTATAACGCTTTTATTTAAAGAATATAAATTTCCAAAATACAGCTTATAGATTACAATGGCTTCTCCCCCCCATAACTCCCCCCCCCACCCGCAACCCTCCCCTTTCCCACTCCCTCTCCCCTTGCTTCACATCAAGATTCATTTTCAATTCTCTTTATATACAGAAGATCAGTTTACTATATATTAAGTAAAGATTTCAACAGTTTGCCCTCACATAGCAACACAAAGTGAAAAATACTGTTGGAGTACTAGTTATAGTATTAATTCACAATGTATAGCACATTAAGGACAGAGATCCTACATGATATTTTTTTTTAAAAAAATTGATTAATTTTCTAGGCAATTTCCAATTTAACACCAAGATTTTTTTTTCATTTTAAATTATCTATATACAGAAGATAGATTCAGTATATACTAAGTAAAGATTTCATCAGTTTGCACCCACACAGAAACACAAAGTGTAAAATACTGTTTCAGTGCTAGTTATAGCATTACTTCACATTGGACAACACATTAAGGACAGATCCCACATGAGACGTAAGTACCCAGTGACTCCTGAAGTTGATTAACAATTTGACACTCTTGTTTATGGCCTCAGTAATCTCCCTAGGCTCTAGTCATGAGTTGCCAAGGCTATGGAAGCCTTTAGGGTTCGGTGACTTCAATCTTATTCCGACAGGGTCATAGTCAAAGTGGAGGTTCTCTCCTCCCTTAAGAGAAATGTACCTCCTTCTTTGATGGCCCCATTCGTTCTACTGGGATCTTACTCACAGAGATCTTTCATTTAGGTCTTCTTTTTTTTCCAGAGTGTCTTGGCTTTCCATGCCTAAAATATTCTCATGGGCTCTTGAGCCAGATCTGAATGCTTTAAGGGCTGATTCTGAGGCCAGAGTGCTATTTAGGACATCTGCCATTCTATAAGTCTTCTGTGTATCCCGCTTCCCATGTTGGATCATTCTCTCCCTTTTTGATTCTATCAGTTAGTATTAGCAGACACTAGTCTTGTTTGTGTCATAATCCTAGTTCTTCTATAACATGAGCAAAACATGGATGGACAGGGTACTGTGATTTTTGTGTAGGTTTTTTAAAAATTGTTTTTCAGTTGAATAAATTAAATTTAAGGTCAATTTTTGATTGAATGAATACAAGTCAATCCATAGATTATCAGAACTCACAATTTCTGTTTAAAGACACCTTGTGTTATCTGGTAGGTCAAATCTTACAAAAACGTATAGTTTATAAATGCAATTGTAAGTATATATTACTTATATGATTTTACATCGCTACCTTTGGACTATTAGAGTGATTTTCTTTGATATTATGAGAATCTGGGTATGACTAAAAATAAAATTTCAAATTTTCTGACTATATTTAAATTATTTATAGTTTGATCTAACTCTTGCCTTCTGGGTCATATAATTTCTAATCTAGGATATATGATGAATATAATTTGTAAGCCTTTGAAAAATTCACTTGTTTTTTAAGGACTCTCTGTAAGTAGGGACACAAACATGCCCCTCTCATCCAAATAGAAAAACTTGATTCTGGTTGGGAGTAATAACAGGAGACTCTGTGGAGCTTATGTACTGGGACTGTGAAAGAAACAAACTGAGTGTTTGTGGGAGAAATCATGGTGTGGCTGAGACTTGAGTAGTCTCATTGAGAGATGCCACAAACTTGGGTAGCTTTGGTTCTGTGGTGAGAGACATTTTAGGGGAATTTGAGCTTACGCTGAGGACTGCACAGATCCTTTGTGTGGTCCTTGGGACAGAGCAGACAAATATTATACACACTGGGGCTAGTGCTCAGACACTGATTGCCATAAAGGAGAAGAACTCAGCTGAGTGGAATTATTTCCACTTTGAATAAAAAAAGGAGTAAGATTTATCATGCCAAAACTGGGTGTGTCACCTTTGGCACACCCTTGACCCTGAAAAACTGAACAGAGCTCTCTGGCCACACCCAACACAAGCCTCTAGAGAATCACCAAATACAGACAGTACACTTAATCTAGAGTCATTGTATAACCACAAAAGTCAAATCAGTGAGAAAAAAAGAATAAGAAATAAAAGATATCTCCACAATGGCAAAAACAAAGGCTGAAATGAAGGAAACAAGAACAAGGAAGACATCATGACATTCCCAAATGAACAAGATTATGAAGATGATGAGATAGGAGAAATGCAAGATATGGATTTTAAAAAATTATGATAAGAACATCTAGAAAGTTATCAAAAACAAATGCATGAACTACAGAAATCCATACTGGAAGTACAAAAAATCTCTCTCATGAAAAGGAAATCTTAAGCAGGAATCAAAATGAAATGAGGAATTTAATAGAACATGAAATTGAGATACTGAAGAGACATCAAAATGAAATGAAGATTTCAATAGAACAAATGACAAACGCATTGGAAAGCATTCAAACCAGAATCAGTGAGATAGACGAGAGACTATCGGACGTAGAAGACAGAGCACAGGAAAGTATACAGCCAAACCAAAGACAAGAAGAGGAAATTAGAAATCTAAAAAAGAGGCCGGTGCCGTGGCTCAACAGGGTAATCCTTCACCTTGTGGCGCCGACACACCGGGTTCTAGTCCTGGTTAGGGCGCCGGATTCTGTCCCGGTTGCCCCTCTTCCAGGCCAGCTCTCTGTTGTGGCCTGGGAGTGCAGTTGAGGATGGCCCAGGTGGTTGGGCCCTGCACCCCATGGGAGACTAGGGGAAGCACCTGGCACCTGGCTCCTGCCATCAGATTAGCACGGTGCGCCGGCCGTCCGCGGTGTCCATTGGAGGGTGAACCAACGGCAAAAGGAAGACCTTTCTCTCTGTCTCTCTCTCTCACTGTCTACTCTTCCTGTCAAAAAAAAATCTAAAAAATATTTTTGGGAATCTACAGGATACTATTAAAAAAAACCCAACATTTGGATTATAGCAGTTGCTGAAGCATGGAGAGAGAAACTATTAGAAGGCCTGTTTAGTGAGATAATAGCAGAAAATTCCTGGTTTTGGAGAAGGAAAAAGATATCCAAGTACAGGAAGCCCATAGAACTCCCAATAAATATGACCAAAAGATATCCTCAACACCACACGTTGTAATTAAACTCACTACAGTGAAACATAAAGAAAAGATCCTTAAATGTGCAAGAAGGAAGTGTCAGATTACTCTCAGAGGATCTCCAATTAGAGACACAGCAGACTTCTCATCAGAAACTACAGGCTAGTAGAGAATGCTGAGATATAGCCCAAGTACTAAGAGAAAAAACTGCCATCCCAGAATATGATATCCTGCAAAGCTGTCATTTGTGAAGGAAAGTGAAATAAAGACCTTTCATAGCAAACAGAGACTGAAAGAATTTGTCACCACTCATCCAGCCATGCAAAAGTTGCTTAAAGATGTGTTACACACAGAAACACAGAAACACCACCATCAATACAAAAGAAGGTGAAGGAAGAAAACCTCCTAGTAAAAGGTCACAGGAAGTTCAAAGCATATCTTAGAAATATCTTTGGTAAAATGGCAGGGCAAAGTTACTACTTATCAATAGTCAAATTGAATGTAAATGGCCTCAACACTCTCCAGTTAAAAGACACATTCTGGCTGAATGGATGGAAAAAACCATCCTTTTGCTGCTTACAAGAAACACATCTTTCCAACAAAGTGCATGCAGACTGAAAGGGAGAAGTTGGAAAAAGTGATTCCATGCCAACACATTTGATTAATTCATTTATCCCATGTGCATTCAAACAAGGGCTAATAAACATATTCTCTATACAGGGAATGGATCTAGAGAAGCCAGGATGAAAAATCTATCTGTACCTCAGGAGGCATATCTTATGCTTAGGTGCATCTTGGGTGGTCTCATATTCAACAATGGGCCCACAGTTCCTGTTGCCTGATAGTTGCAGATTTTGTAATTGTAGTTATGCTAACACAAGTTCATTTCTCAGAGTCATTTTGAGATATAGCTTGGAATCCATTCCTATTTTCACCAAAACTGTCTCATGGAGGATTGCTCTACAACATTCCAGATTAAATAACAGTAGTCTTGCTGTCCATGTTTTATGACTTTGAGAAAATTCTAAACACAGATATAGATATAATCATTTTTAATCTTCCCATGTGTTCTAGTGAGTTGTGTTAGAATATAACATAGTTTTCATGCTACATTGATTTATCTTTTCCAAAATAATACAAATTTGAAACAAGGGGACAAATTTGAAATTTTCAACAGTAGAATTATCCACAACAAGATGGCAGTTACAGGCTTTCCAATAGCCCATGTCAAAGAGCTTGTCTTCCATTCTGACATATCTTACTGATCAAGTGAAGAAAACAGCATCATAGGTTGACCATAATAAAGCACCTATGTAAATCATCAGAGGTCCAAAGCCCTGCTGTTTGAGGAGGCTTACCTGCCTCAGAAGGAGAAGGGTCTGGTTGGCAGCCTGTAAAGATGTCTTTTTCATTTTCTCCAGAAGCATTTCATGGAGGGGATGTGCTACTTCATGCACAGCATTGTAGATGAGGTAGCTGGTGTCAGATATGGTCATCACATTAACATTTCCTGGCAGAAACTCTAAGAAAGTATTTGGAGGGCAGACTTCAATTTTTCCACAAAAACACCCAACAGGCACACAGCCAAAAATGTGAAGCCGCAGTTTACTAAAGTAAAAGTCTTCTGGGTAATGGGAGGGGGTCACTGTCTTGAGTTAGGGTTTGAGGCCACGAATTTCCCTTCTGTGGTGTGAACATTCGAAGCCTCCATGGAAAGAGTGCAGCATGTGGTTCGTCTCATACACAATGATATCTGTCTTTGCTGCCATAATCCACACCTTTCCCAGGGTTAGAAAGATATCTCCCATGATGTCCACAGTCATGGGACTCTTGACATCACCATAGAGCATGTGTATCTTTGCAGATGAAAGGGTGATCCTAGTCACCTTTTTTTAAGGCCATTTATAAGAAGTTTATTGACAATATCCATTAAGTGCCAGACATAACAGTAGGGTTTGATGATATGCAAATGGGTTTGCACCAAGGGGACAAGGAAAGTATTATTTTCATTCTTTCCAATTGAAGGACACTGTCAAGTTCACTGTTCTTGAATGTTCTGCACCAGCATTTAGGAACACTTTACCTGACCAAACGCTGCAATAGCAACAATATCGTCTGTGCATTATGTCTATAATAGTTCTACATTCATGGTTTTAGTGATGCTTAGTGTTAGCATCTGGACTCCTTGGCCCTAGCAGAAGTTCTAGGACTGCAGAGCAGGGCCATGGTAATAAAACCAAGTTTTTGCACTATTATTCAAATATATTCCATTTGTATTTTAAAAAGATACTCTGGTGATGGCAGCAGAAATGGCAGAATACCGAATTCCCAAAGCCAATCCCTCCACAACAATGAATTGACTGACAAAAAAAAACCAGTCCAAATCGATTGGAACTCTGGAAATTGTCAAAGTTTCCAGCAAACAAGGGAATGCTTAATCAAGGAAAAAACCTCCAAACCGTGGCATTAATGAACTGCCACCAGGTTACTAACTGATCATTAAGCCAACAGAATGGGGACTTCAGTGGCCATACATTACAAAGAACAGACTTTACAAAATTTCAAAAACCTAAGAAACGTCAACTACAACACACAGCAATGGCAAACCCAGAGGATGGGTGAGAATCTGATTTCTAGCATCACTGCAATAGGATCTAATAATGTGTCACATAAAATATATATGTGACCACATATGTCATGATGTACCATATACAGCTTAGGTGTAGAAGAAACTATGTTATCTGGCCTTGTATAAACAGACTCCATGATCCTCTCACAGTGTTAACATGACCTGATGACACATTCCCTGAAATACATCTCTGTCATTAAGCAACAAATGTTCGGTTTTCAACAAACAGTTATGAGTCAAAGAACAAGAAAGTGTGCTCCCTACATAGTGGGTAGAAGCAGCCGATGGGAATTCTGCTGAAGAATGCCCAGGTGTTGTACTCCCCTGATAGAGATGTTATATGCTCAAGATCTAAGGGAAAATGTACAAAGACGTGAAAGCAATTTCTCAGCAAATGAAGAATACCAACAAAGAGCAATTACTGAAAGGAGCCAAATGGAAATTCCAGAGCTGGAAAGCACAGCTGACTGGAAGAGCAGATTTGAGAAGGTGGAAGAATCAACAAACATCAATCAGAATGGTCCAGTGTGGGACAGGGAGGGGAACAAATGAATGAAACTGCACGGAAGCTAGGAAATTTTAGTACATCGAGTGTCCTCACCAAATAAAAATGAGAGGATGGGGCAGGGGGTGGGGGAGACAGGAAATATTTGATGACAGTCATAACTCCAGCAGGGTAAGCATGTGCAAAGACATCTACAGCAGGCACATTGCACGGAAACTGGGCAGCCAAGAAGAACACAGCAGGAAGAGGCAAATCTTTACCTACCAGCAATCCACAAGAATGAAAAGAACTGATTCATTCTTAAGCTATGGAGGCATAAAGGCAGCAGGGGACATGTTCAAAGTGCTTTAAAAATACTTCTTAATTGAGAGTTCTACATTTAGCAAAACTACCTTCAAAATTAAGGAGAAATTAAATATAGAGTTTGTCACTATTTTGTCACCTGTCTATAGGGAATGCTGAACTGGGGCCAGCACTGTAGCGTGGCAGATAACAGCTGTTGTTTACAACACCAACATACCATAATTGGTGCTGGTTTGATTGGCTGCTCTGATTCTGATCCAGCTCCCTGCTAGTGTGATTGGAAAAGCAGTGAAAGATGGCCCAAGTGCCTGTCCCCTTGCCACCCACATGGGAGACCCAAATGGGGCTGCTGGCATCAGCCTGGCCCAGCCCTAGGTGTTGTGGTCATTTGAGGAGTGATCCAGTGGTTGGGAGATCTCTCTCTTCCTTCCCTCATAACTCTGGATTTCAAACAAAATAAATCTTTTTTTTTAAAGAAATGCTAAAGGAAGCCCTTCACTGAAATGAAATGGCACTTTCTTCAAATATTCACAAAGAAATAAATAACATTAATAAAATAGCTACATACATGAATGTAAAAGTCACTAAAACAATAAAAAAGGCAACTACAGGGGCTAGTGCTGTGGCTTGGTAGGCTAAGCCTCCCCCTGGGGCACCAGCATCCTGTATGGGTGCTGGTTTGTGTCCTGGCTTTTGTTCTGATCTGACTCTGCTCTTGGCCTGGGAAGCAGCGGGAGATGGTCCAAGTTCTTGGGCCCCTGTACCTATTTAGGAGACCTGGACAATCCTGGCTCCTGGCTGCAGATCGGTCCAGTTCTGGTCATTGCAGCCATTTGGAGAGTGAACCAGCAGATGGAGGATTGTTCTCTGTGTCCCCCTCTCTCTGTAACTCTGCCTCTCAAACAAAGAAAAAAAAGGCAACTATATGAAATACTTGCAAATCTATTTTGATGGCCATGTAATGTATAACAGTAATGACTTAAAGGAGGGACATTTATATGGAAGCAAAATTGTTATATACTATTGAAACTTAAGATGTTAATTGTAGTCCCCAGGTCAACCACTAAGAATATAAGCATTCATAGTAAAATAAATAACAAGAGATTTTTTTTTTTACATTTTAGTAGCAATTGTATTCTTGTCACAAAACCATTTCTCTTATCAAAGATGTAATTTGTAAACCTCAAATAGCTGTGTATCTGTCCTGTTACAAGTAGATGACTTCAATTAAAAAAATTATGGGCATCATTCCGATTTATAAAAGTAAAAAGAGGAGAGAGCGGCAAGATGGCAGAATAGGAAGGGAGCACACCGATAGTCTGGGGAGAGACAGTTTAATAAAAGTGGAGATACTGCAGGTTCAAGGAAGACTAGGGGAAGAAACAGCAGAGGAAACCCTTCCGGAACTGGTGATTCACAGTGGACCTGCGTGGAGAGCGTGGGAGCCCGCAGTTTGGGACACCAGCAGCAGATTCAACACACCAGCGCTGGAACACAAGGTGAGCCGAACCTCAATAGCCCGAGATACCAGAAGGGAAGTGGAAAGAGGAGACTAGAGCAAACAAGGCTTGAAACCCTGCGGGGAAAAGTTCACCAGGCTAACTAGAAGAGAGAGAGAGAGAGAGAGAGGGGAAAAAAAGTGACCCATACTGACACGAGTTTCTCTCTCTCCACTCACCTCTCAAAGGTGAGCAAGACAAAGAGCAGGCGCCATTTTGGAATACGTCATAAGCAGGGCGACCTCGGGTCGGCACCAGCCCCAAGCCTAGCAGAAAAACCTGACTCTGGGTGGGAGGGGTGAAATAACAGGAGATTAGAACCTAATGAATGTGTGGTGCTAATGACTGAGACTGTGAAAAAAGAGACGGTGGGGGAGAGAACTCACGGAAATCACGAATTCATGTGAGTACTCTCCAGAGACACTACAGTTCAGTAGCCTTGGCAGCCCAGTGTGAGACTACAGGAGAATCTGAGCCCACACTAAGGGCCGCAAAGATTCCCTCTCTGGTCCTTGGGAAAGAGCTTCGGATCTCTGGCTCCTGTGGGTATATCATTCGCCTGCTAACCACCCCCAATTCCATTCAGCTGTGTGGAATTACTTCCCTTTTGAAGCAAAAAAAAAAAGTAACAGAGAGATTTACCACGCCTAAGCTGGGGGTGTCTCCTTTGACACACCCTCAACCCTGAGGAACCAAACAGAGCTCTCAGGCCACACCCACCTCAAACCTATAAGGCTCCATCAAAAGCAGACAGTCCACTTAATCTAGAGTCATAGTATAACAAGAAAAAAACACCACAGTGAAGAAACCAGTATGCCAAACAACAAACGCAAAAACCAAGGTAACAAGAACAAGGAAGACACTATGGTGCCCCCAAATGAAAAAGACACCCAAATTCAAGATTACGAAGATGATGAGATAGAAGAAATGCAAGAAGCAGATCTCAAAAAATTGGTAAGAACACTAAGAAGTACTCAAAAACAAATTCTTGAACTACAGAAATCCTTAACAGACAAGGTAGAAAATCTCTCTCGTGAAAATGAAATATTAAGGAGAAATCAAGCTGAAAGAAACAACTAGTAGAACATGAAACAGTGATAGTGATGAGAAATCATAATGAAGTGAAGAATTCAATAGATCAAATGAAAAACACATTAGAGAGCCTTACAAACAGAATGGGTGAGGCAGAAGAGAGAATATCGGACTTAGAAGACAAAGCACAGGAAAATATACAGCCAAACCAAAGAAAAGAAGAGGAAATTAGAAATCTAAAAAATATTGTTGGGAATCTACAGGATACTATTAAAAAACCCAACATTCGAGTTCTAGGAGTTCCTGAAGGCATGGAGAGGGAGAAAGGATTAGACGGCCTTTTTAGTGAGATAATAGCAGAAAATTTCCCAGTTTTGGAGAAGGACAGAGACATCCTAGTACAGGAAGCTCATAGAACCCCGAGGAAACATGACCAAAAGAGATCCTCATCATGACACATTGTAATGAAACTAACCACAGTGAAACAGAAAGAAAAGATCCTAAAATGTGCAAGAGAGAAACGTCAGATTACTCTCAGAGGATCTCCAATTAGACTCACAGCAGACGTCTCATCAGAAACCCTACAAGCTAGAAGGGAATGGCGAGACATAGCCCAGGTACTAAGAGAGAAAAACTGCCAGCCCAGAATATTATATCCTGCAAAGCTCTCATTTGTGAATGAAGGTAAAATAAAGACCTTTCATTGCAAACAGAAATTGAAAGAATTTGTTGCCACTCGTCCAGCCCTGCAAAAGATGTTTAAAGACGTGTTACACACAGAAACACAGAAACACGGCCATCAACATGAAAGAAGGAAAAAGAAAGGGAACCTCACAGCAAAAGATCACAGGGAATTCAAAGCATACATTTGGATAAAGAAATTATGGGACATGTACTCTATAGAATACTATACAGCAGTCAAAAACAATGAAATCCGGTCATTTGCAACAAGATGGAGGAATCTGGAAAACATCATTCTGAGTGAATTAAGCCAGTCCCAAAGGGACAAATATGATATGTTCTCCCTGATCGGTGACAACTAATTGAGCACCAAAGGTGAAACCTGTTGAAGTGAAATGGACACTATGAGAAACAGTAACTTGATCAGCTCTTGTGCTGACTGTTGTTGTACAATGTAATACTTTATCCATTTTAGTATTTTTTTTTATTCTAGTACTATTGGCTGAACTCTGTAATTAACAAACAATTATTCTTAGGTGTTTAAATTTTAACTGAAAAGTGATGCCTGTGAAATATAAGAGTGGGAATAAGAGAGGGAGGAGATGTACAATTTGGGACATGCTCAATTAGTCATGCCCCAAATGATGGAGTTAGAATTGTGCCAGGGAATTCCAATACAATCCCATCAAGGTGGCATGTACAAAGGCCATCTCACTCGTCCAAGTGATCAATTTCAGCTCACAATTGATCACACTGATAGGTCTAAGAGTCAAAGGGATCGCACAAGCAAGACTAGTGTCTGCTAATACTAACTGATAGAATGAAAAAGGGAGAGAATGATCCAACATGGGAAGCAGGATACACAGCAGACTCATAGAATGGCAGATGTCCTAAATAGCACTCTGGCCTCAGAATCAGCCCTTAAGGCATTTGGATCTGGCTCAAGAGCCCATGAGAATTTTTTAGGCATGGAAAGCTAAGACACTCTGAAAAACAAAAAAAAAAAAAAATGAAGACCTAAATGAAAGATCTCTGCGAGTGAGATCCCAGTGGAAAGAATGGGCCATCAAAGAAGGAGGTACCTTTCTCTGAAGGGAGGAGAGAACTTCCACTTTGACTCTGAATCTGTCAGAATAAGATTGAAGTCGTCGAACCCTAAAGGCTTCCATAGCCTCGGCAACTCATGACTAGAGCCTAGGGAGATTACTGACGCCATAAACAAGAGTGTCAAATTGTTAAATCAACATCAGGAGTCACTGTGTACTTACGTCTCATGAGGGATCTGTCTTTAATGTGTTATCCAATGTGAAATAATGCTATTACTATTACTGAAACAGTATTTTTACACTTTGTGTTTCTGTGTGGGTGCAAACTGATGAAATCTTTACATAGTATATATTGAATTGATCTTCTGTATATAAAGATAATTGCAAATGATTAAAAAATCTTGATGTTAAACTGGAAATTGCATAGATAATTAATCAATTCATTAAAAAAATCATGTAGGATCTCTATCCTTAATGTGCTGTACATTGTGAATTAATACTATAACTAGTACTCCAACAGTATTTTTATTTTGTGTCTCTATGTGAGGGCAAACTGTTGAAATCTTTATGTAATATGTACTAAACTGATCTTCTGTGTATAAAGAGAATTGAAAATGAATCTTGATGTGAAGCAAGGGGAGAGGGAGTGGGAAAGGGGAGGGTTGCGGGTGGGAGGGAAGTTATGGGGGGGAAGCCATTGTAATCTATAAACTGTATTTTGGAAATTTATATTCTTTAAATAAAACCGTTATAAAAAAACAAATTTCACTCATATGTAAAAACTACAGGTTTAAAATATGCAGTCTTAATAAATGTTTAAAAACTAAAAAAAAAAAAGTAAAAAGAATCAGGTGAATACAGAGAAAATAACAAGCCTCTGAATTAATCTGCTTCTGAAACCGTCAGTAATTTTCCTATCCAAATAATGTAAAAATGTGAGTTTCTTCATGCTTAAACACTACAGAAAATAGAAACTTAACGTGGTTGGTACATGAGACAATGTCAACTTTTTACAAAAACAAAAACATGCTTCAGTACAAAATAATAAAACAAGATACACTAAAGTTTATGAAACAAATAACATATTCTGCCTTCTTTTCTAAAGTGTCATGGCAAACAATTTACAAACCTTTTCTTTAGTACAGAATGAACAATAACTATAGGTAATGAGAAAATGTTCAACTTTTACAAAGTAGACCTTGGAACATTAAGAAAATGCATCTTCCCAATGGAAAAATAGTTGCTTAATCTTAGTTATAGTAGGATAATGGCCACATTAGATTCTATACTGCAGATACATCTATCCAAAATACTAATTTTAAAATTTTAATACAGTATTTTAATATAAATATCTATCATTTTTAGACAAAGATAATTTACCAAGTACATGCTATCAGAATGAACTTTAGTTATAAGAAATGTAAAATTTCAAGTTACAGATAAAATAATAAAAAATGAGCATGACACATTCTAGTATATTTTAAGGTCCTGAGAGCCTAGCAGACTTAAGGGACAAGATAGTAGGTATTTTATCACTTAACAATCTACTGAAAGATTTAAGTAAATTTCTTCCTTGCTAGCTGAATTTCTCCCCACATGAAAAGCAGAATTTCTTTTCCTCTACTCCTTGGTTTTTAAAAAATCATGTTCTCCACTTATCAACCTATATAATCTTTGGACAGTATATAAACTTTCTTTAACAGGTAGCTTGGCTATGTATTGCACTGATTGCATTAGATTATTTTGCAATCATCATATTGACAATGAATTCCCCTTGGCATGGAAAAAACTGCATTTTTATCAATTAGAGTTCCTTGTTCTATTTTCCCTCATCCAAATCCCTCCTCATATATAATTTAATCATATTTGTTATTCCTTCCTAAAAACAGTTAATACTATCCCTAAAGTGCTTCCATTTTCAGTATGTCAAAGCAGCTTGCAACAATGGCAGACAAAGATAAGCTTGACTTTATCTTCAGTGAAAAGATCATAAGCATTTCCAAACCTCAAATAGTTTTGGCTACATCTTGCTTGCTGATGAGGACCTCTAATAATCTCACTTTGGCTTTTATGTGCTTGTATTCATAGTACTCTTCTGCCATTGGAATCCTGTCTTCCTTTTGTGGACTTCCTCCTGTTTGTTTAAAAAACTGCTCTTCAAATTCTCTTAAGGCTTTCCGGAGTCTCTTCTTGTCAGCTCTAGTTTCTCAAAGATGGTCAAGCAGTGCAGGCATTGTAGCTTCATGTAAATTAGACATGGAGGGAGCTTGCTGTTTTACCTCTTTCTTTTCATTTGGAAGCAGGGACCTAACAGGCTCAATCTCATTTGAGTAGGTGACCTGTTCACCAATAGGAAGACGAGATGCTGGGACTGGCAAAGAAGGCTGCTGACCTCCCTGTTGAGAGTCTTCATCAGAGTCCTCTTCCTCAATTGTTGGAAGAAGAGAAGGCATTGACAAGATTTGCTTGATAATTCTGTACAATCATAAAGAGGCTTTATGAGTTTCTTGTCTTGCTTGGTTAACTTGGAGTCCTCCTGTGGCAGAAGCTGCTGTCTCTTCTCCTTGATACATGTCCACACAGTCTCCTCCCCAGAAAAGCCTGGCTCAGGGCCTGTGGCTTCTGGCTTCCCATGCTCTCTAGGACTGTGGGTTGCTCACATGAGAGGTTTCCAGGTGAGCCTTTGGGAGCACTCCCTTGTTCTTCTGACAGCTTCAGCTTTAGTTCTTTGAGCTGTTTGCGACCTTTAGCCAAATCATTCATCCATTTCAGGACTTCAGGATTAGAAATCTTGTCACCATGTGAAGGCTGGTACTTCTTTTTCTGTTTCAGTGGTGCATACATACTCTTAATAGCAGGGATCCCTGTGTGACTTCTGGAACAGAGTTCCAACCTCCAGTAAATCCCACCCTCCAGTGAAATTTAATATTTGAGGGAGAAATAAATCTTTACTACATGGTTCTCTTGATAGTTTGGAACTCACTTCTTACCAGGGCATAACTTAGGTTGTTTTAAAGAAGACAATCCTTTACCATCTCTGATTTTCTTCAAAATGAATTTTCAAGCACAAAATTCATATCAGCTAATGTTGTCTGTACTTCACAGTAATGACATCATTGCTGTTTGTGTAAAGGGCAGCCCCCTATTAATAATAATCCTTGAGAGGAGGCGCCAACATGTAGGATACTAGGTCATATGCTAATGTCCCACAGGGAGGCTTCTGGGTCTGATTCTGGGCTCCAGTTCCTGATTCTACCTCCCTGCAAATGCACACCTGGGAGGCAGCAGGTGATGGCTCCAGTAGTTAGGTTCCTGCCACCCATATGTATTTTAATTGAGTTCATTACTCACATCTTTCAGGCTGATTCAAATTTGAAGAGATGCTCTCTTCATTCTCCTTCCCCTCCCTCTCCTTCTCCCATACAAATACAATATTTTAATTTTTAATCTCTGAGACACAGAGTTGTAAGTATGAACATTCACTGGGAGAGCCGTGAAAGGATCCACTAAGGTTGTTGAGAGGAAGGCATAGAGCACAGGTGAACCACAACGCAACTGCAAATGAGCCCTGTTGCTCCTTGGAGGCCTTCAGAACTGGTCTGTCAGATTGCATCTGACAGTCATTGGCCTCTGGATACCGCCTAAGAGAGTAGAAATGGAAAGTTTTCTGTGCTGTGGGTATTCCCAGGAAGGCACTGGGCTGTGAGCAGTCAGCTGTCACTACTCCCAGTCAGTGGCAAAATGGCTGCATAGCCCTACACAGGAATCTGGTGGAGGCTCTACGCTTCCACTGCTCCTTCCCTGTCTCCCTTCTCCTTCCCGCATTAATGGTCTCACACCATGGGAAAATCCCTGGGTTCTGTTCTGTATCACTGTGCGGCTGCGATGTCAACATCCAAATTCCACTAGCATTAGAAGTTGGAAAGGCTCCAACATTTCTTTCCAGAATTCATGGCCTATTCATCTGGAGGATCCTGTAGAGCTCTAAAAAGATTCTGATCTCCTTACTGGACAGGATAGAAAATGAAATATTAAGGAGGAATCAAAATGACATGAAGCAACTAGTAGAACGTGAAAACTGTGATAGTGAAGAGATATCATAATGAAATGAAGAATTCAATAGGTCAAATGACAAACACATTAGAGAGCCTTAGAAATAGAATGAGTGAAACAAAAGAGAGAATATCAGACTTAGAAGAGAGAGAACAGGAAAGTATGCAGTCAAACCAAAGAAAAGAAAAGGAAATTAGAAATCAAAAACATTGTTGGGAATCTATAGGATACTATAAAAATGTCCAACTTCAGGTTCTAGAGGTTTCTGAAGGAATGAAGAGAGAGAAAAATTTAGAAGGCCTTTTTAGTGAGATACTGGCAGAAAATTTCCCATGTTTGTAGGACAGAGACATCCTAATACAGGAAACTCATAAAACCCCTAGTAAACATGACCAAAAGAGATCCTTATCAATACATTGTAATTAAACTCACCACAGTGAAACATAAAGAAAAGATCCTAAAATGTGCAAGAGAGAAATGTCAGATTACTCTCAGAGGATCTCCAATTAGATCCACAGCTGATTTCTCATCAGAAACACTACAGGCTAGGAGGGAATGGCCCAGTATAGCCCAGGTACTAAGAGAATAAAATTCCATCCCAGAATATTGTATCCTGCAAAGCTGTCATTTGTGAAGGAAGGTGAAATAAAGACCTTTCATAGCAAACAGAAACTGAAAGAATTTGTCACCACTCATCCAGCCTTGCAAAAAAATGCTTAACGATGTACTACACACAGAAACACAGCCATCAATATGAAAGAAGGTAAAGGATCACCTCCCAGTAAAAGATCATAGGAAGCTCAAAGCATACGCTAGAAAATATCTTTTGGAAAATGGCAAGGCAAAGTTACTACTAATCAATAGTCACATTGAACCTTAACAGCCTCTACTCTCCAGTTAAAAGACACAGACTGGCTGAACGGATTAAGGAACAAAACCTATCTATTTGCTGTCTATAAAAACACCTCTTTCCAACAAAGATGCATACAGACTGAAATTGAAAGGTTGGAAAAAGATATTCCATGCCAATAGAAACCAAAAAATACCCAACCAAACAAACAAACAGGTGTAGCCATCTTAATATCAGACAAAATAAACTTCAACACAAAGACTGTTAAGAGAGAAAGAAATACACTATGTAATGATTAAGGGTTCAATTCAACAGGAAGATGTAACTATTATAAATGTGTATGCACCTAATTACATGGCACTGGTTTATTTAAAAGATATTTTAAGAGACAAAAAGGGAGACTTAGATTCCAACACAATAGTGCTGGGGGACTTTAATACTCCACTCTCAGATATAGATCAACAAGACAGAGGATCAAAAAGGAAACAGCAGATTTAATCTACACTATTGCCCAAAAGGATCTAATAGATAACTAGAGAACTTTTCATCCTACTTTGAAAGAATTTACATTCTTCTCAGCAGCGCATGGAACCTTCTCTAGGATTGACCACATATCAGGCCATAAAGCAAGTCTCAGCAAATTCAAAAGAATTAGAATAATACCATGGAGCTTCTCAGACACAGTGGAATGAAGTTGGAATTGAGCAACTCAGGAATCCCTAGAGCATATGCAAACACATGGAGATTGAACAACATGTTCTTGAATGAACAATGGGTCATAGAAGAAATTAAAAGAGAAGGCCGGCGCCGTGGCTCAACAGGCTAATCCTCTGCCTTGCGGCACCGGCACACCGGGTTCTAGTCCCGGTTGGGGCACCTGATTCTGTTCTGGGTGCCCCTCTTCCAGGCCAGCTCTCTGCTGTGGCCCCGGAGTGCAGTGGAGGATGGCCCAAGTGCTTGGGCCCTGCACCTCATGGGAGACCAGGAAAAGCACCGGGCACCTGGCTCCTGCCATCGGATGAGCACGGTGCGCTGGTCGCAGTGTGCCAGCTGTGGTGGCCATTGGAGGGTGAACCAACGGCAAAGGAAGAACTTTCTCTCTGTCTCTCTCTCTCACTGTCCACTCTGCCTGTCAAAAATAAAAAAAGAGAGAAATCAAAAATTTTCTGGAAGTAAATGAGGATAACAGCACAACATATGAAAACTTGTGGAATACAGCAAAAGCAGTGTTAAGAGGAAAGTTTATATCAATAGGTGCCTACATCAAGAAATTGGAAAGGATCCGAATAGATGAGCTTTTAATTCATCTCAAGGATCTAGAAAATCGGCAGCAAACCAGACCCAAAGCTAGTAGAAGAAGAGAAATAATTAAAATCAGAGGATGATTAAAGATCCCTACAAACAAGGTGCTTTTTCCAGAATAACCAGGATTACTTGAGTCCAAGTTTCCATAACAAGAATAAACAACTTCACGAAATATCATGGATTGAAAAAAAAATAAAAAAAAAATAAAATCAGAGAAGAATTCAACAGGATTGAATCCAAAAAAAATTTTAAAAATCAGCCAAACAGCTAGTTTTTCAAAAAAATAAACAAAATTGACACTCCATTGGCCCAATTAACTAAACAAAAAAAAGACGCAAATTAATAAAATCAGAGATGAAAAATGAAACGTCACAACAGACACCACAGAAATAAATAGAAACATCAGAAATTACTACAAGGAGTTGTATGCCAATAAACAGGGAAATCTATCAGAAATAGATAGATTCCTTGACACATGCAACCTACCTAAATTGAACCAGGAAGACATAGAAAACCTAAACAGACCCAGACCTGAGACAGAAATTGAAACAGTAATAAAGACTCTCCCAACAAAGAAAAGCCCAGGACCAGATAGATTCACTGCTGAATTCTACCAGGCATTTAAAGAAGAACTAACTCCAATTCTTCTCAAACTATTCAGAACAATCAAAAAAGAGGGAATCCTCCCAAATTATTTCTATGAAACCAGCATCACCTTAATCCCTAAGCCAGAAAAAGATGCAGCATTGAAAGAGAATTACAGACCAATATCCCTGATGAACATAGACTCAAAAATACTCAATACAATTCTGGCCAATAGAATGGACAACACAACAGAAAGATCATCCACCTAGACCAAGTGGGATTTATCCCTTTATGCAGGGATGGTTCAATGTTCACAAAACATCAACGTGATACACCACATTAACAGACTGCAGAAGAAAAACCATGATTATCTCACCAGATGCAGAGAAAGCATTTGATAAAATACAACACCCTTTCATGATGAAAACCCTAATCAAACTGGGTATGGAAAGAACATTCCTCAATACAATCAAAGCAATCTGTGAAAAACCCACGGCCAGTATCCCATTGAATGGGGAAAAGCTGGAAGCATTTCCACTGAGGTCTGGTACCAGACAGGGATGCCCACTCTCACCACTGCTATTGATTAGAGTTCTGGAAGTTCTAGCTGAGGCATCAGGCAAGAAAAAAAATCAAAGGGCTACAAGGTGGGAAGGAAGAAGTCAAACTGTCCCTCTTTGCAGACGATATGATTCTTTATTTAGGGTATCCAAGGAATTCTGCTGAGACTATTGGAACTCATAGAAGAGTTTGGCAAAGTAGCAGGATATAAAATCAATGCAAAAAATCAACAGGCTTTTTATAACAGGCATTGCCATGGCTGAGAAAGAACTGCTAAGATCAATCCCATTCACAATAGCTACACAAACAAATTCCTTGGAATAAACTTAACCAAGGTCGTTAAAGAGCTCTATAATTTAAAGTCATGGATTTTAAATTGAAAATACACACGTAAGACCTTCTATTGTTTTCTTTGAAAAGTGGGAGAAAATAGATATGATCACAGGAATTAAGTGACTGAGAACTAACACAGTTCCTTTCAGTTGTCACATTGAAACCACTGATGATGAGAGCTTGGTAGTTCAAGCTTCTCAATGGGGAGAGAATCAGGCTGATGGGTGGGGAACTCAGGTATGTGGAGGGGTATGTGTGGGGGATGAACTTCTGCCTCTCTGGAATGTGGCTTATTCACATACTAATCAGGAAGCCCATTCTTTTTGCAGCAGGATATTATGGCCCTGGGAGTGACATCAGACACGGTAATGATGAGGATTTCTGTGGTGCATGAAAGGTCATCATGACTGATTATACCCCTTCACCTTTTGACTCCAGTATCATGCAGCTGGAAGATTTGGTCATTCGAACACCAACTTTTCTAACCCTGCCAAATCCATCAAAGCTGTCTATTCACACAACCCTTGGCCACTGTGCACACTGTTTAACAGGGCTGCTGTCCCAGGATGCAATGATTGCCAAAACCTTGTTGGACTATGATGCAACCCTAGAGGCCAGGGAGGTAGACAAATGCAAAACATGTTTTTCGAAAGGGTTTTCCCCCATAATGGAGGGCAACAGGTGCAGAGCCTCAGGCAGGCGGTTCCCCTGAGTTTCTCGATGAGACAAATGGGAAGCATTGAAAATACAAGGAAACCAGAGCAGCCCTGATCACAGGACACTCACAGCCAAGTCTCAGCACTGTGACTTGCTTAGAACTCTGCATTCTGCTTTTAGCTGTGGTCTGGTCTAGCTCACCAGACTGGAACACAGGTTCCTACAAGTGGAGGGCACACATTAATACCTGGAGTCAGCTGTGCTCTACACAGAGCTCCACTGTCACTGCTGATTGATGATCCCTCAGACCTGATCCAGCCCTGTGTCTGCTCCTCTCAGCTGAGACTCAGGGCTCTCCCTATAATTTGGGGAGACAGTGACATGTCATTGCCTCTGATTTTTCTCTACATACTCCTGCAGGTTTTATATAATTCACAGGTCAAGAATGATGAGAACTGCCTTGATTACCTGAAGCCAAGTGTCTTCAGAGATGGAGACCTTATGCTGGGAGTGTTTTTTCCCCTGTACTACATGGAACCAGAAAGAGAGATGATCCAATTATCCTTTTTACTCAAGCCTGAGTATAAAGTGGTGGCATCTTGGTAAGTTCAAGGGGTGTGTTTCTGTGTTTTTAACATTTTATTTAAGGTACACATATTCACGCATTTCATATATGCAGAATCAGGAACAGTAATCCTTCCCTCCCCCCCTGTGCTCTCACTCTTCTTCCTCTTTCTTTTCCCATTGCTACCACTAATTCTACAAACCTATTTTCAATGTTCTTTATACTCATAAGTTTAACCCTACAGTAAGTAAAGAAATCAACAATTAATATGAGGGGGAAAAAGCATTGTTCCTCAACAGCAATCCAAGGGCTGTAAATAATCATTGAATCTCAAAATGTCAATTTCACTCCTATCCATTATATTTTAGATATTCTACATCTGTGAAGTGTTGTTATGCCTGCATTTGAGCACATGCTCATGTCTGTGTGTGTTCAATACCTCTTGAGACTTCTGACAATTCTGCACAGAATGGCAGAAACACAGTTCCTTGAAAGCTAAGATCCTCTCCTTTCTTTAACATTTCACTACCTTTTATTTCCATTTGCTTTCTGACTCCTTCAGAGACATAGGAGAGGCACTAAGATTTTTGTGCCTACTCCATTGGCCAGGTATGTGTGATTAAGCCCTGAGGTTCTTGGAGTCAGTGAGATGGTTGGGAGCTCAGGTCCTCTATTGCTAGCACCTGTGGAGGGAGCACAGTGGCGTCCTAAGTCCATGTACCAGGGTCAATGTCTGGAGGGCCTCTGTCTAGGTAGCCATTGCTGACAAGGGCGATACTCATTTTGCCTGTGACTTGAAGCATGAGGCAGACCCTATACCCTATACTGAGCTTTGCATCAGTGGTGTGTCTTTCTGGTAACTGATCACTGTGTTTGCGCTTAAGGAGGGGCTTAGTAGAAGGTCTGTCTGCACACTTTGTTGGTGCCAACAGTGGAGTTTTCCTCTCAGTCGACCCAGAGATCCACATGCTTATGTGTTAGGAGAGAGTTTTGCAGTGTGCAATTTGTTTAAATGATGTGAGTCTGTCCTTGTCAGTTCTTTCTGGTGTATAACACTTATTACCTCTGCAGGTTGTGCTGTGCTAGTGAGAAAGTGGGGGTGCTGATCTTTGGGTCAGAATCACACCTTGTATTTTCTCCTAACCTGTACCATTACATTCTTGTTCTTTTTCAGTGTTTCACTTTGAGTTTCCTTACCTCTTTTTCAGTGTTTCACTTTGAGTTTCCTTACCTCTTTGTATTTTCATCATTGCTATTCCCAACGTGAAGTTGCACATATAATGGAAAATGTTTCTTGCTTGTGGATTCTCTGCTTAAGCGGCAGCTAATGTTTGTTTGCATTCTGCCAGTGGTGGGGCTCTGTGTAGGGAAAGTGAGGACCTGCCTTGTTCATGAGCCCCAGAGGAGAGTTCTGTTTATGTCACAAATTTAGAGGCCAAACTTTGCACTCTGCCTTATATCCTCCAGCTCAAAACATGCCCTCCCTGTGTGCTGAAGAGTGCCAACCATCATGTACTTGTTGTGTTCTAGAATGTTCTAGGCCTCAACCAAAGTAAGCCCTGTTATAGGCAGACTCAGTTTCTCCTCAATTACACTTCCATACCTAACAATTTATCATGAATGTATTTCCCTGTAACTGATGGACATTGTTAATGTTTCCATGCCAACCAAGTTTTATTTTATGTTAATAATGCATACCTGTTTGCTCAACGTTGTGTATTTAGGAAAACACTAATTGTGTGTGATTTTAAGTAATATGTAATGATAATTTTTAGTTGATAAAGCTTGCATTTTTTCTTACTGAGATAATTGGGTTAATTAATAGGTCATGAGGTATGCTGTTTCATAAAACTTTTCAGTGCTTATTGCCAAATACTTGCTGGTCAACTGGGAGACTTTCAACTCCCCTTGAAAATCTCCATACCTATTTTCAGTGCATCCCTATTCCTCTGGCCTACCCTCCTGCACTGGATAACACTAATCCATCCTTGGTCTCTGTGGAGCTGCCTATTATGGACATTTTCTGTAAACTGATTCATGTCTTTGTGATCTTTTTGACTGGGTTTTTTGGGGGCACATTATTTTCACATTTTATCCATGGCAGAGCTTATAGCAATGCCTAGTACACTGTTATCATCATAATATCCTAATATCTAAGTCTATGTTTGGCATTAAGATCTTTCTGGTTGCTCATAGTGGGTAAGGAGTGTTATTTATTCCTCAATGTTCTGGGTATTTCTTGTACCATTGGCATTATCTATAATTTAAACAATCAGAAAAAAGTCCCGAGTTTGAGCAATTATATTCTTTTGCCTTTAGAAATTGGATTCTAGATTCAATCTTACTTTATCATCCGTTCCTAAAAGTTGTCCTTTGTTTCTAAAATGTTTGAATAGCATGCACTCTTTTTCACTATAGGTGTACCAAATAAATATTCTAAAACATGTATATAGCATAAGTTGACACTACGCTATATTGCATTCGCTAATGTATTATGTAAAGTGATTGCATCAAGATTTGTAAGTGGAATCAGAAGAAAATAATTGCTTTAAGATATAGTAATGCCTCCAATTTGAGTTTGTTTCTTAGAATTGCTGTTCTATTCTCAGCGTTTTGTGCTTTCATATGAACTTTAGGCTTTTTTTTTATTTTTAAATTTTTTTTTTGACAGGCAGAGTGGACAGTGCGAGAGAGAGACAGAGAGAAAGGTCTTCTTTTGCCGTTGATTCACCCTCCAACGGCCGCCATGGCCAGTGCGCTGCGGCCAGTGCACCGCGCTCATCCGATGGCAGGAGCCAGATGCTTCTCCTGGTCTCCCATGGGGTGCAGGGCCCAAGCACTTGGGCCATCCTCCACTGCACTCCCTGGCCACAGCAGAGAGCTGGCCTGGAAGAGGGGCAACCGGGACAGAATCCGGTGCCCCGACCGGGATTAGAACCCGGTATGCCGGCGCCGCAAGGCAGAGGATTAGCCTGTTGAGCCGCGGTGCTGGCCATTTAGGCATTTTTTTTTTTTTTATAAATTTGTAAATAATGTCACTAGAACTTTTCCCTTATGTTTCTCTTTCTTTTTTCTTTCTTTCTTCCTCTTTCCTCTTCCACTCTTTTTTCAGTCACCAGAATTTTAATGGGGATTGCAATGAATCTGTAGATAGCATTTTAACACTATCAATTATTCCAATCCATGAACAAGGGATATCCTTCCATTTTATATGTCCTTAATGATGCCCCTCTTAAATGTTTAATAAATTTCACTATTATTTTCATTCTAGATAACTTTACCTTTTTGGTTTAATTTATTCCTAAATATTTAATTTTTTTGAAGCTAATGTGAATGAGATTTCCTTTTAAAATTATTTTTATTATTTTTATTTATTTTCATTTTCTTTGAAAGGCAGAGAAACAGAGACAGGAGAGAAGTGATATCTTCCTTGTACTGGTTTACTTCCCAAATGCCAGCAACAGCCAGGACTGGTCCAGGCCACAGCAGAAGCTCAGGATTCAGTCCAGGATGGCAGAGACCCAAGTACTTGAGCTATCAGTGCTGTGTCCCAGCGTGTGCATTAGCAGGTAGCTGGAATCAGAAGAACCATGGCTCAAACACTGGCACTCTATTATGGGTTGTAGGAATCCCAGGCAGTGTCTTTTTTTCCCTAAGTGAGAACCATTATTTTATTTATTTCTCAAAGATATCTTTTATTTAAGGAATACAAACTTCATGTATTTCATAAGTACAACTTTAGGAATATAGTGATTCTGCCCACCATACATGCCCTCCCACCCACACTCCCACCCCTCCTCCTACTCTCTTCTCCCATTTCCACTTCCATTCTCCACTAATATCTATTTTCAATTAACTTTATACACAGAAGAGATTGATTTCTTGATTTCCCTTTAATGAGATAATTATTGGTATATGAAAATGATAGTTTTTGTCTGTTGATTTTGTGCCCTGTGAATGTGCTGAATTGTTTGATTGGTTCTAACAGATTTTTGGTGGAGTAGTTTTGTTTTTTTCTCATGGTATCTGCTAACATGGACATTTGACTTCTTTCTAACCAATTCTGATGTTCTTTATTTTTTTTTTTTTCATTCTCCTGTTTCTTGTTACTGTTTCTGATACTATACTAAGAGTGTTGAAACTGAATGTCATTGTCTTCTTCCAGATCTGAGGGGAAATGATTTCAGATTTTCCCCATTCATTTTTTAAAAATGTAGAGTCACTGCAATTTTAATGTGTGTTCTTTCTGTACCTAGTTTGCTAAGAGTTTTTTAAAAGTCATGAATGAATGTTGAATATTATCAAATATTTTTCTGCATCTATTGAGATGATCATGTGATTTTTTTTTCCTTCATTCTGTTGATGTGATTTACTAAAATATGTGATTTATGAATGTTAACCCCAGTTGGCATTCCTGGGTTAAATCTCTCTTGATCACAATGTATGGTATTTTGTTGTAGTGTTGGATTCAGCTTGCTAACATTTTGTTGGGACCTTTTGACTTGTGTTTTTTAAGTATATTGGTTAGAATTTTTTTCTGTTATATCTGTGTTTCATTTTGTTATCAGAGTGATGCTGGTAGAGTTCTATCCTTTTCAATATTTTGAAACAGAGAAGAATCAGAGTTATTTCTTCTTTAACTGTTCTGTAGAATTTTAGTTTTGAAGCCATTGGGCCCTGGATTTTTCTTTGATGGGGTTTTTCACTACTGCTTTAGTGTTATTACTAGTTCATTGATCTATTTTTTGTTTGATCTATTTATTTGTTTGAAAAGCAGTTACAGAGAGGCAGAGGTAGAGGCAGAGAGTGACAGAGAGGTCTTCCATCTGTTGGTTCACTCCCCAGATGGCTGCAATGGCTGGAGCTGTGTCAATATAAAGCCAGGAGCTTCTTCTAGGTCTCCTACATGGGTGCAGGGGCCCAAGCACTTGGGCCATCCTTACACTAATTTCCCAGGCCATGGCAGAGAGCTGGATCTGAAGTAGAGCATCCAGGACTCAAACCAGTGCCCACATGGGATAATGGCACTGCAGGTGTTAGCCTTACCTGCTATGCCACAATGTCAGCCCCCTATATATCTTCTTGATATAATTTCGACAAGTTGTATGTATCTAGGATCCTCTCCATTTCTGTAAAGTTTTCTATTTGCTCAGATACAGTGGTTTTTAATACTTTCTTATTGTTCTCTGTGTTTCTGTGGTATCAGTTATGATGTTTCCACTTTCATCCCTAATTTTATTTGTGTTTTTCCTCTTTTTTCTTTGTTGTCCTGAGTAAAGTTTTGCCTATTTCATTTATCTGTACGTAGTACCAGTTTTTGTTTTGTTGATCTTTTGCATTTTTTTAGTTTCAATTTTATTTATTTTTGTTCAGATCCCTGTCATTTCTCACCTCCTTCTACTCTGGAGTTTGGTTTATTCTTGCTATTTTAAGTCCTTGAAAATTCATTGTTATATAGTTTTATCTGAAATCTTTCTATATTTTAGTGTATGCATTTATTTCTGAAATTTCTTAATTCTATTTTTGTTAGAATAGATAAATACACTTGACATGCTGTGTTTTCATTTTTTGTTTCAAGGATTTTAAAAACTATAGTTGATTTTTTAGATTTAATAATTTTTGCCAAATTCCTTTCATATGTAGGTATTATATATGTACACATACTATATTTATTAAAAACCAGAATATTAATATGATTAATATTAATATTAATAATAATAATGCAGGACTCATGACAATGATCACAAACTTAGGAAATAAGGATATATTATATAAATGTATAATTCAGTGAAGGCAAAATTTATAGCTTTTATACACTAAGCAATATAATATACATACATATTTTTATACTCTACACATCTTAACTTTCACATATGAGAGAAAATGTGGTATATGTCTTCTTTGTCTGGCCGAGTTGGCCTATGAAAGAGATACATGAACTCTAATGTTTATTGAAGCTAAATCCATAATAGTAATGGTGAGTAGATGAAGAAAATGTTGTATATGTAAAGTATATGTAAATTCTGAGAACTGATTGTCACCCAATGTATGGTTTATCCTGAACAGTGTTTGGTGTGCTAATGAGGAGAATGTATATTCTTGTGGTATTTAATTAAAATGTTCTATCAATTCCTGAGTTATTCACTTGCTCCATGGTTTGGCTCTCTTATATACCTTTGTGGAGTTTCTGGCTAGATGATGTGTCTATTGATGACAGTGAGATATTGAAGTGTATCACTGTTATTTTATTGCAATCTATCTCCATTTATTTATAATAATATTTGCCTTTATATTTTGGGTTTTTATTATATATGCATATATATTGTTATTTCTTCTTGCTGCACAAATCCTCTTATTAATATATAATCTTCTTTGTCTCTTTTAATTTCTGGATTGAAATCTGTTTTTACTTGATATGAGTACACCTACTCTTGATCATTTTTTTCTTTCTGTTTGTATGTAATATTTTTTGCAACCCTTTACTCTCAGTGAATATGTATCTTTACCTGTGAAGTGAGTTTCTTATGGATAATATAGGGTTGGGTATTGTTTCTTTTTTTTTTTTTTAAAGATTTTATTTACTTATTTGAGAGGTAGAGTTACAGACAGTGAGAGGTTTTCCTTGCATTGGTTCACTCCCCAAATGGCTGCTCTCAAGATCAGCAGTTTGTTTAGATGGAATGTGGAATGTCAGCTGACTTTAGTTCTTGGTGAGCCCCGGATTGTAATCTCTAAGTGATCTCTTCAGCTATGACCAATGTCAGCAGTGTCTATGAATCCCATAGTCATCCAGTCTGTAACAATTCATGGGGTACTGGTAAGACTTTGTGGCGGGAGTGAGCTTCCAAATGTGTCTGTCTTCAGGCTCCAGAGTTAGTTGTGAATTGCAGTATGGTTTGTGATGTTAGTAGCTACATTTTTAGATTGGGAGGGACACGTATGTCTCTCCCTTGTCCCAGGCTTGCTGGAACTTGGCACCAATAACTTTGTCCCTGTAACTGGGTGATGTGAGTAGACCTTTCCCATATTTTCTGGCAGTGTGTGGATAATAGTGGGGTTTATATCACTAAAAGCCCCAAGTCTAGCACTGGGGAATTTGAAAGGGACCATGCAGTTAAATGCAAGCAGGATTTTGCATGGTCCTGCAGGCTGTTTAGAGGTGATGTAAGAACGATAGTGCTAATAGTCTCAGTACTGGAACTGCCGAGCAGGAAGGATATCTTTCGTAGGTCCCAGAGTAAAAGTGTAGGTTGTGGTGAGGCTTACACATTGTCAGTCAAGGACTTCCATCAGTGCAATGGAAATAGAGTAATTCCCAGTTCCCACAGGGAAAGCAAGGTACTCCCAGGACTTAGAGAGCAATAATTGCAGTTCTGGTGCTACTGGGTGTAGCTGAGACCCAGAACCTGGGGAACCAAGGACCAAGTGAAAAGAGATGCACAAGGGGACTTCCTAAATTCTGGTTTTCTGGGATTGTGTATTGGCTACAGCCAGTTGGCTCCAACACAAAAAGGCAGAAGAGAATTTCCTGAGATTGTGTGTGAGTGAGCATAGCTCCAGGCCTGGTGTCCTGAGTTTTCACTCAATCTCCTGGAAATGTGGTCCTTCCTTTGTTGTTTTGGATTTTTCTTTTCTGTCATGGAGCAAATATTGGCCCTCTCTAGCCATCTTGAACATTATTTCTTATGTTCTGAATCTCTGCAAGTTTATGGCAGGGTTATTGATTAGAGAATTCTTCACTTTATTATCAGATACTGGAAAAATTAGTCTTGGTAGAGCAACCTCTTTATGGGCTTTGGTGCCATGTGGGGAAAAAGGATACATATGTCACTTTTTTTAAAAAAAGATTCATTCATTTATTTGAAAGTCAGAGTTACACAGAGAGAGGAGAGGCAGAGGCAGAGGCAGAGGCAGAGGCAGAGGCAAAGAGAGAGAGAGAGAGAGAGAGAGAGAGAGAGAGAGAGAGAGAGAGAGAAAGAGCGAGCCAATGGTTCTCTCCCCAGTTGGCTGCAATGGCCAGAGCTGCACTGATCCAAAGCCAGGAGCCAGGAGCTTTTTCTGGGTCTCCCACATGGAGGCAGGGGCCTAAGGACCTGGGACATCCTCTACTGCTGTCCCAGGCCATAGCTGAGAGCTGGATTGGAAGTGGAGCAGCCGGGTCTCGGCATATGGGATGCCAGTGCTTCAGGCCAGGGTGTTAATCTGCTGCACCACAGTGCCAGCCCCCATCACTTTTTTTTTAGAAGATGATTTCTTTCTGTTTTTCTTTAAAGATTTATTTATTTATTTGAAAGGCAGAGTTACAGAGAGGCAGAGGTAGAGGCAGAGGCAGAGGCAGAGAGAGAGGGAGAGAAAGAGAGTGAACGAGTGAGAGTCTTCCATCTGATGGTTCACTTTCCAGATGGCTTCAATGGCTAGAGCTGCACTGTTCTGAAGCGAGGAGCCAGGAGCTTCTTCTGTGTCTCCCACACAGGTGCAGGGGCCCAAGCACTTGGGCCATCCTTACACTAATTTCCCAGGCCATAGCAGAGAGCTGGATCAGAAGTGGAGCAGATGCAACATGAGTCAGCACCCACATGGGATGCGGGCACTGCAGGTGGCAGCTTTACTGGCTATGCCACAGTGATGGCCCCAACACCTGTCACTTTGATACTGATGATCTCTGAAGGTTTTCTACCAGTTTATAGCAGTGTTTACATGTTTACCTCAGGAAACAAATAATTCAGCTAGTCATATTTCACTTGATAGCAAGTACTACAAATAGCTCCAGGGTGAATAAAATTCACTTCAAAAAAGAAAATCATAGCAATAAGGTAAAATGATGAGAAGTAAAAAAAAATATATTAATGCTCTTGATTTATCGTTTAAAATAATGTAAGAATTGTGCAGGTCTTCAAAGCCTAATTTTTGTGTTGGATCTATTTCAGGAGTAGCAAATAATCCTGTATATGAGCTTTAATGTTTTTGATTAAATGTTTCCATTAAGGGAACATTTGTTTAGGCAACAGAAGAAAACTTCGAGTTTTATATGTAAGAATAATGCACACAATACTGTGTGACACACATGTAAACTCATTTTTCCTAAATGTAAAACTATGCCTTTTAGGAACTGTATAAAAATGCTTCATACCTATTTAAAATAGTGAAATATATATCAGTATTAATCCCAACATTGAAACATAAGAATCAATGCAAACCTCCAGTCTCATATACCTAATTAAGAAGTGAGATTTTTCATAAGATTCAAATTATGGATGAAATGTAGAAATTAGAAAAAGAACAGAGCAATTTGCAGGAAGTCATATTTTTTGGCAAAAAATGCAGAGAATGTTCAATGTGAAATGTTAAGGTAGTTTGTTGAGGAGAAAGGACAACAAAGTGATATAATCTGGGTTTATATCACTTAGAAGTCCTAAATCTATTATTTTTACTTGTTGAACTATAAGTAATCACTATGTTCAGGATTATAAATGAATTGAAAGTTTGTTATTAAAAAATTAAAAGTAAAAAAAGAAAGGAATAAAGAGGGAGGGAAGTGTCATGTTGTTAGAATTGTATTTTTGAAATACACAATATCATTTCTCTTTATATTACTAATGAAACAGGAAAAAAGAAGTCCCTAATCAAATGCTTATTTTCAAAGTAAATATAATTTTTTAAAGATTTATTCATGTATTTGAAAACCAGAGTTACACACAGAGAGAAGGAGAGGCAGAGAGAGAGAGCGAGAGAGAGACCTCCATCTGGTGGTTCACTCCTCAGCTGATCGCAATGGCTGGAGCTGTGCTGATCTGAACTCAGGAGCCAGGAGATTCCTCTGAGTCTTCCATGCAGGTGTTGGGGCCCAAAGACTTGGGCTATCTTCCACTGCCTTCCCAGACCATAGCAGAAAGCTGAACTGGAAGAGGAGCAGCCAGGACTCAAAATGGTGCCTATATGGGATGCTGGCCCTGTAGGCAGTGGCACCACCCAGTACACCACCGAACTGGCCCCCAAAGTAAATATAATTTAACAAGGCTTCTTTGACAAGAGCTGATACATCAGAGTAGAAAATTGCAGAAATGGCATGCAAAATGAATTCAGGTGAATGTGGTTAGAGAGGATAATATTTAAACAATTGACAAATCAGTTGCCATTTAAACTCTTTCAGAACTAACAGAAAAGAAAAAGTGCATCCTGACTTCTGTCTTCAAGTAAAACTCAGATTCCATATTGGGATACATCAAGGCTTTTCTAAAAAGTTTATGCAAAAGAGTATGCATAGGCAGTTTGCTTCCTTCCCACATCTGCACTGAAGAACTCACTCCTTTCCCTAAATATGACCTCTTCATAGGTGGTTGTGGAGGAACTACCAACATGTCCTGGCTTTTCACTTTGCCATCCAGGAGATCAATAAGAATCCCTACTTACTCCCCAACATGTCCTTGGGGTACCAATTCTACAATGGTTTTCCCAGTGATCAGTTCACCTTGTGGAGCACTCTGCACTGGCTCTCAGGACAGGGTATATTTGTCCCTAACTACAACTGCAAAAAACAAGACAAATCAGTTGCCATCATTGCAGGAACCGCATCAACATTTTCTGCTGAAATTGGAACTCTTTTGGAGCTCTACAAAACCCCACAGGTATGTGTGTTTTGAATTTCAGAGAAAAGGCTTGCTCCCCTAACTCCATTCTCACCTGTGTCAAAAAGGCAATGTGGAAGCCAAGAATACATATCCCACCATGATTTAAAGCAGGAAAACCCTGGGGCATGAAATTATTAACAGATGGAGGGAGAAGGAAGAAAGGGAAGGGGCAGTGAATGCTTAGTCTCCACTCAAATTCCTACCTAGGAACAATATATCCATCCCCTGCTATTGGGATTATTGACTTCATTGTACTCACAGCTCAGTGCCCCAAAGGAAATATCCACAACACCAAGCAGTGTCCTGTCCTGGGTGGCATCCACAGGTGAAAGATACATATGTGGGGATTTAAAGACCTGGGCATTTACTTTTTCTTTGAGACATCACAGAGGGCCATGCCTTCCCTAAGACTGCTAAGAGTGTTGGAGGCTCAGTTCCAGTGAGATAGGTGTTCCCAGACTCCCTCTTCCAAACTTCCCTCACTCACCTGCACCCAATGATTTCTTCATAGGAATCCCAGTGAATGTTCAACTATTTACAATTCCTGATAACACAGATTGTTTTTCATAACTTTTATGATTTAAGAGGCACAAAAAGAGACATAACAGAGGTCTTCCTTTCATTACTTTCTCACTGATATGCTGGGAATCTGGCCATTGCAGGCCCTGATTTTATAAATTCTGTTCAGGTCTCTCATGAGTGTTAACTATTTGAATTAATCAAGATATCTCAGCTGCCTCCCAGGGACTGCATTAGTATCTCAGAGACTTTTGTGAGATCCAGTACACACCATCAGCAATATGGGCACATTACTGGCAAACACAGACTTCAGTCACATAAGAGGATTCTAAGCTGGAAAAATTATTTCACCGTGGTGCGCCAGCCACAGTGCGCCAGCTGCCGCGGCCATTGGAGGGTGAACCAACGGCAAAGGAAGACCTTTCTCTCTGTCTCTCTCTCTCACTGTCCACTCTGCCTGTCAAAAAAAAAAAAAAAAAAAAGAAATGAATTCCAGTGTATCAGGAGATCCATACTAACTTTGTCATAGTTTACATGCCACTTTGGTTCTTTTCAACACTGGGTGAGTATGAGGGCAAGGATACTATCGGGGCTGGCGCTGTGGCTCACTTCATTAATCCTCTGCCTGTAGTGCCAGCGTCCCATATGGGCCCTGGTTCTAGTCCCGGCTGCTCCTCTTCCAGTCTAGATCTCTGCTGTGGCCCGGGAAGGCAGTGGAGGATCGCCCAAGTGCTTGGGCCCCTGCAGCTTTGTGGGAGACCAGGAGGAAGCACCTGGCTCCTGTCTTTGGATTGGCATAGTTTTGGCTGTAGCAGCCATTTGGGGAGTGAACCAATGGAAGGACGATCTTTCTGTTTCTCTCTCTCACTGTCTAACTCTATCTGTCAAATAAATAAAAAAATAAAAAGGATACTATCTTGGTGATATTGCATTCAAAATTCATACCTTCCCAGTTTGCACTGCAGAATGTGAAGAGCTTGTAGGGATATTACACATTTTCATGCTATCAGCTTTCTTCCAAAGGCAAAGGGCATGAGAAGCATGGTGTTCCCTGGGTGCAGAATAACAGAATTCAACTTTCTTTAGAGCAATCTTTCTTTTTACCCAGTAACATTCTCCTCAAAGACCTCCCTTGGAGAGAATATCTCAGCTTCACCCAGAAAAGAGGCAATTGACAGTCACCACTTTTTGGCTTTCAGATCACCTATGGCCCTTTCGATCCTCTGCTAAGTGATAAAGACCAGTTTCCCTCACTCTATCAGATGGCCACCAGTGACAGCTCTGTGGTCCATGGAATGATCTCCTTGTTGCTGCATTTTGGCTGGACTTGGGTGGCGCTCTTTGTATCTGATGATATGAAAGGAGAGCAGTTCCTTCGGTACTTCGAGGCAGAGATGGTAAAGAAAGGTCTCTGTGTGGCCTTTACACACAAGCTCCCTGCCACTAAGAGACTGTATGCCTCCACTGATATCACTTTCATGACTGGGATCAGCCTTTCTTCTGCAAATGTGCACATACTCTATGGTGAAGTAAGGAGCCTCATCATTGTGGACTTTGCAGGAGAATACTTTTTAACCATGGGCAAGGTGTGGATCATGGTAGCAAAGTGGAACATCGTTGTGCATGAGACATACCGTGCTCTGCACTCTTTCCATGGAGGCTTCTCATTTTCACAGCACAAGGGGGAAATCCCTGGCCTCAAACATTTTCTCAAGACAGTGGACCCTTCCCACTACCCAGAAGACTTTTACTTCACTAAACTGTGGTTTCACATTTTCAGGTGCTTACCTGCTGGGTCACTGTGTGGAGAAATTGGATACTGCCGACCAAACACTTCCTTAGAGTTTTCCCCGGGAGACATTGACATAATGACCATATCTGACTCTAGCTATTTCATCTACAATGCTGTGTATGCAGTGGCCCATGCCCTCCATAAGATGTTTCTAGAGAAAGTAGAAATGGGATCTCCAGGAGATGCAGCTCAACCTAAGCTTCTGCCCTGGCAGGTAAACCTCTTTCAGAACAGGATAGACATGAAGTCACTAATGGCATTTACATATATATATATATATATATATATATATATATATATATACACACATTTATAGAAGTAGAACTCCATGGTTTTTCTCATATACTTCCAAATAAAATGTAAAAAGTTAATGAGACCCTCAACTAATAGTGTATAAGAGAGACAGAGTGAGGAGAAACCCTTATGGTATCTATTCTAAGCATTATTGAGGTATAAAATTCCATGTATATAGAATTGAACATTTATTTATTTATTTTATTATTTTTTTTAACAGGCAGAGTTAGACAGTAAGAGAGAGAGAGACAGAGGGAAAGGTCACCCGACAAATGGCTGCTATGGCCAGCGCGCTGCACTGATCTGAATCCAGGAGCCAGGTGCTTTCTCCTGGTCTCCCTATGTGGGTGCAGGCCCAAGCACCTGGTCCATCCTACACTGCCTCTCAGGGCCAGAGCAGAGAGCTGGACTGGAAGAAGAGCAACCAGCACAGAACTGGCACCCCAACTGGGACTAGAACCTGGAGTATTGGTGCCGCATGCAGAGGATTTGCCTAGTGAGCCACGGCACCAGCCTAGAATTGAACATTTATAACACATATGTTTGATTAGTTTGGATCCACAGGGACCTCTAGACATCTTTAGTTTTAGAAAATGTATATCTTTAAAATAAACTAGGCTTATACGTCAAATTTTTAAAACACTAACAATCTGACTTGTAAATTTACTTTGTTGAACCCCAGAAAGAGCTCAGGTAAGAACACAAGTGGTTACCATCATAAAAATCATCCTTCAGGTTGGAACAAGCCAGGGGATCCCAATACAACCCCATGTACCAATGCCATCCCAATTGTCCAAGTGATCAATTTCAGTTCACAATTGACCACACTGACAGGTATAAGAGTCAAAGGGAACACACAAACAAGACTAGTGTCTGCCAACACAAACAGATAGAACCAAGAAAAGGAAAGAATGATCCAACATGGGAAGCAGAGTCACAGCAGACTCATAGAATGACAGATATCTTAAATGACACTCTGGCCTCAGAATCAGCCCTTGAGGCATTCGGATCTGGCTCAAGAGCCCACGAGAGTATTTTAGGCATGGAAAGCCAAGACACTCTGGAAAGGAAAAAAAAAAAAAAAAGAAGACGACATAAATGAAAGATCTCTGCAGGTGAGATCCCAGTGGAGGGAACGGGGCCACCAAAGAAGGAGGTGCCTTTCTCTGAAGGGAGGAGAGGACCTCCACTTTGACTATGACCCTGTCAGAATTAGATCGAAGACGGCAAACCCTAAAGGCTTCCATAGCCTCGGCAACTCATAACTAGAGCCTAGGGAGATTCCTGACGCCATAAACGAGAGTGTCAAATTGTTAAATCAACATCAGGAGTCACTGTGTACTTATGTCCCATGTGGGATCTGTCCTTAATGTGTTGTCCAATGTGAAGTAATGCTATAACTAGCACTGAAATGGAATTTTTAAGCTTTGTGTTTCTGTGTGGGTGCAAACTGATGTAATCGTTACTTAATACATACTAAATCGATCTTCTGTATATAAAGATAATCAAAAAAGAAAAAAAAACCCTCATTGTTATATTAGATATTGCATAAAAAATTAATGAAATTCAAAAAAATATGCAGGATCTCTGTCCTTAATTAGCTGTACAATGTGATTCAATGCTACAACGTGTACTCAAATAGTATATTTCACTTCGTGGTGCTATATGAGGGCAAATGGTCAAAATCTTTACTTAACACATACTGAACTGATCTCCTGTATACAAAGAGAATTGAAAAAGGAATCTGGATGTGAATGAAAGGGGAGAGGGAGCGGCTAAGGAGGGAGGGTTGCGAGGGGAGAGGGAAAGTGGGGGGGGGGAAGCCATTGTAATCCATAAGTTGTACCTTGGAAATTTATATTCTAAATAAAAGTTTAAAAAAAAAATCATCCTTTAGCACAGCCATCCACGACAGACCCATGTTGAATTACAAAGCTTAACTTCCATAAAGCCCCAACTAGACCTCCTTCCTGGTCAAGGATACATCAGAGTTCATGCCACCTAATATAATTTACTGATTGTATTAAATCACTTCACATAATTTTTACCAGACAATGGTAGAATAGTTCCCCTCACATGAACCCATGAGATGGTGACCACTCAAACCCTGCTAGTCTCTCCCAAGAAGCATCCCTGAGGATTAGGACACTGGGAACTGACTGCTTTTTGCACATGCACTGCTACAGCATCTCTAACTGAATTCCATTTCTGGGATTTCTTCAATCTCATTGTCTTCACAACCTAGTATTGACGTGTTGTGTTCTTTTGGGGCCATTATGTTGTCTTCCTTCTTCTGTTTCTTGAATTTGTTCATTTGTTATCCAGCGTTTGTGGAGATACTAGTGTGTTTCTTTGTTTTTTCACTGTGGTGGCTTTCATCTTTGGACTATGTGTGGATTAGTGGAGTGTCTGCTTTCAGGGGCTACCTAGAGCTATGTGGTTGGTGTGGCCAAGAAGCTCTTTTTAGTATTCCAGTGAGAGAGCTGTATCTGCGGTGACACACCCAGGTTTGGCATAGTAAATCTCTCTCTCTCTTTTTCTTTTTTTTTTTTTTTGATCAGGGGAAGTTTTGTTCTTGTTTGTTGGTGTAGACTCAGTTGAGCTCCTTTCCTCAAAGGAGACCGGTACCTGTGTGCTAGCCTCAGTGTGTATATTATTTGTCTGCTCTGCCACAAGGACCACACAGAGGATCTGTGCAGCCTCAGTGTAAACTCAGATTGCCAGCAATACCATTCACCTGGTACCAGGAAGCCCTGATCATGCAGAGCCCACTACAGTGACTGTCCAATGACCCAGCCACACCCTGAGCCCTCCAACGAAGCCTCAGTGTTTTCAAATCCCAGCTCCCACAATCACAATCATGAGCACTTAGTCCTCTGTTCTCTTCACCAGAGTCAGGAGTCTCTACTTGGCTGTTTGCTGGAACAGCTTTTATGTATGTCTAAGATGACACCTGTTCTCTGTCAGCTTCTTATAGGATGCAGTTGCAGGGTGATTGGGGAGAGAGAAAATGTGCTCCACCTTTGTTTTCTCTCCTGTAGTTTGACATGTACACTATCCCCCATGGGGCTCCAAGCTGGATTCCCTCTAAGCCCTTCCTGCAGCTTCTCACCAGTGGCTTGGGCTGCTGCAGTTTGGTCTCACCTCACTCTCCAGTGCTGGTGCAGAGGCTCTCAGCTGCTGGGGTCCTGAGTTGTGCATGTCCATATAGGTCCACCGTGTTCCTCTAGTTTGTGTAGAGTTTCCTCTGCTGTTTTCCTCCTAACTCTTCGCTGAGCCTGCAGTCTTTCCACTTTTTCTTAAAGTATGTTCTCCTAGACTAGAGCAGCAATCACTCGCCCTTCTCCACCATCTTAATCCCATCTCTAGCATGTATAACTTGAATGCTGTCCTTTCAATTATGTTTGTCCTTTAGCTTCATCCACTTCTGAAGAAAATCCAGTTTAGGAACAGTGCTGGATATGACATATCCTTCCATGAAACAAGGCACGATGTGGTACAATATGATATCCAGAATATTGTGAATTTTCCTGTGGGCCTTGGGTTGATGGTCAACATCGGAAAGTTTTTCTCTAAGAGTTCACATGATCAAGCCTTGGTCATCAATGAAGAGATGATAGAATGGCCTGTTGCATTTAAAGAGGTATGGATCCCTTTCAATTTCACAGACCTACATGGAGTAGATTAAGTATGAAGACTTTACATAAGCATCAGAGCCTCATGTCATATCATGGCTTCCCAATACATAGTAATTCATATATATATTCCAGGTAATGCACATTGAAACTGCAACTTGGAAAAATCTGATTTATTTTTAATTTGAGCATATGTATTTATGCAGATATTGAGTGAATAGAATAAAGGGTATTAATGGAAGAAATAAGGAGATCAGTGTAGGCACATAAATTCTAAGTAGATCTCTCTATGTATTCTGAAGGCCTTAATCACATATGGTGGGAGCCTTTATGTTTTGATACATGATGAACACAGTGGATCATGGGTCGATTTATCATTCACCTCTTTGTAGATCACGTTTCTTTTTTTTTTTTTTTTGCATTTTGCATGCTACTCAACTTCCACATTTTATTCTTCATAACATCTCGAGATATTGACATTAATTTGTGTTGTTTCCAAAATATGATATTTTTTTGCATGAGCTATATATAGCAAGAATGCATTGCACCCAAGTGATGTGTTCATCTCTGAAATTAATGGCCTGCCTGAATGGAGAATATAAAAAATGTACTAAACACAATTATTGTTTCATAACACATTCTAACCAATTCCACCTTGAGCTGAATTTTTCAGTTACTCTCAGTAGTGAGACTCCGTATCATGTCTTTTGTTTCTTTTATCTGTGATGTAAAATATTCTAATCAAATAAGTATGAATTCATGGTCAAAGAGTTCTCAGACTTTCTAGTTTTCAGAACCATTGTCATATGGAAACCCACATTAAATACATTTTGGATATAGTGGTTCAATAAGAAGAGATAAATGGCAGGGGATATTAGCTGGTGATGTGTGAAATAACAGTGATTAACTGCATTTGTAATATTTGCTACATGTTGATAAAGTACAGTGATGACCACAGAAGCTCCAGATCAGTTGCCTAGGTAGTGATGACATGGCAGGCATAGGAGGAGACACAGTGATGACCTTCAACTGAAGGTCACATTTTTTCTTTTCTTTTCTTTTTTTTTACAGGCAGAGTTAGACAGTGTGTGTGAGAGAGAGAGACAGAAAGTTCAAACTTCTGTTGGTTCACCCCCTAAATGGCTGGTATGGCTAATGCACCATGCTGCACTGGATCCAAAGTCAGAAGCCAGGTGCTTCTTCCTGGTTTCCAATGTGGGTGCAGGGCCCAAGCACTTGGGCCATCCTCCACTGCCTTCCTGGGCCACAGCAGAGAGCTGCACTGGAAGAGGTGCAACCTGGACAGTACCGGCACCCCAACAGGGATTAGAACCCAGAGTACCTGTGCCGCAGGCAGGAGGTTAGCCTAGTGAGCCATAGCGCCTGCCACATCATATTTTCTTATGTGTGTGGTGAGGAAGTATTGAAATTCCATTAAAGTGATAACATGGAAAATCAAGATGAATGTTTCTCTTTTCCTTTCAGACTCCTCAATCTGTGTGTAGCCAGAGCTGTGGCCCAGGATTCAGGAAAGTGCCACAGGAAGGAAGACCTGTTTGCTGCTATACTTGTACTTTTTGCACAGACAGAGACATTTCCAATCAGACAGGTAGAAACCGTATCCATTCCTACTGATAACTCCACTGTCATAATTATACTACTCAGCCAAAAGAAGGAATGAAATCCAGTCTTTTGCAACAACATTGATGCCACTGGAAGACATTATGCTTAGTGAAATAATTCAGTCCCCAAATGACAACTAGCATCATATTTTTTCTCTGATATATAGTAGTTAATATAGAATACAAAAAAGCATTGTATAAGAATGAAACGGACTTTTTAGTATTTCATTGTTTTTTGCTTTTTCTATACCCCTGTAGAACAGTGTGCTGTTTCTACATTTTACTTCTGGAATACTATGGCTAATGGTGCATTAAGCCTGTGGTTATAAAGCAATTGAATTTGTATTATTGTACAAGTTAAATGAAAACTAGAAAAGTAGGAAGGAGGAGTATTCTGGGAGGGAAGGGAGGAGGGAAGTATGGTTACCATCTTAGAGTTGTTTCTATGAAATATATGAAATCTTTTCTCTTTACATTGATAAAAATTTAAAAAAAGGAAAAGTAACCCAAGAATATTTGTAATGAGATTGCAGTGAACCATTGTTATGAATACATATAATCACTCACTATCTCCACACATCTATTTTATGATCGCTATGTCTACCACATTATGTGTAGACTGGTGTCTGGTGGTGCTCATCTTATTGGGCTCAACTGTGCTATTGATTAGACAAGACATCTTATTTTGCCTTTCAGTTCTGGGAGAGGCAGTCCTAACACTAATAGAAAATGCTTCCATTATTCAAACACAGAGTAGATACTAGTTTCTATTACTCCAAAAATAATCCTTCAATGACCATTAATACAGCAATAGAAATCACTTAATTTTTCACCCTTTAGAGAGGGAGAAGATTTTTCAGGTGTAAAGGTTATAACAAAACAACTTATCAGATTGATGTGCAACACCCATTAAGTATATGAAACAAGAAAGAAACATAAGTTACCATCATATGGGAATTCATAGTACATCACATGGGTGCTTTTGTGTGTCCAGAATGTCTGAGACAAAATCCAGGAGCACCTGTTGATTCTAGGAAGAGGGCATTCTCCCCGGATTGGGAATGCAGACTTACTCTAGTGCCTCTTGGTATCTGATAGAGTCAGTCTGTTCTCAAAGTGGCAGTGCAAAGGAGACTAATTTCCTAAACAGCACAAGTCAGCAATTCAGTCTCAGTGCTGAGTCTCTCTTTTTCCTCAGATGCAGAGCAGTGCATCCCGTGTGCAGATCATGAGTACCCCAACATGGAGAGAAACCGCTGCCTCCCCAAGCTGGTGACCTTCTTAGCCTTTGAGGAATCCCTAGGGATGGCTCTGGCCTGCGTGGCTCTGTGCTTCTCTGTCCTCACAGCTGTGGTCCTCTGGGTCTTTGTGAAGCACCGAGACACTCCCATCGTCAAGGCCAATAACAGGACCCTCAGCTACATTCTGCTCATCGCCCTCCTCCTGTGCTTCCTCTGCTCCTTACTCTTCCTTGGCCGTCCCAACACAGCCACCTGCCTCCTCCAGCAAATAATATTTGGCCTTGTGTTCACAGTGGCTGTTTCCACTGTGCTGGCCAAGACTATCACTGTGATTCTGGCCTTCAACGTTACAAAACCTGGAAGAACTACCAGGCGATTGCTGGTATCAGGAGCTTCTAACTTCATCATTCCTATCTGTTTCCTGATCCAACTGGCTCTCTGTAGCATCTGGCTTGGGACTTCTCCTCCCTTTATTGACACAGATGCACACTCTGAGCATGGCCACATCATCTTGGTGTGCAACAAGGGCTCGGTCACTGCCTTCTACTGTGTCCTGGGCTACCTGGGCTCCTTGGCCCTGGCCAGCTTCACTGTGGCTTTCCTAGCCAGGAATCTGCCTGACACGTTCAATGAAGCCAAGTTCCTGACGTTCAGCATGCTGGTGTTCTGCAGTGTCTGGGTGACCTTCCTGCCTGTCTACCACAGCACCAAGGGGAAGGTCATGGTGGCCGTGGAGGTCTTCTCCATCTTGGCCTCCAGTGTGGGACTCCTCAGCTGCATCTTCCTCCCCAAGTGCTACATTATTCTCTTAAGACCAGAAAGGAATTCTTTGAAAGACTTAAAGAAAAGAGCAAGTTCTAAGCGATTCTAAAAATTTCTACTTGTTTTCCTGTCACATTTTCAGAGTTTAGGGCCAAGAATCCAGGCTGAATAGCATTCCTGCTATATGAAGGAGCTAAAATGGATTTTTTTTAAGAAATGGCTTGTTAGTTGGATGTTTATCCTAGCAATATGAGTTCATGGTCAATTTCTGGCTTTGGTTTTGGCCCCTGACCTGGACTTTTGAGTCCTGGGGGCCCTCTGAAGGAAGCGGTGAATCTTCTTGTAACTTGGTCCTGGCACCCATGTGAAAATCTAGGGTCTGACTCCCTGTTGTTGGTTGTAACCTGAGCCCAGTAGAAGCATTGGGGGTGTAGATATGTGAAGCATTGAATAGGAGGTCTCCTTGTCTCTTTCACTAACCTTCTGTTTCTCTCCAGCTCAGAGTTAGTAATGGAGTTTAGGGAAAATTCTAAATTGAGTAAAAATGAATCATGCTGTAAATCAAGCCTCTGATGCCCATCAAGGCTACAACAGCAATATTATTTTTTAAAAGATTATTTATTTATTTATTTATTTGACATGTAGAATTACAGACCTTGAGAGGGAGAGACCGAGAGAAAGGTCATCCCTCCATTGGTTCACCCCCAAATGGCCACTACAGCCAGAGCTAGCCCGATCTAAAGCCAGGTGCTTCTTCCTGGTCTCCCATGTGGGTTCAAGGCGGAAGCACTTTGGCCATCGTCAACTGCCCTCCTGGGCCACAGTAGAGAGCTGGACTGGAAGAGGAGTATCCGGGACTAAATCCCAGTGCCCATATGGGATTCTGGTGCTGCAGGTGGAGGATTAACCAAGTGAGCCATTGTGCTGGCCCCCTTTTAGTTTCTATAAGTTTACCTTTTCTGAATAATTCTGAGAAGTGGCAATAGTCTATATGTGTCTGGACTGTTGAGGAACAGCTTACTATTTTATTCTTTTTAGCATTTTTTTTTTAACTTAATAGCATTGGTTGAACTCTTTACTTAACAAAATTATCATTAGGTATTTAAATTCCATTGAAAATTGATCCCTGCTAAAAATAAGAATGAGAATAAGAGAGGGAGGGTTGTACAGTTCAGCACACTTTCCTTGGACTTATCCCTAAGGGTAAAGCTAAAAACTTGCCATGGGACTCCAAATCCCATTAAGTTGGCAGGTTCCAATGCCATCTTACCAGTTAAAATTATCAGTTCATCTTCATATTGATCATAAAGATAGGATTAAGTGTCAAAAGGATCACATAAATAAGACCAAGTGTCTGCTAATAACAATAGAATTAAAAAGGAAAGAATGATCCAACTTGGGCAGCAGGCCTCACCACAGATTCATAGAATGGCAAATACCCTAAACAGCACTCTGGCCTCAGAATCAGCCCTTAAGGCATTTAGATCTGGCTGAAAAGCCCAGGAGATTATCTTAGGCATGAAAGCCAAGACACCGTGGCAAACAAACTACGTACATGAAAGATCTCTGTGAGTGAGATCCCAGAGGAAATCACGGGCCATCAGAGAAGGAGGTACCCTTCTCTCAAGGGAGGAGTGCACTTCCATTTTGATTATGGCCTTGTCTAAGTAAGGTCATAGTTTGTGAACTCTAGCGGCTTCCATAGCCTTGGCAGCTCATGGCAAGTGCCTTGGGTGGTCACCGACGTCATAAATAGGAGTATCAATTGTTAAGTGAACAATAGGAGTCACAGGGCACTTGCTCCCCATGTAGGCTCTCCATCCTTAAAGTACTGTACTAGGAGAATTAATAGTAAAATTAGTGTTTAAAGAGTACTTTATACTTTGTGTGTGTGTGTGCATGTGTGTGTGGGTGCATTCTGAACCATCTTCACTCTAGAATACTTCCTGGTCCTCGAAAATTTTCTTGCTCTGATAACGTTTTTAAAATCTGTCTTAGCATACAGTGCCATGGCTGAATAGGCTAATCCTCTGCCTGCGGTGCGAGCACACTAGGTTCTAGTCCTGGTTGGGGCGCTGGATTCTGTCCTGGTTGCTCCTCTTCCAGTCCAGCTGTCTGCTGTGGCCTGGGAGTGCAGTGGAGGATGGCCCAAATCTTTGGGCCCTGCACCTGCATGGGAGACCAGGAGAAGCAGTTGGCTCCTGGCTTCGGATCAGCACGGTGCACTGGCCGCAGCACACTGGCCACGGCGGCTATTGGGGGGTGAACCAATGGCAAAGGAAGACCTTTCTCTCTGTTTCTCTCTCTCACTGTTCACTCTGCCTGTCCAAAAAAAAAATAGTGTTGCAGCATAACACTTTCAAGTTTATTCTTTTAGTAATTTTAAAATACAGAACACATCACTGTTAGCTACAGTCACCATGTTTTAGAATAGATCTCTTGAATTCCTTCCTCCTAACTACAATTTTGTATCCTTTTTTCAATATCTCCCCATTATCTCACTTGCAGAAGATATGTTTATGTGCAGAGAACACTACTTTACAAATTAACACTTGTAATCATGTGGAAAATAACATCTAAATTATGATAACAGTAAAATGAGTTATTCTCAATGCACAGACAATAAAACATGTAAAACTTACATACATCATAAAATATAACTATCAGTAATGTCTGTAAATTTATAAATATAAATAAAATAGAAATGAACACTAACAATTTCAAGGATGGCCATTAATACAAAATTACATTCTTATTTGTTGCCTTAATAGTCAGAGGTGGGGATTTCCTGCTTTCTGTGACTCTTGGCTAAGATCTGGAAGCCAAGAAAATCTTTGATGTGCTAGTTGGGTTCCTCCTGCTTCTTGTGTCTGCCCATGGTTTGGAAGACTTGTTTGTAGCCTGTACTGAATTTGATTTCAGGTCAAAGTTAGAAGGACACCTTTTGTGGATGAACTGCAACCACAGCCTTATGAGCTCTGTCTTGGAACTGGCTGTCCGGTAAGCAGAGTGGCAGAGTGTTTCCTACTTACTTTGTGTTCATCTGTATGCTTACTTCTTGTGGCATCAAGAAATACAAATGCCTATGGGGTATTCTTATTGAGAGTTCAGTTTCATATGAACCAATATTTCTAAATGTCAGAGGTCATGTCCTAATAACATGCACTATCCAAAAAAAGTTTTCATTTATCTTCACATCAAAAGAAGTAGAAAATAATGTTAGTGCATCTGGAGAAACATCTCGAGGGCCAGTGGAAAAGACAAATAGAAAATTTTGAGACTCATCCAGGGCCAACATTTGGGAACAGTGTTTCCCTTGGAGGGGTTGTAACTTTTCCTTGGTGTTAAGTGGAGGAACTATGCTATAAATTCTGGGGTTTAAGGTAACCTAATTAATATTAGAATCTATCTAAGGATTGCACTACTTCTTAGAAGTTGGACTAATGTCTGATGATACCATCGTTTTAATATTCTTTTAAGTGAATTTGTACTGCTGTATACCGTTATGAATTCTTGGGGTGGAGGGCAAAGGAGTTTTCTGAAACTTTTCAATTTGCAATAAAGGTGATTTTTCAACTTTTATTTAATAAATATAAATTTTCCAAAGTACAAATTTTAGATTATAATGACTTTTCCCCCCATAACATCCCTTCCACCCGCAAACCATCCCATCTCCCACTCCCTCTCTCATCCCATTCTTCATCAAGATTCATTTTCAATTATTTTTATATACAGAAGGTCAACTCTATATTAAGTAAAGATTTCAACAGTTTGCACCACACACACACACACAAAGTATAAAGTACTCTTCAAAGACTAGTTTTACTGTTAATTTTCATAGCACAATACATTAAGACTGGAGAGCCTACATGGGGAACAAGTGCACAGTGACTCCTGTTGTTAATTTAACAATTGATACTCTTATTAATGATGTCGGTGATCATCCAAGGCACTTGCCATGAGTTGCCAAGGCTATGGAAGCCTTTTAGTTCACCGACTTTGATCTTATTTCGACAGGGTCATAGTCAAAGTGGAAGTTCTCTTCTCCCTTTAGAGAAAGTTACCTCCTTCTTTGATGGCCCATGCTTTCCTCTGGGATCTCCCTCATAGAGATCTTTCATGAAGGTCATTTTTTTTTTTTGCCACAGTGACTTGGCTTTTCATGCTGGAGAAATGCTCTTGAGCTTTTTAGCCAGATCTAAATGCCTTAAGGACTGATTCTGAGGCCAGAGTGCTGTTTAGGACATCTGCCATTCTATGAGTCTGCTGTGTATCCCACTTCCCATGTTGGATTGTTCTCTCCTTTTTAATTCTATCAATTAGTATTAGCAGACACTAGTCTTGTTTATGTGATCCTTTACCTCTTAATCCTATCATTATGATCGGTTATGGACTTCAATTCATCACTTTGAGTAGAAGTAAGATTGCCTTGGTACATGCCACCTTGATGGGATTGAATTGGAATCCCCTGGCACGTTTTTAGCTCTATCATTAGGGGTAAGTCTAAGTGAGTATGTGCCAAACTGTACATCTCCTCCCTCTCTTATTCTCACTCTTAGTTTTTTAAATTTTATTTAATAAATGTAAGTTTCCAAAGTAACAGCTTTTAGATTGTAGTGGCTTTTTCCCCCCTCTAATTTCCCTCCCACAAGCAACCCTCCCATCTCCTGCTCATTCTCCCCTTCCATTCATATCAAGATTCATTTTTAATTATCTTTATATGTAGAGATGAATTTAATATATATTAAGTAAAGATTGCAACAGTTTTCATTCACACAGAAATAAAAGTGTAAAGTACTCTTTAATTTCTAGTCATACCATTGATTTACATAGTACAACACATTAAGGACAAAGATCATACATGGGGAGAAAGTACACAGTGACTCCTGTTGTTGATTTAACAATTGACACTCTTGTTTATGGCATCAGTAATCTCCCTAGACTCTAGTCATGAGTTGCCAAGGCTATGGAAGCCTTTCGAGTTCACCGAATTAAGTTCCATTGGTTCACCCCTCTGTGACTGGCACACTGTGCTGATTCGAAGCCTAGAGCAAGGTGCTTCCTCCTCATTTCCCATGTGGGTGCAGGGCCCAAGCACTTGGGCCATCCTCCACTGCTTTCCTGGGCCACAGCAGAAAGCTGGACTGGAAGAGGAGCAACCGGGACAGAATCCAGTGCCCCGACTGGGGCTAGATCCCAGGGTGCCGGTGCTGCAGGTGAAGGATTAGCCTATTGAGCCATGGCACCTGCTAAGGTGTGTTTCTTGTAAGCAGCAAATAGATGTGTTTTGGTCCTTAATTCATTCATCCAGTCTGTGTCTTTTAACTGGAGAGTTGAGGCCATTAACATTCAAGGTGACTATTGAAAAGTAGTGACTTTGCCCTTCCAGTTTCCCAAGATATTTCTAGTATATACTTTGAACTTCCTGTGATCTTTTCCTGGGAGTTGTTCTTCCTTTATCTTCTTTCGTATTCATGGCTGTGTTTCTGTGTGTAACTCATCTTTAAGCATCTTTTGCAGGGCTGGACGAGTGGCAACAAATTCTTTCAATTTCTGCTTGCTATGAAAGGTCTTTATTTCATCTTAATTCACACATGAGAGCTTTGCAGGATATAATATTCTGGACTGGCAATTTTTTTCTCTTAATACGTGGGCTATATCTGGGCATTCCCTCCTAAAATGTAGGGTTTCTGATGAGAAGTCTGCTGTGAGTCTAATTGGAGAATCTCTGAGAGTAATCTGACATTTCTTCCTCGCACATTTTAGAATTTTTTCTTTCTGTTTCACTGTGGTGAGTTTGATGACAGTGTGTCATGGTGAGGATCTCTTTTGGTCAGTTTATTGGGGGTTCTATGAGCTTCCTGTACTTGGATGTCTCTGTCCTTCTCTAAACCCAGAAAGCTTTTTGCTAGTATCTCACTAAAAGACCTTCTAATCCTTTCTCTCTCTCCATGGCTTCAGCAACTCCTAGAACTGGAATGCTGAGTTTTTTAATTCTAATCTGTAGATTCCTAACAATATTTTTTAGATTTCTAATTTCCTCTTCTTTTCTTTGGTTTGACTGTATACTTTCCTGTGCTCTCTCTTCTAAGTCTGATATTCTCTCTTCTGCTTCACTGACTCTGTTTTTAAGGCTTTCTAATGTGTTTGTCATTTGATCTATTGTATTGCTGATTTCATTTTGATTTCTCTTCACTATCACACTTTCCTGTTCTACTAGTTTCTGCATTTCATTTTGATTCCTCCTTAAGATTTCATTTTCATTAGAGAGATTTTCTATCCACCCAAGTAAGGATTTCTGTAGTTCAAGATTTTGGTTTTGAAAACTTCTAAATGTTCTTATCATAAATTTTTTGAAATCCGTATCTTTGATTTCTTCTATCTCATCATCTTCATAATCTTGAATTGGAGTGTCGTGTTCATTTGGCGGCATCATAATGTCTTCATTGTTCTTGTTTCCTTGGTTTCTGCATTTGTTGCTTGGCATTGTGGAAATATTCTTTGGTTTCTTCTTTTTTTTTCCTCGCTGTGGTGGCTTTTTTTGTTATGCTATGACTCTAGATTAAGTGGACTATCTGCTTTTGGTGGATCTTTGGAGGCCTGTGATGGGTGTGGCCAAAGAGCTCTTTCAGTTCTTTAGGGTTAAGTGTGTGCCAAAGGTGACACACCCAGGTTTTGCATGGTAAATCTCTCTCTCTCTCTCCCTACCTCTCTCTGTCTCTCTCTCTCTTTCTCTTTATTCAGAAGTGAAGTCATTCCACACAGATGAGCTCTTCTCCTTGAAGGCAGTCAGTGTCTGAGCACTGGCCCCAGTTCATCTGCTCTGTCCCAAGGACCACACAAAGGATCTGTGCAGTCCTCAGTGTAAGCTCAGATTCCCCTGCAATCTCCCACCTGGTTCTCAAGGTTATCGAGTTTGTGCATCTCCTACTGAGTACTCACATCTCAGGCACTCTGTGAGTTCTCTCACATACCCTCAGTTTTTTTTTTTACACTCTCAGCTCATAAGCTCCACACATTCATTAGGTCATAACCTCCTGTTATTTCTCTCCACCAGAGTCAGGATTTTCTGCTTGGCTGAGGTTGGGCGCAGCCATGAAGTGGGGCAGCTGTTACATATGTCCAAAATGGCACCTGCTGTTTGTGTTGCTCGCCTTTGTAAATTGAGTGGAGAGAGAGAATCGTGTCCATACTGCCATGCCCCACCTTTTTTCTCTCCTCTAGTTAGCCTGGTACACTTTCCCCCATGGGGCTTCAAGCCTCGTACCCTCTAAGCTCTTCCTGCTGCTTTGCCACCAGTGTCTCAGGCTACTGAGGTTTTGCCTCACCTTCCTTTCCAGTGATGGTGCATAGACTCGGTGGCTGGGTACCCAAGCTGTGGGCACCTATGCCATCCACATAGGTCCACCATGTCCCACCATTTTCAGAAGTGTTTCCTTTGCAGTTTTTTCCCCTAACTCTTCCCTGAAACTACAGTATCTCCACTTTTATTAAACTATCATTTACTAGACTATCAGTGCACTCCCTCCCTATTCTGCCATCTTGGAGGACCTCCAAGAAATATTTTTTTGTAATGCTATGTTCTTAATTTGGGTGTTGGTTATGAGTGTGTTCAGATGAACAAAACTCATTTATCTGCAGATTTATGTGTAATTCTTAGCATGTATACCATTTTAAAATGTTTTTATCATGTCCCATAGCAAGAAATGTATTTTAAAATGTTCCCTATCAGTGCAAACTGTTGAAATCTTTATTTAACAGATACTAAACCGATCTTCTGTATACAAAGAGAATTGAAAATGAATCTTGATGCGAATGAAAGGGGAGAGGAAGCGGGTAAAGGGGGAGGGTTACGCGTGGGAGGGAAGCTATGGGGGGGGGAAATCATTGTAATCCATAAGATGTACCTTGGAAATTTATATTCCAAATAAAAGTTCAAAAAAATGTTCCCTATCAAATCCTCCTGACACAGATAACAATTACAGATGTATCTATGCCCAGTCTTTTGTGAAAGAAACCACTTTCCATTGCACCTGATCATGCTAATTTCAACATGAAAACATGGTAATGTGGTACTGCAATAAAAATACCTGAGGATGCGAACAGGTATTCAATGCATGTCCTGTTCTAGGAGAGGTTTACCTGCCATGGAAGAATCCTAGTTTGAAATGCATCCACTGGAGATCCCTTTTCTATTTGCTCTGATAGCATCTTTTGGAGGGCATGGGCCACTGCATACACAGCATTGTAGATGAAATAGCTGGAGTCAGATATGGTCAGCATGTCAATGTGTCCTGGAAAAAACTCAAAGGAAGCATTTGGTGGGCAGACTCCAATTGTTCCACAAAGTGACCCAGGAGGTAAGCAGTGAAGATCATGAAGCCATAGTTGACTGAGGAAGAAATCATCCAGGTAATGGGAAGGGACCACTGTCTTGACAAAATGTTTGAAGCCAGGTATTTCCCCCTTGTGGTGTGAAAATGAGAAGCCTCCATGAAAAGCATGTGGCATGTTGTGTCTCATGCACAACGATCTTCCACTTTGCAGCCATGATCCACACCTTCCCCAGGGTTAAAGAGAATTCACTTAGAAGTGCCATGATATGGAGGCTCTTTCCATCACCATATAGAACATGCACATTTGCAGATGAAATTTGAAGCCCTGCTAGGAAGGATATTTCAGTTTCTTCATACCTTGATTTAGTGTCCAGGAGTTTTACCTTATAGGCCAAGCAGACACCTTTGTTTACCATCTTGTTTAGAATATCCTGAATGAACTGCTCTCCTTTCATATCATTAGATACAAAGATCGCCACCCAAATCCAGCCAAAATGTAGCAGCAAGGAGAGCACTTCATAGTCCAGAGAGCTGTCACTGGTGGCCACTAACACAGTGATGGTAACTTGTTTCTATCATTTAGCATGGCATCAAAAGGACCATATGTGATCTGAATGGAAAGAAAACCATCATGATCTGACTTTTGTGGGATATGAGCTTTCTGTTTTGGCAAGTGAGAACAAAAAGTGATTTCCAGAGTAGACATGACCAAGTTCTATCATCTAGGTTCAGAGAAGCCCAAGCTTCAATGCCTATTGCTTTAGGAGAAGAAATGTAAATCTTCATTCATAACATGAAAGTATGTAAGATATCCATGTATGTTCATGTCCAGTTGTGGGGAGAAGGAGGCATGGATTTTGGATGCAATCTCCCCAGGACATTGGTTTTCCCACCTCTCACCCCATATCACATGTAGAGAACAGCTCCCACTGCAAGTGGTATTAGATGTTACCTCAGGGACAAACAACTGTTTCATGTGTTGATCTCTTAATACTTTGAATTTCATTTGTTTTCAGAGCATAACCTAAATTGTTTTGAAGAATACAATCACCTACCATCGCTGCATTTTTGAAAATTGCTTTTCAAACCAGAATTCTCTTGTGCTATTGCACTCTGAGTTTGTTGGTAATGTGTGCAGATTGCTACCTGTTTCAAGTGGTTTTCCTTTAAGAATCCTGGAATTGCGAATGCATCTCCTGGTAGTCTGCTTGATTGGATCATGTGATTGGGTTCCTGACACCTGCTTGGGAGATTTGAATTGAGTGCTAGACTCCTAGGCTTCACAATGGCTAGTCAGCACTGGCTCCACAGTTGGTATTTGGTACACTGTCTGCCTCTCTTTCATTCTCAGCCCATCAAACACACACTAAGATTTAAATCTCTGAGTTTCACAGGGAAAGTGAAGAGTCTTGTCACTGTACACATTGTGGAAAAGTGCTTCTTCACGTGGGGAAGGTGTGGATCATGGCAGCCACATGAGGCATTGTTGTGGATGAGGGAGTCCCCTTGCTGCTCTGTGTTGTTCTATGCACAGATAAGATCACATTTCATATGCCCAGTGCTTTAAGGAGAGTGACTTACCACTCTTAGCATGCAAGAAAATATGCATGATCTCCATGAGCTCTGTATGCTTTGCAATTCCAACTGATGAGGCATGAACTTTGGATGTAGCATCATCAGGACAGTGGTATTTTCCTCCTTTTCTCCCCATGTCTCTGAGGAGCACAATCCCTTCTCTCAGCAACCACTGTTTTGTGTTTACTCTGAGACTAATGTAAATCTTTATTGCATTGATATGTTACAAGTTTGGGTTTCATGTGTTACCATAGCATATCCAGAATTACCTTGGAAATAAAATCAATTTCCAGCCCAGAATCCTCCAAAGCTACTGTGTTCTGTTGTTGGCAGTGATATTTCCTGATGGTGGTTTGTTTGAAATGGTCCTTCCATTATGAATCTCTGAGATGCTAATGCAGACCATTGGAGGCAGCAGAAATGGCTCAAGTAGTTGGATTTCTGTCATTTAGATGGGGGGACCTCAATTGAGTTCCTGACTCTTGCTGTCTGATTAAGGCCAACTGGGCTTATTCTATGAAGATCTTCCAATGAGTTTGTTTTCATTCATTTATTTATTTACTTATGTTTAAGGGAAAGAGTGAATTGGAGGAAGCCTGACAGACTGGAGGGAAGGGCAAAGAAGGAAAAGAGGGAGGTGAATGTGAGAGAGAGAGAGAGGATATATCTATATCTATATCTATATCTATATCTATATCTATATCTACATAGACACACACACACACAGAGAGAGAGAGAGAGAGAGAGAGAGAGAGAGAGAGAGAGACTGAGATCAGGAGATGGAGAGAAAGAGGGCCATATGCACATGTTCAGGAACAGGTTCTAAAAATCTTTCCTGGGGGATGGGCAGGGAAGTAGGAACAGGGATTCCCATTAGGAAAGGGGTGGAGCTGACACTGGTGGTTGGGCCATGTGGTCACCTGGCTTCCAGCAATGTCAGAGGGGGCTAGAGCCTAGGATGGTGTCCAGGTGTAGATCATGCCATAGAAAAGAATGTGGCATTTTACTGACATTCCCCCTATGGTTTTTTATAAAACAAGGGTTGCATGGGATTACATTCACCCCCAAAGTCCAGCAGGGGTAGAGGCATGATGTTCTGTGTTTACAGCTACTTTCTGCTGACATGGGCCAATGAGGTACTCTTTGCTGATCAAGGCACTGATGTTTCAAGCCACTGTCTCAAGCCACTGTCTCCTGGGTGGGGAGACAAGTATATCTCTGTAGCAGCATTTGGTTGACCACCTGGATGGTGAAGGCCTTGGTTCATTCCATTATCACTTTCTGTAAACAATGTAAACATTATCACTTCCTGAAAACAGCAGAAAGTTAGTAAAATGCCACAGTCTTATCTATGGATTGATCTACACCTGGACACTTTCCTAGGTTCTAGCCCCCACTGACATTGCTGGAAGCCAGGTGACCACATGGCCCAACCACCAGACACAGACATGGTAGAATAAAAGATGAGGTGAGAATAGCAATTAATGATCCTAAGACTGGCATTAACCAAGTAATGCGAGGATCTCTTAGAGGAGAGGAAATGAGGATGTGTGTCTCTGGACCCTTGTGAGGACTGTTTGATGGATATGGTTTAAAGCTGATCTCAGCCAAAACTGGGAGAAAAGCCACTCATCTATTTTGGGTAGAGGGGTTTGTCTGTAGAGAAATTCTGAAAACTCATGCAATATTAAGTGGGTTAAAGGACCATCAATACACACATGTCATGAGTAGAGCCGTCTGACGCTGCAGCTCAATAGGCTAATCCTCTTCCTTGCGGTGCCAGCACACCAGGTTCTATTCCTCGTCAGGGTGCTGGATTCTGTCCTGGTTGCCTCTCTTCCAGTCCAGCTCTCTGCTGTGGCCCAGGAGTGCAGTGGAGGATGGCCCAAGTCCTTGGGCCATGCACCCACATGGGATACCAGCAGAAGCACCTGGCTCCTGGCTGCGGATCAGTGTGGTATGCCTGCTGCAGCATGCTAGCCATAGTGGCCATTGGAGGGTGAATCAACAGTAAAGGAAGACGTTTTTCTCTGCCTCTGTCTCTTAACACTGTCCACTTTGCTGTCAAAAAAAGGGGGTAGAGCCATTGATATTAGATTAGAGGCTATGATTACAAAGGAATGAGGCCCCAGATGAGCTAGATAGGATCTAGAACAAAAGAACAAAAGACAAAAGTTCTCATTATTGGAGAACCTAAGAAAGGTGCTTTCGAAGCCACAAATAAGTTCTCCAATTGGGAGGCAAATAGAAACTGACAGAAGGGGCCTGATAATAATCTGATGGGCTGTAAGGCCTTGTCAGTTATGAGGTCCAGACCTATCTCTTCCCCTGGGGTATATCCTAAGGGAGGCATGAACCTCCTTGGGAAGGCACCCTGTTGACTTCTATTACCTACCTGGCCTGGGAGGAGAGCTGGCCAGGTAAAGGCAAGTGGCATCTGTAACAGGAAATTTACAGTTCTGCCTGCAATATTGCTGACCTTACTTGGCCATCCCCTCAGCAGTGGCGGTTACTCTGGAAGCTGGACTGAGTGAAGGGCTTTCAGCTTAGAGCCAGAAAGATCTGTGGCTCTGACCTGTGTGTCCTTCGACTCCAGGACAATGCCATTTCCAATGATGCAACTCTTGGCTGGCAGAGCTGCCAGGGCTCTTCATAAGCTGACTTCTGCTGAAGCCCTGGTTTCCACATTGAAAGCCACTGCTGTAGACTGGCTTGTTGGGTCTCTTTGAGGGCAGATCCCTGTAGAGAGCCACCTTTAATAGGCCTGCCACCTATGTGTGGTGGAATGAGAAAGCCATGGCAAAATGGCCACTGGCAAGTGAGTGTCAGTTATTCAGGAATGGGTTCAAAACTCACATGGCAACAGAGCCTGCCTGGCAGCAGGCTGTGATTGGTTAGGGCATAAATGCTGCTTGACTGGATTGGCTGCTTCAGCTATATAAGCTGCTGTACCAACTGAAATAAATGAGTCTGTGGGCTGCTTGCCTCTGGCCCGCTTTCACCCAACTCCTGGTGTCTGTGTGGTGACTCTGTACCTGTTGCCCACACTGGACTCCTCCTCAGAATGAATCCACAGCAACACCTGTTTTTACATTGCTTCTGCTACCTACCTTTCTTCTGCTCCTGGCTTTTGTTAAAGCAGACCAGAGGATGAAAGTTAAGGGGTGCTCAAGTCCCATCTCTAGTCTTCATTAGGTGAAATGAGAAGTCTATAGCCACAGGCAGATTCTGGTAGTGGTTTTTTTCTGAGGTAGACAATGCACATGAGGAAAGCTCTGTCCTCACTTTAAAATTTGCTCTCCTTTTGTTTGGTCTGTTTACTGTGCCATGTCAAGGTAAATCTGGCTGTGAAACCATAATGTAAGCTCTCCTTTTGACTATGCTATTATTACAGAAAATGTTCGCCATCCCTTTTATAAGATCTACATTCAAACTGTTCATCTTAGAGAATCCTTCAGTATAGAGTCAGTTTCCCACCTTGAAGAGAATAGAGAAATGAATGAAGAAGTCAGGCTTAGAATAGAGAAATGAGGGAGCAAGTCCCAGATTGCTTACTGACAACAGCAATATCAAATGAGAACTTAGAAAGCTATTTCAACCATTAGATAGCAACTTAGGAAAACATTTACCAGAGGGTCCAATGCCTTCTATAAATTCTAAGAATACATGTATTTGGAAACATCTCTTAAATATCTAACATGGTGTAGCTTGTTTAAGCAGCAAACTCCAGCACAAACATAAAAAATGTTTTTAGTTTCTTTGTACCAACAGATTGAAAACATCTGATACAGAGATTCAGGTCACATGGATCAAAATATATCTTTGATTAATTTTAGCAGTTTAAATTGATGAGCAATCTTTTTATCTATAAGCCAATTAACACAAAGCTCTTAATAAATCTTCCCATATAGACATACAATATGTGCACATGTGTAACACAGGAGATAGAACAACAAATCAGTTTCAGTAATAGCTTCTTGAAATCTTTAGGTCTTTTTTATTACCATATATAAAACTGTAGATGTCAAAAGACTAAATTCCCACATTAAAAAATATAACCTCATTAACCAACAAGAGGCACTTCCTTAGTCCATTGTTTTTGAAAGCACCTGTAGTATTTTACAGAACATTTAACCCTTTAGGCCTCTGGGCCTTTCTCATTAAGATAACGGTCACGTCTAGTAACACAAAATCATTAGACTTTTTCACTTTCAGACATTTATATAAGGAGCATTTTATATTATCAAAACTTAAAATTTAGCACCACTTCACATCTTGACAGTACTTTTGATATAATCCAAATAGCCAACAGACTCATGAAAAAATGTTCAAGATTACTAGCCGTCAGGGAAATGCAAATCTAAACCACAATGAGATTTCACCTCACCCCAGGTAGAATGGCTCTCATACAGAAATTAACAAACAAAAAATGCTGGTGCAATTGTGGGGAAAAAGGAAGCCCAATCCACTGTTGGTGGAATGTAAACTGGTAAAACCATTACAGAAGGCAGTTTGGAGATACATCAGAAATCTGAATGTAGTCCTACCATATGTCCTAGCCATCCCACTCCTGGGAATTTATCCAAGGGAAATTAAATCAGTGTATACAAGAGTTATCTGCACTCCCATGTTTATTGTAGTTCAATTTATAATAGCTAAGACATGGAATCAACATAAATGCCCATCAACTAAGACTGGGTAAAGCAATTTTGGGGTATGTACTCTACGGAACACTACACAGTGGTGAAAAAAAAAAAAGTGAAATCTGATCATTTGCAACAAAATGGATGAATCTGGAAACATCATACTTAGAGAGAAATAAGCCAGTCTCAAAGGGTCAAACACCATATGTTCTCCATGATCTGTGATACCTAACAGAGCACCTAAAAGGAAAGCTGTATAAATGAAACTGTCACTATGTGAAGCAATGACTTAACCAACCTTTATCTTATCTGTTGAGGGACAGATAAGACAGTTTTTAATTTTTTTAAAATTATTTTTATTTTTTCCCACTTAATTCCATTGGTTGAACCCTTTCTTTAACATAGAATTAATCCCATGTGTATAAAGTCAATTGAAAATAGATCCCTATAAAAATAAATGTGGGAATAAGAAAGAGGATCTGTATAGTTTTGTATACTTCCACATGGACTTACTTCTAAGGGTAAACCTAACCCATGAAACTGGGTGGTAATAATGCCATGTTGCATGTTAAAGTGATCATATTATGTTTAATTGAACATATAGATAAGATTAAGTATCAGAAGGATCATATAAATATGATCAAGTGTTTGGTAATAACAATAGAGAGAATTAAAATGGAGAGAATGGAGCTGGAGCCGCAGCTCAATAGGCTAATCCTCCGTCTTGTGGCACCAGCACACCGGGTTCTAGTCCCGGTTGGGGTACCGGATTCTGTCCCGGTTGCCCCTCTTCCAGGCCAGCTCTCTACTGTGGTTAGGGAGTGCAGTGGAGGATGTCCCAAGTGCTTGGGCCCTGCACCTCGTGGGAGACCAGGAGAAGCACCTGGCTCCTGCCTTCGGATCAGCATGGTGCGCCGGCCGCAACACACCAGCTGTGGTGGCCATTGGAGGGTGAACCAACAGCAATGGAAGTCCTTTCCCTCTGTCTCTCTCTCACTGTCCACTCTGCCTGTCAAAAAAAAATGGAGAGAATGTTACAACATGTGAAGCAGTCCACACAAAAGACTTATAAAATGACAGGCGTCCTAAGCAGTAAACAGTGTGTATATTTTTAGGGATAGCCCTACCATATAGAATGACATTGGTATTTATAACTTGCTGGTCAGCTCTGTTTTAGTTTTAAATATCACTCTTATTTTTTATTAAAATATTTCTAGATGGCATTGTGTTTTTTGAGAGGTAGAGAGAAATGGAGAGAGAGATGGTTGAGAAACCAACCTTTCACTGCTTCACATCTCAGTGCCCATAGTAGCTGAGCCTGAACTGAGGCCAGAGCCAGGAGCCAGGAAAAATGATCACTGAAAGGGATCCAATGTCTCTGAGTCATCACCACTCACTGAAAGGGTTTATTTCCTGGGAATGTTGGGTCAGGGGTCAGAACCAAATTACAAACCCAAATAGTGCCATGTGGAACAAGGTGATCTTTTTATTTTTATTTGTTGTAAATAAATCCACTTTATTGCAGAATCTATAGCAGAAGCACCAAGAAACTTAAAAATGTAATAGAAAAAAGATCTGACTTTATAATATCAACAGAAGTTGTACCTAGAAAAAAAGCTAACAAAGACATACAAGAGTTTTATTACCAAATTGGGAAATGTTTTTGAAGGATATTTAAAAATCAACATAATACTAATATATTGGATGACAGAATTTTATAAAGATGTCATGGCTCCCCAGATTGAACCTATACATTTAAGTCAGCAAAATACCAAAAAAGATTTTTAGTGGAAATAAAACTGACACTAAAGTTAGTATAGAAGTCCAAAAATAGATAGTGCGATTCTAAAAATGAACAAAGGTACACACCCTTCTATATATCAAAAGTTTTTATTACACCACAGTAATTAAGAGTGTGGCATTGGCTCAGAATTGATTTCATCAGTGGAAAAGGACAAACTGGGGACATATGCATGTATATATGGAAACTGTACAATCGTGGAACAAGTTGATCTTAATTGCTAGGCTGGATGCCTAAACAGCAACGGTTTTTAGTTTTGCTTATTTTACAATGTTGGAATGCAAATTCCCTTTGATTACAAAGTTGAAATCATGAAGAAACGCATGAGAAAAATTTCAGGATCCCCTAGAACTGCGTTGGTTCTTTAAAGCTTTCAAAGAATTTTGATCAGGTTTTATGAGAATAATGTAGCACTTGGGGGCAAAGATGCATCCTAAGAGCCCTGCACTGGAGGCCAAGATGGAGAAGACCTCTACAGCCACCATGACCTTCCCCTTGGTGCTGTGGTAGACAGGCAGGAAGGTCACCCAGACACTGCAGAACACCAACATGCTGAATGTCAGGAACTTGGCTTCATTGAAGGTGTCAGGCAGATTCCTGGCTAGGAAAGCCACAGTGAAGCTGGCCAGGGCCAAGGAGCCCAGGTAGCCCAGGACACAGTAGAAGGCAGTGGCCGAGCCCTTGTTGCACACCGGGATGATGTGGTCAGGCTCAGAATGTGCATCTAATTCAATAAATGGAGGAGAAGTTCCCAACCAGATGCCACAGAGAACCAGTTGGATCAAGGAGCAGATGGGAATGATGAAGTTAGAAGCTCCTGATACGAGCAATCGCCTGATAGTTCTTCCCGGTTTTGTAACTTTGAAGGCCAGAATCACAGTGATGGTCTTGGCCAGCACGGCAGAAACAGCCACTGTGAACACAAGGCCAAATGTTATTTGCTGGAGGAGGCAGGTGGCTGTGCTGGGATGGCCAATGAAGAGTAAGGAGCAGAGGAAGCACAGGAGGAGGGCAATGAGCAGGATGTAGCTGATGGTCCTGTTATTGGCCTTGACGATGGGAGTGTCTCGGTGCTTCACAAAGACCCAGAAGATCACAGCTGTGAGGACAGAGAAGCACAGAGCCACACAGGCCAGAGCCATCCCCAGGGCATCCTCAAAGGCTAAGAAGGTCACCAGCTTGGGGAGGCAGCGGTTTCTCTCCATGCTTGGGTACTCGTGGTCTGCACACGGGATACACTGCTCTGCATCTGTGGAGAAAAGCAAGACTCTGTGTTTCCACTTCACAAATTGCTCATTTTTCCCTGTTAAGGAAAATGGTCACCTTTGCAACATCATGGTGAGTCCAGCCTGCTCGGATGTATACCCGGACACACTAAAGTAGATTTCTGCACTCCTGACCCAGAGAGAATGCTCGTCTGTAGGTGTAGGAAACTGATTGAAACAAGCTCCTTAGCACATGGGGCTCTGGGGACTCATTTTGTCAATCAGAGATATCTCTTTCAGTGTTTTACTTTCTAAAGTGATGAATTTCCTGATTTCATATGGGCTTAGATTCTTCCAAACCTTCTTCTCTACTGTACCTAGTGTTTTTCTCTGAGGAAACTTGTATTGACACGGGTTATAGTATTTGTCTGAGGTCATCAGGTTTAAGGTGTTTTTTAATGCTCAAATGTAGATGGTCTATTTAAAATATCTATCACTCCTAGGACTTCCATACATCAATCAATATTCTGATTTCCTGCATAGACTCATCACTCTTTCCATATAAATGTTGAGATGCTGTGATTGCATAGAAAAGAATTATTGCTACTAGTTTTTTTATGGTTATATGGGAGTAAGTGATATTTTCATCACAGTATTGAAAGAGAACTTTCCAATCATTTTCACTGAAAGCATGGCTTGTTCATCATTTCAGTCATGTGAACACCACATGGACACCACATTGCCTCTGTTGAAGTAATACACTTCTGCAGCAGCAGCATGAAAAAAGTCATTAAGAATAGGCCAGTTGGTGAACATGTGTCTCTTTCAATCATATGTCAATTTAATAAACTAACACAGATTCAATGTTGTGGCAAGATATGTAAAGCCACCACGTGTAATGCCAGCATCCCTTATGGACATTGTTTTGTGTTCCAGTAATCCATTTCTAATCCAGCTCCCTGCTAATGGCCTGGAAAAAGCAGCAGAAGATGGCCCAAGTACTTGGGTCCCCTGAACCCATGTGGGAGACCCAAATGAACCTGGCTGCTGGCTTCTGCCTTGCCAAACCTGGTCAATGTGTATTTCTGGGGCATGAATAAGTAATGGAATCTCTGTCTCTCTCCCTCTGTCTCTCTCTCTGTCTCTCTCTCTGTCTCTTCTGTAACTCTTTGAAATTAAAAAATATTTTTTAAAAGAAAGGAAATGGTATTAGTTGGCCACACTTGTAGTAAAGTGCTACTCAGGTTTTAAGTTGGTAGTCATACAAGCTTCATGGACTGGAGGTGTTATGTAGTTGCATTTCGGATGTTTTGTCTGTGTATTTCACTCTTACTTTCTCTTATTCTAGTATAGAAAACAAAAGGACAAAGGGAGGCATTCATTATGTGTACTACACAGCATGCACTATGTAAAAGACCCAGCACAGAAAGTAATACAGTATTCCCATCACAATTCCTGTGAAGTAGCTCCCTGTTTCTCAGTTGTGTATGAGAAAGTTTTGATTTCAAGATTTCTCAAAATCCTTAGGGAGCCTTAACAAACACTCATCTGATATTTTTTTGTTCAGACATTAGTAGGCCTACTAGACGATCTCAGATGGAGACATTCGCATCTAGTCCTGGATGGAAAAGAAGGGTATCAGAGAGAATCAATGTCAGTGTTGAGCTAGAGAGAATGAGCACCACCAGACTACTGAGATGGTGAGAGTGAGCACACAAGTGTATGGAGAGAGTGAGTGAAAGTGTGCATAGAGAACAATGGGGCACTCTTACCCCATTATAAGTATTCTTGGTTTCCTTTTTATCAAGAAATAGTTAAGATGGTGGAGTTTTCATAGTGAGTTATATGTTTTCTACCTGTATGATTGGAAATGTCTCTCTCTGGACAAATAACACAAATGTAGCAGCAGACAGCTCTTCCTTCCTGTGGCATTTTCCTGAATCCTGGACCACACCTCTGGCTACATAAAGACTGAGGAGTCTGAGGGGGAAAGAGAAGTGATGGTCATTGTTTTGCACATCATTAGGCACTGTGATAAGATGTCTCTATTTGCCCCATCACTCTGAAGGTCATCACTGTCTTCCCCAGTCTGTGTCTTGTGATTTTTTCATACATCCAATTTGTAGTCTCTATGATGCTCGTTCCAGGTTTGTCAATTGTCTACCAAATATTATGAGGGTACCTGATTGCTGTAATTTTGTTCATCACCAGATCTATTCTTCTGGGCCTTTGTTTCTTTCTACTACATTTCTTCCTCTGAAATCTTTTTTTTTATTTTTATTTTTAAAAGGCAGAGTGGACAGTGAGAGAGAGAGACAGAAAGAAAGTTCTTCCTTTTGCCGTTGGTTCACCCTCCAATGGCCGCCGCGGACGGCACGCTGCGGCCGGCACACCGCGCTCGTCCGATGGCAGGAGCCTGGAGCCAGGTGCTTTTCCTGGTCTCCCCATGGGGTGCAGGGCCCAAGCACCTGGGCCATCCTCCACTGCACTCCTGGGCCACAGCAGAGGGCTGGCCTGGAAGAGGGGCAACCGGGACAGAATCCGGTGCCCCGACCGGGACTAGAACCCGGTGTGCCGGCGCCGCAAGGTGGAGGATTAGCCTGTTGAGCCACGGCGCCGGCCTTTTTTATTTTTATTTTTATTTTTATTTTTTTTACAGGCAGAGTGGACAGTGAGAGAGAGAGACAGAGAGAAAGGTGAAATCTTTAACATTCAGTTTATTATTCTGTAATGTGTATATTTGAGACTGAGTATTCAGAAAAAGACAAGGCCACAGAGAAATGATGAGAAAATGTTATAAAAACATGGATTGTGCATCTAATCCTCTTCTGGACTTCTAATGCAGGGAGAGTATCAATTTCAAGAAACTAAGAATGCATTTTGGGCATAAAGCATGATAGCTATACAAATCACCCACAAAATTCCCTGGGGGATTTCAACAGTACAATGATGATAAAAGATTTGATCACAGCTGTGAGATGCTATGCAGAAAAGAAACTGAACTTATTGGCAACCACAATGGCAATGAAAATGAGAATGTTTTCTATAAATAGGCGATGGATAAATCAACTTATAATTTACTTGTGTTCATGCTGCATTAAAATATATGACTCTCACCATATTTGTTTAAGATATCACTGTTTTTCTAAATCTATATATATATATATTACATGAATTGAAATTTTTCTCCTTATATAAATAAAAATGGAAAAAATTTAGAATTTCTGTACACATGTATTTAGTAATTTTATGTCTAAATATTGATCTCTATCTCTAATCATTAACATTGCTCATTTTAGTCACTCAACGTCTGAATGCATAACTATTTCCAAAGTAAAAACAGCAAAAACTAATACACATGTGCACTTCTAATAGACATTGACTCATGTATGTGTAAGGGACACCATATCTTTTGAAGCCAAGATGATAATTGAGAATTGAATGCCTATTTAAAATCTCACACTTAATCTCCTCTCAGACCCTCTGTATGTATCCAATATTTCCATGGATCCACACCTCCTTGGATGCAATGGGCCATTCTATCATCTCTTCATTGAGGACCAAGCCTTGGTCATGTGCACTCTTAGAGGAAAATTCCCCAATTTTAACCAGCAAACGAAATCCAGCAGGAAAATTCACAATGTTGTGGATATCATAGTGTGCCATACGGTGTCTTGTTTCATGGAAGGAAACATCCTCCCCAGCACTGTTGGTAAATTGGATTTTCCTCAGGAGTGGATGAAGCTGCAAGGGAGGCACAATTGGAAAGAGGGAGAACATTCAGATTAGAGTTGGGAGGTGCATATGACTGAGAAATCCTTTTGCCTCCTGTCTATCCTCAGGAATTCTATTTTGTGGAGGCTGACTTTTGTCTGAATGATCATCATATCATGTGTTCAAACGCAGGGATTTCTACCCCCAACTCCCGTTAAAATGATCAGGATCATTTGAATCCAGAGAAATCACAAGATGTGTCCCACAGGGTGGCTGATCATGAAAGATTGGTTAGAGGTTTAGGAAAGCTCATCTTAGTTTTCCAAATGTGAACAACATGGCTTTATATGTGCAATATATATATATATATATATATATATATATATGTTGTGATGGTTCTACAGGTGAGTGCAAAGGTGCACTTTTTAAAATTTACCCCCTCCCAAATAGAAAGAAATCCTCTCTTTGAAAGAAAATGGATGCAACTGGAGGCCTTTATGCTTATGTTTACTGAAATAAGCCAGTTCCAATCAGAAAATACAATTTGTTTTCTGTGATGTGTAGTAGTTACTATAGATGCAAAGAAAAACCCCGCCATGTATCAAAATGAAACTGATATCTTGGATTTCATTTTTGCTTATCATCTTGTGTAAGTTCCTGTGGAACATGGTCTTTCTACTTTTTATTTATGAATCGTTATGATTACTGTGGCATTACACCTGTGAGTATAAAGGAAATGGAAATGATATTTTTGCAAAACTTAAAAAGAAAGGAAGGAGGGGAGAATGAGAGAGGGAGGGAAGGAAGAATGGATATCTTCTTAGAATTGTATCTATGAAATACATGAAATCTATTATGTTCATATCAATATTTTTTTACTTTAACAATATTTGGGCTGGCCTTGTGATGCAGCAGATGAAGCTGCTGTCCACAGTGCCCGGCATCCCTGTGAGTGCTGGTTAAATTACAGTTATTCTACTGCTGGTTCAAGTTTCTGCCAATGTACCTGGGAAAGCATTAGATGATGGTCCAAGTGCTTGGGCCCCTACATTCACATGGGAGACCCAGTTAAAGCTCCTTCATCCTGGCTTAGAGTGTTCCCAGTCCTGGTCCTTGCAGCCATTGTGGAGTGAATCAGCAGATGCAAGATCTGTCTCCTTTTCTCTTTCTGTCTCGCACTCTCTTACAGTAACTTTGATTTTCAAATAATTTTTTTTAGAGTTTAACAATATTGAATGAAATATCAGTTGAATTCAGTTAAATAAACTAGAAATCCAAGCATAATTTTTCATAACAAAGTTTCCAGAGCCTGACATCCCTGGCTGCTGCTGGTAAGTCCAAACTTATAAAAATGTGTATACTGTTTATGTGTAATTCTATTTGTATAACATTTTCAATGAAATAATATCAGAAAACTTGCAACAGAGGCAAATTGATAGAAACAACCAAATTCAACAAATACTCAGGAGCCCCAACAAATTAGACCAGAAGAGAAATTCACTGCAACACGTTGTGGCAACACTCAGCTCAGTGAACACAAAGAACAAATCCAAAAATGTGCCAGAGAGAAATGACAAATCACATTCAGGTGTAGTTTAATCAGACTCACCCCATACTTATCGCAAACACTGTAGAAAAAGGGATAATGGCAATATACATTTCAAGTTTTAAAAGACAAACAATGCCAACCTAGAATACTATATTCTGAAAAGCTATCATATATGTATGTAGGGGAAATAAAGTTCTTCCACGACAAACAGAAACTGAAAGTATTTGTATCCTCACACCCAACCCTACAACACTGGCTCAAAGACATACTGCATGCAGAAATGCAGAAACAAGAACTTCACTACAAAAAAAGGTGAATGTAGAAAATGAGCCAACTAAACTACCAAAAACTACAAAAAAAAAAAAAAACCCTACTAAACTACAAACAGATCTCAAAATACATAGACAGCTTTTTTAAGGAAACATGACTGGAAAAAGACAGTATTTAATAATAGTCACACTGAATGTAAATGGCCTCAACTCTACAACCAAGAGAGACAGACTAGCTGATTGAATTAAAAAAGAGAATATATCTATATGCTGCCTTCAGGAAACACACCTTATAGCAAAGATGCATTCAGACTGAAAGTGAAAGGATGGAAAAAGATATTTCAAGCTAACAGAAATCAAAAACGAGCTGGGGTGGCCATCCTAATATCAGACAAAATAGACATTAACACAAACACTATTAAAAGAGAGAAAGAAGGGCATTATATAATGATTACAGGATCAATCCAACATGAAGACATTACTATTATAAATGTATATGCACCTAATCACAGGGCACTGGCTACTGGAAAGAATTACTAAAGGACTTAAAGGGAGATATATACTCAAATACAATAGTAATAGGGGACTTCAACATGCCATTCTCACCAATGGACAGATCAACCAGACAGAAAACCAACAAGGAAACAACAGAGCTAATTGGCGCCTTAGACCAAATAGACCTAGTAGATATCTTCAGAGCCTTCCACCCCCACAGCCACAGAGCTCATATATTTCTCCCCAGTACATGAAATACTCTAGGGTTGACCATATGCTAGGCCATGAAGGGAGCCTCAACAAATTCAAACAAATTGAAAGTATACCATGCACCTTCTCAGACCATAGTGCAGTGAAACTCGAAATCAACAACCCAAGAATCTCTACACCATATGCAAATACATGGAGAATAAACAACATGATTCTGAATGAATAGTGGGTCATAGAAGAAATCAAAAGAGAGATCAAAGGATTTCTAGAAACAAATGGAAATGACAACACAACCTATCAAAACTCTTGGATACAGTAAAAGCGGTGCTAGGAGGAAAGCTTACAGCAATTGGTGCCTACATCAAGAATCTGGAAAGGAACCAAACAAATGACCTCTCAATGCACCTCAAAGATATATAAAAACAGCAGCAAATCCAACTCAAACCGAGCAGAAGAAAAGAAATACTATAGATTATAGAAGAAATAAACAGAATTGAGGCTGGGGCCATGGCTCAATTGGCTAACCCTCCGCCTTGAGACGCCGGCACACTGGGTTCTAGTCCCGGTCAGGACTACGTGAGAAGCAGGATACACAGCAGACTCATAGAATGGCTAATGCCCTGAACAGCACTCCAGACTCAGAATCAACCCTTGGGGCATTTGGATCTGGCTAAAAGGCCCATGAGAGTCTCGCAGGCATGGAAAGCCAAGGCACTGTGGCAAAAACGACCTGAATGAAACATCTCGGTGAATGAGATCCCAGTAGAAAGAATGGGCCATCAACGAAGGAAGCAGCTTTCTCTGAAGGGAGGAACGGACCCCCACTGTGTTATGGCCTTGACTAAATAAGATCAGAGTTGGTGAACTCAAGAGGTTTCCATAGCCTTGAGAGCTCATGACAAGAGCCTCGGGTGATTACTGATGTTATAGGTAAGAGTGTCAATTGTTAACTCAACAATGGGAGTCACTGTGCACTTGCTCTCCATGTAGGATCTCTGTCCTTAAAGTGTTATACTATGAGACTTAACAGTAAAACTACTAGTGAAACATCACCCTATACTTTGTGCTGTTGTGTGAGTGCAGTCTGTTGAAATCTTTGCTTAGTATATACTAAGTTGATCACCTGTATATAAAGATAATTGAAAATGAATCTTGATGAAGAGTGGGATGGGAGAGGGTGTGGGAGATGGGACAGTTATGGGTGGGAGAGAGGTTATGGGGGAAAAAGCCACAACAATGTAAAAGCTGTACTTTGTAAATATTGTTTATTATATAAAAAAATACCCTGATGGCAGTTATTATCTGAACAGTGTGTATTAACCCTTGACTTTCAGAGTCTCCTGACACCTGTTGTGGGATAGCCAATTCTTTAAAGGACTATCATTATGTCTTCACTAATTTCAACCAAGAACTTCATAAATATTCTATAATCTTATATTTGTAAGCCTTCTTGGCCAATACACTTTCAAAATGTGAGGCTATCAAATCACAAATAGTATGTTAATTAATATTGGATGTAATCCCAGAAATTACATAGTGAAATAAACATGCTGAAGTCAATTTCATTTACATATATGTATAATATAGAATATATATTTATCTTCTGTGAGACATTCAATTTATTTGATTTACTCAAATAATTTGATCAGGATATTTTCCTGTTTCAGAGTCATTTTACGATAAAATGTGCACCTCACTGCTATTTGCCCCAGTAATGTCTCACAGCAGGTGTGGACTACAGCACACAGTTGTAAGGGATATTATTATAGGGTATAGCTGCTGTGGTATATGTCCAGAGTCCACATTTCCTAGCTTTACATACATTCCAACAAAAAGAGTAGTTTTGATCATTTTTCTTCCCACTCTTTATAATGAGCTATGTTAGGATATTTTAAACATTGCACCATACTGTGAGAAACATTATTCTATGAGGTGTCATTATAGAGTCTGTATTGAAAATGTTACATGGAGCTAAACTCACTCCCTAGAAAAAGTCTCTTCAACAAATGCAGACATTTGGATTTCCACATGCAGAGATTTTAAATCAGACTGCTACCTTACACCCTATACAATTATCAACTCATAGTTTATCAAGGATCTAAACCTAAAACCTGAAACCATCAAATTACAAGAGGAAAACATTGGGGAAACAGTGCAAGTCATTTCCCTGGCAAGAATTTCTTGGATAAGATCCAAGAAGTAATGGCAATAAAGGCAAGAATAAACATTAAGCTAAGTAACTTTTCATCAGCAGAAGACACACTCATCTAAGTGAAGACACTACTTATGAAATGGGAGAAAATATTTGCAAAACATGGATCCAATAAAGTATTAACCTCCATATGTATAAGGAGTTCAAGAAACTTAACAATAACATGACCAACAATCTAGTTAAGAAATGAACTAAGGATATGAACAGGCATTTTTCACAGAATGAAATACAAGAGAAACATGAAAAGATGTTCAGGGTCACTAACCATCAGGGAAGTGTCAATGAAAACTAAAGTGGGATTTCACCTCACCCCACTTAAAATGAATATTATCCAAAATTTGAAAAATAGCAAATTCTGGTGAGGATCAGGAAACAAGGTACCCCAATACAATGTTGATGGGAAGGATTATAAGCCAGTACAAACATAATGGAAGACAATAGAGGAACTCCTCAGAAAACCAATATTGGTTCTACAATATGGGCTAGTTGTCTTACACCTGGGAATGTATCCAAATGAATTGAAATCAGCACAAGAGTGAGTCTCCTGCCCTCCCAATTCTATAGAAGCTCAATGCACAATACCTAAGATTTAGAATCCTCTAGATGTCCATCAGCTGATGACTGGGAGAAGGAATTGGTGAGATATATATATATATATATATATATCATATCATGTCATATATATGAATATTACACAGCCATGATTAAGAATGAAATCTTGACATTTAAAACTGGAGGTCATCACAGTAAATTATATAAGCCAGAGCCACAAAAATATTATGTTTCCTCTCATTTGCGTTAGATAATAAATGAGAGTAAAATTTTGTGGACTTTTGATCATTTCCTAAGTAATTATAAATAGTGCTTCCGTAAATCAAATCATATTATTGACAATATGTTCCTATTTCACACATTAAAAAAAATTGAGCGGTTGCTGCTGAGGACTCTTGCACTACTAGTAATGCTATGTTCTTAATTGAGTATTGGTTACGAGTGTGATAAGATGACCAAAAACTCATTTATCTGTAGACTTATGTGCATTTCTTAGCATGTATACCATTTTTAAATGTTTGTATCATGTCCCATAGCAAGAAATGTATTTTAAAATGTTCCATAGCAGATAACAAATCCTCCACACACAGATAACAATTACAGATGTATCTATGCCCAGTCTGTTGTGAAACAACCCACTTTCCATTATACCTGATCATGGCAATCTCAACATGAAAAGATGGTAATGTGGCACTGCAAGAAAAATACCTGAGGATGCGAACAGGTGTTCATATATGTCCTGTTCTGGGAGATGTTTACCTGCCATGGAAGAATCCTAGGTTGAGCTGCATCTCCTGGAGATCCCTTTTCTATTTTCTCTGAAAGCATCTTATGGAGGGCATGGGCCACTGCATACACAGCATTGTAGATGAAATAGCTGGAGTCAGATATGGTCAGCATGTCAATGTGTCCTGGGAAAAACTCAGAGGAAGAATTTGGTGGGCAGACTCCAATTGTTCCACAGTGTGACCCAGGAGGTAAGCAGTGAAGAGCATGAAGCCATAGTTGACTGAGGAAGAAATCTTCTGGGAAGTGGGAAGGGTCCACAGTCTTGACAAAATGTTTGAGACCAGGGATTTCCCCCTTGTGGTGTGAAAACGAGAAGCCTCCATGAAAAGAGTGCAGCATATGGTCTGTCTCATGCACAACAATCTCCCACTTTGCAGCCATGATCCACACCTTCCCCAGGGTTAAATAGTGTTTGCTTATTAATTCCAAGGTATAGAGATTCCTCACGTCACCATATAGAATATGCACATTTGCAGATGAAATTCGAAGCCCTGCTAGGAAGGATACTTCAGTTTCTCCATATCTTAACTTATTGTCTGGGAGCTTTATTATATTGGCGAAGCAGACCCCTTTCTTTACCATCTCAGCTTGAATTTCCCGAAGGAACTGCTCTCCTTTCATATCATTAGATACAAAGATCACCACCCAAATCCAGCCAAAATGTAGCAGCAAGGAGAGCATTGCACTGGCTAGAGAGCTGTCACTGGTGGCCATCTGATAGAGTGATGGAAACTTGTCTCTCTCACTTAGCATGGGATCAAAAGGGCCATATGTGATCTGAATGGAAAGAAACCCACCGTGATTTGACTTTTGTGGTTTTTGAGTTTTCTTGGGAAGTGAGAAAAAAAGTCCTGTGAAGAAATATCTCATGTAGGCCAAAGTAAATTCCATCACCTGGGATCAGAGTAACTGTGCTTCAATACCTGCTACTTTTAGGAGAAGAAATGTAAATGTTCATTTATAGCATGAAAGATAGTGTGTAAGATACCCATGTTCTTCATGTATATTTGTAGGGAGAAGAAGGCATGTATTTTGGATTCAGAATACCAGGACATTGGCCTTCCCCACCTCTCAGCTCATGAGACATGGGGAGAACAGCTCCCACTGCAGCTGGTGTTAGGTGTTTCCTCAGTGACAAATGTTTTGTGTGGGTTGATGTCGTGATACTTTGAATTTCATTTGTTTTCACTGCATATCTTAAATTGTCTTGAAAAATATATTCACCTACTATCTCTGAGTTTAGGTAAAATTGCTTTTCAGACCACAATCCTCCTAAGCTATTTCAGTCTGAGCTTGGTGGTAATGTGTGCAGATTGCTACCTGTTTGTAGTGGGTCTCCATTAAGAATCCTGGAAATGTGAATACAGGCCCTGGCAAGCAACTTGATTGGTTATGTGATTGGGTCCCTGACACCTAGTTGTAAGATTTGGATTGAGTGCTTTCACCATGGCCAGTGAGCACCAGCACTATGGTGGCTATTTTGTGACTATACCATGAATGGGTGTTCACTGTCTGCCTGTATTTGTTTCCTATTCTGTCAAACACATACTAAGGTCTAAATCTCTTAGTTACACATGGAAGTGAACTGGGAGTCCTGTGAAGGAATCTGCTGAATGTGAGGAAGTCAGGATTAGGCATAGGGAGAGGGTAAAATCTCATCTAAGTGTGTAACTCAGCACCAAACACTTCTTGATGATTTTTGGACTGTCACAGCCCTCAGTGGGTTCCAAATGGTAAGTCTGGGACCAGGTCTTGATATACCCATGTCTAACATTGAGTCATCCTAGGATATCTCTGTGCTGTGGGTATTTCCTGTAAATAGTCAGCAGTCAACTTTCTCAGCAGGTGGGGATGGATACATTGGGCCTAGACAGTGATCTTTCACACAATCTAAGAAATTCCCCAGAATCTGTTTCAAATCGTGGTGCTATATGTGCAGTTGGATTCCACATGACCCTTGCTTCAAATTGGACAGGTCTAGTGGGAGATGGAAGCATTTCTCACCAGAATTCACAACCCATTTACCTGTGGGGTTTTGTACAGCTCCAACATTGTTCCAATTTCAGCTGAAAATGCTGACATGGTTCCAGCAATGATGGCAACTGTCTTGCCTTGTGTCTGGCAGGTGTAGTTAGGGATGAGATGATGCTTTCCAGTCAGCCAGTGCAGAGTGCTCCTCAGGGTGAAGTGACCACTGGTAACAGAATTGTAGAGTTGGAAACCGAGGGTCAGGTTGGGGAGTAGCTGGGGGTCCTTATTGATCTCCTGGATGGCAAAGTGGAAGGCCAACACATATTGGTAGTTCTTCCACAGCCACCTACAGAGAGCGGCAGCATTAGGGAGAAGGGTGAGACTCTGGAATTCAGAGCAACAACACAGCCATGCCCTGAAGCAGCAATGGTCAGACTCAGGCTTCCACTCAGTGGTGCCTCAGCTCTGGCACATGGAGGAAGCGTGAGTGAGGTTCCAAGAGCTTTAGAAGATTTTGGAATGGTCCTCAGACTCCTCTGAATCAAACTGTGTCCATGATCACACTCACCTTCCCTAGTCCTTCAGGAAAGCCTTGCTGTGTCCCAACATGGGATTTCACTTCTACTTAGGGATGGAACCCAAGAGGCAAACATCTCTGTTTTCAGTACCTTCTGAAGTAGTTGAACACCATCTGACTTGTCAGTCATTTTAGCATTTGGGAGCATCTCTAATCTATTCACCAAAGGGATTTTCTTGAGACCTTTCTGTAATTTTCTGTTATAATATACAAATACTAACAGAAGCATTTCATTCAGAACTTCAAATTGTCAGAATACTCACAATGTTTATATTTATTCACTCTTTTCCTCATGTATGAAATTCCATTTTATCTATTTACCTATCTATAAGCTACTGAAGTCTGTTTAATTCTTAGATTCACTTATGTGAATGGCAAATTAATAGCATTAATTGAAATGTTTCTTGCTTTTAATCATTTTGCTGACATGCAATAAATTTTCTCATGAAGGGCTTTATTTTTGAGTGCTTGGTTACTTGTAGCTCTTGCTGTCAGTTGAAAGCTGACAAGTTTGCTTCTTTTTCCCCAAGTATATGCCTGCCAGGTATTAAGTTCTGGAGCATAAACAAAGTTGATAAAAATCCTGCAAAGATCATAAGCAACAGTGCCAGATATGTGTATTCATGACTGACATCTCACTCAAAACCCATTTTTTTTCAGTGTTCTTAGCTCATCTTTCAAGTGTATGCAATAAGCTGCAGTGATAATAAAATAGAGATCTCTCCAAACTATTTCTGTGATTCCTATAACCTTGAAACTAATTTAATTTAGAATATAAGAAATGCTTTTCATTAGATTCCACTTAGTGATCTCAATGCTGTTATTTCACAAAACATGGAACTTAAAGCAGTTTAGAATGGTAATTTGACACAGGATCCATGTTTTGAAATATGGCCTTGTTTTCTTAAAAAATGCCCAAAAGTGCTTGTGTGTGAAATATTTTTTTAAACTTGGAAGATTTTTAAAAAATTGATGATAAATCAAGATTGATTTTAGAATATGATGTCTACAGGCAGAAGAAGTGTATGATTGCTTCACCGATCATTTTTGCCAACTATTTAGGTTCTAGGTAACACCAATGGTAAAGTTTATATTCAGAAGATTGGAAAACATATATTCTTAGTAAATACATTTGAAGTAATTACATTTCATCTACAAGGATGCTGGACACTTGGTGGTGGAACAAGCATTTTATGAACCTTTAATTTTATCATAATAATAATTTTGTTTTGCAGTAGTAATATCCTTAATTCGCAGATGAAGAACATAAGGCTTGATGTCATAAACAGATAGAAGGCACAGTCAGTTATTTATCTCCTGTCTGTAAACAGTTCTCATACTCCTTCCAGTATCTACAGTGACCATGTAATTGACCTTCCAAACTGGTACACTTTTGATAGTAAGCTGGGATGATATTAATGAATACACAAGGATTATTGGCAAAAATAGGCTGTAGGAAGCAAACCAGGATGTGTGATCATTCTAAATAAAACAAATCTGTCTCACATGTAGACATCCACTGATTTCATGATGCATACTGTAACCATGCATAGCATGTTTAGTTTGTCACATGAGAGGTACTTGGTAAATTATTTGATGAATAACCAATATTTTGTTCAGTATATGCTAAAATTCATAAGGTTTAGGTTTTCCAAGTTGTGAGATATAAATCATATGAATTAAGTTCCATAAATAAAAAGACAGAATAGAATCTTGACAATAAAGAAAAACACGTATTCTTAATAGTTACATCAATAATTTACATCAATATTTTACATCAATAATAAGGAAGCACAAGTATCTTGATACCAAATGTAGACCTAGCTATTAAGATATTATGAGAAGGGGGCCGGCAGTGTGGCATACCCTGTAAGGCTGCCGCCTGCAATGCTGGCATCCCATATGGTTGCCAGTTCAGGTCCTGGCTGCTGCACTTCCAATCCAGGTCTCTGTTATGGCCTGGGAAAGCAGTATATAGCCCAAGTGCTTGGGCCTCTGCACTCCTGTAGGAGACTCCAAGGAGGTGGCTGGCTCCTGGCTTCAGATTGGCACAGCTCTGGCCATTGCAGCCATCTGGGGAATGACCCAATAGATGGAAGACCTCTCTCTGCCTCTCCTTCTCTCTCTGTGTAACTGTGACTTTCAAATAAATACATAAATCTTTAAAAATATTATGAGAAAAGTATGCTACAGGTTGATAAAAGCCACAAAATGGATAAAACATGGAAACATTGTGCAGTGAAAGGTGCCAGTTAATGGATGATAACAAATCAATTTATATCCAGTCTCCACAACAGGCATCTATACGTGTTGCATGGGCTCCTCCTGAGCAAAAGTGATTCTCAAAGTTCCCATACAGAATACCATAATTTAAAGAGTAAAGATTTATTTTCAGGAGCAGGTGCCCAAAAGACTTCTATTAAGTAGATTACAAGTATTGAAGTATGGGAAGCAGTGTGTATGTCAGGTAGTGGATCTCAGACACAAACAGCTTCTCTACCAGGCACATTTGTTAGCAATGACACCTAGAGTGAGTGCCTTAGATCTAATACTGACCTGAGGCCATTCTCTGTTCCATGGGTTTTGGATGGGGCAGGCAGGGGTTGGCGATGGGGATATGGGCTGGAGTTCCATTTGTCTCACTAATTTCAAGATTCTAGGAGGCTGATCAGGATATCAGATTAATACAAAATATACCCATCTCTCTCTCCTCCCATGAAGGAGTGGAGAGAAAAATAAAATGGAAAGGGAAGGAACACCAGCCTTCATTGATCTGCATTCCTGAAACTTCTCTGTACATTTTTAAAGAATTCTTAAGGAGATTAACTCATATAAACACACACAAACTTGCAGTCTGAACCACAGTTAACACATAACTCAATGTTGGACTTACCAATTTACTGCCATTTTATCCTTTGGCCTGGATAAAAAAGATACCTGGACCATGGCTGATTCTGGTTCCAGGAAGTAAAGGGGGAAAAACCCACCCAGCACTAGGTCTCCATCTCTGTAGACACTTGACCTCATGGAATTATAACAGTTCCAGGGAGGTATATCCTGTGAATTGTATAAAGGATTCAGGAGTATGTTGAGAAACATCACAGCAAAGAACATGTCAACTCAACCCAAGTTAAAGTTAAAGTCTCTGTTGATATTAGTAAAAAAAGTTTTGGATTATATCATTTGTCTCAGCCCCCTGCAGGAAGAATAGATCTCTACATAGGGCACAGCTGGTGCTAGTATTGCTGTATGCCCTCAACCTATAGATAGTTTGTTCTAGTCTACTGAGGCACACAGGGACACAGCTAGAATCACAAGGAAGATATTTCAAAGGGAGTCACAGGGCTGAGGCCTTGCCTTAATGTCCCTAAGATCAGATGAGCTCTGACTTCTATATATTTTCATTGCTAAACTTCTGTCCCATCCCAGAACTCATGGCATCACCTGAGGCTATGCACCTGCCACTCTCCATGGTGGGAAAAACAGCTTTGGAAAAACATGCTTTGGACTCTATTTTGTCCCTGGAGCATTGTGGGATATAGCCCTGTAAACCTCTGTGCATAGGGGCCAAGTATTGTTAGGTCAGTCACCTGTTATTGGGATTTGGTAATTGTAGAAAGAATTAGTGTTGGAATTAAAAAAAACACAATCAGTTTCACTATTTCACGTGATTCTTCATAGAGATGACGAAAGGTCACATTCACCACTGACGACCCTATGTGTATCATAGAAAGTCTGTTCACGACCGTGCCTAATGTCTCTCCCAGGCCTGCAGTATTCAAATGGAGAAATGGGATTCATGACTTGCCAATGAGTATGCATATCCAGAGAAGGACAGAAGTTCATCCCCACACTGACCGCTCCACATAGTTAACCCACTTACACGTCTTGTGTAATCTGCTTGAGTCCATAGTGCATCAAAATGCAATAATGACCACATATAATAACCATATATGATTAAGCATTTCAGATTGTGTACAGGAAACTATGTAGCATCTATGTGTTTCTGTGTGTGCCTCTGTCTGCTTAATTTGCTTTTTTTTCATGTTCCTATCATTTCTGCCACTGCTGATACCAACTTCCACATCTAATAGACACTGGGTGAGAACATGTGTGAGGGACTTCATATTTCATGCATATATGTGAAGTGAGAATTAAATGAATATTGCAAAGTTTCACACTTCATTTAATCTCACCTCCCTCTGTTTCTAATTCATCTCATGGAACCACACTTTCTTGAATGCAGTAGGCCATTCTATCATCTTTTCATTGATGACCAAAGCTTGGTCATGTGCACTCTTTCAGCGAAACTCTCCAATTTTAGCCAACACCCAAGACTCAGAGGAAAATGTACACACTGTGGATATCATTGTGTTCCAAATGGTGCCTTGGTCATGCAATTATATGTCATCCCTGGCACTGTTTGCAAATTGGAAGTCACTGAAGCTGTAGGACAGGCGTAATTGGAAGGAGAGAGAGCACTGCAATGAGAGGTGGGAGGTGCATGTGTACTCAGCAGTCCTTATTTTTCCTCAACCTCCCTATTCTCAAGGTTTCTTTTTGGTTGAAGTGTAGTTATTTTGGTATATTTGAGGCCACCATTTCATGAGTTTAAATTGTGAAGAAATTGATTGTTCATGCACCCTTGCAACAAATTGGGAATTGTTTTAACTCAATCAAGAAAAGCGTGTGGGCCAGCACCACAACTCAGTAGGCCAATCCTCTCCCTGCGGTGACAGCATCCTGGGTTCTAGTTCCTGTCAGGGTGCTGAATTCTGTGCCAGTTGCTCCTCTTCCAGTCCAGCACTCTGCTATGGCCTGGGAGGGCAGTGGAGGATGGCCCGTGTCCTTGGGCCCTGCACCTGCATGGGAGACCAGGAAAAGCACCTGGCTCCTGGTTTCGGATCAGCGCAGTGCACTGGCCACAGCTCGCCGGTCGCAGCGGCCATTGGGGGTGGTGTGAAACAATAGAAAAGTAAGACCTTTCTCTCTGTCTCTCTCTCTCTGTCTCACTGTCCACTCTGCCTGTCCAAAAAAGTGTATGAGGTATTTGGAAGGATAGTTATTGTATGAGCTGTTGTAGAATCCATCCCACAAAGATTTGGTTGCAACTTTATGGAAGCTAATTTAGTACTTCAATAACATAAGCAAAACATGGATGGATATATTAATATTAATTTGTATAGCTCACACAAGTGTGAACATACAGGATTAGGTTTTTATAAATAATTGTATTTTAATGCAGAAATGAAATTCAAGTTGTTTTTTGTTCAACAATTACAAATACATGCATGGATTTTTTCAGATTTCACAATTTCTGTTTATAGACACCTTGTATTACCTGGTAGGTTCAAACTTACAAAAATGTAAAAATGCAATTTTATGTATACATATCATATTACATAGATTATTTTCTTTTTTTAACTGTGTGAAGAATTACTTATTTTCACCAAGGCAAATGTAATAAGTGGCACAGTTTGGTTTCGGCCACTTTGAAACCACGTGCCCTTAGGTGTACAGAGCCTGCTGCCTACCCTGTGGGCACTCAAGAGCACCACTGAGGCCTCTGACTAGGACCCACATCTGTGTGGTCCACGCGAGGGCACAGCTCCCTGAGAGCCACTGGGAACGTTCTGCTCAGGATCCTTGCTTGCTAAATAAAACCAGAATGTTTTACATAGATTATTTTCTGTCTCTATCATTGGAATTTGATATTATGAGAATCTGGGTATGACCAAAAAGAAAACTTCCAAATCTTCTGACTATATTGGAATTATCAATACTGTGAGCTAACCCTTTTCTTCTGGATCACATGATGCCTGATGTAGGATATATTTGGAATATATCACTGGAATCCTTTGACAAATTCACTTCTTTTCTTTTTTTTAATAACGCTTTTATTTAAAGAATATAAATTTCCAAAATACAGCTTATAGATTACAATGGCTTCACCCCATAACTTCCCTCCCACCCGCAACCCTCCCATTTCCAACTCCTTCTCCCCTTCCGTTCACATCAAGATTCATTTTCAATTCTTTTTATATACAGAAGGTCAGTTTAGTATATATTAAGTAAAGATTTCAACAATTTGCCCCCACATAGCAACACAAAGTGAAAAATACTGTTGGAGTACCAGTTATAGTATTAATTCACAATGTATAGCACGTTAAGGACAGAGATCCTACATGATATATATAATTTTAAATTGATTAATTTTCTATGCAATTTCCAATTTAACACCAAGATTTTTTAATCATTTGCAATTATCTTTATATACAGAAGATCGATTCAATATATACTACGTAAAGATTTCATCACTTTGCACCCACACAGAAACACAAAGTGTAAAAATACTGTTTCAGTACTAGTAATAGCATTATTTCACATTGGATAACACATTAAGGACAGATCCCTCATGAGACGTAAGTACACAGTGACTCCTGAAGTTGATTTAACAATTTGACACTCTTGTTTATGGTGTCAGTAAACTCCCTAGGCTCTAGTCATGAGTTGCCGAGGCTATGGAAGCCTTTAGGGTTCGCCGACTTCGATCTTATTCCGACAGGGTCATAGACAAAGTGGAGGTTCTCTCCTCCCTTCAGAGAAACGTACCTCCTTCTTTGATGGCCCCGTTCTTTCCACTGGGATCTCACTCGCAGAGATCTTTCTTTTAGGTCTTCTTTTTTTTTTTTTGTTTTTCAGAGTGTCTTAGCTTTCCATGCCTAAAATATTCTCATGGGCTCTTGAGCCAGATCCAAATGCCTTAAGGGCTGATTCTGAGGCCAGAGTGCTATTTAGGACATCTGCCATTCTATGAGTCTGCTGTGTATCTCACTTCCCATGTTGCATCATTCTCTCCCTTTTTCATTCTATCAGTTAGTATTAGCAGACACTAGTCTTGTTTGTGTGATCCCTTTGACTCTTAGACCTATCAGTGTGATCAATTGTGAGCTGAAATTGATCACTTGGACGAGTGAGATGGCCTTGGTACATGCCACCTTGATGGGATTGTATTGGAATCCCCTGGCACAATTCTAACTCCATCATTTGGGGCCGTTCCGATTGAGCATGTCCCAAACTGTACATCTCCTCCCTCTCTTATTCCCACTCTTATATTTAACAGGGATCACTTTTCAGTTAAATTTAAACGCCTAAATTCACTTCTTTTCTAAGGACTAAATAAGAACACAGAGTATTTCAAATAATTTTATTATAAGTACAAATGGAAATTAAATGGTGAAATAAACCTTCTGAGGTTAAATTTTACATCTGGGTAGTTGCATTTTCCCTAGACTTTAATTCCTCAAGCTATTTTAATAAATGTGTTTGTCCCATGTACATGTATATACAAGTTCTTAAATATATTCTACACTTAAGTGATGGATTCAAATAATAAAGGCATATATTTCATACAAATCCATCTATAACTCCAGAAAAAAGGCATCCAGATATTGCAGTGATATTGCTTTCAAGATGAGCATGAGCATGTCATCTACAAATATGCAGCACATACTACATGGTGATGTAAAGGATCTTGTCATTGTACACATTGTAGAAAATTGCTTCTGCACATTGGGAAGATGTAGATCATGGCAGGACCATGGGGGCATTGTTGTGGATGAGGCAGTCCCCATGCTGTTCTACATCATTGTGAGCACAGATAAGATCAGATTTCACATGCTCAGTGCTTTAAGTAGAGTGACTCCCCACTCATAGCATGAAAGAAAAAATGCACCATCACCGGCTGTGTCTGCTTTACAATTCTGACTGAGGAAGACATGAACATTGGATGTGGCATAATCAGGACAGTGGTCTTTCCCTTATTTTCTCCTCTTGTCTTTGGGGAGCACAACCCTCTCTCTCAGCAACCACTTTTATGTGTTCACTCCATGACTAATGTAAATCTTTACTGCATTAATCTCTTACAACTTTGGGGTTCATGTGTCACCACAGCAAAACCTGAGTTACCTTTTATAATACAATCAATTTCCAGCACAGAATCCTCCAAAGCTACTGTGTTCTGTGTTTGGCAGTTATATGTCCTGACTGTGGCATGTTTGAAATGATTCTTCCACTATGAATCTCTGAGATGCTAATGCAGACCATTGGAGTCAGCAGAAATGGCCCGTGTAGTTGGGTTCCTAACACCTATATTGGGGACTTCTATTGAGTGCCTGGCTCTTGGTTTCTTATCAGAGCCAGATGGGCTTCTGCCATTGATGTGTGCTTTTTTTTTATATATTTATAAAGCTTTTATTTAAAGAATATAAATTTCCAAAGTACAGTTTATGGATTACAATGGCTCTCCCCCCACAACTTCCCTCCCTCCCGCTACCCTCCTCTTTCCCGCTCCCTCTCCCCTTGCATTCACATCAAGATTCATTTTCAATTCTCTATACACAGAAGATCAGTTTAGTACATTTTACGTAAAGATTTCAACAGTTTCCCCTCACATAGAAACACAAAGTGAAAATACTTTTGGAGTACTAGTTATAGTATTAATTTACAATGTACAGCACATTAAGGACAGAGATCCTACATGATTTTTTTTTTAAAGAATTGATTGTGCCAGGGGATTCCAATACAATCCCATCAAGGTGGCATGTACCAAGGCCATCTCACTCGTCCAAGTGATCAATTTCAGCTCACAGTTGATCACACTGATAGGTCTAAGAGTCAAAGGGATCACACAAACAAGACTAGTGTCTGCTAATACTAACTGATAGAATGAAAAAGGGAGAGAATGATGCAACATGGGAAGCGAGATACACAGCAGACTCATAGAATGGCAGATGTCCTAAATAGCACTCTGGCCTCAGAATCAGCCCTTAAGGCATTTGGATCTGGCTCAAGAGCCCATGAGAATATTTTAGGCATTGAAAGCCAAGACACTCTGAAGAACAAAAAAAAGAAGACCTAAATGAAAGATCTCTGCGAGTGAGATCCCAGTGGAAAGAACGGGGCCATCAAAGAAGGAGGTACGTTTCTCTGAAGGGAGGAGAGAACCTCCACTTTGTCTATGACCCTGTCGGAATAAGATCGAAGTCAGCGAACCCTAAAGGCTTCCATAGCCTCGGCAACTCATGACTAGAGCCTAGGGAGATTACTGACGTCATAAACAAGAGTGTCAAATTGTTAAATCAACATCAAGAGTCACCGTGTACTTATGTCTCATGAGGGATCTGTCCTTAATGTGTTGTCCAATGTGAAGAAATGCTATTACTAGTACTGAAACAGTATTTTTACACTTTGTGTTTCTGTCGTTTGTGCAAACTCATGAAATCTTTACGTAGTATATATTGAATCGATCTTCTGTATATAAAGATAATTGCAAATGATTAAAAAATCTTGGTGATGTGTGCTTTTAATGAGAAAACAGCAAATAGGAGCTCTCTGTCTTTCTCTCCCTGTTTCTCTGCCTCTCAAACAAAACAGTAAGCGGTTGTAATGAGAATGTTCACTGGGTGTGCTTTGACGAAATCTGCTTTTGTGGAAGAGATTGTGGCAGGCTTGGGCTTGGACAGATGAGTGTGTGAATTCCAGTGTAACTGTAACTGAGCCTTACATGCTCTTTGGGGAATCCCCAGGAGCAGCATGGCCTACAGTGTCATCCCAAGTGTTAATAAGATGTACAGGTCTTTACCTATACACATCGAACAACCCTTGTTCCCTGGATGCCTTGTAAGAGTCTTGTCTTAGGACAAGACATTTTTGTGGGCTGTAAATATTGCTTATGAACCACAGTTCTGTGATTAGTCAATATTCACAGAAGGTGCAGATAGGCATATTAGCCCCACACATTAATCAGAGTGGGGTCTCTCAGGTTGCACTGCTTCCTAGCTGTATTACTTCTTCCACTTGTCAGTATTCTCAGAATCCAGGCAACTCCCTGGGATATGTTTTATGCAGTGGTAGGATACCCATCCTTGGCTTCTACATTTCCCTTTCATCAGATGCAAGAGAATGGTGTGTGTGGAAATTCACATATGGCTCTACAGAATTAGGAATCCATTTGCCTTTGGGGTTTGTAGAGCCCCAACGTGTTCTGGTCTAGGCAGAAACTGCTGACATGGTTCCAGCAATGACAGCAAGTGCTTTGTATTGTGTATGGCAATTATAGTTAGGGGGAGTAAATGCGCTTTGTAAAGAAAATGCAAACCATTTCTAAGGATGAATTGGTCCATGACAAAGGTATTGAGATTTGGAATCACATAGATAGATTGGGGCGGTATTGGGAGTCCTTACTTATCTCCTGGATGGCAAAATAAAAGGCCAACATGTATGGACATTTCTTCCCTAGCCACCTAAATGCAGTAGCAGATTTAGAGAGAAGGTTGATAGCCTGTCGTTTTTTTTTTTTTTTTTTTTGACAGGCAGAGTGGACAGTGAGAGAGAGAGACAGAGAGAAAGGTCTTCCTTTGCCGTTGGTTCACCCTCCAATGGCTGCCGCGGCCGGCGCGCTATGGCCGGCGCACAACGCTCATCCGATGGCAGGAGCCAGGTGCTAGGTGCTTTTTCCTGGTCTCCCATGGGGTGCAGGGCCCAAGCACTTGGGCCATCCTCCACTGCACTCCCAGGCCACAGCAGAGGGCTGGCCTGGAAGAGGGGCAACCGGGCCAGAATCCGGCATCCTGATCAGGACAAGAACCCTGTGTGCTGGTGCCGCAAGGCTGAGGATTAGCCTGTTGAGCCACGGCACCAGCCGATAGCCTGTCTTTCACTTCAGTTTCACATTCAAACCCTGAGGGAGCCAAGTCTGGATTCAGGGTGTTAGTGATGCTCCAGGGTCCCTGGAGGATCATTTTAATGTCCCTCAGACTTCTAGGAAGCAAACTGTGTTCGTGCACCACCTCATCTTCACGAGCCCTTTGGGAAACTTTGGTAGATTCGCATGTGGTAGGTCATTTTTGCTTCATAACAGAAACCAAGGTGCATCTCTGTTTTCTGTAAGTTCTGGAATAGTTTGAATAGAACTTTGTTTGCCACTTGTTCAAATATGTGAGAGTATTATCATCTCTGACCATATTCACCAGTGTGATTTTCCCAGCCTTTTTGATAATTTTCTACTCTTGTATATCAACTCTTGTCAAACAGGTTATTAAGTTAGATTTTCAGTGAAACAAGTACATCCAATTCAGGACTTCTGGTATCAGAATTTACAGTGTGTACTTTGCTTCCATTGCTTGATTTCCTGAATACTGAATTTACCTTTGTCTTTTCACATTTGGCAATTGAACATTCTCTGTATTTTCCCACATTTCCTGCCTGAAAATATGAGTTTTTGGAATTTAAGATAGGTTTATGCTATTGTGAATAAGAAAACAGATGTTCTGTTTTCTCACTATGAGTTTTTGAGTTTTTGATCAGCTTTCCTTGGAATTCTGGACTTTACCTCATTTCCTACATTTTATCCACAATTTGAATGTCAGAAAAATTGTTTCTAGTTAATTATATGGCAAGAAATATATTTATCCAATCATTTTTTCAGTTGGTATACATTATTTTTTAGTTTTCAATTTTGAATTAATTAATAAAGTGCCATTTCAGTTTTGTTCCTTCATATGAAGTATTTGCACAGTTTCAAGTTTGCAGTGTTTCATTTTTAGTATAAAGGTACTTTTCTATTTTGTCACACTGTGTTGTATGTATTATCTTTACATATGAATTTAAAATTTTCTCCTGTCGTCTAAAAGGTGTTGCTTTCCAATACACCCCTGACTAAAATTGGATTTCTGATCACAGAGAGTACTCACCTGTGGGACACTAAATAGATCTGGTACCAGCATTACTTTGTGGATGTCTTCCATTGAGTGATTTTATGTATTTTTTAGACAACTTTATTTAATAAATATAAATTTCCAAAGTACAACTTTTGGAGTATAGTGGTTTTTCCACCATAACCACCCTCCCACTCACAAACCATCCCATCCCCTACTCCCTCTCCCATCACATTCTTCATTAAGATTCATTTTATTTTTTTTGACAGGCAGAGTTAGTGGGAGAGGGAGAGGGAGAGGGAGAGAGAGAAGGAGAGTGAGGTCTTCACTTTCCGTTGGTTCACCCCCCAATTGGCCAATACAGCTGGCATGCTGCACCCATCCTAAGCCAGGAGCCAGGTGCTTCCTCCTGGTCTCCCATGCGGGTGCAAGGCCAAAGCACTTGGGTCATCCTCCACTGCCTTCCTGGGAAACAGCAGAGAGCTGGACTGGAAGAGAAGCAACCAGGATAGAACCACCGCCCCAACCAGGACTAGCCCCGGGGTGCCAGCGCCACAGGTGGAGGATTAGCCTAGTGAGCCGCAGCACTGGCAGAGATTCATTTTCAATTATCTTTATATACAGAAGTTCTACTTAGTCTATACTACATAAAGATTTCAACAGTTTGCACTCACACAGGCACACAAAATATAAAGTACTATTTGAGTACCAGTTTTACCATTAATGCTCATAGTACAACACATTAAGGACAGAAATTCTACATGGGGAGCAAGTACACAGTGACTCCTGTTGTTGATTGAACAATTGACACTCTTATTTATGATGTGAGTGATCACCCAGGGCTCTTGTCATGAGCTGCCAAGGCAATGGAAGCCTCTTGAGTTCAAAAACCTTGACCTTATTTAGACAAGGGCATAATCAAAGTGGAAGTTCTCTCCTCCCTTCAGAGAAAGGTATCTTCTTCTTTGATGACCCGTTCTTTCTGCTAGTATCTTACAGAGATCTTTCATTTAGGTCATTTTTTGCTAATCTTGGCTTTCCATGCCTGAGAAACTGTCCTGGGCTTTTTATCGAGATCTGAATGAGTTAAGGGCTCATTCTGAGGCCAGAGTGTTGTTTAGGGCATTTGCTGTGTATCCTGTTTCCCATGTTGGATCATATCTATTAAGTTCTGTGCTATGACAAAGTTGGTAGAAAACTTGAAGACTGAAGAACATATACTTGTAAAATTCCCATCTTATTCTAAGCAACTGGAAATATACTAATGCAAAAAGTCTGAGTAAATGTTATGAGAAAAGTGTTTCACACTGATACAGGGTATAACCTGGGTAAAACATGAAAATATTGGGCAGGGAAAGAAGTCCATTCCAAAGGGTGACAAAGTGAAATAAAGATTCTTGTTTTCCCATAAGAAATGAATGTCAGACATAAGATGGAACTGTGATAAGCATGACAGCAACACTGAATGAGGTAGTGCATGCCTCAGAATAGATAGGCACCTCTCTAGACAGATCTGGAGACTGGAAGTCATGGTCCTGTGTTTCAACAATCTTGTCCAGGCCAAGGCCCCCAGAGCTGTATCAGGGGATGTGCTTATGGGATAGGCACAAACATCTTGGTGCCTGTCCTCTGTCTCTGAAAGGCCTGGGAGCAAATGGAAAAGTCTATGGAAAGCATAACAAGTGTGAGGACTTCAGCTTTCATGATCTTCCTTCCTCCCATACATTTCAGAATTGCCAATAGGGACAGAACATGCAGAGGCACAAACATACACTGACTTGCAGTCACAGTGTTACCTAACACATACACACAACCTTGAGCTTACAAGATGCTGACACTGTATTTTCTGGCTTGAACATAAGAGTCTGGTTGTGTCTCTTTCTGTAGACTTTCTCTGTGGACATTTATCTTCAGATAAGTTTGGCAGCTACTGATATATTTTTCCAGTGAAGTGTGCAAGGGGTGCAGAAGCAGGCAGAGAAAAATCAGAGACGATGGCATGTCAAAATCTCCCCAGCATAGAGTCAGAGACCAGAGTCTCAGCTGACACGTGGAGAACACGGGGTAGATACTGCCTTCAGTCCACCCTCTACAGGGAGAACTGGTCTCTGTGTAGGGCACAGCCATGTCCCAGGACTTCTGTGTCCTCAGCCTAAGAATATGCATGACAGTCTAGTGAACCAGACAAAAACACAGCTAAAAGCCAAAGGGAGACATTTCTAAGTCACAGTACTGAGACCCTGCCTGTTTGTCACTGTGGTCAAAGCAGGTCAGACCTGTTGGTCATTTTATTGCTTTATCCCTCTCTGTCCCAGGTACTCATGGAAGCACCCTGCCCTGATGCTCTGCACCTGTCCCCTGCATTTGGTTGAAAAAACTGTTTGGAAAAACATATATTTTCACAGGCTCTCCTCCCTGGCCTCTATGATTTCATCATGATCCAACAAGTGTTTAGGGACCACAGAACCCTCAGAAAGAAGCAAGCAGCTCTGCACACTGTGTTCACAGAGCTCCCAGGGCTGTTGTGTCAGGAGAATGTTCATGGTATTTGTACAGTTTGAAAGAACTGATATTGTAATCAACAAATACCCAATTATAGCATTCCATATGAAGCCTCATGAAGAAGATGAAGTGAGAACATCAAGGTGCACCCCAGGAACTCTGTCCACTATTGTCTCCTATCACTTCCAGGTCTACACTACCCTGCTGCATTTATAAATGGCAGAGTAAATTCCAGATAAGAGTACATTTTCATCTTTCTCACCTACCCCTGCACAGAATTAATCCACTCACTCATTATCCTGATTCTTTATTGATGGTCATTTTTCTTCACTGGGAGAACCCCAGCAGCAACTGCATTGCCTTAACAACTAGATTAGGTCCCTTTCCCACAAGATTCAATCACAGAATAGGGCAAAGAACAGTAATTCAATAAGTACATGAAGGATGAGTATTTGATGGATGACAGCATCATGCAACAGAAGTCAGAGTGGAGGTAGTCCTGCCAAATCAAGAATGACAAGGGTGATGAGCTTCAGGCACAGAAGTATTCTGGTGCAACTTTGACACAACTGCCCTAATCTGAGACTTAGCTGCTCCCAACAGGGCTCTCTAATGCATTTCCTTTACCAATGTGTCCTCAAAGTAATGCCAGAAAGTTCTTACCTTTAAATTTTGATTAATGTAGTAGACACTAAGATTTTTTTTTCCAAATAAACTTAAACCATACTTCCATCTCACACACACAAAAGAATGAAAAGGGTGAATAGGTGTGTGAATGTTGTGGCATTTTCTAGATTTCCTGAAGAAATTTTGACAGAATGGTTGTTGCCATTGTGTACAAGTGCCTGACTTTGGGGACCTCAGGATGACTGAGAAACAGATTGTAAAGAATGGGTTGGGGTGGGCAGCTTTGCTTTGTGCCTCCTGACATCAGGATCTGAATCCTTGTGAATGGTTCTGACTTTTCCTCCCCAGGATGTGTGAGGAGCTGACTGCATCCCAGGTCCAAGAGGGCTCTTCCTCTCCAATTGAATTTAGCTGAATATTCCAGCCTCTCACCTCCACCAACATCCCAGGTCATGGTCATCACAGGCTTTCTCTGGGTCAAAAAGATCTGAGCACAGAACCCTTTATTGGAAAAGGGTTTGTGGTGAGAGCTTTGGAGAGGATTTGCTTTCTGAAAGACCTGCATATCTGTGAAAGAGGGTCTTTGGGGGCCACAGGACAGGATAAGTGGTGAAGTGGGAGGCAACTCTGGATGAGAGCATGGCAGTGTGAGCATGGTGTGTTCAGAACAAGATGGGTCTTGACCACCTCCTTGGTGTGCAGGCAGGATATCTTCAATCATCCCTGTCCTTGACACAAAGCAAACACTGATTTAGATGTTGTCCAGAGAATACACATGCCTGGGCTCACTTGGCAACCATTTGCAATAGGAATAAGCCAGCCAGCAGTGAGCTGGGGACAGAGGACACAGGCAGTCAAGCAGCCTGTAAGCTCCACCCATGGCCTTGCATGTCCCGGGCTCCATCACTATTTAAAATATATGTGTTTTTTTTTGTTTAAAATAGAAGTTACCCAGAAAATTCTAAAAGTATGCTTCTATCTGTTTCCATAAATTGACATTTAAAAATGATTTAGCAGGTTATCTTAAATTTTAATCAAAATAGAAATTTCTAATGTTTTAACTTGGGGAAAATGCATCTCCTTAATGTTTTGAATGCTCACTTGAGTGAGTGTCATTTTTAAGAATAGCTGTAGTTTTTCTGATTATTGTAATAAGTGTGAAGAATTTGGGATGAGTGTACTCATCAGCAAAGCACTTGAACTGCTTGAGTATTTTGTCACCATTTACTACTATTAAAGAACATCATAATCAAGTTTCAGAAAACATGTATTTTAAAAAATTGATATAAATAATTAAATGAATATGAAATAGGTGTTTAAGAAAATAGTCGCTAAAAAGCAACATAAGGAAAAGGTCATATGTTAAACATACTTTACTGGCCATAGCTTTGTAAGTTATATGTGCTCAGAATTTTAACACTCCACATATTTATATTTAAGTATTTCGTTATTTGTATAGTAGAGTCTTGTTACTTCAGTATCTTCACTATTTTCAAAAACTTTTCCTTTGCATGTCACTATTTGGGGAGTGTCTTTTTTTCTTTAATTTTTAGAATATTGTCTAAACATAGTAAGTAAAATCTAAAAATCTTTACTAAAATAAACATATATTCACTACAGTTTCCTAAGAGCCACTTGAAATATACCCTGCACTCAGAAGAGCTGAAGGTGCCTCCCCAATCATATGTTTTTACATGAATGCTCAGAACAATCTGTTCATAACACTGAACGTGTGGAGAAAACATAAATAGACATTTGTGAATGAATAAGTTGAGTGTGGGAAATCCATAAGAATGAATGTTATGTAGCTGTAAAGAGAACGAAGGATACCTGTTATAATTTGGATGAATTGAAAATGCAATGCCATGTAAATGAATTTAGATCTAAGAGGTCATATTTTATCTCATTCCATTGCTAGGAACTGTCCAGAACAGGTAAACCCATAGCAACTAAAGGAGATGGATGTTTGCATGAACCACATTCATGGAAGCTTGCAACTAGCTGCTTAGTGGAGAAAGGCTTTGAATATGGGTGATGTAAAGGGCTTCAATCTACACAGACATGAAAATTGCACAAACCTGTGGAATATTTTATGCAAAATCATTGTAGAATGTGAATGTGAAAGTACCATGATACCACTTCCTTGTACAATACTTCAGTGATTCATATTGGATATATGAATTTCAGAATGTTTACATCATTCTTTCCTGTGTGAAATTGGAACAAGAACTCTAAGCAAAGGCCAAAACAGAAAGCGGTCAAATGATAGAGGTCACAATTATAGAATCATTCCTATGTAATCATGAAAACTACCTACATATGTGATAAAGATACCATTTCAAAATAGGTAGGCCGTAATTATTTACTTAGAGGTTTGTGAACAATACAGCGTCCGAAGAGAAGACTGCTGAGGATAAGTTGACTCTTGTATTTGGGAAAGAAATTCTACTTAAATTATTACCACAAAATGTCAAATTCTCAATGAACTTCAGGGAAGCAACAAAAGCAAGTATAACTGAGTCATGTTATCAAACATGAATATTTATAGCTTCTAAGTTGATAAACAAAGTGGATACTAATTAGTATGCATATTTTCTGGGATAATCCTATCATATAAAATATTGCTATTTATAGGTCGGCTCTGTTTCAGATTTAAAAGTATCTCCTTTTACTTTATATTAAAATATTTCTAGCCTGAATGTTGTTTTTGAGAGGCAGAGTGAGAAACATAGAGAAAGAGAGAGATGGTTGAGAGCCCAACTTTTCACTGCTTCAACTCTCAGTGCCCACAGTAGCTGAACCTTGGCTGAAGCCAGAGTCCGGAGCCAGAAAGAGTCGACTGACAGGGACCCAATAGCTCTGAGTTATCACCACTCACTCAAGGATTTATTTTCCTGGGAATCTGGGGTCAGGGGTCAAGCCAAATTACAAACCTAAGTGGCATAATGTGGGACAAGGTTATCTTAATTGCCTGGCTGGATGCCTAAACAACAATTGTCTTTAGTATTGCTTATTTTACAATGTTGGAATGCTACTTCCCTTTGGTTTTTGTTTACAAATGTTGAAAATGTGAAGAAACTCACGAGAAAAATATCAGGATCTCCTAGAACTGCGTTGGTTCTTTAAAGCTTTCAAAGAATTTTGATCAGGTTTTATGAGAATAATGTAGCACTTGGGGGCAAAGATGCATCCTAAGAGCCCTGCACTGGAGGCCAAGATGGAGAAGACCTCCACGGCCACCATGACCTTCCCCTTGGTGCTGTGGTAGACAGGCAGGAAGGTCACCCAGACACTGCAGAACACCAGCATGCTGAACGTCAGGAACTTGGCTTCATTGAACGTGTCAGGCAGATTCCTGGCTAGGAAAGCCACGGTGAAGCTGGCCAGGGCCAAGGAGCCCAGGTAGCCCAGGACACAGTAGAAGGCAGTGACTGAGCCCTTATTGCACACCAGGATGATGTGGCTGTGCTCAGATTGAGTATCTAACTCAATAAAGGGAGGAGAAGTTCCCAACCAGATGCCACAGAGAGCTAGTTGGATCAAGGAGCAGATGGGAATGATGAAGTTAGAAGCTCCTGATACCAGCAATCGCCTGATAGTTCTTCCAGGTTTCAGAGCTTTGAAGGCCAGAATCACAGTGATGGTCTTGGCCAGCACAGTGGAAACAGCCACTGTGAACACAAGGCCAAATGTTATTTGCTGGAGGAGGCAGGTGACTGTGTTGGGACGGCCAAGGAAGAGTAAGGAGCAGAGGAAGCACAGGAGGAGGGCGATGAGTAGGATGTAGCTGAGGGTCCTGTTATTGGCCTTGACGATGGGAGTGTCTTGGTGCTTCACAAAGACCCAGAAGACCACAGCTGTGAGGACAGAGAAGCACAGAGCCATGCAGGCTAGGGCCATCCCCAGCAATTCCTCAAAGGCTAAGAAAGTAACCAGCTTGGAGAGGCAGTGACTTCTCTCCATGTTTGGGTACTCGTGATCTGCACATGGGATGCACTGCTCTGCATCTGTGGAGAAAAGCAAGACTCTGTGTTTCCATTTCACAATTTGCTCCTTTTTCCCTGTTAAGGAAAATGGTCACCTTTGCAATGTCATGGTGAGTCCAGCCTGCTCTGATGTATACCAGGACACACTAATGTATATTTCTGCACTTCTGACCCAGTAAGAATGCTCCTTTGCAGGTGGACAAATCTCATTATAACAAGCTCCTTACTGCATGGGTCTCGGTGCACTCATCTTGTTGCTCAGTGATTTTTTTAAAGTGTCTTAATTTCTATAAAGTAATGAATTTCCTATATTCTATATGGTTATGGATTCTTTCAAACCCTCATCTCTACTGTGCCCAGTGTATTGCTCAGGAGAAGCCTTCCATTCACAATATTAGACTACTTCTCTGGGGTCATATTTTTTAAGTTTTTTCTTACTTTTACTGAAATGTAGATGACCTGTATAAATGATATGTCATTCAGGGGATCTCCATACATTAATGAATATTCTTTATTTCTACATGGACTCATCTTGTCAGTATTTCCATACAAATACTGATCTACTATGATTGAATAGAAGAAAAATGTAGGTCTTTGTTTTTATGTGGTTATACTGGAGCAAGTGATATTTTCTTGACTTTATTGAAAGAGAACTTTGCCTCATGTTCATGTGAAAACATGGCTTGTTCACCATTTTAGCTCAAGTAAACACCACATTGGGCACTACATAGTCTCACTTGAAGTGATGCATTTCTGCTACTACAGCATGAAAGAAGTCATTAAGAACAGGCCATTTGGTGGATATGTCTCTGTTTTAATCAAATGTCAATTAAACTGACTTAAATTGGTTGAGTTTTGTGATATGCTAGGTAATGCCACCACCTGCAATGGTGGCATTTCATATGGACATTGTTTTATGTTCCAGTTGTTCAGTTTCCAATCCAGCTCCTTGCTAATGGCCTAGAAAAAGCAGCAGAAAATGGCCCAATTACTTGGGATTCATGCACCCATGCAGGAGACCTAAATGAAGCTCCTGCCTTTTGGCTTCTGCCTGGCCAAGCCCAGACCTTTGTTTCCTTCTAGGGCGGGAGTGATTATATTGAAGCTCATCCTCTCTGTCTCTCTCTGTCTCTCTCTTGTTTTCTGAATCTCTGATTTTCAAATAAACTGAATATTGTTTTTTATTTGGCAGGCAGAGCTAGACAGTGAGAGAGAGAGAGAAGAGAGACAGAGAGAAAGGTTTTCCCTCTGCTGGTTTACCCCTCAAATGGCTGCCAGCTTCCTCCTGGTCTCCCATGCAGGTGTAGGGGCCCAAGCACTCGGGCCAACCTGTGCTGACCTCTCAGGCTATAGCAGAGAACTGGACTGGAAGAGGAGCAACTGGGACTAGAAGCCAGTGCCCATGTGGGATGCCGGTGCTGCAGGTGGAGGATCAACCAAGTGAGCCCCTAGTGCCGGCCCCTAAAATGAGTATTTTTTTATTTAAAAAGAAACAAAATGTTGTTAGTTGGGCTATATTTACAGTAAGAGTCCTACTCAGCTTTTATACTTGGTTCTCATGCCAGAATACAAGCTTAAGGGACTGGAACTGTGATACAGGAGGTAAAACCACTGCCTGCAATGATGGCATCCCATGCAGTCACCAGTTCATGTCCTGGCTGATCCTCATCCAAACCAGTTCCGTGTAAATGTGCATCGGAATCCAGCAGAGGAAGGCCCAAATTCTTGGGCCTCTGCAAGATCTCAAGGAAGCTGCTGGCTTTGCCCTGGTCCAGTCTGGACCATTGCAACAATCTGAGAAGTGAATCTACCTGATGGAAGATCTTCTCTGTCACTCTCTCCCTCTTCATTACGCTCTCCCTCTCTCTGTAACTCCGACATTCAAATAAATAAAAATATTTTGTAAAAAAAGGATATAAGCATCTCAAAAATTTAGAGAAATTTTCTCTTACAATTCTTTTCAATGTGTAACCTTTACTTTTCAGAGAATGTGCAAATGCTTCAGGCACCTGTCTCGGAGATACACTGGGCACACATAGGCAGGTGTATATTGTAAAATGGGTCAATGCATGATACTTATTTTTTATTCTTTCATTAACTTACTGTATGTTGAATATTTTTACAGATATTGGAACTCTTTTTCATTATCTTCTTCATAGCAGAAACTAAATATAGCTTATTTGAAGTTACTGAAGTAAAAATATTTTAGAGCTGAGATATGTGAAATGAAACATGCCCTTAGAAGAATTATAACCATGTTTATTATACATTGAACTGTGGAACTATTTACCAATGAGACCTAGTAGATTTTTGCATTTCAGAAAGCAATTGGATTTGTTATTTAATTTAATATTTAATATTGCTTAAATGTTTACCTGTAATATTGGAAATGTCTCTCTCTGGACAAATAACACAAATATAGCAGCAGACAGGATTTTGTTCCTTTGGTATTTTTCTGAATCCTGGACTACACCTCTGGCTACACAAAGACTGAGGAGTCTGAGGGGGAAAGAGAAGTGATGATCATTGTTTTGCACATCGTTAGGCACTGTGATAAGGTGCCTTTACTTTATTGATCACCCCCAAGGACATCACTATGTCCTCCCCAGTGTGTGTCTTGTTGATTTTTTCAGACATCCAAATTGGAGTTTGTATGATGCTCATTCCAGCATTGTCACCTGTCTACCAAATATTATGAGGGTACCTGATTGCTTTAGTTATGTTCACCACAGGATCTACACTTCTAGGCATTTGTCTCTTTTGAATTGCTTCCTCTGAAATCTTTTAAGTTCAGCTTTTTTGTGGTAATTATTCTCAGAATGTGTATGTCAGAGATAATTTTACATGACTCTTTCCCATGTTAGAATTTGTGTAGACATACTTTAAGTTATTTTTTTCTATATATTGACTTCTATCTCCTTTCCTTTACATTGCTCATTCTAGTCACTCAACTCTGGATGCATAAATATGCCCCAAATTAACACAGCATTATGTAGTACATATGCACACTTCTAATGCACACTGGCTTATATATGTGTAAGGCACACCACATCTCTTGAAGCCAAGATGTCAAATGATCGTTTAATGCTTACTTAAAGTCACACTTAATCTCCTCTCAGAATCCACTCAGACACTCTGTATGTATTCAATATTCCCATGGATCCACACCTCCTTGGATGCAATGGGCCATTCTATCATCTCTTCATTGAGAACCAAGCCTTGGTCATGTGCACTCTTAGAGGAAAATTCCCCAATTTTAACCAGCATTCGAAATCCTGCAGGAAAATTCACAATGTTGTGGATATCGTAGTGTACGATACGGTGTCTTGTTTCATGGAAGGAAACATCCTCCCCAGCACTGTTGGTAAATTGGATTTTCCTCAGAAGTGGATGAAGCTGGAGGGGAGGCACAATTGGAAAGAGGAAGAACATTTAGATTAGAGTTGGGAGGTGCATATGACTGAGAAATCCATCTTTTCCCTCCTCTCTATCCTCAGGGTTTTTTTGGTGGAGGTTGACTTTTGTCTGAATGGTCACCATATCTTTGGTTTTGGTGCAGGGAATTCTGCTTATCCCCTATTAAAATAATAAGGAGCATCTGATTCCAAGTGGAGATATCACACGATATGTCCCATAGGGTGCCTGACCATGAAAGATTGGTTTGAGGTTTAGGAAAGCTCATCTTAGTACTTCCACATGAGAATAACATGGCTTTGTATGTGAAATATCTTGATTGTTCTGATGGTTCCACAGGGGAGTGCATCCAAGTACACTTTAAACATTTAACCCCACCCCAAAAAAGAATGAAATCCTTTCTTTGACAAAAATGGATGCAACTGGAGACCCTTATGCATGATGAAAGATATAGGTACCTTAAAGAAATTATCATGTAAGTTTTTTTTGGTGATAGGTTGTACACAATATAGAATGCAGAAAACCTACAATGTATAAAAATGAAACTGACGATGAGAGCGGCAAGATGGCGGAATAGGAAGGGAGCACACCGATAGTCTGGGGAGAGACAGTTTAATAAAAGTGGAGATACTGCAGGTTCAAGGAAGAGTAGGGGACGAAACAGCAGAGGAAACCCTTCCGGAACTGGTGATTCACAGTGGACCTGCGTGGAGAGCGTGGGAGCCCGCAGTTTGGGACACCAGCAGCAGATTCAACACACCAGCGCTGGAACGCGAGGTGAGCAGAAACTCAATAGCCCGATATACAAGCAGGGAAGCGGAAAAGGGAGCCTAGAGCGAACAAGGCTTGAAACCCTGCGGGGAAAAGTTCACCAGGCTAACTAGAAGAGAGAGAGAGAGAGAGGGGAAAAAAAAAAAAGTGACCCATACGGACACGAGCTTCTCTCTCTCCACTCACCTCTCAAAGGTGAGCAAGACAAAGAGCAGGCGCCATTTTGGAATACGTCATAAGCAGGGCGACCTCGGGTCGGCACCGGCCCCGAGCCTAGCAGAAAAACCTGACTCTGGGTGGGAGGGGTGAAATAACAGGAGATTAGAACCTAATGAATGTGTGGTGCTAATGAACTGAGACTGTGAAAAAAGAGACGGTGGGGGAGAGAACTCACGGAAATCACGAATTTATGTGAGTACTCTCCAGAGACGCTACAGTTCAGTAGCCTTGGCAGCCCAGTGGGAGACTACAGGAGAATCTCAGCCCACACAAAGGGCCGCAAAGATTCCTTCTCTGGTCCTTGGGAAAGAGCTTCCGATCTCTGGCTCCTGCGGGTATATCATTCGCCTGCTAACTACCCCCAATTCCATTCAGCTGTGTGGAATTACTTTCCTTTTGAACCAAAAAAAAAAACAAAAAAACAAAAAAAACTAACAGAGAGAGATTTACCACGCCTAACCTGGGAGTGTCTCCTTTGACACACCCTCAACCCTGAGGAACCAAACAGAGCTCTCAGGCCACACCCATCTCAAGCCTCTAAGGCTCCATCAAAAGCAGACAGTCCATTTAATCTAGAGTCATAGTATAACAAGAAAAAAACACCACAGCGAAGAAACCAATATGCCAAACAACAAACGCAAAAACCGAGGTAATAAGAACAAGGAAGACACTATGGCATCCCCAAATGAAAAAGACACCCCAATTCAAGATTACGAAGATGATGAGATAGAAGAGATGCAAGAAGCGGATCTCAAAAAATTGATAAGAACACTAAGAAGTACTCAAAAACAAATTCTTGAACTACAGAAATCCTTAATGGACAAGGTAGAAAATCTCTCTCGTGAAAATGAAATATTAAGGAGAAATCAAGCTGAAATGAAACAACTAGTAGAACATGAAACTGTGATAGTGACGAGAAATCATAATGAAGTGAAGAATTCAATAGATCAAATGAAAAACACATTAGAGAGCCTTACAAACAGAATGGGTGAGGCAGAAGAGAGAATATCGGACTTAGAAGACAGAGCACAGGAAACTATACAGTCAAACCAAAGACAAGAAGAGGAAATTAGAAATCTAAAAAATATTGTTGGGAATCTACAGGATACTATTAAAAAACCCAACATTCGAGTTCTAGGAGTTCCTGAAGGCATGGAGAGGGAGAAAGGATTAGAATGCCTTTTTAGTGAGATAATAGCAGAAAATTTCCCAGTTTTGGAGAAGGACAGAGACATCCTAGTACAGGAAGCTCATAGAACCCCTAATAAACATGACCAAAAGAGGTCCTCACCACGACACGTTGTAATTAAACTCACCACAGTGAAACAGAAAGAAAAGATCCTAAAATGCGCAAGAGAGAAACGTCAAATTACACTCAGAGGATCTCCAATTAGACTCACGGCAGACTTCTCATCAGAAACCCTACAAGCTAGAAGGGAATGGCGAGACATAGCCCAGGTACTTAGAGAGAAAAACTGCCAGCCCAGAATATTATATCCTGCCAAGCTCTCATTTGTGAATGAAGGTGAAATAAAGACCTTTCATAACAAACAAAAATTGAAAGAATTTGTTGCCACTCGTCCAGCCCTGCAAAAGATACTTAAAGATGTGTTACACACAGAAACACAGAAACACGGCCATCAACATGAAAGAAGATAAAGGAAGGGAACCTCACAGCAAAAGATCACAGGGAATTCAAAGCATACATTTGGATAAAGAAATTATGGGACATGTACTCTATAGAATACTATACAGCAGTCAAAAACAATGAAATCTGGTCATTTGCAATAAGATGGAGGAATCTGGAAAACATCATTCTGAGTGAATTAAGCCAGTCCCAAAGGGACAAATATCATATGTTCTCCCTGATCGGTGACAACTAATTGAGCACCAAAGGTGAAACCTATTGAAGTGAAATGGACACTATGAGAAACAGTAACTTGATCAGCTCTTGTGCTGACTGTTGTTGTACAATGTAATACTTTATCCATTTTAGTAATTTTTTTTATTCTAGTACTATTGGTTGAACTCTGTAATTAACAAACAATTATTCTTAGGTGTTTAAATTTTAACTGAAAAGTGATCCCTGTGAAATATAAGAGTGGGAATAAGAGAGGGAGGAGATGTACAATTTGGGACATGCTCAATCGGAACTGCCCCAAATGATGGAGTTAGAATTGTGCCAGGGAATTCCAATACAATCCCATCAAGGTGGCACGTACCAAGGCCATCTCACTAGTCCAAGTGATCAATTTCAGTTCACAATTGATCACACTGATAGGTCTAAGAGTCAAAGGTCTGACACAAACAAGACTAGTGTCTGCTAATACTAACTGATAGAATCAAAAAGGGAAAGAATGATCCAACATGGGAAGCGAGATACACAGCAGACTCATAGAATGGCAGATGTCCTAAATAGCACTCTGGCCTCAGAATCAGCCTTTAAGGCATTCAGATCTGGCTCAAGAGCCCATGAGAATATTGTAGGCATGGAAAGCCAAGACACTCTGGAAAAAAAAGAAGACCTAAATGAAAGATCTCTGTGAGTGAGATCCCGGTGGAACGAATGGGGCCATCAAAGAAGGAGGTACCTTTCTCTGAAGGGAGGAGAGAACCTCCACTTTGACTATGACCCTGTCGGAATAAGATCGAAGTCGGCGAACCCTAAAGGCTTCCATAGCCTCGGCAACTCATGACTAGAGCCTAGGGAGATTGCTGACGCCATAAACAAGAGTGTCAAATTGTTAAATCAACAACAGGAGTCACTGTGTACTTACATCTCATGTGGGATCTGTCCTTAATGTGTTGTCCAATGTGAAGTAATGCTATAACTAGTACTGAAACAGTATTTTACACTTTGTGTTTCTGTGTGGGTGCAAACTGATGAAATCTTTACTTAGTATATACTGAATCAATCTTCTGTATATAGATAATTAAAAATGAAAAAAAAATCTTGGTGTTAACTCGGAAATTGCATAGAAAATTAATCAATTTTAAAAATATATGTCATGTAGGATCTCTGTCCTTAATGTGCTATACATTGTGAATTAATACTATAACTAGTACTCCAACAGTATTTTTCACTTTGTGTTGCTATGTGAGGGCAAACTGTTGAAATCTTTACTTAATATATAGTAAGCTGATCTTCTGTATATAAAGCGAATTGCAAATGAATCTTGATGTGAAGCAAGGGGAGAGGGAGTGGTAAAGGGGAGGGTTGCGGGTGGGAGGGAAGTTATGGGGGGGAAGCCATTGTAATCTATAAGCTGTATTTTGGAAATTTATATTCTTTAAATAAAAGCGTTATAAAAAAAAAAAGAAAAAAAAAATGAAACTGACATCTCTGGATTTGATTTGTGTTCATCACCCTTGTGTAAATTCTTGTAGATCAGTGATCTTTTTTTTTTTTTTTGCTTTTGCAACATTATGATTAGTAGGGCTTTATCCCTGTGATTTAAAGTAAACTGAAATGATGTTATTGCAAAAATTAAAAGTAAAAAATAAAGGGAGGAGGGAAGATTGTGAAAGGAAAAGAAGAAAGGATGGTTATCTTAGAATTATATCCATGAGGTACATGAAATCTGTTGTTTTATATCAGTGATTTTTTTTAATTTAAGAAATTTGGGCTGGCCTTGTGGTGCAGCAACTGAAGACACTGTCCACAGTGCCCAGCATCCCTGTGAGTTCTGGTTCAAATCCAGTTGTTGTACTCCTGATTCATCTTTCTGCATGAGTCTTGGAGAGCAACAGATGAGGGTCCATGTGCTTGGGACCCTGCACTCACATGGGAGAGGCAGTGGAAGCTCCTGCATCCTGGCTTAGCCTGGCCTAGTCCTGGTCCTAGTAGGCATTGTTAAGTGAATCAGCAGATGCAAGATCTGTCTGGTTTTCTCTGTCTTTCCCATTCTAACAGTAACTCTGATTTTCCAATATTGTTTTAAAGATTAAGACAATTGAATGAAATATCAGTTGATTTCAGGATTTTCCATGTCAAACGTAAATTGAAAGAATTTGTATCTTCATGCCTATGCATAATGCACTGTTTCAAGGATATGATGCACACAGAAATAGAAACTTCACTATAAAAGAAGATGAATGTAGAAAATGATCTAGCAAAAGTACTAACAAAATCCAAAATGCATAAACAACTCTACTTAAGGAAACATGGCAGGGGAATGACAATATTTAACGTTAGTCACAGTAAATGTAAATGGTCTCATCTCCCCAATTAAAAGACACAGGCTAGCTGCATGGACTAAAAGAGAAAACCCATCTAGCTGCTGCCTACAAGAAACACACCTGAGCAAGAATGATGTCTAGAGACTGAAAGTGAAATGTTGGAAAAGATCTTCCATGGCAACAGAAAGCAAACAAGAGCTGGTGAGACCATCCTAATATCAGACAAATTAGACTTTAGCACAAAAACTATTAAAAGAGAGAAAGAAGGACACTATTTAATGATTAAAGGATACATTCAACATGAAGATGTGACTGTTTTAAATGTTCATGCACCAAATTACAGGGTACCTGGCTATTTGAAAGAATTATTAAGATATCAAAAAGGAGATATAGACTCAAATACAATAGTAAGAGGGGACTTCAATACTTCACTTTCAACATGTTCAGGGCAACCAGATAGAAAATCAACAAGGAAACAACAGAGCTATGGTGACAATGGACACAATAGACCACATAGACCCAGCAGATATCTACATCACCTTCTACCCCACAGCCACAGAGTACACAGATTTCTACTTGTTGTATGGAACTTTCTTTAGGATTGACCATATGGTAGGCCATAAAGGGGGTCTCAGCACATTCAATGAATTGAATTCATGCCATGCATCCTCACAGACTACAATGCAATAAAGCTAGAAATCAACAAATCAAGAATCTTTGCATCATATGCAAACACATGGAGAATGAACAACATGATTCTGAATGATCTAAAAGAAATAAAATCTACACCCGACACCATCGAATTATTAGAGAACATTGTAGAAACCCTGCAAGATATAGGCAGGGAAAAAATCCTGGAGGCACAGGTAGTCAAAGCCAAAATTAACAACAGGGATTACAGGAAATTGAGAAGTTTCTGTACTGCAAAAGAAACAGTCAGGAAAATGAAGAGGCAACTGACAGAATGGGAAAAATATTTGCAAATTATGCAACTGATAAAGGATTGATACCCAGAATCTACAAAGTGATCAAGAAACTGCATAACAACAAGTGACTTGATCAGCCCTTGTCCTGACTGTTGATGTACAAGTTCATACTTTATTCTTTTTAGTATTTTTTTGTTCTAGTTAATACTATTGGTTGAACTCTGTAATTAACACACAATTATTCTTAGGTGTTGAAATTTAACTGAAAACTGATTCCTGTTAAATATAAGAGTGGGAACAGGAGAGGGGGGAGATGTACAATTTGGGACATGCTCAATCAGACTTGCCCTAATGGTGGGGTTAGAAATGTGTCAGGGGATTCCAATACAATCCCATCGAGGTGGCATGTACCAATGCCATCTCACTAGTCCAAGTGATCAATTTTCAGTCCCCATATGGGACCTCTGTACCTAATGAGTTATACTATGAAAATCGACTACAAATGCAGTCTATGCTTATTATGGATTTGGTCCATTTTGTATTAAGTGAAAATATTAATGAACCATAATTAAATGGGGACAGGAGAAGGAGAGGGAGGTGGGATGGGAGTTGAGGGTGGATGGTGGGTTCAGAGGAAGAACCATTGTATTTCTTCTTTTTTTTTTTTGACAGGCAGAGTGGACAGTGAGAGAGAGAGAGACAGAGAGAAAGGTCTTCCTTTGCCGTTGGTTCACCCTCCAATGGCTGCACCGCGCTCGTCCGATGGCAGGAGCCAGGTACTAGGTGCTTTTTCCTGGTCTCCCATGGGGTGCAGGGCCCAAGCACTTGGGGCATCCTCCACTGCACTCCTGGGCCACAGCAGAGGGCTGGCCTGGAAGAGGGGCAACTGGGACAGAATCCGGCGCCCCGACCGGGACTAGAACCCGGTGTGCCGGCGCCGCAAGGCAGAGGATTAGCCTGTTGAGCCACGGCGCCGGCCAGAACCACTGTATTTCTAAAGTTGTACACATGAAAAAATGTATTCATTAAATAAAAACTTAAAAAAAAGAAATGCTGAAGGTCATTACAGTAAATTATATAAGCCAGACCTACAAAAATAACGTATTTTTTCTTATTTGTGCTACTTCATATATAGAGTATAAAATTGTGTAGATGTCAGATTATTTGCTATCTAATATTCATATTGCTTCACTGAACCATATCATGTTAATGACAATATGCTTCTCTTTCACATGTAAAAAAGAAATTGAGTGGGGATATGAAGCTCAATTGGGGTACTAGTAATGCTAGGTTCTATATTTGGGTGTTGTTATCAGTGTGATCAGATGGCCGAAACTATTTATCTGTAGATTTATGTGCATTTCTTACTATGTATACAGCTTTTAAAGGTTATCAACAAGTTCCATAGCAGAAAATGTTTTATTTAAATATTCAATGCAAGTAACATATCCTCCACAAGCAGGTTACTATTACAGATCTATCTATGCCCAGTGAAGTGTGAAAGAGCCCACTAATCATCAGGCCTGATCCCGCCAGTCTCAATCTGAGAACACAGTCATGAGGAACTGCAATAAAAATACCTGAGGATGTGAACAGGTGTTCGTGTATGTTCTGTTTTGGGAGATGTTTACCTGCCATGGAAGAATCCTAGGTTGAGATGCATCCCCTGGAGATCCCTTTTCTATTTTCTCTGAAAGCATCTTATGGAGGGCATGGGCCACTGCATACACAGCATTGTAGATGTAATAGCTGGAGTCAGATATGGTCAGCATGTCAATGTGTCCTGGGAAAAACTCAAAGGAAGCATTTGGTGGGCAGACTCCAATTGTTCCACAAAGTGACCCAGGAGGTAAGCAGTGAAAAGCATGAAGCCATAGTTGACTGAGGAAGAAATCTTCTGGGTAGTGGGAAGGGTCCACTGTCTTGACAAAGTGGTTGAGGCCAGGGATTTCCCCCTTGTGGCGTGAAAATGAGAAGCCTCCATGGAAAGAGTGCAGCATGTGGTCTGTCTCATGCACAACAATCTCCCACTTTGCAGCCATGATCCACACCTTCCCCAGGGTTAAATAGTATTTGCTTAACAATTCCACGGTATAGAGGTTCCTCACATCACCATAGAGAATATACACATTTGCAGATGAAAATTGAAGCCCTGCTAGAAAGGATATTTCAGTTTCTTCATATCTTGACTTATTGTCTGGGAGCTTTACTGAATAGGCCAAGCAGACCCCTTTCTTTACCATCTCAGCTTCAATATCCCGAAGGAACTTCTCTCCTTTTATGTCATCAGATACAAAGATTGCCACCCAAATCCAGCCAAAATGTAGCAGCAAGGAGAGCATTCCTCTGGACAGAGAGCTGTCACTGGTGGCCATCTGATAGAGTGATGGAAACTTGCCTCTCTCATTTAGCATGGGATCAAAAGGGCCATATGTGATCTGAATGGAAAGAAAATCGTGATGATCTGAGGTTTGTTGGTAGAGAAGACCAAGTTCTATCATCTGGGCTCAGAGAAATCCATGCTTCAGTGCCTGCTGCTTTTAGGAGAAGAAATATAAATCCTGAATCATAGCATTAAAGAAAATTTGTAAGCTACCCATGTATTTTCATGTTCATTTGAGGGAAGAAGACTGCCTGGATTTTGGACTAGTGTATTGGTCTTTCCCTCTTCTCACCACATGTCACATATGAACAGCCTGCACTGAAACTGAGGTTAGATGTTACCTAGGGACAAACAACTCTTTTCTGGTCTGATATCCTGACAGTTGAATTTCATTTGTTTTCTCAGCTAAACCTAATGAAATTCTTCAGGAATTGCCTTGAAGAATATATTCACCTACCATCCCTGAGTTTTGGTAAAATTGCTTTTCAGAGCAGAATTTTCCTATGCTATTCCTGTCTGAGCTTGCTGGTAATGTGAGTAGATTGCTAGGTGTTTGAAGTGGGCCTCCTTTAAGAATCCTTGGAATGTGAATCAAGACCCTTGGAGAGAGGGTGTTTGGATTACATAATTGTATTCCTGAGACCTACTTGGGAGATTTGAATTGAGTGCCATAATTCCACCACAGCGATTCAGCACCAGCACAATAATGAGTATTTGGCGACTAAACTAGTGTTTAGTCTGTCTACCCATCTTTGTTTCTCAGTCCATCAGATACAAAGATTTAGTTGCACATGGCAAGAGAACTGGGAGCCCTGTGATGGAATCTGCTAGTGTGATGAAGTCAGGATTGGGATAGGGAGAGGGTGAAACCTCATGTAATTGTAACTTATCCCCAAACAGCCTTTGATGATCTTTGAGACTGTCAAGGTCCTCAATAGGTTCCAAATTCAAAGTATAGTCCCAGGTCTTGATATACCCAATCTAATGTGGAGTCATCTTAGGACAGCTCTCTGCATTCAATATTCCCAGCAGATGGGGATGGATACATTGGCCCTAAATGGATCTGGGTGGAGACTCTCAGCTTCCATTGCCACTTCCATTTCTCACAGCCCAAAGTATTCTCCAGAATCTGTCTCAGCTAACAGAGGTATATGTCATTTGGTTTCCACATGACCCATGCATCAGATGTGACAGATCTGGTGGGAGATGGAAACATTTCTCACCAGAAGTCACAACCCATTTACCTGTGGGGTTCTATACAGCTCCAATAGCATTCCAATTTCAGCTGAAAATGCTGACGTGGTTCCAGAAATGATGGCAACTGTCTTGCCTTGTGTCTGGCAGGTGTAGTTAGGGATGAGATGATGCTTTCCAGTCAGCCAGTGCAGAGTGCTCCTCAGGGTGAAGTGACCACTGGTAACAGAATTGTAGAGTTGGAAACCGAGGGTCAGGTTGGGGAGTAGCTGAGGGTCCTTATTGATCTCCTGGATGGCAAAGTGGAAGGCCAGCACATATTGGTAGTTTTTCCACAGCCACCTAAAGAGAGAGGCAGCATCGGGGAGAAGGTGAGACTCTGGAATTCAGAGCAACAACACAGCCACGCCCTGAGGCAGCAATGATTGGACTCAGGCTTCCACTCAGTGGTGCCTCAGCTCTGGCAAAAGGAGGAAGTGTGAGTGAGGTTCCAAGTGCTCTAGAAGATTTTGGAATGCCCTTCAGATTCCTCTGAAGCAAACTGTGTCCATGATCACACTCACCTTCCTGAGCCCTTCAGGAAAGCCTTGCTGTGTCCCAACATGGGATTTCACTTCTACGTAAGGATGGAACCCAAGAGGCAAACATCACTGTTTTCAATAACTTCTAAAATAATTGAACACCATCTGACTTGTCAGTCATTTTAGCATTTGGAAGCATCTCTAATCTATTCACCAAAGGCATTTTCAAGAGCCCTTTCTGTAAATTTCCACTTAATATACCAACAGTCACAGAAGCAATTTTGTTAATATATATTAGTCTTGAAAATGACTATTTCATTAAAAATGTGATACTTTCAGGATATTTACAAGGTTCACTTTATTTTTATTCACTCTTATTCTCATGCAGTGAATTCTATTTTATCATTTCACATTTTATTCTTTAACAACATCTGCATTTTTCAGTATAGCTTAAGCAAAATTATCAGTTCTTGGTATTTAGTAATTGCTCTCAACGGTACCTGTCCAAGAGTGTGGTTGTTTTGGTTTTACACAATGGATCCCTTTTTCCTTTTTTTGGAATTTTTTTTTGACAGGCAGAGTGGACAGTGAGAGAGAGAGACAGAGAGAAAGGTCTTCCTTTGCCGTTGGTTCACCCTCCAATGGCCGCTGCAGATGGTGTGCTGTGGCCGGCGCACCATGCTCATCCGATGGCAGGAGCCAGGTGCTAGGTGCTTTTCCTGGTCTCCCATGGGGTGCAGGGCCCAAGCACTTGGGTCATCCTCCACTGCACTCCTGGGCCACAGCAGAGGGGTGGCCTGGAAGAGGGGCAACCTGGACAGAATCCGGCACCCCGACGGGGACTAGAACCTGGTGTGCTGGCGCCGCAAGGCGGAGGATTAGCCTGTTGAGCCGTGGCGCCGAATGTTTTTTTGGAATTTTTTCATTTCTACAATTTATCCATAATCTTAAAGTCAAACACATACTTACTTGTCAAATAGATTATGTGAGATTTATTAAATTTATGCAATAATCTGTTATTTAGGTGCATTGATTCATGTGTTGGAATATTAAGGCTAATAGATTTTTATTTTGAGATGTGTTAAATTCATGTACTTTGTCTATATAAATTTGGAAATGGTAGTGCTTCATTTTAACATAAGTGCATTTTTCTCAAGTTTCGCACAATTTTATACTATTCTTACATGCAGAATTTGAAATTTTGTTTTTTTACCTAAGATGGTCAAATTTTGTTCCATTCAGTAAATGGTTGATTCAAAAAGCTTTTTTTATTTCTGAAACAGGGTTAGCTTGTAACACACTAAGTACACCCAACCAAAAATATGCTACTGAAGAGCATTCCATACTTAATTTTACTTATTTGAATGAAAATTAAAATTAAGAGTATTAAATTGAAATATATCTAGCTTTTTCAACTTTTATTTAATAAGTATAAATTTCTAAGCTATAATTTTGAATTATAGTGGCTTTTTCCCCATAACATCCCTCCCACCTGAAACCAACCCATCTCCATCCTTCTCCCATCCCATTCTTCATCACAATTCACTTTCAATTATCTTTATATACAGAATATCTGCTTAGTATATATTAAGTAAAGATTTCCACAGACTGCACCCACACAGACACGCAAAGTATAGAGTACTGTATTTTGCTTAATTGCAATTAATTTCCCTATAAGGGATTTTTATTCACTGCTGGGTTACTTAGAGCACTTGCTGTCAGCTGAAAGCTGACAAGTTTAATTCTTTCCCCACATTCAAGGCTGCCAGGTGTTAAGTTTAGACCCTGCACATTAATTTCAAGACTCTTGGAGGCTATCAGGAGGTAAGATCAATAGAATGGATATAAAATGTCCATCTCTGACTCTGCACGAGTGGAGAGCAAACAGAAAATGGAAAGGGAAGGGTGTGAAAAGTAAAAGGGAAGGAACTCCAGCCTTTATTGATTTACTGATTGCATCCCTGCTAGTTCTGTATTTTTTTTTCAGAATTCTCAAGTGCAATTAACCACTCACAGATAGAAGGACACACTATCACAGTGTGAACCACAGTTAATACATAACTTGATGCTGGACTTACCAGTCTATCTCCATTTTATCCATTGGCTTGGATAAAAAAGATAACAGGATCATTTCTGATTCTGCTTCCAGGAAGTAAAGGGGGAAAAACCCACCCAGTACCAGGTTTCCATCTCTGTAGACACTTGGCCTCATGGAATTAAAACGGTTCCCAGGAGGTATGTCCTGTGAACTGTATGAAAAATTCAGGAGTAGATAGATAAAAATAATAGAAAACCACATGTCAAATCAATCCAAGATAAAGCTAAAGGCCTAAATCTCTGCTGATATTAGGACAAAGTTGTCTGGGTTATGTCTTCTTTCTCAGTCCCCTGCAAGGAGAATAGATTTCTGTGTAGGGCACAGCTGGTCCCAGTATAGCAAAACTGTAGTATGTCCTCAACCTTCAGACAGTGTGTGCTAGTCTGCTGAGTCACACAGGGACACAGCTAGAATCACAAGGAAGACATTTCAAAGGGAGTCAAGGGCTGTGGCCTTGCTTTAATGTCTGTGATCAGATCAGCTCTGCTTTCCATATATTTTATTGCTTCATTTCTGTCCCATCCAGGAACTCATGGCATAACTCTGCCCTGAGGCTATGCACCTGCCACTCTCCATTAGGGGAAAACAGCTATGGAAAAACATGTTTTGGATTCTCCTTCCTCCCTAGGGCATTGCTGGGACAGAGCTCTGTAAACTTTCGTGCACAGGGGCAAGGTTAGTTTGGTCAGTCGACTGTATTGAGCCATTTGGCAATTGTAGAAAGAATTAGTGTTGAAGTCAAAAAAGCACTCAGTTTCATGAATCACATGATCCATCATCGAGAAGGTGAAAGGTCACATTCACCACTGATGACTCTATATGTACCCTAGGAAGGCTCTTCATTGCTCTGCCTAATCTCTCCAAGGCCTGTAGTGTTCTAATGCAAATGGGTTTCATGATTTTCAAGTGACTATGTATATCCAGAAGGGCAGAAGTTCATCCCTGCACTTACCCTTATACATCCATCATATTGTGTAATCTAATTGTGTTCATAGTGCATCAAAATACTTTACATTTTCTCACCAAATGTAATTAAGGGTTTCAGAATATGGAGGGATATATGTAGTATATCCCTATGTATTAGCTTTTTTCCTATTCTCTCAGCTGCTAATACAAACTTGCACATCTGATAGACACTGGCTGAGGACATGTGTGAGGAACATCATATTTTATGCATACACGTGAAATGAGAATTGAATGTATATTTAAAAGTTTCACATTCATCTCCTCTCACCTCCCTCTCTTTCTATTTCTTCCCATGGGATGACACCTCCTTGAATTCAGCAGGCCATTCTGTCATCTCTGTATTGATGACCAAGCCCTGGTCAAGTGCACACTTTCAGGGAAACTCTTCAATTTTAGCCAGCAACCCAAGACCCTGAGGAAAACCCACACACTGTTTTTTATCATAGTGTGCCATACGGTGCCTTGATCATGGAAGGATATGTCATCCCCAGCACTGTTTATAAATTGGATTTTCCTTGAAAGTGCTGAAGCTGTAGGACAGGCTTAGTTGGAAAGAGATAGAGCACTCAAATGAGAGGCAGGAGGTGAATGTGTACTCAGAAGTCATTTTATTTTATTTTTTTACCTTTCTATGCTCACGGTTCCTTTTTGGTAGAAGCTTATGTTTTTGTGTTTGTAGCTTGGTGGCCATTGTGATATCAGTTCAAATGATGAAAAATGTTTTTATGGGCCGGCACCATGGCTCACTTGGTTAATCCTCCACCTGTGGCACCAGCATCCCATATGGGCACTGTGTTCTAGTCCCAGTTCTCCTCTTCCAGTTCAGCTGTGTGCTGTGGCCTAGGATGGAAGTCAGAGATGGCCCAAGTGCTTGGGCCTCTGCACCCACATGGGAGACCAGGAGGAAGCACCTGGATCCTGGCTTTGGATTGGCACAGTGCCAGGCATAGCAGCCATTTGGGGAGTGAACCAACGGAAGGAAGACCTTTCTCTCTGTCTCTCTCTTTCACTTTCTATGACTCTACCTTTCAAATAAAAATAAAAAATTTAAAAATGAAAAAAAAGAAAAAAAGCATTTGTCCATGTTTCAAAAATTCGAGGACTGATTTAACTCAATCAATAAATGTATGAAGTAGTTGCAAGGTTGGGTATGGTATGGGCTGTTGTGCAACCCATCCCACAATGGTTTGGATGCACCTTTATGGAAGCTCACTTAGTTCCTCAAGAACATAAGAAAAACATGGATTGACAGGTTACTATGATTACTGTATAGGATTTTTAAGAATCGAATTAAGTTCAAATTTTAAATTCACACTCAATTTTTGATGCAACAAATACACTTCGATTCATAGATTATCAGAATTCACAATTTCTGTTTAAAGACACCTTGTGTTATCTGGTAGGCCCAAACTTACAAAAACATATATGTTCTATAAATGCAGTTATATGTATAAATACTACTTATGTTATTTTCCCTACCCTTGGACTATCTAATGAGAGTGTGATTTTCTTTGATATTATGAGAATCTGGGTATGACCAAAAATAAAACTTCCAAATCTTCTGACTATGTTTAAATTATTTATAGTTTGATCTAACTCTTGGATTCTGGATTCATATGATGTCTAATCTAGGATATATTAGGAATATATCTTTGTAAGCCTTTGAAAAATTCACTTCTTTTCTAAGGACTGACTGTAAATAAGGACACAGACTATTTCCAATTCTACTACTATAAGTAAAATAGAAATTAGATGGTGAAGTGAACTTTCTGAGGTTAATTTTTACATATGGTTATTTGCCCCTTTCCTAGAGTTTATTTTTCCAGCTAACTAATATGTTCATCCCATGTACATTCAGACACAAGTCCTAAATATATTGTACATGCTAGTGATGTATGCAGATAAAAAAGGGATAAAATCCAGACAAATACATTTATAATTCAGGAAGAAAATGCATCCTCAGTAACTAGTGTTACTGCTAAAGAGGAGCATCAGAGTTTCTTCTGCAAATGAGCACATACAACATGGTGTTATAGAGTTATGTCAGTGTACACATTTTAGAAAAATGCTTCTTCACATGGGGAAGATGTGGATTGTGGCAGCAATGTGGCATTGTTGTGGATGAGGCTGTCCTCATGCCACACTCTGTCATTCAAGGCACAGAAAAGATCACATTTCACATGCCTGTTGCTTCAAGGAGAGTGACATCACCACAAGCTCTGTATACTTTGCAATTCCAACTGAGGAAGGCATGAACTTAGGATGTAACATCTTTGCCTCTCAAACAAAACGATGAGAGGTTGTAATGAGAATGTTCACTGGGTGTGCTCTGCCGAAATCTGCTTTTGTGGCTGAGAATGTGGCTGACTTGGGCTTGGGCAGGTGAGTGTGTGAATTCCAGTGTAACTGTAACTGAGCCTTAAACACTCCTTGGGGAATCTTCAGGACTAGCATGGCCCTCAGTGTCATCCTAAGTGGAAATACAGGTTGGGGAGGCGGTTGGGGTCCTTATTGATCTCCTGGATGTCAAAGTAAAAGGCCAACATGTATGGATAGTTCTTCTATGACCACCTAAACCAAGCAAGGGATTTAGAAAGAAGGATGAGATGTTGTATTTCAGTGCTGTTTCACAGCCAAACCTTGAGGAAGCCAGGTTCAGATTTAGGTGGCCACTCAGGGATGCTCCAGGGTCCCTGGAGGATTTTGGAATGTCTGACGGACTCCTGGGAAGCAAACTATTTCTAGTGCACAAACTCATCTCATGAGCCCTTTGGGAAAGCTTTGGTAAATTCCAATGTGGAAGCTTATTTCTGCTTAAAAACAGAAAGCAAGGTGCATCCTTGTTTTCTGTAAGTTCTAGAATAGTTTGAAAAGCATTTTGCTAGTTGTTCAAACATGTGAGTGTTACCACTCTCACCATATTCACCAGAGCCACTTTTGCAGGCTCTTTGAGAATTTTCAACTGAAATATATCAACCCTTGTCAAAGCAGAATTTTCTTAAAAGTTTTATTTAATAAATATAAATTTCCAAAGTACAGCTTTTGGTTTACCTTGGCTTTTCCCCACATGACTTCCCTCCCACTTGAAATCATCCCATCTCCCACTCCCTCTCCCATCCCATTCACATCAATATTTATTTTCAATTCTCTTTATATACAGAAGATCAGTTTAATATATATTAAGTAAAGATTTCAACAGTTTGCACCCACACAGAAACACAAAGTGTTAAGTACAGTTTGAGTACTAGTTATAGCATTAATTCACATTGTACGACACATGAAGAGCAGAGATCCTACATGGGGAGTCAGTGCCCAGTGACTCCTGTGCACCATTTGTTGAGGAGGCTGTCCATGTTCCGGGGGTTGGTTTTAGGTCCTTTGTCGAATATGAGTTGGTTATAGATGTTTGGATTGATCTCCGGTGTTTCTATTCTGTTCTATTGGTCTATCCATCTGTTTTTGTACCAGTGCAAGGCTGTTTTGATTATAACTGCCCTGTAGTATGTCTTGAAGTCTGGAATTGTGATGCCTTAGGCCTTGTTTTTATTGTAAAGGTTTGCTTTAGCTATTCTCGGCCTCCCGTTTCTCCATATGAATTTTAGCATTGTTTTTTTCTAGGTCTTTGAAGAATGCCTTTAGTATTTTGATTGGTATTGCATTGAACTTGTAAATTGCTTTTGGGAGAATGGACATTTTGATAATATTGATTCTTCCAATCCATGAGCATGGCAGGTTTTTCCATTTGTTTGTGTGTCATCTTCTAATTCTTTCTTTAGTGTTTTGTAATTTTCATCATAGAGGTCTTTGACATCCTTGGTTAAATTCATTCCAAGGTACTTTATTGTTTTTGTGGCTATCATGAATGGGATTGATCTTAGAAGTTCTTTCTTGGCCCTGGCATTATCTGTGTATACCAAGGCTGTTGATTTCTGAGCGTTGACTTTGTATCCTGCTACTTTACCAAACTCTTCTATGAGTTCCAATAGTCTCTTATAGGAGTTTATTGGTCCCCTATATATGGTCTCATGTCATCTGCAAATAGGGATAGTTTAACTTCCTCCTTTCCCATTTGTATCCCTTTAATTTCTTTTTCTTGCCTGATAGCCCTGGCTATAACAGTTTTAGGACTATATTGAATAGCAATGGTAAGAGTGGGCATCCCTGTCTGGTGCCAGTTTTCAATGGAAATGCCTCCAAATTTTCCCCATTCAGTTTGATGCTGGCCATTGATTTATCATAGACTGCCTTAATTGTGTTGAGGAATGTTCCTTCTAACCCCAATTTGCTTAGGGTTTTCAACATGAAAGGGTGTTGTATTTTGTTAAATGCTTTCTCTGCATCTATTGAGATAATCATATGATTTTTGTTTCTCAATTTATTAATGTGTTCCTTTTACAATTAATCCTATCTTTATGGTGAATTAGGAGCTTAAAATGTTCACTTTAACTAGTTAGTGACATTGATACATGCCAACTTAATGTGATTTAGGATCCCATGCTTGTAGAAACCTAATTTCAAGAAAGCTATAATTTGGACAGGTTATTTAGTTGTTAATTCCAATAATATTTAATTTATCATGGAGAATTTATTCATTAAATGTTGTCCATTGAAATTATTTTAAATATTATAATGACTTAATTTTTAATTTAAAAAGGCAATCTAGTTATTTTTTTAAAAAAAGAAGTATCCAGTATAGTAGTATTTTATGTGATATGACTTCTACATGACATTTTCATAGATTGCTCTTAATGACTATTACATATTTATTTCATAATGCATTTATTATTTATATACTTTTTTTTTTGACAGGCAGAGTGGACAGTGAGAGAGAGAGACAGAGAGAAAGGTCTTCCTTTTGCCGTTGGTTCACCCTCCAATGGCCGCCGCGGTCGGCGCGCTGCGGCCGGCGCACCGCACTCATCTGAAGGCAGGAGCCAGGAGCCAGGTGCTTTTCCTGGTCTCCCCATGGGGTGCAGGGCCCAAGCACCTGGGCCATCCTCCACTGCACTCCTGGGCCACAGCAGAGGGCTGGCCTGGAAGAGGGGCAACCGGGACAGAATCCGGTGCCCCGACCGGGACTAGAACCCGGTGTGCTGGCGCCGCAAGGCGGAGGATTAGCCTGTTGAGCCACGGCGCCGGCCTATTTATATTACTTTTTTAAAAAGCATGTTTTCCAGGCCGGCATCATGGCACAATAGGATAATCCTTCTCCTGTGGTGCTGGCATCACATATGTGTACCAATCCTAGTCTGGCTTCTCCTCTTCCAATTGTTCCTAAAAATGATACTGAAATGAAATACGTAATTTTTAAAAATTTTTATCTATTTATTTAATTTTAAAAAATGAAGGGGAAAGAGATCATCACCAAAAAAATAGTAGTTACCCCCACCCCATCCCCAAAGCTCTAGCCAGTCCCATGAGCATCACCCCACCCCACTCAATGCCTGACTCTCAGAAGGTGGCTCGCCCGACCCTGACATTGCCTTTGAAGGCACAGGGCCAAGAGTGCCAGTTTTGGCTCTCAGCAGCTTAGTCAAACCAGACAAACTGGTGGGCTAAAGTCCCAAAATTCTTTCCAGGTTTTCTGCCCATTGGCTGAGCACATGCAAGCTGCCATCAGCTTGTAAGACTGGGGGGAGGGGCTCAAGAGCAGGAGAGTGGCAGAGGAAAGTCTAGGTCACCCAAGCCAATTTCTGGGCTAGCGGCTCTGGATCCAGACTCAAATGAGGTCATGGTGGATGGCACCAAGTTTCTTGGAAAAGAAAACCATCCCTCAAGGAGGAGGAGCTAAGATGTGCCATGCAAAAGAGTTCTTCTCCCAGAGGCACAAGAGAAAGGGCAGGGTGTGCTCCCAGTGGAGGGCGTGGCAAGGAGGCTCTTTAAGTACCATGACATAAGACAAGAGGCAGAGAGAATCCTGAGGTATGGGCCAGATGTGAGACTGCTGCACACACAGGTCAAACTAAGAAGCCTTCAGGAACCCTCAAAGCCAAATCCTGGCTGCACACAGTGGCTCTACAAAGTGCTGCAGGAGATTCAGCTTGTGAACCAGGTCGAGGTCAAGGTCACGCTGCCTAGCTGTGGGTGCTGGGGAGGGTATTACATTTTATTTTCAGAGGGATGAGGTGGGAAGAGTGGCCATGATCTAGTAAAAAGAGACCTGCAAGAAGCAGAAAATATTTAGGGAACATTTTAATATATATTTTCATATATATATTTAAAATTAAGAAAAATGAAACTAATTGAAGCCATGCCCTGGGGGGGGAAAAAAAAGAAAAGGAAAAGGGAAAGAAAAAGAAAAGTATTTAAAGTGAGACCTCTGTCTGTTGCTCTGGTCTCAACGTAAGAGTCACAGTCAGCTTGTTATTTTTATTTTGGAAGCAAAGATGTAAAAGTTTCTTTCAATCACTCAGAAGGCAAATGTAGCCACTTATAAAAACAGAATGGCAGGAACAGACTAGGAAGGGAAAGGGCAGAGTGGGAAGGGAGCTTGAAAATAAAGTTACCAAGGTGACTGTTCTGGGGGGGGCTGTGAAAAGGACATGGTGGACCGAAGTCTGTTAGTCAAGTAATGATTCAACTTTTAAATTACTCTCTTGTTCTTTTTTGTTTGGGTGTTTTGTTTGTTCAAGTCTTAGATTGTTAACCCTCTGTTAACAAGAGCCAACAGGAAATACAGGATCCCTTCCTTCCCCTGGCCTGCCTCCACCGAAGCCACCGCCCTGCGGGGCTGGATGCTGGGAGAGTCCTGGGCGTGTGTGGACTCAGGCGGACAGGGCAGCCTCCTTCTGTGGTTGCTGGGCTTGTGAATGCTGCAGGATCTTTTGGCTTTCCACATCTCTAACATGCTTTTCAACTATTTTGCGTACATGGCTCAGTGCACTCCCCTCTTTGCCTTTACAGTTTTCCACTTGATATGGGGGTGTAATAACAACTTCTTCCATGACTACAATGTTTTTTTCTTGCCATTTACAGTCTTTAATGGTCTTGTGGATGACCTGGAAGAGCTGCTGGCTCTCTGGGGAGACACCAGCACTGATTGCATAGGCCTGCCTCAGCTTCTCTTCCTTCTGCGTCTGCGCTTTTCAGGCAAGCTCACTGACATTGAGTGAAGCTAGGGGAGGAGGGGTTTCTGTGCGGTCGTTCATAATTTCCACTTCTGAAACAAAATGTAAGTTTATGAGCAAGATGTCTGTGTGGTTGGGCTTTCCACTGGAAGAGGAACATTGTAAAGCCAGCATTTTGGACTGGTAGTCGAAGGCTACCACCTCGCCCTGCAGCGGCTGCTCCTGGCACTTCCAGTACGACACCTGGCTCCCAACACTGAAGTACTCGCCCCGAGAAGCTGCCATCTTGGCAGAGCAGCCACAGCCGGCCTGAAGTAAGGATTCCAAACATTAAGGAAATGTATTTGCCTTGTTGAATCACAGAAACTTTGTATTTGTTTACAATCTATGAAAAAAAACCTGCTTATCTAAATCATTTTTAGATGTCAATTTATAGAAATAGAGGGGACTGCAATACTCAGGTAAGTTTAATTGGAGAGAAAGAATACCATTGGACCTGGGATGCGTCAGTTCCTCACACATCCTGGGGAAGAACAGTCAGAACCATGCACAAGGATGATTCAAATCCTGGCATCAGGAGAGACAATTCACAGATGTCCATCTCCATGCATCCTTTACAATCTATTTTCCAGTCACAGGCACAGAGCATCAGGGCAGGGTGCTTTCCAGACTTCCTGGGCTCAAGAGGGATAAAGCAATAAAACGACCAGAGGTCTGACTTTCCCTGACAACAGAGACACAAAGGCGAGTTCTTGGCACTGTGACTCACTTGGAAATGTCTCCATTTGGATTCTAGCTGTGTCTTTGAATCACTAGACTGTCACACACATTATATAGGCTAAGGACATAGCTAACCTGGGAATTGGCTGTGCCCTACACAGAGACCAGTTCTCCCTGCAGAGGGCTGACCCTGCGGACAGTATCTACCCCATGCTCTCCCCATTTCAGCTGACACTCTGGTCTCTGACTCAATGCTGGAAATATCTTGACATGTCATCATCTCTGATTTTTCTCTACCTACAGCTGTACCACTTATACACTTCATTGGATCTGAAGGTCAGCAGCTGCCAAACTTCTCTGAAGATAAATGTCTACAAAGATTGCCTACAGAAAGAGGCACAACTCGATGCTTATGTTCAAGCCAGAGAATACAGTGTCATCATTTTGGCAAATTGAAGATCGTGTGTTTGTGTTAGGTATCATTGTGACTGCATGTGAGTGTATTTTTGTGCCTGTGTGTTCTGTCCCTATTGGTAATTCTGAAAAATGCATTGGAGGAAGGCAGACCAATGAAAGCAGAGGTCCTCACCCTTGTTGTGCCTTCCATAGAATTTTCCATTTGCTCTCCAGCCTTGTAGAAGCAGAGGGCAGGTATCAAGATTTTTGTGCCCACCCCATGAGCACATCCCTTTGATCCAACTCTTGGGGTCTTGGCATGGGTGAGACTGTTGGGACCCAGAACCACTTCTGCCAGTGTCCAGATCTGTCTAGAGAGATGCCTATCTATTCTGATATATGCACAACCTCATTAAATGTTGTTGCCTTTCTCAGCATTGTTTCATCTAATGCCTGACAATCTAGAACCTCTATTTCACTTTGTTACCCTTTGGAATGATGTTCTTTCACTTCCCAATATTTCCATGCTTACCCAGGTTGTAACTTGTATCATTGTGTTGTACATTTTCCTCATAACACTTAGGCCTACTTTTTGTATTAGTATATTTCTGTTTGTTCTTAATAATTTTATGAGTGTATATTCTTCAATCTTGAGGTTTTCTACTAACTTTATGCATGGTATGGAATAGCTGACAACTTCTCATTTGGGGAAAGCAGATTAAGTTATTCAATATTCAGCTGATGGCAAGAGCTAGAAGTAACCCTGGGATGAACAAATGTATTCTTAATAATAAAAAGTGTATCACTAAGGTAAAATAATTAAAGAAAAATTTAATTCACCACTCCTATTATTAAAATAAATGAAATAATACATTGGAAGACCCCATAGCATAATCATTTTTTGACAGGCAAATTTAAGACAGAGAGAAAGGTTTTCCTTTTTCTGTTGGTTCACCCTGCCCCCCGGCCCCCAAGTGGCCGCTATGGGCAGCGTGTTGCAGCCTGCTCACTGTGCAGATCCAAATCCAGGAGCCAAGTGCTTCCTCCTGGTCTCCCATGTTGTTGCAGGGACCAAGGACATGGTCCATCCTCCACTGCACTCCCGGGCCACAGCAGAGAACTGGACTGGGAGAGGAGCAACCGGGACAGAATCCAGCACACAACCGGGACTAGAACCTGGGGTGCTGGTGCCGCAGGCAGAGGATTAGCCTAGTGAGCTGCGGCACTGGCTCATGGCATAATTTTGGTACCACATTTATTTAGTGTCCAACAAGTAACTGCTCCTTGTGAACAGAACACCAATTTTGGTTCAGGTGTGTATGGAAAAGCAATATTTGTTTAGAACACAGAAAAAATTTTTAATTGATATGTAATGATACTACGTGCAGCATAATATGACAAAATAGGAAGTTATCTTTATGCTAGAAAGGAAACACTGTCATCTTCAAACTGTAAAAATTTTCATATGATGGAGCAAAAGTCCTATGGCACTTTATTATTTAATTCAACACTGAAAACTAAGAATCAATTTACTCCAACTGAAAAAATGATTGGATAAATATATTTCTTCCCCTCATAGTGAACAAGTAACAATTTACTTGACATTCAAATTATAGATGAAATGTTGGAAAATAGAAAAGTCCATATTTCCAAGGAAAGGAGAGCAAAGAAATTCATAGATAGAAAACAGAACATCTGTTCTCTTCTTCATAATAACATAAACACATTTTAAATTGCAAAAATTCATATTTTTACCTAAGAAATATGGCAATCTATGGTGAAGCTTCCATGCAAATGATTAAAAAATCTTGGTGTTAAATTGGAAATTGCATAGATAATTAATCAATTCTTTAAAAAAAACTCATGTAGGATCTCTGTCTTTAAGTGCTGTACATTTTGAATTAATACTATAACTAGTAATGCAACAGTATTTTCAGTTTGTGTCTCTATGTGAGGCCAAACTGTTGAAATCTTTACGTAATATGTACTAAACTGATCTTCTGTGTATAAAGAGAATTGAAAATGAATCTTGATGTGAACAGAAGGGGAGAGGGAGCGGGAGAGGGGAGGGTAGCGGGAGGGAGGGAAGTTGTGTGTGGGGAGCCATTGTAATCCATAAGCTGTACTCCGGAAATTTATATTTTTTAAATAAAAGCTTTATATAAAAAAATGTGAAGACATAGATAAATTCAGTACCCAGGAAATCAATAAATGAAGACAAAGTGAACATTGTGAATTATCTGACTGCCAGAGGCCCTGAATTGGATGCATTTGTTTCACTGAAAATCTAATATTTGGGCCAGCACTGTGGCATAGTGGGTAAAGCCAATGCCTGCAGTGCAGGCATCCCAAAAGATTGCTGGTTCTAGTCCCAGCTGCTCCACTTCGATCCAGCTCTCTGCTATGGCCTGGCAAAGCAGTAGAAGAAGGCTCAAGTCCTTGGGACCCTGAACCCACATGGGAGATCTGGAAGAAACTCCTGACTGCTGGCCACTGATAGGTGCAGCTCTGCATGTTGTGGCTAATAGAGGAGTGGACCAGTGGATGGAAGACCCCTCCTCTATTTCTCTCTCTCTCTCTATTTCTGTCCTTCATTCGCTATGTAACTCTTTCAAATTAATAAATAGATCTTAAGAAAAAGAAAAACTAACTTAAGAATCCTGATTTGACAGAGTTGTCATATTTGAGTAGAAAATCTTCAAAGGGCCTACAAAAAAGAACATAATTACCTAGTTTTAGAAAACATTTATTTTTTAAAAAAATATAAAATAAATACATGAATTATGAAATGGATATTTAAGAAATATTCAGTAAAAAGCAAGCCATTAAGAAATGTCATGAAGAAGTTATATGACATAAAATACTACTATACTGACTATACTTTTATAAGTTATATTAGCCTAAAATTTTAACACTCAACATATTTATATCTAAGTAGTTCATATATTTGGATAGTAGAGAGTTTCGTTTCTTCAGTATCTTCATTACTTTCAAAAACTTTTCACTTGCAAGTCAATTATTTTGGGGATGTGTTTTAATTGCTTTCAGTTTTTGATACTTGTCTAAAACATGAATAAATAAAAACTAAAAGTTTTTACTAAAATAAACATATATATTCTCTGTGTTTTTCTCAGAACCATTGGAAGTATCCTGTGCTGAAGGTGCATACCAAACATATCTTTTTACAAGAATACTCAGAACAATCTGTTCATAACATGAAAGTTTGCAGACAACCCAAATCATCATCTTTGAATGATCGAATATGTTGAATGTGGAAAAGCCATAAGATTGAATCTTATACAGCTATAAAAATAATGAAGGGTACCTGCTATAACTGGGTGAATCCAAAATGTAATGCCATGTGAAAGAAGTTAGATCTAAGAGGTCTCATAGTATCTCACTCCATTGCCAGCCACTGCCCAGAGTAGGTAAACACATAGCAACTAAAGGAGATGAATGCTTGCATAAATCACATTCATGGAAGTTTACATGTGGCTGCTTAATGCAGAAAGGCTTGGATTACAGGGTGATGCAAAAGGCTCAATCTACAGACATGATAATTGACAAACTTTTTTTTTTAACTTTTATTTAGAATATAAATTTCCAAGGTACAATTTATGGATTACAATGGCTTTCCCTCCATACTTTCCCTCTCCCCCTGCAAACCTCCCCCCTTACCCGCTCCATCCACCCTTTCATTCACATCCAGATTCATTTTCAATTCTCTTTGTATATAGGAGATCAGTTTAGCATGTGTTAAGTAAAGATTTCGTCCATTTGCCCTCATATAGCAACACAAAGTGAAAGATACTATTTGAGTACTCGTTATAATATTGAATCACATTGTACAGCACATTAAGGACAGAGATCCTACATGATATATATTTTTTTGAAACTGATTAATTTTTATGCAATTTCCAATGTAACACTGAGTTTTTTTTTTCATTTTCAATTATGTTTATATACAGAGGATCGATTCAGTATGTATTAAGTAAAGATTTCATCAGTTTGCATCCACACAGAAACACAAAGTGTAAAAATACTGTTATAGTACTAGTTACAGCATTACTTCACATTGGACAACACATTAAGGACAGATCCCACATGAGACATAAGTACACAGTGACTCCTGATGTTGATTTAACAATTAGACACTCTTGTTTATGGCATCAGGAATCTCCCTAGGCTCTAGTATTGAGTTTCAGAGGCTATGGAAGCCTTTAGGGTTCGCTGACTTCGATCTTATTCTGACAGGGTCATAGTCAAAGTGGAGGTCCTCTCCTCCCTTCAGAGAAAGGCACCTCCGTCATTGGTGGCCCCATTCCTTCCACTGGGATCTCACTCGCAGAGATCTTTCATTTAGGTCTTCTTTTTTTTCAGAGTGTCTTAGCTTTCCATGCCTAAAATACTCTCATGGGCTCTTGAGCCAGATCCTAATGCCTTAAAGGCTGATTCTGAGGCCAGAGTGTTATTTAGGACATCTGTCATTCTATGAGTCTGCTGTGACTCTGCTTCCCATGTTGGATCATTCTCTCCCTTTTTGGTTCTATCCATTTGTATTGGCAGACACTAGTCTTGTTTGTGTGTTCCCCTTGACTCTTAGACCTATCAGTGTGATCAATTGTGAACTAAAATTGATCACTTGGACCATTGAGATGGCATTGGTACATGCTACCACCTTGATGGGGTTGTATTGGGATCCCCTGGCATGTTTCTAACTCCATCATTTTGTGCAAGTCGAATTAAGCTTGTCTCAAATTGTACATATCCTCCCTTTCTTTTTCCCTCTCTCCTAGTTAACCGGAATCACTTTTCAGTTAAAATTTAAACACCTAAGGATAATTGTGTATTAGCTGCAGAGTTCAACCACTAGTACTAGAACAAAAACAAACAACAAAGAGAGATACTAAGATGGGTAAAGATTTACATTGTACATCAACAGTCAAGACAAGAGCTGATCAAGTCTTATTTTCTCATAGTGTTCATTGCATTTCAACAGGTTTCCCCTTTGGTGCTCAGTTAGTCGTTGCCAATCAGGGAAAGCAAATGATATTTGTCTCTTTGGGACTGGCTTAATTCACTCAGCATGATGTTTTCCAGATTCTTCCATTTTGTTGCAAATGACCGGATTTCATTGTTTTTGACTGCTGTATAGTATTCTGTAGAGTTCATGTCCCATAATTTCCTAATCCAATCTACTGTTGATGGGCATTTGGATTGGTTCCAGGTCTTAGCTATTGTGAATTGGGCTGCAATAAACATTAGTGTGCAGACGGCTTTTTGTTTGCCAATTTAATTTCCTTTGGGTACATTCCAAGGAGTGGGATGGCTGGGTTGTATGCTAGGGTTATATTCAGGCTTCTGAGGAATCTCCAGACTGACATCCGTAGTGATTTAACCAGTTTGCATTCCCACCAACAGTGGGCTAGTGTACCTTTTTCCCCACATCCTCTCCAGCATCTATTGTTGGTGGATTTCTGAATATGAGCCATTCTAACCGGGGTGAGGTGAAACCTCATTGTGGTTTTGATTTGCATTTCCCTGATTGCTAGTGATCCTGAACATTTTCTCATGTGTCTGTTGGCCATTTGGATTTCCTCTTTGGAAAAATGTCTATTGAGGTCCTTGGCCCATCTCTAAGTGGGTTGTTTGTTTTAATGGTGTGTCTTTTCTTCATTTCGTTGTAGATTCTGGTTATCAGCCCTTTATCTGTTGCATAGTTTGCACATATTTTTCCCATTCAGTCGGTTGCCTGTTCACTTTCTTGACTGTTTCTTTTGCAATACAGAAGCTTCTCAATTTGATGTGATCCCAATAGTTAATTTTGGGTTTGAGTGCCTGTGCTTCTGGGGTATTTTCTAAGAAGTCTTTGCCAGTACCTATGTCTTGCAGGGTTTCTCTTATGCTCTCTAATAATTTGATGGTGTCCGGTTGTAGGTTTAAGTTTTTAATCCATGTTGGATGAATTTTTGTGTAAGGTGTAAGATAGGGGTCTTGCTTCATGATTCTGCATGTGGAAATTCAGTTTTCCCAGCACCATTTATTAAATAGACTGTCTTTACTCCAGGGGTTAGTTTTGGATCCTTGATCAAATATATAAGTTGGCTGTAGATGTTTGGATTGATTTCAGGAGTTTCTATTCTGTTGCATTGGTCTATCCATCTGTTTCTGTACCAGTACCATGCTCTTCTGATAACAACTGCCCTGTGGTATGTCCTCAAATCTGGTATTGTGATGCCTCCGACTTTGTTTTTGTTGTACAAGATTGCTTTAGCTATTCGAGACCTCTTATTCCTCCATATGAATTTCAGCATCTTTTTTTCCAGATCTGAGAAGAATGCCTTTGGTATCTTGATTGGTATTGCATTGAAGGATTAAATTGCTTTTGGGAGAATGGACATTTTGATGATATTGATTCTTCCAATCCATGAGCATGAAAGATTTTTCTTTTTTTTTTTTTAATAACGCTTTTATTTAACGAATATAAGTTTCCAAAATACAGCTTATAGGTTACAATGGCTTCCCCCCTCATAACTTCCCTCCCACCCGCAACCCTCCCCTTTCCCACTCCCTCTCAAGATTCATTTTCAATTCTCTTTATATACAGAAGATCAGTTTAGTATATATTAAGTAAAAATTTCAACAGTTTGCCCTCACATAGCAACACAAAGTGAAAAATACTGTTGGAGTACTAGTTATAGTATTAATTCACAATGTATAGCACATTAAGGACAGATTTTTCCATTTTTTGGTATCCTCTTCTATTTCTTTCTTTAAGGTTTTGTAATTTTCATCGTAGAGATCTTTAGCGTCCTTGGTTAAGTTTATTCCAAGGTATTTGATTGTTTTTGTAGCTACTGTGAATGGGATTAATCTTAGAAGTTCTTCCTCAGCCATGACATTTCTTGTGTATACAAAGGCTGTTGATTTTTGTGCATTGATTTTATATCCTGCTACTTTGCCAAACTCTTCTATGAGTTCCAATAGTCTCTTAGTAGGGTTCTTTGGATCCCCTAAATAAAGAATCATATCTGTTATCCAATGTGAAGTAATGCTATAACTAGTATTGAAACAGTATTTTTACACTTTGTGTTTCTGTGTGGGTGCAAACTGATGAAATCTTTACATAGTATATACTGAATCGATCTTCTGTATATAAAGATAACTGCAAATGATTAAAAAAATCTTGGTGTTAAATTGGAAATCGCATAGATAATAATTAATCAATCCTTTAAAAAATCATGTAGGATCTCTGTCCTTAATGTGCTGTACATTGTGAATTAATACTATAACTAGTACTCCAATAGTATTTTCAGTTTGTGTCTCTATGTGAGGGCAAACTTGAAATCTTTATGTAATATGTACTAAACTGATCTTCTGTGTAAAGAGAATTGCAAATGAATCTTGATGTGAATGCAAGGGGAGAGGGAGCGGGAAAGGGGAGGGTAGCGGGTGGGAGGGAAGTTGTGTGTGGGGGGAGCCATTGTAATCCATAAGCTGTACTTTGGAAATTTATATTCTTTAAATAAAAGATATATATATATATATATATATATAGAATCATATCATATGCAAAGAGGGATAGTTTGAGTTCTTCCTTCCCAATTTGTATCCCTTTGATTTCTTTTTCTTGCCTAATAGCTCTAAGAGTTCCAGTACTATGTTGAATAACAGTGGTGAGAGTGGGCATCCCTGTCTGGTACCAGACCTCAGTGGGAATGGTTCCAGCTTTTCCCCATTCAATAGGATACTGGCCGTGGATTTTTCATAAATTGCTTTGATTATGTTGAGGAATGTGACTTTTATACCCAGTTTGCTTAGGGTTTTCATCATGAAAGGGTGTTGTATTTTAGCAAATGCTTTCTCTGCATCTATTGAGATAATCATATGGTTTTTCTTCTGCCGTCTGTTAATGTGGTGTATCACATTGATTGTTTTAGGAACATTGAACCATCCCTGCATACCAGAGACAAACCCCACTTGGTCTGGGTGGATGATCTTTCTGATGTGTTGTTGCATTCTATTGGCCAGAATTTTATTGAGGATTTTTGCATCTATGTTCATCAGGGATATTGGTCTGTAATTCCCTTTCAATACTGCATCTTTTTCTGGTTTAGGAATTAAGGTGATGCTGGCTTCTTAGAAGGAATTTGGGAGGATTCCCTCTTTTTCGATTGTTCTGAATAGTTTGAGAAGATTGGAGTTAGTTCTTCTTTAAATGTCTGGTAGAATTCAGCAGTGAATCCATCTGGTCCTGGGCTTTTCTTTGTTGGGAGGGCCTTTATTACTGTTTCAATATCAATTGACAAACTTTTGAACATAGTTTATAGAAAGTTAATGTAGAATTTGAATGTGAAAGTACTGTAATACTACATCCTTGTCAAATACTTCAGTGGTTCTTATTTGGTATGTGAATTTCACCTTAATAATAGCATCATTGTCTCCTGGAATAAGAACTCGAAGCAAAGGCCAAAATGATAGCAGTCAAATGGTAGATGAGAGTTATAGAATCACTCCTATGCAATCATGAAAACCACCTCCATATGTGATAAAAATAAAAACACTATTTCCAAATACCTAGGCAGTAATCAGTTACTAAGATGTTTGTGAACAATACAGTGTTCGAAGAGAAGAATGCTCATGGACTAGTTGACTCTTGTATTCGGAAAGAAATTCCACCTCCATTATAACCACAAAATGACAAATTCTCCATGACATTTAGAGAAACAACATAAAGTGGGTAAAACTGAGACATGTTTTCAAATATGAACATAAACAACTTAATACTTTATCCCTTTTAGTATATTTTGTTCTACTTAATGCTATTGGTTGAACTCTTCAATTAACACAAAATTATTCTTAGGTGCTTACATTTAACTGAAAAGTGATCCCTGTTAAATATAAGAGTGGGAATAAGAGAGGCAGGAGATGTACAATTGGGACATGCTCAATCGGACTTGCTCCAAATGGTAGAGTTAGAAATGTGCCAGGGGCTTCCAATACAATCCCATCAAGGTGGCATGTACCAAGGCCATCTCACTAGTCCAAGTAATCAGTTTCAGTTCACAATGGATAAATGGAAAGGATTAGAAGTCAAAGGGATCCCGCAAACAAGACTAGTGTCTGCTAATACTAACTGATAGAATTTAAAAGGAGAGAATGATCCAATATGGGAAGTGGGATACACAGAAGACTCATAGAATGTCAGATTTCCTAAACAGCACTCAGAACTCTGGCCTCAGAATGAGCCCTTACGGCATTTGGTTCTGGCTGAAGAGCTCATGAGAGTATTTTAGGCATGGAAAGCCAAGACATTCTGGAAACAAAACAAAACAAAACAAAACAAAACCTAAATGAAAGATCTGTGCGAGTGGGATCCCAGTGGAAAGAATGGGCCATCAAAGAAGGAGCTACCTTTCTCTGAAGGGAGGAGAGAACTTCCATTTTGACTATGACCTTGTCTAAATAAGAACAGAGTTGGCAAACTCAAAAGGCTTCCATAGCCTTGGCGCGCATGACAAGTGCCTAGGGTGAATACTGTTGCCATAAATAAGAGTGTCAACTGTTAAGTCAACAAGAGGAGTCACTGTGCACTGACTCCACATGTAGGATATCTGTCCTTAATGTGTTGTACAAAGTGAATAAATGTTATAATAGTACTCAAATAGTATTTTATACTTTGTAATTCTGTGTGGGTGCAAACTGTTGAAAGCTTTAGTTAATATATTCTAAACTGATCTTCTGTATATAAAGATAATTGAAAATGAATCTTCATGTGAATGGAATATGAGAGGGTGCTGGAGATGGGAGGGTTGCGGGTGGGAGGGAACTTATGGGGGGGGAAAGCCACTGTAATCCATAAGCTGTACTTTGGAAATTTCTATTAATTAAATAAAAGTTAAAAGAACAAATAAGAACATGTATGGTATCTAAAGTAATAAACAAAGATGAAATTAATCACTGTGCATATTGTCAGGGATAGCCCTATCATATGAAATGTAATTGCTATTTATAAGTTGATGCTCAGCACTGTTCAGTTGTAAACAGTGATTCCTTTTATTTTATCTGAAATATTTCTAGGCAACTTTGCGTTTTTGAGAAGCAGAGAGAAAGAGAGAGGTGGTTGAGAATCCAACGTTTCACTACTTCATGTCTCATTTTCCATAGTGGCTTATCTTGAATTGAGTCCAGAAGCCAGGAGCCAGGAAAAAAATTGACAGGGGCACAAAGTGTTCAATATCCTAGCAATCTGATATTAGGGGTTAGAATCAAATTACAAACCCAGCTACTGTCGTGTGGGATAAGATCAATTAATTGGTAGGCTAAATATGTACACAAAAATGTTTTTTAGTTTTGCTTATTTTACAATGTTGGTAATCTACTACCAATTTGATTTTTGTTTACAAAATTTGAAAATGTAGAGAAACTAGTGAGAAAAATATTTTAGGGTCTGCTACAACTGCATTGGTTCCTTAAAGCTTTCAAAGAATTTTGATCAGGTTTTATGAGAATAACGTAGCACTTTGGGACAAAGATGCAGCCCAGGAGCCCTGCACTGGAGGTCAAGATGGAGAAGACCTCCACGGCCACCATGACCTTCCCCTTGGTGCTGTGGTAGACAGGCAGGAAGGTCACCCAGACACTGCAGAACACCAGCATGCTGAAGGTCAGGAACTTGGCTTCATTGAAGGTGTCAGGCAGATTCCTGGCTAGGAAAGCCACAGTGAAGCTGGCCAGGGCCAAGGAGCCCAGGTAGCCCAGGACACAGTAGAAGGCAGTGACCGAACCCTTGTTGCACACCAGGATGATGTGGCTGTGCTCAGATTGTGTATCTAACTCAATAAATGGAGGAGAGATTCCCAACCAGATGCCACAGAGAACCAGTTGGATCAAGGAGCAGATGGGAATGATGAAGTTAGAAGCACCTGATACCAGCAATCGCCTGATAGTTCTTCCAGGTTTTGTAACTTTGAAGGCCAGAATCACAGTGATGGTCTTGGCCAGCACAGTGGAAACAGCCACTGTGAACACAAGGCCAAATGTTATTTGCTGGAGGAGGCAGGTGGCTGTGTTGGGACGGCCAATGAAGAGTAAGGAGCAGAGGAAGCACAGGAGGAGGGCAATGAGCAGGATGTAGCTGAGGGTCCTGTTATTGGCCTTGACGATGGGAGTGTGTTGGTGCTTCACAAAGATCCAGAGGACCACAGCTGTGAGGACAGAGAAGCACAGAGCCATGCAGGCTAGGGCCATCCCCAGGAATTCCTCAAAGGCTAAGAAGGTCACCATCTTGGGGAAGCAGTGGTTTCTTTCTCTGTTTGGGTACTCGTGATCTGCACAGGTGATGCACTGCTCTGCATCTGTGGGGAAAAGGGAGACTCTGTGTTTGCATTTCATAATTTGCTGCTTTTTCTCTGTTAAGGAAAATGGTTACCTTTGCAATGTCATGGTAGGTCCAGCCTGCTGTGATGTATATCAAGAAACACTAAAGTATTTCTGCACACCTAACCAAGGGAGAATGCTCGTCTGCAGGTGGAGGAAACTCATTAAAACAAGCTTCTTAGTGCATGGGGCTCTGTGCTCTCATCCTATCTGTCAGAGATGTTTTTCAGTGTTTTAATTTCTAAACAATGAGGAATTTTCTATATTTCATATGGGCTTGGATTCTTCCCAGTCCTCTTCTCTACAGTCCCCAGTGTCGTCTCAGGAGAAATGTTTTGTTTACATGGATTATATTTGTCTGGGGTCATCAGGTTTAAGGATTTTCTTCCTTATCCTCAAATGGAAATGACCTATAAACATGATCTTTCATTCCTGGGACCTCCATTCATTAATCAGTACTCTAATTTCCTACATGGATTCATCTTGTCCGTGTTTCCATATAAATGTTGTGACACTGAGGTTGAATAGATGGAAGTTGTAGCTGGTTGTCTTTCTGTGGTTCTATGGAAATAAGCGGTATTTTCATCATGTTACTGAAAGACAACTAGGCACTGTTGTTAACTTGGAATCATGGCCTGTTCACCATGTTAGCTCATGTGAACACCACATTGGACACCACATTGTCTCACTTGAAACAACACACTTCTGCTGCTACAGCATGAAAGAAGTATTCAGAACAGGTCAGTTGGAAAATATGTATCTCTTTCAATCAAATGTCAATTAAACAAACCAAAATTGGGTTAGTGTCGTGGCATGGAAGGTAAAGCCACCTGCAATGCCGGCATCCCATATGGACATTGTTTTGTGTTTCAGTTGAAGAATTTCCAATCCAGCTCCCTGCTAATCACCTAGAAAGAGCAGCAGAAAATTCCACAAGCACTTATGACCCACACACCCATGTGGGAAACCCAAAAGGAAGATCCTGGCTCCCAGCTTCTGCTGGCCCAGCCAAGACCATTGTTTCCATAAGTGAACAATTAGTTTGACCCTTTATCTCTTTCTCTCTCTGTGTGTGTGTCTTGTTCACTGATTCTCTGATTTTTAAATAAAATAAATCTTTCTTTTAAAAAAGAAAGAAAATGGTATTAGTTGGGCTACACTTGCAGTAAGAGTCCTACTCTGTTTTTATCCTTGGTACTCATGCAAGAATACAAGCTTCAGGGAGTGGAGTTGTGATGTAGTGGTTAAAGCCACTGCCTGCAATGATGGCATCTGAAACAGGTGCCTGTTCATGTCTTGACTGCTGCACTTCCAAACAATCTCCATGCCAATGTGCCTAGGAAACCAGCAGAGGAAGGCCCAAATGCTTGGGCCTCTGCAAGACCTGGAAGAAGCTCCTGGTTTCTGACTTTGGCCTGGCCCAGTCTAGGCCATTGCAGCTCTCTGGAGAGTGAATCCTCACTGTCTCCTCTCTCCTTTATTATGCTCTCCCCCTCTTTTCAACTCTGACTTTCAAACAAATAAATTATTTTGTAAAAAAGTAGAATATAAACATCTGTAAAAATTTAGAGGAATTTTCTCCTACAATTCTTTTCAATGTGTTCCCTTTACTTTAATAGAATCTGTAGGTATGTTGGCACCTCTCTCAGAGATACTCCAGGACTATATAGGCAAGGGCATATTGTATATTGGGTCAGCTCATGATACCTTAGTTTTCTTTCTTTTGCTAAAGTACTGCATGTTGAATATTTTCACTGAAATTTGAAGTCATTTTTCTGTTATCTTCTTCATACTGGAAACTATGTATAGAATGTTTGAAGATACTGATTAAAAAATATTTCTAGAGCTAAGATGATGTGAATTGAAACATCATTTTGGAAGAATTCAAATTATTATAAACATATTTATTATACATTGAACAGTGAAACTATTTATCAATGAGTCTTAGTACATTTTTACATTTCTCAAACACTGGCTTTGATATTTAATTTGATATTTTTGTCTCTGTATTTCAGCTTATTTTTGTCTTTTCTTTCTGTATATCCATAAAAGACAAGTGGTGTCATTCATTCTATGTACTGAGCAGTATGCACTATGTCAAAGATGTAGGACAGAAAGTAATGCAATATTCCCATCACAATTCATGTGAATTGGCTCCCTGTTTGTCAGTTGTTTATGCAAAAATTTTGAATTCAGGCCTTCTAGATAACCATACAGAGCCTTAACAAATACAAATATTATATTTCTTGTTTAGATCTCAGATTGAGAGAGTCACATTCAGCGCTGGATGGAAAAGAAGGATACCAGATAAAATCAGTGTCAGATTTGAGCTTGAGACGATTAGCACAGCCAGAAAACAGCTTACACGTAATGAGATGGCAATAGTGAGCACACAACAAGTGTATGGAAAGAATGAGTGGAGACTCTTATGTCATTGCAAATATTCCTGGTTTCCATTTTTATCAAGAAGTAGTTAAGACGGTAGCGTTTACACAGGTAAGTTATGTTTTCTACCTGTATGATTGGAAATGTCTCTCTCTGGACAAATAACACAAATGTAGCAGCAGACAGCTCTTCCTTCCTGTGGCATTTTCCTGAATCCTGGCCCACACCTCTGGCTACACAAAGACTGAGGAGTCTGAGAAGGAAAGAGAAGTGATGGTCATTGTTTTGCACATCATTAGGCACTGTGATATTATGTCTGTATTTGCCTCATCACCTCCAGGTCATCACTATGTCTTCCCCAGGCTGCATCTTATTGATTTTATTTAGACATCCAATTGGAGTTTCTAAGATGCTCATTCGAGGTTTTTCACCTGCCTACCAAGTATTATGAGGCTGCCTGATGGGTTTGATTTTGCTCATCACTGGATCTATGCTTCTGGGCATTTGTCTCTTTATTGAATTGCTTCCTCTGAAATCCTTTCAGTGTAGCTTTTTATGTGGTAATTCTTCTAGAATGTGTATGTCTGAGACTATTTTACATGCCTCTTTCTTTGATTGAGTAGAAGATTTTACATGCCAGAAAAATATCCAAAAAGCATGATGACTGGGTACACTTCTGATATTAACTACCAAGAAAAAGACAAGCTTCAAAGAAAAGGTGAATAAATGTGGCAATCCATTGATTGTGCATCTATCTACTTCTGGACTTCTGCACTCAGGGAGAGCATCAATTCCTGATACTGCCAATGCGTTTGTGATGTAACACACAATAGTGATAAAAATTACCCACACAATTGTCTGGGGTATTTCAACAGCACAATGATGATAAAATTTTTGATCACAGCTGTGAGGTGGTATTCAGAAGAAAAACTAAACTGATTAGCAACCACAATGACAAAGGAAAATTGGAATTTTTTTCTACAAATGGTCAATTCATAATTTACTTGTGTTCATACTGCATCAAAACATAATAATGACTCTCACCAAATGATGAAAAATCACTATCTTTATAAATATACATGTAATACATGAAGTTTTCCAGATTATATAAATAAAAAGTTGAAATAAAATTTTAGAATTTGTATAGACATACACTTAGTAGTTTTCTGTCAAAATATTGATCTCTATCTCTATTCCTCAACATTCTTTCTAGTCACTCAACCTTGGAATGCATAAATATGCCCAGAGAAAAACAACAATATCTAATCCAAACATGCACTTCTAATACACACTGGCTCATATATGTGTAAGGAACACCATATCTTTTGAAGCCAAGATATGAGTTGCGAATTGAATGCTCATGTAAGGTCTCACACATAATATCCTCCCATACTCTCATCAGACCCTTTGTACGTATCCAATATTCCCATGGATGCACACCTCCTTGAATGCAACAGGCCATTCTATCATGTCTTCATTGAGGATCAAGTCTTCACCATGTGCACGCTCAAGGGAAAACTCCCCGATTTTAATCAGCAAACGAAATCCAGCAGGAAAATTCACAATGTTGTGGATAACATAGTGTGGCCTACGGTGTCTCATTTCCTGGAAGGAAACATCCTCCCCAGCACTGTTGGTAAATTGAATTTTCCTCAGAAGTGGATGTAGCTGGAGGGGAGGCACAATTGGAAAGAGGGAGAACATTCAGATTAGAGGTGGAGGTGCACACGACTAAGAAATTCTTCTTTTCCCTCCTCTCTATCCTCAGGGTTTCTATTTGGTGCAGACTGAGTTTTGTCTGACTGATCAAAATATCATGGGTTTCGGGGCCGCGCGATGGGTCACTTGGTTAATCCTCCACCTGCAGGGTCAGCAACCAATATGGGCACCGGGTTCTAGTCCCAGTTGCTCCTCTTCCAGTCCAGATTGCTGCTGTGGCCTGGTAAGACAGTGGAGGTTGGCCCAAGTGCTTGGGCTTCTGTATCCTCATGGAAGACCAGGAAGAATCACCTGGCTCCTGGCTTTGGATCTGCCCAGTGCCAGCTATAGCGGCCATTTGCAGAGTGAACCAATGGAAGGAAGAGCTTTCTCTATGTCTGTCTCTCTAACTGTCTATAACTCTACCTGTCAAATACATATAAAAAATCATGGGTTCAAATGTGGGGAGTTCTGCCTCTCCCCTTTTAAAATGACGGGGAGCATCTTATTCTAAACAGAGAAATCTCAGGATGTGTCCCACAGGGTGGCTTACCATGAAAGATTGGTTATTGGATTAGGAAAGCTCATCTTAGTTCTTCCACATGAGAATAGCATGACTTTATATGTGAAATATCTTGATTGTTGTAATGGTTCTACTGGTGAGTGCACTTGTGTGCGCTTTTAAAATTTTGAGCCTACCTCCCCACCAAAATGTGAAATTCTCTCTTTGGGCAAAAAATAGATTCACATGGATACCATTATGCATACTGAAATATACCGGTTCCTTAAAGAAAATGTATAAGTGTTTTGGTGATGGGTACTATATAATATAGAATAGAGGAAAAAAATCACAATCTATAAAAATGAAACTGACATCTCAGGATTTGATTTGTGTTTTTCGCCCTTGTGTAAATTCCTTGGGGCAGTTGTATTTCTACTTTTCATTTGAGGAACATTATGATTACTGAGACCTTAACTCTGTGATTTAAAGTAAATTGAAATTACGTTATTGCAAAAATTAAAAGGAAAAAAGGAACAGAAAAGGGGGGATTGGGAAGGGAAAGGAGAAAGGATGGTTATCTTCTTAAAATTGTATCAATGAAATACATGAAGTCTGTTCTTTTATATCAGTAAATTTTGTTTTAATTTAACAACATTTGGGCTGATCTTGTGGTGCAGCAGGCAACCACTTTCCACAGTTCTCAGCATCCCAGTGAGTGCCGATGGAAACGCCAACTGCTCTACTCCTGATTCAGCTTTCTGCTAATGTGCCTGGGAAAGCAGCACTTGAGGTTCCAAGTGCTTGAGCCCCTGCACTCATGTAGGAGAGCAATTGATGCTCCTGCATCCTGGCTTGACCTGTTCTAATCCTGGTACTTGCAGCCATTGTGGAGTGAATCAGCAGATGCTAGATCTGTCTCCTCTTTTCTCTATCTCTCTCTTTATCAAAGTAATTCTGATTTTGAAATATTTTTTAAAGGTTTAAGAAAACTGAAAACAATATCAGTTGAATTAAATTAAATGAATTAGAAACCCAAGCATACTTTTTCTTAATAAACATTTTCCCAAATCTGCTTGTACATCTCTGGCTGCCACTGGTAGTGTGTATGCTGTGTATGTGTAGTTTATTTGTAAAACATTTTTCACCTCAGTAGAGTTTATTGTTCCATGGCTTTTATTTCTCTCTTTGCACTTTGACTATTTTTTTGTTGAGAATACAGCTACCTTTTGATATTATAGGGAATATTTTATAACGAAAAAGATTTTTAGCCGCTGTGGGATACACGATAGTCCATATTTCCTAGCTTTGGAATCCTTCCAAAGAAAAGAGTAGTTTTAATCATTACCTCCTTCCCAGTTTTGTAATGAACTTTATTAAGGTATTTTATAGCATTTCATCCTACCGTGAGTAACATTATTCTTCTATGATCTGTCGTTGTTGAGTCTGAATTGAAAATGTTACATGGAGCTAAACTGATTCACTAGAAAAAGACAGTTCTTCAACAAGTAGTGTTGGAAAATTTGGATTTCCACATTTGGAGATATGAAATCAGTCTGCTACCTTACACCCTATACAATTATTAACTCATAATTTATCAAGGATCTAAGCTTTAAACCAAAACCATCAAATTACAAGAGGAAAACGGGGAAACACTGCAAGATATTTACTAGGCAACAATTTCTTGGATAAGATCCAAGAAATAAAGGCAATAAAGGCAACAATATACATTAAGCTAAGTAACTTCTGCTCAGCAAAAGACACACTTATCCAGGTGAAGTCACTACTTACAGAATGGGGGAAAATTTGCAAAACATGGATCCAATAAAGTATTAATCTCCAGATTATATAAGGAGCTCAAAAAACTTAACAACAACATAACCAACAATCTAGTTAAGGGTGAACTAAAGATATGAACAGGCATTTTTCAAAGGATGAAATACCAATGGCCAAGAGAAACATGAAGAGATGCTCAGGACCAGTAATCATCAGGGAAGTGCCAATAAAAACTAAAGTGAGATTTCACTTGCCGCACTTTGAATGAGTAGTTTCCAAAATTTGAAAAATAAATTCTGCTGAGGGTCTGGAAAAAAAATACCCAAATAAATTTGATGGGAATGATTGTAAGCTGGTACAACCATAATGGAAGACCGTAGAGGAATTTTTAGGAAACCAATACTAGTTCTACCACATGGCCCAGTAGTCTCACACCTGAGAATGTATTCAAAGGAAATGACATCAACACATGAAAGAGTCACCTGTGCCCGGTGCTGTGGGTCAACATGCTAATCCTCCACCTTGCGGCGCTGGCACACCAGGTTCTAGTCATGGTCAGGGTGCCGGATTCTATCCCAGTTGCCCCTCTTCCAGGCCAGCTCTCTCCTGTGGCCAGGGAGTGCAGTGGAGGATGGCCCAAGTGCTTGGGCCCTGCACCCCATGGGAGACCAGGAGAAGCACCTGGTTCCTGCATTCGGATCACCACGGTGCACCAGCTGCAGGGCGCCGGCCGTGGCGGCCATTGGAGGTTGAACAACCCACAAAGGAAGACCTTTCTCTCTGTCTCTCTCTCTCTCACTGTCCACTCTGCCTGTCAAAAAAAAAAAATAAAAAAGAGTCACCTGCACTCAGAATTCTATAGAAGCTCAATGTGCAATATCTAAAAAGTGGAACCATCTAGATGTCCATCAGCTGATGACTGGGTGAAGGAACTGTGATATATATTTGATTATTACTCAGCCATGATTAAGAATGAAATCTTGACATATAAAATTGTAGGTCATTACAGTAAATTATGTAAGCCTGAACTACAAAAATATCATGTGTCTGTTATTTGTCTTAGTTAATATATACAGTATAAAATTCTGTGGTGTCAGATCATTGGCTATGTAATTTTAATATTGCTTCACTGGATCATATCTGTTAATGACAGTGAACTCCTCTTTCACATGTAAAAAGGAAATTGAGTGGGAGATATGGAGCTCCATTTGGGTACTAGAAATACTTTGTTGTATATTTGGGTGTTGGTTATCATTGTGATCAGATACCCAAACTACTTATCTGTAGACTTAAGTGCATTTCTAAGTATGTATACCATTTTTAAATATTTTCAACAAGTTCCATAGCAGGAAATGTTTTTTAAGTATTTGATAGCAGATAACAAATCCTCCACACACAGATACACACAGATAACAATTAAAGGTGTATCTATGCCTGGTGTGGTGTGAAAGAGCACACTAATCATCATGCCTGATCCTCCAGTCTCAACCTGAGAACACAGTCATGAGGAACTGCAATAAAAATACCTGAGGATGCGACAAAAGTTCAATGCATGTCCTGTTCTGGGAGATGTTTACCTGCCATGGAAGAATCCTAGTTTGAAATGCATCCACTGGAGATCCCTTTTCTATTTGCTCTGATAGCATTTTATGGAGGGCATGGGCCACTGCATACACAGCATTGTAGATGAAATAGCTGGAGTCAGATATGGTCAGCATGTCAATGTGTCCTGGAAAAAACTCAAAGGAAGCATTTGGTGGGCAGACTCCAATTGTTCCACAAAGTGACCCAGGAGGTAAGCAGTGAAAAGCATGAAGCCATAGTTGACTGAGGAAGAAATCTTCTGGGTAGTGGGAAGGGTCCACTGTCTTGACAAAGTGGTTGAGGCCAGGGATTTCCCCCTTGTGGTGTGAAAATGAGAAGCCTCCATGGAAAGAGTGCAGCATGTGGTCTGTCTCATGCACAACAATCTCCCACTTTGCAGCCATGATCCACACCTTCCCCAGGGTTAAATAGTATTTGCTTAGAAATTCCGTGGTATAGAGGTTCCTCACATCACCATATAGAATATGCACATTTGCAGATGAAATTTGAAGCCTTTCTAGGAAATAGATTTTAGTTTCTTCATACCTTGACTTAGTGTCTGGGAGCTTTACTGAATAGGCCAAGCAGACTCCGTTCTTTACCATCTCAGCTTGAATTTCCCGAAGGAAGTGCTCTCCTTTCAGATCATTAGATACAAAGATCGCCACCCAAATCCAGCCAAAATGTAGCAGCAAGGAGAGCATTCCACAGGCCAGAGAGCTGTCACTAGTTGCCATCTGATAGAGTGATGGAAATTTGCCTCTCTCACTTAGCATGGGATCAAAAGGGCCATATGTGATCTGAATGGAAAGAAAACCATCATGATCTGAGGCTTGTGGGTAGAGAAGTCCACGTTCTATCATCTGGGTTCAGAGAAATCCATGCTTCAGTGCTTATTGCTTTAAGGATGAGAATGTATATCCTCATTCACAGTATGCAAAAATGTGTAAGATACCTGTATATCTTCATATTCATTTGAGGGAAGAAGAGTGAATAGATTTTGGACCAGGACATTGGTCCTTCACACTTCTCACCCCATGTCGTATATGGAAAATTTCCCCCTGAAACTGGTGTTAGATGTTACCTCTGAGACAATTTTTACTGTGTTGATTTCTTGATAGTTGGAATTTCATTAATTTTCCCAGCATAACCTAAATTGCCTTGAAGAATACACTCACCTACGATCAGAATTTTGGTAAAATTTCTTTTCAAAGAGAATTTTCCTGTACTATTCCTGTCTGAGCTTGCTGGTGATGTGTGCAGATTGATACTTGTTTGAAGTGGGCCTCCTTTAAAAATCCTGGGAATGTGAATGCAGACCCTTGGGAGCAGCTTGATTGGATTATGTGATCGGGTTCCTGACACCTACTTGGGAGGTTTGAATTGAGTCCCAGGCCCCTCGGTTTTCGAAGGACAGTCAGCACCAGCACCATAGTCAGTATTTGGTGATTAAACTAGTGAACGGGTGTACACTGCCTACCTATGTCTTTGTTTCTATGTCCCTGAAACACACACTAAGATTTAAATCTGTGAGTTGAACATGGAAAGTGAACTGGAGGCCCTGTGAAGGCATCTGCTGAATGTGAAAGTAAGAACTGGGAATAGGGAGAGAATGAAATATCATCTAAATGTAACTCAGCCCCAAATACTCTGATGATCTTTGGTGCTGTCGTTGTCCTAAGAGGGTTCCAAATGGACAATGCTGTCCCAGGTCTTTATATATGCATATCTAACGTGCAGTCATCCTAGGATATCTCTTTGCTGAGTGTATTTTATCTAAAAGTCAACAATCAACATTCCCAGCAGGTGGGGATAGATACATTGGCCCTAGATGTGGACCTGGGCTGAGGCTCTCAGGTTCCACTTCTCCTTCCCTTTGTCACAATCCAAGGAAGTCCTCAAAGTCTGTTTAAACTAATACTGGATTATGTCACTTGGCTTCCACAGGACCTTGCCTTAGATGTCACAGGTCTGGTGGGAGATGGAAGCATTTCTCACAGAATCACAACCCATTTACCTGTGGGGTTTTGTATAGCTCCAACATCGTCCCAATTTCAGCTGAAAATGCTGACGTGGTTCCAGCAATGATGGCAACTGTCTTGCCTTGTGTCTGGCAGGTGTAGTTAGGGATGAGATGATGCTTTCCAGTCAGCCAGTGCAGAGTGCTCCTCAGGGTGAACTGATCACTGGTAACAGAATTGTAGAGTTGGAAACCGAGGGTCAGGTTGGGGAGTAGCTGGGGGTCCTTATTGATCTCCTGGATGGCAAAGTGGAAGACCAGTATGTATTGGTAATTTTTCCACAGCCACCTAAAGAGAGATGCAACATCAGGGAGATGGGTGAGACCAAGAAATTGAGAGCAACACCACAGCCATGCCCTGAAGCAGCATTGGTCAGACTCAGACTTCTACTGAGTGGTGTCTCAGCTCTGGCCACTGGAGGAGGTGTGAGTGAGGTTCCAAGGGCTCTAGAAGATTGTGGAATTCCCCTTTGGACTCCTCTGAAGCAAATTCTGTAATGATCACACTCACCTTCTCGAACCCTTCAGGAAAGCCTTGCTGTGTCCCAACATGGGATTTCACTTCTACGTAGGGATGGAACTCAAGAGGCAAGCATCTCTCTTTTCAGTACCTTCTGAAATAGTTGAATACCATCTGACTTATCAGTCATTTTATCATTTGGGAGCATCTCTAATCTATTCACCAAAGGCATTTTCATGAGCCCTGTCTGTAATTTTCCTATACCAGCATTCACAGAAGCAATTTTGTTCAAATATATTTGCCTTGAAAGACAGCATTTTTTCAGAAAGTGAAATTTCAGCATAATTGCACAGTTCACCTTAGTTTTATACACTGCTTTCCACATCACTGAATTCTATTTTATCATTTCATTTTTTTATTCTTTAACATTTTCTGCATTTTTCTACTTGACTTAAGCAGAATTATCATTTGTTGGTATTAGTAATGGCTCTCAAATGTTACCTGTCCAAGAGTGTTGATGTTTTGTTTTCACACAGTGGATGCTTTTTAGCCTCTTCTTGGAAATTTTTCCATACTTCTATATTTCAAATGTAATTTGAATGTCATAAAAATAAAATACATATTTGTCAATAGATTATGTGGGATTAAATAAATGTATGCAATTATCTGCTGTTTAGGTGCATTGAATCATGTGGTTGACTGTTGAAGTTATTAGATTGTCACTTCAAGATGTGTTAAATTCATGCACTATGTCTATATATTTTGTAAAACGCAGTGTTTGATTTTAGGGCAAGTGCATTTTTCATAAGTTTCACACAATTTTGTATTATTCTTACAGAATTTGAAACCTTGTTTTTTAACTTAAAAATAGTCAAATTATGTTCCATTAAGTAAATGAGTGATACAAATAGTTTTTTATATCAGAAACAGTGTTTACTTGTAATACAATAAGTAAACCCATCAAAAATGTGCTATTGAAAACTGTCCTATACTTAGTTTAATTATCTGAATGAAAATGAACAGCATTAAATTTTGATACATTTTGAAATGTTTTTTAATTGTATCATTTTGCTTAATTGCCATTAGTTCTGCTATAAGGGAATTTTTATTCACTCATAGCACTTGCTGTCAGTTGCAAGCTGATGAGTTTACTTCTTCTTTCCCCATATAGAAGGCTGCCAGGTGTTAAGTTTAGACCCTGCACATTAAATTCAAGACACTTGGAGGCTATCAGGAGGTGAGATCGATAGAGGAGATACAAAAGGTCCATGTCTCAGTCTGTGCAGGAGTGGAGAGAAAACATAAAATGGAAAGGGAAGGTTGTGAAAAGCAAAAGAAGGGAAGGAACTCCAGCCTTCATTGATTCATTGATTTGCATTCCTGCCACTTCTGTATATGGTTTTTTTTCCCAGAATTCTTAAGTGCAATAAACTGCTCACAGATAGAAGGACAAACTCTCTCACGGTCTGAACCACAGTTGACACATAAATCAATGTTGGACTTACCCGTGTGTCTCCATTTTATCCATTGGCCTGGATAAAAAAGATAACCGGATCATTTCTGATTCTGGTTCCAGGAAGTAAAGGGGGAAAAACCCACCCAGGACCAGGTCTCCATCTCTGTAGACACGTGGACTCATGGAATTATAACAGTTCCAGTGAGAAATGTCCTGTGAAGTGAATGAAGAAATCAGGAGTATCTTGAAAAAAATCACAGAAAACAACATGTCAAGTGAACCCAACATAAAGTTAAAGGCTGAAGTCTTTGCTGATATTAAGAGAAAATTGTTTTGTTTATGTCTGCTGCCTCAACTCCTGCAGGGAGACTAGATTTTTATGTAGGGTACAACTGATGCTAGTATTGCTGTATGCCCTCAAGCTGTAGACACTATGTGCTAACTACTGAGTCACACAGAGACACAGCTAGAATCACAAGGAAGAAATTTCAAAAGAGTCGCAGGGCTGAGGCCTTGCCGTAATGTCCCTTTGATAAGAAGAGCTCTGGTTTTTATATATTTTCATTGCTTCATTTCTGTCCCATCCAGGAACTCATGGCATCACCGTGCCCTGAGGCTATGCACCTGCCACTCTCCATTATGGGGAAAACAGCTTTGGAAAACAAGCTTTGGACTCTCATTCCTCCTTAGGGCATTGCTGGAACAGAGCTCGGTAAACTTTCCTGCACAGGGCCAAGAGTTGTTAGGCCGGTCAACTGTTTTGAGCCATTGAGCAATTGTAGAGAGAATTAATATTGGAATAATTAAACACACTCAGTTTCATCATTTAACATGATCCTTCATCGAGAAGGTGAAAGGTCACATTTGCCACTGATGACCGTATGTGTACCCCAAAAGTCTCTTCATGGCTCTGCCTAATATCTCTCAGCCCATAGTACTTTAACAGAGAAACAGGCTTCATGAATTGCTAATATGTCAGCATACTCAGAGAAGGGTTGTAGTTCATCCCTGAACTTACCCTTATACATCATCTTGTGTAATCTAATTGTGTTCATAGTGCATCAAAATACAATAAAGGTTCATACTTCATCTCTTCTCACCCCCCTCTGTTTCTGGTTCTTCTCATGGAATGACATCTCCTTAAATGAAGTAGGCCATTCTATTATCTCTGCATTGTTGATCAAGCTTTGGTCATATGCACTCTTACAGAGAAACTCCAATTTTTGCCACCTACCCAAGACTTAGAGGAAAATCCAAACACTCTGGATATTATGGTTTGCCACAAGGTGTCTTGATCATGGAAGGATATATCATCCCAAGCACTGTTTATAAATTGGATTTTCCTAGGAATTGCTAGAGCTATAGGACAGCCATAACTGGAAAGAGACAGAGCACTCAATGAGATGCAGGATATGCATGTGTATTCATGAGTCCTTATTTTCCCTCAATCTTCCTATCTTTAAGGTTTCTTTTGGTAGAAGCTGAGTTTTTGTGTTTGTAGTTTGGTTTCCACTGTGACATGAGCTCAAATGATGAAAAACATTTGTCCATGCACACTTACAACAAATTTGTGATTGATTTAACTTGATTAATGAATGTATGAGCTAGTTGCAAGAGTGGCGATGGTTGGATGCATCTTTGTGGAAGCTAATCCTAGTTCTTCTATAACATGAGCAAAACATGGATGGACAGGTTACTGTGATTTTTGTGTAGGTTTTTTAAAAATTGTTTTTCAGTTGAATAAATGAAATTCAAGTTCAATTTTTGATTCAACAAATACAAATCAATCCATAGATGATCAGAATTCACAATTTCTGTTTAAAGACACCTCGTATTATCTGGTTGGTCAAAACATACAAAAACGTATACAGTTTATAAATGCAATTGTAAGTATATATTACTTACATGATTTTACATCGCTACCCTTGGACTATTTAATGAGAGTGTGATTTTCTTTGATATTATGAGAATCTGGGTATGACCAAAAATAAAACTTTCAAATTTTCTGACTATATTTAAATTATTTATAGTTTGATCTAACTCTTGCCTTCTGGGTCATATAATTTCTAATCTAGGATATATGATGAATATACTTTGTAAGCCTTTGAAAAATTCACTTGTTTTGTAAGGACTCTCTATAAGTAAGGACACAGACATTTTCAAGTCCTATTACTATAAATAAAAATAGAAATTAGATGGTGAAATAAATTTCTGAGGGTATTTTTTACATATGGTCATTTGCCTTTTTCCTAGACTTTAATTTTTCCAACTAGTTTAATTAATGAGTTTGTCCTATGTACATGTATATACGGTTACTAAATATATTGTACATGTTAGTGATGTATTCAGAAAATAAAGGGATAAATCCAGACAAATACATCTATAATGCATGAAGAAAAGGCTTTCTCAGTAACTAGTGTTATTGCTTTCACGAGGAGCATAAGAGTTTCCTCTGAAAATGTGCACTTATTACATGGTGATGTAGAGTCCTGTCAATGTACACATTGTGGAAAAATGCTTCTTCAACGGGGTACGATGTGGTTCCCGGCAGCAACATGGAACACTGTTGTGGATGAGGCCATCCCCATGCTGCATTCCATCGTTCTGAGTACAGATAAGATCCCATTTCACATGCCCCTTGCTTTAAGGAGAGTTACTCCTTGCTAAGAGCATAGAAAAAAACAAGCAAGATTCCCACAGGCTGTGTAAGTTTTGCAATTCCAACTGAGAAGGCATGAACGTTGCATATAGCATCATCAGGACAGTGGTCTATCCCTCTTCTTTTCTCCATGTCTCTGGCAGCACAACCCCCCCACACTCTTTTTTTTGACAGGAAGATTGTACAGTGAGAGAGAGAGAAGAGACAGAGAGAAAGTTCTTCCTTTGCCGTTGGTTCACCCTCCAATGGCCGCCGAGGCTGGCATATCGTGCCGATCCAAAGCTAGGAGCCAGGTGCTTCTCCTGGTCTCCCATGGGGTGTAGGACCCAAGGACTTGGGCCATCCTCCACTGCACTCCCTGGCCACAGCAGAGAGCTGGCCTGGAAGAGGGGCAACTGGGGCAGAATCCAGTGGCCCGACCAGGACTAGAACCTGGTGTGCCGGTGCCACAAGGCAGAGAATTAGCCTGTTGAACTGCAGCGCCAGCCACAACCCCCTCTCTTAAGAAACCACTGTTATACATTCACTCTGAGACTAATGTAAATCTTACTGCTTTGATTTCTCACAATTTTGGGGTTCATAGCATTGGAAATACAATCAATTTCCAGCGAGAATCCTCCAAAGCTACTGTGTTCTGTTTTTGGCAGTGATATGTGTGAAAGAATCTGCGGTGGGTGTAATCATTTGCAAAGCCCTTAGATCGCTTGAGTATTTTATCAACATTCAGTATTATTAAAGAACATAATTACCTATTTTTAAAAAATATTTGTAAAAATTAATATAAAATAAATGAATTATGAAATGTATATTTAAGAAAATATTCGCTTCAAAAAGTTCATTGAGAGTGAGCGGCAAGATGGCGGAACAGGAAGGGAGCACACCGATAGTCTGGGGAGAGACAGTTTAATAAAAGTGGAGACACTGCAGGTTCAAGGAAGAGTAGGGGAAGAAACAGCAGAGGAAACCCTTCCGGAACTGGTGATCCACAGTGGACCTGCATGGATTGCGTGGGAGCCCACAGTTTGGGACACCAGCAGCAGATTCAACATACCAGCGCTGGAATGTGAGGTGAGCCGAACCTCAATAGCCTGAGATACCAGAAGAGAAGTGGATTGAGGAGACTAGAGCAAACAAGGCTTGAAAGCCTGCGGGGAAAAGTTCACCAGACTAACTAGAAGAGAGAGAGAGAGAGAGAGAGAGAGAGAGAGAGAGAGAGAGAGAGAGAGAAGTGACCCATACGGACACGAGTTTCTCTCTGCTCACCTCTCAAAGGTGAGCAAGACAAAGAGCAGGCACCATTTTGGAATACGTCATAAGCAGGGCGACCTCGGGTCGGCACGTCCCCAAGCCTAGCAGAAAACTTGGCCCTGGGTGGGATGGGAGAATAACAGGAGATTAGAACCTAATGAATGTGTGGTGCTAATGAACTGAGACTGTGAAAAAAGAGACGGTGGGGGAAAGAACTCACAGAAATCACGAATTCATGTGAGTACTCTCCAGAGACGCTACAGTTCAGTAGCCTTGTCAGCCCAGTGGGAGACTACAGGAGAATCTGAGCTTACACTAAGGGCCGAAAGATTCCCTCTCTGGTCCTTGGGAAAGAGCTTCCGATCTCTGGCTCCTGTGGGTATATCATTTGCCTGCTAACCACCCCCAATTCCATTCAGCTGTGTGGAATTACTTCCCTTTTGAAACAAACAAACAAACAAAGTAACAGAGAGAGATTTACCACACCTAACCTGGGGGTGTCTCCTTTGACACACCCTCAACCCTGAGGAACCAAACAGAGCTCTCTAGCCACACCCATCTCAAGCCTCTACGGCTCCATCAAAAGCAAACAGTCTACTTATCTAGAGTCATAGTATAACAAGAAAAAACACCACAGGGAAGAAACCAATATGCCAAACAACAAACGCAAAAACCGAGGTAATAAGAACAAGGAAGACACTATGGCGTCCCCAAATGAAAAAGACACCCCAATTCAAGATTACAAAGATGATGAGATAGAAGAAATGCAAGAAGCAGATCTCAAAAAATTGATAAGAACACTAAGAAGTACTCAAAAACAAATTCTTGAACTACAGAAATCTTTAATGGACAAGGTAGAAAATCTCTCTCGTGAACATGAAATATTAAGGAGGAATCAAGCTGAAATGAAACAACTAGTAGAACATGAAACTGTGATAGTGACGAGAAATCATAATGAAGTGAAGAATTCAATAGATCAAATGCAAAACACATTAGAGAGCCTTACAAACAGAATGGGTGAGGCAGAAGAGAGAATATCAGACTTAGAAGACAGAGCACAGGCCGGCGCCGTGGCTCAACAGGCTAATCCTCCGCCTTGCGGCGCCGGCACACCGGGTTCTAGTCCCGGTCGGGGCGCCGGATTCTGTCCCGGTTGCCCCTCTTCCAGGCCAGCCCTCTGCTGTGGCCCGGGAGTGCAGTGGAGGATGGCCCAGGTGCTTGGGCCCTGCACCCCATGGGGAGACCAGGAAAAGCACCTGGCTCCTGGCTCCTGCCATCGGAGGAGCGCGGTGCGCCGGCCGCAGCGCGCCGGCCGCGGCCGCCATTGGAGGGTGAACCAACAGCAAAGGAAGACCTTTCTCTCTGTCTCTCTCTCTCACTGTCCACTCTGCCTGTCAAAAATAAAAAAAAAAAAAAAAAAAAAAAAGAAGAAGACAGAGCACAGGAAAATATACAGTCAAACCAAAGAAAAGAAGAGGAAATTAGAAATCTAAAAAATATTGTTGGCAATCTACAGGATACTATTAAAAAACCCAACATTCGAGTTCTAGGAGTTCCTGAAGCATGGAGAGGGAGAAAGGATTAGAAGGCCTTTTTGGTGAGATAATAGCAGAAAATTTCCCAGTTTTGGAGAAGGACAGAGACATCCTAGTACAGGAAGCTCATAGAACCCCTAGGAAACATGACCAAAAGAGATCCTCATCACGACACATTGTAATGAAACTCACCACAGTGAAACTAAAGAAAAGATCCTAAAATGTGCAAGAGAGAAATGTCAGATTACTCTCAGAGGATCTCCAATTAGACTCACAGCAGACTTCTCATCAGAAACCCTACAAGCTAGAAGGGAATGGCGAGACATAGCCCAGGTACTAAGAGAGAAAAACTGCCAGCCCAGAATATTATATCCTGCAAAGCTCTCATTTGTGAATGAAGGTAAAATAAAGACCTTTCATTGCAAACAGAAACTGAAAGAATTTGTTGCCACTCGTCCAGCCCTGCAAAAGATGCTTAAAGATGTGTTACACACAGAAACACAGAAACACGGCCATCAACATGAAAGAAGGTAAATGAAGGGAACCTCACAGCAAGAGATCACAGGGAATTCAAAGCATACATTTGGATAAAGAAATTATGGTACATGTACTCTATAGAATACAATACAGCAGTCAAAAAGAATGAAATCCAGTCATTTGCAACAAGATGGAGGAATCTGGAAAACATCATTCTGAGTGAATTAAGCCAGTCCCAAAGGGACAAATATCATATGTTCTCCCTGATCGGTGACAACTAATTGAGCACCAAAGGGGAAACCTATTGAAGTGAAATGGACATTATGAGAAACAGTAACTTGATAAGCTCTTGTGCTGACTGTTGTTGTACAATGTAATACTTTATCCATTTTATTATTTTTTTATTCTAGTACTATTGGTTGAACTCTGTAATTAACAAACAATTATTCTTAGGTGTTTAAATTTTTTTTATTTTTTATTTTTTAAAACGCTTTTATTTAGAGAATATAAATTTCCAAAATACAGCTTATAGATTACAATGTTCCCCCCCCCATAACTTCCCTCCCACCCGCAACCCTCCCCTTTCCCACTCCCTCTCCCCTTGCTTCACTTCAAGATTCATTGTCAATTCTCTTTATATACAGATGATCAGTTTAGTATATATTAAGTAAAGATTTCAACAGTTTGCCCTCACATAGCAACACAAAGTGAAAAATACTGTTGGAGTACTAGTTATAGTATTATTTCACAATGTATAGCACATTAAGTACAGAGATCCTACATGATATATTTTTTTAAATTGATTAATTTTCTATGCAATTTCCAAGTTAACACCAAGATTTTTTTTTCATTTTTAATTATCTATATACAGAAGATTGATTCAGTATATACTAAGTAAATATTTCATCAGTTTGCATCCACACAGAAACATAAAGTGTAAAATACTGTTTCAGTGCTAGTTATAGCATTACTTCACATTGGACAACACATTAAGGACAGATCCCACATGAGACGTAAGTACACAGTGACTCCTGAAGTTGATTTAACAATTAGACACTCTTGTTTATGGCGTCAGTAATCTCCCTAGGGTCTAGGCATGAGTTGCCGAGGCTATGGAAGCTTTTAGGTTTTGCCGACTTCAGTCTTATTCTGACAGAGTCATAGTCAAAGTGGAGGTTCTCTCCTCCCTTCAGAGAAAGGTACCTCCTTGTTTGATGGCCCCATTCATTCCACTGGGATCTCACTCACAGAGATCTTTCATTTAGGTCTTCTTTGTTTTCCAGAGTGTCTTGGCTTTAACTGAAAAGTGATCCCGGTGAAATATAAGAGTGGGAATAAGAGAGGGAGGAGATGTACAATTTGGGACATGCTTAATCAGTCGTGCCCCAAATGATTGAGTTAGAAATGTGCCAGGGAATTCCAATACAATCCCATCAAGGTGGCATGTACCAAGGCCATCTCACTAGTCCAAGTGATCAATTTCAATGCACAATTGATCACACTGATATGGTAAGAGTCAAAGAAATCACACAAACAAGACTAGTGTCTGCTTATACTAACTGATAGAAACAAAAAAGGAGAGAATGATCCAACATGGGAAGCGAGATACACAGTAGACTCATAGAATGGCAGATGTCCTAAATAGCACTCTGGCCTCAGAATCAGCCCTTAAGGCATTCAGATCTGGCTCAAGAGCCCATGAGAATATTTTAGGCATGGAAAGCCAAGACACTCTGGAAAAAAAGATGACCTAAATGAAATATCTCTCTGAGTGAGATCCCAGTGGAAAGAACGGGGCCATCAAAGAAGGAGGTACCTTTCTCTGAAGGGAGGAGAGAACCTCCACTTTGACTATGACCCTGTCCGAATAAGATTGAAGTCGGCGAACCCTAAAGGATTCCATAGCCTCGGCAACTCATGACTAGAACCTAGGGAGATTACTGACGCCATAAACAGGAGTGTCAAATTGTTAAATCAGTTTTAGGAGGCACTATGTACTTATGTCTCATGTGTGATCTCTGTCCTTAATGTGTTGTCCAATGTGAAGTAATGCTATAACCAGTACTGGAACAGTATTTTACTCTTTGTATTTCTGTGTGGGTGCAAACTGATGAAATCTTTACTTAGTATATGCTGAATCAATCTTCTGTATATAAAGATAATTGCAAATGATTAAAAAATCTTGGTGTTAACTTGGAAATTGCATAGAAAATTAATCAATTAAAAATATATATCACGTAGGATCTCTGTCCTTAATGTGCTATACATTGTGAATTAATACTAATAATAGTACTCCAACAGTATTTTTCACTTTGTGTTGCTATGTGAGGGCAAACTGTTGAAATCTTTACTTAATATATAGTTAACTGATCTTCTGTATATAAAGAGAATTGAAAATGAAAAAAAAGTTTTATAAATATTTAAGTGGAATTATATATTAGTATTAATCCCAACATTGAAACATGAGAATCAATGCAAACCTGCAATCGCATATAACTTACTAAAAAGTGAGATTTTTCATAAGATTCAAATTATGGATGAAATGTAGAAATTAGAAAAAGTTCAGAGCAATTCACAGGAAGTCATATTTTTTGGCAAAAAATGCAGAGAATGTTCAGTGTGAAATGTTAACAAAGTTCAGTGAAGAGGAGAAAGGACAACAAAGTGTTATAATTTGGGTTTATATCACCTAGAAGTCCTAATTCTATTATTTTTACTTGTTGAACTTAACTATAAATAATCACTATGTTCAGTGATTATAAATTGAATTAAAAGTATGTTATAAAAAATTAAAAGTAAAAAAAGAAAGGAATAAAGGAAGAGGGAGGGAGGGAAGTGTCATGATCTTAGAATTGCATCTTTGAAATACACAATATAAGTCCTCTTTATATTAATAATAAAACAGGAAAAACATAAGCCCCTAATCAAATGCTTATTTTCAAATCAAATATAATTTTTAAAGATTTATTTATCTATTTGAAAACCAGAGTTAAATAGAGAGAAAAGGAGAGGCAGAGAGAGTGAGAGAATGAGAGAGAGAGCGAGAGAGAGAGCAAGAGAGCGAGAGAGAGGTCTTCCATCTGGTGGTTCACTCCTCAGCTGGATGCAACGGCTGTAGCTGTGCTGATATGAACTCAGGAGCGGGGAGATTCCTCCGAGTCTCCCACGAAGGTGCAGGGGCCCAAAGACTTGGGCTATCTTCCACTGCATTCCCAAACCATAGCAGAAAGCTGAACTGGAAGAGGAGCAGCCAGGACTCAAAATGACATCCATATGGGATGCCGGCACTGTAGGCAGTGGCACCACCCAGTACACCACAGTGCTGGCCCCCAAAGTAAATATAATTTAACAAGGCTTCTTTCACAGGAGCTGATACATCAGGAAGCACCTGGGTCCTGGCTCTGGATTGGCATAGCTCCAGCTGTAGCAGCCATTTGGGGAGTGAACCACTGGAAGGATGACCTTTCTGTTTCTCTCTCTCACTGTCAACTCCATCTGTCAAATAAACAACAAAAAAAAAAATAAAAGATACCATCTTGGTGATACTGCATTCAAAATTCATGCATTCCCAGTTTGCACTGCAGAATGTAAGAGCTCATAGGGATATTATAAATTTTCATGCTATCAGCTTTCTTCCAAAGGCAAAGTGCATGAAAGCATGGTGTTCTCAGGGTGCAGAATAACAGAATTCATCTATCTTTAGAGCAATCTTTTTTTTTTATCCAGTAACATTCTCTTCAAAGGCCTCCCTTGGAGAGAATATCTCAGCCTCACTCAAACAGACGCAATTGACAGTCATGACTATTTTGGCTTTCAGATCACCTATGGCCCTTTCGATCCTCTGCTAAGTGATAAAGACCAGTTTCCCTCACTCTATCAGATGGCCACCAGTGACAGCTCTGTGGCTCATGGAATGATCTCCTTGTTGCTGCATTTTGGCTGGACTTGGGTGGCACTCTTTGTGTCTGATGATATGAAAGGAGAGCAGTTCCTTCGGTACTTCAAGGCAGAGATGGTAAAGAAAGGTCTCTGTGTGGCTTTTACAAACAAGCACCCTGCCACTAAGAGACTGTATGCCTCCACTGATATCACTTTCATGACTGGGATCAGCCTTTCTTCTGCAAATGTGCACATACTCTATGGTGAAGTAAGGAGCCTCATCAATGTGGACTTTGCAGGAGAATACTTTTTAACTATGGGCAAGGTGTGGATCATGGTAGCAAAGTGGAACATCATTGTGCATGAGACATACCATGCTCTGCACTCTTTCCATGGAGGCTTCTCATTTTCACAGCACAAGGGGGAAATCCCTGGCCTCCAACATTTTCTCAAGACAGTGGACCCTTCCCACTACCCAGAAGACTTTTACCTTGTTAAACTATGGTTTCACATTTCCACCTGCCTACCTTCTGGGTCACTATGTGGAGAAATAGGAGACTGCCCACCAAACACTTCCTTAGAGTTTTCCCCGGGAGACATCGACATAATGACCGTTTCTGACTCTAGCTATTTCATCTACAATGCTGTGTATGCAGTGGCCCATGCCCTTCATAAGATGTTTCTAGAGAAAGTAGAAATGAGATCTCTAGGAGATGCAGCTCAACTTAAGCTTCTTCCCTGGCAGGTAAACCTCCTCCAGAGCAGGGTGGGCATGGAGCCACTAATGACATTTACACATTTTTTACAGAAGTAGAACTCCATGGTTTTTGTCATATACTTCCAAATAAAATGTAAAAAGTTTATCAAATCCACAACTAATAGTGTATAGGAGAGACAGAGTAAGGAGAAACCCATATGGTACCTATTGTTAGCATTGTTGAGGTATAAAATTTTATGAATATAGAATCGAACATATATTACACATAATTTGTCTTACGTTGGATACATAGGGACCTCTAGACATGTTTAGTTTTAGAAAAGTATATATCTTTAACATAAACTGGGCTTATATGTCAAATTTTCAAAACACTCATAATCTGACTGCTAAGTTTACTTTGTTGATCCCTAGAAAGAGCTCAGGTAAGAGCACAATTTGTTACTATTAAAAAAAATCATCTTTCAGCACAGCCATCCATGGTAGACCCATGTTGAAGTACAAAGCTTAGCTTCCATAAAGCCCCAATTAAACCTCCTTTCTGGTCAAGGATACATCAGAGTTCATGCCTAAGCCACCTAATATAATTTACTGATTGTATTAAATCACTTCCCATCATTGTAATCAGGCAATGGTAGAATGGTTCTCTTCACTTGAACCCATGAGATGATGACCACTCAAACCCTGCAAGTCTCTCTGAGGAAGAATCCCTGAGGATAGGGAGCCTGGGAATTGACTTCTTTTTGCACATGCACTGCTACAGCATCTCTAACTGAATTCCATTTCTGGGATTTCTTCAATCTCATTATCTTCACAGCCTAGTATTGACGTGTTGTGCTCTTTTGGGGGTGTCATGTCATCTTCCTTATTCTCTATCTTGAATCTGTTCATTTGTTTTTCAGCTTTTGTAGAGATATTTGTTTATTATTTTGTTATTTCACTGTGGTGGCTTTCACTTTGGACTACGTGTGTATTAGTTGAGTGTCTGCTTTCTGGGGCTACCTAGAGCTATGTGGTTGGTGTGGCCAAGAAGCACTTTTCAATGTTCCAGTGTGAGAGCTGTATCTGCAGTGACACACCCAGGTTTGGCATAGTAAATGTCTCTCTCTCTCTCTCTCTCTCTCTCTCTCTCTCTCTCTCTCTTTGATCAGAGGGAAGGTTTGTTCTTGTGTGTTGGTGTAGACTCAGTTGAGCTCCTTTCGTCAAAGGATGCCAGTACCTGGGTGCTAGCCTCAGTGTGTATATTATTTGTCTGCTGTGCCACAAGGACCACGCAGAGAATCTGTGCCGCCTCAGTGTAAGCTCAGATTGCCAGCAATATCCCTCACCAGGTAACCAGGCAGCCTTGATCATGTGGAGCCCACTACAGTGACTGTCCAATGTCCCAGCCACAACCTGAGTCCTCCAATGCAGCCTCAGTGTTTTCAAATCCCAGCATACAAGCCTCCCACAGAGTCATGAGCACTCAGTCCCCTGTCTGTTCTCCTCACCAGAGTCAGGAGTCTCTACTTGGCTGTTTGCTGGTACAGCTTTTATGTATGTCCAAAATGATGCTTGCTCTCTGTCAGCTTCTTATAGGATGCAGTTGCAGGGTGATTGGGGAGAGAGAAAATGTGCTCCACCTTTGTTTTTTCTCCTGTAGTTTGGCATGTACACTATCCCCCATGGGGCTCCAAGCTGGACTCCCTCTAAGCTCTTCCTGCAGCTTCTCACCAATGGCTTGGGCTGCTGCAGTTTGGTCTCATCTCAGTCTCCGGTGCTGGTGCAGAGGCTCTCAGCTGCTGGGGTCCTGAGTTGTGAATGTCCATTTAGGTCCACCATGTCCCTCCAATTTGTGTAGAGTTTCCTCTGCTGTTTTCCTCCTAACTCTTCACTGAGCCTGCAGTCTTTTCACTTTTTCTTAAACTATGTTCTCCTAGACTAGAGCAGCAACCACCCTCCCTTCTCCACCATCTTAATCCCATCTCTAGCACCTGTAACTTGAATGCTGTCCTTCTTACAATTATGTTTGTCCTTTAGCTTCACCCACTTCTGAAGAAAATCCAATTTAGGAACAGTGCTGGATATGACATATCGTTCCATGAAACAAGGCACGATGTGGTACAATATGATATCCAGAATATTGTGAATTTTCCTGTGGGCCTTGGGTTGATGGTCAACATTGGAAAGTTTTTCTCTAAGAGTGCACATGAACAAGTCTTGGTCATCAATGAAGAGATTATAGAATGGCCTATTGCATTCAAAGAGGTATGGATCCCTTTCAATTTCACAGACCTACATGGAGTAGATTAAGTATGAAGACTTTACATAAGCATCAGAGCCTCATGTCATAACATGGGTTCCCAATACATAGTAATTCATATATATATTCTCGGTAATGCACGTTAAAAGAGCTGCTTGGGTAATCTTATTTATTTTTGATTTGAGCATATATATTTATGCAGATATTGAGTGAATAGAATAAAGGGTAATTAATGGAAGAAATAAGGAGATCAGTGTATAGACACATAAATTCTAAGTATATCTATGTATTCTGAAGGCCTTAATCACATATGGTGGGAGCCTTTATGTTTTGATACATGATGAACACAGTGGATCATGGGTTGACTTATCATTCACCTCTTTGTAGATCGCATTTTTGCATTTTGCATGCTACTCAATCTTCCACATTTTATTCTTCATAACATCTTGAGATACTGACATTAATTTGTGTTGTTTCCAAAATATGATATTTTTGCATGACCTATAAATTACAACAATGCATTGCACCCAAGTGATGTGTTTATCTCTGAAATTAACGGCCTGCCTGCCTGGAGAATATCAGAAATGTACTAAACACAATTATTGTTTCATCACACACTCTTTTTTTTTTGACAGGCAGAGTGGACAGTGAGAGAGAGAGACAGAGAGAAAGGTCTTCCTTTGCCGTTGGTTCACCCGCCAATGGCCGCCGTGTCATCACACATTCTAATCACTTCTATGTTGACCTGATTTTTTCAGTTACTCTCAGTAGTGTGCCTCCTTATCATGTCTTCTGTTTCTTTTATCTGTGATGTAAAATATTCTAATCAACTAAGTATGAGTTCATCAACGAATTCTCAGACATTCTAGTTTTCAGAACCATTGCCATATGGAAACCCACATTAAACATATTTTGCATGTAGTGGTTCAATAAGAAGAGAGAAATGGCAGGGGATGTTAGCTGGTGATGTGTGAAATAACAGAGATTAACTGCATTTGTAATATTTGCTACATGTTGATAAAGTACAATGATGACCACAGAAGCTCCAAATCACTCTGCCTAGTGATGACATGGCAGGTGTAGGAGGAGACACAGTGATGACCTTCAACTGAAGGTCACATATTATTTTTCTTTTCTTTTCTTTTTTTTACAGGCAGAGTTAGACAGTGAGAGAGAGAGAGACAGAGAGAAAGTTCAAACTTCCATTGGTTCACCCTCCCCAAAATGTCCGCTATGGCTGATGCACCACGCTGCACCAGATCTGAATTCAAGAGCTAGGTGCTTCTTCCTGGTCTCCCATGCAGGTGCAGAGCCCAAGCACTTGGGCCATCCTCCACTGCCTTCCAGGGCCACAGCAGAGAGCTGGCTGGAAGAGGTGCAACCGTGACAGTACTGGCACCCCAACCAGGACTAGAACCCAGAGTACTGGTGCCGCAGGCAGGAGATTAGCCTAGTGAGCTGCAGCACTGGCCAGGTCATATTTTCTGTTGTGTGTGTGGGGGGGAAGTATTGAAATTCCATTAAAGTGGCAATAATATGCAAAATCAAGATGAATGTTTCTCTTTTCCTTTCAGACTCCTCAATCTGTGTGTAGCCAGAGCTGTGGCCCAGGATTCAGGAAAGTGCCACAGGAAGGAAGACCTGTCTGCTGCTATACTTGCACTTTTTGCACAGCCAAAGACATTTCCAGTCAGACAGGTAGAAACCATATCCATTCCTACTGATAACTCCGTTTTCATAATTATACTACTCAGCCAAAAGAAGGAATGAAATCCAGTCTTTTGCAGCAACATTGATGCCACTGGAAGACATTATGCTTAGTGAAATAATTCAGTTTCCAAATGACAAATATCATCATATGTTTTCTTTGATATATAGTAGTTAATATAGAACACAAAAATGCATTGCATAAGAATGAAACTGACTTCTTAGGATTTCATTATGTTTTTAGCTCTTTTCTATACCCCTGTGGAACAGTGTGCTGTTTCTACATTTTACTTCTGGAATATTAGGCTAATGGTGCATTAAGCCTGTGGTTATAAAGCAATTGAATTTGTATTATTGCACAAGTTAATTGAAAACTAAAAAAGTAGGAAGGAGGAGTATTGTGGGAGGGAAGGGAGGAGGGAAATATGGTTACCATCTTAGAGTTGTTTCTATGAAATATATGAAATCTTTTCTCTTTACATTGATAAAAATTTTAAAAAAAAGGAAAAGTAATCCAAGAATATTTGTAATGAGCTTGCAGTCAACCCTTGTTATGAATACACGTAATCACTCACTATGTTCACACATCTATTTTATGATCGCTATGTCTACCACATTATGTGTAGGCTGGTGTCTGGTGGCGCTCATCTTATTAGGCTCAACTGTGCTATTGATTTGACAAGACAACTTATATTACCCTCCAGTTCTGGGAGAGCAGTCCTGATCTGAGATCTTCTAGTCACCATGCTTAAATCCAAGCAAGACATGTAAAAACACATCACCACAAAGTTTTGTTATACTTGCTTAGAAGAGCAAATCCATGTATTTTCATGCACAAATACAATGTACAAGGCTGGTGCAAGTTGATACAGAAGTCTTATTATTTTTGTGACATATCTTTAATATTGTGCAGTGTGAAATATGAGGACACAATATCATAATACAGGATGCAGTTTGTCATCATTAAACAATTAACATTTAAGAAATTATCTATCAAAGACAAATATAACAAATTATGTGAACTGGATAAACACTACTTAGAAAATGCTTCCATTATTCAAAATACAGACTAGATAATAGTTTCTATTACTCCAAAAATAATCCTTCAATGACCATGAATGCAGCAGTAGAAATCACTTAATTTTGTACACTTAAGAGAGGGAGTAGATTTTTCAGGTGTAAAGATTATAACAACTTATCAGAATGATGCGCAACACCCATTAAGTATGTGAAACAAGAAAGAAAAATAAATTGTAGCACATCACATGGGTGCTTGTGTGTGTCCAGAATGTCTGAGACAAAAGCCAGGAGCACCTGTTGATTCTAGGAAGAGAGCATTCTCCCTGGATTGGGAATGCAGACTTATTCTTGGTATATATTAGAGGATGTCTGTTCTCAAAGGGGCAGTGCAAAGGTGGCCACTTTCCTAAACAGAACAAGTTAGCGATTCAGTGTCAGTGCTGAGTCTTTTTCCTCAGATGCAGAGCAGTGTATCCCGTGTGCAGATCATGAGTACCCAAACATGGAGAGAAACTGCTGCCTCCCCAAGCTGGTGACCTTCTTAGCCTTTGAGGAATCCCTAGGGATGGCTCTGGCCTGCGTGGCTCTGTGCTTCTCTGTCCTCACAGCTGTGGTCCTCTGGGTCTTTGTGAAGCACCGAGACACTCCCATCATCAAGGCCAATAACAGGACCCTCAGCTACATCCTGCTCATTGCCCTCCTCCTGTGCTTCCTCTGCTCCTTACTCTTCCTTGGTCGTCCCAAAACAGCCACCTGCCTCCTCCAGCAAATAACATTTGGCCTTGTGTTCACAGTAGCTGTTTCTGCCATGCTGGCCAAGACCATCACTGTGATTCTGGCCTTCAAGTTTACAAAACCGGGAAGAACTACCAGGCGATTGCTGGTATCAGGAGCTTCTAACTCTGTCATCCCTATCTGTTTCCTGATCCAACTAGCTCTCTGTGGCATCTGGCTTGGAACTTCTCCTCCCTTTATTGACACAGATGAACACTCTGAGCATGGCCACATCATCCTGCTGTGCAACAAGGGTTCTGCTACTGCCTTCTACTGTGTCCTGGGCTACCTGGGCTCCTTGGCCCTGGCCAGCTTCACTGTGGCTTTCCTAGCCAGGAATCTGCCTGACACCTTCAATGAAGCCAAGTTCCTGACGTTCAGCATGCTGGTGTTCTGCAGTGTCTGGGTGACCTTCCTGGCTGTGTACCACAGCACCAAGGGGAAGGTCATGGTGGCTGTGGAGGTCTTCTCCATCTTGGCCTCCAGTGCAGGGCTCCTGGGCTGCATCTTCCTCCCCAAGTGCTACATTATTCTCTTAAGACCAGAAAGGAATTCTTTGAAAGACTTAAAGAAAAGAGCAAGTTCTAAGGGATTCTAAACATTTCCACTTGTTTTCCTGTTGCATTTTCAGAGTTTAGGACCAAGAATCCAGGCTGAGTAGCATTCCTGATATATGAAGGAGCTAAAATGGATTTTTTCTTTATTAATGACTCCTTAGTTGGATGTTTAGCCTACCAATCTGAGTGCATGCATGGTGTCTATTTTTGCCCTTGGTTTTGGCTCCTGAGCTGGACTTTTGAGTCCTGGGGCCCTGGGAAGGAAGTGGTGAATCTTCATGTAACTTGTCCTGGCATCCATGTGAAAATCTAGGGTCTGTCTTCCTGTTGTTGGCTGTAACCTCAGCCCAGGTACAAGTATTGGGGTTGTAGATGTATGAGGCATTGAATAGGAGGTCTCTGTCTCTCTCACTAACCTTCTGTTTCTCTCCATCTCAGAGTTGTAATGGAGTTTAGGGAAAATTTTAAATTGAGTAAAAATGAATCATGCTGTAAATCAAACCTCTGACGTTCTTCAAGGTGACAACAACAATGTTATTTTTAAAAAGATTATTTATTTATTTACTTATTTGACATGTAGAATTACAGACAGTGAGAGGGAGAGACAAAGAGAAAGGTCATCCCTCCATTGGATCACCCCCCAAATGGCTGCTACCGTTGGAGCTAGCCAAATCCACAACCAGGAGCCAGGTGATTCTTCCTGGTTTCCCATGCAGGTGCAGGGTCCAAGCAATTGGGCCATCCTCCACTACACTCCTGGGCCACAGCAGAGAGCTGGACTGGAATAGGATCACCTGGGACTAGAACCTGGTGTCCATATGGGATGCTGGTTCCACAGGTTGAGGATTAACCAAGTGAGCCACAATGCTGGTCCCCCTTCAGTTTCTGTAAATTTACCTTTTCTGAATAATTCTGAGAAGTGGCAATAATCTATATGTGTTCTGATTGTTGTTCTTTTTAGTATTTTCTTTTTTTTTACTTAATACCATTGGTTGAACTCTTTACTTAACACAATTATCATTAGGTATTTAAATTCTATTGAAAATTGATCCCTGTTAAAAATAAGAATGAGAATAAGAGAGGAAAGTATGTACAGTTCAGCACACTTTCCTTGGACTTTCCCCTAAGGGTAAAGCTAAAAACTTGCCTTAGGACTTCAACTCCCATTAAGTTTGTAGATACCAATGCCATCTTACTAGTTAAAGTGGTCAGTTTAACTTCATAATTGATCATAAAGATAGGATTACATGTCAAATGGATCACATAAATAAGACCAAGTGTCTGCTAATAACAAGAGATGGAATTAAAAAGGAAAGAATGATCCAACATGGGAAGCAGGCCTCACCACAGATTCATAGAATGGCAGATGTCCTAAACCACACCCTTGCCTCAGAATCAGCCATTAATGCACTTATATCTGGCTAAAAAGCCCAGGAGATTTTCTCAAGCATGAAAGCCAAGGCACTGTGGCAAACAAACCATGTAAATGAAAGATCTCTGTGAGTGAGATCCCAGAGGAAAGCACGGGCCATCAACGAAGGAGGTACCTTTCTCTCAAGGGAGGTGTGCACTTCCATTTTGATTATGGCCTTATCTAAGTAAGGTCGGAGTTTGTGAACTCTAGAGGCTTCCATAGCCTTGGAAGCTCATGGCAAGTGCCTTGGGTGATGACTGATGTCATAAATAGGAGTATCAATTGTTAAGTGAACAATAGGAGTCACAGGGCACTTGCTCCCCATGTAGGCTCTCCATCCTTAAAGTACTGTACTAGGAGAATTAATAGTAAAATTAGTCTTTAAAGAGTACTTTATACTTTGTGTGTGTGTGTGTGCGTGTGTGTGTGGGTGCAAACTTGAAATCTTTACTTGGTATAGATTTGATCTTCTGTATATAAAGATAATTGTAAACAAATCTTGATATAGAATGGGGTGGTAGAGGGAGTAGGAACAGGGATGGTTTGTGGATGGGAGGTAGGGTGTGGGTGGAAGAACTGTTATAATCCAAAAGTTGTACTTTGGAAATCTATATTTATTAAATTAAAAGCTTTCTAGTCCATATGTGGTCCTGCCATTTTCCCAAAATAATTCTCAGATATGCTTTGAAATTCCTGTGATCTTTTCCTGGGAGGTGTTCTTCCTTTACCTTCTTTTATATTGATGACCCTGTTTCTGTGTTTCTGTGTGTAACACATCTTTAAGCATCTTTTGCAGGGTTGTATGTGTGTTGACAAATTCTTTCAATTTCTCTTTGCTATGAAAGGTCTTTATTTCACCTTCATTCGCCCAATGAGAGCTATCAGTGTGCTCCCTCCCTATTCTACCATCTTGGAGGACCTCCAAGAAATATTTTTTTTTTGTAATGCTATGTTCTTAATTTGGGTGTTGGTTATGAGTGTCATACGATGACCAAAACTCATTTATTTGTAGATTTATGTGCATTTCATAGCATGTATACCATTTTAAAATATTTTATCATGTCCCATAGCAAGAAAAGTATTTTAAAATGTTCCATATCAAATCCTCCTCACACAGATAACAATTACATATGTATCTACGTCAAATGTGTTATGAAAGAAACCACTTTGCATTGCACCTGATCATGCTAATTTCAACATGAAAACATGGTCATGTGGTACTGCAATAAAAACACCTGAGGATGCGAACAGGTATTCACTGCATGTCCTGTTCTGGGAAATGCTACCTGCCATGGAAGAATCCTAGGTTGAGATGCATCTCCTGGAGATCCCTTTTCTATTTGCTCTGAAAGCATCTTATGGAGGGCATGGGCCACTACATACACAGCTTTGTCGATGAAATAGCTGGAGTCAGATATGGTCAGCATGTCAATGAGTCCTGGGAAAAACTCAAAGGAAGCATTTGGTGGGCAGACTCCAATTGTTCCACAAAGTGACCCAGGAGGTAAGCAGTGAAAAGCATGAAGCCATAGTTGACTGAGGAAGAAATCTTCTGGGTATTAGGAAGGCTTCTCTGTCTTAACAAAATGATTGAGGCCAGGGATTTCCCCCTTGTGGTGTGAAAATGAGAAGCCTCCATGGAAAGAGTGCAGCATGTGGTGTGTCTCCTTCACAACAATCTCCCACTTTGCAGCCATGATCCACACCTTGCCTAGGGTTAAATAGAATTCCCTTAGAAATGCCATGATATGGAGGCTCTTTCCATCACCATATAGAATATGCACATTTTAGATGAAATTTGAAGCCCTGCTAGAAAGGATATTTCAGTTTCTTCATACCTTGATTTAGTATCCGGGAGCTTTACCTAATAGGCCAAGCTGACACCTTTGTTTACCATCTCAGTTTGAATATCCTGAAGGAACTGCTCTCCTTTCATATCATTAGATACAAAGATCACCACCCAAATCTAACCAAAATGTAGCAGCAAGGAGAGCATTTCACAGGCCAGAGAGCTGTCACTGGTGGCCATCTGATAGAGTGATGGAAACTTGTTTCAATCACTTAGCATGGCATCAAAAGGACCATATGTGATCTGATTGGAAAGAAAACCATCATGATCTGACTTTTTTGGGATATGACTTTTCTGTTTTTGCAAGTGAGAACAAAAAGTGATTTCCAGAGTAGACATGACCAAGTTCTATCATCTAGGTTCAGAGAAGCCCAAGCTTCAATGCCTATTGCTTTAGGAGAAGAAATGTAAGTCTTCATTCATAACATGAAAGTATGTAAGATATCCAAGTATGTTCATGTCCAGTTGTGGGGAGAAGGAGGCATGGATTTTGGATGCAATCTCCCCAGGACATTGATTTTCCCACTTCTCACCCCGTATCACATGTGGAGAACAGCTCCCACTGCAAGTGGTATTAGATGTTACCTCAGGGACAAACAACTGTTTCATGTGTTGATCTCTTAATACTTTGAATTTCATTTGTTTTCAGAGCATAACCTAAATTGTTTTGAAGAATACAATCACCTACCATCGCTGTGTTTTTGAAAATTGCTTTTCAAACCAGAATTCTCCTATGCTATTGCACTCTGAGTTTGTTGGTAATGTGTGCAGATTGCTACCTGTTTCAAGTGGTTTTCCTTTAAGAATCCTGGAATTGCGAATGCATCTCCTGGTAGTCTGCTTGATTGGATCATGTGATTGGGTTCCTGACACCTACTTGGGAGATTTGAATTGAGTGCTAGACTCCTAGGCTTCACAATGGCTAGTCAGCACCGGCTCCACAGTTGGTATTTGGTGACTAAACCAGTGAATGTGTGTACACTGTCTGCCTCTCTTTCATTCTCAGCCCATCAAACACACACTAAGATTTAAATCTCTGAGTTTCACAGGGAAAGTGAAGAGTCTTGACACTGTACACATTGTGGAAAAGTGCTTCTTTACGTGGGGAAGGTGTGGATCGTGACAGCCACATGAGGCATTGTTGTGGATGAGGGAGTCCCCTTGCTGCTCTGTGTTGTTCTATGCACAGATAAGATCACATTTCATATGCCCAGTGCTTTAAGGAGAGTGAATTACCACTCTTAGCATAGAGGAAAATATGAATGATCTCCATGAACTCTGTATGCTTTGCAATTCCAACTGATGAGGCATGAACTTTGGATGTAGCATCATCAGGACAGTGGTATTTTCCTCCTTTTCTCCCCATGTCTCTGAGGAGCACAATCCCTTGTCTCAGCAACCACTGTTATGTGTTTACTCTGAGACTAATGTAAATCTTTATTGCATTGATATCTTACAACTTTGAATTTCATGTGTTACCATAGTATATCCTGAGTTACCTTGGAAATACAATCAATTTCCAGCCCAGAATCCTCCAAAGCTACTGTGTTCTGTTGTTGGCAGTGATATTTCCTGATGGTGGCTTGTTTGAAATGGTCCTTCCATTATGAATCTCTGAGATGCTAATGCAGACCTTTGGAGGCAGCAGAAATGGCACAAGTAGTTGGATTTCTGTCATGTAGATGGGGGACCTTGATTGAGTTCCTGACTCTTGCTGTCTGGTTAAAGCCAACTGGGCTTATTCTATGAAGTTCTTCAAATGAGTTTGTTTTCATTCATTTATTTATTTACTTATTTATTTAGTTATTTTTAAGGGAAAGAGTGAATTGGAGGAAGCCTGACAGACTGGAGGGAAGGGGAAAAGAAGGACAATAGGGAGGAGCATGTAAGTGACAGAGAGAGAGAGAGAGAGAGAGAGAGAGAGAGAGAGAGAGAGACAAGAGGAGAGGAGAGGAGAGGAGATATTGAGAGAGAGAGAAAGAGAGAGAGAGAGATCAGGAAATGGAGAGAAAGAGAGCCACGTGTTGAAGGACAGGTCCTCCAAAAATTTTCCTGGGGGATGGGCAGGGAAGTAGGAGCAGGGATTCCCATTAGGAAAGGGGTGGAGCTGACATTGGTGGTTGGGCCATGTGGTCACATGGCTTCCAGCAATGTTGGTGGGGGCTAGAGCCTAGGATAGTGTCCAGGTGTAGATCACGCCATAGATAAGAATGTGGCATTTTACTGACATTAACCCCCTTTTGTTTTTTATAAAACAAGGGTTGCATGAGATTACATTCACCCCAAAAGTCCAGGAAGGGTAGAGGGTTCATATTCTGTGTTTAAAGTTACTTTCTGCTGACATGGAGCAATGAGGTACTCTCTTCTTCATGGAGTGATGTCTCAAGCCACTGTCTCCTAGGTGTGGAGTTGAGTATATCCCTGTAGCAGCATTTGGTTGACCACCTTGATGGTGAAGGCCTTGGTTCATTCCATTATCACTTCCTGTAAACAATGTAAACATTATCACTTCCTGTAAACAGCAGAAAGTTAGTAAAATGCCGCACTCTTACCTATGGATTGATCTACACCTGGACACCTTCCTAAGCTCTAGCCCCTGCTGACATTGCTGGAAGCCAGGTGACCACATCACATGGCCCAACCAGAAGACACAGACATGGTAGAATAACAGACAGGATGAGAAAAGCAACTATTGATCCTAAGAGTGGCATTAACTAAATAATGTGAGGATCTCATAGAGGAGAGGAAATGAGGGGTTGTTTCTCTGGACCCTTGTGAGAACTGTTTGATGGGTATGGTTTAAAGCTGACCCCAGCCAAGACTGGGAGAAAAGCTATTCATCTTTTTTGGGTAGAGGGGTTTGTAAAGAATTTCTGAAAAAACATTCAACATTAAGTGGGTTAGAGGATCATCAATACACACAGATCAGGAGTAGAGCCATTGATGTTAGAGTAGAGGCTATGATCACAAAGGAATGAGGCCCCAGATGAGCTAGATATGATGTAGAACAAAAGAACAAAAGACAAAAGTTCTCATTATTGGAGAACCTAAGAAAGGTGCTTTCAAAGCCACAATAAGTTCTCCAATTGGGAGGCAAATAGAAACTGACTGAAGGGGCCTGATAATAGTATGGTGGGCTTTAAGGGCTTGTCAGTTATGAGGTCCAGAGCTATCTCTTCTCATGGGGTATATCCTAAGGGAGGCATGAACCTCCTGGGGAAGTCATCCTGTTGACTTCCATTACCTACCTGGCCTGGGAAGAGAGCTGGCCAGGTTAAGGCAGGTGGCATCTCTAACAGGAAATTTACAGTCCTGCCTGCAATATTGCTGACCTTACTTGGCCATCCCCTCAGCAGTGGTGATTCTTCTGGAAGCTGGCCTGAGTGAAGGGCTTTCAGCTTAGAGTCAGAAATATCTGTGGCTCTGAGAGTGGCGGCAAGATGGCGCAATAGGAAGGCAGCACACTGATAGTCTGGGGAGATACAGTTTAATAAAAGTGGAGATACTGCAGGTTCAAGGAAGAGTAGGGGAAGAAACAGCAGAGGAAACTCTACCAGAACTAGTGATTCACAGTGGACCTTCGAAGAGAGCATGGGAGCCCACAGTTCGGGACACCAGCGGCAGACTCAATGCACCAGCATTGGAACGTGAGGTGAGCCGAACCTCAATAGCAGAAGACACCAGCAGGGAAGCAGAAAGAGGAGACTAGAGCGAACAAGGCTTGAAACCCTGTGGGGAAAAGTTCACCAGGCTAACTAGAAGAGAGAGAGAAAGAAAAAAGTGACCGATACGGACACGAGTTTCTCTCTCTCTGCCCACCTCTCAAAGGTGAGCAAGACAAAGAGCAGGCACCATTTTGGACATATGTCATAAGCAGGGTGATATCGGGTCGGCAACAGCCCCACGCCTAGCAGAAAAACCTGACTCTGAGTGGGAGGGGTGAAATAACAGGAGAGTAGAACCTAATGAATGTGTGGTGCTAATGACCTGAGACTGTGAAAAAGAGACTGTGGGGGAGAGAACTCATGGAATTCACACGTGAGTACTCTCCAGAGACGCTACAGTTCAGTAGCCTTGGTAGCCCAGTGGTGAGACTGCAGGAGAATTTGAACCCACACTGAAGGCTGCAGAGATAACCCTGTGTTCCTTGGGAAAGAGCTACCGATCTCTGGCTCCTGTGGGTATATCATTCGCCTGCTAACCACCCCCAATTCCATTCAGCTGTGTGGAATTACTTCCCTTTTGAATCAAAAATAAAGAAAGAAACAGAAGAGATTTACCATGCCTAACCTGGGAGTGTCACCTTTGGCACACCCTCAACCCTGAGGAACCAAACAGAGCTCTCAGGCCACACCCATCTCAAGCGTCTAAGGCTCCATTGAAAGCAGACAGTCTACTTATCTAGAGTCATAGTATAACAAGAAAAAACACCACAGTGAAGAAACCAATATGCCAAACAACAAACGCCAAAACCAAGGTAACAAGAACAAGGAAGACACTATGGCGTCCCCAAATGAAAAAGACACCCTAATTCAAGATTACGAAGATGATGAGATAGAAGAAATGCAAGAAGCAGATCTCAAAAAATTGATAAGAACACTAAGAAGTACTCAAAAACAAATTCTTGAACTACAGAAATCCTTAATGGACAAGGTAGAAAATCTCTCTCGTGAACATGAAATATTAAGGAGGAATCAAGCTGAAATGAAACAACTAGTAGAACATGAAACTGTGCTAGTGACGAGAAATCATAATGAAGTGAAGAATTCAATAGATCAAATGACACACACATTAGAGAGCCTTACAAACAGAATGGGTGAAGCAGAAGAGAGAATATCGGACTTAGAAGACAGAGCACATGAAAATATACAGTCAAATCAAAGAAAATAAGAGGAGGCGGTAGTCATGGCCAAGTGGTTTAGGCGAAGGACTAGAAAAGAATAGGAAATTAGAAATCTAAAAAATATTGTTGGGAATCTACAGGATACTATTAAAAAACCCAACATTCGAGTTCTAGGAGTTCCTGAAGACAAGGAGAGGGAGAAAGGATTAGAAGGCCTTTTTAGTGAGATAATAGCAGAAAATTTCCCAGTTTTGGAGAAGGACAGAGACATCCTAGTACAGGAAGCTCATAGAACCCCGAGGAAACATGACCAAAGGAGATCCTCACCACAACACATTGCAATTAAACTCACCACAGTGAAACAGAAAGAAAAGATCCTAAAATGTGCAAGAGAGAAACGTCAGATTACTCTCAGAGGATCTCCAATTAGACTCACAGCAGACTTCTCATCAGAAACCCTACAAGCTAGAAGGGAATGGCGAGACATAGCCCAGGTACTTAGAGAGAAAAACTGCCAGCCCAGAATATATCCTGCAAAGCTCTCATTTGTGAATGAAGATGAAATAAAGATCTTTCACAGCAAACAGAAATTGAAAGAATTTGATGCCACTAGTCCAACCCTGCAAAAGATGCTTAAAGATGTGATACACACAGAAACACAGAAACAGAGCCATCAACATGAAAGAATGTAAAAGAAGGGAACCTCACAGCAAAAGATCACAGGGAATTCAAAGCATACATTTGGATAAAGAAATTATGGGACATGTACTCTATAGAATACTATACAGCAGTCAAAAACAATGAAATCCGGTCATTTGCAACAAGATTGCGGAATATGGAAAACATCATTCTGAGTGAATTAAGCCAGTCCCAAAGGGACTAATATCATATGTTCTCCCTGATAGGGGACAACTAACTGAGCACCAAAGGGGAAACCTGTTGAAGTGAAAAGGACACTATGAGAAACAGTAACTTGATAAGCTCTTTTGCTGACTGATGTTGTACAATGTAATACTTTATCCATTTTAGTATTTTTTTATTGTAGTACTATTGTTGAACTCTGTAATTAACAAACAATTATTCTTAGGTGTTTAAATTTTAACTGAAAAGTGATTCCTGTTAAATATAAGAGTGGGAATAAGAGAGGGAGGAGATGTACAATTTGGGACATGCTCAATCTGATGTGCCCCAAATGATGGAGTTGGAAATGTGCCAGGGAATTCCAATACAATCCCATCAAGGTGGCATGTACCAAGGCCATCTCATTAATCCAGGTGATCAATTTCAGTTCACAATTGATCACACCGATAGGTCTAAGAGCCAAAGGGATCACATAAACAAGACTAGTGTCTGCTAATACTAACTGATAGAATCAGAAAGGGAGAGAATGATCCAATATGGGAAGGAGATACACAGCAGACTCATAGAATGGCAGATGTCCTATATAGCACTCTGGCCTCAGAATCAGTCCTTAAGGCATTCGGATCTGGCTGAAGAGCCCATGAGAAAGCCAAGACACTCTGGAAAACAAAGAAGACCTAAATGAAAGATCTCTGTGAGTGAGATGCCAGTGGAAAGAATGGGCCATCAAAGAAGGAGGTACCTTTCTCTGAAGGGAGGAGAGAACCTCCACTTTGACTATGACCCTGTCGGAATAAGATTGAAGTTGGCAAACCCTAAAGGCTTCCATAGCCTCGGCAACTCATGACTAGAGCCTAGGGAGATTACTGATGCCATAAACAAGAGTGACAAATTGTTAAATCAACTTCAGGAGTCACTGTGTACTTACGTCTCATGAGGGATCTGTCCTTAATGTGTTGTTCAATGTGAAGTAATGCTATAACTAGTACTGAAACAGTATTTTCCACTTTGTGTTTTTGTGTGTGCACAAACTGATGAAATCTTTACTGAATATATACTAAACTGATCTTCTGTATATAAAGATAATTAAAAATAAAAAAGGAAAAAATAGAAAAAATAAAAAAAAAGATCTGTGGCTCTGACCTGGGTGTCCTTCGACTCCAGGAAAGTTCCATTTCCAGTGATCCAACTCTTGGCTGGCAGAGCTGCCAGGGCTCTTCATAAGCTGACTTCTGCTGATGCCCTGGCTTTCCACGTTGAAAGCCACTGCATTGGACTGGTCTGTTGTGTCTTTTGAGGGCAGATCCCTATATAGAGTCACCTTTAATAGGCCTGCCACCTATGTGTGGTGGAATGAGAAAGCCATGCCAAGATGACCACTGGCAAGTGAGTGTTAGTTACTCAGGAATGGGTTCAAAACCCACCTGGCAATAGAGCCTGCCTGGCAGCAGGCTGTGATTGGTTAGGGCATAAATGTCACTTGACTGGATTGGCTGCCTCAGCTATATAAGCTGCTGTACCAACTGAAATAAATGAGTCTGTGGGTTGCTTGCCTCTGGCCCGCTTTCACCCGGCTCCTGGTGTCTGTGTGGTGGCTCTGTACCTCTTGCCCACACGAGGCTCCTCAGAATAATTGCACACCTATGTTTACATTGCTTCTGCTACCTACCTTTCTTCTGCTCCTGGCTTTTGCTAAAGCAGACGTGACGATGTAAGGCAAGGGGTGCTCAAGACCCATCTCTAGTATTCATTAGGTGAAACGAGAAGTCTATAGTCACAGGCAGGTTCTGGTAGTGGTGTTTTTTTTTTTTTTTGATGTAGACAATGCACATGAGGAAAGCTCTGTCCTCACTTTAAAATTTTCTCTCCCTTTGTTTGGTCTGTTTCCTGTGCCATGTCAAGGTAAATCTAGCTGTGAAATCATAATTTAAGCTCTCCTTTTGACTATGCTATTATTACAGAAAATGTTAGCCATCCCTTTTATAAGATCTACATTCAAATTGTGCATCTTAGAGAATCCTTCAGTATAGAGTCAGTTTCCCACCTTGAAGAGAATAGAAAAATGAGGGAAGAAGTCAGGCTTAGAATAGAGAAATGAGGGAGCAAGTCCCAGATTGCTTACTTACAATAGCAATATCAAATGAAAACTTAGAAAGCTATTTCAACCATTAGATTACAACTTAGGAAAACGTTTACCGGAAGGTCCAATGCCTTTTATAAATTCTAAGAATACATGTATTTGGAAACATCTCTTAAATATCTAACATGGTGTTGCTTGTTTAACCAGCAAACTCCAGCACAAACATATAAAAATATTTTTAGTTTCTTTGTACTGGCAGATTTAAAAAAATTTGATACAGAGATTCAGGTCACATGGATCAAAATATATCTTTGATTAATTTTAGCAGTTTAAATTGATGAGCAATCTTTTTATCTATAAGCCAATTAAAACAAAGCTCTTAATAAATCTTCCCATGCAGACATACAATATGTTCACATGTGTAACATATAAGATAGAACAATAAAGCAGTTTCAGTAACAGCTTCTGAAATCTTTAGGTCTTTTTTATTACCATATACAAAACTGTAGATGTCAAAAGATTAAACTAAAAATTATATCCTCATTAACCAACAAGAGGAACTTGCTTACTCCATTGTTTTTGAAAGCACCTGTATTATTTTACAGAACATTTAACCCTTTAGGCCTCTGGGCATTTCTCATTATGATACCCAGCACATCTAGTAACGCAAAAATCATTAGACTTTTTAACTTTCAGACATCTATATCAGGCGCATTTTATATTATCAAAACTTAAAATCCAGCACCACTTCACATCTTGACAGTACTTTTGATAAAATCCAAATAGCCAACAGACACATGAAAAAAATGTTCAGGATCACTAGCCATCAGGGAAATGCAAATCTAAACCACAATGAGATTTCACCTCACCCCAGTTAGAATGGCTCTCATACAGAAATTAACAAACAAAAAATGCTGGTGCAATTGTGGGGAAAAAGGAAACCTAATCCACTGTTGGTGGAATGTAAACTGGTAAAACCATTATAGAAGGCAATTTGGAGATACGTCAGAAATCTGAATGTAGTCCTACCATATGACTTAGCCATCGCACTCCTGGGAATTTACCCAAGGGAAATGAAATCAGCGTATGCCAGAGTTATCTGCACTCTCATGTTTATTGTAGATCAATTCATAATAGCTAAGACATGGAATCAACATAAATGTCCATCAACTAAGATTAGGTAAAGCAATTTTGGGATATGTACTCTATGGAATACTACAGAGTGGTGAAAAAAAGGTGAAATCTGATCATTTGCAACAAAATGGATGAATCTGGAAAACATCATATTTAGAGAGAAATAAGCCAGTCTCAAAGTGTCAAACACCATATGTTCTCCATGATATGTGATAACTAACAGAGCACCTAAAAGGAAACATGTATAAATGATTTATACAACCTTTGTCTTATCTGTTGAGTAAGAGTTTTTTTTCATTTTTTAAAATTATTTTTATTTTTTCCTACTTAATACCATTGGTTGAACTCTTTCTTTAACATAGAATTAAGCATATGTGTATAAAGTCAATGGAAAATAGATCCCTATAAAAAATAAAGGTGGGATAAGAGAGAGAGGAACTATATAGTTTTGCATACATTCCCATGGACTTGCTTCTAAGGGTAAACCTAAATATCTCACCCTGATACTCCAAATCCCATGAAACTGGGTGGTAATAATGCCATCTTACATGTTAAAGTGATCATATTATGTTTAATTGATCATATAGATAGGATTAAATGTCAGAGGGATTATATAAATATGATCAAGTGTTTGGTTATAACAATAGGGAGAATTAAAATGGAAAGAATGTTACAACATGGGAAGCAGTCCACATAAAAGACTTATGGAATGACAGTCGTCCTATGCAGAAAATAGTGTGTATATTTTCAGGGATAGCCCTATCATATAAAATGATATTGGTATTTATATCTTTCTAGTTAGCTCTGTTTCAGTTTTAAATATCGCTCTTATTTTATATTAAAATATTTCTAGACAGCATTGTGTTTTTTGAGAGGTAGAGAGAAATGGAGAGAGAGAGACAGTTGAGAGACCGACCTTACATTGCTTCACATCTCAGTGCCCACAGTAGCTGAGCGTGAACTGAGGCCAGAGCCAGGAGCAAGGAAAAATGCTGACTGAAAGGGATCCAATATGTCTGAATCATCACCACTCACTGAAAGGGCTTATTTCCTAGGAATCTGGGGTCACGTGTCAGAACCAAATTACAAACCCAAGTAGTGTGATGTGAAACAAGGTGATTTTTTTTGTAAATAAATCCACTTTATTGCAGAATCTATAGCAGAAGCAACAAGAAACTTGAAAATTTAATGGAAAAAAAGATCTGACTTTATAATAGCAACAGAAGTTGTACCTAGAAAAAAAGCTGACAAAAACATACAAAAGTTTTATCACCAAATTAGAAAATGTTTTTGAAGGATATTTAAAAATCAACATAATATTAATACATTGGATGACAGAATTTTATAAAGATGTCATAGCACCCCAGATTGAACCTTTAAATTTAACTCAGCAAAATACCAAAAAAGATTTTCAGTGGAACTCGACAAACTGATACTAAAGTTAGTATAGAAGGGCAAAATAGATAGTGCAATTCTAAAAATGAACAAAGGTACACACCCTTCTACATATCAAAATTTTTATTATGCCACAGTAATTAAGAGTGTGGCATTGGCTCAGAATTGGTTTGATTAGTGTAAAAGGACAAACTGGGGACACATCCATGCATATTTGGAAACTGTATAATCATGGAACAAGATCATCTTAATTGCTAGGCTAGATGCCTCAACAACAATGGTCTTTAGTTTTGCTTATTTTACAATGTTGGAATGCTAATCCCCTTTGATTACAAAGTTGAAAACATGAAGAAATGGATGAGAAAGATTTCAGGATCCCCTAGAATTGCGTTGGTTCTTTAAAGCTTTCAAAGAATTTTGATCAGGTTTTATGAGAATAATGTAGCATTTGGGGAGGAAGATGCAGCCCAGGAGCCCTGCACTGGAGGCCAAGATGGAGAAGACCTCCACAGCCACCATGACCTTCCCCTTGGTGCTGTGATAGACAGGCAGGAAGGTCACCCACACACTGCAGAACACCAGCATGCTGAAGGTCAGAAACTTGGCTTCATTGAAAGTGTCAGGCAGGTTCCTGGCTAGGAAAGCCACAGTGAAGCTGGCCAGGGCCAAGGAGCCCAGGTAGCCCAAGACACAATAGAAGAGAGTGACTGAGCCCTTATTGCACACCAGGATGATGTGGCTGTGCTCAGATTGTGCATCTAACTCAACAAATGGAGGAGAAGTTACCAACCAGATGGCACAGAGAGCCAATTGGATCAAGGAGCAGATGGGAATGACGAAGTTAGAAACACCTGATACCAATAATCGCCTGATAGTTCTTCCAGGTTTCAGAGCTTTGAAGGCCAGAATCACAGTGATGGTCTTGGCCAGCACGGCAGAAACAGCCACTGTGAACACAAGGCCAAATGTTATTTGCTGGAGGAGGCAGGTGGCTGTGTTGGGACGGCCAAGGAAGAGCAAGGAGCAGAGGAAGCACAGGAGGAGGGCAATGAGCAGGATGCAGCTGAGGGTCCTGTTATTTGCCTTGACAATGGGAGTGTGTTGGTGCTTCACAAAGACCCAGAACACCACAGCTGTGATAACAGAGAAGCACAGAGCCACACAGGCCAGAGCCATCCCCAAGGCATCCTCAAAGGCTAAGAAGGTCACCAGCTTGGGGAGGCAGTGACTTCTCTCCCTGTTTGGGTACTCGTGATCTGCACACGGGATACATTGCTCTGCATCTGTGGAGAAAAGGAAGATTCATGTTTCCACTTCACAATTTGCTCCTTTTTCCCTGTTAAGGAAAATGCTCACCTTTGCAATGTCATGGTGAGTCCAGCCTGCTCTGATGTAACCAGGACATGCTAAAGTATATTTCTGCACTTCTGACCCAGAGAAAATGCTCATGTCTAGGTGTAGGAAACTCATTGAAACAAGCTCCTTAGCACATGGGGCTCTGGAGTTTAATTATGTCACGCAGAGGTATTTCTTTCAGTGTTTTATTTTTTAAAAGTAACGAGTTCCCTGTATTTCATATTGGCATACATTTTCCAAACCCTCATCTCTACTGTTCCCAGTGTTTTTCTCTGGAGAAGCTTGTATTCACATGGATTATAATATTTGTCTGGGATCATCAGGTTTAAGGGTTTTTTTTTTCAGTATTCACTTGGAGATTACCTATTTAAAATACCTATCACGCCTAGGACATCCATACATCAATCAGTTCCTCTAATTTCCTGGGAGGACTCATCACTCTTTCCGTATAAATGTTGGGATGCTGTGGTTGCATAGAAAAGAATTATTGCTACTAGTGTTTTTATGGTTATATGGGAGTAAGTGATATTTTCATCACAGTATTGAAAGAGAACTTTCCAATCATTTTCACTGAAAGCATGGCTTGTTCATCATTTCAGTCATGTGAACACCACATGGACACCACATTGCCTCTGTTGAAGTAATACACTTCTGCAGCATCAGCATGAAAAAAGTCATTAAGAACAGGCCAGTTGGTCAACATGTGTCTCTTTCAATCATATGTCAATTTAATAAACAAAAATAGATTCAGTGTTGTGACATGATATGTAAAGCCACCACCTGCATTGCCAGCATCCCTTATGGACATTGTTTTTTGTTCCAGTAATCCATTTCTAATCCAGCTACCTGCTAATCGCCTGGAAAAAGCAGCAGAAGATGGCCCAAGTACTTGGGTCCCCTGTACCCATGTGGGAGACCCAAATGAACCTGGTTGCTGGCTTCTGCCTTGCCAAACCTGGTCAATTGTGTATGTCTGGGGTGTTAATAAGTAGATGGAATCTCTCTCTCTTTCTCTCTGTCTCTTCTATAATGCTTTGAAATGAAAAAATATTTTTAAAAGAAAGAAATGATATTAGTTGGCCCACACTTGTAGTATAGTGCTACTCAGGTTTTAAGTTGGTAATCATACAAGCTTCATGGACTGGAGGTGTTATGTTGTTGCATAGTTATTAGGATGTTTTGATTGTGTATTTAACACTTATTTTCTCTTATTCTAGTATAGAAAACAAAAGGACAAAGGGAGGCATTCATTATGTGTACTACACAGCATGCACTATGTAAAAGACCCAGCACAGAAAGTAATACATGATTCTCATCACAATACCTATGAAGTAGCTCCGTGCTCTCAGTTGTGTATGATAAACTTTTGATTTCAAGATTTCTAGAAATCCTTAGGGAGCCTTAATAAACACTCATCTGATATTTTTTGTTCAGATATTATTAGGCTTACTAGATGATCTCAGATTGAGACAGTCTTATCTAGCACAGGATGGAAAAGAAAGATATCAGAGAGAATCAGTGTCAGCATTGAGCTAGACAGGATGAGCACCACCAGACTACTGAGATGGTGAGAGTGAGCACACAACAAGTGTATGGAAAGAGTGAGTGAAAGTGTGCATAGAGAACAATAGGTCACTCTTATCCCATTATAAATATTCTTGGTTTCCTTTTTATCAAGAAATAGTTAAGATGGTGGAGTTTTCATGGTAAGTTACATGTTTTCTACCTGTATGATTAGAAATGTCTCTCTCTGGACAAATAACACAAATGTAGCAGCAGACAGCTCTTCCTTCCTGTGGCATTTTCCTGAATCCTGGACCACACCTCTGGCTGCATAAAGACTGAGGAATCTGAGGGGGAAAGAGAAGTGATGGTCATTGTTTTGCACATCATTAGGCACTGTGATAAGATGTCTCTAGTCTCTGTTTGCCCCATCACTCTGAAAGTCATCACTGTCTTCCCCAGTCTGTGTCTTGTTGATTTTTTCATACATCCAATTTGTAGTTTCTATGATGTTCGTTCCAGGTTTGTCAATTGTCTACCACACATTGTGAGGGTGCCTGATTGCTGTAATTTTGTTCATCACCAGATCTATGCTTCTAGGCCTTTGTTTCTTTCTACTACATTTCTTCCTTTGAAATATTTAACATTCAGATTATTTTTCTGTAATGTGTATATTTGAGAAAAAATGTATATATTTCAGAAAAAGACAAGGCCACAGAGAAATGATGAGAAAATGTTATAAAAACATGGATTGTACATTAATCCTCTTCTGGACTTCTAGATGCAGGGAGAGTATCAATTTCAAAAAACTAAGAATGCAATTTTGGCTTAAAGTGTGATAGTTATACAAATCACCCACAAAACTCCCTGGAGGATTTCAACAGTAGAATGATTATAAACATTTGACCACAGCTGTGAGATGCTATGCAGAACAGAAACTGAACTTATTGGTAACCACAATGACAATGAAAATGAGAATGGTTTCTATGAACAGGCAATGGATAAATCAACTTATAATTTAAATATATTAAAATATTAAAATATATGCATTAAAATATATGACTCACCATATTTGTTTAAGATATCACTGTTCTTCTAAATCTATCTATCTATCTATCCATATATATATATAATACATGAAATGAAATTTTTTCACCTTATATAAATAAAAAATTGAAAAAAAATAGAATTTCTGTACACATGTATTTAGAAATTTTATGTCTATACACTGATCTCTATCTCCATCAACGTTGCTCATTTTAGTCACTCAATGTCTGAATGCATAATTATTTCCAAAGTAAAAACAGCAATAACTAATACACATGTACACTTCTAATACACATTGACTCATATATGTGTAAGGAACACCATATTCTTTGAAGCCAAGATGATAATTGAGAATTGAATCTTATTTAAAATCTCAATCTTGATCTCCTCTCAGAATCCACTCAGACCCTCTTATGTATCCAATATTTCCATGGATCCACACCTTCTTGAACGCTATAGGCCATTCTATCATCTCTTCATTGAGGACCAATCCTTGGTCATGTGCATTCTCAGAGGAGAACTCCCCGATTTTAATCAGCAAACGAAATCCAGCAGGAAAATTCACAATGTTGTGGATATCGTAGTGTGCCATATGGTGTCTTGTTTCATGGAAGGAAACATCCTCCCCAGCACTGTTGGTAAATTGGATTTTCCTCAGGAGTGGATGAAGCTGGAAGGGAGGCAGAATTGGAAGGAGGGAGAACATTCAGATTAGAATTGGGAGTTTCATATGAATGAGAAATCCTTCTTTTGCCTCCTGTCTATCCTCAGAGATTCTATTTGGTGGAGGCTGACTTTTGTCTGAATGATCATTGTATCATATGTTCAAGTGCAGGGAATTCTACCTCCCCTCCCTGTTAAAATGATCAGGATCATTTGAATCCAGAGACATCACAGGATGTGTCCCACAGGTTGGCTGATCATGAAAGATTGGTTAGAGGTTTAGGTAAGCTCATCTTAGTTTTCCAAATGTGAACAACATGGCTTTATATGTGAACTATCTTGATTATTGTAATGGTTCTACAGGTGAGTGCAAACATGTGCACTTTTCAAAATATACCCCCTCCCAAATAGAACGGAATCCTCTCTTAGACAAAATTGGATGTAACTGGAGACCTTTATGCTTATGTTTACTGAGATAAGCCAGTTCAAATTAGAACATATCATTTGTTTTCTGTGATGTGTAGTAGTTACTATAGATGCAAAGAAAAACCCCACCATGTATCAAAATGAAACTGATATCTTGGATTTCATTTTTGCTTATCATTCTTGTATAAGTTCCTGTGGACCACGGTCTTTCTACTTTTAATTTATGAATCATTATGATGACTGTGGCATTACACCTGTGATTATAAAGGAAATGGAAATGATATTTTTGCAAAAATTAAAAAGAAAAGAAGGAGGGGAGAATGAGAGAGGGAGGGAAGGAAGAATGGATATCTTCTTAGAATTGTATCTATGAAGCCGGCAGTGCGGCTCACTAGGCTAATCCTAAACCTTGCGGCGCTGGCACACCAGGTTCTAGTCCTGGTTGGGGCGCCGGATTCTGTCGCGGTTCCCCTCTTCCAGGCCAACTCTCTGCTGTGGCCAGGGAGTGCAGTGGAGGATGGCCCAAGTGCTTGGGCCCTGCACCCCATGGGAGACAAGGTAAGCACCTGGCTCCTGCCATCAGATCAGCACAGTGGACCGGCCTCAGCACGCCAGCCGTGGAGGCCATTGGCGGGTGAACCAATGGCAAAGGAAGACCTTTTTTTCTGTCTCTCTCTCTCTCTCAGTATCCACTCTGCCTGTCAGAAAATAAAAAAACAGAGATTTCTATCTATGAAATACATGAAATCTATGATGTTCATATCCATACTTTTTTACTTTACCAAAATTTGGCTGGCCTTGTGATGCAGCATGTGAAGCCGCTGTCCACAGTGCCCAGCATCCCTGTGAGTGCTGGTTAAGTTACTGTTTTTCTACTGCTGATTCAGGTTTCTGCCAAGGTACCTGGGAAAGCATTAGATAATGGCCCAAGTGCTTGGGCCCCCACACTCACATGGAGACCCAGTTGAAGCTCCTGCATCCTGGCTTAGAGTGTTCCCAGTCCTGGCCCTTGCAGCCATTGTAGACTGAATCAGCAGATGCAGGATCTGTCTCCTTTTCTCTTTCTGTCTCTCCCCCTCTTACAGTAACTTTGATTTTCAAATAATGTTTTAGAGTTTAACAAAATTGAATGGAATATCAGTTGAATTCAGTTAAATAAATTAGAAATCCAAGCATAATTTTTCATAACAAAGTTTCCAGAACCTGACATCCCTGGCTGCTGCTGGAAGTCCAAACTTAAAAAATTTGTATTCTGTTTATGTGTAAATCTATTTGTATAACATTTTCAAGGAAATAATATCAGAAAACTTGCAACAGAGGCAAATTGATAGAAACAACCAAATACAACAAATCCTCAGAAGCCCCAACAAATTAGAGCAGAAGAGAAATTCACTGCAGCACATTGTGGCAACACTCAGCTCAGTGAAACGCAAAGAGCAAATCCTAAATTGTTCCAGAGAGAAATGAGAAATCACATTCAGGAGTAATTTAATCAGATTCACCCCATATTTCCATCACAAACACTACAGGCAAGGAGACAATGGCATGATATATTCCAAGTTTTAAAAGACAAACAATGCCAACCTAGAATACTATACCCTGAAAAGTTATCATTTATGAATCAATGGGACATAAAGTTCTTCCAAGATAAACAGAAACTGAAAGTATTTGTATCTTCACATCCAACCCCACAACACTGGCTCAAAGATGTGCTGCACATAGAAATACAGAAACAAAAACTTCATTACAAAAAAAAGGGAATGTAGAAAATGAGCCAACTAAAATACAAACAACTGTCAAAATACATAAATAGCTCGTTCAAGAAAACATGATTGGAAAAAGACAGTATTTAATAATAATCACAGTGAATGTAAGTGGCCTCAACTCTGCAACCAAGAGACACAGACTAGCTGATTGAATTAAAAAGAGAACCTAGGTGGCGCAGAAGGAAGGGCCAGGGTTTGCGTCATCCCCTCGCTCTGGCAGCAGAGGATGCTCTGCGTATGCTGTAGCCACAGACATTTTAGCCGCCCTTTGTCAGCGATTTTGAACTGTTTCCTCCATGTGGTAGCCAGACCGGGAAAGCAGAGCAGGTATTAGAATAATAAGCCACAAGGGGAGGAACCAAGATGGCTGAATACTGAGGGTGTGCACCAATAGTCTGGGAAAAGAAGTTTAATAAAAGTGGAGTTACTGTAGCCTCAGGAAAAAACTAAAAAAAAAAAAAACTGCAGAGGATACTCTTCTGGATATAGTGGATGTGGCACAGAGGACCTATGGGGAGAGCAAGGTTGCCCACCTTGTAGAAGCCGTGCTGCAGGAACGGAGTGGAGGGAGGGAGCCCAGCCACAGAATATGCACGCCAAGGCTGGAAGGGGAGGTGAGACAAAAATCCCTCAGTAACCCAAGACATTGGCAGGGATAGGCAGGCCCCACTGGGGAAAGTGCACCAGGCTGACTGGAGGAGAGAAAAAACGAATAAATAGGGGAACCGGCATGGACACTAGCCTCTCTCTTCACTCACCTTACAAAGCCAAGCAAGACAAAGAGCAGTAAAACGGTGCCTGCCATTAATAGGTTAGATCTAGTGAAGGTGGGTGGAGCTAATGAACTGAGACTGCAAAAATCTGAGGGATTCCAGAGAACTCACCGAGTACACAAACTCCATAACCTTGGCAACCCAGTGAGAGAGTGCAGAGAAATGCCAAACAAAAGTAGAAACCGAGGTAACAAGAACAAGGAAGACACTATGATGCCCCCAAATGAAAAAGACACCCCAATTCAAGATTTTGAAGATGATGAGATAGAAGAAATGCAAGAAGTGGATCTACAAAATTGATAAGAACATTAAGAAGTCCTCAAAAACAAATTCATGAACTACAGGAATCTTTAATGGACAAGATAGAAAATCTCTCTCATGAAAATGAAATATTAAGGAAGAATCAAAATGAAATGAAGCAACTAGTAGAACATGAAAACTGTGATAGTGATGAGAAACCATAATGAAATGAAGATTTCAATAGATCAAATGACAAACACATTTGAGAGCCTTAAAAATAAACTGGGTGAAGCAGAAGAGAGAATATTGGACTTAGAAGACAGAGAACAGGAAAGGAAACATTCGAACCAAAGAAAGAAGAGAAAATTAGAAATCTAAAAAATATTGTTGGGAATCTACAGGATACTATTAAAAAACCCAACATTCGAGTTCTAGGAGTTCCTGAAGGCATGGAGAGGGAGAAAGGATTAGAAGGCCTTTTTGGTGAGATACTAGCAGAAAATTTCCCAGGTTTGGAGAAGGACAGATACATCCCAGTACAGGAAACTCATAGAACCCCTAATAAACATGACTAAAAGAGATCCTCACCACGACACATTGTAATTAAACTTACCACAGTAAAACATAAAGAAAACATCTTAAAATGTGTAAGAGAGAAATGTCAGATTACTCTCAGAGGATCTCCAATTAGACTCACAGCAGACTTCTCATCAGAACCCTACTAGCTATTAGAGAATGGTGAGATATAGCCCAGGTACTAAGAGAGAAAAACTGCCATCCCAGAATATTATATCCTGCAAAGCTCTCATTTGTGAATGAAGGTAAAATAAAGACCTTTCACAGCAAACAGAAATTGAAAGAATTTGTTGAGAGGAAATGTAGAATTTGGGACATGCTCAAGCTGACTTGCCCCAAATGGTGGCGTAAGAAACCTGCCAGGGGATTCCAATAAAATCCCATCAAGGTGGCATGTACCATTGCCATCTCACTTGTCCAAGTGACCAATTTCAGTTCACAATTGATCACACTGATAGGTCTAAGAGACAAAGGGATCACACAAACAAGAGTAGTGTCTGCTAATACTAACTGATAGAATCAAAAATTGAGAGAATGATCTAACATGGGAAGTGGGAGACACAGCAGACTCATAGAATGGTAGATGTCCTAAATAGCACTCTAGACTCAGAATCAGTCCTTAAGGCATTCGGATCTGGCTGAAGAGCCCATGAGAATATTTTAGGCATGGAAAACCTAGACACTCTGGGAAAAAAAGACCTAAATGAAAGAACTCTGTGAGTGAGATGCCTGTGGAAAGAACGGGGCCATCAAAGAAGGAAGTACCTTTCTCCGAATGGAGGAGAGAACCTCCACTTTGACTATGACCCTGTCAGAATAAGATCGAAGTTGGCGAAACCAAAAGGCTTCCATAGCCTTGGCAACTCATGGCTAGAGTCTAGGGAGATTACTGATGCCATAAACAAGAGTGTCAAATTGTTAAATCAACTTCAGGAGTCACTGTGTACTTACGTCTCATGTGGGATCTGTCCTTAATGTGTTGTCCAATGTGAAGTAATGCTATAACTAGTACTGAAACAGTATTTTACACTTTGTGTTTCTGTATGGGTGCAAACTGATGAAATCTTTACTTAATATATACTAAACTGATCTTCTGTATATAAAGATAATTGAAAATGAATCTAATGTGAATGGAATGGGAGAGGGAGTGGGAGATGGGAGAGGTGCGTGTGGGAGGGCTATTATGGGGAGGAAAAGGCATTGTAATTCATAAAAATGTACTTTGGAAATTAATATTTAATAAATAAAAGCTTAAAAAAATAAACCAAAAACCAAAAGAAACAAACAAAATCTCTATAATGAAAACTACAAAATCTTAAAGAAAGAAATAGTAGAAGAAACAAAATAATGGAAAAATCTGCCATGTTCATGGATTGGAGAAATCAATATCATCAAAATGTCCATTCTCCCAAAAGCAATTTACAATTCAGCAGAATACCAATCAGAATAGCAAAGTCATTCTTCACAGACCTAGAAAAAATGATGCTGAAATTCATATGGAGAAACAGGAGACCTTTAATAGCTAAAGCACTTCTTTACAATAAAAAAGAAAGCCGGAGTATTCACAATTCCAGACTTCAAGACATACTACAGGGCAGTTATTATCAAAACAGCCTGGTACTGGTTCAAAAACAGATGAACAGACCAATGGAACAGAATAGAAACACCGGAAATCAATCCAAACATATATAACCATCTCATATTCGACAAAGGAGCTAAAACCAACTCCCTGGTACAGGGACAGCCTCTTCCACAAATGTTGCTGTGAAAACTGAATGTCTACATGTCGAAGTATGAAACAAGAGCCCTATCTTATACCATATACAAAAATTCACTCACTCTGGATCAAAGATCTAGATATATGTTGCAAAACCATGAAATTAATTGAGAGCATAGGGGAAAACTCTCAAGACATTGGAACAGGCAAAGAATTCCTGGAGAAAACCCCAGAGGTACAGGTAGTCAAAGCTAAAATAGGCAAATGGGATTGCCTCAAATTGAGAAATTTCTTATAGCAGAAGAAATAGTCAGGAAAGTGAAGAGGCAACCAACACAATGGGAGAAATTATTTGCAAACTACATGACTGGTAAAGAATTAACAACTAGAATCTATAAAGTGATCAAGAAAATCCACAACATCAAAACAAAGAACCCACGTTAGAGATGGGCCAAGGACCTCAATAGACATGAAGTCCAAATGGACAACAGACACATGAAAAAATGCTCAGGATCTCTAGCCATGAAGGAAATGCACATCGAATCCACAATGAGGTTTCACCTCATCCCGGTTAGAATGGCTTACATACAGAAATCAACTAACAACAGATGCTGGTGAGGATGTGGGAATAAAGGGACACTAATCCACTGTTGGTGAGAATGCAAACTGATAAAGCCACTATGGAAGACAGTTTGGAGAGTCCTCAGAAACCTGAATATAGGCTTAGCACATGATCCAGCCGTCACACTCCTTGGAATTGAACCAGATGGAATTAAACTGGAAAAAAAGAGCTGTCTGCACCTCAATGTTTATTGCAGCTGAATTCACAATAGCTAAGACATGGAACCAACCTAAATGCCCATCAACAGATGACTGGATAAAGAAATTATGGGATATGTACTCTGTAGAATACTGTACAGCAGTAAAATAAATTAAATCTGGACATTTGCAGCAAAATGGATGAATCTGGAAAATGTCATAGGTGAAATAAGCCAGTCCCAAAGGGTCAAATATCATAATGTTCTCCCTGATCGATGACAACTAACCGAGCACCTAAAAGGAAACCTGTGGAAAGTGAAATGGACACTATGGGAAACAATGACCAGATCAGCCCTTGTCTTGACTGTTGAGGAACAACTTACTATTTTGTTCCTTTTAGAATTTTTTTGTTCTACTTCATACCATTGGTCAAACTCCTTAGTTAATACACAATTATTCTTAGGCATTTAAAATTAACTTAAAAGTGATCTCTGTTAAATATAAGAGTGGTAGTAAGAGATTGAGGAGATATGTAGATCGGCACATGCTCACTCAACTTACTTCCAATGGTAGAGCTAGAAATGTATCAGGGGATTCCAATTCAACCCAATCAAGGTGGCATGTACCCATTCCATCTCACTTGTTAAAGTGATCATTTTAAGTACATAATTGATCAAAAAGATAGGTTAAGTGTCAAAGAGATTTCACAAAAAAGACCAGTGTCTGTAAATAAAGAAGAATAGAATTAAAAGGGAGACAATGATCCTACGGGGGAAGCAGGATACACAGGAGACTCATAGAATGGCAAATGCCCTAAACAGCACTCTGGCCTCAGAATCAATCCCTGGGTCATTTGGATCTGGCAATAGGCCCATGAGAGTCTCACATGCATGGAAAGCCAATGCACTGTGGCAAAAATGACCTGAATGTAACATCTCAGTGAATGAGATCCAGTAGGAAGAATGCACCATCGAAGAAGGAGGCACCTTTCTCTGAAGGGAGGAATGGACCCCCACTGTGATATGGCCTTGACTAAATAAGATCAGAGTTGGTGAACTCAAGAAGCTTCCATAGCCTTGACAGCTCACGGCAAGAGCCTGGGGTGATTACTGACATTATAAATGAGAGTATCAATTGTTAACTCAACAATGGGAGTCACTGTGCACCTGCTCTCCATGTAGGATCTCTGTCCTTAAAGTGTTGTACTATGAGACTTAACAGTAAAACTACGAGTCAAACAGTACTCTATATCTTGTGCGGTTGTGTGAGTGCAGTCTGTTGAAATCTTTACTTAGTATATACTAAGTTGATCACCTGTATATAAAGATAATTGAAAATGTATCTTGATGAAGAGTGGGATGGGAGAGGCAGTGGGAGATGGGACGGTTATGGGTGGGAGAGAGGTTATGGGAGAAAAAGCCACAACAATGTAAAAGTTGTACTTTGTAAATTTATATTTATTATATAAAAAAAACCCCAATACCCTGATGGCAGTTAGTATCTGAACAGTGTGTACTAGCCCTTGACTTTCAGAGTCTCCTGACACCTGTTGTGGGACAGCCAATGCTTTAAAGGACTATCATTATGTCTTCACTAATTTGAACCGAGAACTTCATAAATGTACTATAATCTTATATTTGTAGGCCTTCTTGGCCAAAACACTTACTTTTAAAATGTGAGTCTATCAAATCACAAACAGTATGTTAATTAATATTGGATGTAATCCCAGAAATTACATGGTGAAGTAAACATGCTGAAGTCCATTTACATATATATACAATATAGAATATATATTTATTTTCCGTGAGACATTCAATTTATTTGATTTACTCAAATAATTTGATCAGGATATTTTCCTGTTTCAGAGTCATTTTATGATTAAAATATGCACTCCACTGCTATTTGCCCCAGTAATGTCTCACAGAGGGTGTGGACTACAGCACACAGCTATAGGGGATATTATAAAAGGGGATATAGAGGCTGTGGGATATGTCCAGATTCCACATTTCCTAGACTTACATACATTCCAACAAAAAGAGTAGTTTTGATCAATTTTTTCTTCCCAGTCTTTGTAATGAGCTGTGTTAGGATATTTTAAACATTGCACCATACTGTGAGAAACATTATTCTATGTTCTGTCATAATAGAGTCTGAATTGGAAATGTTACATGAGCTAAACTCACTCCCTAGAAAAAGTCTCTTCAACAAATGCAGACATTTTGATTTCCACATGCAGAGATTTTAAATCAGACTGCTTCCTTACACCGTATACAAATATCAACTCATAATTTATCAAGGATCTAAACATAAACCTGAAACCATCAAATTACAAGAGGAAAACATTGGGGAAACACTGCAAGTCATTTCCCTGGCAAGAATTTCTTGGATAAGATCCCAGAAGTAAAGGCAATAAAGGCAACAAGATACATTAAGCGAATAACTTCTCTTCAGCAAAAGACACACTCATCTAAGTGAAGACACTACTTATGCAATGGGAGAAAATATTTGCAAAACATGGATCCAACAAAGTATTAATCTCCAGATGTATAAGGAATTCAAGAAACTTAACAATAACATGACCAACAATCTAGTTAAGAAATGAACTAAGGATATGAACAGGCATTTTTCGCCGGATGAAATGCAAGTGGCCAAGAGAAACATGAAAACATGTTCAGGATCACTAACCATCAGGGGAGTGTCAATAAAAACTAAAGTTGGATTTCACTTCACCCCACTTTGAATGAATATTATCCAAAATTTGAAAAATAGGAAATTCTGGTGAGGATCAGGAAACAAGCAACCCCAATACAATGCTGATGGGAATGATTGTAAGCCAGTAAAAAGATTGTGGAAGATAATAGAGGAACCCCTCAGAAAACCAATATTGGTTCTACAACATGGGCTAGTTGTCTTACACCTGGGAATGTATCCAATTGAATTGAAATTGGCACAAGAAAGAGTCTCCTGCACTCCCAATTCTATAGAAGCTCAATGCACAATACCTAAGATGTAGAATCATGTAGATGTCCATCAACTGATGACTGGGAGAAGGAATTGGTGAGACATTTATATTATATATATATATATATATCATATCATATATATGAATATTACACAGCCATGTTTAAGAATGAAATCTTGACATTTAAAACTGGAAGTCATCACAGTAAATTATATAAGCTAGAGCTACAAAAATATTATGTTTCCTGTCATTTATGTTAGTTAATATATGAGTGTAAAATGGTGTGGGCTTTAGATCATTTCCTATGTAATTATGAATAGTGCTTCCCTGAATCAAATCATATTATTGACAATATGCTCCTCTTTCACACATTAAAAAAAATTGAGTGGTTGCTACTGAGGACTCTTGCAGTACTAGTAATGCTATGTTCTCAATTGGGTGTTAGTTATGAGTGTGATAAGATGACCAAACACTCATTTATCTGTAGACTTCTGTGCATTTATTAGCATATATACCATTTTAAATGATTTTTAAATGTTACATAGCAGAAAATATTTTAAAATGTTCCATAGCAGATAACAAATCTTCCACACAAGATAACAATTACAGATGTATCTATGACCAGTCTGTTGTGAAAGAACCAACTTTCCATTATGCCTGATCATGGCAATCTCAACAAAAAATATGGTAATGTGGTAGTGCAATAAAAATACCTGAGGATGAGAACAGGTGTTCACATATGTCCTGTTCTGGGAGATGTTTACCTGCCATGGAAGAATCCTAGGTTGAGATGCATCCACTGGAGATCCCTTTTCTAGTTGCTCTGATAGCATTTTATGGAGAGCATGGGCCACTGCATACACAGCATTGTAGATGAAATAGCTGGAGTCAGATATGGTCAGCATGTCAATGTGTCCTGGGAAAAACTCAAAGGAAGCATTTGGGTGGCAGACTCCAATTGTCCCACAAAGTGACCCAGGAGGTAAGCAGTGAAGAGCATGAAGCCATAGTTGACTGAGGAAGAAATCTTCTGGGTAGTGGGAAGGGTCCACTGTCTTGACAAAATGGTTGAGGCCAGGGATTTCCCCCTTGTGGTGTGAAAATGAGAAGCCTCCATGGAAAGAGTGCAGCATGTGGTCTGTCTCATGCACAACAATCTCCCACTTTGCAGCCATGATCCACACCTTCCCCAGGGTTAAATAGTATTTGCTTAGAAATTCCATGGTATAGAGGTTCCTCACATCACCATATAGAATATACACATTTGCAGATGAAATTCGAAGCCCTGCTAGAAAGGATATTTCAGTTTCTTCATATCTTGACTTATTGTCTGGGAGCTTTATTATATTGGCCAAGCAGACACCTTTCTTTACCATCTCAGCTTCAATATCCCAAAGGAACTTCTCTCCTTTTATGTCATCAGATACAAAGATCACCACCCAAATCCAGCCAAAATGTAGCAGCAAGGAGAGCATTCCACTGGCTAGAGGTCTGTCACTGGTGGCCATCTGATAGAGTGATGGAAACTTGTCTCTCTCACTTAGCATGGGATCAAAAGGGCCATATGTGATCTGAATGGAAAGAAAACCATCATGATTTGACTTTTGTGGGTTTTGAGTTGTCTGTCTTGGGAAGTGAGAAAAAATAGTCCTCTGAAGAAATATCCCATATAGGTGTAAGTAAATTCTATCACCTGGGATCAGAGTAACTATGCTTCAGTGCCTGTTACTTTTAGGAGAAGAAATGTAAATGTTCATTCACAGCATGACAGATAATGTGTAAGATACCCATGTTCTTCATGTATATTTGTAGGGAGAAGAAGGCATGTATTTTGGATTCAGAATCACCAGGACATTGATCTTCCCCACCTCTCAGCTCATGAGACATGTGGAGAACAGCTCCCACTGCAACTGGTGTTAGGTGTCTCCTCAGGGACAAATATTTTGTGTGGGTTGATGTCCTGATACTTTGAATTTCATTTGTTTTCACTGCATATCCTAAATTGTCTTGAAAAATATATTCACCTACTATCTCTGAGTTTAGGTAAACTTGCTTTTCAGACCACAATCCTCCTAAGCTATTTCAGTCTGAGCTTGGTGGTAATGTGTGCAGATTGCTACCTGTTTGTAGTGGGTCTCCATTAAGAATCCTGGAAATGTGAATACAGGCCCTGGCAAGCAACTTGATTGGTTATGTGATTGGGTCCCTGGCACCTAGTTGTAAGATTTGGATTGAGTGCTTTCACCATGGCCAGTGAGCACCAGCACTATGGTGGCCATTTTGTGACTATACCATAAATGGGTTTGCACTGTCTGCCTGTATTTGTTTCCTATTCTGTCAAACACACACTAAGGTCTAAATCTCTTAGTTACACATGGAAGTGTACTGGGAGTCTTGTGAAGGAATCTTCTGAATGTGAGGAAGTCAGGATTAGGCATAGGGAGAGGGTAAAATCCCATCTAAGTGTAACTCAGCCCTAAGCACTCCTTGATCTTTGGACTGTCACAGTCCTCAGTGGGTTCCAAATGGAAAGTCTGGGCCCAGGTCTTGATATACCCATGTGTAACATTGAGTCATCCTAGGATATCTCTGCACTGTGTGTATTTCCTATCAGTAGTCAGCAATCAAATTTCTCAGCAAGTGGGAATGGATACATTGGGTCTAGACAGTGATCTTTCTCACAATCTAAGGAATTCCCGAGAATCTGTTTCAAATTGTGGTGCTATATGTGCAGTTGGCTTACACATGACCCTTGCTTCAAATTGGACTGGTCAGGTGGGAGATGGTAGAATTTCTCACCAGAAGTCACAACATATTTACCTGTGGGGTTTTGTACAGCTCCAACATTGTTCCAATTTCAGCTGAAAATGCTGACATGGTTCCAGCAATGATGGCAACTGTCTTGCCTTGTGTCTGGCAGGTGTAGTTAGGGATGAGATGATGCTTTCCAGCCAGCCACTGTAGAGTGCTCCTGAGGGTGAAGTGACCACTGGTAACAGAATTGTAGAGTTGGAAACCGAGGGTCAGGTTGGGGAGTAGCTGGGGGTCTTTATTGATCTCCTGGATGGCAAAGCGGAAGGCCAGCACATATTGGTAGTTCTTCCACAGCCACCTAAAGAGAGAGGCAGCATCAGGGAGAAGGTGAGACTCTGGAATTCATAGCAACAACACAGCCTTGCCCTGAAGCAGCAATGGTCAGACTCAGGCTTCCACTCAGTGGCGCCTCAGCTCTGGCACATGAAGGAAGCGTGAGTGAGGTTCCAAGAGCTTTAGAAGATTTTGGAATGGTCCTCAGACTCCTCTGAATCAAACTCTGTCCATGATCACACTCACCTTCCCTAGTCCTTCAGGAAACCCTTGATGTGTCCCAACATGGGATTTCACTTCTACTTAGGGATGGAACCCAAGAGGCAAGCATCTCCCTTTTCAGTACCTTCTGCAATATTTGAACACCATCTGACTTGTCAGTCATGTTAGCATTTGGGAGCATCTCTAATCTATTCACCAAAGGGATTTTCTTGAGACCTTCCTGTAATTTTCTGTTATGATATACAAATACTAACAGAAGCATTTTCATTCCATTATGTTTGCCTTGAAAATGAGCATTTCATTCAGAACTTCAAATTGTCAGAATACTCACAATGTTTACTTCATTTTTATTCACTCTTTTCCTCATGCACGGAATTCCATTTTATCTATTTATCTATCTATAAGCTACTGAAGTCTGTTTAATTCTTAGTTTTACTTATTTGAATGACAAATTAATAGCTTTAATTGAAATGTTTCTTGCTTTTAATCATTTTGCTTAAATGCAGTTAATTATCTCATGAAGGGCTTTATTTTTGAGTGCTTGGTTACTTGTAGTTCTTGCTGTCAGTTGAAAGCTGATAAGTTTGCTTCTTTTTCCCCAAGTATATGCCTGCCAGGTATTAAGTTCTGGACTGTGTACAAAGCTGATGAAAATCTTGCAGAGACCATAAGCATCAGTGCTAGATATGTGTATTCATGACTGACATCTCACTCAAATCCCAAATTTTTTCAGTGTTCTTAACGCATCTTTGAAGTGTATCCAATAAGATGCAGTGATAATAAAATAGAGATCTCTCCAAACTATTTCTGTGATTCCTATAACCTTGCAACAAATTTAGAATATAAGAAATGTTTTTCATTGGATCCCACTTAGTGATCTCAATGTTATTATTTTGCAAAACATGAAACGTAAAGTAGTTAAGAATTGTGATTTGACACAGGATTCATGTTTTGAAATGTGGGCTTGTTTCATAAAAAATGTGCAAAAGTGCTTGTGTGTGAAATATTTTTAAACTTGGAAGATTTTTAAAACTTGGATGATAAAGCAAGATTGATTTTAGTATATGGTGTCGAGAGGCAGAACAAGTCTATGATTGCTTCATTGATCAATTTTGCCAAATATTTAGGTTCTAGGTAACACCAATGGTAAAGTTTATATTCAGAAGATTGAAAAATATATATTCTTAGTAAATACATTTTTAGTAATTACATTTCATCTACAAGGATGCTGGACACTTGCTGGTGGGGGAACAAGCATTTTATAAAGCTTTAATTTTATCATAATAAGAATTTTGTTTTGCAGTAGTAATATCCTTAATTCGCAGATGAAGAACATAAGGCATGACGTCATAAACAGATAGAAGGCACAGACAGAATTTTATCTCCTCTCTGTAAACAGTTCTCATACTCCTTCCAGTATCTATAGTGACCATGTAATTGACCTTCCAAACTGGTACACTTTTGATAGTAAGCTGGGATGATATTAATGAATACACAGGATTATTGGCATAAATAGGCTGTAGGAAGCAAACCAGGATGTGTGATCATTTAGATAAAAAAAAAACTGTCTCACATGTAGACATCCACTGATTTCATGATTCATACTGTAACCATGCATAGCATGTTTAGTTTGCCAAATCAGAGGTATTTGTAAATTATTTGATGAATAACCAATATTTTCTTCAGTATATGCTAAAATTCATAAGGTTTTCCAAGTTGTGAGATATAAAGCATATGAAATAAGTTCCATAAATAAAAAGACTGAATAGAATCTTGACAATAAAGAAAAACACGTATTCTTAATAGTTACATCAATAATTTACATCAATATTTTACATCAATAATAAGGAAGCACAAGTATCTTGATACCAAATGTAGACCTAGCTATTAAGATATTATGAGAAGGGGGCCGGCAGTGTGGCATACCCTGTAAGGCTGCCCCCTGCAATGCTGGCATCCCACATGGTTGCCAGTTCAGGTCCTGGCTGCTCCACTTCCAATCCAGGTCTCTGTTATGGCCTGGGAGAGCAGTAGATAGCCCAAGTGCTTGGGCCTCTGTACTCCTGTAGGAGACACCAAGAAGGCTGCTGGCTCCTGGCTTCAGATTGGCACAGCTCTGGCCTTTGCAGTCATCTGATGAATGAACCAATAGATGGAAGACCTCTCTCTGCCTCTCCTCTTCTTTCTGAGTCACTCTGACTTTCAAATAAATAAATAAATAAATTTTAAAAAAATTATTATGAGAAAAGTATGCTACAGGTTGATAAAAGCCATAAAATGGATAGAACATGGAAACATTGTGCAGTGAAAGGTGCCAATCAATGAACGATAACAAAGGCTATGAATCAATTTATATGCAGTCTCCACAACCGGCATCTATACTTGTGGCATGAGCTCTTCCCGAGCAAAAGAGATTCTCAAAGTTCCCATACAGAATACCATAGATTAAAGAGTATAGATTTATTTTCAGGAGCAGGTGCCCAAAAGACTTCTATTAATTAGATTACAAGTATTGATGTATGGGAGGCAGTGTGTATGTCAGGTGGTGGATCTCAGACACAAACAGCTTCTCTACCGGGCACATTTATTAGCAATGACACCTAGAGTGAGTGCCTTAGATCTAACACTGACCTCAGGCCATTCTCTGTTCCATGGGTTTTGGATGGGGCAGGCAGGGGTTGGCGATGGGGATATGGGCTGGAGTTCCATTTGTCTCAGTAATTTCAAGATTCTAGGAGGCTGATCAGGATATCAGATTAATACAAAATATATCCATCTCTCTCTCCTCCCATGAAGGAGTGGAGAGGAAAATAAAATGAAAGGGAAGGAAACCAGCCTTCATTGATCTGCATTCCTGAAAATTCTCTGTACATTTTTTACAATTCTTAAGGAGATTAACTGATATAAACACACACAAACTTGCAGTCTGAACCACAGTTAACACATAACTCAATGTTGGACTTACCAGTCTATCTCCATTTTATCCTTTGGCCTGGATATAAAAGATACCTGGACCATGTCTGATTCTGGTTCCAGGAAGTAAAGGGGGAAAAAGCCACCAAGTACCAGGTCTCCATCTCTGTAGACACTTGACCTCATGGAATTATAACAGTTCCAGGGAGGCATATCCTGCGAACTGTATAAAGGATTCAGGAGTATGTTGAGAAACATCACAGTAAAGAACATGTCAACTCAACCCAAGTTAAAGTTAAAGTCTCTGTTGATATTAGAAAAAAAATGTTTTGGATTATATCTTCTGCCTCAGCCCCCTGCAGGGAGAATAGATCTCTACACAGGGCACAGCTGGTGCTAGTATTGCTGTATGCCCTCAACCTATAGACAGTATGTGCTAGTCTACTGAGGCACACAGGGACACAGCTAGAATCACAAGGAAGATATTTCAAAGGGAGTCACAGGGCTGAGGCCTTGCCTTAATGTCCCTAAGATCAGATGAGCTCTGACTTCTATATATTTTCATTGCTAAACTTCTGTCCCATCCCAAAACTCATGGCATCACCTGAGGCTATGCACCTGCCACTCTCCATTGTGGGAAAAACAGCTTTGGAAAAACATGCTTTGAACTCTATTTTGTCCCTGGAGCATTGTGGGATATAGCCCTGTAAACCTCTGTGCGTAGGGGCCAAGTATATTTGGGTCGGTCACTTGTTTTTGGGATTTGGTAATTGTAGAAAGAATTTCATAATGTGTACAGGAAAATATGTAGCATCTATGTGTTTGTGTGTGTGCCTCTGTCTGCTTAATTTGCTTTTTTCTTCATGTTCCTATCATTCCCGCCACTGCTGATACCAACTTCCACGTCTAATAGACACTGGCTGAGGACATGTGTGAGGAACTTTATATTTCATGATACATGTGAAGTGAGAATTAAATGAATATTGCAAAGTTTCACACTTCAACTCCTCTCATCTCCCTCTGTTTCTAATTCATCTCTTGGAACCACACTTTCTTGAATGCAGTAGGCCAGTCTATCATCTCTTCATTGGTGACCAAGGCTTGGTCATGTGCACTCTTTCAGAGAAACTCTCCAATTTTAGACAACAACCCAAGACTCAGAGGAAAATGTACACACTGTGGATATCATTGTGTTTCAAATGGTGCCTTGGTCATGCAATGATATGTCATCCCAGGCACTGTTTGCAAATTGGAAGTCACTGAAGCTGTAGGACAGGCGTAATTGGAAGGAGAGGTTGGAGGTGCATGTGTACTCAGCAGTCCTTATTTTCCTCAACCTCCCTATTCTCAAGGTCTCTTTTTGGTTGAAGTGTAGTTATTTTGGTATATTTGAGGGCACCATTTCATGTGTTTAAATTGTGAGAAATTGATTGTTCATGCACCCTTGCAACAAATTGGGAATTGTTTTAACTCAATCAAGAAAAGTGTGTGGGCCAGCACTGCAACTCACTAGGTTAATCCTCTCCCTGCGGTGACAGCACCCTGGGTTCTAGTTCCTCTCAGGGTGCTGAATTCTGTGCCAGTTGCTCCTCTTCCAGTCCAGCACTCTGCTATGGCCGGGGAGGGCAGTGGAGGATGGCCCATGTGCTTTGGCCCTGCACCTGCATGGGAGATCAGGAAAAGCACCTGGCTCCTGGCTTTGGATCAGTGCAGTGCACCAGCCACAGTACACCGGCTGCAGCGGACATTGGGGGTGAACCAACGGAAAAGGAAGACCTTTCTCTCTGTCTCTCTCTCTTTCACTGTCCACTCTGCCTGTCCAAAAAAAGTGTATGAGGTAGTTGCAAGGATAGTTAGGTTATGAGCTATTGTAGAATCTGTCCCACAAAGCTTTGGTTGCAATTTTATGGAAGCTAATTTAGTACTTCAATAACTTAAGCTAAACATGGATGGAGATATTAATATTAATTTGTGTAGCTCACACAAGTGTGAACATACAGGATTATGTTTTTTAAAATAACTGTATTTTAGTTCAGAAATGAAATTCAAGTAGTTTTTTGTTCAACAATTACAAATACATCCATGGATTTTTTTCACATCTCACAATTTCTGTTTATAGACACCTTGTATTACCTGGTAGCCTCAAACTTACAAAAATGTAAAAATGCAATTTTATGTATGCATATCATATTACATAGATTATTTTCTTTTTTTAACTGTATGAAGAATTATTTATTTTCACCAAGGCAGATGTAAGAAATGGCACAGTTTGGCTTCAGCCACTTTGCTTCCAAATGTCCCGAGGTACACAGAGCCTGCTGCCCACCCTTTGGGCACTGAGGAGCGCCACTCAGGCCTCTAACTAGGACCCACATCTGTGTGGTCCATGCGAGGGCAAAGATTCCTGAGAGCCACTGGGAACATTCTGCTCAGGGTCCTTGCTTGCTAAATAAAACCAGAATGTTTTACATAGATTATTTTCTGTCTCTATCATTGGACTATTTATTGAGTGTGATTTTCTTTGATATTATGAGAATCTGGGTATGACCAAAAAGAAAACTTCCAAATCTTCTGACTATATTGAAATTATCTATACTGTGAGCTAGCCCTTTTCTTCTGGATCACATGATGCCTGATGTAGAATATATTAGGAATATATTATTGGAATCCTTTGACAAATTCACTTCTTTTCTAAGGACTAAATAAGAACTCAGTGTATTTCAATAATGTTATTTTAAGTACAAATAGAAATTAGATGGTCAAATAAACCTTCTGAGGTTAAATTTTACATCTGGGTATTTGCATTTTCCCTAGACTTTAATTCCTACAAATATTTTAATTAATGTGTTTGTGCCATGTACATGTATATACAAGTTCTTAAATTTATTCTACACATAAGTGATGGATTCAAATAATAAAGGCATAAATTTCATACAAATTCATATAACTCCAGGAAAAGAAGGCATCCAGATATTGTAGTGATATTGCTTTCAAGATGAGCATGAGCATGCCATCTACAAATATGCAGCACATACTACATGGTGATGTAAAGGATCTTGTCATTGTACACATTGTAGAAAAGTGCTTCTGCACATTGGGAAGATGTAGGTCATGGCAGCACCGTGGGGCATTTTTGTGGGTGAGGCAGTCCCCATGCTGTTCTACGTCATTGTGAGCACAGATAAGATCACATTTCACATGCCCAGTGCTTTAAGAAGAGTGACTCCCCACTCATAGCATGAAAGAAAAAATGCACCATCACCGGTTGTGTATGCTTTACAATTCTGACTGAGAAAGACATGAACATTGGATGTAGCATCATCAGGAGAGTGGTCTTTCCCTTATTTTCTCCTCTTGTCTTTGGGGAGCACAACCCTCTCTCTCAGCAACCACTTTTATGTTTTCACTCCATGACTAATGTAAATCTTTACTGCATTAATGTCTTACAACCTTGGGGTTCATGTGTCACCACAGCATATCCTGAGTTACCTTTTACAATACAATCAATTTCCAGCCCAGAATCCTCCAAAGCTACTGTGTTCTGTGTTTGGCAGGTATATGTTCCGACTGTGGCATGTTTCAAATGGGTCTTCCGTTAAGAGTCTCTGAGATGCCAATGCAGACCATTGGGTTCAGCAGAAATGGCCCATGTAGTTGGATTCCTAACACCTATATTGGAGATTTCTATTGAGTGCCTGGCTCTTGGTTTCTTGCCAGAGCCAGATGGGCTTCTGCCATTGATGTGTGCCTTTAGTGAGAAAACAGCAAATAGGAGCTCTCTGTTTTCTCTCCCTGTTTCTCTGCCTCTCAAACAAAACAGTAAGTGGTTGTAATGAAAATGTTCACTGGGTGTGCTTTGACAAAATCTGCTTTTGTGGAAGAGATTGTGGCAGGCTTGGGCTTGGACAGATGAGTGTGTGAATTCCCAGGTAAATGTAACTGAGCCTTACATGCTCTTTGGGGAACCTTCAGGACTAGCATGGCCCTCAGTGTCATCCCAAGTGGAAATAAGATGTACAGGTCTTTACCTCTACACATTGAACAACCCTTGTTCCCTGGATGCCTTGTAAGAAACTTGTCTTAGGACAAGACATTTTTGTGTGCCTAAATGCCGCTTATGAGCCACAGTTTTATGATTAGTCAATAGCCAATATTCACAGAAGGTGCAAATAGGTATAATAGCCCCAGACATTAATCAGAGTGGGGTCTCTCAGGTTGCTCTGTTTCCTAGCTGTATTACTTCTTCCACTTGTCAGTATTCTCAGAATCCAGCCAACTCCCTGGGATATGTTTTATGCCATGGTAGGCTACCCATCCTTGGCTTCTACATTTCCCTTTCATCAGATGCAAGAGAATGGTGTGGGTTGAAATTTACATATGGCTCTACAGAATTAGAATCCATTTGCCTTTGGGGTTTTTATAGCTCCAACGTGTTCTGGTCTAGGCAGAAACTGCTGACATGGTTCCAGCAATGACAGCAAGTGCTTTGTATTGTGTATGGCAATTATAGTTAGGGGGAGTAAATGCTCTTTGTAAAGAAAATGCAAAACATTCCTAAGGATGAATTGGTCCATGAGAAAGGTATTGAGATTTGGAATCATATGGATAGTTTGGGGCGGTATTGGGGGTACTTATAGATCTCCTGGATGGCAAAATAAAAGGCCAACATGTATGGGCAGTTCTTCCCTAGCCACCTAATTGCAGTAGCAGATTTAGAGAGAAGGGTGATAGCCTGTCATTCAGTGCAGTTTCACAGCTAAACCCTGAGGGAGCCAAGTCTGGATTCAGGGTATTAGTGAGGCTCCAGGGTCCCTGGAGGATCGTGGAATGTCCTTCACACTTCTAGGCAGCAAACTGTGTCAGTGCACCACCTCATCTTCATGAGCCCTTTGGGAAAGCTTTGGTAGATTCGCATGTGGTAGGTCATTTTTGCTTCAGAACAGAAACCAAGGTGCATCTCTGTTTTCTGTAAGTTCTGGAATAGTTTGAATAGAACTTTGTTTGCCACTTGTTAAAATATGTGAGAGTATTATCATCTCTGACCATATTCACCAGTGTGATTTTCCCAGCCTTTTTGATAATTTTCTACTCAAATATATCAACTCTTGTCAAACTGATTTATTAAGTTAGATTTTCAGTGAAACAAGTGCGTCCAATTCAGGACTTCCCGTATCAGAAAATTTACAGTGTGTACTTTGCTTCCATTGCTTGATTTCCTGGATACTGAATTTACCTTTGTCTTTTCACATTTGGCAATTGAACGTTCTCTGTATTTTCCCACATTTCCTGCCTGAAAATATGAGTTCTTGGAATTTAAGATGGGTTTATGTTATTGTGAGTAAGAAAACAGATGTTCTGTTTTCTCACTATGAGTTTTTGAGTTTTTTTTGCTCAGCTTTCCTTGGAATTCTGGACTTTATTTCCTACATTTTATCCACAATTTGAATGTCAGGAACATTGTTATTTGTTAATTATATGGGAAGAAATATATTTATTCAATCATTTTTTCAGTTGGTATACATTATTTTTTAGTTTTCAATTTTGAATTAACTAACAAAGTGCCATTTCAGTTTTGTACCTTCATATGAAGTATTTTCACAATTTCAAGTTTGCAGTGTTTCATTTTTAGTATAAAGGTACTTTTCTATTTTGTCACACTGTGTTGTATGTATTATCTTTACACATGAATTTAAAATTTTCTCCTGTGGTCTAAAAGGTGTTGCTTTCCTATACACCCCTGACTAAAATTGGATTTCTGATCATAGAGGGTACTCACCTGTGGGACACTAAATAGATCTGGTACAAAAATTACACTGCCGATGTCTTCCATTGAGTCATTTTGTATATTTTATAGACAACTTTTATTTAATGCATATAAATTTCCAAAGTACAACTTTTAAATTATAGTGGTTTTTCCACCATAACCACCCTCCCACTCACAAACTATCCCATCTCCTACTCCCTCTCCCATCACATTCTTCATTAAGATTTATTTTATTTTATTTTATTCCACAGGAATAGATAGTGAGAGAGAGACAGACAGAGAGGGAGGTCTTCATTTTCCTTTGGTTCACCCCCCAAACAGCCGATATGACTGGCGTGCTGCACCAATCCGGAGCCAGGAGCCAGGTGCTTCCTCCTGGTCTCCCAAGTAGGTGCAAGGTCCAAGCACTTGGGCCATCCTCCACTGCCTTCCTGGGCCACAGCAGAGAGCTAGAGTGGAAGAGATGCAACTGGGCCAGAACCGCCACCCCAACCAGGACTAGACCCTTGGGTGCCAGTGCCACAGGTGGAGGATTAGCCTAGTGAGCTGCAGCACTGGCCAAGATTCATTTTAAATTATCTTTATATACATATCTTTATATGTAGAAGATCCACTTAGTATATACTACATAAAGATTTCAACAGTTTGCACCCACACAAGCACCCAAAATATAAAGTATTATTTGAGTACTAGTTTTACCATTAATTCTCATAGTAGAAGACATTAAGGACAGAAATTCTACATGGGGAGCAAGTACACAGTGACTCCTGTTGTTGATTTAAAAATTGACACTCTTATTTATGATGTGAGTGATCACCCAGGGCTCTTGTCATGAGCTTCCAAGGCTATGTAAACCTCTTGAGTTAAAAAATCCTGACCTTATTTAGACAAGGTCATAATCAAAGCGGAAGTTCTCTTCTCTCTACAGAGCAAGGTACCTTCTTCTTTGATGGCTCATTCTTTCCACTGGGATCTCACTCACAGAGCTATTTCATTTAGGTCATTTTTTGCCAAGGTATCTTGGATTTCCATGCCTGAGGTTTCTAGCCAGATCTGAATGGGTTAAGGGCTGATTCTGAAGCCAGAGTGCTGTTTAGGGCATTTACCATTCTATGAGTATCCTTTTCTATGTGTATCATTTTTCCCATGTTGGATCATCTCTATTAAGTTCTGTACTATGACAAAGTTGGTAGAAAACTTGAAGACTGAAGAACATATACTTGTAAAATTCCCATTTTATTATAACCAACTGGAAATACATTAATGCAAAAAGTCTGAGTAAATGTTATAAGAAAAGTGTGTTTCACACTGATACAAGGTATAACCTGGGTAAAACAAGAAAATATTGGGTAGAGAAAGAAGATCATCACAAAGGGTGACAAAGAAAAATAGATTCTTGTCTTTCCATAAGAAATGAATGTCAGACATAAGATGGGAAATTGATAAGCAAGACAGCAACATTGAATGAGGTAGTGCATTCATCAGAATAGATAGACACCACTCTAGACAGATCTGGACACTGAAAGTCATGGTTCTGTTTTCCAACACTTAATAGTGATGGTCTTGACCATCTCCTTGGTGTGCAGGAAGGATATCTACTCTCATCCCTGTCCTTGACACAAAGCAAACACTGATTTAGATGTTGTCCAGAGAATACGCATGCCTGGGCTCACTTGGCAGCTTTTTGCAATAGGAATAAGCCAGCCAGCAGTGAGCTGGGGCACAGTCAAGCAGCCTGTAGCCTCCACCCATGGCCACCCATGTCCCGGAATCCATCACTATTTAAAATATATGTGTTTTTTTCAAGCAAGACTAGTAACTGCCAATACTAACAGATAGAACTAAAAAAGGGAGAGACTGATCCAACATGGGAAGTAGGATACACAGCAGACTCATAGAATAGCAGATATCCTAATAAATCACTCTGGCCTCAGAATCAGCCCTAAGGCATCAGGATCTGTCTCAAGAACCCATGAGAGTATTTTTGGCATGGAAAGCCAAGACACTCTGGGAAAAAAAAAAGGAAGAAGACATAAATGAAAGATCTCTGCGAGTAAGATCCCAACGGAAGGAACAGGGCCACCAGAGAAGGAGGTGCCTTTCTCCGAAGGGAGGAGAGAACCTCCACTTTGACTATGACCCTGTCAGAACAAGATCCAAGTTGGTGAACACTAAAGGCTTCCATAGCCTCAGCAACTCATGACTACAGCCTAGGGAGATTGCTGACGCCATAAACAAGAGTGTCAAATTGTTAAATCAACAACAGTAGTCACTGTGTACTTACGGCCCATGTATGATCTGTCCTTAATGTGTTGTCCAAGGTGAAGTAATGCAATAACTAGGACTTAAACAGTATTTCTGCATTTTGTGTCTCTACGCGGATGCAAACTGACAATATCTTTGCTTAATATACACTGAATCGATCTTCCGTATGGAAAGACAATTGGAAATGATAAAAAAAAAATTGGAAGTTACATAAAAATCAATCAATTAAAAAAAATAATATCATGTAGGATCTCTGTCCCTAATGTGCTGTACAACATGATTTAAAGCTACAACTAGTACTCAAAGAGTATGCTTCACTCTAGGATGCTATGTGAGGGCAAATGGTTTAAAATCTTTTCTTAACACATACTAAACTGAACTCCTGTATACAAAGAGAATTGAAAATGAATCTGAATGGGAATGAAAGGGGAGAAGGAGTGGGGAAGGGGGAAGGGTAGTGGGAGGGAGGGGAGGTATGGGTGGGGAAGTCATTGCAATCCACAAGTTGTACCTTGGAAATTTATATTCTAAATAAGAAAAAAAATAAAAAATAAATATATGTGTTTTTTTTGTTTGTTTAAAATAGAAGTTACCCAGAAAATTCTAAAAGTATGCTTCCTTCTGTTTCCATAAATCGACATCTAAAAATGATTTAGATATGCAGGTTATCTTAAATTTTAAGCCAACTAGAAATTTCTAATTTTTTAACCTGGGGAAAATGCATCTCCTTAATGTTTTGAATGCTCATTTAAGTGAGTGTCATTTTTAAGAAAAGCTGTAGTTTTTTCTGATTATTGTAGTAACTGTGTAAGTGTGAAGAATTTGGGATGAGTGATTCATCATCAAAGCACTTAAGCTGTTTGAGTATTTTGTCACCATCTATTACTATTAAAGAACATCATAACCAAGTTTCATAAAACATGTATTTTAAAAAATTGATATAAATAATTAAATGAATATGAAATAGATGTTTAAGAAAATAGTTGTTAAAAAGCAACATAAGGAAAAGGTAATATGTTAAACTTACTTTACTTGCTATAGCTTTGTAAGTTATATGTGCCCAGAATTTTAAAACTCCACATATTTATGTTTAAATATTTTGTTATATGTATAGTAGAGTCTTGTTACTTCAGTATCTTCAGTTTTCAAAAACTTTTCCTTTGCATGTCACTTATTTTGGGGAGTGTCATTTTTTTCTTTCAGTTTTAGAATATTGCCTAAACATGAGTAAATGAAGGCTTAAAAACTTTACTAAAATGAACATATATATTCTCTACGGTGTCCTAAAAACATTTGAAATATACTCTGCCTCAGAAGAGCTGAAGGCGCCTCCACAAACAAACATTTTTACAATAATGCTCAGAACAATCTGCTCATAACACTGAAACTGTGGAGAAAACATAAATAGACATTTGTGAATGAATAAATTGAGTGTGGGAAATCCGTAAGAATGAATGTTATAAAGCTGTAAAAAGAATGAGGGATACGAGGGATTAGGGCAAGATGGTGGAATAGGAAGGCAGCACACTGATAGTCCGGGGAGAGACAGTTGAATAAAAGTGGAGATACTGCAGGTTCAAGGAAGAGTAGGGGAAGAAACAGCAGAGGAAACTCTTCCAGAACTAGTGATTCACAGAGGACCTTCGAGGAGAGCGTGGGAGCCCACAGTTCGGGACACCAGCGGCAGACTCAATGCACCAGTGCTGGAACGTGAGGTGAGCCAAACCTCAATAACACGAGACACCAGAAGGGAAGCGGAAAGAGGAGACTGCAGCAAACAAGGCTTGAAACCCTGTGGGGAAAAGTTCACCAGGCTAACTAGAAGAGAGAGAGAAAGAAAAAAGTGACCGATATGGACACGAGTTTCTCTCTCTCTGCCCACCTCTCAAAGGTGAGCAAGACAAAGAGCAGGCGCCATTTTGGACATACGTCATAAGCAGGGTGACCTCAGGTCTGCACCGGCCCTGAGCCTCGCAGAAAAACCTGACAGTGGGCATGGGGGTGAAATAACAGGAGATTAGGACCTAATGAATGTGTGGTGCTAATGAACTGAGACTGTGAAAAAAGAGACTGTGGGGGAGAGAACTCATGGAATTCACCACATGAGTACTCGCCAGAGATGAAACAGTTCGGTAGCCTTGGTAGCCCAGTGGTGAGACTGCAGAAGAATTTGAACCCACACTGAAGGCCGCAGATTTTCCCTCTGTGGTCCTTGGGAAAGAGCTTCCAATCTTCGGCTCCTGTGGATATATCATTTGCCTGCTAACCACCCCCAATTCCATTCAGCTGTGTGGAATTACTTCCGTTTTGAATCAAAAATAAAGAAAGAAACACAGAGAGATTTATGACGTCTAACCTGGGAGTGTCTAACCGGTTCGCCCGGCGAATTCACATCTGGCGCGCCAACGTGACTGAGAACGAGACAGCGTGTCGGACTCGGCGAGGTCCCCCCAGGATTTCGGCAAGCAGGCCCCTCGGTGTTTTGTGTGCTGTTCGGTTCTGTGAGGGTGAGCACAGAACCCCCTCCTACACCCCTTTCCTTGTCCTTGTCCTCGGTCTAAGTGACCCCAGGTTAGCACACACCGCCCAGAAGCGTACGTCGCTTCTCGGCTCCTCCTTTTACTTTCGGTTCGCCCGGCGAATTCACATAAGGGACTGATCATCCCAGAATTCGGAACCAAGTCATCTTCCCTCACTCGAGAGAGGTGACGCTCCGGAGACACCGTGTGGGCATACGGCCTTGACCTAACGAATCAAGGAAGTCCCCCACTAAGCACAAGACATACCTACGATCTGATACACCACTATCTGTTTGTCTAACGTAGGGAAACATCCTGCAAAATGCCATCAACAGCTGAGGTGCTAGGAATTTGCTTTGTTATGGCAGCAGTGCTGTGCGTGTCTTTACTTTGGCTACAGTTGGCATGCCGTATTGCTCTTAAGAATCCTGCGCAGATTATCAAAGATAGTGAATCTGTGAGTGATAAGAGCCTGACACTCCAGGTCCCTGTCTCACAGACAATAGTTGATGATTCAGGGAGAGAAAGCTCCGACAGTGAAAATAACAATGTAGCATACAAGGTAGCAAACGATGTAGCAAACAAGGTAGCAATGCCTAGTCAGCCACCCCCCACATACCCGTGGGATGAACTTAGAGGACCTCCAGATAATAACCCATGCAAGGTCATCCCATCTGCACCCAGTGAGGATCCTCACATTTGTGACAGTACTCGGACACCACAAGCTCTCAGGGCAGCCACTAGACCCTATGCCACCTGCATGTTTGCTGTTAATGTCGAAGTGTACGCAAAATTCAGGCCCTGGATTCTAACGCCTGTAAAAAGGCTTCTATTAACCAAAGGTCGAGGATATGCTTGTGTCTTTCCAGAGAATGCAGAACAGCCCATTTGGGTTCCAGCCAGAAACATCAAGCCTGCAATGGACAGCCAACCAGGACCAGCTGAACAAGACCGAGACTCCGCCTTGTTAGCAGATGCACCTGCCCTATCATCCTACCCTGAGAAACTGCCCATAGCCACATCTGTTACTGTTTTGTACCCCACTAGCTCTGGTCAGCCACTCAAATGGCCCACAGCCTGTGTGCGGTCATGCCGTTCCTGATAACAATTATTCCTCATTCTTACCCCTATCTGAGCAAGCAATCCTGTGGTCTCTTGATTTGAGCGCTGGTTAGTCAACGACGGGTAAGATCCCCTGGGGGACAACCTAAGACAGGCACAGCTGCATACGGAGACCACATGGAAATGGGGTCAACAATGGTATGGCCAAGAATCATGCCTCCCGTTGCTCAAAAATAAACGAAAAGGGGGAAATGTGGTGGAATGAGAAGGCCATGCCAAGGTGGCCACTGGCAAGCGAGCGTCAGTTACTCAGGAATGGCTTTGAAACCCACCTGGCAATGGAGCCTGCCTGGCAACAGGCTATGATTGGAAGGCTTTGGAAACTGCCTGGCAACAGGCTGTGATTGGATGGATTTGAAACTGCCTGGGAACAGGCTATGATTGGATGGCTTTGGAAACTGCCTGGCAACAGGCTATGATTGGATGGATTTGAAACTGCCTGGTAAAAGGCTGTGATTGGATGGCTTTAGAAACTGCCTGACAACAGGCTGTGATTGGTTGGGGCATAGACCGCCCCTTGACCAGATTGGCTGGTCTTGGCTATATAAGAAGTTGTACCAACTGTAATAAACGAGTCTGCGGGCTGCTCGCCTCGAGCCTGCTTTCACCCGGCTCCCGGGGTCTGTGTGTTGACTCCGCGCCTCTTGCCCCCACCACGCTGCTCCTCTCAGAAACGAATCCACTGCAACATTGTTGAGAAACTCAACTGCAACAACCTTTGGCACACCCTCAACCCTGAGGAACCAAACAGAACTCTCAGGCCACAACCATCACAAGCCTCTAAGGCCCCATTGAAAGCAGACAGTCCACTTATCTAGAGTCATAGTATAACAAGAAAAAACACCACAGTGAAGAACCCAATATGCCAAACAACAAACGCAAAAACTGAGGTAACAAGAACAAGGAAGACACTATGGTGCCCCCAAATGAAAAAGACACCCCAATTCAAGATTACAAAGATGATGAGATAGAAGAAATCCAAGGAACGGATCTCAAAAAATTGATAAGAACACTAAGAAGTACTCAAAAACAAATTCTTGAACTACAGAAATCCTTAATGGACAAGGTAGAAAATCTCTCTCATGAAAATGAAACATTAAGAAGGAATCAAGCTGAAATGAAACAACAAGTAGAACATGAAACTGTGATAGTGACAAGAAATCATAATGAAGTGAAGAATTCAATAGATCAAATGAAAAACACATTAGAGAGCCTTACAAACAGAATGGGTGAGGCAGAAGAGAGAATATCGGATTTAGAAGACAGAGCGCAGGATAATATACAGTCAAACCAAAGAAAAGAAGAGCAAATTAGAAATCTAAAAAATATTGTTGGGAATCTACAGGATACTATTAAAAAACTGGGACAGAACCACCGCCCCAACTAGGACTAGACTCTGGGGTGCCAGTGCCACAGGTGGAGGATTAGCCTAGTGAGCCACAGCACTGGCCAAGATTCAATTTAAATTATCTTTATATACAGAAGATCTACTTAGTATATACTACGTAAAGATTTCAACAGTTTGCACCTACACAGGCACACAAAATATAAAGTACTATTTGAGTACCAGTTTTACCATTAATTCTCATAGTACAACACATTAAGGACAGAAATTCTACATGGGGAGCAAGTACACAGTGACTCCTGTTGTTGATTGAACAATTGACACTCTTATTTATGATGTGAGTGATCACCCAGGGCCCTTTGCATGAGCTGCCAAGGCAATGGAAGCCTCTTGAGTTCAAAAACCTTGACCTTACTTAGACAAGGGCATAATCAAAGCGGAAGATCTCTCCTCCCTTCAGAGAAAGCTACCTCTTTCTTTGATGGCCCATTCTTTCTTCTAGTATCTCATAGAGATCTTCCATTTAGGTCATTTTTTGCCAGGTGTCTTGGCTTTCCATGCCTGAGAAACTCTCCTGGGATTTTTAGCCAGATCTGAATGGGTTAAGGGCTGATTCTGAGGCCAGAGTGCTTTTTTTTAGGGCATTTGCCATTCTATGAGTTTGCTGTGTATCCTGTTTCCCATGTTGGATCAGATCTATTAAGTTCTGTACTATGACAAAGTTGGTAGAAAACTTGAAGACTGATGAACATATACTTGTAAAATTCCCATCTTATTATAAGTAACTGGAAATATACTCATGTAAAAAGTCTGAGTAAATGTTATGAGAAAAGTGTTTTTCACACTGATACAGGGTATAACCTGGGTAAAACATGAAAATATTGGGCAGGAAAGAAGTTCATCACAAAGGGTGACAAAGTGAAATAAAGATTTGTCTTCCCATAAGAAATGAATGTCAGACATAAGATGGAACTGTGATAAGCATGACAGCAACATTGAATGAGGAGTGTATGCCTCACAATAGATAGACACCTCTCTAGACAATTCTGAATACTGGAAGTCATGGTCCTGTTTTCCAACAGTCTCTTCTTCCAGGCCAAGGCCCCCAGAGCTGAATCAGGGGATGTGCTTATGGGGTAGGCACAAACATCTTGGTGCCTGTCCTCTGCCTCTGAAAGGCCTGGGAGCAAATGGAAAAGTCTATGGAAAGCAACACAAGGGTGAGGACTTCAGCTTTCATGATCTTCCTTCCTCCCTTACATTTTGGAATTGTCAACAGGGACAGAATATGCACAGGCACATACATACACTGACAGTCACAGTGTTACCTAACACATACACACAACCTTGAGCTTACAAGATGCTGACACTGTATTTTCTGGCTTGAACATAAGAGTCTGGTTGTGTCTCTTTCTGTAGACTTTCTCTGTGGACATTTATCTTCAGATAAGTTTGGCAGCTACTGACATATTTTTCCAGTGAAGTGTGCAATGGGTGCAGAAGTAGGCAGAGAAAAATCAGAGACGATGGCATGTCAAAATCTCCCCAACATAGAGTCAGAGACCAGAGTCTCAGCTGACATGGGGAGAACATGGGGTAGATGCTGCCTTCAGTCCACCCTCTACAGGCAGAACTGGTCTCTGTGTAGGGCACAGCCATGTCCCAGGATTTCTGTGTCCTCAGCCTATGAATATGCATGACAGTCTAGTGAACCAGACAAAAACACAGCTAAAAGCCAAAGGGAGACATTTCTAAGTCACAGTACTGAGAAGTTGGCTTTTTGTCACTGTGATCAGAACAGGTCAGACCTGTTGGTCATTTTATTGCTTTATCCTTCTCTGTCCCAGGAACTCATGGAAGCACCCTGCCCTGATGCTCTGCACCTCCCACCTGCATTTTGTTGAAAAAACTGTTTGGAAAACATATATTTTGACAGGCTGTCCTCCCTGGCCTCTATGATTTCATCATGAGCCAACAAGTGTTTAGGGACCAAAGAACCCTCAGAAAGAAGCAAGCATCTCTGCAAAATGTGTGTACAGAGCTCCCAGGGCTGTTGTGTCAGGAGAATGTTCAAGGTATTTGCACAGTTTGAAAGAATTGATATTGTAGATGGCGGAATAAGAAGGGAGCACACTGATAGTCCAGAAGAGACATTTTAATAAAAATGGAGATAATGCAGGTTCAAGGAAGAGTATTGGAAGAATCAGAATAGGAAACTCTTTTGGAACCAGTTATTCACACTGGACCTGCGTGGAGAGCGTGGGAGCCACATTTCGGGACACCAGTGGCAGACTCAACACACCAGCACTGGAACGCTGGTGAGCCTAACCTCAACAGCCCAAATCACTAGCAGGGAGTGGAAAGAGGAGACTCGAGAGAACAAGGCTTGAAACTCCGTGGGGTAAGTTCACCAGGCTAACTAGAAGAGAGAGAGAGAGAGAGAGAGAGAGAGAGAGAGAGAGAGAGAAAGTGACTGATACGGACATGAGTTTCTCTCTGCCCACCTCTCAAAGGTGAGCAAGACAAAGAGCAGGTACCATTTTGGACATATGTCATAAGCAGGGTGACCTCAGGTCTGCACCAGCCCTGAGCCTAGTAGAAAAAACTGACTCTGGGCAGGGGGTGAAATAACAGGAGATTAGGACCTAATGAATGTGTGGTGCTAATGAGCTGAGACTGTGAAAAAAGAGACTGCGGGGGAGAGAACTCATGGAATTCATGAATTCACGTGAGTACTCTCCAGAGACACTACAATTTGGTAGCATTGGCAGCCTAGTGGAAGACTGCAGGTGAATTTGTGCCCACACTGAGGGCCGCAGGGATTCCCTCCGTGGTCCTTGGGAAAGAGCTTCTGATCTCTGGCTCATGTGGGTGTATCATTCGCCTGCTAACCACCCCCAATTTCATTCAGCTATGCGGAATTACTTCCCTTTTGAATAAAAAAAAAAAAGAAACAGAGAGAGATTTATGAGGTCTAACCTGGGAGTGTCACCTTTGGCACACCCTCAACCCTGAAGAACCAAACAGAGCTCTCAGTCCACACCCATCTCAAGCCTCTAAGACTCCATTGAAAGCAGACAGTCCACTCAATCTAAAGTCATAGTATAACAAGAAAAAACACCACAGTGAAGAACCCAATATGCCAAACAACAAATGCAAAAACTGAGGTTACAAGAACAAGGAAGACACAATGATGCCCCCAAATGAAAAAGACACCCCAATTCAAGATTACAAAGATGATACAGAAGAAATGCAAGAAGGAGATCTCAAAAAATTGATAAGAACACTAAGAAGTACTCAAAAACAAATTCTTGAAACACAGAAATCCTTAATGGACAAGGTAGAAAATCTCTCTCATGAAAATGAAATATTAAGGAGGAATCAAAATACAACAAAACAACTAGTAGAACATGAAACTGTGATAGTGACGAGAAATGATAATGAAATGAAGAATTCAATAGATCAAATGACACACACATTAGAGAGGGAAAAAGGGGGGTTTGTGGTGTGAGGGAAGTTATGGGGGAGGGGAAGCCATTGTAATCCATAAGCTGTACTTTGGAAATTTATTCTCTATAAATAAAAGTTTTATGTAAAAAAAAATATCAAGGTGCACCCCAGGAACTCTATCCACTACTGTCTCCTATCACTTCCAGGTCTTCACTATCCTGCTACATTTATAAATGGCAGAGTCAATTCTAGATAAGGGTACATTTTCATCTTTCTCACCTACCCCTGCACAGAATTAATTAACTCACTCTTTATCCTGATTTTTATTGATGGTCATTATTCTTCATTGCGAGAAACCTAGTAGCAACCGCATTGCCTTAACAACTAGATTAGGTCCCTTTCCCACAAGATTCAATTACAGAATAGGACAAAGAACAATAATTCAATAAGCACATGAAGGATAAGTATTTGATGGATAACAGCATCATGCAACAGAAGTCAAAGTGGAGGTACTCCTGCCAAATCAAGAATGACAAGGGTGATGAGCTTCAGACACAGAAGTGTTCTGGTGCAACTTTGCCACAACTGCCCTAATCTGAGACTTAGCTGCTCCCAACAGGGCTCTCTAATGCATTTCCTTTGCCAATGTGTCCTCAAAGTACTGCCAGAAAGTTATTACCTTTAAATTTTGACTAATGTAGTAGACACTAAGATTTTTTTTCCAAATAAACCTAAACCATACTTCCACCTCACACACAGAAAAGAATGAAAAGGGTGAATTGGTGTGTGAATGTTGTGGCATTTTCTAGATTTACTGAAGAAATTTTGACAGAATAGTTGTTGCCATTGTGGACAAGTGGCTGACTTTGGGGACCTCAGGGTGACTGAGGAACAGATTGTAAAGAATGGGTTGGGGTGGACAGCTTTGCCTTGTGCCTCCTGACATCAGGATCTGAATCCTCCTTGTGAATGGTTCTGACTTTTCCTCCCCAGGATGTGTGAGGAGCTGACTGTATCCCAGGTCCAAGGTGGCTCTTCCTCTCCAATTGAATTTAGCTGAATATTCCAGCCTCTCCCCTCCACCAACATCCCAGGTCATGGTCATCGCAGGCTTTCTCTGGGTAAAAAAGATCTGAGCACAGGACCCTTTATTGGAAAAGGGTTTGTGGTGAGAGGTTTGGAGAGGATTTGCTTTCTGAAAGACCTGCATATCTGTGAAAGAGGGTCTTTGGGGGCCACAGGACAGGATAAGTGGGTGAAGTGGGAGGCAACTCTGGATGAGAGCATGGCAGTGTGAGCATGGTGTGTTCAGAACAAGATGGGTCTTGACCATCTCCTTGGTGTGCAGGAAGGATATCTACTCTCATCCCTGTCTTTGACACAAAGCGAACACTGATTTAGATGTTGTCCAGAGAATATGCAAGCCTAGGCTCACTTGGCAGCCCTTTGCAATAGGAATAAGCCAGCCCGCTGGGGACACAGGACACAGGCAGTCAAGCAACCTGTAAGCTCCACCCATGGCCATCCATGTCCCAGCCTCCAACACTATTTAAAATATAACAATAGGAGTTACCCAGAAAATTCTAAAAGTATGCTATCTTCTGTTTCCATAAATTTACATCTAAAAATGATTTAGATAAGCAGGTTATCCTAAATTTTAAGCAAACTAGAAATTTCTAATGTTTTAACTGGGGGAAAATGCATCTCCTTAATATTTTGAAAGCTCACTTGAGTGAGTGTCATTTTTAAGAATAGCTGTAGTGTTTCTGATTATTGTAGTAACTGTGTAAGTGTGAAGAATTTGGGATGAGTGTACTCATCAGCAAAGCACTTGAACTGCTTGAGTATTTTGTCACCATTTACTATTTTAAAGAACATCATAACCAAGTTTCAGAAAACATGTATTTTAAAAAATTGATATAAATAAATAAATGAATATGAAATAGATGTTTCAGAAAATAGTCATTAAAAAGCAACATAAGGAAAAGGTCATATGTTAAACATACTTTACTGGCCATAGCTTTGTAAGTTATATGTGCCCAGAATTTTAACACTCCACATATTTATACTTAATTATTTCGTTATTTGTTGTAGTAGAGTCCTCTTTTTTTAGTATCTTCACTATTTTCTTTTTTTTTATTTTTTATTTATTTATTTATTTATTTTTTATAAAGCTTTTATTTAAAGAATATAAGTTTCCAAAGTACAGCTTATGGACTACAATGGCTCCCCCCCACACACAACTTCCCTCCCTTCCGCTACCCTCCCCTTTCCTGCTCCCTCTCCCCTTCTGTTCACATCAAGATTCATTTTCAAATCTCCTTATACACAGAAGATCAGTTCAGTACATATTACATAAAGATTTCAACTGTTTGCCCTCACATAGAGACACAAAATGAAAATACTGTTGGAGTACTAGTTATAGTATTAATTCACAATGTACAGCACATTAAGGACAGAGATCCTACATGATTTTTTTAAAGAACTGATTAATTATCTATGCAATTTCCAGTTTAACACCAAGATTTTTTAATCATTTTCAATTATCTTTATATACAGAAGATCGATTCAATATATACTATCTAAAGATTTCATCAATTTGCACCCACACAGAAACACAAAGTATAAAAATACTGTTTCAGTACTAGTAATAGCATTATTTCACATTGGATAACACATTAAGGACAGATCCCTCATGAGATGTAGGTACGCAGTGACTCCTGATGTTGATTTAACAATTTGACACTCTTGTTTATGGCATCAGTAATCTCCCTAGGCTCTAGTCATGAGTTGCCGAGGCTATGGAAGCCTTTAGGGTTCGCCGACTTCGATCTTATTCTGACAGGGTCATAGTCAAAGTGGAAGTTCTCTCCTCCCTTCAGAGAAAGGTACCTCCTTCTTTGAAGGCCCCGTTCTTTCCACTGGGATCTCACTCGCAGAGATCTTTCATTTAGGTCTTCTTCTTTTTTTTTGGTTTTTCAGAGTGTCTTAGCTTTCCATGCCTAAAATATTCTCATGGGCTCTTGAGCCAGATCCGAATGCCTTAAGGGCTGATTCTGAGGCCAGAGTGCTATTTAGAACATCTGCCATTCTATGAGTCTGCTGTGTCTCCCACTTCCCATGATGGACCGTTCTCTCCCTATTTGATTCTATCACTTAGTATTACCAGACACTAGTCTTGTTTGTGTGATCCCTTTGACTCTTAGACCTATCAGTGTGATCAATTGTGAACTGAAATTGATCATTTGGACTAATGAGATAGCCTTGGTACATGCCACCTTGATGGGATTGTATTGGAATCCCCTGGCACAATTCTAACTCCATCATTTGGGGCAGTTCCGATTGAGCATGTCCCAAATTGTACATCTCCTGCCTCTCTTATTCCCACTCTTATATTTCACAGGGATCACTTTTCAGTTAAAATTTAAACACCTAAGAATAATTGTGTGTTAATTACAGAGTTCAACCACTAGTACTAGGATAAAAAAAAATACTACCATGGATAAAGAATTACATTGTACAACAACAGTCAGCACAAGAGCTGATCAAGTCACTGTTTCTCATAGTGTCCGTTTCACTTCAACAGGTTTCCCCTTTGGTGCTCAGTCTTCGCCAATCAAGGGAAACAAATGATATTTGTCTCTTTGGGACTGACTTAATTCACTCAGCATGATGTTTTCCAGATTCCTCCATTTTGTTGCAAGTGACCGGATTTCATTGTTTTTGACTGCTGTATAGTATTCTGTAGAGTACATGTGCCATAATTTCCTAATCCAGTCTACTGTTGATGGGCCTTTGGGTTGGTTCCAAGTCTTAGCTATTGTGAATTGAGCCGCAATAAACATTACTGTGCAGACGGCTTTTTGGTTTGCCAATTTAATTTCCTTTGGGTAAATTCCAAGGAGTGGGATGGCTGGGTTGAATGGTAGGGTTATATTCATGTTTCTGAGGAATCTCCAGACTGACTTCCATAGTGGCTTCACCAGTTTGCATTCCCACCAACAGTGGATTAGTGTCCCTTTTTCCCCACATCCTCTCCAGCATCTATTGTTGGTGGATTTCTGAATGTGAGCCATTCTCACCGGGGTGAGGTGAAACCTCATTGTGGTTTTGATTTGCATTTCCCTGATTGCTAGGGATCTTGAACATTTTTTCATGTGTCTGTTGGCCATTTGGATTTCCTCTTTTGAAAAATGTCTATTGAGGTCCTTGGCCCATCTCTTAAGTGGGTTGTTTGTTTTGATGTTGTGGAGTTTCTTAATTTCTTTGTAGATTCTGGTTATCAACCCTTTATCTGTTGCATAGTTTGCAAATATATTTTCCCATTCTGTCGGTTTCCTATTCACTTTCCTGACTGTTTCTTTTGCAGTACAGAAACTTTTCAATTTGATGCAATCCCAGTAGTTAATTTTGGTTTTCAGTGCCTGTGCTTCTGGGGTCTTTTCCAAGAAGTCTTTGCCAGTACCTATGTCTTGCAGGGTTTCTCCTATGCTCTCTAGTAATTTGATGGTGTCGGGTCATAGGTTTAAATTTTTAATCCATGTTGAATGAATTTTTGTGTAAGGTGAAAGGTAGGGGTCTTGCTTCATGGTTCTGCACGTGGAAATCCAGTTTTCCCAGCACCATTTATTAAACAGACTGACCTTACTCCTGGGATTAGTTTTGGATCGTTGATCAAATATAAGTTGGCTATAGATGTTTGGATTGATTTCTGGTGTTTCTATTCTGTTCCATTGGTCTATCCATCTGTTTCTGTACCAGTACCATGCTGTTTTGATAACAACTGCCCTGTAGTATGTCCTGAAATCTGGTATTGTGATGCCTCCGGCTTTGTTTTTGTTGTACAAGATTGCTTTAGCTATTCGAGGTCTCCTGTGTCTCCATATGAATTTCAGCATCATTTTTTCCAGGTCTGAGAAGAATGTCCTCGGTATCTTGATTGGTATTGCATTGAATCTGTAAATTGCTTTTGGCAGAATGGACATTTTGATGATATTGATTCTTCCAATCCATGAGCAAGGAAGATTTCTCCATTTTTTGGTATCTTCTTCTATTTCTTTCTTTAAGGTTTTGTAATTTTCATTGTAGAGATCTTTAATGTCCTTGGTTAAGTTTATTCCAAGGTATTTGATTGTTTTTGTAGCTATTGTGAATGGGATTGATCTTAGCAGTTCTTCCTCAGCCGTGGCATTGCCTGTGTATACAAAGGCTATTGATTTTTGTGCATTGATTTTATATCCTGCTACTTTGCCAAACTCTTCTATGAGTTCCAATAGTCTCTTAGTAGAGTTCTTTGGGTCCCCTAAATAGAGAATCATGTCGTCTGCAAAGAGGGATAGTTTGAGTTCTTCCTTCCCAACTTGTATCCCTTTAATTTCTTTTTCTTTCCTAATAGCTCTGGCTAAGACTTCCAGCACTATATTGAATAGCAGTGGTGAGAGTGGGCATCCCTGTCTGGTACCAGATCTCAGTGGAAATGCTTCCAACTTTTCCCCATTCAATAGGATATTGGCCGTGGGTTTTTCATAAATTGCTTTGATTGTATTGAGGAATGTGCCTTTTATACCCAGTTTGCTTAGGGTTTTCATCATGAAAGGGTGTTAAATTTTATCGAATGCTTTCTCTGCGTCTAGTGAGATAATCATATGGTTTTTCTTCTGCAGTCTCTTAATGTGGTGTATCACGTTGATTGTTTTGTGAATATTGAGCCATCCCTGCATACCAGGGATGAATCCCACTTGGTCTGGGTGGATGATCTTTCTGATGTGTTGTTGCAGTCTATTGGCCAGAATTTTATTGAGGATTTTTGCATCTATGTTCATGAGGGATAATGGTCTGTAATTCTCTTTCAATGCTGCATCTTTTTCTGGCTTAGGAATTAAGGTGATGCTGGTTTCATAGAAAGCATTTGGGATAATTCCCTCTTTTTCGATTGCTCTGAATAGTTTGAGAAGAATTGGGGTTAGTTATTCTTTAAATGTCTGGTAGAATTCAGCAGTGAATCCATCTGGTCCTGGGCTTTTCTTTGTTGGGAGGGCCTTTATTACTGATTCAATTTCTGACTCACTTATGGGTCTGTTTAGGTTTTCTATGTCTTCCTGGTTCAATTTAGGTAGGTTGCATGTGTCCAGGAATCTATCCATTTCTGATAGGTTTCCCTGTTTACTGGCATACAAGTCCTTGTAGTAATTTCTGATGATTCTTTTGATTTCTGTGGTGTCTGTTTTTACATTTCCTTTTTCATCTCTGATTTTACTGATTTGGGTCTTTTCTCTTCTTTTTTTAGTTAGTTGGGCTTATGGGGTGTCAATTTTGTTTATTTTTTCAAAAAACCAGCTCCTCGTTTGGCTGATTTTTTGTAATGATTTTTTGGATTCAATCCTGTTGATTTCTTCTCTGATTTTGATTATTTCTCTTTTTCTACTAGATTTGGGTCTAGTTTGCTGCAAATTTTCTAGATCCTTGAGATGCATTGAAAGCTCATCTATTTGGTGCCTTTCCAGTTTCTTGATGTAGGCACCTATTGATATAAACTTTCCTCTTAACACTGCTTTTGCTGTATCCCATAAGTTTTGGTATGTTGTGCTGTTATCCTCATTTACTTCCAGAAAATTTTTGATTTCTCTTTTCATTTCTTCTGTGACCCATTGTTCATTCAGGAGCATGTTGTTCAATCTCCATGTGTTTGCATATGCTCTAGGGATTCCTGAGTTGCTAATTTCCAACTTCATTCCCTTATGGTCTGAGAAGTTACATGGTATGATTCTAATTCTTTTGAATTTGCTGAGACTTGCTTTATGGCCTAATATGTGATAGATCCTAGAGTAGGTTCCATGTACTGCTGAGAAGAATGTAAATGCTTTAAGTGTAGGATGAAAAGTTCTGTAGATATCTGTTAGATCCATTTGCGCTATAGTGTTGTTTAAATCTACTGTCTCCTTGTTGATCTTCTGTCCTGTCGATCTGTCAATATCTGTGAGTGGAGTATTGAAGTCCCCCAGTACTATTGTGTTGGGGTCTAAGTCTCCCTTTAAGTTTCTTAACAAATTTTTTAAATAAAACTGTGGCCTGTAATTAGGTGCATATACATTGAGAATTGTTATATCTTCCTGTAGTATTGATCCCTTGATCATTATATAGTGCCCCTCTTTGTCTCTCTTAACAGTTTTTGTGTTAAAGTTTATGTAGTCCGATATTAAGATGGCTACACCCACTCTTTTTTTCATTTCTGTTGGCATGGTATATCTTGTTCCATCCTTTTATTTTCAGTCTTTATGGATCTTCGTTGGAAAAATGTGTTTCTTGTAGGCAGCAAATAGATGGTTTTTGTTCCTTAACCCAGTCAGCCAATCTCTGTCTTTTAACAGGACAGTTTAGAACTTTAACGTTCAATGTGACTATTGATAAGTGGTAAGTTTGCCCTGCCATTTGCCAAAGATATTTTCTAAAGTATGCTTTGAATTCCCTGTGATCTTTTGCCGTGAGGTTCCCTTCCTTTACCTTCTTTCATGTTGATGGCCTTGTCTCTGTGTTTCTGTGTGTAACACATCTTTAAGTATCTTTTGCAGGGCTGGATGAGTGGCAATTGGAGATCCTCTGAGAGTAATCTGCCGTTTCTCTCTTGCACATTTTAGGATTTTTTCTTTTTGTTTCACTGTGGTGAGTTTAATTACAATATGTCGTGCAGAGGATCTCTTTTGGCCACGTTTATTAGGGGTTCTATGAGCTTCCTGGATTAGGATTTCTCTGTCTTTCTCCAAGCCTGGAAAATTTTCTGCTAGTATCTCCCTAAAAAGGCCTTCTAATCCTTTCTCCCTCTCCATATCTTCAGGAATACCTAGAACCCGAATGTTGGGTTTTTTAATAGTATCCTGTAAATTCCCGACGATATCTTTTAGTTTTCTAATTTCCTCTTCTTGTTTTTGGTTTGACTGTTTCCTCTCCTGTTCTCTGTCTTCTAGGTCCGATATCCTCTCTTCTGCTTCACTCATTCTGGTTTTAAGGTCCTCAAGATTGCTTGTCACTTGATCTATTGAATTCTTCAATTCATTAAGATTTTTTGTCACTATCGTAGCTTCTTGTTCTACTAGTTGTTTCGTTTTGTTTTGATTCCTCCGTAGTATTTCATTCTCCCGCGAGAGATTTTCTATCTTATCCATTAAAGATTTCTGTAGTTCAAGAATTTGTTTTTGAGAACTTCTTAATGTTCTTATCAATTCTTTGAGATCTGCTTCTTGCATTTCTTCTATCTCATTATCTTCATAATCCTGACTTGGGGTGTCTTTTCCGTTTGGGGTCATCATAGCGTTTTCCTTGATCTTGCTCCCTTGGAATCTGTTTTTGTTTGGCATTTTTTTTTTCCCACACTCTTTCTCTGGGTTGTCAAGGTAACAGAGTTTGTGTGCGCGGTGTGTTCCCAGTTTTTGGATCCCCTTCAGGTTTCTACAGCCTCATGTTTTTGGTTCCGTCTGCCTCGGTGACGGGCGGGCGGGAGGGCGGGCGCGTGCGGCGTCCCACTGCATTCAATCAAATTCGACTTCACAAGGTGGGCAACGAGAGGGGCTAGTGTCTGTGCGGGCTCATCTCAATTGTGCTGTTTCCCCCTGTGGGGGGTCTGCTTCCCCCCGCCAGTGTCTCAGGATCCCTGTATCGGCTCCCGTTCAAGCACGCAGATCTTGCGGCGACTGTGTTCCACCCGGCTCCCGTCACAGCCGGCGTCGCACGCCGTGCCACTGCGTTCAAACTAGCTCGAATTCGCAGAGTGGGCAACAAGAGAGGCTAGTGTCTGTGGGGGCTAGCCTCAATTGTGCTGTTTTCCCCGTGGGGGTCTGTTTCCCCCCGCCAGTGTCTCATGATCCCTGTATCGGCTCCCGTTCAAGCGCGCAGATCTTGAGGCGACTGTGTTCCACCCGGCTTCCGTCACAGCCGGCGGGCGCGCGCCGTCCCACTGCGTTCAAACTAGCTCGAATTCGCAGAGTGGGCGATGAGAGAGGCTAGTGTCTGTGGGGGCTCGCCTCAATTGTGCTGTTTCCCCTGTGGGGGTCTGTTTCCCCCCGCCAGTGTCTCAGGATCCCTGTATCGGCTCCCGTTCAAGCGCTCAATTCCAATGGCGACTGTGTTCCCTCCGGTTCCATTCCCTCCCGGCAGCTCCCGTGCCACTATGGCACTATTTGCCGTTCGCAAACTTACTTTCCCCTAGGTCCTCTGTGTCTCATTCACTGGGTCCGGAAGAATTTCCATTGCATTTTATTCCCTGAGATTTTTCCTGAGGCTACAGTAACTCTGTTTTTATTAAACTATTTTTTTGCGGACTGCTAGTGCGCATCCTCACTATTCCGCCATCTTGGCTCCGCCCCCAGGATCTTCACTATTTTCAAAAACTTTTCCTTTGCATGTCACTTATTTTGGGGAGTGTTCTTTTTTCTTTAAGTTTTAGAATATTGCCTAAACCTGAGTAAATAAAATCTAAAAATCTTTACTAAAATAAGCATATATTCACTACAGTTTCCTAAGAGCCACTTGAAATATACCCTGCACTCAGAAGAGCTGAAGGTGCCTCCCCAATCATCTATTTTTACATGAATGCTCAGAACAATCTGTTCATAACACTGAAAGTGTGGAGAAAACATAAATAGACATTTGTGAATGAAAAAATTGAGTGTGGGAAATCCGTAAGAATGAATGTTATGTAGCTGTAAAGAGAACGAAGGATACCTGTTATAATTTGGATGAATTGAAAATGCAATGCCATGTAAAAGAACTTAGATCTAAGAGGTCATATTTTATCTCATTCCATTGCTAGGAACTGTCCAGAGTAGGTAAACCCATATCAACTAAAGGAGATGGATGTTTGCATGAACCACATTCATGGAAGCTTGCAAGTAGCTGCTTAGTGGAGAAAGGCTTTGAATATGGGTGATGTAAAGGGCTTCAGTCTACACAGACATGAAAATTGCACAAACTTGTGGAAATATTTTATGCAAAATCATTGTAGAATGTGAATGTGAAAGTACCATGATACAACTTCCTTTTACAATACTTCAGTGATTCATATTGGATATATGAATTTCAGAATGTTTACATCATTCTTTCCTGTGTGAAACTGGAACAAGAACTCTAAGCAAAGGCCAAAACAGAAAGCGGTCAAATGATAGAGGTCACAATTATAGAATCATTCCTATGTAATCATGAAAACTACCTACATATGTGATAAAGATACCATTTCAAAATAGGTAGGCCATAATTATTTACTAAGAGGTTTGTGAACAATACAGCATCCAAAGAGAAGACTGCTGAAGGATAAGTTGACTCTTGCGTTTGGGAAAGAAATTCTACTTAAATTATTACCACAAAATGCAAATTCTCAATAACTTCAGGGAAGCAACAAAAGCAAGTATAACTGAGTCATGTTATCAAACATGAATATTTATAGCATCTAAGTTGATAAACAAAGTGGATACTAATTAGTATGCATATTTTCTGGGATAATCCTATCATATCAAATATTGCTGTTTATAGGTCGGCTCTGTTTCAGATTTAAAAGTATCTCCTTTTACTTTATATTAAAATATTTCTAGCCTGATTTTTGTTTTTGAGAGGCAGAGTGAGAAACATAGAGAAAGAGAGAGATGGTTGAGAGCCCAACTTTTCACTGCTTCAACTCTCAGTGGCCACAGTAGCTGAACCTTGGCTGAGGCCAGAGTCTGGAGCCAGAAAGAGTCGACTGACAGGGACCCAATAGCTCTGAGTTATCACCACTCACTCAAGGGTTTATTTTCCTGGGAATCTGGGGTCAGTGGTCAAGCCAAATTACAAACCTAACTAGTGTCATGTGGGACAAGGTTATCTTAATTGCCTGGCTGGATTCCTAAACAAAAATTGTCTTTAGTTTTGCTTATTTTACAATGTTGCAATGCTAATTCCCTTTGGTTTTTGATTACAAAGGTTGAAAATGTGAAGAAACTCATGAGAAAAATATCAGGATCTCCTAGAACTGCGTTGGTTCTTTAAAGCTTTCAAAGAATTTTGATCAGGTTTTATGAGAATAATGTAACACTTGGGGGCAAAGATGCATCCTAAGAGCCCTGCACTGGAGGCCAAGATGGATAAGACCTCCACGGCCACCATGACCTTCCCCTTGGTGCTGTGGTAGACAGGCAGGAAGGTCACCCAGACACTGCAGAACACCAGCATGCTGAACGTCAGGAACTTGGCTTCATTGAAGGTGTCAGGCAGATTCCTGGCTAGGAAAGCCACAGTGAAGCTGGCCAGGGCCAAGGAGCCCAGGTAGCCCAGGACACAATAGAAGGCGGTGGCGGAACCCTTGTTGCACACCAGGATGATGTGGCTGTGCTCAGATTGTGTATCTAACTCAATAAAGGGAGGAGAAGTTCCCAACCAGATGCCACAGAGAACCAGTTGGATCAAGGAGCAGATGGGAATGATGAAGTTAGAAGCTCCCGATACCAGCAATTGCCTGATAGTTCTTCCAGGTTTCAGAGCTTTGAAGGCCAGAATCACAGTGACGGTCTTGGCCAGCACAGTGGATACAGCCACTGTGAACACAAGGCCAAATGTTATTTGTTGCAGGAGGCAGGTGGCTGTGTTGGGACGGCCAATGAAGAGTAAGGAGCAGAGGAAGCACAGGAGGAGGGCAATGAGCAGGATGTAGCTGAGGGTCCTGTTATTGGCCTTGACGATGGGAGTGTCTCGGTGCTTCACAAAGACCCAGAGGACCACAGCTGTGAGGACAGAGAAGCACAGAGCCATGCAGGCTAGGGCCATCCCCAGGAATTCCTCAAAGGCTAAGAAAGTAACCAGCTTGGAGAGGCAGTGACTTCTCTCCCTGTTTGGGTACTCGTGATCTGCACACGCGATGCACTGCTCTGCATCTGTGGAGAAAAGCAAGACTCTGTGTTTCCATTTCACAATTTGCTTCTTTATCCCTCTTAATGAAAATGGTCACTTTTGCAATGCCATGGTGAGTCCAGCCTGCTCTGATGTATACCAGGACACACTAATGTATATTTCTGCACTTCTGACCCAGTAAGAATGCTCTTTTACAGGTGGACGAAACTCATTAAAACAAGCTCCTTACTGCATGGGTCTCAGTGGACTCATCTTGTTGCTCAGTGATTTTTTTAAAGTGTCTTGATTTCTATAAAGTAATGAATTTCCTATATTCTATATAGGTATGGATTCTTTCAAACCCTCATCTCTACTGTCCCCAGTGTATTGCTCAGGAGAAGCCTTCCATTCACAATATTAGACTACTTATCTGGGGTCATATTTTTTAAGGTTTTTCTTACTTTTACTGAAATGGAGATGACCTGTATAAATGATATGTCATTCAGGGGATCTCCATACATTAATGAATATTCTTTATTTCTACATGGACTCATCTTGTCAGTATTTCCATATAAATACTGATCTACTATGATTGAATAGAAGAGAAATGTAGGTCTTTGTTTTTATGTGGTTATACTGGAGTAAGTGATATTTTCATGACTTTATTGAAAGAGAACTTTGCCTCATGTTCATGTGAAAACATGGCTTGTTCACCATTTTAGCTCATGTGAACACCGCATTGGGCGCCACATTGTCTCACTTGAAGTGATGCATTTCTGCTACTACAGCATGAGAGAAGTCATTAAGAACAGGCCATTTGGTGAATATGTCTCTGTTTTAATCAAATGTCAATTAAACTGACTTAAATTGGTTGAGTTTTGTGATATGCTAGGTAATGCCACCACCTGCAATGCTGGCATTTCATATGGACATTGTTTTATGTTCCAGTTGTTCAGTTTCCAATCCAGCTCCTTGCTAATGGCCTAGAAAAAGCAGCAGAAAATGGCCCAAGTTCTTGGGATTCATGCACCCATGTAGGAGACCTAAATGAAGCTCCTGCCTTTTGGCTTCTGCCTGGCCAAGCCCAGACCTTTGTTTCCATCTAGGGGGTGAATGATTAGATTTAAGCTCATCCTCTCTCTCTCTCTCCCTCTCTTTCTATCCTTCTCTCTATCTCTCTCTTGTTTTCTGAATCTCCGATTTTCAAATAAACTGAATATTGTTTTTTATTTGGCAGGCAGAGCTAGACAGTGAGAGAGAGAGAAGAGAGAGACAGAGAGAAAGGTTTTCCCTCTGCTGGTTTACCCCTCAAATGGCTGCCAGCTTCCTCCTGGTCTCCCATGCAGGTGTAGGGGCCCAAGCACTCGGGCCATCCTGTGCTGACCTCTCAGGCTATAGAAGAGAACTGGACTGGAAGAGGAGCAACTGGGACTAGAAGCCAGTGCCCATGTGGGATGCCGGTGCTGCAGGTGGAGGATCAACCAAGTGAGCCCCAGTGCTGGCCCCTAAAATGAGTATTTTTTTAAAAAAGAAACAAAATGTTGTTAGTTGGGCTATATTTACAGTAAGATCCTACTCAGCTTTTATACTTGGTTCTGATGCCAGAATACAAGCTTAAGGGACTGGAACTGTGATGCAGGAAGTAAAGCTACTGCCTGCAATGATGGCATCCCATGCAGTCACCAGTTCATGTCCTGGCTGATCCTCATCCAAACCAGTTCCGTGTAAATGTGCATCAGAATCCAGCAGAGGAAGGCCCAAATTCTGGGCCTCTGCAAGACCTCAAGGAAGCTTCTGGCTTTGCTCTGGTCCAGTCTGAACCATTGCCACAACCTGGGAAGTGAATCTACCTGATGCAAGATCTTCTCTGTCACTCTCTCCCTCTTCATTACGCTCTTCCTCTACCTGTAACTCGGATATTCAAATAAATAAAAATATTTTGTAAAAAAATGATATAAGCAGCTCAAAAATTTAGAGAAATTTTCTCTTACAATTCTTTTCAATGTGTAACCTTTACTTTTCATAGAATGTGCAAGTGCTTCAGGCACCTGTCTCGGAGATACACTGGGCACACACAGGCAGGTGTATATTGTAAAATGGGTCAATGCATGATACTTATTTTTTATTCTTTCATTAACTTACTGTATGTTGAATATTTTTACAGATATTGCAACTCTTTTTCATTATCTTCTTCATAGCAGAAACTAAATATAGCTTATTTGAAGTTACTGAAGTAAAAATATTTGTATGGTGAGATATGTGAAATGAAACATGCCCTTAGAAGAACTATAACCATGTTTATTATACATTGAACAGTGGAACTATTTACCAATGAGACCTAGTAGATTTTTGCATTTCAGAAAGCAATTGGGGCCGGCGCCGTGGCTCAACAGGCTAATCCTCCACCTTGCGGCGCTGGCACACCAGGTTCTAGTCCCGGTCAGGGCGCCGGATTCTGTCCCGGTTGCCCCTCTTCCAGGCCAGCCCTCTGCTGTGGCCCAGGAGTGCAGTGGAGGATGACCCAAGTGCTTGGGCCCTGCACCCCACGGGAGACCAGGAAAAGCACCTAGCACCTGGCTCCTGCCATCGGATGAGCACGGTGTGCCGGCCGCAGCACGCCGGCCGCGGCAGCCATTGGAGGGTGAACCAATGTCAAAGGAAGACCTTTCTCTCTGTCTCTCTCTCTCACTGTCCACTCTGCCTGTCAAAAAAAAAGAAAGCAATTGGATTTGTTATTTAATTTAATATTTAATATTCCTTAAATGTTTACCTGTAATATTGGAAATGTCTCTCTCTGGACAAATAACACAAATGTAGCAGCAGACAGGATTTTGTTCCTTTGGTATTTTTCTGAATCCTGGACCACACCTCTGGCTACACAAAGACTGAGGAGTCTGAGGGGGAAAGAGAAGTGATGATCATTGTTTTGCACATCGTTAGGCACTGTGATAGGATGCCTTTACTTTCTTGACCACCCCTAAGTACATCACTATGTCCTCCCTGTGTGTATCTTGTTGTTTTTTCAGACATCCAATTTGGAGTTTGTATAATGCTCATTCCAGCATTGTAACCTGTCTACCAAATATTATGAGGGTACCTGATTGCTTTAGTTATGTTCATCACTGGATCTACACTTCTAGGCATTTGTCTCTTTATTTTGAATTGCTTCCTCTGAAATCTTTTAAGTTCAGCTTTTTTGTGTTAATTATTCTCAGAATGTATATGTCAGAGATAATTTTACGTGACTCTTTCCCATGTTAGAATTTGTGTAGACATGTTTTAGGTTAATTTTTGTCTATATACTGACTTCTATCTCTATTCCTTTACATTGCTCATTCTAGTCACTCAACTCTGGATGCATAAATATGCCCAAAATAAACACAGCATTATGTAGTACATATGCGCACTTCTAATGCACACTGGCTTATATATGTGTATGGCACACCATATCTCTTGAAGCCAAGATGTCAAATGATCGTTTAATGCTCATTTAAATTCTCACACTTAATCTCCTCTCAGAATCCACTCAGACCCTCTGTATGTATTCAATATTCCCATGGATCCACACCTCCTTGGATGCAATGGGCCATTCTATCATCTCTTCATTGAGGACCAAGCCTTGGTCATGTGCACTCTTAGAGGAAAATTCCCCAATTTTAACCAGCATTCGAAATCCTGCAGGAAAATTCACAATGTTGTGGATATCATAGTGTGCCATACGGTGTCTTGTTTCATGGAAGGAAACATCCTCCCCAGCCCTGTTGGTAAATTGGATTTTCCTCAGAAGTGGATGAAGCTGGAGGGGAGGCACAATTGGAAAGAGGGAGAACATTTAGATTAGAGTTGGGAGGTGCATATGACTGAGAAATCCATCTTTTCCCTCCTCTCTATCCTCAGGGTTTTTTTGGTGGAGGTTGACTTTTGTCTGAATGGTCACCATATCTTTGGTTCTGGTGCAGGGAATTCTGCTTATCCCCTATTAAAATAATGAGGAGCATCTGATTCCAAGTGGAGATATCACAGGATATGTCCCATAGGGTGGCTGACCATGAAAGATTGGTTAGAGGTTTAGGAAAGCTCATCTTAGTACTTCCACATGAGAATAACATGGCTTTATATTGCAATATCTTGATTGTTGTGATGGTTCCACAGGTGAGTGCATCCATGTACACTTTAAACATTTAACCCCACCCCAAAAAAGAATGAAATCCTTTCTTTGACAAAAATGGATGCAACTGGAGACCCTTATGCCTGATGAAAGATACAGGTACCTTAAAGAAAATACCGTGTAAGTTTTTTTGGTGATAGTAATTACACAATATAGAATGCAGTAAACCTACAATGTATGAAAATGAAACTGACATCTCTGGGTTTGATTTGTGTTCATCACCCTTGTGTAAATTCTTGTAGATCAGTGATTTTTTTTGCTTTTGCAACATTATGATTATTAGGGCTTTATCCCTATGATTTAAAGTAAACTGAAATGATGTTATTGCAAAAATTAAAAGTAAAAAAGAAAGGGAGGAGGGAAAATTCTGAAAGGAAAAGAAGAAAGGATGGTTATCTTAGAATTATATCAATGAAACACATGAAATCTGTTGTTTTATATCAGTGATGTTTTTTAATTTAAGAAAATTTGGGCTGGCCTTGTGGTGCAGCAACTGAAGCCACTGTCCACAGTGCCCAGCATCCCTGTGAGTTCTGGTACAAATCCAGTTGTTGTACTCCTGGTTAATCTTTCTGCATGAGTCTTAGAGAACAACAGATGAGGGTCCATGTGCTTGGGCCCCTGCGCTCACATGGGAGAGGCAGTGGAAGCTCCTGCATCCTGGGTTAGCCTGGCCTAGTCCTGGTCCTAGCAGCCATTGTTAAGTGAATCAGCAGATGCAAGATCTGTCTGCTTTTCTCTGTCTTTCCCATTCTAACAGTAACTCTGATTTTCCAATATTGTTTTAAAGATTAAGTCAATTGAATGAAATATCAGTTGATTTCAGGATTTTCCATGTCAAATGTAAATTGAAAGAATTTGTATCTTCATGCCTATGCATAATGCACTGGTTCAAGGATATGATGCACACAGAAATAGAAACTTCACTATAAAAGAAGACGAATGTAGAAAATGATCTAGCAAAAATACAAGCAAAATCCAAAATGGGTAAACAACTCTACTTAAGGAAACATGGCAGGGGAATGACAATATTTAGTGATAGTCACAGTAAATGTAAATGGTCTCATCTCCCCAATTAAAAGACACAAGCTAGCTGCATGGACTAAAAAAGAAAACCCATCTAGCTGCTGCCGACAAGAAACACACCTTAGCAAGAAAGATATCTAGAGACTGAAAGTGAAATGTTGGAAAAGATCTTCCATGGCAACAGAAAGCAAAGAAGAGCTGGTGAGACCATCCTAATATCAAACAAATTAGACTTTAACACAAAAACTATTAAAAGAGACAAAGAAGGATACTATGTAATGATTAAAGGATACATTCAACATGAAGATGTGACTGTTTTAAATATTCATGCACCTAATTACAGGATACCTGGCTATTTGAAAGAATTATTAAGATATCAAAAAGGAGATATAGACTCAAATACAATAGTAAGAAGCGACTTCTATACCACACTTGTAGCATGTTCAGGGCAACCAGATAGAAAATCTACAAGGAAACAACAGAGCTATAGTGACAATGGACACAATAGACCAAATAGACCCAGCAGATATCTACATCACCTTCTACCCCACAGCCACAGAGTACACAGATTTCTACCTGGTGTATGGAACTTCCTTTAGGATTGACCATATGCTACAGCATAAAGGGGGTCTCAGCAAATTCAATTAATTGAAATTGTGCCATGTATCCTCACAGGCTACAATGCAATAAAGTTAGAAATCAACAAATCAAGAATCTCTGCACCATATGCAAACATAAGGAGAATGAACAACATGATTCTGAATGATCTGAAAGAAATAAAATCTACACCCGACACCATCAAATTATTAGAGAACATTGGAGAAACCCTGCAAGATATAGGCAGGGAAAAAATCCTGGAGGCACAGGTACAAAGCCAAAATTAACAACAGGGATTACAGGAAATTGAGAAGTTTCTGTACTGCAAAAGAAACAGTCAGGAAAATGAAGAGGCAACCCACAGAATGGGAAAAAAATATTTGCAAATTATGCAACTGATAAAGGATTGATACCAGATTCTACAAAGTGATCAAGAAACTGCATAACAACAAGTGACTTGATCAGCCCTCGTCCTGACTGTTGATGTACAAGTTAATACTTTATCCCTTTTAGTATTTTTTGGTTCTAGTTAATACTGTTGGTTGAACTCTGTAATTAACACACAATTATTCCTAGGTGTTGAAATTTAACTGAAAACTGATCCCTGTAAAATATAAGAGTGCGAACAAGAGAGGGGGGAGATGTACAATTTGGGACATGCTCAATCAGACTTGCCCCAAATGGTGGGGTTAGAAATGTGTCAGGGGAGTCCAATACAATCCCATCAAGGTGGCATGTACCAATGCCGTCTCACTAGTCCAAGTGATCAGTTTTCAGTCCCCATATGGGACCTCTGTACCTAATGAGTTATACTATGAAAATCGACTACAAATGCAGTCTATGCTTATTATGGATTTGGTCCTCTTTGTATTAAGTCAAACTATTAATGAAAGATAATTAAATGGAGACAGGAGAAGGAGAGGGAGGTGGGATGGGAGTTGAGGGTGGATGGCGGGTTTGCAGGAAAGAACCACTGTATTTCTAAAGTTGTATATATGAAAAAATGTATTCATTAAATAAAAACTTAAAAAAAAGAAATACTGAAGGTCATTACAGTAAATTATATAAGCCAGACCTACAAAAATATCATATTTTCCCTTATTTGTGCTAGTTACTATATAGAGTATAAAATTGTGTAGATGTCAGATTATTTGCTATCTAATATTCATATTGCATCACTGAACCATATCATGTTAATGACATTATGTTTCTCTTTCACATGTAAAAAAGAAATTGAGTGGGGATATGAAGCTCTATTGGGGTGCTAGTAATGCTAGGTTCTATATTGGGGTGTTGGTTATCAGTGTGATCAGATGGCCGAAACTATTTATCTGTAGACTTATGTGCATTTCTTACTATGTATACAGCTTTTAAATGTTATCAACAAGTTCCATAGCAGAAAATGTTTTTTTTTTTAATATTCAATGCAAGTAACATATCCTGCACAAGCTGGTTACTATTACAGATCTATCTATGCCCAGTTAAGTGTGAAAGAGCCCACTAATCATCATGCCTGATCCTCCAGTCTCAACCTGAGAACACAGTTATGAGGAATTTCAATGAAAATAACTAAGGATGAGACAGAAATTCAATGCTTGTCCTGTTCTGGGAGATGTTTACCTGCCATGGAAGAATCCTAGGTTGAGATGCATCCCCTGGAGATCCCTTTTCTAGTTGCTCTGATAGCATCTTATGGAGGGCATGGGCCACTGCATACACAGCATTGTAGATGAAATAGCTGGAGTCAGATATGGCCAGCATGTCAATGTGTCCTGGGAAAAACTCAAAGGAAGCATTTGGTGGGCAGACTCCAATTATTCCACAAAGTGACCCAGGAGGTAAGCAGTGAAAAGCATGAAGCCATAGTTGACTGAGGAAGAAATCTTCTGGGTAGTGGGAAGGGTGCACTGTCTTGACAAAATGCTTGAGGCCAGGGATTTCCCCCTTGTGATGTGAAAATGAGAAGCCTCCATGGAAAGAGTGCAGCATATGATGTGTTTCATGCACAACTATCTCCCACTTTGCAGCCATGATCCATACCTTCCCCAGGGTTAAATAGTATTTGCTTAACAATTCCACAGTATAGAGATTCCTTACATCACCATATAGAATATGCACATTTGCAGATGAAATCTGAAGCCTTGCTAGAAAGGATATTTCAATTTCTTCATACCTTGACTTAGTGTCTGGGAGCTTTACTGAATAGGCCAAGCAGACACCTTTCTTTACCATCTCAGCTTGAATTTCCCGAATGAACTGCTCTCCTTTTACGTCATTAGATACAAAGATCGCCACCCAAATCCAGCCAAATTGTAGCAGCAAGGAGAGCATTCCTCTGGACAGAGAGCTGTCACTGGTGGCCATCTGATAGAGTGATGGAAACTTGCCTCTCTCACTTAGCATGGGATCAAAAGGGCCATATGTGATCTGAATGGAAAGAAAACCATGATGATCTGAGGTTTGTGGGTAGAGAAGACCAAGTTCTATCATCTGGGTTCAGAGAAATCCATGCTTCAGTGCCTGCTGCTTTTAGGAGAAGAAATGTAAATCCTGAATCATACCATTAAAGAAAATGTGTAAGCTACCCATGTATTTTCATGTTCATTTGAGGGAAGAAGACTGAATGGATTTTGAATCAGTATATTGGTCTTTCCCACTTCTCACCACATGTCACATATAAACAGCCCACACTGAAACTGAGGTTAGATGTTACCTAGGGACAAACAACTCTTTTCTGTTATGATATCCTGACAGTTCAATTTCATATTTTTTCTCAGCATAACCTAATGAAATTCTTCAAGAATTGCCTTGAAGTATATGTTCACCTACCATCCCTGAGTTTTAGTAAAATTGCTTTTCAGAGCATAATTTTCCTATGCTATTCCTGTCTGAGCTTGCTGGTGATGTGTACAGATTGCTAGCTGTTTGAAGTGGATCTCCTTTAAGAATCCTCTGAATGTGACTACAGACCCTTGGAGGCAGGGTGTGTGGATTAGATAATTGTATTCCTGAGACTTGGGAGATTTGAATTGAGTGCCAGGCCCTTCAATTCCATCACAGCAATTCAGCACGAGCACCATAATGTGTATTTGGTGACTAAACTAGTGAATGGGTGTACACTGTCTACCCGTTTTTGTTTCTCAGTCCATCAGATACAAAGATTTAGTTGCACATGGCAAGTGAACTGGGAGCCCTGTGAAGGAATCTGCTACTGTGATGAAGTCAGGATTGGGATAGGGAGGGGGTGAAATCTCATGTAATTGTAACTCATCCCCAAACAGCCTTCGATGATCTTTGAGACTGTCAACGTCCTCAATAGCTTCCAAATTCAAAGTATAGTCCCAGGTCTTGATATACCCAATCTAATGTGGAGTCATCTTAGGACAGCTCTCTGCATTCAATATTCCCAGCAGATGGGGATGGATACATTGGCCCTAAATTGATCTGTGTGGAGACTCACAGCTTCCATTGCCACTTCCATTTCTCACAGCCCAAACTATTCTCCAGAATCTGTTTCAGGTAACAGAGGTATATGTCATTTGGTTTCCACATGACCCATGCATCAGATGTGACAGATCTCATGGGAGATGGAAAATTTCTTACCAGAAGACACAACCCATTTACCTGTGGGGTTTTGTACAGCTCCAACATTGTTCCAATTTCAGCTGAAAATGCTGACATGGTTCCAGCAATGATGGCAACTGTCTTGCCTTGTGTCTGGCAGGTGTAGTTAGGGATGAGATGATGCTTTCCAGTCAGCCAGTGCAGAGTGCTCCTCAGGGTGAAGTGACCACTGGTAACAGAATTGTAGAGTTGGAAACCGAGGGTCAGGTTGGGGAGTAGCTGGGGGTCTTTATTGATCTCCTGGATGGCAAAGTGGAAGGCCAGTATGTATTGGTAGTTCTTCCACAGCCACCTACAGAGAGAGGCAGCATCAGGGAGAAGGTGAGACTCTGGAATTCAGAGCAACAACACAGTCTTGACCTGAGGCAGAAATGGGCAGACTCAGGCTTCCACTCAGTGGTGGCTCAGCTCTGGCAAAAGGAGGAGGTGAGAGTGAGCTTCCAAGGGCTCTAGATGATTTTGGAATGGCCTTCAGACTCCTCTGATGCAAACTGTGTCCATGATCACACTCACCTTCCTGAGCCCTTCAGGAAAGCCTTGTTGTGTCCCAACATGGGATTTCACTTCTACTTAAAGATGGAACCCAAGAGGCAAACATCTCTGTTTTCAGTACCTTCTGAAATAATTGAACACCATCTGACTTGTCAGTCATTTTAGCATTTAGGAGCATCTCTCATTTAATCACCAAAGTCATTTTCATGAGCCCTTTCTGTAAATTTCCACTTAATATACCAACAGTCACAGAAGTGATTTTGTTAATTTATATTATTCTTGAAAATGACTATTTCATTGAAAATGTGATACTTTCAGGATATTTACAAGGTTCACTTTATTTTTATTCACTCTTTTTCTCATGCACTGAATTTTATTTTATCATTTCACGTTTTATTCTTTAACAACATCTGCATTTTTCAGTATAGCTTAAGCAAAATTATGAGTTCTTGGTATTTAGTAATTGCTCTCAAATGGTACCTGTCCAAGTTTGTGAATGTACTTTTTTCACACCATGGATCCCTTGTTCCTTTTTTTGAATTTTTTCATTTCTACAATTTATCCATAATTTGAAAGTCGAACAGATACTTACTTGTCAATAGATTATGTGAGATTTATTAAATTTATGCAATCATCTGTTGTTTAGGTGCATTGATTCATGTGTTGCAATGTTAAGGTTAATAGATTTTATTTTGTGATGTGTGAAATTCATGTACTTTGTCTATATAAATTTGGAAATGGTAGTGCTTCATTTTAGCATAAGTGCATTTTTCTCAATTTTCACACAATTTTGTATAATTCTTACATACAGAATTTGAAATTTTGTTTTTTTACATAAAGATAGTCAAATTTTGTTCCATTCAGTAAATGGTTGACTCAAAAAACTTTTTTTTTCTTAATTTCAGAAACAAGGTTTACTTGTAACACACTAAGTACACCCAACAAAAAATATGCTACTGAAGAATATTCCATAATTAGTTTTACTTATTTGAAGGAAAATTAAAATTAAGAGTATTAAATTGAAATATATCTAGCTTTTCTCAACTTTTATTTAATAAGTATAAATTTCTAAGCTACAATTTTGAATTATAGTGGCTTTTTCCCCCATAACCTCACTCCCACCTACAACCAACACATCTCCATCCTTCTCCCATCCCATTCTTCATCACGATTCACTTTCAATTATCTTTATATACAGAATATCTGCTTAGTATATATTAAGTAAAGATTTCCACAGACTGCACCCACACAGACACGCAAAGTATAGAGTACTGTATTTTGCTTAATTGCAATTAATTTCCCTATAAGGGGAGTTTTATTCACTGCTGGGTTACTTACAGCACTTGCTGTCAGCAGCAAGCTGACAAGTTTAATTCTTTCCCCACATTCAAGGCTGCCAGGTGTTAAGCTTAGACCCTGCACATTAATTTCAAGACTCTTGGAGGCTATCAGGAGGTGAGATCAATAGAGTGGATACAAAATGTCCATTCCTGACTCTCTGCACCAGTGGAGAGCAAACAGAAAATGGAAAGGGAAGGGTGTGAAAAGTAAAAGGGAAGGAACTCCAGTCTTCATTGATTCATTGATTGCATTCCTGGCACTTCTGTATATTTTTTTTCCAGAATTCTCAAGTGCAATTAACCACTCACAGATAGAAGGACACACTCTCTCACAGTGTGAACCACAGTTGATACATAACTTGATGCTGGACTTACCAGTCTATCTCCATTTTATCCATTGGCTTGGACAAATAAGATAACAGGATCATTTCTGATTCTGGTTCCAGGAAGTAAAGGGGGAAAAACCCACCCAGTACCAGGTTTCCATCTCTGTAGACACTTGGCCTCATGGAATTAAAACAGTTCCTGGGAGGTATGTCCTGTGAACTGTATGAAAAATTCAGGAGTAGATTGATAAAAATAATAGAAAACCACATGTCAAATCAATCTAACATAAATCTAAAGGACTAAATCTCTGCTGATATTAGGACAAAGTTGTCTGGATTATGTCTTCTTTCTCAGCCCCATGCAGGGAGAATAGATATCTGTGTAGGGCACAGCTGGTCCCAGTATAGCAAAACTGTAGTATCCCCTCAACCTGCAGACAGTGTGTGCTAGTCTGCTGAGTCACACAGGGACACAGCTAGAATCACAAGGAAGCCATTTCAAAGGGAGTCAAGGGCTGAGGCCTTGCTTTAATGTCTGTGATCAGATCAGCTCTGGTTTCAATATATTTTATTGCTTCATTTCTGTCCCATCCAGGAACTCATGGCATCACTCTGCCCCGAGGCTATGCACCTGCCACTCTCCATTAGCGGGAAAAACAGCTTTGGAAAAACGTGTTTTGGATTCTCCTTCCTCCCTAGGGCATTGCTGGGACAGAGCTCTGTAAACTTTCGTGCACAGGGGCCATGGTTAGTTTGGTCAGTCGACTGTTTTGAGCCATTTGGCAATTGTAGAAAGAATTAGTGTCGAAGTTAAAAAAGCACTCAGCTTCATGAATCACATGATCCATCATTGAGAAGCAGAAAGGTCACATTCACCACTGATGACCCTATATGTACCCTAGGAAGTCTCTTCATGGCTCTGCCTAATCTCTCCAAGGCCTGTAGTGTTCTAATGCAAACGGGTTTCATGATTTTCAAGTGACTATGTATATCCAGAAGGTCAGAAGTTCATCCCTGCACTTACCCTTATACATCCATCATATTGTGTAATCTAATTGTGTTCATAGTGCATCAAAATACTTTACATTTTCTCACCCTATGTAATTAAGGGTTTCAGAATATGGAGGGATATATGTAGTATATCCCTATGTATTAGCTTTTTTCCTATTCTCTCAGCTGCTGATTCAAACTTGCACATCTGATAGACACTGGCTGAGGACATGTGTGAGGAACATCATATTTTATGCATACACATGAAATGAGAATTGAATGTGTATTTAAAAGTTTCACATTCATCTCCTCTCACCTCCCTCTCTTTCTATTTCTTCCCATGGGATGACACCTCCTTGAATTCAGCAGGCCATTCTATTATCTCTGTATTGATGACCAAGCCCTGGTCAAGTGCACACTTGCAGGGAAACTCTTCAATTTTAGCCAACAACCCGAAACCCTAAGGAAAACCCACACACTATTTTTATCATAGTGTGCCATATGGTGCCTTGATCATGGAAGGATACGTCATCCTCAGCACTGTTTATAAATTGTATTTTCCTTGAAAATGCTGAAGCTTTAGGAAAAGGCTTAGTTGGAAAGAGAGAGATAGAGCAGTCAAATGAGTGGCAGGATGTGCATGTGTACTCAGCAGTCATTTTTTTTTAACCTCTCTATGCTCACAGTTTCTTTTTGGTAGAAGCTTAGGTTTTTGAGTTTGTAGTTTGGTGGCCACTGTGATATGAGTTCAAATGATGAAAGACGTTTGTATGGGCCGGCACCATGGCTCACTTGGTTAATCCTCCACCTGTGGCACTGGAATCCCATATGGGCGCTGGGCTCTAGTCCCAGTTCTCCTCTTCCAGTCAAGCTGTCTGCTGTGGCACAGGATGGCAGTGGGAGATGGTACAAGTGCTTGGGCCTGTGCACCCACATGGGAGACCAGGAGGAAGCACCTAGCTCCTGGCTTTGGATTGGCATAGCGCTGGTCATAGCAGCCATTTGGGGAGTGAACCAATGGAAGGAAGACCTTTCTTTCTGTCTCTCTCTCTCACTTTTTATGACTCTATCTGTCAAATAAAAAAAGAAAATAAAAGAAAAAAAAGAAAAAAAAGGGTATGTACATGCACACTTTCAAAAATTCGACAACTGATTTAACTCAATCAATAAATGTATAAAGTAGTTGCAAGGTTGGGTATGTTATGGGCTATTGTGCAACCCATCCCGAAATGGTTTGGATTCACCTTTATGGAAGCTCACTTAGTTCCTCAATAACATAAATAAACATGGATTGACAGGTTACTAGAATTATTGTATAGGATTTTTAAGAATCAAATTAAGTTCAAATTTTAAATTCACACTCAATTTTTGATGCAACAAATACACTTCGATTCATAGATTACCAGAATTCACAATTTCTGTTTAAAGACACCTTGTGTTACCTGGTAGGCCCAAACTTACAAAAATATATATGTTCTATAAATGCAGTTATAGGTATAAATACTACTTATGTTATTTTCTAGCTCTACCCTTGGACTATTTAACGAGAGTGTGATTTTCTTTGATTTTATGAGAATCTGGGTATGACCAAAAATAAAACTTCCAAATCTTCTGACTATGTTTAAATTATTTATAGTTTGATCTAACTCTTGGCTTCTGGGTTCATATGATGTCTAATCTAGGATATATTAGGAATATGTCTTTGTAAGCCTTTGAAAAATTCACTTCTTTTCTAAGGACTGACTGTAAATAAGGACACAGACTATTTCCAATTCTACTACTATAAGTAAAAATAGAAATTAGATGGTGAAGTGAACTTTCCGAGGTTAATTTTTACATATGGTTATTTGCCCCTTTCCTAGAGTTTAATTTTTCCTAACTAATGTGTTCTTCCCATGTACTTGCATACAGAAGTCCTAAATATGTTGTACATGTTAGTGATGTATGCAGATAAAAAAGGGATAAAATCCAGACAAATACATTTATAATTGAGGAAGAAAATGCATCCTCAGTAACTAGTGTCACTGCTTTAAAGAGGAGCATCAGAGTTTCTTCTGCAAATATCCACATACAATATGGTGATATAGAATCTTGTCAGTGTACACATTTCAGAAAAATGCTTCTTCATATGGGGAAGGTGTGGATTGTGGCAGCAACATGGAACATTGTTGTGGATGAGGCCATCCTCATGCCACACTCTGTCATTCAGAGCACAGAAAAGATCACATTTCACATGCCTGTTGCTTCAAGGAGAGTGACATCACCATGAGCTCTGTATGCTTTGCAATTCTGACTGAGGAAGGCATGAACTTTGGATGTAACATCTTTGCCTCTCAAACAAAATGATAAGTGGTTGTAATGAGAATGTTCACTGGGTGTGCTTTGCCAAAATCTGCTTTTGTGGCTGAGAATGTGGCTGACTTTGGCTTGGGCAGGTGAGTGTGTGAATTCCAGTGTAAATGTAACTGAGCCTTAAACACTCCTTGGGGACTCTTCAGGACTAGCATGGCCCTCTGTATCATCCTAAGTGGAAATACAATGTCCAGGTCTTTACCTCTACACATCGAACAAACTTCAGTTCCTGGATGCCTTCTAAGAGAGTCTTGTCTCAGGACAGGACATTTGTGTCTGCTGTAAATATCTCTTATGAATGAGTCACAGAGCTGTGATTAGTCAATAGTCAATATTCACAGAAGCTGGCAAATGGACATATTACCCCAGACATTAATCAGAGTGGAGTCTCTCAGGTTGCATTGATTCATACCTTCATTCATTCTTCCACTTGTTAATATTCTCAGAATCCAGTAGAATTCCTGTGATACATTTAACACCATGGTAGGATACCTACACATGGCTTCCACATTTCGCTTTCATCAGATGTGAGAGAATGGTGTTGGGAGAGACTCACACAGTGCTCTCCAAATTTCACAACCCATTTACCTGTGGGGTTTGGAGAGCTATAACAATGTACCAGTCTCAGTAGAAAATGCTGACATGGTTTAGCAATGACAGTAAACGATTTGTCTTGTGTATGGCAGTTTTAGTTTTGGAGATTAAAATGCCCTCTGAAGATAAAATGCAAAAAATTCCTAAAGGTGAATTGGTCCCTGGCAAATGCATTGCCAATTTGGAATCCAATGGACATGTTGGGGAGGCAGTTGGGGTCCTTATTGATCTCCTGGATGTCAAAGTAAAAGGCCAACATGTATGGATAGTTCCTCTATGACCACCTAAACCAAGCAAGGGATTTAGAAAGAAGGGTGAGATGTTGTATTTCAGTACTGTTTCATAGCCAAACCCTGAGGAAACCAGGGTCGGATTTAGGTTGTCACTGAGTGATGTTCCAGGGTCCCTGGAAGATTGTGGAGTGTCTGACTGACTCCTGGGAAGCAAAATATATCTAGTGCACAAACTCATCTCATGAGCCCTTTGGGAAAGCTTTGGTAAATTCCGATGTGGAAGCTGATTTCTGCTTAAGAACAGAAAGCAAGGTGCATCTCTGTTTTCTGTAAATTCTGGGATAGTTTGAAAAGCACTTTGCTAGTTGTTCAAATATGTGAGTATTACCACTCTCACCATATTCACCAGAGCCACTTTTGCAGTCTCTTTGAGAATTTTCTGCTCAAATATATCAACTCTTGTCAAAGCAGGATTTTTTAAACTTTTATTTAATAAATATAAATTTCCAAAGTACAGCTTTTGGTTTACAGTGGCTTTTCCCCCACATAACTTCCCTCCCACCTGAAATCATCCCATCTCCAACTCCCTCTCCCATCCCATTCACATCAATATTTATTTTTAATTCTCTTTATATACAGAAGATCAGTTTAGTATACATTAAGTAAAGATTTCAACACTTTGCACCCACACAGAAACACTAAGTGTAAAGTACTGTTTGAGTACTAGTTATAGCTTTAATTCATAATGTACAACACATTAAAGACAGAGATTCTACATGGGGAGTCAGTGCACAGTGACTCCTGTTGTTGATTTAACAATTGACACTCTTGTTTATGATGTCAGTAATCACTTGAGGGTCTTGTCATGAGTTGTCAAGGCTGTGGAAGACTTTTGATTTCACCAACTCTGATTTATTTAGACAAGGTCATAGTTAAAGTGGAAGATCTCTCCTCCCTTCAGAGAAAGGTACTTCCTTCTTTGAAGCCTCATTCTTTCCGCTGGGATCTCACTCACAGAGATCTTTCATTTAGGTCTTTTTTTTGTCACAGTGTCTTGGCTTTCTATGCCCAAAATAATCTCATGGGCATTTCAGCTGGATCCGAATGCCTTAGGTGTTAAACTGAGGCCAGTGTGCTATTAAGTACATCTGCCATTCTATGAGTCAAAGCAGGATTGCTAAGTTGGATTTTCTTTTTTTAGATTTATTTATTAACTTGAAAGTCAGCGTTACATAGAAAGAGAAGAACAAGCCAAGAGATAGGTCTTCCATGTGCTGGTCCACATCTCAGTTGGCTGCAATGGCAAGAGTTGTGCCTATCTGAAGCCAGGAGCTTCTTGGGTCTGCCACATGGGAGTAGAGGACAAAGACTTGGACCATTTTCTACTGCTTTCCCAGGCTACAGCAGAAAGCTGCATCACAAGTGGATCAGCTGGGACTCAAACCAGCTCCCATATGGGATGCCCACACTTCAGGCATTGTCTTTACCTGCTATTCCACAGTTCCTGCACCAAATTTAGATTTTCAGTGAATAAATGCATCCCATTCAGGATTTTGGGGTGTCAGACAGTTTACAATGTTCACTTTGTCTTCATTTATTGATTTCATTTATTGATTTCCTGGGTACTGATTCATCTATGTCTTTTCACATTTTGCAATTGAACATTCTCCACATATTGCCGTATTTCTTAGGTGAAAATATGAATTGTTGGAATTTAAGATGAGTTTATGTGAATAAGAGAAGAGATGTTTTCTATACTCTACATGAATTTCTTTGCACCCATTTCCTTAGAATTCTGTTTTTTTTCCTAATTATGTGTGAAGCAATATATTTATTCAATCATTTCTCTAGTTGTACAGTGTTTCTTAGTTTCAGTGTTGAATTAGCTAATAAGCACCATTTCACTTTTGTTCCTTCATATGAAGTACTTTCACAGTTTCAAGATGGTGGTGTTTTATTTTCAATATGGAGGTAAATTTTTATTTTGTTACACTATGTTGTATGTATCATCCTTACACATGAATATAAAATTTTCTCCTGTGCTCTATAAAAGTGTTGTTTTCACGTGAATACCTAAGTCAAAATTGGTTTTATGTTCACAAGAATGAATTACTTGTTGCACTCTAAATAGATATGTTTCAAAAATTACACTATGGAGGTCTTCCAATGAGTCATTTATTTTAATGATACGAGTGGTGAGTTAAATTTTTCTTTAATCATTAGGCCTTAGTGATAAAGTTTTCCATTATGAAGGGTATATTTGCTGACCCCTTGGCTACTTATAGCTCCTGCTATCTACTGAATATTGAGTAACTTAATCTGTTTTCAGCAAATGTGAAGCTTTCAGCTATTAACTTCTATAACATGCACAATGTTGGTAGAAAACCCTGAAGTTTGAAGAACATATACTCATAAAGTTCCCATCTTTTTAAGAGCAAGTGGAAGTGTTATGAGGAAATTGCATACAATGATACAAGCTACAACCCAGGTACAGCATGAAAATATTGGACAGTGAAAGAAGCTCATCCCAAAGGATGACAAAGTGAAATGGTGGTCTTACCTTCTTATAAGTACAGATTGTCAGGCATTAGATGGGACAGTGCAAAGCAAGACATTAGTTTTAATGAGGTAGTGCATGCATCACGATAGAAGGGCACCACTCTAGCCAGATATGGACACTAGCTGTAGTGGTCCTGGGTCCTACCAGTCTTATCCAGGCCAAGACACCCAGAGTTGGATCAGAGGAATGTGCTCATGGTTGGGCACAAAATTCTTGATGCCTGTTCTTGGCCTCTGACAGACTGTGGATCAATGGAAAATTCTATGGAAGGCACAACAAGGATGAGGACCTCTGCTTTCTTTTGTTTTCCTTCCTCCCATACATTTTTCAAAATTGCCAATAGGGACAAAATACACACAGGCACAAACATACACAAACATGCACTCACGTGCAGTCTTAATGATTCTAAACAAATACACACAACCTTGAACTTACCAAGATGCTGCCAATGTGTTTTCCTGCTTGAACATAAAAGAGTTGCATTGTGTCTCTTTCTGTAGGCTTTCTTTGTAGACATTTGTCTTGAGATAAGTTTGGCAGCTACTGACCGACATATCCAGAGAAGTGTGCAAGGGGTGGAGTTGCAGGCAGAGAAAAAGCAGAGATGATGACATGTCAAGATCTCCCCAGCATTGAGTCAGAGACCAGAGTCTCAACAGAAATGGAGAGAATATGGGGTAGATACTGTCTGCAAGGTCAGCCCTCTTCAGGGAGAACTGGTCTCTGTGAAGGGCACAGCCAAGTCCCAGGATAGCTGTGTCCTCAGCCTATAGAATTTGTGTGAGAATTTGGTCATCCAGATAAGGACTCAACTAGAATCCAAAGGGAGACATTTCTAAGTCAATCACAGTGCTGAGACCTTGACTTTTTTTCTCTGTGGTCAGAGCATGTCAGACCTCTGAGTCATTGTATTGCTTTTCCTCTCTCCATCCCAGGAAGTCAGGGAAGCACCCTGCCCTGATGCTCTGTGTCTGTGACTGGAAAGTTGATTGTAAATAATTCATGGAGGTGGACATCTGTGCATTGGCTCTCCTGATGCCAGGATTTGAATCATCCTTGTCATAGTTCCGACTGCATATTTTCAAGATAGCCCTATTATGTAAAATGAAATTGCTATTTATAAGTTGATGGTGAGCTCTGTTTCAGTTTAAAACAGTGATTCCTTTTATTTTATATGAAATATTTCTAGCCTGCTTTGTGTTTTTGAGAGGGAGAGAAACAGAAACAAATAGAGAGATGGTTGAGAGACCAACGTTTCACTGCTTCACCTCTCAGTGCCTGCATTCGCTGAGCCTGGATTCAGGCCAGAGCCAGGAGCCAGGATAAAAATTGAGTGATAATGACCCAATATCTCTGAGTTAATACCACACACTGCAAAGTTTTATTTTGCTGGAAATCTGGTGTCAGGTGTCAGAGCCAAATTGCCAACCCAACTACTTTCCTGTGGGACAAAGTCATCTTAATTGCTAGGCTAAATGCATAACCAACAATGGTTTTTAGTTTTTATTATTTTCCAATATTGGAATGCTGCTACCTTTTTTTCTTTGTTTACAAAGTTGAAAATATGAATTAATTAGTGAGAAAAATACATTAGGTTCTTTAATAATTGTGTTTGTTCTTTAAAGTTTTCAAAGAATTTTGATAAGATTTTATGAGAATAATGTATCACTTGAGTTCAAAGATGCAGCCCAGGAGTCTCACACTGGGGGCCAAGGTGGAGAAGACCTCCACAGCCACCATGACCTTCCATTGGTGCTGTCGTAAACAGGCAAAAAGGTCACCCAGTTCCTGCTGAACACAAGCATGCGGAGTGTCAAGCACTTGGCTTCATTAAACGTGTCAGGCAAATTCCTGGCTAGGAATGCCATAGTGAAGTTTGCCAGGGCCAAGGAATCCAGGTATCTGAGGATACCAAATAAATAAAATCAGAGAAGCCAGTATCACCTTAATCCCTAAGCATGAAAAAAGATGCAGAATTGAAAAAAAAAAAACTACAGACCAATATCCCTGATGAACATACACACAAAAATCCTCAATAAAATTCTGACCAATAGAATACAACAACAGATCAGAAAGATTATCCACGAGGACCAAGTGGGATTTGTCTCTTGTATGCAAGGATGGTTCAATGTTCATAAATTAATCAATGTGGTACACCACATTAACAGACTGCAGAAGAAAAACCATATGATTATCTCAATAGATGCAGAGAAAGCATTCGATAAAATACAACATCCTTTCATGATGAAAACTCTAAGCAAATTGGATATAGAAGGAACATTCCTCAATACAATCAAAGCAATTTATGAAAAATCCATGGCCAGCATCCAATTGAATGGGGAAAAGTTGGAAGCATTTCTGCTGAGATCTGGTACCAGACAGGGATGCCCACTCTCTCAAGTGCTATTCAATATAGTACTGGAAGATTTAGCCAGAGCCAATAGGCAAGAAAAAGAAATGAAAGGGCTACAAATTGGGAAGGAAGAACTCAAACTATCCCTCTTTGTAAATGACATAATTCTTTATTGAGAGCACCCAAAGAACTCCACTAAGAGACTGTTGGAACTCATAGAAGAGTTTGTCAATGTAGCAGATTATAAAATCTATGCTCAAAAATCAACAGATTTTGTACACACAGGCAATATCACAGCTGAGAAAGAACTTCTAAGATCAATCCCATTCACAAGAGCTACAAAAACCATCCAATACCTTGGAATAATCTTCACCAAGGACATTGAAGTTTTCTATGATGAGCATTACAAAACCTTAAAGAAAGAAATAGAAGAGGATACCAAAAAATTGGAATATCTTTCATGGTCATGGATTGGAAGAATCAATATCATTAGCATGTCCAATCTCCCAAAGCAATTTATAGATTCAGTGTGATACCAATGAAAACACCAAAGACGTTCTTCTCAGATCTGGAAAAAATGATGCTGAAATTCATGGGGAGGCACAGGAGACCTCGATTAAATAAAGCAATCTTGTACAACAAAAACAAAGCCGAAGGCATCACAATACCAGATTTCAGGAAATACTCCAGGGCAGTTGTAGTCAAAACAGCATGGTATAGAAACATAGGTACACCAATGGAACAGAATAGAAACACCATGAGTCATTCCGAACAGCTACAGCCAACTTGTATTTGACCAAGGATCTAAAACCAATTTTTGGAGCAAGGACGATGTATTCAACAAATGGTGCTGAGAAAACTGGATTTCCACATGCAGAAGTTGAAGCTAGACCTTACCCTACACTTTACACAAAAATCCACTCAACATGGATGAAAGATCTAAAGCTATGACCCGACACCATGAAATTGTTAGAGAACATTGGAGAAACACTGCCTGATATAGGCACAGGGCAAGACTTCTTGGAAATGACCCCAGAGGCACACACAGTCAAACCAGAATTAACAATTGGGATTACATAAAATTGACAAGTTTCTGTACTGCAAAAGAAACAGCCATGAAAATGAAGAGGCAACTGTCAGAATAGGAAAAATATTCACAAACTATGCAACTGATAAAGGATTGACAACTAGAATCTACAAAGAGATCAAGAAACTCCACAACAACCAAACAAAACCTCACTTAGGAGCTAAATAGACATTTTTCAAAAGAAGAAATTCAAATGGCCAACAGACACATGAAAACATGTCCAGGATCACTAGCCATCAGGGAAATGCAAACCCAAACCATGATGACATTTCACCACATTCCAGTTAGAATGGTTTACACACAGAAATCAATTAACAACAGATTCTGGTGAGGATGTAGGGAAAATGGTACACCTATTGACTGTTGGTGCGAATGCAAAAGGTTAGGCCACTATGGAAGACTATTGTAGATTCCTCAGAAGCCTGAATATAGCCCTACCGAAAACCCACTCATCCCACTCCTTGGAATTTACCCAAAAAAATTAAATTGGCAAACAAAAAGCTGTATGCACCTCAATGTTTATTGAAGCTCAATTCACAATAGCTGAGATTTGGAATCAACCTAAATACCATCAACAGTAGACTGGATAATGAAATTATGGGATACGAACCCTAAATAATAGTACACAGTGTTAAAGAAAATAAAAAGAAATCCAGCCAATTGCACTTAAATGGAGAAATTTGGAAAACATCATGTGGCTGAAATAAGCCAGTCCTAAAAGGACAAATATATGTTCTCCCTGATGTGACAACTAACTGAGCACTTAAAGGAAACATCTTGAAGTGAAATGGACACTATGAGAAACAATGCCTTGATCATCCCTTGTCCTGACTGTCAAGGAACAGACATATGAATTAAAAAGTACTGTCTGACTACTAGTTTTACCATTAATTTGCTTAGTTCAATACGTTCAAGACAGAGATTTTATATGGAGGGTATGTGCACAGTGGTTCCTGTTGTTGATTTAACAATTGACACTCTTGTTTATGATGTCAGTAATCACCTGAGGCTCTTGTCATGAGCAGGCAAGGCTATGGAAGCCTTTTGAGTTCACAAACTCAGACCTTATTAGACAAAGCCATAATAAAAGTGGAAGTTCTCTCCTCCCTTCAGAGAAAGGTACCTCTTTGTTTGATACCATGTTCTTTTCGCTGGAATCTCACTCACAGAGATCTTTCATTTAGGTCATTTTTTGCCAGAGTGTCTTGGCTTTCCATGCCTGAAATACTCTCATGGGCTTTTTAGCCGTATCTGAGTGGGTTAAGGGCTGATTCTGAGGGCAGAGTGCTATTTAGAGCATTTGCCATTCTATGAGTCTGCTGTGTATCCTGCTTCCCATGTTGGATTTTTCTCTCCTTTTTAATTCTATTAATTATTATTAGCAGACACTGGTCTTATTTATGTGTTCTTTTTTTTTTTTTGATGATGTCAGTTATCACCTGAGGCTCTTGTCATGAGCTTCCAAGGCTATGGAAGCCTCTTTTAAATTTTATTTAATGAACATTAAATTTCCAAAGTACAGCTTATGGATTACAATAGCTTACCCCCTCCATAACTTACCCCCACCCGCAAAACTCCCCTCTCCCACTGTTTCTTCCCTTCCTTTCACATCAAGATTAATTTTCAATTATCTTTATATACAGAAGATCAATTCAGTGTATATTAAGTAAAGATTTCAACAGTTTGCACCCACACAGAAACACAAAGTGTAAAATACTGTTTTAGTACTAGTTATAGCATTAATTAAACACAAGGCCATCTCACTAGTCCAAGTGATCAATTTCAGTTCACAATTGATCACACTGATAGGTCTAAGAGTCAAAAGGATCGCAAAAACAAGACTAGTGTCTGCTAATACTAACTGATAGAATCAAAAATTGAGAGAATGATCCAACATGGGAAGTGAGATACACAGCAGACTCATAGAAGGGCAGATGTTCTAAATAGCACTCTGGCCTCAGAATCAGCCCATAAGGCATTTGGATCTGGCTCAAGAGCCCATGAGAGTATTTTAGGCATGGAAAGCCAAGACACTCTGGAAAAAAAAAGAACACCTAAATGAAAGATCTCTCTGAGTGAGATCCCAGTGGAAAGAATGGGGCCATCAAAGAGGGGCTACCTTACTCTAAAGAGAGGAGAGAACTTCCACTTTGACTATGACCCTCTCGGAATAAGATTGAAGTTGGCGAACCCTAAAGGTTTCCATAGTCTTGGCAGCTCATGACTAGAACCTCGGGAGATTACTGATGCCATAAACAAGAGTGCCAAAATTGTTAAATCAACATAAGGAGTCACTGTGTACTTACGTCTCATGAGGGATCTGTCCTTAATGTGCTGTCCAATGTGAAGTAATGCTATAACTAGTACTGAAACAGTATTTTACACTTTGTGTTTCTGTGTGGATGCAAACTGATGAAATCTTTACTTTGTATGTACTGAATCGATCTTCTGTATATAAAGATAATTGAAATGATTAAAAAAAACTTGGTGTTAAATTGAAAATTGGATAGATAATTAATCAATTTTTTTAAAAGAATAACATGTAGGATCTCTGTCCTTAATGTGCAGTACATTGTGAATTAATGCTATAACCAGTACTCCAACAGTATTTTTCACTTTGTGTTGCTATGTGAGGACAAACTGTTGAAATCTTTACGTAATATGTACTAAACTGATCTTCTGTATATAAAGAGAATTGAAAATTAATCTTGATGTGAATGGAAGGGGGGAGGGAGAGGGAAAAAGGGGGGTTTGTGGGTGTGAGGGAAGTTATGGGGGAGGGGAAGCCATTGTAATCCATAAGCTGTACTTTGGAAATTTATTCTCTCTAAATAAAAGTTTTATGTAAAAAAAAAAAAACTAAGAACAATTGTGTATTAATTACAGAGTTCAACCAATAGTTTTAAGTAGAACATAAAAATACTAAAAGGGTAAAGTATTAAGTTCTTTTTTTTTTTTGGTTTGTTATACAGTTATTTTTTATTTAATAAATGTGAATTTACAAAGTGCAACTTTGTATTCTTAAGGCTTCCCCTCCCCAACCTCCTTCCCTCCCGCGGCCCTCCCCTCTCCCACTCCTTCTCCCATCCCACCCTTCACTGAGTTTCATTTTTAGTTACCTTCATATACTGAAGATCCAGTTAGTATATACTAAGCAAGGATTTCAACAGGCTGCACTCACACAACCACACAAGGTACAGGGTACTGTTCAACTAATAGTGTTGTTTTTAAGTTTCATAGTAAAACACATTAAGGACAGAGATACTATGTGTGTAGCATGTAACCAGTGACTCCCGTTGTTGATTTAACAATTGGCACTCTTATTTATGTCATCAGCAATCACCTGAGACTCTTGCTATGAGCTGTCTAGGCTATGGAAGTCCCTTGAGCTCACTAACTCTGAACTTGTTTAGTCAAGGCTGTATCACAGTGGAGGTTCCTTCCTCCCTTCAGAGAAAGGCACCTCTCTCCTTGGTAGCCTGTTCCTTCTGCTGGGGTCTTGTTCACCAGGATCTTTCATTTAGATTGTTTCCTGCAACTGTATCATGGCTTTCCAAGCCTGTGAGACTCTCATGGACCTTTTAGCCAGATCCAAATGTCCCAAGGGTTGATTCTGAGGCAGGAGTGCTGTTTTGGGCATTTGCCATTCTATGAGTCTGCTGTGTGTCCTGCTTCCCCTGCAGCATCATTCTCTCCCTTTTAATTCTATCCTTCATTATTTGCTTACACTAGTCTTATTTGTGAAATCTCTTCAGCACATACTGTATCTGTTTGACCGGTTGTGTATTTATACTTATCACTTTACCAAGTGTGCTGGCATTGGTACCTGCCTCCTTAGTGGATTGAGTTGAAATCCCCTAGCACATTTCTAGTTCCACCATTGGAGGTAAGTCCAAGTGAGCATGTGCCAACCTCTGTATCTCCTCCATCTCTTATTCTCACTCCTATGTTTAACAGAGATTACTTTTCTGTTAATTTTAAATGCCTAAGAATGATTGTGCATTGATTACAGAGTTCAACCAGTGGTATTATGTAGAACAAACAGAGCAACAACAACAACAACAAAAACAACAAAATACTAAAAGGAATAAAATAGTAAGTTGTTCCTCAACAGTCTAGACAAGGGCTGATCACGTCATTGTTTCTCATAGTGTCCATTTCACTTCATTGGGTATCATTTTAGATGCTCGTTTAGTTGCCATCGATCAGGGAGAACATACGATATTTGTCTCTTTGGGACTGGCTTAATTCACTCAGCATGAGGTTTTCCAGCTTCCTCCATTTTGTTGTAAATGTCCGGATTTCATTTTTTTTTTACTGCTGTATAGTGTTCCATAGAGTACATATCCCATAGTTTCTTTATCCAGTCATCCGTTGATGGACATTTAGGATGATTCCATGTCTTAGCTATTGTGAATTGAGCTACAATAAACATTAAGGTGCAAATGGCTCTTTTTTCTCCCCTTTAATTCCATTTGGGTAATTCCAAAGGAGTAGGATGGCTGGGTCCTGTGGTAGTGCTATATTCAGGTTTCTGAGGACTCTCCAAACTGCCTCCCATAGTGGCTTTACCAGTTTGCACTCCCACCAACAGTGGATTAGTGTCCCCTTTCCCCCACATCCTTGCCAGCATCTATTGTTGGTTGATTTCTGTATGTAAGCCAATCTAAGCTGAGTGAGGTGAAACCTCATTGTGGTTTTGATCTGCATTTCCCTGATGGTTAGGGATCCTGAGCATTTTTTCATGTGCCTGTTGGCCATTTGGATTTCCTCTTTTGAAAAATGTCTGTTAAGGTCCTTGGCCCATTTTTTATTGGGTTGTTTGTTTTGATTCTGTGGTGTTTATTGATCTTTGTATAGATTCTAGTTGTTAATCCTTCATCTGTTGTGTAGTTTGCGAATAATGTCTCCCATTCTGTTGGTTGCCTCTTCACTTTCCTGACTGTTCCTTTACTGTATTGAAACTCTTCAATTTGAGGTAATCCCATTTGTTTATTTTATCTTTGATTACCCATGACTCTGGCATATTCTCCAGGAATTCTTCACCTGTTCCAATATCTTGAAGGGTTTCCCCTTTGCTCTCAAAGAGTTTCATGGTGTCGTGGTGCATCTCTAGTTCTTTGATTCATGTTGAGTGGATTTTTGTATAAGGTGTAAGGTAGAGGTCTTGCTTCATACTTCAACATGTAGACACCCAGTTTTCACAGCAACATTTGTGGAAGAGGCTGTCCTTGGTCCAGGGGTTGGTTTTAGGTCCTTTGTCGAATATGAGTTGGTTATAGATGTTTGGATTGCTCTCCGGTGTTTCTATTCTGTTCCATTGGCCTATCCATCTGTTTTTGTACCAGTGCAAGGCTGTTTTGATTATAACTACCCTGTAGTATGTCTTGAAGTCTGGAATTGTGATGCCTCAGGCCTTGTTTTTATTGTAAAGGATTGCTTTAGCTATTCTCAGCCTCTTGTTTCTCCATATGAATTTCAGCATCGTTTTTTCTAGGTCTTTGAAGAATGCCTTTAGTATTTTGATTCGTATTGCATTGAACTTGTAAATTACTTTTGGGAGAATGGACATCTTGAATATATTGATTCTTCCAATCCATGAGCATGGCAGGTTTTTCCATTTTTTTGTGTCGTCTTCTATTTCTTTCTTTAGTGTTTTGTAATTTTCATCATGGAGGTCTTTGACATCCTTGGTTAAATTCATTCCAAGGTACTTTATTGTTTTTGTGGCTATTACGAATGGGATTGATCTTAGAAGTTCTTTCTTGGCCCTGGCATTATCTGTGTATACCAAGGCTGTTGATTTCTGAGCGTTGACTTCGTATCCTGCTACTTTACCAAACTCTTCTATGAGTTCCAACAGTCTCTCAGCGGAGTTTATCAGGTCCCCTATATATAGTATCATGTGATCTGCAAATTGGGACAGTTTAACTTCCTCTTTCCCATTTTTATCCCTTGAATTTCTTTTTCTTGCCTGATGGCCCTGGCTAACAGTTCTAGGACTATACTGAATAGCAATGGTGAGAGTGGTCATCCCTGTCTGGTGCCAGTTTTCAATGGAAATACCTCCAACCTTTCCCCATTCAATATGATGCTGGCCATTGGTTTATCATAGATTGCCTTAATTGTGTTGAGGAATGTTCCTTCTAACCCCAATTTGCTTAGTGTTTTCAACATGAAAGAGTGTTGTATTTTTGTCAAATGCTTTCTCTGCATCTATTGAGATAATCATATGATTTTTGTTTCTCAATTTATTAATGTGATGTATTACATTGATTGACTTTCGAATATTGAACCATCCCTGCATACCAATGATAAATCCCACTTGGTCTGGGTGAATGATCTTTCTGATGTGTAGTTGGATTCGGTTTGCCAGAATTTTGTTGAGTATTTTTGCATCTATGTTCATCAGGGAGATAGGTCTGTAGTTTTCTTTCTCTGTTGTATCTTTTCCGGGCTTAGGAATTAAGGTGATTTTGGTTCATAGAATTTGGGAGGATTCCCTGCCTTCCAATTGTTTTGAAAATTTGAGAAGAACTGGGGTTAGTTGTTCTCTAAATGTCTGGTAAATTTCAGTTGTGAAGCCATCTGGTCCCGGGCTCTTCTTTTTTGGTAGTGCATTTATTACTGATTCAATTTCTTCCATGGTTATGGGTCTGTTTAGGTTTTCTAGATCTTCATGGCTCAGTTTAGGAAGGTTGTATGTGTCCAAGAATCTATCCATTTCTTCCAGGTTCCCCAATTTTTTAGCATAAATCTCTTTGTAGTGGTTTCTGATGATTCTTTTTATTTCTGTTGTGTCTATTGTTACATTTCCATTACTATCTTTGAGTTAATGTATTTGGGTCTTCTCTCTGCCTTTTTTGGTTAGTTGGGCCAATGGTGTGTCGATTTTGTTTATTTTTTCAAAGAGCCAGATCCTGCATTTGTTGATCTTTTGTATTATTTTTTTGTTTCAATTCTGTTTATTTCTTCTCTAATCTATAGTATTACTTTTCTTATGCTGTGTTTGGGTTGGATTTGCTGCTGTTTTTCTAAATCTTTGAGGTGCATTGAGAGGTCATTTGTTTGGTTCCTTTCCAGTTTCTTGATATAGGCTCCAATTGCTATAAACTTTCCTCTTAGGATTGCTTTTGCTGTGTCCCACAGGTTTTGATAGGTTGTGTTATCATTGTCATTTGTTTCTAGAAATCTTTTGATTTATCTTTTAATTTATTCAATGATCCACTCTTCATTTAGGATCATGTTGTCCATTCTCCATGTATTTGCATATGGTGTAGAGATTCTTGGGTTGTTGATTTCGAGTTTCACTGTGCTATGGTCTGAGAAGATGCATGGTATAGTTTCATTTTTTTGAATTTGTTGATGCTCCCTTTATGGCCTAGCATATGGTCAATCCTAGAGAACATTCCATGTACTGGGGAGAAATATGTGAACTCTGTGGCTGTGGGGTAGAAGGTTCTGAATATATCTATTAGGTCTATTTGGTCTATAGCATCAATTAGCTCTGTTGTTTCCTTGTTGGTTTTCTGTCTGGTTGATCTGTCCATTGGTGAGAGTGGGGTGTTACTATTGTATTTAAATCTATATCTCCCTTTAAATCTTTTAGTAATTCTTTCAGATAGCCAGGTGCCCTGTAATTAGGTGGGTATACATTTATAATAGTAATGTCTTCCTGTTGGATAGATCCTTTAATCATTATATAGTGCCCTTCTCTGTCTCTATTAATAGTTTCTATGTTAAAGTCTATTTTGTCTGATATTAGGATGGCCACACCAAATCTTTTTTGATTTCTGTTAGCTTGGAGTATCTTTTTTCATCCTTTCAGTTTCTGTCTGCGTGCATCTTTGCTGATAAGGTGTGTCTCCTGAAGGCAGCATATAGGTGGGTTCTCTTTCTTGATCCAATCAGCTAGTCTATGTATTTTGGTAGTAGAATTAAGACCATTCATATTCAGTGTGGTTACTGTTAAGTACTGTCTTTTCCCATTCATGTTTCCTGAAACGAGCTGTTTATGTATTTTGAACTTTGTTTGTAGGTTACTCTACATTCGCTTTGTTTTGTAGTGAAGTTCTTGTTTTTGTATTTCTGTGTGCAGCACATCTTTAAGCAAGTGTTGTAGGGTTGGGCACATGGATACAAATTCTTTCAATTTCTGTTTGTCATGGAAAATTTTTATTTCCCCTTCATTCATAAATGATAGTTTTGCAAGGTATAGTATTCTAGGTTGGCATTTTTTTGTCTTTTAAAACTTGAAATATAATCATGCCATTGTCTCCTTGCCTGTAGTGTTTGTGAGAAGTCTGGGGTGAGTCTGATTAACTTACCCCTATGTGATTTGTTGTTTCTCTCTGGCACATTTTAGGATTTGTTCTTTGTGTGTCACTGAGCTGAGTGTTGCCACAATGGGTTGTGGTGAATTTCTCTTCTGATCTACCCAGTTAGGAGTCCTGGCTGTCTGTTGAATTTGCCTGTTTTTATCCAGCTGCCTTTGTTGGAAGTTTTCTGATATTATTTCATTGAAAACACCTTCCAATCCATTCTCTCCACCCCCTCAGGGACTCCTGTTATCCAAACATTACACTGTTTGATTGAATCTTGTAGGTCTCCAACCATATTTTTTAATTTTTTAATTTCTTTTTCCTGCATTTGAACTGACTGTATTATTTCTGGAAGTTTGTCTTTGAATTATGATATTCGCTCTTCTATTTCATCTGTTCGATAGGACCAAGAGCAATAGGGATCACACAAACAAGACTAGTGTCTGCTAATACTAACTGATAGAGTCCTGGTTGGGGTGCCAGATTCTGTCCCGGTTGCCCCTCTTCCAGGCCAGCTCTCTGCTGTGGCCCGGGAGTGCAGTGGAGGATGGCCCAAGTTCTTGGGCCCTGCACCCCATGGGAGAGCAGGAAAAAGCACCTGGCACCTGGCTCCTGCAATTGGATGAGCGTGGTGCCCCGGCTGCAGCACACTGACTGCGGCGGCCATTGGAGGGTGAACCAACGGCTAAAGGAAGACCTTTCTCTCTGTCTCTCTCTCTCACTGTCCACTCTGTCTGTCAAAAAAAGAATAAAAAAGAAAAAGAATGATCCAACATGGGAAAAAGGATACACAGCAGACTCATAGAATGGCAGATGTCCTCAACAGCACTCTGGCCTCAGAATCAGTCCTTAAGACATTCAGATCCAGCTGAAAAGCCCATGAGAGTATTTCAGGCATGGAAAACCAAGACATACTGGTCAAAAAATGACCTAATGAAAGATCTCTGTGAGTGAGATCCCAGTGGAAAGAACGGGCCATCAAAGAAGGAGGTATCTTTCTCTGTGGGGAGGAGAGAATTTCCACTTTGACTATGACCTTTTCTAAACAAGATCGATGTCAGTGAATGCAAGAGGCTTCCATAGCCTTGGAAACTCATGACTACAGCCTAGGAGATTTCCGATGCCATAAACAAGAGTGTCAAATTGTTAAGTCAACAACAGGAGTCACTGTGTACTTACTCGTCATGTGGGATCTCTGTCCTTAATGTGTTGTTCAAAGTGAATTAATGCTATAACTAGTACTCAAACAGTATTTTACACTTTATGTTCTGTGTGGGTGCAAACTGATGAATTCTTTACTTAATATATACTAAACTGATCTTCTGTACATAAAGAGAATTCAAAATGAATCTTGCCATGAATGGAAAGAGAGAGGGAACAGGAGAGGGGAGGGTTGCGGGTGGGAGGGAAGTAATGGGGGGAGAAATACATTGTAATCCATAAGCTGTATTTTGGAAATGTATATTCATTAAACAAAAGTTAAACAAATTATAAAAAAAGCCTGGTACTGTTCTGTATAAAACATGCTGTAAAAAGGGATGGATAGACATATGGAATAGAATGAAACCCCAGAAGTCAATCTAGACATCAAAAACCAACTCATATTTGACAATGGAGCTAAAACCAATCCCAGGAACAGAGACAGCCTCTTCAACAAATGGTGCTGGGAAAACTGGATGTCCACATGTCAAAGTATGAAGTAAGACCCTACCTTACACCATATACAAAGATCCACTCAACATGGATTGAAGATCTACGTCTATGCCAAGACACCATCATTAATTGAGAACATAGGGGAAACACTTCAAGACATTGGCACAGGCAAAGAATTCATGGAAGAGAACCCAGAGACACACATAGTGAAAGCCAAAATGAACAAATGGGGTTACCTCAATTTAATAAGTTTCTGTACAGCAAAGGAAACAGTCAGGAAAGCGAAGAGGGAACCAACAGAATGGGAGAAATTATTTGTAAACTATACAACTGAAAAAATATTTTTTAAAAATTTTTTGACAGGCAGAGTTAGTGAGAGAGACAGAGAGAAAGGTCTTCCTTCCATTTTTTCACCCCCAAAATGATGACTACAGGCAGCACTCTGCATTGATCTGAAGCCAGGAGCCAAGTGCTTCTCCTGGTCTCCCATGCAGGTGCAGGGCCCAAGCACTTGGGCCATCCTCCACTGCACTCTCAGGCCACAGCAGAGAGCTAGACTGGAAGAGGAGAACCGGTGCCCCAACAAGGCCTATAACCCACAGTACTGGCGCTGCAGGTGGAGGATTCGTGAGTCGTGGCACTGTAACCCACTGTTGGTGGGAATGTAAACTGGTAAAGCCACTGTGGAAAACAGTATGGAAATAACTCAAAAATCTGAATGTAGACCTACTGTATGACCCATCTGTCCCTCTACTGGGAATTTACCCAAGGGAAATGAAATCAGTAAACAAAAGAACTATTTGCACCTCCATGTTTATTGCAGCTCAATTCACAATAGCTAAGACACAGAAGCAACCTAAGGTCCATAAACCAAAGAATGGATTAAGAAACGGTTGGAGGCCGGCGCCGTGGCTCAACAGGCTAATCCTCTGCCTTGCGGCGCCGGCACACCGGGTTCTAGTCCCGGTCGGGGCACCGGATTCTGTCCCGGTTGCCCCTCTTCCAGGCCAGCCCTCTGCTGTGGCCCGGGAGTGCAGTGGAGGATGGCCCAGGTGCTTGGGCCCTGCACCCCATGGGGAGACCAGGAAAAGCACCTAGCTCCTGGCTCCTGCCATCGGACGAGCGCGGTGCGCCGGCCGCAGCGCGCCGTCTGCGGCAGCCATTGGAGGGTGAACCAACGGCAAAGGAAGACCTTTCTCTCTGTCTCTCTCTCTCACTGTCCACTCTGCCTGTCAAAAAAAAAAAAAAAAGAAACGGTTGGATATGTACACTGTGGAATACTACACAGCAGTAATTCAGCATGAAATCTGGTCCTTTGCAACAAAATCGATCAAGCTGGAAACCCCCATACTTAGTGAAATAACACAGTCCAAAAGAGATGAACAACATATATTTTCCCTGATTTGGGAGAATTAATAGTGTAGCTAAAATAAAAGCTATAGAAGCTGTATAGAAATTGTCACTTTTAGAATCAATGTCTTCAAGATCGTTGACATGATCGTTGATGGACACTTTACCATTGTTAATTTTTACTGTGTGTATACTTTTTGTTTTGTTTTGTTGGGTTTTTTTCTCTGTTTTCTTTCTTTCTCTCCCATTTGCCTTCTTCATACTATATGCTGAACTTCCTATGCAACACAGAGTTAATTATATGTATTTTAAGGCAATTGGAAAAAGATCCCAGTTAAAAATAAGAGGAGGAATACGAGATGGAGGAAGAGTCTAAAACTGTAAAACAGTCTAGTTCTGCATACAGTCAGACAGACTTACATCTAAGGGTACAGCCTAAGAAGTAGTCATGGGACTCCAAACCCATAAGAATTGGTGGTATAAATGCCATCTTCACTGTCAAAATGATTATATCAAATGTTAAAGGCAACAGATAGATCAGTCTAAGTTTAAAAGGGATGATATAAATAACATTAAGTACATGGGGAAAATAATAGAATTAAAAATGAAGGAAGGACCAACATGGGAAGCAGTCCACACAGCAGAATTCTAGAATGACATTCACTGTAAATAACACTTTGATGTCAGAATCAACCCTTAAGGCTTCCTGGTCAGGCTGAAAGACCTGCAAGTGCATTTCAGGCATGGAAAGCCAAGACTCTGTGATGAAAAGATATCCACCATAGAAGATCTCTGTGAGACTTCAGAGGAAATAAAGCGTCATCAAAGAAGGAGACACTCTTCCCTGAAGAGAGAAGAGAACACCCACCTTGCTTATGGCCGTGTCCAAATATCGATGGAGTCTATCATCACAAAGGGCTTCAATAGCTTAGGCAGCTCTGGCAAGATCCTCGAATGATCACTGACATCATAAAAAAGAGTGTTAATTGTTAAAGGAGCAACAGTAGTCACTGTGCACTTGCTCCCCATGTAGGACCTCTGTTCCTATTGAATTGTAATATGAGAATTGACAGCAAATTCTCTCCCTTAATCACATCATATGTTATGACTGTGCTTGGGTGCAAATTGTTGAAGTCTATGATGAGCATGGAGTTGGTCCTCTATATAAAAAGTCATACTAAAAATGGAAAAATGATAAAGAAGGAGATAGAAGAGGGAGAGGGAGGTGGGATGGGAGCTGGGGAGGTACGGGGGAAAGAAACATTATATTCCTTTAGTTGTATCTATGCAAAAATAGATTCACTATATAAAAATTTTCTTAAAAATGAAAATAATGAAGATACTGAAGAAACAAAACTCTCTCTATTATTCATTTCTAAACTTTTATTTAATAAATATAATTTCTCAAAATACGAAGTTTGGATTATAGTGGCTTTTTCCCTCCATAACCTCCCTCCACCCACAACAATCCCATCTCCCATTATTTTTCCCATCCCCCTCATATCAAGATTCATTTTCAATTATCTTTATATACAGAAGATCGATTTAGGATATACCAAGTAAAGATTTCAACAGTTTGCACCCACACAGAAACACAAAGTATAATGTACTGTTTGAGAACTAGTTATACTGTTTTTTTTTTTTTTGACAGAAAGAGTGGACAGTGAGAGAGACAGAGAGAAAGGTCTTCCTTTGCCGTTGGTTCGCCCTCCAATGGCCGCCGCGGCTGGCATGCTGCGGCCGGCGCACTGCACTCATCCGATGGCAGGAGCCAGGTGCCAGGTGCTTTTTCCTGGTCTCCCATGGGGTGCAGGGCCCAAGCACTTGGGCCATCCTCCACTGCACTCCTGGGCCACAGCAGAGAGCTAGCCTGGAAGAGGGGGCAACCGGGACAGAATCCGGCGCCCCGACTGGGACTAGAACCCGGTGTGCCAGTGCTGCATGGCGGAGGATTAGCCTGTTGAGCCATGGCACCAGCCCATACTGTTAATTCATCTAGTACAATACATTAAGGACAGATGTCCTACATGGGAAGACGTGCACATTAATTTCGTTGTTGATTTAACAATCTATTTTATTGCAGTCTAAGTCTCCCTTTATGTTACTTAACATATCTTTTAAATAAACTGGTACCCAGTAATTAGGTGCCTATACATTTATAATAGTTACAACTACCTGTTGAAATGATCCCTTAACCATTATATAGTGCCCCTCTTTGTCTCTCTTAACAGTTTTTGTATTAAAGTATATTTTTTCTCTTATTAAGATGGATACACCAGCTCTTTTTTGGTTTCTGTTGTCATGAAATATCTTTTTCCAACCTTTCAATTTCAGTCTGCATACATCTTTGTTGGAATGATGTGTTTCTTGTAAGCAGCAAATAGATGGGTTTTGTTCCTTAATCCATTCAGCAAGTCTGTGGTTTTTTACTGGAGAGTTGAGGCCATTTACATTCAATGTGACTATTGATAAGTAGTAACTTTGCCCTGTCATTTTACCAAAGATATTTCTATCATATACTTTGAACATCCTAATATCTTTTACTGGGAGGTTTTCTTCCTTAACCTTCTATTGTATTGATGGCGGTGTTTCTGTGTTTCTGTGTGTAACACATCTTTAAACATCTTTTGCAGTGCTGCATGAGTGGCGACAAATTTTTTCAGTTTCTGTTTGCTGTGAAAGGTCTTTATTTCACCTTCATTCACAAATGACAGCTTTGCAGGATATCATATTCTGGGATGGCAGTTTTTTCTCTTAGTACTTGGGCTATGTCTCACCATTCTCTTCTAGCCTGTAGGGTTTCTGATGAGAAGTCTGCTGTGTCTCTAATTGGAGATCCTCTGAGAGTAATCTGACATTTCTCTCTTGCACATTTTAGGATCTTTTCTTTATGTTTCACTGTTGTGAGTTTGATTATAATGTGTGATGTTGAGGATATCTTTTGGTCATGCTTATTGGGTGTTCTATGTGCTTCCTGTACTTGGATATATATTTCCTTCTCGAAACCTGGGAATTTGTTTTGCCAGTATCTCACTAAAATGGCCTTCTAATCCATTTTCTCTCTCCATGCTTCAATAACTCCTAGAATCTGAACGTTGTTTTTTTAAAATAGTATCCTGTAGATTCCCAATAATATTTCTTATATATGTAATTTCCTCTTCTTGTCTTTGGTTTGGCTGTATATTTTCCTGTGCTCTGTCTTCTAAGTCTGATATTCTCTCTTCTATCTCACTGATTCTGTTTTTAATGCTCTCCAATGTGATTGTCATTTTTTCTAATGAAATCTTCATTTCATTTTGATGTGTCTTCAGTATCTCAATTTCATATTCTATTAAATTCCTCATTTCATTTTGATTCCTTCTTAAGATTTCATTTTCATGAGAGGGATTTTCTGTACTTCCAGTATGGATTTATGTAGTTCATGCATTTGTTTTTGATAACTTTCTAGATGTTCTTATAATAATTTTTTTTAAATCCATATCTTGCATTTCTTCTATATTATCATCTTTATAATCTTGTTCATTTGGGAATGTCATGATGTCTTCCTTGTTCTTGTTTCCTTCATTTCAGCATTTGTTTTTGCCATTGTGGAGATATCTTCGGTTTCTTCTTTTTTCTCGCTGTTGTGGCTTTTGTGGTTATGCAATGACTCTAGGTTAAGTGTACTGTCTGTTTTTGGTGAGTCTCTAGAGGCTTGTGTTGGGTGTGGCCAGAGAGCTCTGTTCAGTTCTTCAGGGTTAAGGGTGTGCCAAAGGGGACACACCCAGGTTTGGCATGGTAAATCTTCTCTCCTATTTTTTATTGAAAAGGGAAATAATTCCACTCAGCTGAGTTCTTCTTCTTGATGGCAATCAGTGTCTGAGCACTAGCACCAGTGGGTATAATATTTGTCTGCTCTGTCCCAAGGACCACACAAAGGATCTGTGCAGTCCTCAGTGTAAGCTCAGATTCCCCTACAATATCTCTCACCACATAGCCAAAGCTGCCCAATTTTGTGGCATCTCCCAATGAGACTACTCATTGTCTCAGCCACACCATGGTTTCTCCTACAAACACTCAGTTTATTTCTTTCACAGTCCCAGTACATATGCTCCACACAGTCACTAGGTCTTAGTCTCCTGTTATTACTCCCAACCAGAGTCAAGTTTTTCTATTTGGGTAAGAGGGGTATGGCCCCAAATTGGCACAGCTGTTATGTATGTCCAAACTAGCACCTGCTCTATTCTCTCACATGCCTCTGTAAGGTGAGTGGAGTAAAGAGTAGTGTCTGTACCAGTCCCTTTTATTTTTTTCTCCCCTCTAGTTAGGCAGTGCACTTTCTTCCATGGGGCTTCAAGCTTCATTCCCTCTAGGCTCTGCCTGCCACTTTCTGCCAGTGTCTCAGGCTACTGCGGTTTCAGCTCACCTCCCTTTCCAGCACTGGTGCATAGACTCTGTAGCTGGTGTCTCAAACAATGGGCACCTGTGCCCTCCATGTACGTCCACCATGTCCCACTAATTCCTGAAGAGTTTCTGTTGCAGTTTTTTTCCCTAACTTTTCGCTGAGACTACATTATCTCCACTTTGATTTAACTATCTTTTCCCAAACTATCTGTGAGGTCCTTCTCTATTCCACCATCTTGGAGCCTTCCATCTGCAATGAATCATCTACTACTCAAATATATAAAATACTTAGATATAAATATGTTCAGTATTGAAATTATAGGCAAATATAACTTATAAAGCCACTATAGTAGTATTTTATGTGATATGACTTTATGATGACATATCTTAATGGTTTCTGTTTAATGAATATTTTCTTAAATATACATTTCATAATTCATTTATTTTATGTTAATTTTTAATAAAGAAACATTTTTAAAAATAGGTAATTATTTTCTTTAATAATACTGAATGATGATAAAATACTCAAGCGATCTAAGGGCTTTGCTAATGAGTACACCCACCGCAGATTCTTTCACACATATCACTGCCAAACACAGAACACAGTAGCTTTGGAGGATTTTGGGGTGGAAATTGATTGTATTTCCAAGGTATGCTATGAACCCCAAAATTGTGAGAGATCAAAGCAGTAAAGATTTACATTAGTCTCAGAGTGAACATATAAAAGTGATTTCATAAGATAGGAGGTTGTGGCCGGCGCTGCAGCTCAACAGGCTAATTCTCTGCCTTGTGGCACTGGCACACCAGGTTCTATTCCTGGTCAGGGCACAGGATTCTGTCCCGTTTGCCCCTCTTCCAGGCCAGCTCTCTGCAGTGGCCAGGGAGTGCAGTGGAGGATGGCCCGAGTGCTTGGGCCCTGCACCCCATGGGAGACCAGGAGAAGCACCTGGCTCCTGGCTTCGGATCAGCATGATGCACCAGCCGCAGCAGCCATTGAAGGGTGAATCAATGGCAAAGGAAGACCTTCTCTCTTTCTCTTTCTCTCACTGTCCACACTTCCTGCCAAAAAAAGAGTGTGGGGGGGTTGTGCTCCCGAACACATGGAGAAAATATGAAGGAAAGACCACTGTCCTGATGATGCTATATGCAACGTTCATGCCTTCTCAGTTGGAATTGCAAAACTTACAAAGCCTGTTGGAATCTTGCTTGTTTTCTTCCTTTCTCTTAGCAAGGAGTAACTCTCCTTAAAGCAAGGGGCATGTGAAATGGGATCTTATCTGTACTCAGAACAATGGAATGCACCATGGGGATGGCCTCATCCACAACAATGTTCCATGTTGCTGCCATGAACCACATCGAACCCCTGTGAAGAAGCATTTTTCCACAATGTGTACATTGACAAGACTCTACATCACCATGTAATAAGTGCACGTTTGCAGAGGAAACTGATGCTCCTCTTGAAAGCAATAGCACTGGTTACTGAGTAAGCCTTTTCTTCATGCATTATAGATGTATTTGTCTGGATCTTATCCCTTTATTTCCTGAATACATCACTAACATCTACAATATATTTAGGACTCACATATGCATGTACATAGGACAAACTCGTTAATTAAACTAGTTGGAAAAATTAAAGTCTAGGAAAAAGGCAAATATCCATATGTAAAAATTAACCTAAGAAATTTATTTCACCATCTAATTTCTATTTTTACTTATAGTAGTAGAACTTGAAAATGTCTGTGTCCCTACTTATAGACAGTCCTTATAAAACAAGTGATTTTTTCAAAGGATTCCAAAGAGATATTCCTCATATATCCTAGATTAGAAATTATGTGACCCAGAAGGCAAGAGTTAAATCAAACTATAAATAATTTAAATATAGTCAGAAGATTTGGAAGTTTTATTTTTGGTCATACCCAGATTCTCATAATATCAAAGAAAATCACACTCTCATTAAATAGTCCAAGGGTAGTGATGTAAAATCATGTAAGTAATATATACTTACAATTGCATTTATAAACTGTATACGTTTTTGTAAGTTTTGACCTACCACATAGCACAAGGTGTCTTTAAACAGAAATTGTGAATTCTGATAATTTATGGATCGACTTGTATTTGTTGAATCAAAAATTGACCTTGAATTTCATTTATTCAACTGAAAAACAATTTTTAAAATACCTACACAAAAATCACAGTAACCTGTCCATCCATGTTTTGCTTATGTTATTGAAGAACTAGGATTAGCTTCCACAAAGATGCATCCAACCATTGCCACTCTTGCAACTAGCTCATACATTTATTGATCGAGTTAAATCAATCACAAATTTGTTGTAAGGGTGCATGGACAAATGTTTTTCATCATTTGAGCTCATGTCACAGTGGCTACCAAACTACAAACACAAAAACTCAGCTTCTACCAAAAAGAAACCTTAAAGATAGGAAGATTGAGGGAAAATAAGGACTCATGAATACACATGCATATCCTGCATCTCATTGAGTGCTATGTCTCTTTCCAGTTATGACTGTCCTACAGCACTAGCACTTCCTAGGAAAATCCAATTTACAAACAAAAGGATGATATATCCTTCCATGATCAAGACACCTTGTGGCAAACCATAATATCCAGAGTGTTTGGATTTTCCTCTAAGTCTTGGGTAGGTGGTGAAAATTGGAGTTTCTCTGTAAGAGTGCATATGACCAAAGCTTGATCATCAATGCAGAGATAATAGAATGGCCTACTTCATTTAAGGAGGTGTCATTCCATGAGAAGAACCAGAAACAGAGGGGGGTGAGAAGAGATGAAGTATGAACCTTTATTGTATTTTGATGCGCTATGAACACAATTAGATTACACAAGATGATGTATAAGGATAAGTGCAGGGATGAACTTCTGCCCTTCTCTGGGTATGCTGACATATTAGCAATTCATGAAGCCTGTTTCTCTGTTAAAGTACTATGGGCTGAGAGATATTAGGCAGAGCCATGAAGAGATTTTTGGGGTACACATACGGTCATCAGTGGCAAATGTGACCTTTCACCTTCTCGATGAAGGATCATGTTAAATGAAGAAACTGAGTGTGTTTTTTTTATTCCAATGTTAATTCTCTCTACAATTGCCCAATGGCTCAAAACAGTTGACTGGCCTAACAACTCTTGGCCCCTGTGCAGGAAAGTTTACAGAGCTCTGTCCCAGCAATGCCCTAAGGAGGAATGAGAGTCCAAAGCTTGTTTTCCAAAGCTGTTTTTCCCCATAATGGAGAGTGGCAGGTGCATAGCCTCAGGGCAGTGTGATCCCATAAGTTTCTGGATGGGACAGAAATGAAGCAATGAAAATATATAAAAGCCAGAGCTCTTCTTATCAAAGGGACATTATGGTAAGGCCTCAGCCCTGCGACTCTTTTGAAATTTCTTCCTTGTGATTCTAGCTGTGTCCCTGTGTGACTCAGTAGTTAGCACATAGTGTCTGCAGCTTTAGGACATACAGCAATACTAGCATCAGTTGTATCCTACATAAAAATCTAGACTCCCTGCAGGGGTTGAGGCAGTAGACATAATCAAAATAGTTTTCTCTTAATATCAGCCGACTTCAGCCTTTAACTTTATTTTGGGTTCACTTGACATGTTGTTTTCTGTGATTTTTCTCAACATACTCCTGAATTCTTCATACAGTTCACAGGACATTCCTCACTGGAACTGTTATAATTCCATGAGGCCAAGTATCTACAGAGATGGAGACCTGGTACTGGGTGGGTTTTTCCCCCTTTACTTCCTGGAACCAGAATCAGCCATTGTCCGGTTATCTTTTTTATCCAGGCCAATGGATAAAATGGAGACATACGGGTAAGTCCAACATTGACTTATGTGTCAACTATGGTTCAGAATGTCAGAGAGTGTGTCATTCTATCTGTACACAGTTAATTGCACTTAAGATTTCTGAAAAAAAATCATATACAGAAGTGGCATGAATGCAAATCAATGAATCAGTGAAGGCTGGAATTCCTTCCCCTCTTTTGCTTTTCACAACCTTCCCTTTCCATTTTATGTTTTCTCTCCATTCCTGCACAGAGTGAGAGATGGACATTTTGTATCTCCTCTATCGATATCACCTCCTGATAGCCTCCAAGAGTCTTGAAACTAATGTGCAGGGTCTAAACTTAAGACCTGGCAGCCTTCTATATGGGGAAAGAAGAAGTAAACTCATCAGCTTGCAACTGACAGCAAGTGCTATGAGTGAATAAAAATTCCCTTACAGCAGAATTAATTGCAAGTAAGCAAAATGATACAATTAAAAAACATTTCAAAATGTTTCAAAATTTAATGCTCTTAATTTTCATTCAGATAAATTAAACTAAGTATGGGACAGTTTTCAGTAGCATATTTTTTGATGGGTCTACATAGTGTATTACAAGTAAACATTGTTTCTGATATAAAAAACTTTTTGTATCACTCATTTACTGAATGGAACAAAATTTGACTATTTTTATGTAAAAAAGCAAAATTTCAAATTCTGTAAGAGTAATACAAAATTGTGTGACACTTGAGAAAAATGCACTTGCCCTAAAATCAAACACTGTAGTTTACAAAATATATAGATATATTACATGAATTTAACACTCTTGAAATGATAATCTAATAACTTCAACATTCAAAAACATGAATCAATTCACCTAAACAGCAGATAATTGCATAAATATATTTAATCCCATATAATCTATTGACAAATATGTATTTTCTTGACATTCAAATTACATTTGGAATATAGATTAAGGAAAAATTTCCAAGAAGATGCAAAGAGTTATCCACTATGCGAAAACAAAATAATCTACACTCTTGGACAGGTAACATTTGAGAGCCATTACTAATTCCAACAAATGATAATTCTGCTTAAGTCATGTAGAAAAGTGCAGAAAATGTTAAATAATAAAAAAATGAAATGATAAAATAGAATTCAGTGATGTGGAAAACAGTGTATAAAACTAAGGTGAACCTAGCAAATATGCTGAAATTTCACATTCTGAAAAAAATGCTCTCTTTCAAGGCAAATATATTTGAACAAAATTGCTTCTGTGAATGCTGGTATAGGAAAATTACAGTCAGAGCTCATGAAAATGCCTTTGGTGAATAGATTGGAGATGCCCCCAAATGATAAAATGACTGATAAGTCAGATGGTATTCAACTATTTCAGAAGGCACTGAAAAGAGAGATGCTTGCCTCTTGAGTTCCATCCCTAATAGAAGTAAAATCCCGTGTTGGGACACATCAAGGCTTTCCTTAAGGGCTCAAGAAGGTGAGTGTGATCATTAAAAAATTTGCTTCAGAGGAGTCCAAAGGGGAATTCCACAATCTTCTAGAGCCCTTGGAACCTCACTCACACTTCCTCCAGTTGCCAGAGCTGAGACACCACTCAGTAGCAGTCTGAGTCTGACCATTGCTGCTTCAGGTCATGGCTGTGGTGTTGCTCTGAACTCCTTGGTCTCACCCATCTACCTGATGTTGCACCTCTCTTTAGGTGGCTGTGGAAGAATTACCAATACATACTGGCCTTCCACTTTGCCATCCAGGAGATCAATAAGGATCCCCAGCTACTCCCCAACCTGACCCTTGGTTTCCAACTCTACAATTCTGTTACCAGTGATCAGTTCACCCTGAGGAGCACTCTGCATTGGCTGAGTGGAAAGCATCATCTCATCCCTAACTACACCTGCCAGACACAAGGCAAGACAGTTGCCATCATTGCTGGAACCATGTCAGCATTTTCCGCTGAAATTGGGACAATGTTGGAGCTATACAAAACCCCACAGGTAAATGGGTTGTGACTTCTGGTGAGAAATGCTTCCATCTCCCACCAGACCTGTGACATTTAAGGCAAGGTCCTGTGGAAGCCAAGTGACATAATCCAGTATTAGTTTAAACAGACTTTGGGGAATTCCTTGGATTGTGAGAAAGGGAAGCAGCAGTGGAAGCTGAGAGCCTCAGCCCAGGTCCACATCTAGGGTCAATGTATCTATCCCCACCTGCTGGGAATGTTGATTGTTGACTTTCAGAGAAAATACACACAGCAGAGATATCCTAGGATGACTGCATGTTAGATATGCATATATAAAGACCTGGGACAGCACTGTCCATTTGGAACCCTCTTAGGACAACGACAGCACCAAAGATCATCAGAGTATTTGGGGCTGAGTTACATTTAGATGATATTTCACTCTCTCCCTATGCCCACTCCTTACTTCTTCACATTCAGCAGATGCCTTCACAGGGCCTCCAGTTCACTTTCCATGTTCAACTCACAGATTTAAATCTTAGTGTGTGTTTCAGGGACATAGAAACAAAGACATAGGTAGACAGTGTATACCCATTCACTAGTTTAATCACCAAATACTGACTATGGTGCTGGTGATGACTGTCCTATGAAAATCGAGGGGCTTGGGACTCAATTCAAATCTCCCAAGTAGGTGTAAGGAATCCAATTACATAATCCAATCAAGCTGCTCCCAAGGGTCTGCATTCACATTCCCAGGATTTTTAAAGGAGGCCCACTTCAAGCAAGTATCAATCTGCACACATCACCAGCAAGCTCAGACAGGAATAGTACAGGAAAATTCTCTTTGAAAAGCAATTTTACCAAAACTCTGAGATCGTAGGTGAATGTATTCTTCAAGGCACTTTAGATTATGCTGGGAAAATTAATGAAATTCAAACTATCAAGAAATTAACACGGTAAAAATTGTCTCAGAGGTAACATCTAACACCAGTTTCAGGGGGAAATTTTCCACATACGACATGGGGTGAGAAGTGCGAAGGACCAATGTCCTGGTCCAAAATCCATGCAGTCTTCTTCCCTAAAATGAATATGAAGACATACAGGTATCTTAAACATTTTCGAATACTGTGAATGAGGATATACATTCTCATTCTGTAAGCAATAAGCATTGAAGCATGGATTTCTCTGAACCCAGATGATAGAATGTGGTCTTCTCTACTCACATACCTCAGATCATCATGGTTTTCTTTCCATTCAGATCACATATGGCCCTTTTGATCCCATGCTAAGTGAGAGAGACAAGTTTCCATCACTCTATCAGATGGCCACTAGTGACAGCTCTCTGGCCTGTGGAATGCTCTCCTTGCTGCTACATTTTGGCTGGATTTGGGTGGCGATCTTTGTATCTAATGATGTGAAAGGAGAGCAGTTCCTTCGGGATATTGAAGCTGAGATGTCAAAGAAAGGTGTCTGCTTGGCCAATATAATAAAGCTCCCAGACACTAAGTCAAGGTATGAAGAAACTAAAATCTCTTTCCTAGAGGGGATCCATATGTCATCTGCAAATGTGTATATTCTTTATGGTGATGTGAGGAGCCTCTATATCATGGAAATTCTAAGCAAATACTATTTAACCCTGGGGAAGGTGTGGATCATGTCTACAAAGTGGGAGACAGTTGTGAAAGAGACAGACCACATGCTGCACTCTTTCCATGGAGGCTTCTCATTTTCACATCACAAGGGGGAAATCCCTGGCCTCAACCATTTTGTCAAGACAGTGCACCCTTCCCACTACCCAGAAGATTTCTTCCTCAGTCAACTATGGCTTCATGCTCTTCACTGCTTACCTCCAGGCTCACACTGTGGAACAATTGGAGTCTGCCCACCAAATGCTTCCTTTGAGTTTTTCCCAGGACACATTGACATGCTGACCATATCTGACTCCAGCTATTTCATCTACAATGCTGTGTATGCAGTGGCCCATGCCCTCCATAAGATGCTTTCAGAGCAAATAGAAAAGAGATCTCCAGGGGATGCATTTCAACCTAGGATTCTTCCATGGCAGGTAAACATCTCTCAAAACAGGATATACATTGCACTTCTGATGGCATCCTCAGGTATTTTTATTGCAGTACCACCTGACCATGTTTTCATGCTGAGATTGGCATGATCAGGCATGATGATTAGTGTGCTATTTCACACTATACCATGCATAGATACACCTTTAATTGTTATCTGTGTGTGGAGGATTTGTTATCTGCTATCAAATACTTAAAAAACATTTCCTGCTATGAAACTTGTTGCAAATATTTTAAAAACAGTATAAATACTTAGAAATACACATAAGTCTACAGAAAAATAGTTTTGGTCATCTGATCACACTGATAACCAACACCCAAATATACAACATAGTAGTTCTAGTACCCAAATGGAGCTCCATATCTCCAAATAATTTCCTTTTTTCCATGTGAAAGAGGAGTATATTGTCATTAAGAAGATATGATCCAGTGAAGCAATATTAAAATTACATAGCCAATGATCTGACACCACAGAATTTTATACTCTATATATTAACTAGGACAAATAAGAGAAACATTTTTTTAGTTTAGGCTTACATAATTTACTGTAATGACATCCAGTTTTAAATGTCAAGATTTCATTCTTAATCATGGCTGAGTAATATTCAAATATATATCACAATTCTTTGATCCAGTCATCAGCTGATGGACATCTAGATGGTTCCACTTCTTAGGTATTGCACATTGAGCTACTATAGAATTCTGAGTGCAGGTGACTTTTTCATGTGTTGAGGTCATTTCCTTTGAATACATTCTCAGGTGTGAGGCTATTGGGCCATGTGGTAGAACTAGTATTGGTTTCCTAAAAATTCCTCTACGGTCTTCCATTATGGTTGTACCAGCTTACAATCATTCCCATCAAATTTATTCGGGTATTTTTTTTCCAGACCCTCAGCAGAATTTATTTTTTAAATTTTGGAAACTACTCATTCAAAGTGGGGCAAGTGAAATCTCACTTTAGTTTTTATTGGCACTTCCCTGATGGTTACTGGTCCTGAGCATCTCTTCATGTTTCTCTTGGTCATTTGTATTTCATCCTTTGAAAAATGCCTGTTCATATCTTTAGTTCACCCTTAACTAGATTGTTGGTTATGTTGTTGTTAAGTTTTTTGAGCTCCTTATATAATCTGGAGATTAATACTTTATTGGATCCATGTTTTGCAAATATTTTCCCCCATTCTGTAAGTAGTGTCTTCACTTGGATGAGTGTGTCTTTTGCTGAACAGAAGTTACTTAGCTTAATGTATATTGTTGCCTTTATTGCCTTTTTTCCTTTGGTCTTATCCAAGAAATTGTTGCCTAGGTAAATATCTTTCAGTGTTTCCCCAATGTTTTCCTCTTGTAATTTGATGATTTTGGTTTAAGGCTTAGATCATTGATAAATTTTGAATTGATATTTATATAGTCTGTAAGGTAGCAGTCTGATTTCATATCTCCAAATGTGGAAATCCAAATTTTCCAACACTACTTGTTGAAGAACTGTCTTTTTCGAGGGAATGAGTTTAGCTCCATGTAATATTTTCAATTCAGACTCAATAACGACAGATCATAGAAGAATAATGTTACTCACGGTAGGATGAAATGCTATAAAATACCTTAACAAAGCTCATTACAAAGACTGTGAAGGAGGTAATGATTAAAACTACTCTTTTCGAAGAGCGGCAAGATGGCGGAATAGGAAGGGAGCACACCAATAGTCTGGGGAGAGACAGTTTAATAAAAGTGGAGATACTGCAGGTTCAAGGAAGAGTAGGGGAAGATACAGCAGAGAAAACCCTTCCGGAACTGGAGATTCACAGTGGACCTGCGTGGAGAGCGTGGGAGCCCGCAGTTTGGGACACCAGCAGCAGATTCAACACACAAGCGCTGGAACGCGAGGTGAGCAGAACATCCATAGCCCGAATTACCAGCAGGGAAGCGGAAAAGGGAGCCTAGAGCGAACAAGGCTTAAAACCCTGCGGGGAAAAGTCACCAGGCTAACTAGAAGAGAGAGAGAGAGAGGGGAAAAAAAAAAGTGACCCATATGGACACGAGCTTCTCTCTCTCCGCTCACCTCTCAATGGTGAGCAAGACAAACAGCAGGCGCCATTTTGGAATACGTCATAAGCAGGGCGACCTCGGGTCAGGACCGGCCCCAAGCCTAGCAGAAAAACCTGAATCTGGGTGGGAGGGGAGAAATAACAGGAGATTAGAACCTAATGAATGTGTGGTGCTAATGAACTGAGACTATGAAAAAAGAGACGGTGGGGGAGAGAACTCACAGAAATCACGAATTCATGTGAGTACTCTCCAGAGACGCTACAGTTCAGTAGCCTAGGCAGCCCAGTGGGAGACTACAGGAGAATCTCAGCCCACACAAAGGGCCGCAAAGATTCCCTCTCTGGTCCTTGGGAAAGAGCTTCTGATCTCTGGCTCCTGTGGGTATATCATTCACCTGCTAACCACCCCCAATTCCATTCAGCTGTGTGGAATTACTTCCCTTTTGAACCAAAAAAAAAAAAAAGTAACAGAGAGAGATTTACCACGCCTAACCTGGGAGTGTCTCCTTTGACACACCCTCAACCCTGAGGAACCAAACAGAGCTCTCAGGCCACACCCATCTCAAGCCTCTAAGGCTCCATCAAAAGCAGACAGTCCACTTAATCTAGAGTCATAGTATAACAAGGAAAAAACACCACAGTGAAGAAACCAATATGCCAAACAACAAACGCAAAAACCGAGGTAATAAGAACAAGGAAGACACTATGGCGTCCCCAAATGAAAAAGACACCCCAATTCAAGATTACAAAGATGATGAGATAGAAGAGATGCAAGAAGCAGATCTCAAAAAATTGATTGGAACACTAAGAAGTACTCAGAAACAAACTCTTGAACTACATAAATCCTTAATGGACAAGGTAGAAAATCTCTCTCGTGAAAATGAAATATTAAAGAGAAATCAAGCTGAAATGAAACAACTAGTAGAACATGAAACTGTGATAGTGACGAGAAATCATAATGAAGTGAAGAATTCAATAGATCAAATGAAAAACACATTAGAGAGCCTTACAAACAGAATGGGTGAGGCAGAAGAGAGAATATCGGACTTAGAAGACAGAGCACAGGAAACTATACAGTCAAACCAAAGAAAAGAAGAGGAAATAAGAAATCTAAAAAATATTGTTGGGAATCTACAGGATACTATTAAAAAACCCAACATTCGAGTTCTAGGAGTTCCTGAAGGCATGGAGAGGGAGAAAGGAGTAGAAGGCCTTTTTAGTGAGATAATAGCAGAAAATTTCCCAGTTTTGGAGAAGGACAGAGACATCCTAGTACAGGAAGCACATAGAACCCCTAGTAAACATGACCAAAAGAGGTCCTCACCACGACACGTTGTAATTAAACTCACCACAGTGAAACAGAAAGAAAAGATCCTAAAATGCGCAAGAGAGAAACGTCAAATTACACTCAGAGGATCTCCAATTAGACTCACGGCAGACTTCTCATCAGAAACCCTACAAGCTAGAAGGGAATGGCGAGACATAGCCCAGGTACTAAGAGAGAAAAACTGCCAGCCCAGAATATTATATCCTGCAAAGCTCTCATTTGTGAATGAAGGTGAAATAAAGACCTTTCATAACAAACAAAAATTGAAAGAATTTGTTGCCACTTGTCCAGCCCTGCAAAAGATACTTAAAGATGTGTTACACACAGAAACACAGAAACACGGCCATCAACATGAAAGAAGGTAAACGAAGGGAACCTCACGGCAAAAGATCACAGGGAATTCAAAGCATACATTTGGATAAAGAAATTATGGGACATGTACTCTATAGAATACTATGTAGCAGTCAAAAACGATGAAATCCGGTCATTTGCAATAAGATGGAGGAATCTGGAAAACATCATTCTGAGTGAATTAAGCCAGTCCCAAAGGGAAAACTATCATATGTTCTCCCTGATCGGTGACAACTAATTGAGCACCAAAGGTGAAACCTATTGAAGTGAAATGGACACTATGAGAAACAGTAACTTGATCAGCTCTTGTGCTGACTGTTGTTGTACAATGTAATACTTTATCCATTTTAGTAATTTTTTTATTCTAGTACTATTGGTTGAACTCTGTAATTAACAAACAATTATTCTTAGGTGTTTAAATTTTAACTGAAAAGTGATCCCTGTGAAATATAAGAGTGGGAATAAGAGAGGGAGGAGATGTACAATTTGGGACATGCTCAATCGGAACTGTCCCAAATGATGGAGTTAGAATTGTGCCAGGGAATTCCAATACAATCCCATCAAGGTGGCATGTACCAAGGCCATCTCACTAGTCCAAGTGATCAATTTCAGTTCACAATTGATCACACTGATAGGTCTAAGAGTCAAAGGGATCACACAAAGAAGACTAGTGTCTGCTAATACTAACTGATAGAATCAAAAAGGGAGAGAATGATCCAACATGGGAAGTGAGATACACAGCAGACTCATAGAAGGGCAGATGTCCTAAATAGCACTCTGGCCTCAGAATCAGCCCTTAAGGCATTCAGATCTGGCTCAAGAGCCCATGAGAATATTTTAGGCATGGAAAGCCAAGACACTCTGAAGAACAAAAAAAAGAAGACCTAAATGAAAGATGTCTGTGAGTGAGATCCCAGTGGAATGAATGGGGCCATCAAAGAAGGAGGTACCTTTCTCTGAAGGGAGGAGAGAACCTCCACTTTGACTATGACCCTGTCGGAATAAGATTGAAGTCAGCGAACCCTAAAGGCTTCCATAACCTTGGCAACTCATGACTAGAGCCTAGGGAGATTACTGATGCCATAAACAAGAGTGTCAAATTGTTAAATCAACTTCAGGAGTCACTGTGTACTTACTTCTCATGTGGGATCTGTCCTTAATGTGTTGTCCAATGTGAAGTAATGCTATAACTAGCACTGAAACAGTATTTTACACTTTGTGTTTCTGTGTGGGTGCAAACTGATGAAATCTTTACTTAGTATATACTGAATCTATCTTCTGTATATAGATAATAAAAAATGAAAAAAAAATCTTGGTGTTAAATTGGAAATTGCCTAGAAAATTAATCAATTTTTTTAAAAAAAATATATCATGTAGCATCTCTGTCCTTAATGTGCTATACATTGTGAATTAATACTATAACTAGTACTCAAACAGTATTTTTCACTTTGTGTTGCTGTGTGAGGGCAAACTGTTGAAATCTTTACTTAATATATACTAAACTGATCTTCTGTATATAAAGAGAATTGAAAATGAATCTTGATTTGAAGCAAGGGGAGAGGGAGTGGGAAAGGGGAGGGTTGCGGGTGGGGGGGAAGTTATGGGGGGGAAGCCATTGTAATCTATAAGCTGTATTTTGGAAATTTATATTCTTTAAATAAAAGCATTATAAAAAATAAAAAAAAACAAATAAATACTATAATATAGCTGAGTAAAAAAAAAAAAACTACACTTTTCTTTGGAAGGATTCCAAAGCTAGGATATATGGACTATCGTGTATCCCACAGCGGCTAAAAATCTTTTTGCTTATAAAATATTCCCTATAATCTCAAAAGATAGCTGTATTCTCAACAAAAAATAGTCAAAGTTCAAAGAGAAAAATAAAAGCCATGGAACAATAAACTCTACTGAGGTGAAAAATGTTATACTAATAAACTACACATACACAGCATACACACTACCAGCGACAGCCAGAGATGTACAAGCAAATTTGGGAAAAGGTTAATTAAGAAAAATTACGCTTGGATTTCTATTTCATTGAATTTAATTCAACTGATATTATTTTCAGTTTTCTTAAACTTTTACAAATTATTTCAAAATCAGAATTACTATGAGAAAGAGAGAGACAGAGAATAGAGGAGACAGATCTAGCATCTGCTGATTCACTCCACAATGGCTGCAAGTACCAGGATTAGAACAGGTCAAGCCAGGATGCAGGAGCGTCAATTGCTCTCCTACATGAGTGCAGGGGCCCAAGCACTTAAAACCTCAAGTGCTGCTTTCCCAGGCACATTAGCAGAAAGCTGAAAAAGGAGTAGAGCAGTTGGCGTTTCCATCGGCACTCACTGGGATGCTGAGAACTGTGGAAAGTGGTTGACCTGCTGCACCACAAGATCAGCCCAAATGTTGTTAAATTAAAACAAAATTTACTGATATAAAAGAACAGATTTCATGTATTTCATTGATACAATTTTAAGAAGATAACCATCCTTTCTCCTTTCCCTTCCCAATCCCCCCTTTTCTGTTCCTTTTTTCCTTTTAATTTTTGCAATAACGTAATTTCAATTTACTTTAAATCACAGTGTTAAGGTCTCAGTAATCATGATGTTCCTCAAATGAAAAGTAGAAAGACAACTGCTCCAAGGAATTTATACAAGGGTGATAAACACAAATCAAATCCTGAGATGTCAGTTTCATTTTTATAGATTGTGGTTTTTTTATTCTATTCTATATACCCTTCACCAAAACACTTATACATTTTCTTTAAGGAACTGGTATATTTCACTATGCATAATGGTATCCATGTGAATCTATTTTTTGCCCAAAGAGAGAATTTCACATTTTGGTGGGGAGGTGGGCTCAAAATTTTAAAAGCGCACACAAGTGCACTCACCAGTAGAACCATCACAACAATCAAGATATTTCACATATAAAGTCATGCTATTCTCATGTGGAAGAACTAAGATGACCTTTCCTAAACCAATAACCGATCTTTCATGCACAGCCACCCTGTGGGACACATCCTCATATTTTTCTGTTTAGAATCAGATGCTCCCCATCATTTTAATAGGGGAGAAGCAGAACTCCCCACACTTGAACCCATGATTTTTATATGTATTTGACAAGTAGAGTTATAGAAAGTGAGTGAGACAGACAGAGAGAAAGCTCTTCCTTCCATTGGTTCACTCCACAAATGGCCGCTATGGCCGGCACTGGGCAGATCCAAAGCCAGGAGCCAGGTGATTCTTCCTGGTCTTCCATGAGGATGCAGAAGTCCAAGCACTTGGGCCATTCTCCACTGCCTTCTTGGGTCACAGCAGGGAGCTGGACTGGAAGAGGAGCAACTGGGACTAGAACCAGGTGCCCATATTGGATGCTGACGAAGCAGGCAGAGGATTTACCAAGTGAGCCATGGTGACAGCCCCAAACCCATGATATTTTGATCAGTCAGACAAAACTCAGCCTCCACCAAATAGAAACCCTGAGGATAGAGAGGAGGGAAAAGAAAAATTTCTTAGTCGTGTGCACCTCCACCTCTAATCTGAATGTTCTCCCACTTTCCAATTGTGCCTCCCCTCCAGCTCCATCCACTTATGAGGAAAATCCAATTTACCAACAGTGCTGGGGAGGATGTTTCCTTCCAGGAAATGAGACACCGTAGGCCACAGTATGATATCCACAACATTGTGAATTTTCCTGCTGGATTTCGTTTGCTGATTAAAATCGGGGAGTTTGCCCTTGAGCGTGCACATGGCGAAGACTTGATCCTCAATGAAGACATGATAGAATGGCCTGTTGCATTCAAGGAGGTGTGCATCCGTGGGAATATTGGATACGTACAAAGGGTCTGATGAGAGTATGGGAGGATATTATGTGTGAGACTTTACATGAGCATTCAATTCGCAACTCATATCTTGGCTTCAAAAGATATGGTGTTCCTTACACATATATGAGCCAGTGTGTATTAGAAGTGCACGTTTGGGTTAGATATTGTTGTTTTTCTCTGGGCATATTTATGCATTCCAAGGTTGAGTGACTAGAAAGAATGTTAAGGAATAGAGATAGAGATCAATATTTAGACATAAAATTACTAAAGGTATGTCTATACAATTTCTAAAATTTTATTTCAACATTTTATTTATATAATCTGGAAAACTTCATGTACTACATGTATATTTATAAAGATAGTGATATTTTCATCATTTGGTGAGAGTCTTTATTATGTTTGAGTGCAGTATGAACACAAGTAAATTATGAATTGACCATTTGTAGATAAAATTCTGATTATCCTTTGTCATTGTGGTTGCTAATCAGTTTAGTTTTTCTTCTGAATACCACCTCACAGCTGTGATCAAAAATTTTATCATCATTGTGCTGTTGAAATACCCCAGACAATTGTGTGGGTAATTTTTATAACTATTGTGTGTTACATCACAAACGCATTGGCAGTATCAGGAATTGATGCTCTCCCTGAGTGTAGAACTCCAGAAGTAGATAGATGCACAATCAATGGATTATAACATTTATTCACCTTTTCTTTGGAGGCTTGTCTTTTTCTTAGTAGTTAATATCAGAAGTGTACCTAGTCATCATGCTTTTTGGATATTTTTCTGGCATGTAAAATCTTCTACTCAATCAAAGAAAGAGGCATGTAAAATAGTCTCAGACATACACATTCTAGAAGAATTACCACATAAAAAGCTACACTGAAAGGATTTCAGAGGAAGCAATTCAATAAAGAGACAAATGCCCAGAAGCATGGATCCAGTGATGAGAAAAATTAAACACATCAGGCACCCTCATAATACTTGGTAGGCAGTTGACAAACCTGGAATGAGCATCTTAGAAACTCCAATTGGATGTCTAAATAAAATCAATAAGGTACAGCCTGGGGAAGACATAGTGATGACCTTGAGGTGATGAGGCAAACAGAGACATAATATCACAGTGCCTAATGATGTGCAAAACAATGACCATCACTTCTCTTTCCCTCTCAGACTCCTCAGTCTTTATGTAGCCAAAGGTGTGGTCCAGGATTCAGGAAAATGCCACAGGAAGGAAGAGCTGTCTGCTGCTACACTTGTGTTATTTGTCCAGAGAGAGACATTTCCAATCATACAGGTAGAATGCATATAACTTACCTTGAGAACTCTACCACCTTAACTATTTCTTGATAAAAAAGGAGACCAAGAATATTTGTGATGACATAAGAGTCTTCATTCATTATTTCCATACCCTAGTTTTATGCTCACTATTGCCATCTCATTATGTGTAAGCTGTTTTTGTGTAAGATGATGTGCTAATCGTCTCAAGCTCAACTGTGACACTGATTCTATCTGGTATCCTTCTTTTCCATCCAGCGCTGATTGAGACTCCCTCAATCTGAGATCTAAACAAGAAATATAATATTTGTATTTGTTAAGGCTCTGTTTGGTTATCTAGAAGGCTTGAATTCAAAACTTTTTCATAGATAACTGACAAACAAGGAGCTAATTCACATGAATTGTGATGGGAATATTGTATTACTTTCTGTGCTACATCTTTGACATGGTGCATGCTGTTCAGTACATAGAATGAATGACCACTTGTCCTTTATGGATATACAAGAAGAAGAGAAAAAACAAGCTGAAATATAGAGACACAAATATCAAATTATATGTCAAAGCCAAATGTTTGAGAAATGTAAAAATGTACTAAGACTCATTGGTCAATAGTTCCACTGTTCAATGTATAATAAATATGTTTATAATAATTTGAATTCTTCCAAAATAATGTTTCAATTCACATCATCTTAACTCTAGAAATATTTTGATTTCAGTATCTTCAAACATTCTATACATAGTTCCAGTATGAAGAAGATACCAGAAAAATGACTTCAAGTTTCAGTGAAAATATTCAACATGCAGTACTTTAGTGAAAGAAAGAAAACTAAGGTATCATGAGCTGACCCAATATACAATATGCCCTTGCCTATAGAGTCCTGCAGTATCTCTGAGAGAGGTGCCAGACGTACCTACATAATCTATTAAAGTAAAGGTAACACATTGAAAAGAATTGTAGGAGAAAAATCCTCTAAATTTTTACAGGTGCTTATATTATATTTTTTTACAAAATAATTTATTTATTTGTTTGAAAGTCAGAGTTGAAGAGAGGGGGAGAGCATAGCAGAGAAGGAGAGAGGACACAGTGAGGATCTTCCATCAGGTAGATTCACTCTCCAGAGAGCTGCAATGGCCTAGACTGGGCCAGGCCAAAGTCAGAAACCAGGAGCTTCTTCCAGGTCTTGCAGAGGACCAAGCATTTGGGCCTTCCTCTGCTGGTTTCCTAGGCACATTGGCATGGAGATTGTTTGGAAGTGCAGCAGTCAAGACATGAACAGGCACCTGTTCAGATGCCATCATTGCAGGCAGTGGCTTTAACCACTACATCACAACTCCATTTCCTGAAGCTTGTATTCTTGCATAAGTACCAAGGATAAAAACAGAGTAAGACTCTTACTGCAAGTGTAGCCCAACTAATACCATTTCTTTCTTTTTTAAAAGAAAGATTTATTTTATTTGAAAATCAGAGAATCAGGGAACAAGACAAAGAGGGAGAGAGAGAGAGAGAGAGAGAGAGAGAGAGAATCTAATTGCTAACTCCTCATATGGAAACAATGGCCTGGGCTGGGCCAGCAGAAGCTGGGAGCCAGGAGCTTCTTTTTGGGTCTCCCACATTGGTGTGGGGGTCACAAGTGCTTGTGGAATTTTCTGCTGCTTTTTATAGGTTATTTGCAGGGAGCTGGTTTGGAAATTCATCAACTGAACAATGTCCATATGAGATGCCGGCATTGCAGGTGGTGGCTTTACCTACCATGCCACAACACTAACCCTATTTTGGTTTGTTTAATTGACATTTGATTGAAAGACATACATATTTTCCAACTGACCTGTTCTTAATGACTTCTTTCATGCTGTAGCAGCAGAAGTGTGTTGTTTCAAGTGAGACAATATGGTGTCCAATGTGGTGTTCACATGAGCTAACATGGTGGACAGGCCATGATTCCAACTTAACAACAGTGCCTAGTTGTCTTTCAGTAACATGATGAAAATACCACTTATTTCCATAGAACCACAGAAAGACAACCAGCTACAACTTCCATCTATTCAACCTCAGTATCACAACATTTATATGGAAACACTGACAAGATGAATCCATGTAGGAAATTAGAGTACTGATTAATGAATGGAGGTCCCAAGAATGAAAAATCATTTATATAGGTCATTTCCATTTGAGGATAAGGAAGAAACTCCTTAAACCTGATGATCCCAGATATGGAATAATCCAAGCCCATATGAAATATAGAAGATTCATCATTTTTTAGAAATTAAAACACTGAAAGAAATCTCTGACAGATAGGATGAGAACACAGAGCCCAATTTGTGAAGGAGCTAGTTTGAATGAGTTTGCTCCACCTAGAGATGAGCATTCTCCCTTGGTTAGGTGTGCAGAAATACTTTAGTGTTTCTTGGTATACATCACAGCAGGCTGGACTCGCCATGACATTGCAAAGGTGACCATTTTCCTTATCAGGGAATAATGAGAAAATTGTGAAGTGGAAACACACAGTCTCCCTTTCTCCACAGATGCAGAGCAGTGCATCCCGTGTGCAGGTCACGAGTATCCAAACAGGGAGAGAAACCACTGCCTCCCCAAGCTGGTGACCTTCTTAGCCTTTGAGGAATTCCTGGGGATGGCTCTGGCCTGCGTGGCTCTGTGCTTCTCTGTCCTCACAGCTGTGGTCTTCTGGATCTTTGTGAAGCACCGAGACACTCCCATCGTCAAGGCCAATAACAGGACCCTCAGCTACATTCTACTCATTGCCCTCCTCCTGTGCTTCCTCTGCTCCTTACTCTTCATTGGCCGTCCCAACACAGCCACCTGTCCCCTCCAGCAAATAGCATTTGGCCTTGTGTTCACAGTGGCTGTTTCCACCGTGCTGGCCAAGACCATCACTGTGATTCTGGCCTTCAAAGCTCTGAAACCTGGAAGAACTATCAGGCGATTGCTGGTATCAGGCACTTCTAACTTCATCATTCCCATCTGCTCCTTGATCCAACTGGCTCTCTGTGGCATCTGGTTGGGAACTTCTCCACCCTTTATTGAGTTAGACACACATTCTGAGCATGACCACATCATCCTGGTGTGCAATAAGGGCTCAGTCACTGCCTTCTACTGTGTCCTGGGCTACCTGGGCTCCTTGGCCCTGGCCAGCTTCACTGTGGCTTTCCTAGCCAGGAATCTGCCTGACACCTTCAATGAAGCCAAGTTCCTGACCTTCAGCATGCTGGTGTTCTGCAGTGTCTGGGTGACCTTCCTGCCTGTCTACCACAGCACCAAGGGGAAGGTCATGGTGGCCGTGGAGGTCTTCTCCATCTTGGCCTCCAGTGCAGGGCTCCTGGGCTGCATCTTTGCCCCAAAGTGCTACATTATTCTCATAAAACCTGAGCAAAATTCTTTGAAAGCTTTAAGGAACCAACACAGTTCTAGGAGACCCTAAAATATTTTTGTCACTAGTTTCTCTACATTTTCAAATTTTGTAAACAAAAACCAAGTTGGTAGTGGATTTCCAACATTGTAAAATAAGCAAAACTAAAAAAACTTTTGTTTATGTGTTTGGCCTAGCAATTAATTTATTTTGTCCAACATGACAGTAGCTGGGTTTGTAATTTGGTTCTGACCCCTGATATCTGATTGCTAGGATATTAAACCCTTTGTGTCCCTGTCAATTTTTTTCCTGGCTCCTGGCTTCTGGACTCAATCCAAGATAAGCCACTATGGGAAAAGATACATGAAGTAGTGAAAGGTTGGATTCTCAACCACCTCTCTTTCTTTCTGCTTCTCTGCCTCTCAAAAGTGCAAAGCTGCCTAGAAATATTTTCATATAAAAAAAAGGAATCACTGTTTACAACTGAAACAGAGCTTAGCATCAACTTACATTTCATATGATAGGGCTATCCCTGACAATATGCAGAGTAATTAATTTCATCTTTCTTTACTATTTTAAATACCATATTTGTTCTTATTTGTTCTTTTAACTTTTATTTAATTAATAGAAATTTCCAAAGTACAGCTTATGGATTACAGTGGCTTTTCTCCCCATAACTTCCCTACCACCAACAACCCTCCCATATCCAGCATCCTCTCCTATTCCATTCACATCAAGATTCATTTTCAATTATCTTTATATACAGAAGATTATTTTAGTATATATTAAGTTAAGATTGCAATGGTTTGCACCCACACAGAAACACAAAGTGTAAAGTACTGTTTGAGTACTAGTTATAACATTAATTCAAATTGTACAACACTAATGACAGAGATCCTCCATGGGGAATAAGTGCACAGTGACTCCTGTTGTTGATTTAACAATTGACACTCTTATTTATGGCATCAGTATTCACCCTAGGCACTTGTCTTGAGCTGCCAAGGCTATGGAAGCCTTTTGAGTTCGCCAACTCTGATCTCATTTAGACAAGGTCATCGTCAAAGTGGAAGTTCTCTCCTCCCTTCAGAGAAAGGTAGCTCCTTCTTTGATGGCCCATTCTTTCCACTGGGATCTCACTCACACAAATCTTTCATTTAAGTCCTTTTTTTTGCCAGAGTGTCTTGCCTTTCTACGCCTAAAATATTCTCATTGGCTCTTCAGCCAGAACCAAATGCCGTAAGGGCTGATTCTTAGACCAGAGTGCTGTATAGGACATCTGTCATTCTATGAGTCTTCTGTGTTTCCCGCTTCCCATATTGGATCATTCTCTCCTTTTTAATTCTATCACTTAATATTAGCAGACACTAGTCTTGCTTATATGATCCCTTTGACTCTTAATCCTTTCAATTTAACCCATTGTGAACTGAAACTGATCACTTGGTCTAGTGAGATGGCATTGGTACATGCCACCTTGATGGGCTTGTATTGGAATCCCCTGGCACATTTCTAACCCCACCATTTGGGGCAAGTCCGGTTGAGCATGTCCCAATTGTACATCTCCTCCCTCTCTTATTCCCACTCTTATATTTCACAGAGATCCCTTTTCAGTTAAATTTAAACATCTAAGAATAATTTTGTGTTAATTAAAGAGTTCAACCAATAGCATTAAGTAGAACAGAAAATACTAAAATGGATAAAGTATTAAGTTTTTATGTTCATTTTTGAAAACATGTCTCAGTTATACCTGCTTTATGTTGTTTCTCTAAATGTCGTGGAGAATTTGTCATTTTGTGGTTTTAATTGAAGTGGAATTTTCCAACTACAAGAGTCAACTAGTCCATGAGCATTCTTCTCTTTGAACACTGTATTGTTCACAAACATCTTAGTAACTGATTGCTGTCTAGCTATTTGGAAATGGCATTTTTATTTTCATCACATATGGAGGTGGTTTTCACAATTACATAGGAGTGATTCTATAACTCTCATCTCCCATTTGACTGCTATCATTTTGGCCTTTGCTTAGAGTTCTTATTCTAGGAGACAATGATGCTATTATTGAGGTGAAATTCACATACCCAATAAGAACCACTGAAGTATTTGACAAGGATGTGGGATTACAACTTTCACATTCAAATTCTACATTTACTTTTTATAAAGTATGTTCAAAAGTTTGAGCAATTATCATGTCTGTAGATTGAGCCTTTTGCATCTCCCTGTAATCAAAGCCTTTCTGCATTAAGCAGCCACCTGCAAACTTCCATGAACGTGATTTATGCAACCATTCATCTCCATTAGTTGTTCTGTGTTTACCTACTCTGGACAGTTGCTGGCAATGGAGTGAGAAAATATGAGACCTCTTAGATCTAACTTCTTCCACGTGGCATTACATTTTTGATTCACCTGATCATAGCAGGTACCCTTCATTATTTTTATAGCTATATAATATTCAATCTTATGGCTTTTCCACATTCAACATATTTGATCATTCAAAGATGATGATTTAGGTTGTCTGCAAACTTTCATGTTATGAACAGATTGTTCTGAGCATTCTTGTAAAAATATATGTTTGGTATGCACCTTCAGCTCTTCTGAGTACACAGGATATTTCCAATGGTTCTGAGAAAAACACAGTGAATATATATGTTTATTTTAGTAAAATCTTTTAGTTTTTATTTATTCATGTTTTAGACAAGTATTGAAAACTGAAAGCAATTAAAGCCCATCCCCAAAAATAAGTGACTTGCAAGTGCAAAGTTTTTGAAAGTAATGAAGATACTGAAGAAATGAAACTCTCTACTATCCAAATATATGAACTACTTAGATATAAATATGTTGAGTCTTAAAATTTTAGGCTAATATAACATAAAAATATAGTCAGTATAGTAGCATTTTATGTCATTTGACTTCTTTTTTTTAATATATAAAGCTTTTATTTAAAGAATATAAATTTCCAAAGAACAGCTTATGGATCACAATGGCTCCCCCCCCACAACCTCCCTCCCTCCCCCTACCCTCCCCTCTCCCGCTCCCTCCCGCCCTCCGCCCACATCAAGATTCATTTTCAATTCTCTTTATACACAGAAGATCAATTTAGTACATATTACATAAAGATTTCAACGGTTTGCCCTCGCATAGAGACACAAAATGATAATACTGTTGGAGTGCTAGTTATAGTATTAATTCACAATGTACAGCACATTAAGGACAGAGATCCTACATGATTTTTTTTTAAAAAATTGATTATTTGTCTATGCAATTTCCAGTTTAACACCAAGATTTTTTAATCATTTGCAATTATCTTTATATAAAGAAGATCGATTCAATATATACTATGTAAAGATTTCACCAGTTTGCACCCACTCAGAAACACAAAGTGCAAAAATACTGTTTCAGTACTAGTAATAGCATTATTTCACATTGGATAACACATTAAGGACAGATCCCTCATGAGACGTAAGTACACAGTGACTCCTGATGTTGATTTAACAATTTGACACTCTTGTTTATGGCGTCAGTAATCTCCCTAGGCTCTGGTCATGAGTTGCCGAGGCTGTGGAAGCCTTTAGGGTTCGCCGACTTCGATCTTATTCCGACAGGGTCATAGTCAAAGTGGAAGTTCTCTCCTCCCTTCAGAGAAAGGTACCTCCTTCTTTGATGGCCCCGTTCTTTCCACTGGGATCTCACTCGCAGAGATCTTTCATTTAGGTCTTCTGTTTTTTCCAGAATGTCTTGGCTTTCCATGCCTAAACTATTCTCATGGGCTCTTCAGCCAGATCCGAATGCCTTAAGGGCTGATTCTGAGGCCAGAGTGCTATTTAGGACATCTGCCATTCTATGAGTCTGCTGTGTATCCTGCTTCCCATGTTGACTTCCCATTTGACTTCTTCATGACATTTCTTAACGGCTTGCATTTTTTTATAAAGCTTTTTTTAAAGAATATGAATTTCCAAAATAGCGCTTATGGATTACAATGACTTCCCCCCCAATAACTTCCCTCCTACCTGCAACCCTCCCTTTTCCTGCTTCCTCTCCCCTTCCATTCACATCAAGATTCATTTTCAATTCTCTTTATACAGAAGATCAGGTTAGTACATATTACATAAAGATTTCAACAGTTTGCCTCACATGGCAACACAAAGTGAAAAATACTGTTGGAATACTAGTTATAGTATTAATTCACAATGTATAGCACATTAAGGACAGAGATCCTATATGATATATATTTTTAAATTGATTAATTATCTATGCAATTTCCAATTCAACACCAAGTTTTTTTTTCATTTTCAATTATCTTTATATACAGAAGATCGATTCAGTATATACTAAAAAAAGATTTCATTAGTGCACAAACTACAGAAACACAAAGTGTAAAAATACTGTTTCAGTACTAGTTATAGCATTACTTCACATTGGACAACAAATTAAGGACAGATCCCTCATGAGACGTAAGTACACAGTGACTCCTGATGTTGATTTAACAATTTGGCACTCTTGTTTATGGCTTCAGTAATCTCCCTAGGCTCTAGTCATGAGTTGCTGAGGCTATGGAAGCCTTTAGGGTTCGCCGACTTCAATCTTATTCCAACAGGGTCATAGTCAAAGTGGAGGTTCTCCCTTCAGAGAAAGGTACCTCCTTCCTTGATGGCCCCATTCTTTCCACTGGGATCTCACTCACAGAGATCTTTCATTTAGGTCTTTTTTTTTTGTGCTTCAGAGTGTCTTAGCTTTCCATGCCTAAAATATTCTCATGGGCTCTTGAGCCAGATCTGAATTCCTTAAGGGCTGATTCTGAGGCCAGAGTGCTATTTAGAACATCTGCCCTTCTATGACTCTGCTGTGTATCTCGCTTCCCATGTTGGATCATTCTCTCCCTTTTTGATTCTATCAGTTAGTATTAGTAGACACTAGTCTTGTTTGTGTGATCCCTTTGACTCTTAGACCTATCAGTGTGATCAATTGTGAACTGAAATTGATCACTTGGACTAGTGAGATGGCCTTGGTGCATGCCACCTTCACCTTGATGGGATTTTATTGGAATCCCCTGGCACAATTCTAACTCCATCATTTGGGGCAGTTCCGATTGAGCATGTCCCAAATTGTACATCTCTTCCCTCTCTTATTCCCACTCTTATATTTCACTGGGATCACTTTTCAGTTAAAATTTAAACACCTAAGAATAATTGTGTGTTAATTACAGAGTTCAACCACTAGTACTAGGATAAAAGAAATACTAAAATGGATAAAGTATTACACTGTACAACAACAGTCAGCACAAGAGCTGATCAAGTCACTGTTTCTCTTAGTGTCCATTTCACTTCAACAGGTTTACCCTCAGATTCATTTTCAATTCTCTTTGTATACAGATGATCAGTTTAGTATCTGTTAAGGAAAGATTTTAAACCATTTGTCCTCACATAGCATCACAGAGTGAAATATAATCTTTGAGTACTAGTTATAGCATTAAATCACATTGTACAGCACATTAAGGACAGAGATCCTACATGATTTTTTTTAAATTGATTGATTTTTTATGCAACTTCCAATTTTTTTAAACCATTTTCAATTATCTTTATTTACAGAAGATCGATTCAGTATATACTAAGTAAAGATTTTGTCAGTTTGCACCTGCACAGAGACACAAGGTGTAAAAATAATGTTTCAGTACTAGCTACTGCATTACTTTATATTGGACAACACATTAAGGACAGATCCCACATGCGCCGTAAGTACACATTGACTACTGTTGTTGATTTAACAATTTGACACTCTTGTTTATGGCATCAGCAATCTCCTTAGGCTATAGTCATGAGTTTCTGAGGCTATGGAAGCCTTTAGGGTTCGCCGACTTCGATCTTGTTCTGACAGGGTAATAGTCAAAGATATGTAGAAAGGTGTGTATCTTTGTTAATTTTTAGAATTGTACTATCTATTTTTGTACTTCTATACTAACTTTAGTGTCAGTTTGTCGATTTCCACTAAAAGTCTTTTTTGGTATTTTGCTGAGTTAAATTTATAGGTTCAATCTGTGTAGTCATGACATCTTTATAAAATTCTGTCATCCAATATATTAATATTATGTTGATTTTTAAATATCCTTCAAAAACATTTTCTAATTTGGTTATAAAACTCTTGTATGTCCTTGTCAGCTATTTTTCTAGGTACAACTTCTATTGCTATTATAATGTCAGATCTTTTTCTATTAAATTTTTAAGTTTCTTGTTGCTTCTGCTATAGATTCTGCAGTAAAGTGGATTTATTTACAAAAGGAACAACAAAAAGATCACCTTGTTCCACATGACACTATTTGGTTTTGTAATTTGGTTCTGATCCCTGACCCCAGATTCCCAGGAAATAAACACTTTCAGTGAGTGGTGAAAACTCAGACATATTGGATCCCTTTCAGTCAGCATTTTTCCTTGCTCCTGGCTCTGGCCTCAGTTCAGGCTCAGCTACTGTGGGCACTGAGATGTGAAGCAGTGAATGGTTGGTTTCTCAACTGTCTCTCTCTCTCTCTCCATTTCTATCTACCTCTCAAAAAACACAATGCTGTCTAGGAATATTTAAATATAAAATAAGAGTGATATTTAATACTGAAACAGACCTAACCAGCAAGTTATAAATAGCAATGCCATTTTATAAGATAGCACTATCCCTGAAAATATACACACTGCTGATTAGGATGCCTGTCATTTTATAAGTCTTTTGTGTGGACTGCTTCCCATGTTGTAACGATCTCTCCATTTTAATTCTCTCTATTGTTACTACCAAACACTTGATCATGTTTATATGATCCCTCTGATACTTAATCTTATCTATATGATCAATTAAACATAATATGATCACTTTAACATGTAAGATGGCATTATTACCACCCAGTTTTGTGGGATTTGGAGTATCAGGGTGAGATTTTAGTTTTACCCTTAGAAGTAAGTCCATGGGGAAGTATACAAAACTATACAGTTCCTCTCTTTCTTATTCCCACCTTTATTTTTATAGGGATCTATTTTCAATTGACTTTATACACATGGGATTAATTCTATATTAAAGAAAGGATTCAACCAATGGAATTAAGTGGGAAAAAATAAAAATAATTTTTAAAAAATTAAAAACTGTCTTATCTGTCCCTCAACAGATAAGTCAAAGGTTGTTTAAGTCATTGCTTCACATAGTGACAGTTTCATTTATACAGCTTTCCTTTTAGGTGCTCTGTTAGGTATCACAGATCATGGAGAACATATGGTTTAGAACCCTTTGAGACTGGCTTATTTCTCTCTAAGTATGATGTTTTCCAGATTCATCCATTTTGTTGTAAATGATAAGATTTCACTTTTTTTTAACCACTGTGTAGTATTCCATAGAGTACATATCCCAAAATTGCTTTACCCAGTCTTAGTTGATGGGCATTTATGTTGACTCCATGTCTTAGCTATTGTGAATTGAGTTACAATAAACATGAGAGTGCAGATAACTTGCATACACTGATTTCATTTCCCTTGGATAAATTCCCAGGAGTGGGATGGCTAGGACATATGGTAGGACTACATTCAAATTTCTGACATATCTCCAAACTGCCTTCTATAATGGTTTTCCAAATCTACATTCCACCAACAGTGGATTAGGCTTCCTTTTTCCCCACAATTGCACCAGCACTTGTTGTTTGTTAATTTCTGTATGAGAGCCATTCTAACTGGGGTGAGGTGAAATCTCATTGTGGTTTAGATTTGCATTTCCCTGATGGCTAGTAATCTTGAACATTTTTTCATGAGTCTGTTGGCTATTTGAATTATAACAAAAGTACTGTCAAGATGTGAAGTGATGCTAAATTTTAAGTTTTGATAATATAAAATGTTCCTGATATAAATATCTGAAAGTTAAAAAGTCTAATGATTTTGTGCTACTAGACGTGACAGTTATCTTAATGAGAAAGGCCCAGAGGCCTAAAGGGTTAAATGTTCTGTAAAATACTACAAGTGCTTTCAAAAACAATGGAGTAAGCAAGTGCCTCTTGTTGGTTAATGAGGTTATATTTTTTAATGTGGCAATCTAATCTTTTGACATCTACAGTCTTGTATATGGTAATAAAAAAGACCTAAAGATTTCAAGAAGCTATTACTGAAACTGCTTTATTGTTCTATCTTATATGTTACACGTGTGCACATATTGTATGTCTATATGAGAAGATTTATTAAGAGCTTTGTTTTAATTGGCTTATACATAAAAAGATTGCTCATCGATTTAAACTGCTAAAATTAATCAAAGATACATTTTGATCCATGTGACCTGAATCTCTGTATCAGATGTTTTAAATCTGTTGGTACAAATAAACTAAAAACATTTTTATATGTTTGTGCTTGAGTTTGCTGCTTAAACAAGCTACACCATGTTAGATATTTAAGAGATGTTTCCAAATACATGTATTCTTAAAAATTATAGAAGGCATTGGACCTTCTGGTAAATGTTTTCCTAAGTTGTATCTAATGGTTGAAAAAGCTTTCTAAGTTTTCATTTGATATTGCTGTTGTCAGTAAACGATCTGGGAATTGCTCCCTGATTTCTCTATTCTACGCCTGACTTCTTCCCTCATTTCTCTATTCTCTTCAAGGTGGGAAACTGACTCTACACTGAAGGATTCTCTAAGATGCACAATTTGAATGTAGATCTTATAAAAGAGATGGCTAACATTTTCTGTAATAATAGCATAGTCAAAAGGAGAGCTTAAATTATGATTTCACAGCCAGATTTATTTCGACATGGCACAGTAAACAGACCAAACAAAGGGAGAGAAAATTTTAAAGTGAGGACATAGCTTTCCTCATGTGCATTGTCTACCTCAGAAAAAAACCACTACCAGAACCTGCCTGTGACTATAGACTTCTTGTTTCACCTAATGAAGACCAGAGATGGGACTTGAGCACCCCTTGACTTACATCCTCAGGTCTGCTTTAACAAAAGCCAGGAGCAGAAGAAAGGTAGGTAGCAGAAGCAATGTAAAAAGAGGTGTTGATGTGGATTCATTCTGAGGAGGAGTCCAGTGTGGGCAACAGGTGTGGAGTTACCACACAGACACCAGGAGTCGGGTGAAAGCAGGCCAGAGGCAAGCAACCCACAGACTCATTTATTTCAGTTGGTACAGCAGCTTATATAGCTGAGGCAGCCAATCCAGTCAAGCAGCATTTATGCCCTAACCAATCACAGCCTGCTGCCAGGCAGGCTCCAATGCCAGGTGGGTTTTGAACCCATTCCTGAATAACTGACACTCACTTGCCAGTGGCCATTTTGCCATGGCTTTCTCATTCCACCACACATAGGTGGCAGGCCTATTAAAGGTGGCTCTCTACAGGGATCTGCCCTCAAAGAGACCCAACAAGCCAGTCCACAGCAGTGGCTTTCAATGTGGAAAGCCAGGGCATCAGCAGAAGTCAGCCTTTGAAGAGCCCTGGCAGCTCTGCCAGCCAAGAGTTGGATCACTGGAAATGGAAATGTCCTGGAGTCGAAGGACACCCAGGTCAGAGCCACAGATCTTTCTGGCTCTAAGCTGAAAGCCCTTCAGTCCAGCTTCCAGAGTAACTGCCACTGCTGAGGGGATGGCCAATTCAGGTCAGCAATATTGCAGGCAGAACTGTAAATTTACTGTTAGAGATGCCACTTGCCTTTACCTGACCAGCCTCTCCTCTCAGGCCAGGTAGGTAATAGAAGTCAACAGGGTGCCTTCCCAAGGAGGTTCATGCCTCCCTTAGGATATACCCCATGGGAAGAGATAGGTCTGGGAGGAGAGCGGCAAAATGGTGGAATAGGAAGGGAGCACACCGATAGTCTGGGGAAAGACAGTTTAATAAAAGTGGAGATACTGCAGGTTCAAGGAAGAGTAGGGGAAGAAACAGCAGAGGAAACCCTTCCGGAACTGGAGATTCACAGTGGACCTGCATGGAGAGCGTGGGAGTCCGCAGTTTGGGACACCAGCAGCAGATTCAACACACCAGCGCTGGAACGCGAGGTGATTTAAACCCCAATAGCCCGAGATACCAGAAGGGAAGTGGAAAGAGGAGACTAGAGCGAACAAGGCTTGAAACCTTGTGGGGAAAAGTTCACCAGGCTAACTAGAAGAGAGAGAGAGAGAGAGGGAAAAAAAAAGTGACCCATACGGACACGAGTTTCTCTCTCTCTGCTCACCTCTCAATGGTGAGCAAGACAAACAGCAGGCGCCATTTTGGAATACGTCATAAGCAGGGCGACCTCGGGTCGGCACCGGCCCCGAGCCTAGCAGAAAAACATGACTCTGGGTGGGAGGGGAGAAATAACAGGAGATTAGAACCTAATGAATGTGTGGTGCTAATGAACTGAGACTGTGAAAAAAGAGACAGTGGGGGAGAGAACTCACGGAAATCACGAATTCATGTGAGTACTCTCCAGAGATGCTACAGCTCAGTAGCCTTGGCAGCCCAGTGGGAGACTACAGTAGAATCTGAGCCCACACTAAGGGCCGCAAAGATTCCCTCTCTGGTCCTTGGGAAAGAGCTTCCGATCTCTGGCTCCTGTGGGTATATCATTCGCCTGATAACCACCCCCAATTCCATTCAGCTGTGTGGAATTCCTTCCCTTTTGAACCAAAAAAAAAAAAGTAACAGAGAGAGATTTACCATGTCTAACCTGGGAGTGTCTCCTTTGACACACCCTCAACCCTGAGGAACCAAACAGAGCTCTCAGGCCCCACCCATCTCACGCCTCTAAGGCTCCATCAAAAGCAGACAGTCCACTTAATCTAGAGTCATAGTATAACAAGGAAAAAACACCACAGTGAAGAAACCAATATGCCAAACAACAAACGCAAAAACTGAAGTAATAAGAACAAGGAAGACACTATGGCGTCCCCAGATGAAAAAGACACCCCAATTCAAGATTGCAAAGATGATGAGATAGAAGAAATGCAAGAAGCAGATCTCAAAAAATTGGTAAGAACAATAAGAAGTACTCAAAAACAAATTTTTGAACTACAGAAATCCTTAATGGACAAGGTAGAAAATCTCTCTAGTGAAAATGAAATATTAAGGAGGAATCAAGCTGAAATGAAACAACTAGTAGAACATGAAACTGTGATAGTGATGAGAAATCATAATGAAGTGAAGAATTCAATAGATCAAATGAAAAACACATTAGAGAGCCTTACAAACAGAATGGGTGAGGCAGAAGAGAGAATATTGGACTTAGAAGACAGAGTGCAGGAAAATATACAGTCAAACCAAAGAAAAGAAGAGGAAATTAGAAATCTAAAAAATATTATTGGGAATCTACAGGATACTATTTAAAACCCAACATTTGAGTTTTAGGAGTTCCTGAAGGGATGGAGAGGGAGAAAGGAGTAGAAGGCCTTTTTAGTGAGATAATAGCAGAAAATTTCCCAGTTTTGGAGAAGGACAGAGACATCCTAGTACAGGAAGCACATAGAACCCCTAATAAACATGACCAAAAGAGATCCTCACCACGACACGTTGTAATTAAACTCACCACAGTGAAACAGAAAGAAAAGATCCTAAAATGCGCAAGAGAGAAACGTCAAGTTACTCTCAGAGGATATCCAATTAGACTCACGACAGACTTCTCATCAGAAACCCTACAAGCTAGAAGGGAATGGCGAGACATAGCCCAGGTACTTACAGAGAAAAACTGCCAGCCCAGAATATTATATCCTGCAAAGCTCTCATTTGTGAATGAAGGTGAAATAAAGACCTTTCATAACAAACAAAAATTGAAAGAATTTGCTGCCACTCGTCCAGCCCTGCAAAAGATCCTTAAAGATGTGTTACACACAGAAACACAGAGACACGGCCATCAACATGAAAGAAGGTAAAGGAAGGGAACCTCACGGCAAAAGATCACAGGGAATTCAAAGCATACATTAGAAAATATCTTTGGCAAATGGCAGGGCAAACTTACCACTTATCAATAGTCACATTGAACGTTAAAGGTCTAAACTGTCCTGTTAAAAGACAGAGATTGGCTGATTGGGTTAAGGAACAAAAACCATCTATTTGCTGCTTACAAGAAACACATCTTTCCAACGAAGATCCATAAAGACTGAAAATAAAAGGATGGAACAAGATATACCATGCCAACAGAAATGAAAAAAGAGCAGGTGTAGCCATCTTAATATCGGACTACATAAACTTTAACACAAAAACTCTTAATAGAGACAAAGAGGGGCACTATATAATGACTAAGGGATCAATACTACAGGAAGATATAACAATTATCAATGTATATGCACCTAATTACAGGCCACAGGTTTATTTAAAAAATTTGTTAAGAAACTTAAAGGGAGACTTGGACTACAACACAATAGTACTGGGGGACTTCAAACTCCACTCACAGATATTGACAGATCGACAGGACAGAAGATCAACAAGGAAATAGTAGATTTAAACAACACTATAGCCCAAATGAATCTAACAGATATCTACAGAACTTTTCATCCTACACATAAAGCATTTACATTCTTCTCAGCAGTACATGGAACCTACTCTAGGATTGACCATATATTAGGCCATAAAGCAAGTCTCAGCAAATTCAAAATAATTAGAATCATACCATGTAGCTTCTCAGACCATAAGGGAATGAAGTTGGAAATTAGCAACTCAGGAATCCCTAGAGCATATGCAAACACATGGAGATTGAACAACATGCTCCTGAACGAACAATGGGTCATAGAACAAATCAAAAGAGAAATCAAAAATTTCCTGGAAGTAAATGAGGATAACAGCACAACATACCAAAATTTATGGGATACAGCAAAAGCAGTGTTAAGAGGAAAGTTTATATCAATAGGTGCCTACATCAAGAAACTGGAAAGGCACCAAATGGATGAGCTTTCAATGCATCTCAAGGATCTAGAAAATTTGCAGCAAACTAGACCCAAATCTAGTAGAAAAAGAGAAATAATCAAAATCAGAGAAGAAATCAACAGGATTGAATCCAAAAAAAATTGCAAAAAATCAGCCAAATGAGGAGCTGGTTTTTTGAAAAAAATAAACAAAATTGACACCTCATTGGACGAACTAACTAAAAAAGAAGAGAAAAGACCCAAATCAGTAAAATCAGAGATGAAAGAGGAAATGTAACAACAGACACCACAGAAATCAAAAGAATCATCAGAAATTACTACAAGGTCTTGTATGCCAGTAAACAGGGAAACCTATCGGAAATGGATAGATTCCTGGACACATGCAACCTACATAAATTTAACCAGAAAGACATAGAAAACCTAAGCAGACCCATAAGTGAATCAGAAATTGAATCAGTAATAAAGGCCCTCCCAACAAAGAAAAGCCCAGGACCAGATGGATTCACTGCTGAATTCTACCAGACATTTAAAGAAGAACTAACTCCAATTCTTCTCAAACTATTCAGAATAATGGAAAAAGAGGGAATCCTCCCAAATTCTTTCTATGAAGCCAGCATCACCTTAATTCCTAAGCCAGAAAAAGATGCAGCATTGAAAGAGAATTACAGACCAATATCCCTGATGAACATAGATGCAAAAATCCTCAATAAAATCTTGGCCAATAATGTGCAACAACACATCAGAAAGATCATCCACCCAGACCAAGTGGGATTTATCCCTGGTATGCAGGGATGGTTCAATGTGCACAAAACAATCAACGTGATACACCACATTAAGAGACAGCAGAAGAAAAACCATATGATTATCTCACTAGACGCAGAGAAAGCATTTGATAAAATACAACACCCTTTCATGATGAAAACCCTAAGCAAACTGGGTATAAAAGGCACATTCCTCAATACAATCAAAGTAATTTATGAAAAACCCATGGCCAATATCCTATTGAATGGGGAAAAGTTGGAAGCATTTGCAGTGAGATCTGGTACCAGACAGGGATGCCCACTCTCACCACTGCTATTCAATATAGTGCTGGAAGTCTTAGCCAGAGCTATTAGGAAAGAAAAAGAAATCAAAGGGATACAAATTGGGAAGGAAGAACTCAAACTATCCCTCTTTGCAGACACCATAATTCTTTATTTAGGGGATCCAAAGAAATCTACTAAGAGACTACTGGAACTCATAGAAGAATTTGGCAAAGTAGCAGGATATAAAATCAATGCAGAAAAATCAACAGCCTTTGTATACACAGGCAATGCCACGGCTGAGGAAGAACTGCTAAGATCAATCCCATTCACAATAGCTACACAAACAATCACATTCCTTGGCATAAATTTAACCAAGGACATTAAAGATCTCTACAATGAAAATTACAAAACCTTAAAGAAAGAAATAGAAGAGGATACCAAAAAATGGAGAAATCTTCCATGCTCATGGATTGGAAGAATCAATATCATCAAAATGTCCATTCTGCCAAAAGCAATTTACAGATTCAATGCAATACCAATCAAGATACCAAAGGCATTCTTCTCAGATCTGGAAAATATGATGCTGAAATTCATATGGAGACACAGGAGACCTCGAATAGCTAAAGCAATCTTGTATAACAAAAACAAAGCCAGAGGAATCACAATACCAGATTTCAGGACATACTACAGGGCAGTTGTATTCAAAACAGCATGGTACTGGTACAGAAACAGATGGATAGACCAATGGAACAGAATAGAAACACCAGAAATCAATCCAAACATCTATAGCCAACTTATATTTGATCAAGGATCCAAAACCAATCCCTGGAGTAAGGACAGTCTGTTTAATAAATGGTGCTGGGAAAACTGGATTTCCACATGCAGAATCAAGAAGCAACATCCCTACCTTTCACCTTACAAAGAATTCATTCAACATGGATTAAAAATTTAAAACTATGACCAGACACCATCAAATTATTAGAGATCATAGGAGAAACCAGCAAGACATAAGTACTGGCAAAGACTTCTTGGAAAATACCCCAGAAGCACAGGCAGTCAAAGCCAAAATTAACTCTTGGGATTGCATCAATTTGAGAAGATTCTGTACTGCAAAAGAAACAGTCAGGAAAGTGAATAGGAAACCGACAGAATGGGAAAATAGATTTGCAAACTATGCAACAGATAAAGGGTTGATAACCAGAATCTACAAAGAAATTAAGAAACTCCACAACATCAAAACAAACAACCCACTTAAGAGATGGGCCAAGGACCTCAATAGACATTTTTCCAAAGAGGAAATCCAAACGGCCAACACACACATGAAAAAATGTTCAAGATCCCTAGCAATCAGGGAAATGCAAATCAAAACCACAATGAGATTTCACCTCACCCCGGTTAGAATGGCTCACATTCAGAAATCCACCAACAATAGATGCTGGAGAGGATGTGGGGAAAAAGGGACACTAATCCACTGTTTGTGGGAATGCAAACTGGTGAAGCCACTATGGAAGTCAGTCTGAAGATTCCTCAGAAACCTGAATATAACCCTACCATTCAACCCAGCCATCCCACTCCTTGGAATTTACCCAAAGGAAATTAAATGGGCAAACAAAAATCTGTCTGCACAGTAATGTTTATTGCATCTCAATACACAATAGCTAAGACTTGGAACCAACCCAAAGGCCCATCAACAGTAGACTGGATTAGGAAATTATGGGACATGTGCTCTACAGAATACTATACAGCAGTCAAAAACAATGAAATCTGGTCATTTGCAACAAATGGAGGAATCTGGAAAACATCATTCTGAGTGAATTAAGCCAGTCCCAAAGAGACAAATATCATTTGTTTCCCTTGATTGGCGACGACTAACTGAGCACCAAAGGGGAAACCTGTTGAAATGAAATAAACACTATGAGAAACAGTGACTTGATCAGCTCTTGTGCTGACTGTTGTTGTACAATGTAATTCTTTATCCATGGTAGTATTTTTTTTCCTAGTACTAGTGGTTGAACTCTGTAATTAACACACAATTATTCTTATGTGTTTAAATTTTAACTGAAAAGTGATCCCAGTGAAATATAAGAGTGGGAATAAGAGAGGGAAGAGATGTACAATTTGGGACATGCTCAATCGGAACTGCCCCAAATGATGGAGTTAGAATTGTGCCAGGGGATTCCAATACAATCCCATCAAGGTGGAGGTGGCATGCACCAAGGCCATCTCACTAGTCCAAGTGATCAATTTCAGTTCACAATTGATCACACTGATAGGTCTAAGAGTCAAAGGGATCACACAAACAAGACTAGTGTCTGCTAATACTAACTGATAGAATCAAAAAGGGAGAGAATGATCCAACATGGGAAGCGAGATACACAGCAGACTCATAGAATGGCAGATGTCCTAAATAGCACTCTGGCCTCAGAATCAGCCCTTAAGGCATTCGGATCTGGCTCAAGAGCCCATGAGAATAGTTTAGGCATGGAAAGCCAAGACACTCTGAAGAACAAAAAAAAGAAGACCTAAATGAAAGATCTCTGCGAGTGAGATCCCAGTGGAAAGAACAGGGCCATCAAAGAAGGAGGTACCTTTCTCTGAAGGGAGGAGAGAACTTCCACTTTGACTATGACCCTGTCAGAATAAGATTGAAGTCGGCAAACCCTAAAGGCTTCCATAGCCTCAGCAACTCATGACTAGAGCCTAGGGAGATTACTGACGCCATAAACAAGAGTGTCAAATTGTTAAATCATCTTCAGGAGTCACTGTGTACTTACGTCTCATGAGGGATCTGTCCTTAATGTGTTATCCAATGTGAAATAATGCTATAACTAGTACTCAAAAAGTATTTTACACTTTGTGTTTCTGTGTGGGTGCAATCTGATGAAATCTTTACATAGTATATATTGAATCGATCTTCTGTATATAAAGATAATTGCAAATGATTAAAAAATCTTGGTGTTAAATTGGAAATTGCATAGATAATTAATCAATTCTGTAAAAAAAATCATGTAGGATCTCTGTCCTTAATGTGCTGTACATTGTGAATTAATACTATAACTAGTACTCCAACAGTATTTTCATTTTGTGTCTCTATGTGAGGGCAAACTGTTGAAGTCTTTACGTAATATGTACTAAACTGATCTTCTGTGTTTAAAGAGAATTGAAAATGAATCTTGATGTGAACAGAAGGGGAGAGGGAGCGGGAAAGGGGAGGGTAGCGGGAGGGAGGGAAGTTGTGTGGGGGGGAGCCATTGTAATCCATGAGCTGTACTTTTGAAATTTATATTCTTTAAATAAAAGCTTTATATATATATATATATATATATATATATATATATATATATATATATATATATAAAGAGATAGGTCTGGACCTCATAACTGACAAGCCCTTAAAGGCCACCAGATTATTATCAGGCCCCTTCAGTGAGTTTCTATTTGCCTCCCAATTGGAGAACTTATTTGTGGATTTGAAAGCACCTTTCTAAGGTTCTCCAATAATGAGAAATTTTGTCTTTTGTTCTTTTGTTCTAGATCCTATCTAGCTCATCTGGGGCCTCATTCCTTTGTAATCATAGCCTCTACTCATCAATGACTCTACCCTCTCTTTTTTTTTTGACAGGCATAGTGGACAGTTAGAGAGACAGAGACAGAGAGAAATGTCTTCCTTCAGCATTGGTTCACCCTCCAATGGCCACTGCGGCTGGCGTGCTGTGGCAGGCACACCACACTGATCTGAAGCCAGGAGCCAGGTGCTTATCCTGGTCTGCCATGGGGTGCAGGGCCCAAGCACTTGGGACCTCCTCCATTGCGCTCCTGTGCCACAGCAGAGAGCTGGACTGGAAGAGGTGCAACCAGGACAGAATCCAGCACCCTAACCAGGATTAGAACCCAGTGTTTTGGCACCACAAGGGAGGGAATTAGTCTATTGAGCTGCAGCGTTGGCTGGCTCTACTCATGACATGTGTGTATTGATGGTCCTTTAACCCACTTAATATTGCATGAGTTTTCAGAATTTCTCTACACACAAACCCCTCTACCCAAAATAGATGAGTGGCTTTTCTCCCAGTTTTGGCTGAGATCAGCTTTAAACCATATCCATCAAACAGTCCTCACAAGGGTCCAGAGACACACCCCTCATTTCCTCTCCTCTAAGTGATCCTCGCATTATTTGGTTAATGCCAGTCTTAGGATCATTAATTGCTACTCTCACCCTGTCTTTTATTCTACCATGTCTGTGTCTGGTGGTTGGGCCATGTGGTCACCTGGCTTCCAGCAATGTCAGTGGGCGCTAGAGCCTAGGAAGGTGTCCAGGTGTAGATCAATCCATAGATAACACTGTGGCATTTTACTATCTTTCTGCTGTTTACAGGAAGTGATAATGTTTACATTGTTTACAGAAAGTGATAATGGAATGAACCAAGGCCTTCACCATCCAGGTGGTCAACCAAATGCTGCTACAGGGATATACTTGTCTCCCCACCCAGGAGACAGTGGCTTGAGTCATCAGTGGCTTGAGCAGCAAAGAGTACCTCATTGGCCCACGTCAGCAGAAAGAGGCTGTAAACACAGAACATCATGCCTCTACCCCTGCTGGACTTCAAGGTGAATGTAATCCCATGCAACCCTTGTTTTATAAAAAACCAAAGGGGGGAATGTCAGTAAAATGCCACAGTCTTATTTATGGATTGATCTACACATGGACAACATCCTAGGCTCTAGCCCCCACTGACATTGCTGGAAGCCAGGTGACTACATGGCCCAACCACCAGTGTCAGCTCCACCCCTTTCCTAATGGGAATCCCTGGGGATTTTGTATCTAATGATATGAAAGGAGATCAGTTTCTTCAGGATATTCAAACCGAGATGGTAAACAAAGGTGTCTGCTTGGCCTATTAGCTAAAGCTCACGGACACTAAATCAAGGTATGAAGAAACTAAAATATCCTTTTTAGCAGGGCTTTCAATTTCATCTGCAAATGTGCATGTTCCATAGGGTGATATAAGAAGCCTCCATATCATGGCACTTCTAGGTGAATTTTATTTAACCCTGGGGAAGGTGTGGATCATGGCTGCAACATGCCACATGCTTTTCATGGAGGCTTCTCATTTTCACACCACAAGGGGGAAATCCCTGGCCTCAAACATTTTGTCAAGACAATGGACCCTTCCCACTACCCAGAAGATTTCTTCCTCAGTCAACTATGGCTTCATGCTCTTCACTGCTTACCTCCAGGCTCACACTGTGGAACAATTGGAGTCTGCCCACCAAATGCGTCCTTTGAGTTTTTCCCAGGACACATTGACATGCTGACCATATCTGACTCCAGCTATTTCATCTACAATGCTGTGTATGCAGTGGCCCATGCCCTCCATAAGATGTTATCAGAGCAAATAGAAAAGAGATCTCCAGGGGATGCATCTCAACATAGGATTCTTCCATGGCAGGTAAACATCTCCTAGACCAGGACATGCATTGAACTTCTGATGGCATCCTCAGGTATTTTTTTTAAATATATATTATTTTTATTATATAAATATATTATTTTATTTATTATTTTTAAACTTTTATTTAGAATATAAATTTCCAAGGTACGACTTATGGATTACAATGGCTTTCCCCCCATACTTTCCCTCTCCCCCCGCAACCCTCCCACCTTGCCCGCTCCCTCCACCCTTTCGTTTACATCCAGTTTCATTTTCAATTCTCTTTGTATACATGAGAGCAGTTTAGCATGTGTTAAGTAAAGAATTCGTCCATTTGCCCTCATATAGTAACACAAAGTGAAATATACTATTTGAGTACTGGTTATAGCATTGAATCACATTATACAGCACCTTAAGGACAGAGATCCTACATGAAATATATATATATTTTTGAAACTGATTGATTTTTCTGATACAATTTCCAACATAACACTGAGTTTTTTTTTTCATTTTCGATTGTCTTTATATAGAGAAGATCGGTTCAGTATGTATTAAGTAAAAAATTTCATCAGTTTGTATCTACACAGAAACACAGAGTGTAAAAATACTGTTTCAGCACTAGTTAAAGCGTTACTTCACATTAGATAACATATTAAGGACAGATCCCACATGGGATATAAGTACACAGTGACTCCTGCTGTTGATTTAACAATTTGACACTCTTATTTATGGCGTCAGTAATCTCCCTAGGCTCTAGTCATGAGTTGCTGAGGCTATGGAAGCCTTTAGGGTTTGCCTACTTTGATCCTGTTCCGACAGGGTCACAGTCAAAGTGGAGGTCCTTTCCTCCCTTCGGAGAAAGGTACCTTCTTCTTTGGTAGCCTCGTTCCTTCCACTGGGATCTCACTCACTGAGGTCTTCCATTTAGGTCTTCTTTTTACACTTTTCCAGAGTGTCTTAGCTTTCCATGCCTAAAATATTCTCATGGGCTCTTGAGCCAGATCTGAATGCCTTAAGGGCTGATTCTGAGGCCAGTGTGTTGTTTAGGACATCTGTCATTTTATGAGTCTTCTGTGACTCTGCTTCCCATGTTAGATCATTCTCTCCCTTTCTGGTCCTATCTGTTTGTATTGGTAGAAACTAGTCCTGTTTGTGTGTTCCTTTTGACTCTTAGACCTATCAGTGTGATCAATTGTGAACTAAAATTGTCCACTTGGGCTGTTGAGATGGCATTGGTATATGCCATCTTGATGGGGTTGTATTGGGATCCCCTGGCATGTTTCTTTTTTTTTTTTTTTTTTTCATGCAGTAGTGCATTTTTATTTATTTTTTGTTTTTGTTTTTTTTTTATAATGCTTTTATTTAGAGAATATAAATTTCCAAAATACAGCTTATAGATTACAATGGCTTCCCCCCCCATAACTTCCCTCCCACCCGCAACCCTCCCCTTTCCCACTCCCTTGGTAGCCCCTGGCATGTTTCTAACTCCATCATTTGGTGCAAGTCCAATTGAGTCTGTCTCAAATTGTACATATCCTCCCTTTCTTTTTCCCCTCTCTCAAAGTTAACTGGGATCACTTTTCAGTTAAAATTTAAACACCTAAGGCTAATTGTGTTAGTTGCAGAGTTCAACCATTAGTACTAGAACAAAAACAAACAACAAAGAGAGATACTAAGATGGGTAAAGATTTACATTGTACATCAACAGTCCAGACAAGAGCTGATCAAGTCTTATTTTCACATAGTGTTCATTTCATTTCAACAGGTTTCCCTTTTGGTGTTCAGTTAGTCGTTGCCAATCAGGGAAAAGAGATGATATTTGTCTCTTTGGGACTGGCTTAGTTCACTCCGCATGATGTTTTCCAGATTCCTCCATTTTGTTGCCAATGACTGGATTTCATTGTTTTTCACTGCTGTATAGTATTCTGTAGAGTACATGTCCCATAATTTCCTAATCCAGTCTACTGTTGATGGGCCTTTGGGTTGGTTCCAGGTCTTAGCTATTGTGAATTGGGCTGCAGTAAACATTAGTGTGCAGACAGCTTTTTTGTTTGCCAATTTAATTTCTTTTGGGTAAATTCCAAGGAGTGGGATGGCTGGGTTGAATGGTAGGTTATATTCAGGTTTCTGAGGAATCTCCAGACTGACTTCCATAGTGGCTTCACCAGTTTGCATTTCCAAAAACAGTGGATTAGTGTCCCTTTTTCCCCACATCCTCTCCAGCATCTATTGTTGGTGGATTTCTGAATGTGAGCCATTCTAACCGGGGTGAGGTGAAACCTCATTGTGGTCTTGATTTGCATTTCCCTGATTGCTAAGCGAACTTGAACATTTTCTCATGTGTCTGTTGGCCATTTGGATTTCCTCTTTGGAAAAATGTCTATTGAGGTCCTTGGCCCATCTCTTAAGTGGATTGTTTGTTTTGATGTTGTGGCGTTTGTTGATCTCTTTGTAAATTCTGGTTATCAGTCCTTTATCTGTTGCATAGTTTGCAAATATTTATTCCCATTATGTTGGTTTTTAGTGTAAGGTGAAAGGTAGGGATCTTTCTTCATGATTCTGCACGAGGAAATCCCGTTTTCCCAGCACCATTTATTAAACAGACTGTCCTTACTCCAGGGATTGGTTTTGGATCCTTGATCAAATATAAGTTGGCTGTAGATATTTGGATTGATTTCTGGTGTTTCTATTCTATTCCATTGGTCTATCCATCTGTTTCTGTACCAGTACCATGCTGTTTTGATAACAACTTCCTTGTAGTATGTCCTGAAATCTGGTATTGTGATTCCTCTGGCTTTGTTTTTGTTATACAAGATTGCTTTAGCTATTCGAGGTCTCCTGTGTCTCCATATGAATTTCAGCATCATATTTTCCAGATCTGAGAAGAATGCCTTTGGTATCTTGATTGGTATTGCATTGAATCTGTAAATTGCTTTTGGAAGAACGGACATTTTGATGATATTGATTCTTCCAATCCATGAGCATGGAAGATTTCTCCATTTTTTGGTATCCTCTTCTATTTCTTTCTTTAAGGTTTTGTAATTTTCATCATAGAGATCTTTAACATCCTTAGTTAGGTTTATTCCAAGGTTTTTGATTGTTTTTGAAGCTATTGTGAATGGGGTTGATCTTAGCAGTTCTTCCTCAGCCGTGGCAATGCCTGTTATACAAAGCCTGTTGATTTTTGTGCATTGATTTTATATCCTGCTACTTTGCCAAACTCTTCTATGAATTCCAATGGTCTCTTAGTAGAGTTCTTTGGATCCCCTAAATAAAGAATCATATCATCTGCAAAAGGGATAGTTTGAGTTCTTCCTTCCCAATTTGTATCCCTTTGATTTCTTTTTATTTCCTAATAGCTCTGGCTAAGACTTCCAGCAGTATTTTGAATAACAGTGGTGAGAGTGGGCATCCCTGTCTGGTACCAGATCTCAGTGGGAATGCTTCCAGCTTTTCCCCATTCAGTAGGATACTGGCTGCAGGTTTTTCATAAATTGCTTTGATTGTATTGAGGAATGTGCCTTTTATACCCAGTTTGCTTAGGGTTTTCATCATGAAAGGGTGTTGTATTTTATCAAATGCTTTCTCTGCGTCTAGTGAGATAATCATATGGTTTTTCTTCTGCTGTCTCTTAATGTGGTGTATCACGTTGATTGTTTTGCGCACATTGAACCATCCCTGAATACCAGGGATGAATCCCACTTGGTCTGGGTGGATGATCTTTCTGATGTGTTGTTGCACATTATTGGCCAAGATTTTATTGAGGATTTTTGCATCTATGTTCATCAGGGATATTGGTCTGTAATTCTCTTTCAATGCTGCATCTTTTTCTGGCTTAGGAATTAAGGTGATGATGGCTTCGTAGAAGGAATTTGGGAGGATTCCCTCTTTTTCCATTATTCTGAATAGTTTGAGAAGAATTGGAGTTAGTTCTTCTTTAAATGTCTGGTAGAATTCAGCAGTGAATCCATCTGGTCCTGGGCTTTTCTTTGTTGGGAGGGCCTTTATTACTGTTTCAATTTCTGTCTCAGTTATGGGTCTATTTAGGTTTTCTATGTCTTCCTGGTTCAGTTTAGGTAGGTTGTATGTGTCCAGGAATCTATCCATTTCTGATAAGTTTCCCTGTTTGCTGTCATACAAGTCCTTGTAGTAATATCTGATGATTCTTTTGATTTCTGTGATGTCTGTTGTTATATTTCCTTTTTCATCTCTGATTTTACTGATTTGGGTCTTTTCTCTTCTTTTTTTAGTTAGTTGGGCTTATGGGGTGTAACTTTTATTTATTTTTTCGAAAAACCATCTCCTCATTTGGCTAATTTTTTGCAATGTTTGTTTGGATTCAATCCTGTTGATTACTTCTCTGATTTTGATTATTTCTCTTTTCCCACTAGCTTTGGGTCTGGTTTGCTGCTGATTTTCTTGATCCTTGAGATGAATTCAAAGCTCATCTATTCAGACCTTTCCAATTTTTGATGTAGGCACCTATTGCTATAAACTTTCCTCTTAACACTGCTTTTGCTGTATCCCATAAATTTTGGTATGATGTGCTGTTATCCTCATTTACTTCCAGGAAATTTTTGATTTCTCTCTTGATTTGTTCTATGACCCATTGTTCGTTCAGGAGCATGTTGTTCAGTTTCCATGATTTTGCATGTGCTCTATGGATTCTTGAGTTGCTAATTTCCAACTTCATTCCTTTATGGTCTGAGAAGTTGCATCATATGATTCTAATTATTTTGAATTTGCTGAGACTTGATTTATGGCCTAGTATGTGGTCAATCCTAGAGAAGGTTTCATGTACTGCTGAGAAGAATGTAAATTGTTTCTCTATAGGATGGACAGTTCTGTAATATCTGTTAGGTCCATTTGGGCTATGGTGTCATTTAAATCTACTGTATCCTTGTTGATCCTCTGTCTTGGTGATCTGTCTATCTCTGAGAGTGGAGTATTGAAGTCCCCCAGTACTATTGTGTTGGGATCTAAGTCTCCCTTTAAGTCCCTTAGCAATTCTTTCGAATAAACTGGCACCTTTTAATTAGGTGCATATACATTGATAATCGTTATATCTTCCTGTTGAATGGATCCCTTAATCATTATATAGTGTCCCTCTTTGTCTCTCCTAATAGTTTTTGTGGTAAAATTTATGTTATCTGATATTAAGATGGCTACACCCACTTTGTTTTCGTTTCTCCTGGTGTGGTATATCTTTTTCCAACCTTTCACTCTTAGTCTGTATGGATGTTTGCTAGAAAGGTGTGTTTCACGTAAGCAACAAATAGATGGGTTTTTTTTTTTCTCTAATCCAGGCTTCCAATCTGTTTCTTTTGACTGGGCAATTCAAACCGGTCACGTTCAATGTGACTATTGATAAGTAGAAATTTTGTCCTGCCATTTGCCAAAGATAGTTTCTTATATCTAGTTTGAGTGTCCTATGATCTTTTGCTGTGAGGTTTCCTTCCTTTAGCTTCTTTCAGCTTGATGACTGTGTTTCTGTGTTTCTGTGTATAGTACATCTTTAAGGATCTTTTGTAAGGCTGGACAAGTGGCTACAAATTCTTTCAGGTTCTGTTTGCTGTGAAAGGTCTTTATTACACCTTCAATCAGAAATGAGAGCTTTGCAGGATATAATATTCTGGGTTGGCAGTTTTTCTCTGTAAGTACCTGGGCTATGTCTCGCCATTCCCTCCTAGCTTGCAGGGTTTCTGATGAGAAGTCAGCTGTGAGCCTAATTGGAGATCCTCTGAGAGTAATCTGACGTTTCTCTCTTGCACATTTTAGGATCTTTTCTTTTTTTTTCACTGTGGTGAATTTTATTACAACATGTCGTGGTGAGGTTCTCTTTTGGTCATGCTTATTAGGGGTTCTATGGGCTTCCTGTACTAGGATTTCCCTGTCCTTCTCCAAACCTGGAAAGTTCTCTGCTAGTATCTCTCTAAAAATGCCTTCTAATCCTTTCTCTCTCTCCATGCCTTCAGGGATTCCTAGAACTCGAATGTTGGGTTTTTTAATAGTATCCTGTAGATTTCCAACAATATTTTTTAGATTTCTAATTTCCTCTTCTTTTCTTTGGTTTGACTGTATAGTTTCCTGTGCTCTGTCTTCTAAGTCCGATATTCTCTCTTCTGTTTTGCTGACTCTGTTTTTGAGGCATTCCAAAGTGTTAGTCACTTGATCTATGGAGTTCTTCAGTTCTGACTGATTTCTCTTCACTATTAGACTTTCCTGTTCTACTAATTCCTGCATCGTATTCTGGTTCTTCCTTAAAGTTTCATTTTCCCGAGAGAGATTTTCTACCTTGTCCATTAAGGATTTCTGTAGTTCAAGAATTTGCTTTTGAAGACTTCTAAATGATCTTATCATAAATTTTTTGAAATCCATATCTTGCATTTCTTCTATCTCATCATCTTCATATTCTTGGCTTCGGGTGTTTTGTTCGTTTGGAGGTATCATAATGTGTTCATTATTCTTGTTCCCTTGACTTCTGTGTTTGTTGTTTCACATTTTGGAGGGATTCTTTTAATTCTTCTTCCCTTACTGTAATTTTTTTTTTCTTGTTATACTATGGCTTTGTTAAGTGGGCTGCCTACTGTTGGTGGAGCCTTGGAGGTTCGAGATGGGTGTAGCCCGAGGGTTCTGCTTAGTTCTTCAGGGTTAGTTGTGGTAGATCTCTATTCATTTGTTTATTTTTATTATTGTTATTTTTTCTTCCATCCAGAGGGAAGTAATACTACCCAGTTGAGCAGAGTTGATGGTAGTTAGCTTCTAATCTCTGGCTTCAATGTGTATAGCGTCGCAGGTGCTTTTCAGGAAAAACATTTTTCCCCCCTCTGATAATTTGAGTCGTTTGGCTGAATGGCTTTCCCCTGGATTAAGAGTGTACGGTTGCACCACTCTCGGTTAGCGCTAGATGGCAGCAGCACTCCGCCGCCGCCGCCCGCCGCCGCTGCCGCAGCAGATCTTTAGGTCCGAATGTAAACAAAGAAAATGGCCGCTTCCCGCCCGCTGCCACTCCGATATGGGGGGGTTGGGGCACCGTGGGCTCTTGTCTTATTTAGTCTTTCAATTAGTTTCCCCGAGTTGCACTCTCTTCCCGTGGGGTGTCCCACGCTCTGTTCCCTTTCACACTTCCTCCCCCGCTCAGTTGTGCGTGTCCCAGTGTCCATCCCAGGGCAGGTTGGGGGAGGGGCGGTGGCTGGTGCCACAGTGCTGGGCGAATGCTCTGTCTCTCCTCGGTATCCAGCACTGATGTGTCCAAACTTCCATTAAATCATCCGTTAGTCTGACTTAACTGTCTGGCTCCCCTGGGGCTGAAGCGTGGGGCTGCAGGTGCGCCTCACATGGGTCGCCCATGCCTTCCCCGTCGGCAGCCCACGGGATCCCTGCCGCCCCCTTCGCTGCTCCCGCCAAACTCTAAATCCCTCAGGTATTTTTATTGCAATACCACATTACCATGCTGAAATTAGCATGGTCAGGTGCAATGAAAAGTTGTTTCTTTCACAAAAGACTGGGCATAGATACATCTGTAATTGTTATCTGTGTGAGGAGGATTTGATAGGGAACATTTTTAAATACATTTCTTGCTATGGGACATGATAAAAACATTTTAAAATGGTACTCATGCTAAGAATTGCACATAAATCTACAGATAAATGAGTTTTGTTCATCTGAACACACTCATAACCAACACCAAAATTAAGAACATAGCATTACAAAAAAATGTTTCTTGGACTAGAACCCGGTGTGCCGGCACTGCAGGCAAAGGATTAGCCTATTCAGCCATGGCACTGTCTGCTAAGACAGATTTTAAAAAGGTTATCAGAGCAAGAAAATTTTCGAGGACAAGGAAGTATTCTAGAGTGAAGATGGTTCAGAATGCCTGGACCAAAACATGTGTTTATAGCCCCAGCCTATATTCTTGCAGAACTATGGTCTTCTTGCTTATTTGTTGAACATTTTGTTTAGTGGAGCATTAAGCCTATGAGTATAATGCAAACTAAAACTATGTTATAAAAAACATAACAAAAAAATTAGGTTCAACAACAACAACAACAACAAAAAAAAAACAAAGAGAGAGAATAAAACTGCAGAACAGAATGATAAAAATCATGCCTGCACCGTGGGTCACTTGGTTAATCCTCTGCCAGCAGCACCGGCATCCCATATGGGTGCCAGGTTCTAGTCCCGGTTGCTCCTCTTCCAGTCCAGCTCTCTGATGTGGCCCAGGAAAGCAGTGGAGGATGGCCCAAGTGCTTGGGCCCTGCACCCACATGGCAGACCAGGAGGAAGCCCCTGGTTCCTGGCTTCGGATCGACATGGCACACCAGCCATTTGGGAAGTGAACCAACAGAAGGAAGACCTTTCTCTCTGTCTCTCCCTCTGCCCAAATCTACCTGTCTAATAAAAAATGTGTTGAAAATCAGTAAAATGGAAAATTACACTTTAAAAAAAGGAATGAAAAATGCATGCTGCAATATGGATGGGTTTGGAATCTGGATCTAATTGAATGAAGCTAGACTCTTATGCCACACACTGACTAGAAAGATTTTTATTTAATAAATATAAATTTCCAAAGTTCAACTTTTGGATTATAGTGGTTCTTCCACCCGTACCTGACCTCCCATCCCCAAATATCCCTGCTCCTACTCCCTCTACCACCCCATTCTTCATCAAGATTCATTTTCAATTATGTTTATATATAGAAGGTCAACACTATACTAAGTAAAGAGTTCAAAAGCTTGCACCCACACACACACACATGCACACACACAAAGTATAAAGTACTCTTTTAAGACTAATTTTACCGTTAATTCTCATAGTACAATACATTAAGGATGGAGAGCCTACATGGGGATCAAGTGCCCAGTGACTCCTGTTGTTGATTTAACAATTGATATTCCTATTTATGACATCGGTGATCACCCAAGGCACTTGCCATGAGCTGCCAAGGCTATGGAAGCCTCTAGAGTTCACAAACTCTGACCTTATTTAGACAAGGCCATAATCAAAACGGAAGTGCACTCCTCCCTTGAGAGAAGGGTACCTCCTTCTTTGATGGCCCGTGCTTTCCTCTGGGATCTCACTCACAGAGATCTTTCATGTACGTAGTTTGTTTGCCACAGTGTCTTGGCTTTCATGCCTAAGAAAATCTCCTGGGCTTTTTAGCCAGATTTAAATGCCTTAAGGGCTGATTCTGAGGCCAGAGTGCTGTTTACGGTATTTGCCATTCTATGAATCTGGGGCGAGGCCTGCTTCCCATGTTGGATCATTCTTTCCTTTTTAATTCTATCTATTGTTATTAGCAGACACTTGGTCTTATTTATGAGATCCATTTGACACTTAATCCTATCTTTATGATCAATTATGAAGTTCAACTGATAATTTTAACTGGTAAGATGGCATTGGAACCTGCCAACTTAATGGGATTTGGAGTCCCATGGCAAGTTTTTAGCTCTACTTAGGGGTACATCCAAGGAAAGTGTGCTGAACTGTACATACTTTCCTCTCTTATTCTCATTCTTATTTTTAGCAAGGATAAATTTTCAATGGAATTTAAATACCTAATGATAACTTTGTTAAGTAAAGAGTTTAACCAATGGTATTAACTAAAAAAAAAAAAAGAATACTAAAATGAATAAAATAGTAAGATGTTCCTCAATAGTCCGGACACATATAAACTATTTCCACTTCTCACAATTATTCAGAAAAGGTAAACTTATATAAACTGAAAGGGGGCCAGGACCATGGCTCACTTGGTTAATCGTCGGCCTGCAGCACCAGAATCCCATATGGGCACCTGGTTACTCCTCTTCCAGTGCAGCTTTCTGCTGTGGCCCAGCAGGGCAGTTGAGGATGGCCCAAGTGCTTCGGCCTTGAACCCGCATGGGAGACCAGGAAGAAGCACCTGGCTCCTGGCTTTAGATTGGGCTAGCTCTGGCTGTAGTGGCCATTTGGGGGGTGAACCAATGGAGAGATGACCTTTCTCTCTGTCTCTCCTCTCACTGTCTGTAATTCTACATATCAAATAAATAAATAAATCTTTTAAAAAATAACATTGCTGTTGTAGCCTTGATGGGCATCAGACGTTTGATTTACAGCATGATTCAGTTTTACTCAATTTATAATTTTCCCTAAACTCCATTGATAACTCTGAGATGGAGAGAAACAGAAGGTTAGTGATAGAGACAAGGAGACCTCCTATTCGATGCTTCACATATCTACACCCCCAATGCTTCTACTGAGCTGAGGTTACAACCAACAACAGGGAGTCAGACCCTAGATTTTCACATGGGTGCCAGGACCAAGTTACATGAAGATTCACCACTTCCTTCAGAGGGCCCCCAGGACTCAAAAGTCCAGGTCAGGGGCCAAAAGCAAAGCCAGAAATTGATATCATGAACTCAGATTGCTAGGCTACACATCCAACTAACAAGCCATTTCTTTTAAAAAATCCACTTTAGCTCCTTCATATATCAGGAATGCTACTCAGCCTGGATTCTTTGTCTTAAACTCTGAAAATGTGACAGAAAAACAAGTAGAAATTTTTAGAATCACTTAGAACTTGCTCTTTTCTTTAAGTCTTTCAAAGAATTCCTTTCTGGTCTTAAGAGAATAATGTAACACTTGGGGAGGAAGATACAGCCCAGGAGTCCCACACTGGAGACCAAGATGGAGAAGACCTCCACGGCCACCATGACCTTCCCCTTGGTTCAGTGGTAGACAGGCAGGAAGGTCACCCACACACTGCAGAACACCAGCTGCTGAATGTCAGGAGCCTGGCTTCATTGAACGTGTCAGGCAGATTCCTGGCTAGGAAAGCCACAGTGAACCTGGCCAAGGCCAAGGAGCCCAGGTAGCCCAGGACACAGTAGAAGGCAGTGGCAGAACCCTTGTTGCACATCAGGATTATGTGGCCATGCTCAGAATGTGCATCTGTGTCAATAAAGGGAGGATAAATCCCAAGCCAGATACCACAGAGTGCCAGTTGGATCAGGAAGCAGATAGGAATGATGAAGTTAGAAGCTCCTGATACCAGCAATCCCCTGATAGTTCTTCCAGGTTTCAGAGCTTTGAAGGCCAGAATCACAGTGATGGTCTTGGCCAGCACGGTGGATACAGCCACTGTGAACACAAGACCAAATATTATTTGCTGGAGGAGGCAGGTGGCTGTTTTGGGACAGCCAAGGAAGGGTAAGGAGCAGAGGAAGCACAGGAGGAGGGCAATGAGCAGGATGTAGCTGAGGGTCCTGTTATTGGCCTTGACGATGGGAGTGTCTCAGTGCTTCACAAAAACCCAGAGGACCACAGTTGTGAGGACAGAGAAGCACAGAGCCCGCAGGCCAAAGCCATCCCAAGGGCATCCTTAAAGGCTAAATAGGTGACCAGCTTGTGGAGGCAGTGGTTTCTCTCCATGTTTGGGTACTCGTGATCTGCGCATGGGATGCACTGCTCTGCATCTGAGGAAAAAGAGAGACTCAGCACTGACACTGAATTGCTGACTTGTGCTGTTTAGGAAATTAGTCTCCTTTGCACTGCCACTTTGAGAACAGACCGACTCTATCAGATACCAAGAGGCACTAGAGTAAGTCTGCATTCCCAATCCGGGGAGAATGCTCTCTTCCTAGAATCAACAGGTGCTCCTGGCTTTTGTCTCTGACATTCTGGACACACGCAAGCACCCACGTGATGTACTATGAATTCCCATATGATGACAACTTATTTTTCTTTCTTGTTTCATATACTTAATGGGTGTTGCACATCACTCTGATAAGTTGTTTTGTTATAACCTTTACACCTGAAAAATCTACTCTCTCTAAAGTGTGAAAAATTAAGTGATTTCTATTGCTGCATTAATGGTCATTGAAGGATTATTTTTGGAGTAATAGAAACTATTATATAGTCTGCATTTTGAATAATGGAAGCATTTTCTAAGTAGTATTTATCCAGTTCACATAATTTGATATATTAGTCTTTGATAGATAATTCCTTAAATGTTAATTGTTTAATGAGGACAAACTGCATCCTGTATTATGATATTGTATCTTCATATTTCACACTGCACAACATTAAAGATATGTCACAAAAATAATAAAATACTTCTGTATCAACTTGTACCAGCCTTGTACATTGTATTTGTGCATGAAAATACATGGAATTGCTCATCTAAGCAAGTATAACAAAACTTGGTGGTGATGCTTTTTACATGTCTTGCTTGGATTTAAGCATGGTCCACTAGAAGAGCTCAGATTAGGACTGCCTCTTCCAGAACTGGAGTGTAAAATAAGATGCCTTGTCAAATCAATAGCACAGTTGAGCCCAATAAGATGAGCACCACCAGACACCAGTCTACACATAATGTGGTAGACATAGCGATCATAAAATAGATGTGTGAACATAGCGAGTGATTATGTGTATTCATAACAAGGGTTCACTGCAATCTCATTACAAATATTCTTGGATTACTTTTCCTTTTTTTAAATTTTTATCAATGTAAAGAGAACAGACTTCATATATTTCATAGAAACAACTCTAAGATGGTAACCATACTTCCTTCCTCCCTTCCCTCCCAGAATACTCCTCCTTCCTACTTTTCTAGTTTTCATTTAACTTGTACAATAATACAAATTCAATTGCTTTATAACCACAGGCTTAATGCACCATTAGCCATAGTATTCCAGAAGTAAAATGTAGAAACAGCACACTGTTCTACAGGGGTATATGAAAGAGCAAAAAACAATGAAATACTAAGAAGTCAGTTTAATTCTTATAGAATGTTATTTTGTATTCTATATTTACTACTATATATCAGAGAAAACACATGATGATAGTTGTCATTTGGGGGCTGAATTATTACATAAAGCATAAAGTCTTCCAGTGGCATCAATGTTGTTGCAAAAGACTGGATTTCATTCCTTTTGGCTGAGTAGTATAATTATGACAGTGGAGTTATCAGTAGAAATGGATACGGTTTCTACCTGTCTGATTGGAAATGTCTCTGTCTGTGCAAAAAGTGCAAGTATAGCAGCAGACAGGTCTTCCTTCCTGTGGCACTTTCCTGAATCCTGGGCCACAGCTCTGGCTACACACAGATTGAGGAGCCTGAAAGGAAAAGAGGAACATTCATCTTGATTTTCCATGTTATCACTTTAATGGAATTTCAAAACTTCCCCAGCACACAAAACAGAAAATATGATGTGGCCAGCGCCGTGGCTCACTAGGCTAACCTCCTGCCTGCAGAACCGGTACTCTGGGTTCTAGTCCCTGTTGGGGTGCCAGACTGTCCAGGTTGCACCTCTTCCAGTGGAGCTCTCTACTGTGGCCTGGGAAGGCAGTGGAGGATGGTCCAAGTGCTTGGGCCCTGCACCCACATGGGAGACCAGGAAGAAGCACCTGGCTCCTGACTTTGGATATGGTGCAGCATGGTGCATCGGCCAGACTTTCTGTCTCTCTTTCTCACTGTCTAAATCTGCCTGTAAAAAAAAAGAAAAGAAAACAAAAGAAAAGATATATGTGACCTACAGTTGAAGGTCATCACTGTGTCTCCTCCTATGCCTGCCATGTCATCACTACCTAGGCAGCTGATTTGGAGCATCTGTGGTCATCACTGTACTTTATTAACATTCTAAAGGTTTCTTTTGGTTGAAGTGTAGTTCTTTTGGTATATTTGAGGCCATCATTTCATGCATTTAAATTGTGAGAAATTGATTGTTCATGCACCCTTGCAACAAATTCGGAATTGTTTTAATTCAATGAAGAAAAGTGTGTGGGCCAGCACCATGACTCAATAGGCTAATCCTCCACATGCAGTACCAGCACCCTGGGTTCTAGTCCCTGTTGGGGTCCCGGATTCTGTGCCAGTTGCTCCTCTTCCAGTCCAGCACTCTGCTGTGGCCTGGAAAGGCAGTGGAGGATGGCCCATGTCCTTGGGCCCTGCACCTGCATGGGAGACCAGGAAAAGCACCTGGCTTCTGGCTTCGGATCAGCACAGTGCACCAGCCACAGCATGCTGGGTGCAGCGGCCATTGCGGGGGTGAACCAATGGAAAAAGAAGACCTTTCTCTGTCTCTCTCTCTTTCACTGTCCACTATGCCTGTCCAAAAAAAGTGTATGAGGTAGTTGCAAGGATAGTTAGCGTATGAGCTGTTGTAGAATCCATCCCACAAAGCTTTGGTTGCTACTTTATGGAAGCTAATTTAGTACTTCAATAACATAAGCAAAACATGGATGGAGATATTAATATTAATTTGTGTAGCTCACACAAGTGTGAACATACAGGATTAGGTTTCTTTATTGATGGTCATTATTCTTCACTGGGAGAACCCTAGCAGCAACTGCATTGCCTTAACAACTAGATTAGGTCCCTTTCCCACAAGATTCAATCACAGAATAGGGCAAAGAACAATAATTCAATAAGCACATGAAGGATAAGTATTTGATGGATGACAGCATCATGCAACAGAAGTCAGAGTGGAGGTAGTCCTGCCAAATGAAGAATGACAAGGGTGAAGAGCTTCAGGCACAGAAGTGTTCTGGTGCAACTTTGCCACAACTGCCCTAATCTGAGACTTAGCTGCTCCCAACAGGGCTCTCTAATGCATTTCCTTTGCCAATGTGTCCTCAAAGTACTGCCAGAAAGTTATTACCTTTAAATTTTGACTAATGTAGTAGACACTAAGATTTTTTTTCCAAATAAACTTAAACCATACTTCCATCTCACACACACAAAAGAATGAAAATGGTGAATAGGTGTGTGAATGTTGTGGCATTTTCTAGATTTCCTGAAGAAATTTTGACAGAATAGTTGTTGCCATTGTGGACAAGTGGCTGACTTTGGGGACCACAGGGTGACTGAGGAACAGATTGTAAAGAATGGGTTGGGGTGGACAGCTTTGCCTTGTGCCTCCTGACATCAGGATCTGAATCCTCCTTGTGAATGGTTCTAACTTTTCTTCCACAGCACGTATGAGGAGCTGACTGTATCCCAGGTCCACAGTGGCTCTTCCTCTCATATAGAATTTAGCTGAATATTCCAGCCTCTCCCCTCTACCAACATCCCAGGTCATGGTCATCGCAGGGTTTCTCTGGATCAAAAAGTTCTGAGCACAGAACCCTTTATTGGAAAAGGGTTTGTGGTGAGAGGTTTGGAGAGGATTTGCTTTCTGAAAGACCTGCATATCTGTGAAAGAGGGTCTTTGGGGGCCACAGGACAGGATAAGTGGTGAAGTGGGAGGCAACTCTGGATGAGAGCATGGCAGTGTGAACATGGTGTGTTCAGAACAAGATGGGTCTTGACCATCTCCTTGGTGTGCAGGAAGGACATCTACTCTCATCCCTGTCCTTGACACAGAGCAAACACTGATTTAGATGTTGTCCAGAGAATACACATGCCTGGGCTCACTTGGCAGCCCTTTGCAATAGGAATAAGCCAGCCAGCAGTGAGCTGGGGACAGAGGACACAGGCAGTCAAGCAGCCTGTAAGCTCCACCCATGGCCTTGCATGTCCCGGGCTCCATCACTATTTAAAATATATGTGTTTTTTTGTTTACAATAGAAGTTACCCTGAAAATTCTAAAAGTATGCTTCTATCTGTTTCCATAAATTGACATTTAAAAATGATTTAGCAGGTTATCTTAAATTTTAAGCAAACTAGAAATTTCTAATGTTTTAACTGGGGGAAAATGTATCTCCTTAATGTTTTGAATGCTCACTTGAGTGAGTGTCATTTTTAAGAATAGCTGTAGTGTTTCTGATTATTGTAGTTGCTGTGTGAGTGCGAAGAATTTGGGATGAGTGTACTCATCATCAAAGCACTTGAACTGCTTGAGTATTTTGTCACCATTTAGTACTATTAAAAATATCATAATCAAGTTTCAGAAAACATGTATTTTAAAAATTGATATAAATAATTAAATGAATATGAAATAGATGTTTCAGAAAATAGTCATTAAAAAGCAACATAAGGAAAAAGTCATATGTTAAACATACTTTACTGGCCATAGCTTTGTAAGTTATATGTGCCCAGAATTTTAACACTCCACATATTTATACTTAATTATTTTGTTATTTGTTGTAGTAGAGTCCTCTATTTTTAGTATCTTCACTATTTTCAAAAACTTTTCCTTTGCATGTCATTTTTTGGGGAGTGTTCTTTTTTCTTTAAGTTTTAGAATATTGCCTAAACCTGAGTAAATAAAAGCTAAAAATCTTTACTAAAATAAACATATATTCACTACAGTTTCCTAAGATCCACTTGAAATATACCCTGCACTCAGAAGAGCTGAAGGTGCCTCCCCAATCATCTATTTTTACATGAATGCTCAGAACAATCTGTTCATAACACTGAAACTGTGGAGAAAACATAAATAGACATTTGTGAATGAATAAATTGAGTGTGGGAAATCCATAAGAATGAATGTTATGTAGCTGTAAAAAGAACGAAGGATACCTGTTATAATTTGGATGAATTGAAAATGCAATGCCATGTAAAAGAATTTAGATCTAAGAGGTCATATATTATCTCATTCCATTGCTAGGAACTGTCGAGAATAGGTAAACCCATATCAACTAAAGGAGATGAATGATTGCATTAACCACGTTCATGGAAGCCTGCAAGCAGTTGCAGAAAGGCTTTGAATATGGGTGATGTAAAGGGCTTCAATCTACACAGACATGAAAATTACACAAACTTGTGGAAATATTTTATGCAAAATCATTGTAGTATGTGAATGTGGAAGTACTATGATACCACTTCCTTTTATAACACTTCAGTGATTCATATTAGATATATGAATTTCAGCTCAATATACACATTATTCTTTCCTGTGTGAAATTGGAATAAGAACTGTAAGCAAAGGCCAAAACAGAAAGCGGTAAAATGATAGAGGTCACAATTATAGACTAATTCCTATGTGATCATGAAAACTACCTAGATATGTGAAAAAAATACCATTTCAAAATAGGCTGTAATTATTTACTAAGAGGTTGGTGAACAATACAGCATCCAAAGAGAAGACTGCTCAAGGACAAGTTGACTCTTGTATTTGGGAAAGAATTCTACTTAAATTATTACCACAAAATGGCAAATTCTCAATCAACTTCAGGGAAGCAACATAAAGCAGATATAACTGAGTCATGTTATCAAACATGAATATTTATAGCATCTAAGTTGATAAACAAAGTGGATACTAATTAGTTTGCACATTTTCTGGGATAATCCTATCATATAAAATATTGCTGTTTATAGGTCAGCTCTGTTTCAGATATAAAAGTATTTCCTTTTATTTTATATTAAAATATTTCTAGCCTGATTTTTGTTTTTGAGAGGCAGAGTGAGAAAAATAGAGTAAGAGAGAGATGGTTGAGAGCCCACTTTTCACTGCTTCAACTCTCAGTGCCCACAGTAGCTGAACCTTGCCTGAGGCCAGAGCCCAGAGCCAGAAAAAGTGGACTGACAGGGACCCAATTGTTTTGAGTCATCACCACTCACTCAAGGGTTTATTTTCCTGGGAATCTGGGGTCAGGGGTCAGAGCCAAATTACAAACCTAGCTACTATCATGTGGGACAAGGTTATCTTAATTGCCTGGCTGGATTCCTAAACAACAATTGTCTTTGGTTTTGCTTATTTTACAATGTTGGAATGCTACTTCCCTTTGGTTATTGATTACAAAGGTTGAAAATGTGAAGAAACTCATGAGAAAAATATCAGGATCTCCTAGAACTGCGTTGGTTCTTTAATGCTTTCAAAGAATTTTGATCAGGTTTTATGAGAATAATGTAGCACTTGGGGGCAAATATGCATCCCAGGAGCCCTGCACTGGAGGCCAAGATGGAGAAGACCTCCACGGCCACCATGACCTTCCCCTTGGTGCTGTGGTAGACAGGCAGGAAGGTCACCCAGACACTGCAGAACACCAGCATGCTGAACGTCAGGAACTTGGCTTCATTGAAGGTGTCAGGCAGATTCCTGGCTAGGAAAGCCACAGTGAAGCTGGCCAGGGCCAAGGAGCCCAGGTAGCCCAGGACACAGTAGAAGGCAGTGACTGAGCCCTTATTACACACCAGGATGATGTGGTCATGCTCAGAATGTGTGTCTAACTCAATAAAGGGTGGAGAAGTTCCCAACCAGATGCCACAGAGAGCCAGTTGGATCAAGGAGCAGATGGGAATGATGAAGTTAGAAGCTCCTGATACCAGCAATCGCCTGATAGTTCTTCCAGGTTTCAGAGCTTTGAAGGCCAGAATCACAGTGATGGTCTTGGCCAGCACAGTGGAAACAGCCACTGTGAACACAAGTCCAAATGCTATTTGCTGGAGGAGGCACGTGGCTGTGTTGGGACGCCCAAGGAAGAGTAAGGAGCAGAGGAAGCACAGGAGGAGGGCGATGAGCAGGATGTAGCTGAGGGTCCTGTTATTGGCCTTGACAATGGGAGTGTCTTGGTGCTTCACAAAGACCCAGAAGATCACAGCTGTGAGGACACAGAAGCACAGAGCCATGCAGGCTAGGGCCATCCCCAGGAACTCCTCAAAGCCTAAGAAGGTCAGCAGCTTCGGGAGGCAGTGGTTTCTCTCCAAGTTTGGGTACTCGTGATCTGTACACGGGATGCACTGCTCTGCATCTGTGTGGAAAAGGGAGACTCTGTGTTTCCATTTCAGAATTTGCTCCCTTTTCCCTCTTAAGGAAAATGGTCACCTTTGCAATGTCATGGTGAGTCCAGCCTGCTCTGATGTATACCAGGACACACTAAAGGCTATTTCTACACTTCTGACCCAGTAAGAATGCTCCTCTGCAGGTGGATGAAACTCATTAAAACAAGCTGCATAGTGCATGGGGCTAGGTGCTCAGCGATTTTTTAGAAGTGTTCTAATTTCTATAAAGTGATGTATTTCCTATATTTTATATGAGCATGGATTCTTCCAAACCCTCATCTCTGCTGTCCCGAGTGTATTTCTCAGGAGAAGCGTTCTGTTCACAAGGTTAGACTATTTATCTGGGGTCATATTTTTTAAGGCTTTTCTTACTTTTACTGAAATGGAGATGACCTGTATAAATGATATGTCATTCTGGGGATCTCCATACATTAATGAATATTCTTTATTTCTACATGGACTCATCTTGTCAGTATTTCCATATAAATACTGATCTACAATGATTGAATAGAAGAGAAATGTAGCTCATTGTTTTTATGTGGTTATACTGGAGTAAGTGATATTTTCATGACTTTATTGAAAGAGAACTTTCCCTTATGCTCATGTGAAAACATGGCTTGTTCACCATTTTATCTCATGTGAACACCGCATTGGGCACCACATTGTCTCACTTGAAGTGATGCATTTCTGCTTCTACAGCATGAAAGAAGTCATTAAGAACAGGCCATTTGGTGAATATGTCTCTGTTTTAATCAAATGCCAATTAAACTGACATAACTTGGTTGAGTTTTGTGGTATGGTAGGTAAAGCCACCACCTGCAATGCTGGCATTCTATATGGACATTGTTTTGTGTTCCAGTTTATCAGTTTCCAATCCAGCTCCTTGCTAATGGCCTAGAGAAAGCAGCAGAAAATGGCCCAAGTACTTGGGATTCATGCACCCATGTAGGAGACCTAAATGAAGCTCCTGCCTTTTGGCTTCTTCCTGGCCCAGCCCAGGTGTTTGTTTCCATCTAGGGAGTGAATGATTAGATTGAAGCTCATCATCTCTCTCTCTCCCTCTCTCTCTATCCTTCTCTCTATCTCTCTCTTATTTTCTGAATCTCTGATTTTCAAATAAACTGAATATTGTATTTTATTTGGCAGGCAGAGCTAGACAGTGAGAGAAAGACAGAGAGAATGGTCTTCCTTCTGCTGGTTTACCTCCCAAATGGCTGCCATGGCTGATGCATTGCACCAGTCTGAAGCCAGGAGCTAAGAGTTTCCTCCTGGTCTCCCATGCAAATGTAGGGGCCCAAAAACTTGGGACATCCTCTGCTGACCTCTCAGGCCCTAGCAGAGAGCTACACTGGAAGAGGAGCAACTGGGACCAAAAGCCAGTGCCCATGTGGGATGCTGGTGCTGCAATTGGAGGATCAACCAAGTGAGCCACAGAGCCGGCCCCTAAAATGAGAATCTTTTAAAAAAGAAACAAAATGTTGTTAGTTGGGCTATACTTGCAGTAAGAGTCCTATTCAGTTTTTATCCTTGGTTCTCATGCAAGAATACAAGACTGATGGACTGGAACTGATGTAGGAGGTAAAGCCACTGCCTGCAATGATGGCATCCCATGCAGTCACCAGTTCATGTCCTGTCTGTTCCTCATCCAAACCAGTTCCATGCAAATGTGCATGGGAATCCAGCAGAGGAAGGCCCAAGTTCTTGGGCCTCTGCAAGATCTCAATGAAGCTTCTGGCTTTGCCCTCGTCCAGTGCGGACCATTGCCTCAATCATGGAAGTGAATCTACCTGATGGAAGATCTCTGTCACTCTCTCCCTCTCTGCTTTGCTCTCCCTCTCTCTGTAACTACGACATTCAAATAAATAAAAATATTTTGTAAAAAAAAAGGATATAAGCATCTCAAAAATTTAGAGAAATTTTCTCTTACAATTCTTTTCAATGTGTAACCTTTACTTTTCATAGAATGTGCAAGTGCTTCAGGCACCTGTCTCGGAATTAAACTGGGCACATAAGCAGGTGTATATTGTAAAATGGGTCAATGCATGATACTTATTTTTATTCTTTCATTAACTTACTGTATGTTAAATATTTTTACAGAAATTGGAAGACTTTTTTTTATCTTCTTCATAGTGGAAACTATATATAACTTATTTGAAGTTAATGAAGTCAAAATATTTCTAGAGAAAAGATATGTGAATTGAAATATGCTCTTAGAAGATTTATAAACCTGTTCATTATACATTGAACAGTGGAACTATTTACCAATTAGACCTAGTATATTTTTGCATTTCAGAAAGCAATTGGCTTTGTTATTTAATTTAATGTTTAATATTCCTTAAGTGTTTACCTGTATGATTGGAAATGTCTTTCTCTGGACAAATAACACAAATATAGCAGCAGACAGGTTTTTGTTCCTTTGGTAATTTTCTGAATCCTGGACCACACCTCTGGCTACACAAAGACTGAGGAGTCTGAGGGGAAAAGAGAAGTGATGATCATTTTTTGCACATCGTTAGGCACTGTGATAGGATGTCTTTACTTGCCTGATTACTCCCAAGTACATCACTATGTCCTCCCCAGTGTGTGTCTTGTTTTTTTCAGACATCCAATTTGGAGTTTGTATGATTCTCATTCCAGGATTGTCACCTGTCTACCAACTATTATGAGGGTACCCGATTGCTATAGTTATGTTCATCACTGGATCTACACTTCTAGGCACTTGTCTCTTTCTTTTGAATGGCTTCCTCTGAAATCTTTTAAGTTCAACTTTTTTTGTGGTAATTATTCTCAGAATGTATATGTCAGAGATAATTTTACATGACTCTTTCCCATGTTAGAACTTGTGTAGACGTGCTTTAAGTTATTTTTGTCTATATACTGACCTCTATCTCTATTCCTTTACATTGCTCATTCTAGTCACTCAACTCTGGATGCATGAATATGCCCAAAATAAACACAGCATTATGTAGTACATATGTGCACTTCTAATGCACACTGGCTTATATATGTGTACGGCACAACATATCTCCTGAAGCCAAGATGTGAAATGATCGTTTAATGCTTACTTAAAGTCTCACACTTAATCTCCTCTCAGTCTCCACTCAGACCCTCTGTATGTAACCAATATTCCCATGGATCCACACCTCCTTGGATGCAATGGGCCATTCTATCATCTCTTCATTGAGGACCAAGCCTTGGTCATGTGCACTCTTAGAGGAAAATTCCCCAATTTTAACCAGCATTCGAAATCCAGCAGGAAAATTCACAATGTTGTGGATATCATAGTGTACGATACGGTGTCTTGTTTTATGGAAGGAAACATCCTCCCCAGCACTGTTGGTAAATTGGATTTTCCTCAGAAGTGGATGAAGCTGGTGGGGAGGCAGAATTGGAAAGAGGGAGAACATTTAGATTAGAGTTGTGAGGTGCATATGACTGAGAAATCCATCTTTACCCTCCTCTTTATCCTCAGGGATTTTTGGTGGATGCTGACTTTTGTCTGAATGGACACCATATCTTTGGTTCAGGTGCAGGGAATTCTGCTTATCCCCTAATAAAATGATAGGGAGCATCTGATTCCAAATGCAGATTTCACAGGATGTGTCCCACCAGGGTGGCTGACCATGAAAGATTGGTTAGATGTTTAGGAAAGCTCATCTTAGTACTTCCACATGAGAATAACATGGCTTTATATGTGTAATATCTTGATTGTTGTGATGGTTCCAGAGGTGAGTGCCTCTGTGTACACTTTTAAACATTTAACCCCACCCCAAAAAAGAATGAAATTTTTTCTTTGATAAAAAATGGATTTAACTGGAGACCCTTATGCATAATGAAAGATACAGGTTCCATAAAGAAAATATCCTGTAAGTTTTTTTGGTGATAGGTAGTACACAATATAGAATGCAAAAAACCTACAATGTATAAAAATGAAACTGACATCTCTGGGTTTGATTTGTGTTCATCACCCTCGTGTAAATTCCTGTAGATCAGTGATCTTTTTTTTGCTTTTGCAGCATTATGATTGGTAGGGCTTTATCCCTGTGATTTAAAGTAAACTCAAATGATGTTATTGCAAAAAAGAAAGGGAGGAGGGAAGATTGTGAAAGGAAAATAAGAAAGGATGGTTATCTTAGAATTATATCCATGAGGTACATGAAATCTGTTGTTTTATATCAGTGATTTTTTTTTGACAGGCAGAGTGGACACTGAGAGAGAGAGACAGAGAGAAAGGTCTTCCTTTGCCGTTGGTTCACCCTCCAATGGCTGCCACAGACAGCGCGCTGCGGCTGGCACACCACGCTCATCCAATGGCAGGAGCCAGGTGCTAGTGCTTTTTCCTGGTCTCCCATGGGGTGCAGGGCCCAAGCACTTGGGCCATCCTACACTGCACTCCTGGGCCACAGCAGAGAGCTGGCCTGGAAGAGGAGCAACAGGGACAGAATCCGGCGCCCCGACTGGGACTAGAACCTGGTGTGCTGGTGCCACAAGGCAGAGAATTAGCCTGTTGAGTTGCAGCGCCGGCCACAACCCCCTCTCTTAAGAAACCACTGTTATACATTCACTCTGAGACTAATGTAAATCTTTACTGCTTTGATCTCTCACAACCTGGCGTGCTGGTGCCGCAAGGTGAGTGATTTTTTTTTAATTTAAGAAAATTTGGGCTGGCCTTGTGGTACAGTAGCTGAAGCCACTGTCCACAGTTCCCAGCATCTCTGTAAGTTCTGTTTCAATCCAGTTGTTGTACTCCTGATTCATCTTTCTGCATGAGTCTTGGAGAGCAAAAGATGAGGGTCCATGTGCTTGGGACCCTGCACTGACATGGGGGAGGCAGTTGAAGCTCCTGTATCCTGGGTTAGCCTGGCCTAGTCCTGATCCTAGTAGCCATTGTTAAGTGAATCAGCAGTTGCTATATCTGCCTACTCTTTCTCTCTCTGTCTCTCCCATTTTAACAGTAACTCAGATTTTCAAATTTTTTTTAAAGATTAAGACAATTGAATGAAATATCAGTTGATTTCAGGATTTTCATGACAAACTGATTGAAAGAATTTGTATCTTCATGCCTATGCATAATGCACTGGTTCAAGGATATGATGCACACAGAAATAGGAACTTCATTACAAAAGAAGACGAATGTAACATGATCCAGGAAAAGTACAAATAAAATCCAAAATGGGTAAACAACTCTACTTAAGGAAACATGGCAGGGGAACTACAATACTTAACGATAGTCACAGTGAATGTAAATGGTCTCATCTCCCCAATTAAAAGGCACAGGCTAGCTGCATGGACTAAAAAAGAAAACCCATCTAGCTGCTGCCTACAAGAAACACACCTTAGCAAGAAAAATGTCTAGAGACTGAAAGTGAAATGTTGGAAAAGATCTTCCATGGCAATAGAAAGCAAACAAGAGCTGGTGAGACCATCCTAATATCAGACAAATTAGACTTTAACACAAAAACTATTAAAAGAGACAAAGAAGGACACTATGTAATGATTAAAGGATACATTCAACATGAAGATGTGACTGTTTTAAATGTTCATGCACCTAATTACAGTGTACCTGGCTATTTGAAAGAATTATTAAGATATTAAAAAGGAGATATAGACTCAAAGTAAATAGTAAGAGGGGACTTCAATACCGTACTTTCAGCATGTTCATGGCAACCAGATAGAAAATCAACAAGGAAACAACAGAACTATGGTGACAATGGACACAATAGACCAAATAGACCCAGCAGATAACTACATCACCTTCTACCCCACAGCCACAGAGTACACAGATTTCTACCTGGTGTATGGAACTTTCTTTAGGATTGACCATATGCTACGGCATAAAGGGGGTCTCAGCAAATTCAATAAATTGAAATCATGCTATGTATCCTCACAGACTACAATGCAATAAAGCTAGAAACCAACAAATCAAGAATCTCGGCACCATATGCAAACACATGGAGAATGAACAACATGATTCTGCATCAATAATGTTATTCTTAGGTGTTTGAATTTAACTGAAAAGTGACCCCAGTTAAATATAAGAGTGGGAATAAGAGAGGCAGGAGATGTAAAATTTGGGATATGCTTAAGCTGACTTGCCCCAAATGGTAGAGTTAGAAATGTGTTAGGGTGGCGGAGAGCGGCAAGATGGCAGAATAGGAAGGGAGCACACCGATAGTCTGGGGAGAGACAGTTTAATAAAAGTGGAGATACTGCAGGTTCAAGGAAGAGTAGGGGAAGAAACAGCAGAGGAAACCCTTCCGGAACTGGAGATTCACAGTGGACCTGCGTGGAGAGCGTGGGAGCCCGCAGTTTGGGACACCAGCAGCAAATTCAACACACCAGCGCTGGAACGCGAGGTGAGCTGAACCTCAATAGCCCGAGATACCAGAAGGGAAGCGGAAAGAGGAGACTAGAGCAAACAAGGCTTGAAACCCTGCAGGGAAAAGTTCACCAGGCAACTAGAAGAGAGAGGGAAAAAAAAAGTGACCCATACTGACACGAGTTTCTCTCTCTCCGCTCACCTCTCAAAGGTGAGCAAGACAAAGAGCAGGTGCCATTTTGGAATACGTCATAAGCAGGGCGACCTTTGGTCGGCACCGGCCCCGAGCCTAGCAGAAAAACCTGACTCTGGTTGGGAGGGGTGAAATAACAGGAGATTAGAACCTAATGAATGTGTGGTGCTAATGAACTGAGACTGTGAAAAAAGAGATGGTGGGGGAGAGAACTCACGGAAATCACGAATGCATGAGAGTACTCTCCAGAGACGCTACAGTTCAGTAGCCTTGGCAGCCCAGTGGGAGACTACAGGAGAATCTGAGCCCACACTAAGGGCCGCAAAGATTCCCTCTCTGGTCCTTGGGAAAGAGCTTCCGATCTCTGGCTCCTGTGGGTATATCATTTGCCTGCTAACCACCCCCAATTCCATTCAGCTGTGTGGAATTACTTCCCTTTTGAACCAAAAAAAAAATTAACAGAGAGAGATTTACCATGCCTAACCTGTGAGTGTCTCCTTTGGCACACCCTCAACCCTGAGGAACCAAACAGAGCTCTCAGGCCACACCATTCTCAAGCCTCTAAGGCTCCATCAAGCAGACAGTCCACTGAATCTAGAGTCATAGTATAACAAGAAAAAAACACCACAGTGAAGAAACTAATATGCCAAACAACAAATGCAAAAACCAAGGTAATAAGAACAAGGAAGACACCTTGGCATCCCCAAATGAAAAAGACACCCCAATTCAAGATTACAAAGATGATGAGATAGAAGAAATGCAAGAAGCAGATCTCAAAATATTGATAAGAACACTAAGAAATACCCAAAAACAAATGCTTGAACTACAGAAATCCTTAATGGACAAGGTAGAAAATCTCTCTCATGAAAATGAAATATTAAAGAGAAATCAAGCTGAAATGAAACAACTAGTAGAACATGAAACTGTGATAGTGATGAGAAATCATAATGAAGTGAAGAATTCAATAGATCAAATGAAAAACACATTAGAGAGCCTTACAAACAGAATGGGTGAGGCAGAAGAGAGAATATTGGACTTAGAAGACAGAGTGCAGGAAAATATACAGTCAAACCAAAGACAAGAAGAGGAAATTAGAAATCTAAAAAATATTGTTGGGAATTTACAGGATACTATTTAAAACCCAACATTTGAGTTCTAGGAGTTCCTGAGGCATGGAGAGGGAGAAAGGAGTAGAAGGTCTTTTTAGTGAGATAATAGCAGAAAATTTCCCAGTTTTGGAGAAGAACAGAGACATCCTAGTACAGGAAGATCATAGAACCCCTAACAAACATGACCAAAAGAGATCCTCACCACGAAACGTTGTAATTAAACTCACCACAGTGAAACAGAAAGAAAAGATACTAAAATGCGCAAGAGAGAAACGTCAGATTACTCTTAGAGGATCTCCAATTAGACTCACGGCAGACTTCTCAACAGAAACCCTACAAGCTAGAAGGGAATGGCGAGACATAGCCCAGGTACTTACAGAGAAAAACTGCCAGCCCAGAATATTATATCCTGCAAAGCTCTCATTTGTGAATGAAGGTGAAATAAAGACCTTTCATAACAAACAAAAATTGAAAGAATTTGTTGCCACTCGTCCAGCCCTGCAAAAGATCCTTAAAGATGTGTTACACACAGAAACACAGAAACACGGCCATCACCATGAAAGAAAGTAAACAAAGGGAACCTCACAGCAAAAGATCATAGGGAATTCAAAGCATAGATTAGAAAATATCTTTGGCAAATGGCAGGGCAAACTTACCACTTATCAATAGTCACATTGAACGTTAAAGGTCTAAACTGTCCTGTTAAAAGACAGAGATTGGCTGACTGGGTTAAGGAACAAAAACCACCTATTTGCTGCTTACAAGAAACACATCTTTCCAACGAAGATCCATACAGACTGAAAATAAAAGGATGGAACAAGATATACCATGCCAACAGAAATGAAAAAAGAGCAGGTGTAGCCATCTTAATATCGGACTACATAAACTTTAACACAAAAACTGTTAAGAGAGACAAAGAGGGGCACTATATAATGATTAAGGGATCAATACTACAGGAAGATATAACAATTCTCAATGTATATGCACCTAATTACAGGCCACCGGTTTATTTAAAAAATTTGTTAAGAAACTTAAAGGGAGACTTAGATCCCAACACAATAGTACTGGGGGACTTCAATACTCCACTCACAGATATTGACAGATCGACAGGACAGAAGATCAACAAGGAGACAGTAGATTTAAACAACACTATAGCCCAAATGGATCTAACAGATATCTACAGAACTTTTCATCCTACACATAAAGCATTTACATTCTTCTCAGCAGTACATGGAACCTACTCTAGGATTGACCACATATTAGGCCATAAAGTAAGTCTCAGCAAATTCAAAAGAATTAGAATCATACGATGCAGCTTCTCAGACCATAAGGGAATGAAGTTGGAAATTAGCAACTCAGGAATCCCTAGAGCATATGCAAACACATGGAGATTGAACAACATGCTCCTGAATGAACAATGGATCACAGAAGAAATTAAAAGAGAAATCAAAAATTTTCTGGAAGTAAATGAGGATAACAGCACAACATACCAAAACTTATGGGATACAGCAAAAGCAGTGTTAAGAGGAAAGTTTATATCAATAGGTGCCTACATCAAAAATTGGAAAGGTCTGAATAGATGAGCTTTGAATTCATCTCAAGGATCTAGAAAATTTGCAGCAAACTAGACCCAAAGCTAGTGGGAAAAGAGAAATAATCAAAATCAGAGAAGAAATCAACAGGATTGAATCCAAAAAAACATTGCAAAAATCAGCCAAATGAGGAGCTGGTTTTTCGAAAAAATAAATAACATTGACACCCCATAAGCCCAACTAACTAAAAAAAGAAGAGAAAAGACCCAAATCAGTAAAATCTGAGATGAAAAAGGAAATGTAACAACAGACATCACAGAAATCAAAAGAATCATCAGAAATTACTACAAGGACTTGTATGCCAATAAACAGGGAAACCTATCAGAAATGAATAGATTCCTGGACACATGCAACCTACCTAAATCGAACCAGGAAGACATAGAAAACCTAAGAAGACCCATAAGTGAGTCAGAAATTGAATCAGTAATAAAGGCCCTCCCAACAAAGAAAAGCCCAGGACCAGATGGATTCACTGCTGAATTCTACCAGACATTTAAAGAAGAACTAACTCCAATTCTTCTCAGAACAATCGAAAAAGAGGGAATCCTCCCAAATTCTTTCTATGAAGCCAGCATCACCTTAATTCCTAAGCCAGAAAAAGATGCAGCATTGAAAGAGAATTACAGACCAATATCCCTGATGAACATAGATGCAAAAATCCTCAATAAAATTTTGACCAATAGACTGCAACAACACATCAGAAAGATCATCCACCCAGACCAAGTGGGATTCATCCCTGGTATGCAGGGAAAGTTCAATATTCACAAAACAATCAACGTGATACACCACATTAACAGACTGCAGTAGAAAAACCATATAATTATCTCACTAGAGGCACAGAAAGCATTCGATAAAATTCAACACACTTTCATGACGAAAACCCTAAGCAACCTGGGTATAAAAGGCACATTCCTCAATACAATCAAAGCAATTTATGAAAAACCCACGGCCAATATCCTATTGAATGGGGAAAAGTTGGAAGCATTTCCACTGAGATCTGGTACCAGACAGGGATGCCCCCTCTCACCACTGCTATTCAATATAGTGCTGGAAGTCTTAGCCAGTGCTATTAGGAAAGAAAAAGAAATTAAAGGGATACAAATTGGGAAGGAAGAACTCAAACTATCCCTCTTTGCAGAAGCCATAATTCTTTATTTAGGGGATCCAAAAAACTCTACTAAGAGACTATTGGAACTCATAGAAGAGTTTGGCAAAGTAGCAGGATATAAAATCAATGCAGAAAAATCAACAGCCTTTGTATACACAGGCAATGCCACGGCTGAGGAAGAACTGCTAAGATCAATCCCATTCACAATAGCTACACAAACAATCACATTCCTTGGCATAAACTTAACCAAGGACATTAAAGATCTCTACAATGAAAATTACAAAACCTTAAAGAAAGAAATAGAAGAGGATACCAAAAAATGGAGAAATCTTCCATGCTCATGGATTGGAAGAATCAATATCATCAAAATGTCCATTCTCCCAAAAGCAATTTACAGATTCAATGCAATACCAATCAAGATACCAAAGGCATTCTTCTCAGATCTGGAAAATATGATGCTGAAATTCATATGGAGGAATAAGAGACCTCGAATAGCTAAAGCAATCTTGTATAACAAAAACAAAGCCAGAGGCATCACAATACCAGATTTTAGGACATAGTACAGGGCAGTTGTATTCAAAATAGCATGGTACTGGTACAGAAACAGATGGATAGACCAATGGAACAGAATAGAAACACCAGAAATCAATCCAAACATTTACAGCCAACTTATATTTGATCAAGGATCCAAAACCAATCCCTGGAGTAAGGACAGTCTGTTTAATAAATGGTGCTGGGAAAACTGGATTTCCACGTGCAGAATCATGAAGAAAGATCCCTACCATTCACCTTACACAAAAATTCATTCAACATGGATTAAAAATTTAAAACTATGACCAGACACCATCAAATTTTTAGAGAGCATAGGAGGAACCCTGCAAGACATAGGTACTGGCAAAGACTTCTTGGAAAAAACCCCAGAAGCACAGGCAGTCAAAGCCAAAATTAACTACTGGGATTGCATCAAATTGAGAAGTTTCTGTACTGCAAAAGAAACATCAGGAAAATGAATAGGAAAACGACAGAATGGAAAAATATATTTGCAAACTATGCAACAGATAAAGGGTTGATAACCAGAATCTACAAAGAAATTAAGAAACTCCACAACATCAAAACAAACAACCCACTTAAGAGATGGGCCAAGGACCTCAATAGACATTTTTCAAAAGAGGAAATCCAAATGGCCAACAGACACATGAAAAAATGTTCAAGATCCCTAGCAATCAGGGAAATGCAAATCAAACCCACAATGAGGTTTCACCTCACCCTGGTTAGAATGGCTCACATTCAGAAATCTATCAACAATAGATGCTGGGTAGGATGTGGGGAAAAAGGGACACTAACCCACTGTTGGTGCGAATGCAAACTGGTGAAGCCACTATGAAAGTCAGTCTGGAGATTCCTCAGAAGCATGAATATAACCCTACCATTCAACCCAGCCATCCCAATCCTTGGAATTTACCCAAAGGAAATGAAATTGGCAAACAAAAATGCTGTCTGCACTTTAAGGTTTATTGCGTCTCAATACACAATAGCTAAGACCTGGAACCAACCCAAAGGCCCATCAACAGTAGACTGGATTAGGAAATTATGAGACATGTACTCTACAGAATACTATACAGCAGTCAAAAACAATGAAATCCGGTCATTGGCAACAAAATGGAGGAATCTGGAAAACATCATGCTGAGTGAATTAAGCCAGTCCCAAAGAGACAAATATCATTTGTTTCCCTTGATTGGCGATGACTAACTGAGCACCAAAGGGGAAACCTGTTGAAGTGAAATGGACACTATGAGAAACAGTGACTTGATCAGCTCTTGTGCTGACTGTTGTTGTACAATGTAATACGTTATCCATGGTAGTATTTTTTTTATCCTAGTACTAGTGGTTGATCTCTGTAATTATCACACAATTATTTTTAGGTGTTTAAATTTTAACTGAAAAGTAGTCCTTGTTAAATATAAGAGTTTGAATAAGAGAGGGAGGAGATGTACAATTTGGGACATGCTCAATCGGAACTGCCCCAAATGATGGAGTTAGAATTGTGCCAGGGGATTCCAATACAATCCCATCAAGGTGGCATGTACCAAGGCCATCTCACTAGTCCAAGTGATCAATTTCAGCTCACAATTGATCACACTGAGAGGTCTAAGAGTCAAAGGGATCACACAAACAAGACTAGTGTCTGCTAATACTAACTGATAGAATCAAAAAGGGAGAGAATGATCCAACATGGGAAGTGGGATACACAGCAGACTCATAGAATGGCAGATGTCCTAAATAGAACTCTGGCCTCAGAATCAGCCCTTAAGGCATTTGGATCTGGCTCAAGAGCCCATGAGAATATTTTAGGCATGGAAAGCCAAGACAGTCTGAAAAACAAAAAAAAAGGAGACCTAAATGAAAGATGTCTGTGAGTGAGATCCCAGTGGAAAGAACGGGGCCATCAAAGAAGGAGGTACCTTTCTCTGAAGGGAGGAGAGAACTTCCACTTTGACTATGACCCTGTCGGAATAAGATCGAGTCGGTGAACCCTAAAGGCTTCCATAGCCTCGGCAACTCATGACTAGAGCCTGGGGAGATTACTGACGCCATAAACAAGAGTGTCAAATTGTTAAATCAACATCAGGAGTCACTGAGGGATCTGTCCTTAATGTGTTATCCAATGTGAAATAATGCTATTACTAGTAATAAAACAGTATTTTTACACTTTGCGTTTCTGTGTGGATGCAAACTGATGAAATCTTTACCTAGTATATACTGAATCGATCTTCTGTATATAAAGATAATTGCAAATGATTAAAAAATCTTGATGTTAAATTGGAAATTGCATAGATAATTAATCAATTCTTTAAAAAATATCATGTAGGATCTCTGTCCTTTATGTGCTGTACATTGTGAATTAATGCTATAACTAGTACTCCAACAGTATTTTCAGTTTGTGTATCTATGTGAGGGCAAACTGTTGAAATCTTTACTTAACAGATACTAAACCGATCTTCTGTATACAAAGAGAATTGAAAATGAATCTTGATGTGAATGGAAGTGGAGAGGGAGTGGGAAGGGCGAGGGTAGCGGGAGGGAGGGAAGTTGTGGGGGGGGGAGTCATTGTAATCCATAAGCTTACTTTGGAAATTAATATTCTTTAAATAAAAGCTATATATATATATATATATATATATATATATATATATATGAAATGTGTCAGGAGATTCCAATACAATCCAATCTAGGTGGCATGTACCAATGCCATCTCACTAGTCCAAGTGATCAATTTCAGTTCACAATTGATCATATTGATAGGTCTAAGAGTCAAGGGATCACACAAACAATACTAGTGCCTGCTAATACTAACTGTAGAATAAAAAGGAGAGAATGATCCAATATGTGAACGGGGATACACAGCAGACTCATAGAATGGCAGATGTCCTAAACAGCATTCTGGCCTCAGAATCAGCCCTTACAGCATTTGGTTCTGGCTTAAGAGCCCATGAGAGTATTTTACGCCTGGAACGCCAAGACACTCTGGCAAAAAAAAAATCTCTGTGAGTGATATCCCATTGGAAAGAATGGGGCCATCAAAGAAGGAGGTACTTTTCTCTGAATGGAGGAGTAAACAAGAGTGTCAAATTGTTACCTCAATAACAGGAGTCACTGTGCACTGACTCCCTATGTAGGATCTCTGTCCTTAATGTGTAGTTCAATGTAAATAATGCTATAACTAGTACCGAAACAATATTTTGCATTTGCATTTTATGTTCTGTTTGATGCAATCTTCACTTAATATATGCTAACTCGAACTTCTGTATATATAGACAATTGAATATGAATATTGATTTGAATGGAATGGGAGAGGGAGCAGGAGATGGAAGTGGTGCAGGTGGGAAGGAAGTTATGGGGGGGAAAGCCATTGTAATATGTAAACTGTACTTTGGAAATTTATATTTGCTAAATAAATGTTTTTTAAAAAGTCAACAAAATTGAAACAGAAAATACAAAAGATCAGCAAAACGAAGAGCTTTTTTTTTTTAATATACAAAATGACACCCCTTTGCCTAACTAACTAGAAAAAGGGGAGAGAAGATGCAAATAAAAAATTAGAGATGGTAATTGAAATGTAACAACAGACACAACAGAAATAATAAGAATCATCAGAATGCACTACAAAGAGTTGTGTGCCAACAAGTTGAGAAACCAAAAAGAAATGAATAAACTCCTGGGCTCATACTAATTACCTAAACTGAGCCATGAAAACATAGTAGACATAAACTGCCTCTTAACCATGACAGAAATTTAATCAGTAATGAAAGCCTTTTGAACAAAAAAGAGACCAGGACTGGATGGATTACTGCTGAATTCTAACAGACATTTAAAATGAAATAACTGCTATGGTTGAGAAAGAAATTCTAAGATCAATCCCATTCACAACAGCTACAAATATTAAGTTTATTCCAAAATCAAACATTAAAGATCTCTACAATGAAAATTGCAAAACCTTAAAGGAAGAAATAAAAAGAATAGAAAAATGGGAATATCTTTCATGATCATGGATGGGAAGAATCAATATCATCACCATGTCCATTCTCCCAAAAGCAATTTACAGATTCAATGCGATACCAAACAATCAAATGCCAAAGACATTCTTCTCAGATAAGGAAAAATGATTCTAAAATTCATATGGAGGCACAGGAGACCTCGAATAGCTAAAGCAATCTTCTACAACAAAAACAAAGCCGGAGCCATTACAATACCAGATTTCAGGACATGATACAGGGTAGTTGTAATCAAAACAGCATGGTACTAGTACAGAAACAGATGGATAGACCAATGGAACAGAATACAAACACCAGAAATCAATCCAAACATCCACAGCCAACTTACATTTGATCAAGGAGCTAAAACAAATTCCTGGAGCACGGACAGTCTATTCAAGTAATGGTGCTGGGAAAACTGGATTTCCACATGCAGAATCATGAAGCAAGACCCCTACCTTACACATTGCACAAAAATCCACTCAACATGGATTAACAACCTCTCACCATCAAATTATTAGAGAGCATTGGAGAAACCCTGCAAGATATAGGCACAAGTAGTCAAAGCCAACATTAACAATTAGGATTTCATCATTTGAGAAGTTTCTTTAAGGCTAAAGAAACAGTAAGGAAAGTGAAGAGCCAACTGACAGAATGGGAAACATATTTGCAATCTATGCAACTGATAAAGGATTAATCACCAGAATCTACAGAGATCAAGAAACTCCACAACAACAAAATGAACATCCCTCTTAAGAGATGGGCCAAGGACCTAATCCAAATGGTGAATAGACACATGAAAAAATGTTCAGGATCACTAGCATAGGAGACCTCGAATAGCTAAAGGAATGTTTCTCAGCAAAAACAAAACAGAGGCGTCACAATACCCATTTCAACACATACTACAGGGCATTTGTAATCAAAACAGCAAGGTACTTGTACAGAAACAGATGGATAGACCAATGGATCAGAATAGAAACATGAGAAATCAATCCAAACATCTACAGCCAACTTATATTTGAATAAGGAGCTGAAACTAATTTTTTGGAGCAAGGACAGCCTATTCAAAAAATAGTGCTGGGAAAACTGGATTTCCACATGCAGAAAAATAAAGCAAGACTCCTACCTTACACCTTATAGAAAAATCTATTCAACATGGATTAAGGATCTAAATCTACACCCGACACCATCAAATTATTAGAGAACATTGGAGAAACCCTGAAAGATATAGGCACAGGCCAAGACATTTTGGAAAAATTCTTGGAGGCACAGGTAGTCAAAGCCAAAAATAACAACAGGGATTACAGGAAATTGAGAAGTTTCTGTATTGCAAAAGAAACAGTCAGGAAAATGAAGAGGCAACCGACAGAATGGGAAAAATATTTGCAAATTATGCAACTGATAAAGGATTGATACCAAGAATCTACAAAGAGAGCAAGAAACTCCACAACAACAAGTGACTTGATCAGCCCTCGTCCTGACTGTTGATGTACAAGTAAATACTTTATCCCCTTTAGTATTTTTTGGTTCTAGTTAATACTATTGGTTGAACTCTGTAATTAATACACAGTTATTCTTAGTTGTTGAAATTTAATTGAAAAGTGATCCCTGTTAAATATAATAGCGGGAACAAGGGAGGGAGGAGATGTACAATTTGGGACATGCTCAATTGGACTTGCCCCAAATGGTGGGGATAGAAATGTGTCAGGGGATTCCAACACAGTTCCATCAAGGTGGCATGTACCAATGCCATCTCACTAGTCCAAGTGATCAATTTTCAGTCCCCATATGGGACCTCTGTACCTAATGAGTTATACTATGAAAATCGACTGCAAATTTTGTTCCCAAATTGTACTCTATATGTTGTGTGGTGTGGGTGCAAACTGTTGCAGTCTATGCTTATCATGGATTTGGTCATTTTTTATTAAGTCAAACTATTAATGAACCATAATTAAGATGAAGACAAGAGGAGAGAGAGGTGGGATGGGTGATGAGGGTGGATGGCGGGTTTCTAGGAAAGAACCACTGTATTTCTAAAGTTGTATATATGAAAAAATGTATTCATTAAATAAAAACTTAAAAACACAAACAAAAATACTGGAGGTCATTACAGTAAATTATATAAGCCAGACCTACAAAAATATCGTATTTTCTCTTATTTGTGCTAGTTCATATATAGAGTATAAAATTGTGTAGATGTCAGATTATTTGCTATCTAATATTTATATTGCTTCACTGAACCGTATCATGTTAATGACAATATGCTTCTCTTTCACAAGTAAAAAAGAAATTGAGTGGGGATATGAAGCTCTATTGGAGTACTAGTAATGCTAGGTTCTGTACTTGGGTGTTGTTATCAGTGTGATCAGATGGCCAAAACTACTTATCTGTAGACTTATGTGCATTTCTTACTATGTTTACAGCTTTTAAATGTTTTCAACAAGTTCCATAGCAGAAAATGTTTTTTTTTTTTTTAATTCACCTATGTTTTATTTTTTTTTATTTTTTTTATAACGCTTTTATTTAAAGAATATAAATTTCCAAAATACAGCTTATAGATTACAATGGCTTCTCCCCCAAAACTTCCCCCCCACACGCAACCCTCCCCTTTCCCACTCCCTCTCCCCTTGCTTCACATCAAGATTCATTTTCAATTCACTTTATATACAGAAGATCAGTTTACTATATATTAAGTAAAGATTTCAACAGTTTGCCCTCACATAGCAACACAAAGTGAAAAATACTGTTGGAGTACTAGTTATAGTATTAATTCACAATGTATAGCACATTAAGGACAGAGATCCTACATGATATATTTTTTTAAAAAATTGATTAATTTTCTAGGCAATTTCCAATTTAACACCAAGATTTTTTTTTCATTGTTAATTATCTATATACAGAAGATTGATTCAGTATATACTAAGTAAAGATTTCATCAGTTTGCACCCACACAGGAACACAAAGTGTAAAATACTGTTTCAGTACTAGTAATAGCATTACTTCACATTGGACAACACATTAAGGACAGATCCCACATGAGACGTAAGTACACAGTGACTCCTGAAGTTGATTTAACAATTTGACACTCTTGTTTATGGCATCAGTAATCTCCCTAGGCTCTAGTCATGAGTTGCCAAGGCTATGGAAGCCTTTAGGGTTCGCCGACTTCGATCTTATTCCGACAGGGTCATAGTCAAAGTAGAAGTTCTCTCCTCCCTTCAGAGAAAGGTACCTCCTTCTTTGATGGCCCCATTCATTCCACTGGGATCTCACTCACAGAGATCTTTCATTTAGGTCTTCCTTTTTTTTTTCCAGAGTATCTTGGCTTTCCATGCCTAGAATATTCTCATGGGCTCTTGAGCCAGATCTGAATGCCTTAAGGGCTGATTCTGAGGCCAGAGTGCTATTTAGGACATCTGCCATTCTATGAGTCTGCTGTGTATCTCGCTTCCCATGTTGGATCATTCTCTCCCTTTTTGATTCTATCAGTTAGGATTAGCAGACACTAGTATTGTTTGTGTGATCCCTTTGACTCTTAGACCTATCAGTGTGATCAATTGTGAACTGAAATTGATCACTTGGACTAGTGAGATGGCCTTGGTACATGCCACCTTGATGGGATTTATTTGAATTCCCTGGCACAATTCTAACTCCATCATTTGGGGCAGTTCCAATTGAGCATGTCCCAAATTGTACATCTCCTCCCTCTCTTATTCCCACTCTTATATTTCACAAGGATCACTTTTCAGTTAAAATTTAAACATCTAAGAATAATTGTTTGTTAATTACAGAGTTCAACCAATAGTACTAGAATAAAAAAATTACTAAAATGCATAAAGTATTACATTGTACAACAACAGTCAGCACAAGAGCTGATCAAGTTACTGTTTCTCATAATGTCCATTTCACTTCAATAGGTTTCACCTTTGGTGCTCAATTAGTTGTCACTGATCAGGGAGAACATATGATATTTGTCCCTTTGGGACTGGCTTAATTCACTCAGAATGATGTTTTCCAGATTCCTCCATCTTATTGCAAATGACTGGATTTCATTGTTTTTGACTGCTGTATAGTATTCTATAGGTACATGTCCCATAATTTCTTTATCCAAATGTATGCTTTGAATTCCCTGTGATCTTTTGCTGTGAGGTTCCCTTCGTTTATCTTCTTTCATGTTGATGGTCGTGTTTCTGTGTTTCCGTGTGTAACACATCTTTAAGTATCTTTTGCAGGGCTGGACGAGTGGCAACAAATTCTTTCAATTTTTGTTTGTTATGAAAGGTCTTTATTTCACCTTCATTCACAAATGAGAGCTTGGCAGGATATAATATTCTGGGCTGGCAGTTTTTCTCTCTAAGTACCTGGGCTATGTCTCGCCATTCCCTTCTAGCTTGTAGGGTTTCTGATGAGAAGTCTGCCGTGAGTCTAATTGGAGATCCTCTGAGTGTAATTTGACGTTTCTCTCTTGCGCATTTTAGGATCTTTTCTTTCTGTTTCACTGTGGTGAGTTTAATTACAACGTGTCGTGGTGAGGACCTCTTTTGGTCATGTTTACTAGGGGTTCTATGAGCTTCCTGTACTAGGATGTCTCTGTCCTTCTCCAAAACTGGGAAATTTTCTGCTATTATCTCACTAAAAAGGCCTTCTAATCCTTTCTCCCTCTCCATGCCTTCAGGAACTCCTAGAATTCGAATGTTGGGTTTTTTAATAGTATCCTGTAGATTCCCAACAATATTTTTTAGATTTCTAATTTCCTCTTCTTTTCTTTGGTTTGACTGTATAGTTTCCTGTGCTCTGTCTTCTAAGTCCGATAGTCTCTCTTCTGCTTCACCCATTCTGTTTGTAAGGCTCTGTAATGTGTTTGTCATTTGATCTATTGAATTCTTCACTTCATTATGATTTCTCGTCACTATCACAGTTTCATGTTCTACTAGTTGTTTCATTTCAGCTTGATTTCTCCTTAATATTTCATTTTCACGAGAGAGATTTTCTACCTTGTCCATTAAGGATTTCTGTAGTTCAAGAATTTGTTTTTGAGTACTTCTTAGTGTTCTTATCAATTTTTTGAGATCTGCTTCTTGCATCTCTTCTATCTCATCATCTTCGTAATCTTGAATTGGGGTGTCTTTTTCATTTCGGGATGCCATAGTGTCTTCCTTGTTCTTATTACCTCGGTTTTTGCGTTTGTTGTTTGGCATATTGGTTTCTTCACTGTGGTGTTTTTTTCTTGTTATACTATGACTCTAGATTAAGTGGACTGTCTGCTTTTGATGGAGCCTTAGAGGCTTGAGATGGGTGTGGCCTGAGAGCTCTGTTTGGTTCCTCAGGGCTGAGGGTGTGTCAAAGGAGACACTCCCAGGTTAGGCGTGGTAAATCTCTTTCTGATACTTTTTTTTTTGGTTCAAAAGGGAAGTAATTCCACACAGCTGAATGGAATTGGGGGTGGTTAGCAGGCGAATGATATACCCACAGGAGCCAGAGATTGGAAGCTCTTTCCCAAGGACCAGAGAAGGAATCTTTGCGGCCCTTTGTGTGGGCTGAGATTCTCCTGCAGTCTCCCACTGGGCTGCCAAGGCTACTGAACTGTAGCGTCTCTGGAGAGTACTCACATGAATTCGTGATTTCCGTGAGTTCTCTCCCCCACCATCTCTTTTTTCACAGTCTCAGTTCATTAGCACCACACATTCATTAGGTTCTAATCTCCTGTTATTTCACCCCTCCCACCCAGAGTCAGGTTTTTCTGCTAGGCTCAGGGCCGGTGCCGACCCGAGGTCGCCCTGCTTATGACGTATTCCAAAATGGCGCCTGCTCTTTGTCTTGCTCACCTTTGAGAGGTGAGCGGAGAGAGAGAAGCTTGTGTCCGTACGGGTCACTTTTTTTTTTTCCCTCTCTCTCTCTCTCTTCTAGTTAGCCTGGTGAACTTTTCCCCACAGGGTTTCAAGCCTTGTTCGCTCCAGTCTCCTCTTTCCGCTTCCCTGCTCGTATTTCGGGCTATTGAGGTTCTGCTCACCTCACGTTCCAGCGCTGGTGTGTTGAATCTGCTGCTGGTGTCCCAAACTGCGGGCTCCCACACTCTCCACGCAGGTCCACTGTGAGTCTCCAGTTCCAGAAGGGTTTTCTCTGCTGTTTCTTCCCCTACTCTTCCTTGAACCTGCAGTATCTCCACTTTTATTAAACTGTCTCTCCCCAGACTATCGGTGTGCTCCCTTCCTATTCCGCCATCTTGCCGCTCTCCAGAAAATGTTTTTTTTAAATATTCAATGCAGGTAACATATCCTCCACAAACAGGTTACTATTACAGATCTATCTATGCCCAGTGAAGTGTGAAAGAGCCCACTAATCATCATGCCTGATCACGCCAGTCTCAACCTGAGAACAGAGTCATGAGGAACTGCAATAAAAATACCTGAGGATGCGAACAGGTGTTCACGTATGTCCTGTTCTGGGAGATGTTTACCTGCCATGGAAGAATCCTAGGTTGAGATGCATCCCCTGGAGATCCCTTTTCTAGTTGCTCTGATAGCATCTTATGGAGGGCATGGGCCACTGCATACACAGCATTGTAGATGAAATAGCTGGAGTCAGATATGGTCAGCATGTCAATGTGTCCTGGGAAAAACTCAAAGGACGCATTTGGTGGGCAGACTCCAATTGTTCCACAAAGTGACCCAGGAGGTAAGCAGTGAAAAGCATGAAGCCATAGTTGACTGAGGAAGAAATCTTCAGGGTAGTGGGAAGGGTCCAATGTCTTGACAAAATGGTTGAGGCCAGGGATTTCTTCCTTGTGGTGTGAAAATGAGAAGCCTCCATGAAAAGAGTGCAGCATGTGGTCTGTCTCATGCACAACAATCTCCCACTTTGCAGCCATGATCCACACCTTTCCCAGGGTTAAATAGTATTTGCTTAAAAATTCGATGGTATAGAGGCTCCTCACATCACCATATAGAATATGCACATTTGCAGATGAAATTTGAAGCCCTTCTAGGAAAGAGATTTTAGTTTCTTCATACCTTGACTTAGTGTCTGGGAGCTTTATTATTTTGGCCAAGCAGACTCCTTTCTTTACCATCTCAGCTTGAATATCCTGAAGGAACTTCTCTCCTTTCATATCATTAGATACAAAAATCACCACCCAAATCCAGCCAAAATGTAGCAGCAAGGAGAGCATTCCTCTGGACAGAGAGCTGTCACTGGTGGCCATCTGATAGAGTGATGGAAACTTGTCTCTCTCACTTAGCATGGGATCAAAAGGGCCATATGTGATCTGAATGGAAAGAAAACCATGATGATCTGAGGTTTGTGGGTATAGAAGACCAAGTTCTATCATCTGGGCTCAGAGAAATCCATGCTTCAGTGCCTGTTACTTTTAGGAGAAGAAATGTAAATCCTCAATGATAGTATCAAAGAAAATGTGTAAGCTACACATGTATTTTCATGTTCATTTGAGGGAAGAAGACTGCATGGATTTTGGACAAGTGTATTGGTCTTTCCCACTTCTCACCACATGTCACATATGAACAGCCTGCACTGAAACTGAGGTTAGATGTTACCTAGGGACAAAAAACTCTTTTCTGTTCTGATATCCTGACAATTGAATTTCATTTGTTTTCTCAGCATAACCTAATGAAATTCTTCAATAATTGCCTTGAAGTATATATTCACCGACCATCCCTGAGTTTTGGTAAAATTGCTTTTCAGAGCAGAATTTTCCTATGCTATTCCTGTCTGAGCTTGCTGGTAATGTGAGTAGATTGCTAGCTGTTTGAAGTGGGTCTCCCTTAAGAATCCTGGGAATGTGACTACAGAGGGTCACATTGGAGGCAGGATGCTTGGATTAGACAATTGTATTCCTGAGACCTACTTGGGAGATTTTAATTGAGTGCCAGGCCCTTCAATTCCACCACAGCGATTCAGCACCAGCACCATAATGAGTATTCAGTGACTAAACTAGTGAATGGGTATACACTGTCTACCTGTCTTTGTTTCTCAGTCCATCAGATACAAAGATTTAGTTGCACATGGCAAGTGAACTGGGAGCGCTTTGAAGGAATCTGCTAGTGTGATGAAGTCAGGATTGGGATAGGGAGGGGGTGAAATCTCATGTAATTTTAACTCATCCCCAAACAACCTTCGATGATCTTTAAGACTGTCAAGGTCCTCAATAGGTTCCAAATTGATGGTATAGTCCCAGGTCTTGATATAATCAATCTAATGTGGAGTCATCTTAGGACATATCTCTGCAAACAATATTCCCAGCAGATGGGGATGGATACATTGGCCCTAAATGGAACTGGGTGAAGATTCTCAGCTTCCATTGCCACTTCCATTTCTCACAGCCCAAAGTATTCTCCTGAATCTGTTTCAGCTAACAGAAGTATATGTCATTTGGTTTCCACATGACCCTTGCATCAGATGTGACAGATCTGGTGGGAGATTGAAATATTTCTCACCAGAAGTCACAACCCATTTACCTGTGGGGTTTTATACAGCTCCAATAGCATTCCAATTTCAGCTGAAAATGCTGACATGGTTCCAGCAATGATGGCAACTGTCTTGCCTTGTGTCTGGCAGGTGTAGTTAGGGATGAGATGATGCTTTCCAGTCAGCCACTGCAGAGTGCTCCTCAGGGTGAACTGACCACTGGTAACAGAATTGTAGAGTTGGAATCCAAGGGTCAGGTTGGGGAGTAGCTGGGGGTCCTTATTGATCTCCTGGATGGCAAAGTGGAAGGCCAGCACGTATTGGTAGTTCTTCCACAGCCACCTAAAGAGAGAGGCAGCATCAGGGAGAAGGTGAGACTCTGGAATTCATAGCAACAACACAGCCTTGCCCTGAGGCAACAGTGGTCAGACTCAGGCTTCCACTCAGTGGTACCTCAGCTCTGGCATATGGAGGAAGCGTGAGTGAGGTTCCAAGAGCTTTAGAAGATTTTGGAATGGTCCTCAGATTCCTCTGAAGCAAACTGTGTCCATGTTCACACTCACCTTCCCTAGTCCTCCAGGAAAGCCTTGCTGTGTCCCAAAATGGGATTTCACTTCTACTTAGGGATGGAACCCAAGAGGCAAGCGTCTCCCTTTTCAGTACCTTCTGAAATGATTGAACACCATCTGACTTGTCAGTCATGTTAGCATTTGGGAGCATCTCTAATCTATTCACCAAAGTCGTTTTCAAGAGCCCTTTCTGTAAATTTCCACTTAATGTACCAATAGTCACAGAAGAAATTTTGTTAATTTATATTATTCTTGAAATTGACTATTTCATTCAAAATGTCATATTTTCAGGATATTTACAAGGTTCACTTTATTTTTATTCACTCTTTCTCATGCACTGAATTCTATTTTATCATTTTACATTTTATTCTTTAACAACATCTGCATTTTTCAGTATAGCTTAAGCAAAATTATGAGTTCTTGGTATTTAGTAATTGCTCTCAAATGTTACCTGTCCAAGAGTGTGGATGTTTTGTTTTTACACAATGGATCCCTTGTTCCTTTTTTGGAATTTTTTCATTTCTACAATTTATCCATAATCTTAAAATCAAACAGATACTTACTTGTCAATAGATTATGTGAGATTTATTAAATTCATGCAATCATCTGTTGTTTAGGTGCATTGATTCATGTTTGAATGTTAAGGTTAATGGATTTTTATTTTGAGATGTATTAAATTCATGTACTTTGTCTATATAAATTTGGAAATGGTAGTGCTTCATTTAAGAATAAATGCATTTAACTCAAGTTTCACACAATTTTGTATTATTCTTACATACAGAATTTGAAATTTTGTTTTTTTACATAAAGATAGTCAAATTTTGTTCCATTCAGTAAATGGTTGATTCAGAAAACTTTTTTTTTTTATTTCAGAAACAGGGTTAGCTTGTAACACACTAAGTACACCCAACAAAAAGTATGCTACTGAAAAGTGTTCCATACTTAGTTTTACTTATTTGAATGAAAATTAAAATTAAGAGTATTAAATTGAAATGTTTCTAGCTTCTTTTTCAACTTTTATTTAATAAGTATAAATTTCCAAGCTACAATTTTGAATTATAGTGGCTTTTCCCCCATAACCACCCTGCTACCTGCAACCAACCCATCTCCATCCTTCTCCAATCCCATTCTTCATCACGATTCATTTTCAATTGTCTTTATATACAGAATATCTGCTTATTATATATTAAGTAAAGATTTCCACAGACTGCACCCACACAGACACACAAAGTATAGAGTACTGTATTTTGCTTAATTGCAATTAATTTCCCTATAAGGGGAGTTTTATTCACTGCTGGGTTACTTACAGCACTTGCTGTCAGCTGCAAGCTGACAAGTTTAATTCTTTCCCCACATTCAAGGCTGCCAGGTGTTAAGTTTAGACCCTGCACATTAATTTCAAGACTCTTGGAGACTATCAGGAGTTGAGATCAATAGAGTGGATACAAAACTTCCATCTCTCACTCTCTGCACCAGTGGAGAGCAAACAGAAAATGGAAAGGGAAGGGTGTGAAAAGCAAAAGAAGGGAAGGAACTCCAGCCTTCATTGATTCATTGATTGCATTCCTGGCACTTCTGTATATTTGTTTTTTCAGAATTCTCAAGTGCAATTAACCACTCACAGATAGAAGGACACACTCTCACAGTGTGAACCACAGTTAATACATAACTTGATGCTGGACTTACCAGTCTATCTCCATTTTATCCATTGGCTTGGACAAAAAAGATAACAGGATCATTTCTGATTCTGGTTCCAGGAAGTAAAGGGGGAAAAACCCACCCAGTACCAGGTTTCCGTCTCCGTAGACACTTGGCCTCATGGAATTAAAACAGTTCCTTGGAGGTATGGCCTGTGAACTGTATGAAAAATTCAGGAGTAGGTAGATAAAAATAATAGAAAACCACATGTCAAATCAATCCAACATAAAGCTAAAGGACTAAATCTCTGCTGATATTAGGACAAAGTTGTCTGGATTATGTCTTCTTTCTCAGTTCCCTGCAGGGAGATAGATTTCTGTGCAGGGCACAGCTGGTCCCAGTATAGCAAAACTGTAGTATCCCCTCAACCTGCAGACAGTGTGTGCTAGTCTGCTGAGTCACACAGGGACACAGCTAGAATCACAAGGAAGCCATTTCAAAGGGAGTCAAGGGCTATGGCCTTGCTTTAATGTCTGTGATCAGATCAGCTCTGCTTTCCATATATTTTATTGCTTCATTTCTGTCCCATCCAGGAACTCATGGCATCACTCTGCCCTGAGGCTATGCACCTGCCACTCTCCATTAGGGGGAAAAACGGCTTTGGAAAAACATGTTTTGGTTTCTTCTTCCTCCCTAGGGCATTGCTGGGACAGAGCTCTGTAAACCTGCGTGCACAGGGGCAAGGTTAGTTTGGTCAGTCGACTGTATTGAGCCATTTGGCAATTGTAGAAAGAATTAGTGTTGAAGTCAAAAAAGCACTCAGCTTCATGAATCACATGATCCATCATCGAGAAGCAGAAAGGTCACATTCACCACTGATGACTCTATATGTACCCTAGGAAGGCTCTTCATTGCTCTGCCTAATCTCTCCAAGGCCTGTAGTGTTCTAATGCAAACAGGCTTCATGATTTTCAAGTGACTATGTATATCCAGAAGGGCAGAAGTTCATCCCTGCACTTACCCTTATACATCATATTGTGTAATCTAATTGTGTTCATAGTGCATCAAAATACTTTATATTTCCTCACCATATGTAATTAAGGGTTTCAGAATATGGAGGGATATATGTAGTATATCCCTATGTATTAGCTTTTTTCCTATTCTCTCAGCTGCTGATTCAAGCTTGCACATCTGATAGACACTGGCTGAGGACATGTGTGAGGAACATCATATTTTATGCATACACATGAAATGAGAATTGAGTGTATATTTAAAAGTTTTACATTCATCTCCTCTCACCTCCCTCTCTTTCTATTTCTTCCCATGGGATGACACCTCCTTGAATTCAGCAGGCCATTCTGTCATCTCTGTATTGATGACCAAGGCCTGGTCAAGTGCACACTTGCAGGGAAACTCTTCAATTTTAGCCAACAACCCAAGACCCTGAGGAAAACCTGCACACTGTTTTTTATCATAGTGTGCCATACGGTGCCTTGATCATGGAAGGATACATCATCCCCAGCACTATTTATATATTGCATGTTCCTTGAAAGTGCTGAAGCTGTAGGACAGGCTTAGTTGGAAAGAGAGAGAGAGCACTCAAATGAGAGGCAGGAGGTGCATGTCTATTCAGCAGTCATTTTTTTTTAACTCTCTATGCTCATGGTTTCTTTTTGGTAGAAGCTTAGTTTTTTGTGTTTGCAGTTTTGTGGCCATTGTGATATGAGTTCAAATGATGAAAAATGTTTGTATGGGCCGGCACCATGGCTCACTTGGTTAATCCTCCACCTGTGGCACCGGCATCCCATATGGGCACTGGGTTCTAGTCCCAGTTCTCCTCTTCCAGTTCAGCTTTCTGCTGTGGCACGGGATGGCAGTGGGAGATGGCCCAAGTGCTTGGGCCTCTGCAACCACATGGGAGACCAGGAGGAAGCACCTAGCTCCTGACTTCGGATTGGCATAGCGCCGGTCATAGCAGCCATTTGAGGAGTGAATCAATGGAAGGAAGATCTTTCTCTCTGTCTCTCTCTCACTTTTTATGACTAAACCATTCAAATAAAAAAAAAGGAAAAAAAAACCAAAAGCGTTTGTCCATGCACACTTTCAAAAATTTCAGGACTGATTTAACTCAATCAATAAATGTATGAAGTAGTTGCAAGTTTGGGTATGGTATGGGATATTGTGCAACCCATCCCACAATGGTTTGGATGCACCTTTATGAAAGCTCACTTAGTTCCTCAATAACATAAATAAACATGGATTGACAGGTTACTAGGATTATTGTTAGGATTTTTAAGAATCTAATTAAGTTCAAATTTTAAATTCACACTCAATTTTTGATGCAACAAATACACTTCGATTCATAGATTATCAGAATTCACAATTTCTGTTTTAAGACACCTTGTGTTACCTGGTAGGCCCAAACTTACAAAAATATATATGTTCTATAAATGCAGTTATATGTATAAATACTAATTATATTATTTTCCATCTCTACTCTTGGACTATTTAATGAGAGTGTGATTTTCTTTGATATTATGAGAATCTGGGTATGACCAAAAATAAAACTTCCAAATCTTCTGATTATATTTAAATTATTTATAGTTTGATCTAACTCTTGCCTTCTGGGTCATATGATGTCTAATCTAGGATATATTAGGAATATATCTTTGTAAGCCTTTGAAAAATTCACTTCTTTTCTTTTCTTTTTTTTTTATTTTTTGACAGGCAGAGTGGACAGTGAGAGAGAGAGACAGAGAGAAAGGTCTTCCTTTGCTGTTGGTTCACCCTCCAATGGCTGCCGCGGTCGGCGCGCTGCAGCCGGCGCACCGCGCTCATCCGATGGCAGGAGCCAGGTGCTAGGTGCTTATCCTGGTCTCCCATGGGGTGCAGGGCCCAAGCACTTGGGCCATCCTCCACTGCACTCCTGGGCCACAGCAGAGGGCTGGCCTGGAAGAGGGGCAACCGGGACAGAATCCGGCGCCCCGACCGGGACTAGAACCTGGTGTGCCAGCGCCGCAAGGCGGAGGATTAGCCTGTTGAGCCACGGCGCCGGCCTCAATTCTTTTCTAAGGACTGACTGTAAATAAGGACACAGACTATTTCCAATTCTACTACTATAAGTAAAAGTAGAAATTAGACGGTGAAGTGAACTTTCTGAGGATAATTTTTACATATGGTTATTTGCCTTATTCCTAGACTTTAATTTTTCCAACTAGTTTAATGAGTTTGTCTTATGTACACGTATATAAGGTTACTAAATATATTGTACATGTTAGTAATGTATTCAGATAATAAAGGGATAAAATCCAGACAAATACATCTATAATGAATGAAGAAAAGGCTTCCTCAGTAACTAGTGTTATTGCTTTCAAGAGGAACATGAGTTTCCTCTGAAAATGTGCACTTATTACTTGATGATGTAGAGTCTTGTCAATGTATACATTGTGGAAAAATCACAGGGGTATGGTGTGGTTCACGGCAGCAACATGGAACATTGTTGTGGATGAGGCCATCCCCATGCTGCATTCTATTGTTCTAAGTACAGATAAGATTACATTTCACAATCCCCTTGCTTTAAGGAGAATTAATCCTTGCTAACAGCATGGAAGAAAGCATGCAATATTCTCACAGGCTGTGTGACAGGAAGAGTGGACAGAGAGAGAGAGAGAGAGAGAGAGAGAGAGATAAATGTCTTCCTTTGCCATTGGTTCACCCTCCAATGGCTATATCGGCTGGCACATCATGCTGATCTGAAGCCAGGAGCCAGGTGCTTCTCCTGGTCTCCCATGCAGGTGCAGGGCCCAAGCACTTGGGCCATCCTCCACTGCACTCCCGGGCCACATCAGAGAGCTGTCATGGAAGAGGGGCAACCGAGGCAGAATCCTGTGCCCCGACCGGGACTAGAACCTGGTGTGCCGGTGCCACAGGTGGAGGATTAGCCTATTGATCCATGGCGCTGGCCACACACCACTCTCTTAAGAAACCACTATTATATGTTCACTCTGAGACTAATGTAAATCTTTACTGCTTTGATCTCTCACAATTTTGGGGTTCATAGAATAACCATATGCTATGGGTTACCATAGCATAACCTGAGTTGCCTTGGAAATACAATCAATTTCCAGCCCAGAATCCTCCAAAGCTACTGTGTTCTGTGTTTGGCAGTGATATGTGTGAAAGAATCTGCGGTGGGTGTACTCATTAGCAAAACCCTTAGATCGCTTGAGTATTTTATCATCATTCAGTATTATTAAGGAACATAATTACCTATTTTTTAAAAATATTTCTTTTTAATAATTAATATAAAATAAATTAATTATGAAATGTATATTTAAGAAAATATTCATTAAAAAGCAAACCATTAAGAAATGTCATCATGAAGTCATATCACTTAAAATACTACTATACTAGCTGTATAAATTATATTTGCCTAGAATTTCAACACTGATCATATTTATATCTAAGTATTTTGTATATTTGAGTAGTAGATGATTCATTGCAGATGGAGGGCTCCAAGATGGTGGAATAGGGAAGGAGCTCACAGATATTTTGGGAAAAGATAGTTTAATCAAAGTGGAGATAATGTAGTCTCAGGGAAGAATTAGGGAAAAAAAACTGCAGAGGAGACTATTCTGGAATTAGTGGGACATGGTGGACTTACATGGAGGGCACAGGCACTCATTGTTTGAGACACCAGCTACAGAGTCTATGCACCAGTGCTGGAAAGGGAGGTGAGGTGAAACCACAGTAGCCTGAGACACTGGCAGAAAAGTGGCAGGCAGAGCCTAGAGGGAATGAAGCTTGAAGCCCCATGGAAGAAAGTGCACTGCCTAACTAGAGGAGAGAAAAAAGATAAAAGGGACTGGTACAGACACTATTCTTTCTCTCCATTCACCTTACAGAGGCATGTGAGAGAATAGAGCAGGTGCCATTTTGGACATACACAACAGCTGTGCCAGCTCAGGGCCACGCCCCTCTCATCCAAATAGAAAAACTTGACTCTGGTAGGGAGAAATAACAGGAGACTAAAACCTAGTGACTGTGTGGAGCATATGTACTGGGCCTGTGAAAGAAATGAACTGAGTGTATGTGGGAGAAATCATCGTGTGGCTGAGACTTGTGTAGTCTCATTGGGAGATGCCACAAACTTGGGCAGCTTTGGCTATGTGCTGAGAGACATTGTAGGGAAATCTGAGCTTACACTGAGGACTGCACAGATCCTTTGTGTGGTTCTTGGGACAGAGCAGACAAATATTATACCCACTGGGGCTAATGCTCAGACACTGATTGCCATCAAGGTGAGTGGAATTATTATCCTTTTGAATAAAAAAAAAACGAAGGGAATTTTTACCATGGTAAACCTGGGTGTGTCCCCTTTGGCACACCCTTAACCCTGAAGAACTGAACAGAGCTCTCTGGCCACACCCATCACAAGCCTCTAGAGACTCACCAAAACAGGCAGTACACTTAATCAAGAGTTATTGTTAAACCCCAAAAGCCACAGCAGCGAGAAAAAAAAGTAGAAGAAACCAAAGATATCTCCACAATGCCAAAAACAAATGCGGAAATTAAGGAAACAAGAACAAGGAAGACATCATGACGCTCCCAAATGAACATGAAACCCCAATACAAGATTATGAAGACGATGAGATAGAAGAAATGCAAGATGTGAATTTCAAAAAAAATTATGATAAGAACGTCTAGAAGTTATCAAAAACAAATGCAAGAATTACAAATATCCATACTAGAAATACAGAAAATCTCCCTCCTCAAAATGAAATCTTGGCCGGCGTTGTGGCTCAACAGGCTAATCCTCTGCCTTGCGGTGCCGGCACACCAGGTTCTAGTCCTGGTCGGGGCACCAGATTCTGTCCCGGTTGCACCTCTTCCAGGCCAGCTCTCTGCTGTGGCCATGGAGTGCAGTGGAGGATGGCCCAAGTGCTTGGGCCCTGCACCCCATGGGAGACCAGGAAAAGCACCTGGCACCTGGCTCCTGGATCGGATGAGCGCGGTGTGCTGGTCTTAGCGCGCCAGCTGCGGTGGCCATTGGAGGGTGAACCAACAGCAAAGGAAGACCTTTCTCTCTGTCTCTCTCTCTCACTGTCCACTCTGCCTGTGAAAAAATGAAATCTTAAGGATAAATCAAAATGAAATGAGGAGTTTAATAGAACATGAAATTGCTATATTTAAGAGACATAAAAATGAAGTGAAGAATTCAATAGGACGAATGACAAACACATTGGAGAGCATTAAAAACAGAATCAGTGGCATAGAAGAGAGAATATAGGAGTTAGAAGACAGAGCACAGGAAAGTATACAGCCAAACCAAAGACAAGAAGAGGAAATTACAAATCTAAAAAATATTGTCGGGAACTTACAGGATACTATTAAAAAAAAAAAAAAACCCAACATTCAGATTCTAGGAGTTCCTGAAGCATGGAGAGAGAAAAAGAATTAGAAGGCCATTTTAGTGAGATACTAGCAGAAAACTTCCCAGGTTTGGAGAAGGAAAAAGATATCCAAGTATAGGAAGCCCATAGAACTCCAAATAAACATGACCAAAAGAGATCCTCACTATGACACGTTCTAATCAAACTCACCACAGTGAAACAAAAAGAAAAGATTCTAAAATGTGCAAGACAGAAACTTCAGATTACTGTCAGAGGATCTCCAATTAGAGACACAGCAGACTTCTCATCAGAAACCCTACAGGCAGGTAGAGAATGGTGAGATATAGCCCAAGGACTAAGAGAAAAAACTGCCATCCCAGAATATGATATCCTGCAAAGCTGTCTTTTGTGAATGAAGGTGAAATAAATACCTTTCATAGCAAACAGAAACTGAAAGAATTTGTCACCACTAGTCCAGCCATGCAAATGTTGCCTAAAGATGTGTTATGAACAGAAACACAGCTATCAGTATGAAAGAAGGTGAAGGAAGAAAACCTCCCAGTAAAAGATCACAGGAAGTTCAAAGCATATCTTAGAAATATCTTTAGAAAAATGGCAAGGCAAAGTTACTACTTATCAATAGTCACATTGAGTGTAAATGGCCTCAACTCTCCAGGAAAAAGCCACAGATTTCCTGAATGGATTAAGGAACAAAACTCATCTATTTGCTGCTTACAAGAAACACACCTTTCCAACAAAATGCATGCAGGCTGAAATTGAAAGGATGGAAAAAGAAATTTCATGCCAACAGAAACCAAAAAAGAGCTGGTGTATCCATCTTAATAGGAGACAAAATAAACTTTAATACAAAAACTGTTAAGAGAGCAAAGAGCGGCACTATATAATGATTATGGGATCAATTCAACAGGTAGACGTAACTATTATAAACGTATAGGCTCCTAATTACTGTGTACCAGTTTATTTAAAAGGTATGTTAAGTAATAAGTAACATAAAGGGAGATGTAGACTCCAATAAAATAGATTGTTAAATCAACAACGGGAATCCCTGTGCAACTTCTCCCTGTGTAGGACTTATCTCCTTAATGTGTTGTACTAGATGAATTAACGGAATAACTATACTGAAACAGTACATTATACTTTGTGTTTCTGTGTGGGTGCAAAATGTTGAAATCTTTACTTGGAATATACTAAATTGATCTTCTGTATATAAAGATAATTGAAAATGAATCTTGATATGAGTGAGATGGGAGAAATAATGGGAGATGGGATTGTTGCAGGTGGTGGGAGGTAATGGGAGGGGATATCCACTATAACCCAAAAGTTGTATTTTGGGAAATTAAATTTATTAAATAAAAGTTAAAAATGAGCCGGCGCCGTGGCTCAACAGGCTAATCCTCTGCCTTGCGGCGCCGGCACACCGGGTTCTAGTCCCGGTCGGGGCGCCGGATTCTGTCCCGGTTGCCCCTCTTCCAGGCCAGCCCTCTGCTGTGGCTCGGGAGTGCAGTGGAGGATGGCCCAGGTGCTTGGGCCCTGCACCCCATGGGGAGACCAGGAAAAGCACCTGGCACCTGGCTCCTGCCATCGGATGAGCAGCGGTGCGCTGCTCTCAGCGCGCCGGCCATGGCGGCCATTGGAGGGTGAACCAACGGCAAAGGAAGACCTTTCTCTCTGTCTCTCTCTCTCACTGTCCACTCTGCCTGTCAAAAAAAAAAAAAAAGTTAAAAATGAATAGTAGAGAGAGTTTTGTTTCTTCAGTATCTTCATTATTTTCATTTTTAGGAAAATTTTTATATAGTGAATCTATTTTCCATAGATACAACTAAAGGAATATAATGTTTCTTTCCCCCATACCTCCCCAGCTCCCATCCCACCTCCCTCTCCCTCTTCTATCTCCTTCTTTATCATTTTCCATTTTTAATATGACTTTTTATATAGAGGACCAACTCCATGCTAATCAGACTTCAACAATTTGCACCCAAGCACACTCACAACATATAATGCAATTAAGGGAGAGAATTTGTTGTTAATTCTCATATTACAATTCAATAGGGACAGAGGTCCTACATGGGGAGCAAGTGCACAGTGACTACTATTGCTCCTTTAACAATTAACACTCTTTTTTTATAATGTCAGTGAAAATTCAAGGATCTTGCCAGAGCTGCCTAAGCTATTGAAGCCCTTTGTGATGATAGACTCCATCGATATTTGGACATGGCCATAAGCAAAGTGGATGTTCTCTTTCTTCAAAGAAGAGTGTCTCCTTCTTTGATGACACATTATTTCCTCTGAAGTCTCACAGAGATCTTCTATGGTGGATATTTTTTCATCACAGAGTCTTGGCTTTCCATGCCTGAAATGCTCTTGCAGGACTTTCAGCCTGACCAGGAAGCCTTAAGGGTTGATTCTGACATCAAAGTGTTTTTTACAGCAAATGTCATTCTAGAAGTCTGCGTTGTGGACTGCTTCCTATGTTGGTCCTTCCTTCCTTTTTAATTCTATTATTTTTCCCATGTCCTTAATGTTGTTTATATCATCCCTTTTAAACTTAGACTGATCTATCTGTTGCCTTTTACATTTCATATGATCATTTTGACAGTGAAGATGGCACTTAAACCACTGATTCTTATGGGTTTGGAGCCCCATCACTACTTCTTAGGCTGTGCACTTAGGGGTAAGTATGTCTGACTGTATGCAGAACTAGACTGTTTTACAGTTTTAGACTACTTCCTCCATCTCTTATTCCTCCTCTTATTTTTAAGTGGGATCTTTTTCTAACTGCCTTCAAATACATATAATTTACTCTGTGTTGCATAGGAAGTTCAGCATATAGTATGAAGAAGGCAAATGAGAGAGAAAAAAAGAAAACAGAGAAAAAACCCAACAAAACAAAACAAAACGGATATACACAGTAAAAAGTAACAATGGCAAACTGCACCTCAAAAATCACGTCAAGGATCTTGAAGACATTGATTCTAAAAGTGATAATTCCTATACAGCTTCTATAGCTTTCATTTTAGCTACACTATTAATTCTCCCAAATCAGGGAGAATATATATTGTTGATCTCTTTTTGACTGGGTTATTTCACTAAGTATGGGGGTTTCCAGCTTGATCGATTTTGTTGCAAAGGACCAGATTTCATGCTGAATTACTGCTGTGTAGTATTCCACAGTGTACATATCCAACCGTTTCTTAATCTGGTCTTTGGTTTATGGACATTTAGGTTGTTTCTGCATCTTAGCTAGTGTGAATTGAGCTGCAATAAACATGGAGGTTCAGATAGTTCTTTTGTTTACTGATTTCATTTCCCTTGGGTAAATTCCTGGGATGGCTGGGTCATACAGTAGGTCTACATTCAGATTTTTGAGTTATCTCCATACTGTTTTCCACAGTGGCTTTACCAGTTTACATTCCCACCAACAGTGGGTTACAGTGCCCTTTTCCCCACATCCTCTTCAGTATTTGTTGATTTTTGTATGAGGGGCGCTCTAACTGAGGTGAGGTGAAACCTCATTGTGGTTTTGATTTGCATTTCCATGGTGACTAGAGATCCTAAGCATTTTTCATGTGTCTGTTGTCCTTTGGATTTCCTCTTTTGAAAAATGCCTGTTAAGGTCCTTGGCTCATATTTTTATTTTATGTTACTGTGAAGTTTCTTGATCACTTTATAGATTCTGGTTATTAATCTTTTATTGTCTTGTGCTATGGCTCACTAATCCTCCACCTGTGGTGCTAGAATTGTGGGTTATAGTCCTTGTTGGGGCACCGGTTCTCCTCTTCCAGTCTAGTTCTCGGCTGTGGCCCAGGAAGGCAGTGGAAGATGGCCCATGTTCTTGGGCCCTGCACCCACATAGGAGACCAGGAGGAAGCACTTGGCTCCTGGCTTAAGATCAGTGCAGCATGCTGGCTGTAGTGGCCATTTTGGAGGTGAACCAATGGAAGAAAGACCTTTCTGTCTCTCTCTCACTAACTCTGCCTGTCAAAAAAAAAATAAAAAAAATTTTCTCAGTTGTGTAGCTTGCAAATAATTTCTCCCATTCTGTGAGTTGCCTCTTCACTTTCCTGACTGTTTCCTTTGCTGTACAGAAACTTATCAATCTGAGGTAATCCCATTTGTTCATTTTGGCTTTCACTACATGTGTCTCTGGGTTCTTTTCCATGAATTCTTTGATTGTGCCAATGTCTAGAAGTGTTTTCCCTGTGCTCTCGATTAATGATGGTGTCTTGGCATAGATTTAGATCTTCAATCCATGTTGAGTGGATCTTTGTATATGGTGTAAGGTAGGGTCTTGCTTCATACTTTGACATGTGGACATCCAGTTTTCCTAGTGCCATTTGTTGAAGAGGCTGCCCCAATGCCTGGTGTTGGTTTTAGTTCCTTTGTTGAATATGAGTTGGCTTTTGATGTCTGGATTGAATTCTGGGGTTCCATTCTTTTGCATTGGTCTATCCATCACTTTTTACACCATGTTTTACACAAAAGAGTACCAGGCTGTTTTTTGTTAATGTTTTTAACTTTTACTTAATGAATATAAATTTCCAAAGTACAGCTAATGGATTACAATGGCTTTTCCCCCCCTAACTTGCATCCCACCTGCAACACTCCCCTCTACTACTCCCTCTCCCCTTCCATTCACATCAAGATTCATTTTCATTTCTCTTTATATACAGAAGATCAATTTAGCATATATTAAGTAAAGCTTTCAACAGTTTTAGGACATTCTACTGGGCAGTTGTAATCAAAACAGCATGTTCAAACCACTAGCAACCAGGGAAATGCAATTCAAAACCACAATGAGGTTTCACCTCACCCCGGTGAGAATGGCTCACATTCAGAAATCTGCAGAAAACAGATGCAAGTGAGGATGTGGGGGGAAAAGGGACACTAACCCACTGTTGTTGGGAATGCAAACTGGTGAAGACACTATGGAAGTCAGTCTGGAGATTCCTCACAAACCTGAATATAACCCTACCATTCAACCCAGCCATCCCACTCCTTGCAATTTACCAGAAAGGAAATTAAATTGGCAAACAAAAAAGCTGTCTGCACATTAATGCTTATTGCAGCTCAATTCACAATAGCTAAGACCTGGAACCAACCCATATGCCCATCAACAGTAGACTGGATAAATAAATTATGGGACATGTACTCTATAGAATATAATACAGCAGTAAAAAATAATGAAACCCGGTCATTTGCAACAAGATGGAGGAATCTGGAAAACATCATGCTGAGTGAGTTAAGCCAGTCCCAAAGGGACAAATATCATATGTTCTCCCTGATCAATGACAACTAACCAAGTACCAAAAAGAAAACCTGATGAAGGGAAATGAACACTATGAGAAATTTTTTTTTGTTCCAGTTAATACTATTGGATGAACTCTGTAATTAATACACAATTTTCTTAAGTATTGAAACTTAACTGAAAAGTGATCTCTGTTAAATATAAGAGTGGGAATAAGAGAGGGAAGAGATGTAAAATTTGGGACATGGTCAGTTGGATTTGCCCCAAATGGTAGAGTTAGAAACGTGCCAGGGGATTCCAATTCAATCCCATCAAGGTGGCATGTACCAATGCCATCTCACTAGTCCAAGTGATCAATTTCAGTTAACAACTGATCATAATGGTAGGACTAAATATCAAAGGGATCACATAAACAAGACTAGCATGTCTGCTAATACTAACTGATAGAATAAAAAAGGGAGAGAACGATCCAGCATGGGAAGTGGGATAAACAGCAGACTCATAGAATGGCAGATGTCCTAAACAGAACTCTGGCCTCAGAATCAGCCCTTAAGGCATTTGGATCTGGCTGAAAAGCACATGAGAATATTTCAGGCGTGGACAGCCAAGGCACTCTGGCAAAAAAAAAGATGACCTAAATGAAAGATCTCTGTGAGTGAGATCCCAGCAGAAACAAGAAGGGCCATCAAAGAAGGAAGTACCTTTCTCTGAATGGAGTAGAGCACTTCCACTTTGACTATGACTTTATCTAAATATGAGCAGAGTCAGCAAACTAAAAGGCCTCCATAGCCTTGTCAACTCATGACAAGAGCCAAGGGTAAACAAGATTGTAAATTTGTTAAGTCAAAAAAAGGAGTCACTGTGCACTTACTCCTCATGTAGGATCTCTGTCCTTAATGTTCTGTACATTGTGATTTAATGCTATAACTTGTACTCAAACAGTATTTTTCACTTTGTGTTTCTGTGTGGGTGCGAACTGTTGAAAGCTTTACTTAATATATGCTAAATTGATCTTCTGTATATAAAGAAAATTGAAAATGAATCTTGATGTGAATGGAAGGGGAGAGGGAGTGAGAAATAGGAGGTTTGCAGGTGGGATGGATGTTACGGGGGGGGGGGGCGGGAAGCCATTATAATCCATTAGCTGTACTTTGGAAATTTATATTCATTAAATAAAAGTTAAAAAAATAATGGGATGTATATATGAAAAAAACTGAATTGAATAAACAATCAAAAAGATAAAAAAGTGGAAAATGTTGACATTGTCCTTGCAATGATGGCAATGTAATTGTTCTGTGTTTGGCAGGTGTAGCTAGTGATGAAATGAAGCTCTCTGGTCAGCCAGTGCAGAGTGCTCCACAGATTAGACTGCTCACTGGCAAATACATTGTAGACGTGGAAACCCAAGGACAGGTTTCAGACTAGCTGATGTTCCTTATTGATCTCCTAGTTGGCAAAGCAGAAGGCCAGCACATATTGGTAGTTCTTCCACAGCCACCTAGAATGAGGGGCAGCATCAGGATGAAGGGTCAGACCATGGATTTCAGAACAACTCCTCAGTCAGTCTCAGGCTCCACTTAGTGATGTGCCAGCCCTGGTACATGGAGCCAGGGTAGGTAACAGTATTAGGGCCATGGAAGATCTTGGGATGCCTCTTTGACTCCTATGAGGCATAGTGTTTCCAAACCGCTGTGAGTGATGTTTAGGGCTTTGTAACTGGGGTGAGGTAGCATTCACCTGGAGGATAGTCTTTTTTCCTGGACAGATATTTGAAGGTCCTACAAATAGTAGTGGTGAGTCTCCATGTAGGGACAGACAGCAAGATGTTGCCCTCTAGTGGTGTAAGGAAATTGTGCACACACTCAGCCTCCTGGAGTTTTCTGGAAAGGACTTGGTGTATCCAGTGTGCAATCCAGTTTCTGCTCAGAGGCAGAAACAAACATTCAGGCAATTCTGTTTCCTATAATATTTTGAATATTTTAAATAGCTGCCTGACCTTCCAGTTGTTCCATCATTGGGAAGAATTTGCTTCTTTACCCATATTCACCTGAGGAATTTTTTGGGCCCTTTGTATAACTTTCCACTCTAATATGTCAACCCTTATGAAAACAGCTTTGTTCAAATATATTTTCTTTGGAAGATGAGCAGTTACTTCAGGACTTATGACTTATTGTGATAGAATCCAAGCTAGTCCCTCAAGTGTCTTTATTTTCAGTCTCGGTAGTGAATTCTCCTCTCTTCATTTCACATTTTGCATCTAAATATTTTCTGCTTTTTATAAGTAGCTTAGCCAACTACATTAGTTCCTGGTATTTAAAAATAACTCCCACATTTTTTATATGGGAATTAGTGTTGTTTTCTCATTGTGTATTTTTTCTTCTTCCATTTTAATTATTCTCATCTTTTCTGATTTCTTAAGTTTCCTCCATAATTTGAACATAAAAATGCCTCCTTGTTAATAAATTGATAGACTAACAATCTTAGTCCATTAAATCACTTAGTTTTTTTCCCATGATTCTTTTGTTCTAATTAATTACATAACATTTTATTTTGTGTTAAATCTTTAAATAATTTTGAAATATTCTTAATGAGATACCAAGACAGAACTGAAAGCTGGTGCCCATTTGAGATTACCCAGGTCTAGGCATAGAAAATTCTAGGATGTGAAAAGCACAGAATGAGGGTGGAGAGATTCTTCCCTAGCTGAAGGACAGAAGGCAGAGTACACCTCCAGCTTTGATACCTGGGCTAAAGGCTCTCACTCTGAAGGTAGGGATTCCTTCATCTTCAGATCATATTCCACCTCCACATCTGTCACACAATGCAAACAGTCAATAGCTGTCACTTAACCAAGAAATTCACACACATGAAAGACCTCCAACAAAAATGTCTCATTCATGGTTTGGCTAGAAATAGAGTCACTAAAAGAGATTAGGATACCAAAATGAAAGAGTGAGAGGGGATATGTTATATGAAGGCAGAGGTTAGGCAAATTGCAAGGCTGCAATTCTGCCCCCAAAGTGAGGAGACCCACCATGAACTCCCTCTTATGTAAGACGACCTGCTGAGGGGACAGGTGTTTAATTCCAAAAGGGACTGACAAGGACAGACTGACTCCAGTTACACAATTTGCATTTTCCTCACCCTGTTCTGAACACATGAGAGTGTGGATCTCTTGAATGTCTGAGAAGCATGCTCCACTGTTGTGACCAACAAGGTGTTAGACCCCCTTGTTAAGCAGCAAAGTAGCAACCCAGTTACTAGAAGCACACACAAACCAGGTGTGTAAATCCAAAAATTAATGCAGTTTCTGTAGTGTTCATGGAGAAGAACAGCCAGCATTCTAGAGAGAAAACATTGACTCCTTAGGAGACATGATTTGTTTTTCTTCTTTTCATGATCAGGAACACAAATGCTTCCTCTCTGGTAGAACTGAGTTATTGCTTGAGGGTGGGACAGGATTTGTTTCTAGTGGTGGATCTCAGGCCCTCATGGTTTCTAGTTCAGGCACATCTCAGCTATGCCCTTGTTGGCTATGATATCCACGTTGATCCTCTTGGGATCTAACCATGACCTTATGCCCAGTTGTCAGTGTCTCAGGACAACTTGAGCCATCTCCATGTACTCTGGCAGGACTCATCTGTGGGTCCCAACAGTTTCACCCATTCCAATACCCCAAAGATTGGATCAGAGGGATGTGACCAAATTAGTGGGCTTAAATATGTTGACACTTCTCTTCTGTTCTGAGGGACCAGGGAGCAAACAGAAAAAGGAAATGGCAGTTGTGGAAGGAAAAAGAATTGAAGAGAACTCAACTTTCATTGGACTGCATTTCTGCCACTTCTCTGTATACTTCTCAAAATTGCCAATAAGGATAGGACACACACGGGCACAAGCATGTACTCACACTCAGTCACAACCTTGAACTTACCGAGATGCTGACACTATATGCCATGGCTTGACCATAAAAGATAATTGGATCATCTCACATTCTGGTTCCATGCAGTAAAGTGGGAAAAAACCACCCAGCTCCAAGTCTCCATCTCTGTGGACATCTTTCTTCAGATAAACTTGGCAGCTGCTCACTGACATGTTCAATGAAGTGTGTAAAGGGTGTAGGAGGAGGAAGAGAAAAATCAGAGATTGTGACACCCAATATCTCCCCAGTATAGAGTTAGAGCCCTAAGTCTCAGCTGAAATGTGAAGAACATGGGCAGATGCTGCCTTCTGGGTCAGCCCTCTGCAGGCAGAACTTGTCTCTATGCAGGGCACAGTCAAGTCCCAGGATTTCTGTATCCTCAGCCTATATAATGTGCATTACAGTCTGGTGATCCAGACAAGGACACAGTTAGAAGCCAAAGGGAGACATTTCTAAGTCAGTCACAGTGCTGAGACCTAGCTTTTGTGTCACTGTGAGCAGAGCAGGTCAGAGTCTTTTTATTGCTTTATTTGTGTCCATTCTGGGTACTCATGGAAGCACCCTGCAAGGAATCTCTGCACCTAGCACCCTCCATTCTGTGGGAAAAAATCACTTTAGAAAAATACAGTTATTCTTAGTCGTTTAAATTTAATTGAAAAGTGATCCTTGTTAAATATAAGAGTGGGAATAAGAGATGAAGGAGATGTAAAGTTTGGCACATGTTCACTCAGACTTACCCCTAATGGTAGAGCTAGAAATGTGCCAGGGGATTCCAATTCAATCCCATCAAGGTGGCATGTACTAATGCCATCTTATTTGTTAGAGTGATCAGTTTAAGATCATAATTGATCAAAAAGATAGGATTAAGTGTCGAAGGGATTAAATAAGTAAGACCAGGGTCTGCTAATACTAACTGATAGAATAAAAAAGGAGAGAATGATCTTACATGTGAAGCAGGATATGCTGCAGACTCACAGAATGGCAAAAGCCCTAAACAGCACTCTGGCCTCAGAATCAACCCGTAAGGCATTTGGATCTGGCTAAAAAGCCCATGAGAATATTTCAGGCATGGAAAGTCAAGACACTCTGGCAAAAAAAAGATGACCTAAATGAAAGATCTCTGTGAGTGAGATCCCAGCAGAAAAAAGAAGGGGCATCAAAGAAGGAGGTGCCTTTCTCTGAATGGAGGAGAGAACTTTCACTTTGATTATGGCCTTGTCTAAATAAGATCAGAGTTGGTGAACTCAAGAGGCTCCCATAGCCTTGGCAGCTCATGACAAAAGCCTCAGGTGATTATTGACATCATAAATAAGAGTGTCAATTGTTAAACTGCTCCCCATGTAGAACCTCTGTCCTTAATGTGTTGTACTATGCAAATTAAAGGTAAAACTACTATGCAAACTGTGTGTCTTTGTGCGTGCAGTCTTTTGAAATCTTAATATACACGAAGTTGATCTGCTGTATATAAAGATAATTGAAAATGAATCATGATGAATAATGGGATGGGAGAGGGAGTGGAAGATGAGTTGGTTGTGAGTGGGAGGGAGGTTATCGGGGAATATCAGCTATAATTCAAAAGTTGTACTTTGGAAATTTATATTTATTAAATAAAAGTTAAAAAAAGAAAATATGTCTTAACTGTCCCTCTTCCCTGGCTTCTATGATTTCATCATGGTCCAACAGGGCTTTGAGGACCACCCCAGGCTTACACAGCAGCCCTATAAACCTGTTTGTGTACAAGGGACCCAGAGTGGTTATGCTGGTAGTTTGCTTGGGAGGATTTGGCATCTTTAGAAAGAGTTGGTGTTCAGATAAACAAAACAGCCAGTTGCATCATTCCATGTGTTTCTATAGAAAGAAATGAAGGGCTGATGTCATTGATAGCTTTGTGTGCACCCCAGCTATTGTCTTCATTACTGCATCTAATATCACTCGCAGACCTGAAGTGCTCTGCTAGGAATATGAGTTTCTTGTTGCTAAATGACTAGCTACATCCAGAGAAGTGTAGGAGTTCAGCTCCCTGTATCTACCCCTACACACAATAAATCCACTTCCCCAATACACTTCAAATTCAGTATTCTGCACCAGCCAGCCTTGATCAACATCCCATGGCAGATGGCAGGTAACAGGAACTGTGACAAGTGACACATCTTGTGACAAGTGACAGGAACTGTATTCTTTATCAAACATTGATTTCCGGGTCATATCTAGATTTTCTCACATTTCATAGAAAAACGTCTCAATAGAATTTTCTTAAATACTTTTATATGATTATTTGAAATGTAACAAGTTATGGTTCCATGAGAATGACTTGCAACTGCATACATTGAGGATTGGCTCCATCCAACTATTTATCTTGTCCATCACCTCACATCCTTTTCATTTTTACGTGTGAGCACACTTAAAGGGTGGTGTCCAAGCACTTTGTAATAGATAATATGGTCTCAGTATATTTCCTATGGTATTTCAAATATATGTAAACCTATAGAAAGTGAAGGAGAAGGGCTGGCCCTGTGGTGTACAGGGTAAAGCTAACACCTGCAGTGCCGGCATCCCCTATGGGGGCTAGTTGGATTCCCATCTGCTCTACTTCTGATTCAGCTCTCTGCTATGGCCTGAGAAAGCAGTAGAAAGCCCAAGTGCTTGTGTCCCTGCACCCATGTGGAAGACCTGGAAGAAGCTCCTGGCTCCTGGATTCAGATCAGCCAGTTTCAGCCATGGCGGCCATTTGGGGAGTGAACCAACAGATGGAAGACCTCTCTCTCTCTCTGCCTCTGCCTCTCTGTCATTCTTTCTTCCAAATAAATAAATACAAATTAAAAAAAATTTAAAAAGAAACTGAAGGATATGGATGGTTGCCTGCCCTGTGGTCTGGGGACTTGCTTTTGAATGCTTAATGGAAAAGAGATTGACTATGGGGTGGGGAAGTGGTTTTGGATCTAGATGGAAATGTTTGCACAAATCTGTAAACACAATATACAATGTGAGTATACAGTAGAGTATGGAATTGCTTCAGTTCCACTGAGATTTTAAGTTTAAAGTGATTCGCATTGGCTATGTGAATTATATGTCAATAGAAATGGCATTCTCTCCAAGTGGAATTATAGAAAAAACTCTAAGCAAGGTCAAAAATGGACAGTAGTCAATGGGTAGATTTATTCCTATGTATTTAATTACAGAATTATTTGTATGTATTCATGAAAACTACATATATGTATGATAATGATACTATCTTATTTTTATTTTCTGAGGATGATTATAGATATGTTTGTTAGTTAAATACAGATTCTGCAGCTATTTCACCTGAAGATTATGTTAGCAGTTTTGTGGGTTCAGGAAAGCATAGGAAGGTGACCTTCTGGAATAAAACATTGTAAATCATGATTAAAACAGATTCTTGGTCCATGAGCTGTTCCTTGGAAATTTATATTCTTTAAATAAAAGCTTTATAAAAAAAAAACAGATTCTTGGTATAAGCATATTCTCTGTTACAGTATGTAGGAATTTGGGGTAGGGGCTGAGTGTTGGAGTAGGACATAGTAACCCACAGTCAGCTGCTGTGCTGTTGATAAGAAATAGGACCAAGTAGTCTTTGAAGTACAATCATACATAATTTAGAAATGATTATTATTCAAGAGATTGTATACAAAACAGTATCCATTTCAGGATAATAGCTTCATAAATTGACTCTGGTACTCAGAAGGAAACCCCACTTAAATTATGGTGCCAGCAATGAAATAACAAACTCAGATGAGCCAGAGAAAACTGAACACAAAGGATATGTAGTTTAGATTTCATTGTTGCAGTTGATTTATCAAGAACGTTGCAGTGGATTCATTTCTATAAAGGAGCAGTGTGGTGGGGGCAAGAGGTGCGGAGTCACCACACAGACCCTGGGAGTTGGGTGAAAGCAGGCTTGAGGTGAGCAGCCCACAGACTCATTTATTATAGTTGGAACCACATCTTATATAGCCAAGACCAGCCAATCTGGTCAAGGGGCGGTCTATGCCCCAACCAATCACAGCCTGTTGCCAGGCAGTTTCAAATCCATCCAATCACAGCCTGTTGCCAGGCAGTTTCCAAAGCCATGCAATCACCCTGAAAATGAATATGGTAGACAGGAAGACAAATACCACAGATTCTCCCTTAAATGTGGGAGCTAACATTTTAAAAATAATCACAAGATGAAAATTTATACAAGCACTTGGAGATACGATGACTTTGAATAGCCCTTGTCTCCATTGTTGAGGATCAGTTTGTTTTTTCATATTATTTGTTGAACTCTTACTTAGTATAGAATTAATCTTATGTGTTTAAAGCTAAATGAAAGTATATCTTAGTAAAAAATAAGAATGGGGATTAGATAGGAGGGAGGAAGAAAGGTAGGAGTGCAGGTGGAGGGGCAGGTAGGGTAGGAAGAATAACAACGTTCCTAAAGTTGTATTTATGAAATTCATGAAGTTTAGATACCTTAAGTAAAAGGGTTCTGGGGAAATAAAAGAAAAAAATTCATTTTGGCAGTGAAAAAACAGAAATTTGAGGAAAGAAATATGTCTGTGTGTACTATTTGGGCTGCAAATACAGTGTTTTTGCAATACTTTATTTTAAATCTTTGTTGAATTAATTATTAAGAAGTACATAGTACTGTAGCATGAATGTTCTATGACAATTTAAAAATTTGCAGTGTGTGAGGGAAGTTGAACATCTTTTCATTGGATTATTGTTTATAGCCCCTGCCTATATTCCTGCAGAACTCCAATACGAGTTTGAAAGTGACTTCTTATTGCATAATGAAATTTTTTAGGGTGATGAAAATGCCTTCACTCCACATAGAGAAGACTATTGCACGAATGTGTGAACATACTGTGCACAATTTGAATGTTCAATATGAATACGCATGCACTTAAATGATTTTGACTTGTCCAGTTTAAAATTGGTTCATCTTTGCTGTGAGAATTTCACATTAATCCAAACAGCACTCTGTCCCATGTGCAATTCAAAAAACAAATTAAAAGACAGAACTAAAATCAATACATTGACAGAAGAACGCACAGTTACTATGTCAGTGTCATGTGTAAACAAATATCCCATATATGTGTGATAAAAGCACCATTTCAAAATAGCTCAACCATGAGCATTTATTAAGATATTTTTGGGCAACACAATTTCTCAACCACAGCCACCCAACATGCATCCTCAAATGGGGAAAACCCCAGCATCACCACTGCCACTGGTCATGGGCAGACCTCAACCTCACAAAGCCCTCGCAGGCACATGGAAGCAGAGCTTTTAAAGAGCCCCCTCCCCCCGTGGAGGAGGGTGAGCAGCCCGTAGTGGCAGAGAGTGGGGTTGGGGGCTGTTTCTGGGCACGGGGGCGAGGAGCAATATCTTGACAGAGGAACACTGTATGACCAAGCACTTCCTTGTCTGGAAAAGAAATCTCACTTAAATGACAATGTCAAGAAAGAAATGACAAGCATTCAATAGACAGGGCAAACAGATTGCAAAGCATGTATAATTAGATGTCTTCGCAAATAGCAACACTTACATTGTCTGCACGTTAATAAATAGAAAGCAATTCAGTCTCCACGATTTCAGGGCTAGCCTTTTAACATAAAGTAGCATTGTTGTTGTAGCCTTGATGGGCATTCACACCATAATTTATTTTTACTCAGTATAAAATTTTTCTCTATACTCGATTACTAACTCTGAGAGGGAGAGAAACAGAAGGTTGGTGACAAAGACAGAGAGACCTCCCATTCAATGCTTCACATCTCTACACCCCCAAGGCCTGTGCCTGGGCTGAGGCTACAACCAATAACGGAGTCAAACCCTAAATTTTCACAAGGGTGGCCAGGACTGAGATAATGTGAAGATTCACCACTTCCTTCCAGGATCCCAGGAGTCAGAAGTCCAGGTCAGAAGCCAAAGCCAGAGCCAAAAATAGATGCCACGCATGCACTCAGATTGCTAAGCTAAAAGTCCAATCCAAAATAGATTTTAAAGGAAATATCAATTTTAGTCCTTCATATTTCTGGAATGCTATTTCAGAGTATATTCTTGGGTCTAAACTCCAAATATTTGATAGCAAAACAAGTGGTAAATTTTAGAATCCTTTACAACTTGCTTTTTTTTTTTCTTTAAGTCTTTCAAATTGTTCTTCACAGGTTTTATGAGAATAATATAGCCCTTGGGTTCAAAGATGCAGCATAGGAGCCCTGCACTGGAGGCCAAGATGGAAAAGACCTCCACGGCCACCATGACCTTCCCCTTGGTGCTGTGGTAGACAGGCAGGAAAGTCACCCAGACACTGCAGAACACCAGCATGCTGAATGTCAAGAACTTGGCTTCATTGAATGTGTCCGGCAGGTTCCTGGCTAGGAAAGCCACAGTGAAGCTGGCCAGGGCCAAGGAGCCCAGGTAGCCGAGGACACAGATGGGAATGATGAAGTTAGAAGTTCCTGATACCAGCAATCGCCTGATAGTTCTTCCAGGTTTTGTAACCTTGAAGGTCAGAATCACAGTGATGGTTTTGGCCAACAAGGCAGAAACAGCCACTGTGAACATAAGGCCAAATGTTATTTGCTGGAGGAGGCAGGTGGCTGTGTTGGGACGGCCAAGGAAGAGTAAGGAGCAGAGGAAGCACAGGAGGAGAGCAATAAGCAGGATGTAGCTGAGTGTCCTCTTATTGGCCTTGACAATGGGAGTGTCTTGGTGTTTCACAAAAACCCAGAGGACCACAGCTGTGAGGACAGAGAAGCATAGAGCCATGCAGGCTAGGGCCATCCCCAGGAATTCCTCAAAGGCTAAGAAGGTCACCAATTTATGGAGGCAGCAACTTCTGTCTTGGTTTGGGTACTCGTCATCTGCACACTGGATGCACTGAATTGCATCTGAGGTAGGAGAAAGACGGAATGGTTACTTTGCAGAAATTTTGAATGTTTTTCTGTTGTGGAAAATTGTCAACTCTCCAACGCCACTAGGAGCTTCTGATGTATACCAGGGCATACCCAATCTATTTTCTGCATCACTGAACAGGGAGCATGCCCATCTGCAGATTGGAAGAAACTCATTCAAACAACACCTTGGGGATATGGGGTCAAGGTTGACTTATCCTGTGTCACAGTGCTGTTCCCACGGGTGTGGATTTTTCCAAACCTATCTCTGTACTATCCCCGAAGTCAGCCTCAAGTCACATCCTGTATCTCCGTGGCTCAGATACAGAAGTAAACAACTTAAAACTCCTAAGATAAACTTACAACCATCTATACTCCATTTGCTGACTGCATACTACTTGATATCTGACAGAACAATTCTTTCCTCATTTTATATCTTCATTTCTTTGGGGATCCTTTTGTCAATTTTAATCTAGACTTGTGAAGCAGTTTATTGAATAAGCAACATTTGGATTGAATGAGGGTGTTTTTAAAATAAAGAAATTTGATTGTAATTGAAATTTTATCAAGTTATTGATGGAGAAATTGGATATTTTTAAAGTTAGTACATGGCATATATTAATTTCTTTTTCTTTATTTTTGATAGGCAGAGTTAGACAGTCAGAGAAAGAGACAGAGAGAAAGGTCTTCCTTCCATTGGTTCTCCTTCCTAATGGCCACTAGAGCTGGTGTGCTGCACCAGTCGAAGCCAGGAACCAGGTGCTTCTTCCTGGTCTCCCACGCAGGTGCAGGGTCCAAGCACTTGGGCCATCCTCCACTGCCCTCCTAGGCCACAGCAGAGAGCTGGTCTGGAAGAGGAGCAACCTGGACAGAACCAGTGCACCAGAACTAGAACCTGGGGTGCTGGCACTGAAGGCGGAGGATTAGCCTAGTGAGCTGCAGTGCCAGCTGGTATATATTAATTTCAAAATGAATTTTTAATACATTACATTCTCAGGGTAACAGCAAGTACATGATAATTACTGTAACACGACTCTCACCAATTCTCATGTTAATGTGATATTTATAAAAGCAGAAGAGATTCCATTCCATTCATTGGTACAATTTTAAGATACTTCCCTTCCTCCATCCCACCTCTATCTTCCTCCATCCCTCCCTCCTTTCCCTTCTTTTATCTCTTTTCCTTTTTTCTTTCCTCCCTTTTTCTTCCTTCCTTTCTTTTTTATTTTTGAATTAGCACATTTTTGATTGATTTTATAGTCAAAGTCTTGAAACTACACTAAATAAAGAATTCAACAATTTAAAATTAACAAGACTATCTTTCATTGGGAATGAAGGCAAAGGATATAAACAATAATAAAATAAAAATGTCCATTTTTCTTATGCATACTATTTTTTTTTATTTTTTGCCAGGCAGAGTTAGACAGTAGAGAAAGAGAGAGAGAGAGAGAGAGAGAGAGAGAGAGAGAGAGAGAGAGTTATAGAGAGTGAGAGAGAGATAGAGAGAAAGCTCTTCCTTCCGTTGGTTCACTCCCCTAGTGGGCACTACAGCCTGCACTCTACAGATCTGAAGCCAGGAGCCTGGTACTTCCTCCCTGTTTCCCATGTGGGTGCAGGGACCCAAGCACTTGAGCCATCCTCCACTGCCCTCCCGGGCCACATCAGAGTGCTGGACTGGAAGAGAAGCAACCAGGACTAGTTCCCGGTGCCCCAACTGGGACTAGAACCTGAGGTGCTGGCCCCGCAGGTGGAGGATTATCCAAGTGATCCATGGTGCCAACCATACATACTAAATTTTAAAATAATTACAGAAACTCTGTGAAATTTTTTATTTTCTATTTTTTGAAATTTTCACTCATTTTCATTATCATAGCTTGTTACACCATTGTTCTTGTTGAAGGTGGGGAACACCATCTGCTCTGTACACCACATTGGCTTTCTTAAATAACATTTTGGTGCTAGTACAACAAGAAATAAGTCAGAGAAACTAGTCAATGAATGGGCATATCTCTGTTTCAGTTAAATACCAAAGATGGTGTTGAGGTCTGTCGACACTTGTCATAAGGGTTTTATTTGTCTTTTGTACATGCTACTTCTTCAACCATACAAGATCCTAATGTAAGACAGAGTCAATCTTCCTGGCATTCTTATCTTGAAGAACCCATTCTTCCTCTTGGGGTCACCAGGGGCTCTGGCTTCAATCTCAGATATTTTCTACAATGTTAGTACATACAAGCAGATATTGTTTTACAACATGCTTCCAGCATAAGTTTTTAAAATTCTTTTTACTTGTTATTGAATTTTTGCAAAAAAAAAAAAAAAAAACCACAGAGTATAGGTTAGCTCCTTGTTCTCCTATCTTCTTCATGGGAAAACTATGTATTTCCTCTAGGAAATGATTAAAACCAAATTTGCTATTGCTAACACAAGGGGATTTTGAAGCCCTTTTGGAGGAAATAAAATGATTACAAAGTGTATTTCTCATATTTTAAAAAACCAGAAGTATTTCCTTTTTTATTTTTTAAATTTTTTTTTACTTTTTAAATTTTTTAATTTTTTTAAAATTTTTGATAGACAGAGTGGACAGTGAGAGAGAAAGAGACAGAGAGAAAGGTCTTCCGGTGCCATTGATTCACCCTCATGGCCGGTGCACTGTGCTGATCTGATGGCAGGAGCCAGGTGATTATCCTGGTCTCTCAGGGGTTCAAGGCCCAAGGACTTGGGCCATCCTCCACTGCACTCCATGGCCACAGCAGAGAGCTGGCCTGGAAGAGGGGCAACCGGGACAGAATCCGGCGCCCCAACCGGAACTAGAACCCGGTGTGCCAGTGCCGCAGGGCGGAGGATTAGCCTGTTGAGCCACAGCGCCGGACCAGAAGTATTTCTTAATGAGACCTGGCACATTTTTTACACTCTCAATACATTATTTTGATAGATAATTCCTTTTATGTGTGTCTTGTTCAAAAGTTTTTATGAGTATACCAAATTGTATATTTTATTAGGCTGTGATATTCATACTTCACCTTGACTCTTTCCTTTGATAAATTCTATAAATCTAAATGTACCTATGGAACTAGTCATCCTTAATACCATGCACATTAATGAAGACAGTGCAGGAAGGAATACAGTATTTCCACAATGACATAGAAGCACCAGCTCTGTGTTTATTGAGTGTTTGTAAAATGAATTTGTTTCAAGATTTACAGGCACCAATAGAATGCAGTGGTGATTATACGTCCTGCATTTCTCATTTGGAATATAGCATGTTCCACCAGCAGTTCTCAGATGATGACTTATCTAACATGCTGTTGTACCTTTCAGTGTTACAGATGACGTTGCTAGGATAAGCACCACCAGAGAACAACTTAAACATAAAGAAATAGCTATAGTGATCATAAATGGGTACATTGAATGAATGAGCACATGTGTGCATTGAGAAGAATGATGCACTAGGAACTCACTGCAAATCTCTTTGGTTTACTTTTTGTGGAGAAATAATTAAGACTGTAAAGTTTATGGACTGAAAATTTTCTACCTGTCTGATTGGCAATTTCTTTCTCTGGACACAACACACAAGCATAGCAGCAGATAGGTCTTCCTTCCTGTGACATTTTCCTGAATCCAGGACCACAGCTCTGGCTACACATGGTTTGGTATATTATGAGCCACTGTGAAGGGTGTTAGTAGATCCCTCCTCAGAACGTAACATGTTAGCCTTAAATTGAAGGTCATGATTATATCCGCTCCTCCTGTACCTGTGGCTAATACATAGACACCCATTTCAGCATTTCTACAATTACCATTCCTGTTTTGCTCACCCTATTTCCCAAGTATTATAAAGGAACCTGATCACTTCACACTTAATCTCCTTACAAGACTATTCACAGATGTGTCCCTGGGTATCCCATATCAAAAGAGAATCATACTGCTTTGAATGCAACAGGCCATTCTATCATCTCTTCATTGATAAGTAAGCTTTGTTCATGTGGATGCTTGGAGGAAAACTCTCCAATTTTAACAAGCAAACGAAGACCACTAGGAAAATTCACAACGTTCTGGACATCGTAATGCAGCATGTGGTTTCTTGTTTCATGGAAAGTTACTTTATCTCCAGTGCTGTTTGTAAACTGGATTTTCCTCAGAAATGAATGGAGCTGGAGTACAGGCATAATTGGAAATAGAGAATGCACCCAAATTAGTTGTGGGAAGTCAAATGCTCTACACAAGCCCCCCTTTGTTTTCTTCTGCATTCAGGTTGTCCTTTTGGTAGAATATTAGTTTTCTTTGGATGATTAAACATCTCCTGGGTTCGGGTACTCTTCAGCTCCCTCAAGAAAACATCAAAGAGTGATTGTCCCCAATCAGAAAACTATAGTTTGTGGTCCAGGGATTGACTGGAGCAGAGGCTCTATTGCAGCTTTGGCCATGAAAGATTGGTTGGGGCTTTATGGAAGCTAATTCTACTGTTCCCATTTGGGCACCACATAGATAGCTACTGAGATAACTTGATAGTTGTGGTGATATATCACAGGTGTGTATCTGCATAAGTTCTTCATAAGGTTCAAAATATAGTTGATGATTAGTGTATTTGAGATTTATGCATGATTGTTTCATAAGATATATTTTCCATCAAGATACTCAAGACCACTGTAATACATCAGAAGCCCATATTTATATAATATGTATATTATGCATATCAGCAATATACATTATACCTAATCAGGTATACTTATACCTTAACACAGGTTGAACATAGTACAACATGGTGTTCTTTCTCTCTTTGGTTTTGGGTCACTTATTGTAATGACAGTGACTATCTTTGACATATCAGGTAGTACTGTATGACCAAAGACAAAATTTCAAATCTATAAAAGCTTATTATATTTTAAAAAGTGCATGTTAACCTTTGATCTGGATCACAGGACACCTGCAATGGGATACAATTAAGTTCTTACTTTTAAAAAATTATTACTTAATTCTTAAAAAATGCAGAGGACGGAATTTAAAAATAATTGATTAATTATATCTATGTAAGCCTTTTTGAAAAATTTATTTCCTTTCCCAAGGTTTGACTGTAATTGTGTAGTTTATAAAATATACCGCTCATGAGTAAAATAAAATTAGATTATGAAGTAAACCTTCTCATGTTAATTTTTGCAAATATATTTGACCTTTTCTATACATCACATTTATTTAATATATTCTACAAATTTATGATTGTACTTGTCCTTTTCACAAACAACAGAAATTCCTAAATACATTCTTTTTTTTTTTGCTTTTATTTAAAGAATATAAATTTCCAAAGTATAGCTTATGGATTTCAATGGCTCCCCCCCTCACAACTTCCCTCCCTCCCGCTACCCTCCCCTCTCCCGCTCCCTCTCCCCTTCTGTTCACATCAAGATTCATTTTCAATTCTCTTTATACACTCTATATATAGGAAATTGATTCATGTAAGCCAGGGTTAAAACCCAGACAGATTCATTTAAATCCAGAGGGCATATCCTGTGCTCACATGCATCCTCAGTAGTCTCATATGTAAGAAAAGGGACGTGGGGCCGGCGCCGTTGTGCACTAAGTTAATCCTCCACATGCAGTGCTGGCATCTCATATGGGTGCCGGTTCTATTCCTGGTTGCTGTTCTTCCAGTCCAGCTATCTTCTGTGGCCTGGGAAATCAGTGGAAGATGGCCCAAGTGCTTGGGCTCCTGCACCCTCATGGGAATCCAGGAAGAAGTACCTGGCTCCTGGCTTCAGATTGGCACAGCTCTGGCCATTGTGGCCATTTGGGGAGTGAACCAATGGAGAGAAGACCTTTCTCTCTGTCTCTATCTCTCACTGTTTATAACTCTACCTGCCAAATAAATAAATAAATAAAATCATTTTTAAAAAGTAGAAATAGGACTACAGTCTCTGCTGCTTGATTGCTGCAGAGTTGGTCTAACATGCTTCACTTCCCACCCATTCTCTATCATGTTTAAGATATATTGTAGTATCCATTTATTTTTTCACAAAAAGTATCTCATCTCATCCATAGCTTAGGCCACAGCTTATACATGATTATAGATCAATTAAACTGTCATTAGATTTTATGAATAAATGCAACAAAATACATGGAACTGAAAATCACCATGCTGAGTGAGATATATAGGCCCAGAAAGGCAAATATCAGATGTTTTTTTGATTTGTGGAAGTTAATATACAGAGTATAAAAACTGCGATGATGTCTTAGCATTTGGTATGTTTTCATGAAGCATACCGTGTATATGATATAAACCCTAATTTCCCTTTATTAGGAACATTGTCATCATTCCCTCACCTTGTGAAACTAATAATCCTATTACAAGAAATAACTGTATATATGAATATATAAAATATCTACATGTGATGTACATGTAGCAAGGAACCAAAATTGTTAAATTTTACAAATGAAAATTTTATAGAAATAAAAAATGATTAGTCAATGTCTGTTTTGGCTTTGAATAAATTCCAAAAAAGATTATGGCGTGACAACTTTTTATCTATTAAATATTCTCATGTATTGCATTGGATACTTTGCAGCCTTTCACCTGCATTAGAAACTTTTATGATATGATTTCTGATTAGAAAGTAAACAGTTAAAATCCACAGTGACTGAAATTTCCAGCCAAAGCCCAGAATCACAGATATACTAATAACCATTGGAAATAACCTATCATCTGTTGTACCTATTCTTTCTGACCTTGAGATGAGAGCAGGGTCATGATGCTGTACCTCAATAAAACATCTCTAGATTCCATCAAGTGGGCAGTGTCTGTTCTGTTCTAGGGGAGGTTTACCTGCCAGGGTAAACCTGCCAGGGAAGAATCATGGGCTGGGCTGCTTCTCCTAAAGATCCCATTTCTACTTTCTCCAAAATCATTTTATGGAGGACATGGGCCACTGTGTAGACAGCATTGTAGACTAAATAGCTGGAGTCAGATATGGTCAGCAAGTCAATATGTCCTGGAAGAAACTCTAAGGAAGTATTTGGTGAGCAGGTTCCAATATGTCCACAAAATGATCCTGCAAGTGAGCAGCCCAGATGGAAAAGTCATAATTTACTAAAGTAAAAGTCTTCTGGGTAGTGGGAAGGCTTTGCCATATTGAGAAAATGTTTGAGGCCAGGGATTTCTTCCTTGTGGGGTGAGAATGAGAAGCCTCCATGCAAAGCATGGAGCTTTGTAGTTTGTTTCGTACAAAACAAGATCCCACTTTGATGTCATGATCCACACTTTTCCTATTGTTACAAAAAACTGCACTGAAATGTCCACACTGATGAGACCTCTTACATCACCATAGAGTATATGCACATTTGCAGATGAAACTCTGATGCTACTCATGAAAGTGAGATCTCTATCCCCATATAACTTCTTTGTGACTGGCAGCTTAACTGTAAAGGCCACACAGATACCTTTCTTGAGCATCTCTGCTTCAAAGTACTGAAGGAACTGCTCTCCCTTCATGTCATCAGACACAAAGAGCACCACCCAAGTCCAGCCAAAATGCAGCAACAAGGAGATCATTCCATGGCCTAAAGAGCTGTCACTGGAGGCCATCTGATAGAGTGAGGGAAACTGGTCCTTATCATTTAGCATGGGATCAAAAGGGCAATAGGTGAGCTGAATGCAAAGACAAACACAATCAAACTTTTATAAGATTTGGGTTGTCTCTCAGAAGTGAGTGAAAAAAAATTCTCTGTAAAGTGGACTTTAAGTAGGTTACTATTGTATGAGAGGAAATGGTGCAGTAAGATGAAAAATATTGCTACCCTGGCCACAGAGAAGACCATGCTTTGCATGCCCATTACTTTAGGTGAATAAATGTGTTTCCTTCTTCATAGCTTTAAAGATAATCTGTCAGTTTCTGTATGGTCTTTCTGTGCTGCAGTGGGGACTGAGGGAGAAGGAACTTTGGGTGTTGCTTCACCCAGCCAGTAGTCTTTCCCCATCCTTGCCCAGGGTGACTGGTGGAGCAGAGCCACCTCCTCCAGTAGTCACCATTGTAGATAACTCTGAGACAGAAATCTTTACTGTGTTGATTTCTTGGTATTTGGAGTACACTGATTACACAGGAAACTTGCATTGTCTCCTAGAATGTAATCACCAACCCTCTTTGATTTGGGGCAAAATATTTTTTTTTAAACCAGAATCCTCTGCTCACCATGTGGCCTATGTTTGGCAGGCGCATGCTCTGATTGTTGCTTGTGTAGTGGGTCCCTAGGGAAGTATATTTGAGATGAAAATATGACTTTACTAAAATTTAAAAGCTTTCACATTTTATGTGGATGAGAGATTGATGGTCTATTTTCTTACATTGGATTTCGTTTTTCTTCTTCACATGGAATTCTTTTGAGCTTTATAACTTACTACATTCCTTCCATAATTTGAAAGCTAAGAAAATTCATACCTATTTATAAATTACCTGTGACTCAATGTATTCATCCAATCATTCCTTTAGTTGCTTTGCAATGAATATTATGATTATGTGTTGGACTTCACTAAGAGTTTGTCATTTATGTTTTTCCTCAATACTTAATACATATTAAAAAATTTCTAATTGGCAGTGTTTTATTATTTTTTTTTGACAGGCAGAGTTAGACAGTGAGAGAGAGAGAGACAGAGAGAAAGGTCTTCCTTCCATTGGTTCACTCCCTAAATGGCCGCTACTGCCAGTGTGCTGTGCCAATCGAAGCTAGGAGCCAGGTGCTTCCTCCTGGTCCCCCATGGGGTGCAGGACCGAAGCACTTGGGCCACCCTTCACTGCGCTCCCGGGCCACAAGCAACCAAGGCAGAATCTGACACCCCAGTCGGGACTAGAACCCAGGGTGCCAACACTGCAGGCAGAGGATTAGCCAAGTGAGCTGTGGCACCAGCTGACAAAGCTTTATTTTTAACAGAATGGTATTTATTGGGTCACATAGTGGTGTACATGTTATTCTTATATGTGGAGTTTGAAATTTAATTTTGTCCTCTAGGTAAACGTCACCATTCTATATACACTGAATCAAAATAGATTTTCAGATCACATAGATGACTTCCTTGTTAAAAATGAAGTTAACCTGGCAAACAAATTGGTACTGGCATGTGTCCAGAGCTTAAATTTATGTATTTTAAAGACAAAGAAAATTGATTGAGTAAACTTTTTCTTTTAATCATTTGACCTTAGTATTATAATTTTTCACTATGAAGGGCATACTGCACTCACCCTGCGTTATTTATAGCACTTACTACAGCTGTGTCAACAGGAGTGTTTGACACGAGGGCAAACTTAGATAAGAAGATATTTTGAGAAAATGTACTAAGTGTTGCCGCAAGCCACAATGTGGATAGAACAGGAAAATATAATGCAATGCAAGATGTCATCACAAAAGACCACAGAGGATAAGAATCAATATCTCCGATCCTCAGAGACACAAGACAGATGGGTGCTATGTGGTAGGAGAGTAGGAAGGAAGGATATGGAGACACTGAAAAGGAGTGTGGGAATTTGTGAGTGGGTGATGAACATCTACAGGTTTATCAGCAATGATTTGGTAGCTATTTTAAAAATCTTGATAAAACACTTTATCTCATTATTCAATGATGTACCCCAATCATCTCAGAGAAATATGCAGTTTATTAAATAAAATTGATCATTAGAGTGTTACAGTCATACGATATGAATGTCAAATTAAAGGTCAAATATTGGGTAACAAGTGTGGGATATGCACATAAATAACTCTTGTTTGTCAGGCAAATAACAACATAACATCCATCAGCACTAGGGGAGTTCATTCATGGTATTGATGCTTGAGCTTGAAGTTAAATTGCAGAAAAAGTTAATTGTCTGAACCCATATTAACTAAAGGAGAATGCTGCATAAGCAATATTAGAGTGTGACAGCACATGAGGGCAGGCAGGTTTGTATAAATAAGGGTGGCCAAACACTTTTCTACCTCAGAAACAGTAGGCATAGAGCAAAGCCTGTCCTCTTTGTGGCATGGGCTGAAACATCTTACCCCGAGATCATAAACAAGGCAGGTCTTCTCTCCCACACAGCACCCCTGAGATGAGAGATTAATTCATCTTCAGAAAATCAAATCCTGTCTCTAAATCTGAAAGAATACAATCAGCTGCCACATAACCAAAAGATTCACATACTTAAAATGTTTACCATAAATGTCCCATTAGGCATCTTGGCTAATAATATAGGAATTGGAAACAGACAACTTCGTTGATAAGAAACAGAAAATTGAGAAAACACAGACTAGGAGATATCACAAGGTGGCATTCTGTCTCAGAGGTCGCCAGCCCAATTATCATTATCCCCAGTGCAATGCAACCTGCTGAGTTGATAAGCATTAAATTCCAAAAGGCACTGACAATGACAGACATGCTCCATTAAACCAACAGCTCCCTGCCTCACTTTCTTCTGAACACCTGAGCATAGGGTTCTCTGCAGTGAGCAGGTAGCACACTCCACGGTCACCACCAACAAGGGTACAGAGACAGGATGTCTTGTTTCTAATCCTCATTACACATTAATGTTAACGTTTACTAAAAAACATGCTGCTCAGGTTCATCAAGCCCAGAATTAATGCAGTTTCTGTGTGGTTTCTAGAGAAGTACCTACAGGATCCAATAGAAAGCCTTGGGGAAGATAAACCCCTTTCTTCTTGCAACATTCAGGAACTCAACACCCACAGTATGATGGGGCTCAGTTATTGATATGTGGTGAGACACCATCTGTTATGGTGGCATAACTCAGACACACATGGATTCACTATTGGACACAATAGTGACAATGATCTTGTCAGCACTGACACCCAGAGTGACCCCTTAATCCTAACACTGACCCCGGACCAGGGTCTCAGTGTCTCAGGACACCTGTGCCCACTCTATGCAAGCGGGTAGGATGGGATCTGGAGCACCACATTATGACTCATTCCAAGATGCTCAGGGCTGCATCTGAGAGATCTAAGACAATGGAGTGGGCAGAGATGTTGATGTCACTGCTCTGTCCCTGAAGGACTAAGAAGCAAATAGAAAAATGAACAGGAAGGCATGGAAGGAACAAGAAAGGAGGGGATCTGTGCTTTTCTTTATTGGCATTTCTGCCACTTTCTGCATACCTTCCAGCATTCTCAGAAAGGATTAAACACAGACATAGTGACATACACTCACATTCAATCATTACCACACTTAACACAAGCGTACAATCCCGAACTTACCAAGACACAGTAGTTCTACGCTGGGGTTCGTATAAAAAAGACATCTGGAGCATTTCAGTTTCTGGTTCTGGGTAGTAGAGAGGGAAAAATCCACCCTGTTAAAAATAACAGTGGGAATAATAGAGGGAGGAGATGTACAGTTTGGCACATGCTGAAACGATTTTACTCCTAATGGTACAGTTAGAAATGCTCCAGGGGATTCCAATTCAATCCCATCAGGGTGGAATTTACCAATGCCATCTCACTAGTCCAGTTAAACTGCTGTCTTTGATGCCAGCATCTCATATAGGCATCAGTTCCAGACATGGCTACTCCACTTTTAATCCAACTCCCTGCTAATGACCTGAGAAAGGAGCAGATGTTCCAAGTGCCTAGGCCCCTGCCACCCACATTGGAGACCAGATTGGAAGAAGTTCCTGGCTGAACCAGTGTATGGAAGATCTCTCTTTCTCTCTCTCCCACTCCCTCTCTGTAACTCTGCCTTTCATATAAATGAAATAAATCTTTGAAAAACATGGAAGAAATAATTGTTAACAAGGATGAGGAGAAAAGGGAATGCTTTCAAATTGCAGGGAGGAAGGTAATCTAGTGTCAATATAATGAAAGTTGTATGATTAAAAAATAAATTTAGACCCGCAGAGATCTTTAATTTAAGTCTTCTTTTTTTTTTTTTCCAGAGTGTCTTGTCTTTCCATGCCTAAAATATTCTCATGGGCTCTTGAGCCAGATCCAAATGCCTTAAGGGCTGATTCTGAGGCCAGAGTGCTATTAAGGATATCTGCCATTCTATGAGTCTGCTGTGTATCTCGCTTCCTATGTTGCATTGTTCTCTCCCTTTTGATTCTATCAGTTAGTATTAGCAGACACTAGTCTTGTTTGTGTGATCCCTTTGACTCTTAGACCTATCAGTGTGATCAATTGTGAACTGAAATTGATCACTTGGACTAGTGAGATGGCATTGATACATGCCACCTTGATGGGATTGTATTGGGATCTAACTGCATCATTTTGGCAAGTCCGATTGAGCATGTTCCAAATTGTACATCTCCTCCCTCTCATATTCCCACTGTTATATTTAACAGGGATCACTTTTCATTTAAAATTTAATCACCTAAGAATAAATGTGTGTTAATTGCAGAGTTCAACCAATAGTACTAGAATAAAAAAATACTAACATGGATAAAGTATTACATTGTACAACAACAGTCAGCACGAGAGCTGATCAAGTCCCTGTTTCTCTTAGTGTCCATTTCACTTCAACAAGTTTCCCCTTTGGAAACTCAGTTAGTTGTCACAGATCAGGGAGAACATATGATATTTGTCCCCTTGGGACTGGCTTAATTCACTCAGCATGACGTTTTCCAGATTCCTCCATCTTGTTGCAAATAAACGGATTTCATTGTTTTTGACTGCTGTGTAGTATTCTATAGAGTACATGTCCCATAATTTCTTTATCCAGTCTACTGTTGATGGGCATTTGGGTTGGTTTCAGGTCTTAGCTATTGTGAATTGAGCACTGGCAGTTTTTTCTCTTAGTACCTTGGTTATGTCTCGCCATTCCCTCCTCGCCCGTAGGGTTTCTGATGAGAAGCCTGCTGTGTCTCTAATTGGAGATCCTCTGACAGTAATCTGACATTTCCCTTTTGCACATATTGGAATCTTTTCTTTATGTTTCACTGTGGTGAGTTTGATTAGAATGTGCCGTAATGAGGATCTCTTTTGGTCATGTTTATTTGGAGTTCTTTGGGCTTCCTGTACTTGGATATCTTTTTCCTTCTCCAAATCTGGGAAGTTTTCTGCTAGTATCTCACTAAAATGGCCTTCTAATCCATTTTCTCTCTCCATGCTTCAGGAACTCCTAGAATCCGAATGTTGGTTTTTTTTTTTTTATTAGTATCCCAATGTATTTTTAAGATATCTAATTTCCTCTTCTTGTCTTTGGTTTGGCTGTATACTTTCCTGTGCTCCGTCTTCTAACTCCTATATTCTCTCTTCTATCCCACTGATTCTGTTTTTAATGCTCTCCCATGCGTTTATCATTTGTTCTATTGAATTCTTCATTTCATTTTGATTTCTCTTCAGTATCTCAATTTCATGTTCTATTAAATTCCTCATTTCATTTTGATTCCTCCTTAAGAGTTCATTTTCACTAGAGAGATTTTCTGTCCTGTCCTCTATGAATTTTTGTAATTCATGCATTTGTTTTTGATAATTTCTAAATTTTTTGACATCTGTATCTTGCATTTCTTCTATGTCCTCATCTTCATAATCTTGCATTGGAGTGTCATGTTCATTTGGGGTTGTGATAATTTCTTCTTTGAGCCTTTATTTTTTGACAGGCAGAGTTAGATAGTGAGAGAGAGAGACAGAGAGAAATGTCTTCCTTTTGTTTGTTCACCTCCCAAATGGCTGCTATGACCGGCGTGCTTCACTGATCTCATGCCAGCAGCTAGGTTCTTCCTCCTGGTCTCCCATGCTGGTGCAGGGCCCAAGCACTTGGGCCATCTTCCACTGCCTTCCCTGGCTACAGCAGAGAGTGGGGCTGGAAGAGGAGCAACCAGGACAGAACCAGTGCCCCAACTGAGACCAGAACTGGAGTACTGGTGCTGCAGATAGAGTATTAACCTAGTGAGCCATGGCACAGGACTTCCTTGTTTTTGTTTCCTCAGTTTCTGTGTTTGTTGTTTGGTGTTTTGGAGATATTCTTTCATTTCTTTTTTTTCCTTGCTGTGGTGGCTTTTCTCATTATAATATGACTCTAGATTAAGTGGACTGTCTACTTTTGTTGAATCTCTATAGGCTTTTGTTGGGTGTGGCTAGAGTGCTCTACTCAGTTCTTCAGGGTTAAGGGTGTTCCAGTAGTGATGCACCCAGGTTTCGTGTGGTAAATCTTCTCTCTTTCTCTCTCTCTCTCTCTCTCTTTTTTCAGAAGGGAAATAATTCTGCTCAGGTGAGTTCTTCTCCTTGATGGCAATTTTTGCCTGAGCACTAGCTCCAGTGGGTAGTTTATTCATCTGCTATGTCCCAAGGACCACACAAAGGATCTGTGCAGTCCTCAGTGTAAGCTCAGATTCCCCTGCAATGTCTCCCACTGGGTTGCCAAGTTTACCTAGTTTGTGGCCTCTCCCACTGAGAGTACTCACATCTCAGGTGCACTGTAAGTTCTCCCACACACCCTGTTTTTTTTTTTTTTTCACAGTCCCAGTTCATAAGCTCCACACATTCACTAGGTCTTTTTTTTTTTTTGACAGGAAGATTTAGACGGGGCGGGGGGGTGGGTGGCGGGAAAGGTCTTCCTTTCCATTGGTTCACAACCAAAATGGCCACTATAGCTGGTGCTGATCTGAAGCCAGGAGCCAGGTGCTTTCTTCTGGTCTCCCATGCTGGTGCAGGGCCCAAGCACTTGGGCCATCCTCCATTGCCTTCCCAGGCCACAGCAGAGAGCTGGACTGGAAGAGGAGCAACTGGGACAAAATCAAGAGCCCCAACCTGGACTAGAACCTGGGGTACTGGTGCCACAGGTGGATGATCAGCTAAGTGAGCCGCATTGCCAGCCACATTCACTAGGTCTTAATTTCCTGTTATTTCTCCCCACCAGATTCAGGTTTTTCTGCTTGGCTGAGGGTGGGCACAACCCTGAGCTGACGCAGCTCTTATGTATGTCCAAAATGGCGTGTGCTGTATTTTTTTAACCCCACTTTTTTAAGGTGAGTAGAGAGAGAGAATCATGTCCATACCAGTCCATTTTATTTTATTTTATTTTATTTTATTTTATTTTATTTTATTTTATTTTATTTTCTCTCCTCTTGTTAGGCTGGGCTTCAAGCCTCATTCCCTCTAGGCTCTTCCTTTTGCTTTTCCACCAGTGTCTAAGGCTACTGCGGTTGTGCCTCACTTCCCTTTCTAGCAATGGTGTGTAGACTTGGCAGCTAGGGTCCCGAGCCATGGGCATCTGTGCCCTCCACTTAGGTCCACCATGTCCGACTGGTTCTGGAAGAGTTTCCTCTGCAGTTTTTTTTACCTAACTCTTCCCTGAGACTACAGTATCTTCACTTTTATTAAACTATCTTTTCCCGGATTATCAGTGCACACCCTCCCTGTTCCACCATCTTCTAACTCCTCCCCAAAAATGATTTAATAAATATGGTTGGTTTACAAAAACTTATTAACAAGTAAGGTGTTTTTTTTCAAAAAATTAAACAATTTTTAATTTATGTTTGTTTTTATAAAGAGAACAAATGTAATATATAAACATTTTAAAAAAGATTATTTATTTGAAAGGAGGAGTTACAATCGCTTCTCGGCCTTTTGGCGAAGATCAAGTGTAGTATCTGTTCTTATCAGTGAAAAGAGGAGTTACAGAGAGGCAGAGGGAGAGAGAGAAAGAGAGATCCATCTGCCAGTTCACTCCCTAGATGGTCGCAATGGCTGGAGCTGAGCTGATCTGAAGCCAAGATCCAGGAGCTTCTTCCAAGTCTTCCATGTGGGAGAAGAGTGCTGGATTGGAAATGCAGCAGTTGGGACTCAAACTGGCACCCATATGGGATGCTGGCACTGTAGACAGTGGCTATACCCACTATGCCACAATGCTGACCCCCACATATGTGGTTTTAAGATATAATGGGGGCCCAGTGCTGTGGCCATTGAGATCACTTGGGGAATGAACCAGCAGAATGGAAGAACTCTCTCTTTCTCTGACTGTACCTCTTTCTGTAATTCTTTCAAATTGATAAAAATAATTCTTTAAAAAAAGAGCTTAATGATACTTCCCACTCTACCCTCCCTCCCACCCTCCTCCTTCTCCTTGAAAGGCAGAGTGATACAGAGTGATGGAGAGACAGGGAGGATAAGAGATCATTTATCTGCTGGTTCACTCCCCAAATGGCAGCAGTGGCTGAGGATGAGTTAGGCTGAAGCCTGGTATCTGGAACTCTGGTTCTCCCACATGGTGACATGGGCCCAAGTACTTGGGTCATCTTCTACTGCCTTCCCAGGTAAATTAGCAGGAAGGTAAATAAGATCAGAGCAGCTGGGACTCAAAAACCATTGTTCTGATATGAGATGCCGGTATCTTAGAGGGCGGCTTAAGTGGCTGTACCACAATTACATGTCCAATAAGGAATGGTTCAAAAAATGTTGAAAGTATGAATGGATTGTAAAAGCTAACATGAATCGGGACCGACTCTAAGGAAAGAAAAAAATGAATTTGTAATGAGAAAATAGAACATTAAATCTTTGAGAAACAACATGTGATAATTATTTTTATCCATGAACTCATATTTCTCGTTAAGGTATTTAGAAAAAGTTGAGGATGTTAAAATATTAAAGATGAAATGATAAAGAATTATTTATTACTGAGATAAACATGTAAGAAAACGGAATGAACAGCTTGAGCTTGATACCTATGACAATAAATTATGTCATGAATCAAATGCTTATTTTTCCAGGAAAATATAATTGAACACAACTGCTTTCCTAAGATTTGATATATTAGAGAAGAAATTGTGCAAACTGTCCACACCAATGCCTCTGGTAGCTAAAGAGGCTTAACTTTTGTTTGACTAGCTGAATAAACCTTAACTTTGATTATTCAACTAGACTATGAATATTTCAGTTAACATTTGTTTCTGCTTATGGTAAAAATGAGAGTCCATGGTGGATGCATCAAGGTTTTCTAAGTATTCATGGAGGTTAATGCGTATACTCCTAATTTGTGTCCCTAGAGGACATCTTGCTGTCTTATCAATTCATTGATGTGGCTTGCATTTATAGGATCTTAGAAAAGACAAATCAATCTGGTTAACAGCTGTATCACTCAGCATAATGTCACCTCACCCCACTCACCCTGCAAACCTCTCTCAGTGTTTTGGACACTGTTACATAACAGTGAAAGAAGAGCTGTTCCAAGATCTTCCACTACCCTGGTAACCTCAGTCACCCCAGCTTCATGAGCAAGTGCAAGAGAACCACTGAATGCCAGCCTGGGTCCGACAGTACTTCAGGATATTGTTAAGGAGCTAGCTCCCTGAATTACATGATCTGACTCCTCTCTCAAATGCTGCTCCTGTCTGTAGGTAGTTGCAGACGAACTTCTGATAATTTGTAGTGCTTCATTTTGCCATCCACAGGATCAGTGGATCAGTGAGAACCTCCACCTATTCCCAAGTGTGTCCTTGTGTTTCCAAATCTAGTATCTTGTTTAGTGATCAGTTCACCTTGTGGAATACTCTGTATTGGTGATCTGGAAAGCATTGAGTTATCCCCAACTACAGCTGCTAGACACAAGAAAAATCTGTTACCATAATAGCTGGAACCAGAGTAGCATTTTTAGCTGAAATTGGAACCCCTTTGGATCTCTTCAAAACACCATAGGCCAATGTGTTGTGAATTCTGGAGAAATCTTTGATTCTCCCCAAAACCATTCTCTCATATCTGCTGAGAAGGAAGTGTGGATGTAGACTACACAATTTCCATGGTTTGAAACATATCCCAAGAAATTTTCATGGGTTGTGAGATTTTTGATAGTGCACATGAGAAGGAAGAGGAAATCAGCACTGGGTGTGCAGAACTTCTAACAAGATTCTTGTCTAGAGCCAGTGTGTACATCCTCTAAACACTGAGAATATTGGCTGCTGACTATTCACAGCTCTGTATAAAGGTAGCGTCTATAATAGAGGGACTACCCTGTAGCAGGAAATGTCTACCTGAGGAGTCATTCAGTGTTCATTGACTCTCAGATGTGGGTATAGAAATACCTGGATAGTTTCTTTCCATTTGGGGCCACATTGAGGTTCATCCCATTTTGGGAGATCCCAAAGAAGTGTTTGAGGCTCAGGCACAGATTGGAATCCATATACTCTGCCTAACCTTGCCTTACATCCAACCAAACAGAACTCTTTACAGCTCTTTCAGAATGGCAGAGAGATGTGGTTGGGTGCGGGGAGAGAGAGAGAGAGAGAGAGAGAGAGAGAGAGAGAGAGAGAGAGAGAGGTCTTCCATCCGATGGTTCATTCCCCAATTGCCTGAAATAGCTGGAACTGTGCTGCTCTGACTGTGTTGCTCTGACACTAGGAGCCAAGAGCTTCTCTTGGGTCTCCAATGCAGGAGCCCAAAGACTTGGGCCATCTTCCATTGCTTTCCCAGGCCATAGCAGAGAGCTGGATCAGAAGTGGAGCAGCCAGGACTAAAACCAGTGGGATATCAGTGCTATAGGTGGTGGCATTACCCACTATGCAACAATGCCAACACCTGAATTCTTTTTTAAGGATTTATTTATTTATTTGAAAGTTGGAGTTACACAGAGAGGGAGAGGGAGGGGAGGGATAAGGACAGAGGGAGGGGAGGGAGAAGGAGAGAGGAAGAGGGAGAGGGAGAGGGAGAGGGAGAGGGAGAGGGATGTCTTCCATCCACTGGTTCACTATCCAACTGGCCGCAATGGTCAAGGCTGAGCTGATCTGAAGCCAGGATACAAAGCTTCCTCCGGGTTTTCCACATGGGTGCAGGGGCCCAAGCACTGGGGCCATCTTCTACTGTTTCCTGGGTCAGAACAGAGTGCTAGATCAGAAGTGGAACAGCTGGAACTTGGAACTGATGGGCATATGGTATTCTGGCACTGCAGGTGGTAGCTTTTACTGCTATGCTATAGTGCTGCCCCCCACCCACACCAACCAGTGTTTTAATATAATCAGTCTAACCATGATAGTTTTAATCTTTCCACTTGCAAACCTTCACAAGGATTGAATGGATATCTTGAGGACTGAGTGGAAATCTTGCGATGAGCTTGATGTCTGGCTTACCAGAGATCAAGCAGTGTTTTGTAATAGTTGTATAGGATATCCTGCTATGTACTCCTCATGATAAAGTCAAGCCATCAAGCAAGTTTCCCACAGAACTATGCTGACATCTGAGATACCCTGTGATCAGACAGCCAGCCAGCTTCCATACCTGGCTTAGGAGCCCAACTCCTTTGCATCCTCCTTAAAGACCTCAGAACCTCCTTACTGTGCAGGATGGTAGTTCTTGGGACTCAGAAGTCTTCTACCTCCTAATCTGTTGATAGGTTAAATTGTGCCTTTCTTTTACCCTCAAACCTTGTCCTCATCATTTTGATATACCACCAGGAACAAGGACCTAGTTTTCAGTAATGCCACTCTTTTAAATCCTGTTAAAAGTTCTTGAAGGAAATCTAAAAAATATGACATTTTTTCATACCTAATTAGTCCTATTCCTTCCTGACCTAATGAACATTTGTCCCCTCTGACTTGTGTTGCATGGCCTCATTATTCCATCAGTTACTTATCCTTCAGGTGTTTATTGAGTAAGCACTTTTTGTTCCACGTCATGAGCAGGTGGGTGAGTCTTATGGAATGGAGATCTGGTCTATTGATGAAGGCCATGGGGCTGCCACTGCATTTCTCACAGTGAAGAATAATAATCATCAAGGGCACAAGCATTATGAGGAAACTAAAGATAAGGGCCAGTACTGCGGTGCAGTGGTTACAGCTGCCAGTGGCATCCCATATGGGTGCTGGTTTGAGTCCCAGCTGCTCCACTTCCAATCTAGCTCTCTGCAGTAGAAGATGGCCCAAGAGCTTGGGCCCCTGTACTCACATTGGAGATCCAGAAGAAGCTCCTGGCTCCTGGCTTTGGATCAGCACAGGCCCAACTGTTGCAGCCAATTGGGGAGTGAACCAGCAGATGAAAACCTCTCTCCCTATCTCTTCTTCTCTCTCTGTGTAACTCTAACTTCCAAACAAAGAAATAAATCTTTAAAAAAATAAACTAGATAGTAATGGAGGAAGGAAGTAAAAGATCTGTAAACTGAAAACTGTAAAATCTTGAGATAAATTTTAGAACACACAAATAAATATAAAGAAATCCCATGTTCATAGACTGGAAGGACTAATAGTGTTAAGATGTACATAATACTGAAAGTCATAAAATGATGTAGTGCAATCCTGACAAAATTCTTATGTCATTTTTCACAGAAGTAGAAAAGAACCAAGGTTGCCAAGGCTGGGAATTTAGGGACCCAGGGAGATATTGTTCAAAGGAATCACAATTTCAGTTAGACGAGACCAGTGAGGTCAAGTGATGTCTTGCACGTCATAGGAAAACAGGGACACCATTTTGTCCAATTGCAAAGTGCTTAGTCAGTAGACTTTAAGTGCAGTCAACATATACAAATAAGAAGCATATGAAGTAAAATACACGGTAAATACTTGAATGGAGCTAACTGCAGTGTATATAGATATCAAATTGAATAATTTCCTTGGAAGTAAAATCTAAACAATTTAAAGTAATCCATTAAAAACATGCAAGAAAATTCTGTAGAGGATGTTTTCACTGAAAAGTGAGGGAAAATAGACATGATGAGGAAGTCAGTGTTTGGAGCAGGGTACAGTTCCTTTCATTTGTCACATGGAAACCATGTAATGCTGAGAGGGCTTCCACAATTTTGAATGGGGAGAGCATCAGTGAAGTGGGAAACTGGATTAATAGTGTGCAGGGTTACATGTGGGGGTGAACTTGTACCCTTTTCTGGATATGCCTACACATTTACAATCATGAAGCCCATTTTTCCCAGCAGAGTTCTGTAGACTTGAGAGTGATATTAGACACAGCAATGAAGAGACTGTGTGGGGAGCACAGAGTCATCAATGATAGACATCAGCTCTTGACTTCTTTCCTGCGCATATGTGGAATGATGCAACTGGATGTTTTGTTGATTGCAGCACCAACTCATCCTGAACTTGCCAAAAACATCAAGAAGTGCACTAGAGTAACAGTTAGCCCTTTGTGCACTGTCCTATCATTCAGTGGTCCCCAGTGTCTTGTTGGACCATGATGAAATCACACAAGGAGGAGAGGAATGAGAGAACAAAACATGTTTTTCCAATGTGTTTTCCCTCAGAATGGAGGGTGACAGGTGCAGAACCCCAGGGCAGGGTGATCACTTGAGTTCCTGTGTGGGACACAGTGAAGCAATGAAAAGGCCGAGTTGCAAGTGCTGTGCTGATCACAGGGACACTAAGAGCAATGTCTCACTGCATGGACTTCCTTAGAAATGACTCTCTGTAGTTGCTAGATGTGCCCCTTTCTGACTCACTAGATTGGCACATAGCAATACTGGGAATCAGCTGTGCCCTGCACAGAGAGCAATTCTCTACAGGTTTTAGAGCCATCCACCACCTGCCAGCTCCTTGTTCCCTTCTCTCACCTGACACTTTGGGCTTCATCTCTGCATTGTGACAACTCTGGCAAGATGTTGTCTATGAGCCTTCTGTGCCTATTCCTGCACACTATACACACTTCACTGGGCATGACTCGGAGGCAATGCCATCATTACGTTAAGCCAAGTATCAACCAAAATGGAGACCTGATCCTGGGTGGATTTTTCCCTCTCTACTACCCAGAACCAGAAACTGAAATGCTCCAGATGTCTTTTTTATACGAACCCCAGCGTAGAACTACTGTGTCTTGGTAAGTTCGGGATTGTACGCTTGTGTTAAGTGTGGTAATGGTTGAATGTGAGTGTATGTCACTATGTCTGTTTAATCCTTTCTGAGAATGCTGGAAGGTATGCAGAAAGTGGCAGAAATGCCAATAAAGAAAAGCACAGATCCCCTCCTTTCTTGTTCCTTCCATGCCTTCCTGTTCATTTTTCTATTTGCTTCTTAGTCCTTCAGGGACAGAGCAGTGACATCAACATCTCTGCCCACTCCATTGTCTTAGATCTCTCAGATGCAGCCCTGAGCATCTTGGAATGAGTCATAATGTGGTGCTCCAGATCCCATCCTACCCGCTTGCATAGAGTGGGCACAGGTGTCCTGAGACACTGAGACCCTGGTCCGGGGTCAGTGTTAGGATTAAGGGGTCACTCTGGGTGTCAGTGCTGACAAGATCATTGTCACTATTGTATCCAATAGTGAATCCATGTGTGTCTGAGTTATGCCACCATAACAGATGGTGTCTCACCACACATCAATAACTGAGCCCCATCAGACTGGGTGTTGAGTTCCTGAATGTTGCAAGAAGAAAGGGGTTTATCTTCCCCAAGGCTTTCTATTGGATCCTGTAGGTACTTCTCTAGAAACCACACAGAAACTGCATTAATTCTGGGCTTGATGAACCTGAGCAGCATGTTTTTTAGTAAACGTTAACATTAATGTGTGATGAGGATTAGAAACAAGACATCCTGTCTCTGTACCCTTGTTGGTGGTGACCGTGGAGTGTGCTTCTGGCTCCCTGCAGAGAACCATATGCTCAGGTGTTCAGAAGAAAGTGAGGCAGGGAGCTGTTGGTTTAATGGAGCATGTCTGTCATTGTCAGTGCCTTTTGGAATTTAATGCTTATCAACTCAGCAGGTTGCAATGCACTGGGGAAACTCATAATGGGGCTGGTGACTTTTGAGGCACAGTGTTACCGTGATTTCTCCTAGTCTGTGTTTTCTCAATGTTCTGTCCCTTATCAACGAAGTTGTCTGTTTCTAATTCCTATATCATTAGCCAAGATGCCTAATGGGACATTTATGGTAAACATTTTAAGTATGTGAATCTTCTGGTTATGTGGCAGCTACTGATTGTACTCTGTCAGATTTTGGGAGATAGGATGTGATTATCTGAAGGTGAGTTAATCTCTTATCTCAGGGACGCTGTGTGGGAGATAGGGAGGACCTGCCTTGCTTGTGATCTTAGGGTGAAAGTTTAGATCATGCCATGAAGAGGAGGCCAGGCTTTGCTCTCTGCCTTCTCTTCCCCAGGTAGAAAAGTGTCTGGCCACCTTTTTTATGCAGACCTGCCAGCCCTCTTGTGCTTGTCACAGTCTAAAATTGCATTTGCTTCAATCTCCTTGATGGGCTCAGATGATTGATTCTTTCTGGAGTTTGCCTTCAAGCTCCAGCTTCAATACAGGGAATGAACTTCCCTACAGATGATGGAAGATATGTTATTTGCCTGACTAACAGGACTTATTTTATGTGCAGATCCCATACTTGTTTACCCAGTATTTGGCCTTTGACTTGGCAATCTTTTGTGTGACTGTAATAGTCTAATGATAATTTTTATTTAATATACTGCATATTTCTCTGAAATGATGGGGATGCAACATTGAATAATGAGATAAAGTCTTGTATCAAGATTCTTTAAAATAGTTATCAAAACATTGCTGATAAACTATAGATGTTCATCACTCGCTCACAAATCCCCACACTCATTTTCAGAGTCTCCACATCCTTCATTCCTTCTCTTCTGTGTACCATTCATTTGTCTTGTGTCTGTAAGGATCAGCCTGTTACAATCACTTCATGTTAATTGATTCATATCCTTTGTGGCCTTTTGTGATGACATCTTGCAGTGCACCATGTTTTCCTGTTTTATCCAGGCTGTGGCTTGCAGTAACATTTGGTATAAAAGTACAAGAGCGGAGAGTGGCAAGATGGCGGAATAGGAAGGGAGCACACCGATAGTCCGGGGAGAGACAGTTTAATAAAAGTGGAGATACTGCAGGTTTTCTCAAAATATCTTAATATCTAAGTCTGCCTTTTGTCAGACACCGTGTTTACTCAAAATTATACCTCTGCATGCCAGGTGCTAAAATAAAAAAACTGACAACACTGCCTTCTGGGGCAAAAGAATTAAGCTAGACAACTTTCAGCTGATAGCAAGTGCTATAAATAACCCAGGGTGAATATGGTATGCCCTTTACAATGAAACATACTATGAAGGCCAAATGTTTAAAATAAAAAGTTTATTCAATGGTTTTAATTTATCATTCAAATAAATAGAGCTAAGCTATGGACACTTGCTCAGAACACAATTTACTTGCCAGGTCAACTTCATTGTTAAAAAGTAAGTCATCTATAAGATCTTAAAACCTCCTGGGATTATATGTGTATAGAAGGGTGATTTCTATGTAGAAGACACAATTAAACTTCAAACTCCACATATAAGATCAACATGTACAACACTGTGTGACATAATAGAGAAATACCTTTCAACTATAAGTAAAGCAGTACCAATTACAAACTGCACGAATATATATTGTAATATTGAGGAAAAAGACAAATTCTTAGTTATGCCCCATATAGAAACACATCCAAGTGCAAAGAACTAAAGGAGTGACTGGAGAAATATGTTGAGTTCCATGTAACTTATTACCAGAAAGTAATCTTCTTAGCATTAAAATTATGGAAGAAATGTAATAAATTAGAAAATCTGAATTCCAAAGGAATGCATAGTGAGATAATAGAACATATACCCTATTAGGTACATAAAACAGGAGAGCTCTTCTTAAATTCTATGAAATCAAATTTTCACTTAAGATACATAGAAAAATGGAGAGAACATGCAAATATAAAATATGAAATGATAATTCAATACAGAGAAAAATGAAAACTAAATGAACATCTCTAATTATCCAACAGAGCTTATGAATGAAATTCTTATGTTTTAAAGAAAATAAAAAGTTAAAGCTGACTTGAACAGAGTGAAATATTCTATTAGGTAATTATAGCAAGGACCAGTGTCAAATGACTCAGGCAGACCTAGCCGAGGAGGAGAATGTTCTAAAATTTGGGACAACTGATAAGTCATGTGGTATTCAGCCTACTCCAGAAATTACTGAAAACAGAAATGGTTGCTCCTGGATGTTGTCCTTAGGTTGGGACACATTGAAGCTTTCCTAAAGGGATCCTGAAGGTGAATGTGAGAACAGATATGGTATATTTCAGAGGAGTTCCACGATCTTCTAGAGCACTTGGAACCTCACTCACACCTCCTCCTTTTGCCAGAGCTGAGGTACCACTGAGTTGACGCCTGAGTCTGCCCATTGCTGCTTCAGGGCGTGGCTGTGTTGTTGCTCTGAATTCCATGGCCTCATTCTTCTCCCTGATGCTACCCCTCTCTTTAGGTGGCTGTGGAAGAACTACCAATATGTGCTGGCCTTCCGCTTTGCCATCCAGGAGATCAATAAGGACCCCCAGCTACTCCCCAACCTGACCCTTGGTTTCAAATTCTACAATGCCTTTGCTAGTGAACAGTACACCTTATTGAGCATAGTGTATTGGTTGTTTGGGGCTACTATGCCTTTCCCTAACTACACCTGCCATACACAAGGGAGACATGTTGCCATCATTGCTGGAACCACATCAGCATTGTCTGTTGAATTTGGAACGCTTTTGGAGCTCTACAATACCCCACAGGTAAATGAGTTGAGAATCTGGAGAGCAATAGTTGAATCTCCTCCAACACTATTCTCTCACCTCTGAAGAAAGGAAAATGGGGCATCTCCCTATGGTACAAGACTAACCAAATGGAATTTCCTGGGGTGATTAATAGTGGAGGGAGAAGAAACAAAAGGAAGTAGCAGGGAATGCTGAGAGCCTCCCCTGAGGTCACTCTCTAGGGCATGTGTATCCATCCCCCACCAGCTGGAAACATTGGTAAATACAGTTCCATACTTCATTAGAAATGTCTACTGCACACAGATAGCACAGGAGGGATCCAGAGACCAAGTAATATTAGATGGTAAGATAAGAAGACCTGCACATATGGTTTCTGTTTGTGCAAATCTGATGGCTATGTCAGTTCCAAAGATTTCCAAGGCAGGTTTTAAACTGATTGATTTATTTGAAAGCACAGAGGGGTTGGGAAAGGTACACCCACCCCATGACATGGACAGGAAGAGAGGGTGGGGAAGGAGAGAGGGACTGGGAGAGAGAACTTCTATTAACAGTTTTACTCCATAAATGCCCACAATAGCCAGATCTGAGTCAGGCAGAAGCCAGGAGCTAGGAGCTGAATGCAGATCTCCCATGTAAGTGGCTGTGGTCAAGCACTTGTGGCATCTTCTGCTGCCTTTCCAGGCATGTTTGCAGGAAGGTGGATAAGGAGTGGTGTAGCCGAGCCTTGAACTGGATGGAGTTCTGGAATAGGGTGCTGGTGTTACAAGTTGGAACTTAACCCATCTAACCCAAACTGGCTACACCCAGAACGCTGAGCCTCAATTCAAGTTAGACTGGAATTCACCTACTCCCTGTGTCCCATCATCCCTTTTTCAAAGGCACACAAATTGATTTCTTCACAGCATTCCCAGTGATAATTCTGCTTAGTAGTCCTCATGTCAGAGTGTTTTTCTTGCTGTTTTTATTTAAGGGCCAGAGAAACTCACACACACACACACACACACACACACACACACACACACACACAGAATTCCCATCTGCTGGTTCACTCACCAATACCTCCCATGATGTTGGACTACTTCTGCCATAGCAGATGCATAGAGCCAGGAATGAAACCCATATGAATGGAATAAATCAAATTACTTGAGCTATAATTATTGTCTCCCAGAGTCTGCACTAGCAACTTAGAGATACTTCCCTAGGGACCCACTACACAAGCAACAATCAGAACATGCGCCTGCCAAGCACAGGCCACATGGTGAGCAGAGGATTCTGGTTTGGAAAAATTATTTTGCCCAAATCAGAGGGTTGGTGATTGTATCCTTGGAGACAATGCAGGAATCCTGTGGGAATCAGTGCACTCCAGATACAAAGAGATCAACACAGAGAGATTTCTGTCTCAGAGTTATCTACAATGGTGGCTGCTGGAGGAAGTGCTCTGCTCCACCAGTCACTGTGGGCAAGGATGTGGGAAAGAGCACAGGCTGGGTGAAGCAGCATCCAAAGTTCCTTCTTCCTCAGTCCCCACTTCAGGACACGAAGAGCATACAGAAACTGACAGATTTTCTTTAAAGTTACGAATGAGGAGTCACATTTATCCACCTAAAGCAATGGGCATGTGAAGCATGGCCTTCACTGGGGCCAAGATAGCAGGATTTGTTCATTCCTGCCATATGCTTTGTCTTTACTCAGTAGTATACTGCACAAGGAATCCCTTGTTGAGAATGTTTGTCACTCACTTCCAAGAGAGAGAACCCAAATCCCATGAAAGTTTGATTGTTTTTTTCTTTGCTTTCAGCTCACCTATGGCCCTTTTGATCCCATGCTAAATGATAAGGACCAGTTTCCCTCACTCTATCAGATGGCCACCAGTGACAGCTCTTTGGGCCATGGAATGATCTCCTTGTTGCTGCATTTTGGCTGGACTTGGGTGGCTCTCTTTGTGTCTGATGACATGAAGGGAGAGCAGTTCCTTCAGTACTTTGAAGCAGAGATGCTCAAGAAAGGTATCTGTGTGGCCTTTACAGTTAAGCTGCCAGTCACAAAGAAGTTGTATGGGGATAGTGATCTCACTTTCATGAGTAGCATCAGAGCTTCATCTGCAAATGTGCATATACTCTATGGTGATGTAAGAGGTCTCATCAGTGTGGACATTTCAGTGCAGTCCTTTTTAACCATGGGGAAGGTGTGGATCATGACATCAAAGTGGGATCTTGTTATGTCTGAGACAAACCACATGCTGCACTCTTTGCATGGAGGCTTCTCATTCTCACCCCACAAGGAAGAAATCCCTGGCCTCAAACATTTTCTCAAGATAGCAAAGCCTTCCCACTATCCAGAAGACTTTTACTTCAGTAAATTATGGCTTTTTCATCTGGGCTGCTCACTTGCAGGATCATTTTGTGGACATATTGGAACCTGCTCACCAAATACTTCCTTAGAGTTTCTTCCAGGACATATTGACCTGTTGACCATATCTGACTCCAGCTATTTAGTCTACAATGCTGTCTACACAGTGGCCCACGTCCTCCATAAAATGATTTTGGAGAAAGCAGAAATGGGATCTTTAGGAGAAGCAGCCCAGCCCATGATTCTTCCCTGGCAGGTAAACCTCCCCTAGAACAGAACAGACACTGCCCACTTGATGGAATCTAGAGATATTTCATTGAGGTACAGCATCATGACTCTGTTCTCATCTTAAGGTCAACAGAATTACAATGTGATATATTTTTTTAAATTATTTCTTTATTTGAGAGGTAGAGTTACAGAGAGAGGGAGAGACAGAGAGAAAGGCCTTCCATCTGCTGGTTCCCTCCCCAAATAACTGCAATATCTGAAACTAGGCTGATCAAAATCAGGTGTCTGGATCTTCTTCTGGGTCTCCCACATGGGTTCAGAGGCCCAAGTACTTGGACCTGGAACCTGGGATCTTTCCATTGATTACAACTATAACTGTGATTGTTGACTTTGGCTGGAGATTTCAGTCATTGCAGATTTTGAATATATACTATTAGAAATTGTATCAGAAAATATTTTTTACTTTGCATAACTAATTCTTTCTAATTTTATTTATTTCTTCAAAGGGCATGGATTTTATGTTTTATATGTCAATTTAAGGAAATAAGAATACTTCCAACCCCTTCTCCCTCACTCCCACCCTTCATCCTCCTTCTTTTATATTTAGTTTAATTTTTGTGATAACATACTTTCAGCATACTTTATAATCATATGCTTAAACCTTTACTAAATGAGAAATTTAACAAGTAGTTAGTAGATCACTTTCTCAGGAGTATAGTCTACGTGGGCTATAAATAATAATCAAATCTCAGGATATCTATTTCACTCATTTTTGTTTATATTTAAAATGGATACAAACAATAAGTAAAATGAACATGTAATCAGATCTGTACTATTAAGTTTAGTCTTGAACATTTTTAGTTAATAATTCTCATCTTTATCAGAACCCATTATTTTAAAAGAAATTTTATTTATGTTATATAGGTTCATGTATTTCATGTATACAATTTAGGAACATGGTGATAATTCCCCTCCTATCCTCTCTCCTGCTCACACTCCATCTTTTCCTCCTCCTCCCTCTTGAATTCCAGCTCTTAATTTTTGCAAGGATATATTTTCAGTTTACTTAATGATCATATAGTTGACCCTACACTAAGTAAAAAAGTTCAACAAATAGTATAAAAAAAAGCCTCTCTCTTCTTCAACAGAAGAGACAAGGGCTGTAAACAATCATCGAATCTCAAAATGTTTGTTTCACTCCAATACATTATATTTCAGGTACTGTATTATTTACCTTGGATCAGAGAAACATATGGTATCTGTCTTTTTGGGACTGGCTTATTTCACTATGTACAATGGTTTCCAGTTGCATCATTGCAAAAGGCAGGATTTCATTTTTTTACAGCTGAGTAGGATGCCATAGTGTATCTATGCCATAATTCCTTTATCCAGCCAACAGTTGATGGAAATCTGGGGTGAATCCATATCTTAGCTATTGAAAATTGTGCTGTAATGAACATGAGGGTACAAATAACTCCTTCAGGTGCTGATTTCTTTTGGTTTGGGTAAATTCCCAGGAGTGGGATTCCTGGATCATATGGTAGGTCTGTATTCAGTTTTTTTTTAATAGAAAGCTTTTAAATAATAAATATAAATTTTCAAAGTACAACTTCTGCATTATAGTGTTTCATCCCCCCATACCCGCCTTCTCACTCCCAAATATCCCACCACTTACTATTGCTCCAATCCCATTCTTCATTGACTCATTTTTAGTTATCTTTATATACAGAAGATCAACTCTATACTAAGTAAGGATTTCAACAGTTTGTACCCACACAAACACACAGAGTATAAAGAACTGTTTGAAGACTAGTTTTACTGTTAATTCTCATAGTACAATACATTAAGGACAGAGACCCCACATGAGAAGCAAGTGCACAGTGATTCCTGTTGTTGATTTAACAATTGACAGTCTTACTTATGATGTCAGTGATCAACCAAGTCTCTGGTCATGAGCTGCCAAGGCTATGGGAGCTTCTTGAGTTCACAAACTCTGACCTTATTTAGACAGGCCATAGTCAAAGTGGAAATTCTCTTCTGCCTTCAGAGAAAGTTACCTCCTTTTTTGATGGCCCTCCTTTCCACCGGGATCTCACTCACAGAGATCTTTCATGAAGGTCATTTTTTTTGCCACAATGACTTGGTTTCCATGCCTGAAATGCTCTCCTGAGCTTTCTAGCCAGATCTGAATGACTTAAGGCCTGATTCTGAGGCCAGAGTGCTGTTTAGGGCTTTGCCATTCTATGAGTCTGCTATGTGGATTGCTTTCCATGTTGGATCATTCTCTACTTGTTAATTCTATATATTGTTATTTGCAGACATTTGGTCTTTGACACTTACTCCTATCTTTATGATCATTTATGAACTTAAACTGATCACTTTAGTAAAATAGCATTGGTACCTTCCAACTTAATGAGATTTGAAGTCCCATGGCAAGTTTTTAGCTTTACCCTTAGGGGGAACTCCAAGGAACATGTGCTGAACTGTCCATCTCCCTTCTCTCTTATTCCCACTCCTATTTTAAAGAGGGATAAATTTTCATTTAGATTTAACCACCTAAGAATAATTCTGTGTGAAGTAAAGAGTTCAACCAATGGTATTAAGAAGAAAAAGAAAATGCAAAAAAGAATAAAATAGTAAGCTGTTCCTTGATGGTTATGACAAGGGCTGATCAAGTCATTTCTTCTTATAGTGTCAGTTTCACTTCTATAGTTTTCCTTTTAGGTGCTCAGTTAGTTGTCACAGGTCAGGGAGAACCTATGATATTTGTCTCTTTGGGACAGGCTTATTTCACTCAGCGTGATGTTTTCCAGATTCCTCCATTTTGTTGCAAATGACTGGATTTCACTTTTATTTATTTTTTTTACCGCTGTTAGTATTTTATAGAGTACATATCCAATACTTTTATCCAGTCTTCTGTTGATGGGCAATTAGTTTGATTCTAAGTCTTAGTTATTTTTAATTGAGCTGCAAAAAATATTGTGGCACAGATAGCTCTTTTATTTGCCAATTTAATTTCCCTTGGGTAAATTGCGAGGAGTAGGATGGCTGGGTGATAGGGTAGGGCTATATTTGGTTATATTCAGAGAGAGAGAGAGAAAGAGAGAGAGAGAGTCAGTCTTCCATCCAATGGTTTGCTCCCAAATTGGCCACAAAGGCTAGAGCAGCACCTATTTGAAGCCAAGAGGTAGGAGCTTTTTCTGGGTCTTCCACATGGGTGCAGGGGTCCAAGGACTTAGACCATCTTCTACTGCTTTCCCAGGCCATAGCAGAGAGCTGGATCAAAGTGGAGGGGCTCGTTTCCAACTGGCACCCATATGAGATGCTGGTGCTTTAGGCCAGTGCGTTCACCTGCTGTGCCACAGTGCCAGCCCCCATAGTGACTTTTCCAGTTTGCATTCTCATCAACAGTGCATTAGTGTGCCTTTCCCCTCATATCCTCACCAGCATATGTTGTTCATGGATTTCTCTATGAAACCCATTCTAAACGGGGTGAGGTGAAACCACAATGTGTTTTTGATTTGCATTTCCCTGATGGCTAGTGATCCTGAACATTTTTTCATGTGTCTGTTGGCTGTTTTGATTTCCTCTTTTGAAAAATGTCTGTTTAGGTCCTTGGCCCATGTCTTACGTGGGTTGTTGTTTTGTTGTGATGGAGTTCATTTATCTCTTTGTAGATTCTGGTTATTAATTCATTATTGGTTGCATAGTTTGCAAATATTTTTTCCCATTCAGTTGGTTGCCTCTTCAGTTTCCTGTTTTTTTTTTTTTCCGCATTACATAAACTTCTCAATTTGGTGTAATCCAAGTTGTTAATTTTGGTTTTGACTGCCTGTGCTTCTGGGGTCTTTTCCAAGAAGTCTTGACCTGTCTTGCATGGTTTCTCCAAAGTTCTCTAATAATTTGATGGTGTCAGGTCATAAATTTAGATCTTTAATCCATGTTGGGTGGATTTTTATATAAGGTGTAAAGTGTGGAAATCCAGTTTTCCCAGCACCATTTGTTGAATAGACTGTCCTTGCTCCAGGAATTGGTTTTAGCTCCTTGATCAAATATAAATTGGGGGGCCAATGCTGTGGTGCAACAGGTTAAAGCCCTAGCCTGAAGCACTGGCATCTCATATGGGCACTGGTTCTAGTCTCGGCTGCTCCTCTTCTGATCCAGCTCTCTGCTATGTCCTCGGATAGCAATAGAAAATGGCTCAAGTCTTTGGGCTGCTGCCTCTATGTTGGAGACCTGGAAAAAGCTCTTGCTCCTGGCTCTGGATCGATGCCGCCCTGGTAGTTGCGACCATATGGGGAGTGAACCAGCATATGGAAGACCTCTCTGTCTTTTCTCTGACTCTCTCTGTAACTCTGTATTTCATATAAATGAAATAAATCTTATAGAATATAAGTTTGTTATATGTGTTTGGATTGATTTCTGGTTTTCTATTCTGTTCCATTGGTCTATCCATCTGTTTTTGTAACAATACCTGGTTATTTTAATTATATCTGCTCTGTAATATGTCTTGAATCTGTTATTGGGTTGCCTCTAACTCTGTCTTTGTTGTATAATATTGCTTTAGCTATTCAAGGTCTCTGTGCCTGCGTATGAATTTCAGCATTTTTTTCCAAATCTGAGAAGAACACCTTTGGTATTTTGATTGGTGTCACATTGAATCTGTAAATTGATTTTGAAGAATGGACATTTTGATGATATTTATGCTTCCAATCCACAACGATGGAAAATTTCTTCATTTTTTGGTATCTTCTATTTCTTTCTTTAAAGTTTTTTAATTCTCATTGTAGAGTTCTTTGACATCCTGGGTTAAGTTTGCTCCAAGATATTTGATTTTTTGTAGCTATTGTGTGTGGGATTGATCTTAGAAGTTCTTTCTCAGCCATGGCATTGTCTGTGTATGCAAAGGTTGTTCATTTTTGTGCATAGATTTTATATCCTGGTACTTTGCCAAAGTCTTCTACGAGTTCCAATTGTCTCTTAGCAATAGAGTTCTTTGGATCCTCTAAATAAAGAATCATATCATCTGCAAAGAGGGATAGTTTGACTTCTTCCTTCCCAATTTGTATCCCTTTGATTTCTCTTTTTTGCCTAATGGCCCTGGCTAAAACTTCTAGTAATGTATGAAATAGCAATGGTGAGAGGTAGCATCCCTGTCTGGTATTGAATGCTTCCAACTTTTCTCCACTCAGTAGAATGCTGGCCATGTGTTTGTCATAAATTTCCTTTGTTGTGTTGAGGAGTGTTCCTTCTATACACAGTTTACTTAGAATTTTCATCATGAATGGGTGTTGTATTTTTTCAAATGCTTTCTCTGCATCTATTGAGATAATCATATGGTTTTCTTCTGCAGGTTGTTAATGTGGTGTATCACATTGTTTGATTTGTTAATGTTGAATTATCCCTGAATACCAGAGATAAATCCCACTTGGTCTTGGTGGATGATCTTTCTGAAGTGTTGCTGCATTCTATTGGCCAGAATTTTATTGTGGATTTTTGTGTCTATGTTCATCAGGGTAATTGTTCTGTAATTCTCTTTCAATGTTGCATCATTTTCAAGTTTAGGAATTAAGGTGATGCTGGCTTCATAGAAAGAATTTGGGAGGATCCCTCTGTTTCAATTGTTTTGAATAGCTTGAGAAGGATTGGAGTTGGTTCTTTACATTTCTGGTAGAATTCAGCAGTGAATCTATCCGGTCCTGGGCTTTTCTTTCTTGGGAGGGCCTTTATTACTGATTCATTCCAATTTTAGTATATGTGCTGCCGAAGTGAGTACCTTTATTACTAATTCAATTTCTGTCTTGGTTATGTGCCTATTTGGGTTTTCTATATCTTCATGGTTCAATTTAGGTAGGTCGTATGTGTCCAGGAATCTATCCATTTCTGCTAGATTCCCAGTTTGCTGGCATACAACTCTTTGTAGTAATTTCTGCTTCCTCTTTCAATTTCTGTGCTGTCTGTTGTTACATTCCCTTTTCATCTGTATTTTTATTGATTTGGGTCTTCTCTCTCCTTTTTTTGGTTAGTTGGGTCAATGGTTTGTCAATTTTGTTTATTTTTTTTAAAGTACCTCTTCATATTGCCGATCTTTGGTAATGTTTTTTGATTTAAATTTGTTGATTTCTTCTCTAATTTTAATTACAGATTTTTTTGCTTGTGGATTTCTTAAGAGAGCCATTCTAACAGGAGTGATGTGAAACATGATTGTGGTTTGTATTTGCATTTCCCTGATGGCTAGTAATCCCAAGCATATTTTCAAGTGTCTGTTGGCAATTTGAATTTCCTCTTTTGAAAAGTGCCTATTCAATTCCTTCGCCCATTTCTGGGGTTGTATGTTTTTGTTGTTGAATTTCCTAAGCTCTTTATAGATACTGCATATTAACCCTTTATCAGTTTCATAGTTTGCAAATACTTTCTTCCATCTGTTGATTGCCTCTCCATTTTGTTGAGTGTTTCTTTTGGAGTGCAGTAGCTTTTTGGCTTGATGTAATCTCATTTGTTAATCTTTACTTTGATTGCCTGTGCTTCTGGGGTCTTTTCAAGAGTCTTTGCCTATGCCAAAGTCTTGCAGAATTTCCTGAATGTTCTCTAGTAATGTGATGGTATTGGGTCATAGATTTAGGTTTTTGATCCGTTTGGAGTGGGTTTTTGTGTAAGTTGTAAGGTATGGGTATAATTGTACACTTCTGCAAGTGGAGATCCAATTTCCCCAGCACAATTTGGTGAAGAGATTGTGCCTTCTTCAGGATGTATTTTAGTTCTTTTGTCAAATATAAGTTGGTTGTAGATGCATGGATCGATTTCTGGAGTTAAGAGCCCATTACTGGCAAGTGCCGTGGCTCAATAGGCTAATTCTCCGCCTTGCGGTGCCAGCACACCAGGTTTTAGTTCCAGTCGGGACTCTGGATTCTGTCCCAGTTGCCCCTCTTCCTGGCCAGCCCTCTGCTGTGGCCCGGGGTGCAGTGGAGGATGGCCCAAGTGCTTGGGCCCTGCACCCCATGGGAGACCATGAGAAGCACCTGGCTCCTGCCATTGGATCAGCATGATGCACCGGCCACAGCGCACCAACTGTGGTGGCCATTGGAGGGTGAACCAATGGCAAAAGGAAGACTTTTCTCTCTGTCTCTCTCTCTCTCACTGTCCACTCTGCCTGTCAAAAATAAAAAAAAAGAGCCCATTACTTTTATGCTCTTCTGTTTGTTGACTTACTTTTTTAGGGATTTCTGTTGAACTTCAACTGATATGTTCTGCAAGAAAAAGTGCTTTAAGAATTCAAATGCAACTCATAAAAAATGATAAACAAATTGGTCAATTGTTTTGAAATTATGCAAAAACAGGAATATATGGACATATTGGATAGTAGTTACTACATTTGTATTCCTGTATACACTGTGGCCCATGTGCTTATGAGATACATTTTTTGAAAGTACAAATGAGTGCTACATAATATCCTAAGATGACTCTGGGAAATGCAGTGTGTTACAAAATCTGCAGGAATCAGCGAGCAGAACTTCTTGTCATATTTCTTATATACAAGACTACTGAGGATGCACGTGAGCACAGGATATGCCCTCTGGGTTACAAATGGGTTTGCTTGTTTGAATCTACTCTTTCCCCATATATAGAATATATTTAGGAAGTTCTTTTCGCATGTGAAAAGTACAAATAGATGAATAAATTTGTTGAACAAATAGGTGTGTTATGTAGAAGACAAATATGCATATGTAAAAATTAACATTAGAAAATTTACTTCATAATCTATCTCTTATTATACTTATAGGAGTGTTTTATTTTTATTTGTGATTAGATTCAAACTTTAGAAAAGTAAAAGGAATTACCAAGTAGTCTTCCACAGAGATAACTATGGATTATTTGGAAAGTTTCTGCAAATTATTTAAGAATGAATTGATAAATATTTAAATACAAAAACTTAGTTTTATCCTATAGCAGGTGTGTTGTACCCAAAAGGTCAAGGGTTAACATATACTATCAGTAACCTCAGGACCATCAATATATTTGAAATTTTGCTTCTGGCCATACAATCCTACTGCAATGTCAAAGATAATCACACTTACCATAAAAAGTGACACAAAATATTTAGAGAAATAACACTCATGTATTATTTGTAAGCTCTGTTGAGATATAAATAATACATATATCTATGTATCATTGCATATAGAGAAGACATGCACACATTTTTATAAATATGGATCATGGATATCTACTTTTTCAATCAAAATAACTGATATTTCATTCTGTTTTTGAACCTTATGAAGACCCTGTGTATGCACATACCTGTGATGTATCACAACTGTCAAGGTATTTACAAGATCAACCATGTTGTACTCAATTGGTTATATTAGGGTTAGCTTCCATAAAGCCCCACCTAAACCTTCATGGCTGCAGCAGAGCCTTGCAGTAGTTCCCCTCTGAACCCCACAAACTACAATTTTTCTGACTGGATATAACCATTCTACTTTTATTTTTTTTGGGGGGGGGATCAAATGTTCTCTTCACTAGAAGTTATTGACCATCCAAAGAATTAAACCTTAAACATAGAGAGGAGGGTAGAAAATGCTTGTTCAGTGAATATACATCTCCCTCAAATTTGAAAGCTCTCCCTGTTTCCACTTATTCCTGTTCTCCAGCTTCATCCAATCCTGAGGAAAATCCAGTTTACAAACCGTGCTGGAGATGATGTGTCTTTCCATGAAACAAGACACCATGTGGTGCGCTATGATATTCAGAATGTTGTAAATTTTCCTGCTGGATTTCGTTTGATGGTTAAAATTGGAGAATTTTCCTCTAAGAGTCCACATGACCAAGATTTGCTGATTAATGAATACATTATAGAATGGCCTGTTGGATTCAAAAAGGTGCAGTTCTCTTTTTATATTGGATAATTACAGAGAGATATGAGTAGAGCCTTGGGAGATTAAGTGTGAAGTAACCATGTGATTCACATTTCCCATCTTGGCACTTAATTGTATGGTGTTCCTTACACATATCCTGAGCTAACACCTATCAGAAGAGCATGAGTGCATAGCCTTACCTTTTCAGTTTTGCCATAATTATTGATGTAGCATTTGAGTTAAAACTAGACAAAGTTAATGAATAGAGACAGAGACCCAAGTATAGATATACAGATCTTTAATATATCTCTATATATATTCTCAACTCTTTAATATCATAAGTCACAGTCCTTGCTATTTTTAAATTTTTTTTATTTTTTATTTGAATGGCAGAGTTAGAAAGAGGAGAGATGGAGTGGTATCTTCTGTCTGCTGGTTTATTCCCAAATGGACAACAGGCAGGGCTGGGCATGTCCAAGTCAGGAGCCAGGAGCTGCTTCTGGGTCACTCATGTGGGTGTATGGGTCCAAGCACTTGGTCCATCCTCTGCTGCTTTCCCAGCCATGTTAGCAGGGAGCTGGATTGGAAGTGGAGCAGCTGGGAATAGAACAGGTGCCCATATGGGATGCTGGTGCAGCAGGAGGTGATTTAATCTGCTACACCACAACACTGGCCCCCTTTGTCATGCATGATAAGTACAAGTACATAATGGGTTGACATATTCTTGCAGATACTATTCCCATATTCCTTTACCACATAGAATAATGTATTTTAAAGATTTTAGGTAAAGTGACTTGATAGGCAAATCAAATGCCCAAGGGATACTATATGAAATAAAACTGATATAGTTTTTTTTAATACTTGATAAAGAATTGATGAGGTGGGAATGATGATCATAGAAACCTGAATTAAATGTCATAGTCATGGCCTTCAGTTGAAGGTCAGTGTTATGCTGTAAGGAGGGAAGTATTAATACCCATTATAATGGCTGATAATGTGGCAAACCATGATCAGTGCTTTTCTTTTTCCTTCAGACTCCTGAATCTGTGTGTAGCCAGAGCTGTGGTCCAGGATTTCGGAAAATGTCACAGGAAGGAAGACCTGTCTGTTGCTATACTTGTGTTTTTTGTCCAGAGAGAGATGTTTCCAATCAGACAGGTAGAGCACACAGAATTTCAGGTTGACAGCTTTACTGTCCTAATTATTTCTCAATAAAACAGAAACCAAAGAGATTTGCAGGGAATTCATACTGTGCTATTGTTCTCAATGCCAGCATATACTCATTCATTCAGTATATCCATGCATGATTATTACTGCTACTTCTTTATGTGTAAGCTGTTGTCTGATGATATTCTTTCAAAAATATATCTGAAAGTGCTAGATAAGACAGTATTCTTCTCTGATTTGCAGGTAGAACACATTATATTCTAAGACATATAAGATGTGTAATCAACGAGGCTTCCTGTTGGTGCCTAGAAATATTGAAACCAATACATTTTTATACACACATGATAAGCACAAAGCTATTGCACATATTTCATTATATAATTATTGCATTCCTTTTAATACCATATCTTTAATATTATAAGTGATACTAAGGATGTCTAATTAAAGCCACAACACTTTCTCTCAGGTCTATGGAATTTATTAAAAGAAAATTTCAAAGTGAGATATGAATACCACATCCTAATTAAGCATACAATTTAGTATCCCTATAAAAACTTTTGAACGAGATAAGAAATTACCTATCAAAATTATGAAACAATGCATGTAATGAGAAGTATAAAAATATACTAGGTCTCAATGAGAAATATTTCCATTGTTCACAATATTAAGAAATAGACCTTGGAGTCATTTGATTCCTTCCAAAAGGACTTCTCAATTAAATTATGTTATCAGTAGCAACCATTTGGTTTCAATCTTTCCCAAGAGGAAATTTATATTATTTAGTCATTAGAAAGGTAAAGTAACAATGACTTAACTTACCCATAATTGGTTTGGGAACACTCACTAATGTATAAAAAAGAATTGAATGTGAATGAACATACACTTGAAGCCCATTGTGCAGCAGCATTTGCTTGTGTGCCCTCAGAGTGTCTCTGAGATCACACTTGTTGAATATATGAAGAATGAGTATCTCCAGATAAAAATTGCCAGGGAGAATTTTTTAAAAATGCTTCTGAATATTTTATGGTTGAATAAGTTCCACCTGCAAAGTTTTTATAATACCTCTATGGTAAAGGTAGCCAAATCAATACCATTTTCTGTATTTAACTGAAATGTCATTGAAATAGAAAAATACACATTCATTGACCTCTATTAGGACTTCTTTCTTGCGTAATGGTACAAAAGAGTTCTTTTGTGAGGGACAATGTATTGTGCAGAGCTCAAAGTATTCCCTTCCTTCCATGAGGCATAAGGGTAACAGGCCATTATTTCAGGTGAAATTGGAAAGTTTCAAAAATCTAATTTCTCCATGAAAAAATTGTTGAAAATATCAATTATACCCAAATGACTTATATTAAAGTCAAACACCTCCATAAAATTCAAATGTTTTTGATTTGATAAAATGAATTTCAACTTTTGCATTGAATAACTGACAAAAGGTGACCCAGAGATATGAAGATGTAAAACAAGTAAAGACTTGTTTTACCAGATATCAAATAGTATACAATGAAGAAATGCTAGGAGAGTATTGATTGTTGTAAGGATTTCATAGGCATTTTGCATTTTTATTTCTCTGCAAGAGAAGGAAAGCTTTAAAGTTGATTATCTTAGGCAGATGTTCTCAGCCATGATGATGCAGGATTTAACATGATAAAGACTGGGGACAGTAGGTAGAGGAGTTTGGAAGAATGCATGTGGTAATCACTGTGACACAGGATGAGCCATCATAACCACCCATTTGCTGAAGATGCTATTTGAATGAATTTGTTCCCATTTGTAGATGAAAATTCTCCTTGGGTCAGGAATGTATAAACTTTCTCTGGTGTGGCCTCATATTTTTTAAGAAAACTCTTATTTAATAAATATAAATTTTGAAAGTACAACTTTTGGATTATAGCGGTTTTCCCCCCATAACTACCATCCCATCCACAAACTATCCCATCTTCTACTCCCTCTCTCATCCCATTCTTCAGTGATTCATTTTTTTTTGACAGGCAGAGAAGATAGTGAGAGAGAGAGACAGAGAGAAATGTCTTCCTTATTCTGTTGCTTCACCCTCCAATGGCCGCTGTGACTGGTGCACCACACTGATCTAAAGCCAGGAGCCAGGTGCTTCTCCTGGTCTCCCATGTGGGTGCAGGGCCCAAGAACTTGGGCCATCCTCCACTGCACTCCTGGGCCACAGCAGAGTTGTACTGGAAGAGGGGCATCTGGGCAAGAATCCGATGCCCTGAGTGGGACTAGAACCCAGTGTGCCTGCACCACCATTGGAGGATTAGCCTAATGAACCATGGTGCTGGCCCAGTGATTCATTTTTAATTATCTTTATATGCAGAAGATCAATTTAGTATAAACTAGCTAAAGATATCAACAGATTACACCCACACAAACACACAAATTATAAAGTACTGCTTGAAGACTAATTTTATTGTTAATTATCATAGTACAACACATTAGGACAGAGATTCTACCTGGGGAGTAATTGCACAGTGACTCTGGTTGTTGATTTAACAATTGACACTCTTATTTATAATGTCAGTGATCAACTGAAGCTTTTGTCATGAGAAGCCAAGGCTATGGAAGCCTCTTGAGTTCACGAATTCCAACCTTATTTAGACAAGGTCATAGTCAAAGTGGAAGTGCCTCCCTTCAGAGAAAGATACCTTCTTTGATGGCCTGTTCTTCCCGCTGAGATCTCACTCACAGAGATCTTTCATTTAGGTCATTTTTTGCTACAGTGTCTTGGCTTTCCATGCCTGAGAGACTCTCATGGGCTTTTTATTCAGATCTGAATGTCTTAAGGGATGATTCTGAGGCCAGACTGCTGTTTATGGCATTTGCCATTCTATGAGTTTGCTGTGTATCCCACTTCCCATGTTGGTTCATTCTCTCCTGTTTAATTCTATCAATTATTATTAGCAGATGATGGTCTTATTTATGTGTTCCCTTAGACATTTCATCCTATCTTTATGATCAATTATGAAGTAAACTGATCATTTAAACTCATAAGATGGCATTGGTATCTGGGTGTGACCTCATATTACATCAGAGTATTGTATACTCACAATGGCATTGCAAAGTGACCATTTTTCCCAACAGGGAAAAATTCAGAATTTCAGCAATGGAAACTCAGCCTTTCTTCTTCCATAGATGCAGAACAGTGTATCCAGTGTGCAGAGAATGAGTATCCAAACATGGAGAGAAGTCGCTGCCTTCCCAAGCTGGTGACCTTCTTAGCCTTTGAGGATGCCCTGGGGATGGCTCTGGTTTGCATGGCTCTGTGCTTCTCTGTAACTACAGCCGCAGTTTTGGGGGTCTTTGTGAAGCACCGAGACACTCCCATCGTCAAGGCCAATAATCGGTCTCTCAGCTACATCCTGCTCATCGCCCTCCTCCTGTGCTTCCTCTGCTCCTTACTCTTCATTGGCCGTCCCAACACAGCCACCTGCCTTCTCCGGCAAATAACATTTGGCCTTGTGTTCACAGTGGCTGTTTCCACTGTGCTGGCCAAGACCATCACTGTGATTCTGGCTTTCAAGGTTATGAAACCTGGAAGAACAATGAGGCGATTGCTGGTATCAGGAGCTTCTAACTTCATAATTCCCATCTGTTCCTTGATCCAACTGACTTTCTGTGGCATCTGGTTGGGAATCTCTCCTCCCTTTATTGAGTTAGATGCATATTCTGAGCATGATCACATCATCCTGGTGTGCAACAAGGGTTCGGTCACTGCCTTCTACTGTGTCCTGGGCTATCTGGGCTCCTTGGCCCTGGCCAGCTTCACTGTGGCTTTCCTAGCCAGGAATCTGCCTGACACATTCAATGAAGCCAAGTTCCTGACGTTCAGCATGCTGGTGTTCTGCAGTGTCTGGGTGACCTTTCTACCTGTCTACCACAGCACCAAGGGGAAGGTCATGGTGGCTGTGGAGGTCTTCTCCATCTTGGCCTCTAGTGCGGGACTCCTGGGGTGCATTTTTGCCCCCAAGTGCTACATTATTCTTATAAGGCCTGAAAAGAATTCTCTGAAAGGCTTAAAGAAAAGAGCAAGTTCTAGGGGATTCTAATATTTTTCTACTTGTTTTTTGTCACACTTTCAGAGTTTGGTGCCAAAAGCCAAACTGATATAACATTCTATATATGTAAAATAACTAAAATCAACTTTTCCTTTGAAAATTACTTCTTGGTAGGACATTTAGCTTAGCAGATTACATGGGATCAGTTTCTGGCTCTGACTCCTCGTCTGTATTTTTGACTAATGGGGATGCCGGAAGGAAGTGGTGATGGATTATGGAATTTGGTTCTGGCCACCAAAATGAGAATCCTGGTTTGACTCCCTATTTTTAGCTCTAGCCACACAGGCTAGGCATAGGCATTTGGGATGTAGAAGTATGAGGTATAGAAAGAGGTCTCCATGCCTCAGTAGTCAGTAATGTTCTGACAGCCAATATCATACTGAATGGAGAGAAGCTGAAAGCATTTCCCCTCAGATCTTGAACAAGATAGGCATGTCTACTTTCACCATTTATTCAGTATACAACTTGAAGTGTTGGCAGGAGCAATTAGGGAGTAGAAAGAAATAAAGGGCATCAAAATTGGAAAGGAGGGTGCTGGCACTGTGGCATAGCAGTTAAAGACACCTCCTGCAGTGCTGGCATTCCCATATAATCTGGCTGCTCCTCTTCCTATCCAGCTCTCTGCTATGGCCTGGGAAAGCAGTGGAAGATGGCTTAGGCTCTTGGGCCCCTGCACCCATGTAGGAAACCTGGAAGAATCCCCTGACTCCTGGCCTCAGATTGGTGCACCTCTGGTCATTGATACCATTTCGGGAGTGAATCAGCGGATGGAAGATCTTTCTCTCTCTGATTCTCTTTCTTTCTTTGTGTGACTCTGACTTTAAAATAAATAAATAAATCTTGGGGCCGGTGCTGTGGCTCAGTAGGTTAACACCCTGGCCTGAAGTGCTGGCATCCAATTTGGCTGCTGGTTTGAGTCCCAGCTATTCCACTTCCTATCCAGCTCTCTGCTATGGCTTGGGAAAGCAGAAGTATTTGGGCCCCTGCATCCACATGGGAGACCCAGAAGAAGATCCTGGCCTCTGGCTTCAGATAGGTACAACTCTGGCCATTACAGCCAACTGGGGTTTGAACCATTGAGTGGAAGACACCCTCGCCCCCCACCTCTCCTCTCTCTGTGTAACTCTGACTTTCAAATAAATTAAATACATCTTTAAAATAAATGAATGAATCTTTTAAATTGGAAAGGACGAGGTCAAACCATCTGTTTGCAAAATGACATGACATTGTACATGGAAAATCCTAAATGCTCCACCAGAAAGCTGTAGAACTGATAAACCAATTCAGTAAAGTTGCAGGTTACAAATAAACACCAAAAAGCCCATTGGCTTTTTAAAACCCTAATGATGAACTCATCAATATAGAAATCAAGAAAGAAATCTCATTCATTATATCCACAATACAAATACTTTGTAATAAATTTAACCAAAGAAATGCAAGATCTCTACAATGAAAGTTATTGAACATTGATGAAAGAAATCATCAAGGACACAAAAATATGGAAAGATATTCCTTGTTCATGAAATCAGTATCCTTAAAATATCTCTAGTAACTAAATAAATCTACACATTCTGTACAAAACCTGCCAAAGTACTAAGGGCATTCTTCACAGAGGTAGAAAGGGCAATCTTAAAATTCATATGGAATCACAAAAGATCCAGAAAAACCAAAATAATCTTGAGGAAATGATCAAGTTGGGGGCAGCACAATACTTGACTTCAAAGCATAATACAAAGATAAGTAATTAAAACATCATGTTACTATCATAAAAACTGACATATAGATAACTAGAGCAAAATAGAGGGCCTAAAAATTAATCAATGAATATAAAACAAACTGATTTTTTGACAGAAGTATTCAAACCACACATTGTTGAAAGAATAATCTATTCAATAAATGGTGCTGGTAAAATTGGATTTATATGTGCAGAAGAATGAACCAGATCCTTAGCTCTCACCATATGCAAAAATCAACTCAAGATGGATCAAAGACCAAAGTTGAAGATCTGAGAGTATACAGTTGCTGGAAGAAAATTTGGGTAAGCATCTTGAGACATTGGGTTAGGTGATGACTTTTTGGATAAAAACCCCTAAATAATAGGCAACAAAAGGAGAACTAGACAAATGAGATTGCTATAAACTCAGAAGCTTCTGTACAGCAAAGGATACAATCAATAGAGTGAAGAGACATTCAACAGAATGGGAAATAATTTTTTAATTTTACTTAAGTCATACAAGTTTCATGTGTTTTATATATACAGATTTAGGAACATAGTGATATTTCTCCCTGTACACTCCTTTATGCCCACACTCCAACCCTTCTACTTCCTCCATCTCCCACTCCTGCTTTTAATTTTTACAAATATCTATTTTCAATGTACTTAGTGATCATATAGTTAACCCTACACTAAGTAAAAGCGTCCAACAAATTGTGTGAAACAATAACCACTCTTCCACAACAGAAGAGACAAAGACTGTAAATGGTCATTGAACCTAAAAATGTCCATTTTACCCCAATACATTATATTTCAGGTACTGTATTAGTTACCTTGGGCCAGAGAAAACATGATATCTGTCTTTTTGGGACTGGCTTATTTCACTAAGTATGAGGCTTCCAGTTGCATCCATCTTGTTGCAAAAGACAGGATTTCCTTTTTTTAACAGCTGAGTAGTAATCCATAGTGTATATATACTATAATTTCTTTGTGTAGTCAACAGTTGATGGACACATAGCTTGATTCCATATCTTAGCTATTGAGAATTGTGATGCAATGATGAGGGTATAGATAACTCCTCTTTCAGTCAAGCTCTTTGCTGTGGCCTGGGAGTGCAGTGGAGAATGGCCCAAATGCTTGGGCCCTGCACCTGCATGCAAAACCAGGGGAAGCACCTGGCTCTTGCCTTCAGATCAGCGTGGTGCACTGTGGCCTTTGGGGGTGAACCAATGGAAAAACGAAGAACTTTATCTCTGTCTTGAGCTCTCTCACTGTCCACTCTGTCTGTCAAAAAAAAAATCTTGGGGCCACTGCTGAGACACAGTGGGTTAATGCCCTGACCAGAAGTGATGGCATCACATGTGGGCACTGATTTGAGACATGGCTGCTCCTCTTCTGGTCCAGCTCTCTGTTATGACCTGGAAAAGCAATAGAAGATGCCCCAACTCCTTGGGCCCCTGCACTCATGTAGGAGACCCATAAGGGGTTCCTGGCTCCTGGCTTCTATCTTCAGATCAGTGCAGCTTCATCCATTGTGGCCAACTGGGGACTGAACCAGCAGATGGAAAACCTCTCTCTCTGCTTCTCCTCTAACTGTGTAACCCTGACTTCCATAAATAAATTAATCTTTTTAAGAAAAAATGAAATCTTAAGGAGGAATCAAAATGATATGAGGAATTTAGTAGAACATTAAATTGAGATATTGAAGAGAAATAAAAATGAAATAAAGAATGCAATAGAACAAATAAAAAACACATTTGAGAGCCTTAAAAACAGAATCAGTGAGGCAGCAGAGAGAATATTGGACTTAGAAGACAGAGCACAGGAAAGAATACTGTCAAACCGAAGAAAAGAAGAGGACAGTAGATACTAAAAATATTGTTGGGACTCTACAGAATACCATGAAAAAACTCAGCATTTGGGTTCTAGGAGTTCCTGAAGGCATGGAGAGAGAAAAAGGATTAGAAGGCCTTTTTAGTGAGTAACTAGCAGAAAAGTTCCCAGGTTTGGACAAAGAGACATCCAAGAACAGGAAGCACATAGAACCCCTAATAAACATGACAAAAGAGGTCCTCACAACACATTGTAGTCAAACTCACCATAGTGAAACATAAAGAAAAGATTCTAAAATGTGCAAGAGAGAAGCGTCAGATTACTCTCAGAGGATCTCCAATTAGATTCACAGCAGATGTCTCATCAGAAACCCTAGAGACTTGGAGGGAATGGTGAGATATAGCCCTAGTAGTAAGAGAAAAAAAACTGATATCCCAGTATAATATATCCTGCAAACTCTTATTTGTGAATGAAGGTAAAATAAAGACCTTTCATAGCAAACAGAAATTGAAAGAATTTGTCAACACGCATCCAGGCCTGCAAAAGATGCTTAAAGATGTGTTACATAGAAGCACAGTAACACAGCAATCCATATGAAAGAAGGTAAAGGAAGAAAATCTCAGTAAAAGATCACAGGAAGTTCAAATCACATGTTGGAAATATCTTTGGGAAAATGGAGAGAAAAGTCACTACTTATCAATAGTCACATTGAAAGTTAATGGCCTCAACTCTCCAGCTAAAAGACACAGACTGGCTGAATAGATTATGGAGCAAAATCCATCTATTTGCTGCTTACAAGAAACACATCATTCCAACAATGCAGACTGAAAGTGAAATGTTGGCAAAAGATATTCCATGCCAACAGAAAGCAAAAAAGAGCTGGCATAGCCATCATTATATCAGAAAAACAAATGTTGACACAAAAACTGTCAAGAGAGGCAAAGAGGGACATTATATAATGATTCAGGGATCAATTCAACAGGAAGATGGAACTATTATAAATGTATATGCAACTAATCACAGGGCACTGGTTTATTTAAAATACATGTTAAGGGACTTAAAGGGAGACTTAGACTCCAATACAATAGTATTGTTGGACTCCAATACTCCACTTTCAGCAATAGACAGATCAATCAGACAGAAGATCAACAAGGAAACAGCAGATTTAATTGACACTATAGCTCAAATGGATCTAACAGATATCTATAGAACTTTTTATCCTACACCAGAAGAATTCACATTCTTCTCAGCATTACATGGAACATACTCTAGAATTGACCACATACTAGACCATAAAGAAAGTCTCAGCAAAGTTCAAAGAATCTAAATCATACCTTGCATCTTCTCAGACCACAGTGAAATGCAGATGGAAATTAGCAACTCAGGAATGCCTAGAGCATATGCAAACACGTGGAAACTGAACAATATGCTCCTGAATGAACAGTGGGTCATAGAAGAAATCGAAAGAGAAATAAAAAACTTTCTGGAAGTAAATGAGGATTACAACACCAGATATCAAAACTTATGGGGCCAACACTGTGTACAGTGGGTTAAAGCCCTTGCCTGAAGTGCTGGCATCCCATCTGGGTGCCGGTTCTACTTCTGGCTTCTCCACTTCTGATCTATCTCTGTGCTATGGCCTGGGAAAGCAGTAGAAGATGGACCAAGTCCTTGGGCCCCTGCATCCATGTGGGAGACCCATAACCAAGTCAGAAATTGAATCAGTAATAAAGGTCCTCCCAACAAAGAAAAGCCCAGGACCGGATGCATTCACTGCTGAATTCTACCAGACATTTAAAGAAGAACTAAGTCTAATTCATCTCAAACTATGCAGAACAGTGGAAAAAGATAGAACCTCCCAAATTTTTTTTTTATGAAGCCAGTATCACCTTAATTCCTAAACCTGAAAACTATGTGGCAAAGAAAGCAAATGACAGATCAATTTCCCTCATGAACATAGATGTAAAAATGCTCAATAAAATTCTGAAGCAAGGGACCTAGAGCTTCTTCCACATCTTCCATGCAGGTGCAGGGGCCCAAGCACTTGGGCCATCTTGTACTGCTTTCCCATGCCATAGCAGAGAGCTGGATCAGAAGTTGAGCAGCTGGGACTTGAACTGGTGCCCATATGGGATGCCGGCACTGCTGTACCTGATATGCCACTGTTCCAACCCCCTAAAAAGCCTTCTAGTCCTTTCTCTCTTTTCCTGCCTTCAAGAACCCCTAGCCTGTATGTTGTATTGTTTGATAGTATCCTGTAGATTCCCAACAATGTTTTTTAGTTTTCTAATTTCCTCTTGTTGTTTTTTTTTTGTTTGACTGTATAATTTCCTGCTATTTTTCTTTTGTGTCAGATATTCTTTCTTCTGCTTCACCAATTGTGTTAAGGCTTTCTATTGCATTTTTTTGTTAAATTCTTCATTTCTGATATTTCATTTTGCTGTCTCTTAAGATCTCAATTTGTTGAAATCTTTTTTTTCATTTTTTTCTTTTAATAACGCTTTTATTTAAAGAATATAAATTTCCAAAATATAGCTTAGAGATTACAATGGCTCCCCCCCATGACTTCCCTCCCACCCGCAACCCTCCCCTTTCCCACTCCCTCTCCCCTTCCATTCACATCAAGATTCATTTTCAATTCTCTTTATATACAGAAGATCAGTTTAGTATATATTAAGTAAAGATTTCAACAGTTTGCCCTCACATAGCAACACAAAGTGAAAAATACTGTTGGAGTACTAGTTATAGTATTAATTCACAATGTACAGCACATTAAGGACAGAGATCCTACATGATTTTTTTTTAGATTGATTAATTTTTTTATGCAATTTCCAATTTAACACCAAGATTTTTTTTCATTTTTAATTATCTTTATATACAGAAGATTGATTCAGTATATACTACGTAAAGATTTCATTAGTTTGCACCCACACAGAAACACAAAGTGTAAAATACTGTTTCAGTACTAGTTATAGCATTACTTCACATTGGACAACACATTAAGGACAAATCCCTCATGAGACGTAAGTACACAGTGACTCCTGAAGTTGATTTAACAATTTGACACTCTTGTTTCTGGCGTCTGTAATCTCCCTAGGGTCTAGTCATGAGTTGCCAAGGCTATGGAAGCCTTTGGGGTTCACCAACTTCAATCTTATTCCAACAGGGTCATAGTCAAAGTGGAAGTTCTCTCCTCCCTTCAGAGAAAGGTACCTCTTTCTTTGATGGCCCCATTCGTTCCACTGGGATCTCACTCCCAGAGATCTTTCATTTAGGTCTTCTTTTTTTTCCAGAGTGTCTTGGCTTTCCATGCCTAAAATAATCTCATGGGCTCTTCAGCCAGATCCGAATGCCTTAAGGGCTGATTCTGAGGCCAGAGTGCTATTAAGGACATCTGCCATTCTATGAGTCTGCTGTGTATCTCGCTTCCCATGTTGGATCATTCTCTCCCTTTTTCATTCTATCAGTTAGTATTAGCAGACACTAGTCTTGTTTGTGTGATCCCTTTGACTCTTAGACCAATCAGTGTGATCAATTGTGAACTGAAATTGATCACTTGGACTAGTGAGATGGCATTGGTACATGCCACCTTGATGGGATTGTATTGGGATCTGACTGCATCATTTGGGGCAAATCCGATTGAGCATGTCCCAAATTGTACATCTCCTCCTTCTCATATTCCCACTGTTATATTTAACAAGGATCTTTATGTAATATATACTAACCTTATCTTCTGTATGCAAAGAGAATTGAAAATGAATCTTGATGTGAATGGAAGGGGAGAAGGAGCGGGAAAAGGGAGGGTTGGGTGTGGGAGGGAAGTTTTGGGGGGTAAGATATGGTAATCCATAAGGTGTGCTTTGGAAATTTATATTCTTTAAATAACAGCTTTAAAAATAAATAAATATAGACCCTTCATACTATTCAGCAGTTCCAACTAAATAATGTGAAATTTGTATGTGTATATTTTAAAGTTATGAATTTCAAAATGAAATACACATGTAAGGCATTCTATTCTATTCTCTGAAAAGTGGGAGAAAATAGATACGACCACAGGTATTAAGTGACTGAGAACTAACTCAGTTCCTTTCAGTTGTCACATTGAAACCACTGATGCTGAGAGCTTGGTGGTTCAAGCTTCTCAATGGGGAGAGAATCAGCCTGATCAGTGGGGAGCTCAGCTGTGTGGAGAGGTAGGTGTTGGGGATGAACTTCTACCTCTCTCTGGAATGTGGCTTATTCACATATTAATCAGGAAGCCCATTCTTTTTGCAGCAGGATAATATGGCCCTGGGAATGACATCAGACACGGTAATGATGAGGATTCCTGTTGTGAATGAAAGGTCATCATGACTGATGTCACCCCTTCACCTTTTGTCTACAGTATCATGTGAGAAGATGCAGCTGGGTGTTTTTGTCATTCCAACACCAGGTTTTCTAACCCTGCCTAATCCATCAAAGCTGTCTATTCACACAACCCTTGGCCAGTGTGCAGGGCTTCCGTCCCAGAATGCAATGATTGCCAAAGCCTTGTTAGACTATGATGCAACCCTAGAGGCAAGGGAGGTAGACAAATGCAAAACATGTTTTTCGAAAGAGTTTTCCCCCATAATGGAGGGCAACATATGTAGAGCCTCAGGCTGGCGGATCCCCTGAGTTTCTGGATGAGACAAATGGGAAGCATTGAAAATACAAGGAAACCAGAGCAGCCCTGATCACAGGACACTCACAGCCAGGTCTCAGCACTGTGACTTGCTTAGAACTCTGCATTCTGCATTTAGCTCCACTCTGGTCTAGCTCACCAGGCTGGCACACAGGTTCCTACAGGTGGAGGGCACACATCAATACCTGGAGTCAGCTGTTCTCTACACAGAGCTCCACTGTCACTGCTGATTGATGAGCCCTCAGACCTGATCCAGCCCTGTGTCTGCTTCTCTCAGCTGAGACTCAGGGCTCTCACCATAATTTCGGGAGACAGTGACATGTCATTGTCTCTGATTTTTCTCTACCTACTCCTGCAGGCTTTGTATAATTCACAGGACAGGATTGATGAGAACTGCCTTGATTACCTGAATCCAAGTGTCTTCAGAGATGAGGACCTAGTGCTTGAAGTGTTTTTTCCCCTGCACTACATGGAACCAGAAAGAGACATGATCCAATTATCCTTTTTACTCAAGCCTGAGTATAAAGTGGTGGCATCTTGGTAAGTTCAAGGTGTGTGTATCTGTGCTTTTAAAGTTTTATTTAAGGTACACATATTCATGCATTTCATATATGCAGAATCAGGAACAGTAAACCTTTCCTCCCCCCGGTGCTCTCATTCTTCTTCCTCTTCCCTTTCCCATTCCTACCACTAATTCTACAAATCTATTTTCAATTTTTTTATACTGATAAGATTAATCCTACAGTAAGTAAAGAAATCAACAAATAATATGAGGGATAAAAACGTCACTGTTCCTCAACAGTATTCCAAGGGCTGTAATTAATCATGGAATCTCAAAATGTCAATTTCACTCCTATCCATTATATTTTAGATATTCTATATCTTTTAAGTGTTGTTATGCTTACATATGAGTACATGCTCATGTCTGTGTTTAATACCTCTTGAGACTTCTGACAATTCTGCACAGAATGGCAGAAACATAGTTCACATTTCCATGAAAGCTAAGGTCCTCTCCTTTCTTTAATGTTTCACTACCTTTCATTTCCATTTGCTTTCTGACTCCTTCAGATACATAGTTGAGGCACTAAGATTTTTGTTTCTATTCCATCAGCCAGGTCTGTGATAACACCCTGGGGTTCTTGGAGTCAGTGAGATGGTTGCAAGCTCAGGGCCTCTATTGCTAGCACCTGTGGAGGGAACACACTGGAGTCCTAAGTCCTAGGTAGCCATTGCTGACAGGGGCAATACTCATTTTGCCTGTGACTTGAAGCCATGAGGCAGACCCTGTACCCTCACAGATCAATAATTAAATCTTACTACACTAGAGGCATTTGGACCCTCATCCTGAAAATCAGAAGCAAGGGAAATAATCTTCCATATGTGCTTAATGGTTTCTTTTTGAAATCTGATATTTTCTTCTCCAGAAACAATACAGAAACTGCATGAATTCTGAGCTTTGCATCAGTGTTGTGTCTTTATGGTAACTGATCCTTGTGTTTGCACTTACGGAGGGGCTAAGCAGAAGGTCTTTGTCTGCACACTTTGTTAGTGCCAACAGTGGAGTTCGCTTCTCAATTGACCCAGAGATCCACATGTTTATGTGTTAGGAGAGAGTTTTGCAGTGTGCAATTTGTTTAAATGGTGTGACTCTGTTCTTGTCAGTTCTTTCTGGTGTATAACACTTGTTACCTCTGCAGGTTGTGCTGTGCTAGTGAGAAAGTGGGGGTGCTGATCTTTGGGTCAGAATCACACCTTGTATTTTCTCCTAACCTGTACCATTACATTCTTGTTCTTTTTCAGTGTTTCACTTTGAGTTTCCTTACCTCTTTGTATTTTTTTTTATTTTTGACAGGCAGAGTGGACAGAGAGAGAGAGAGACAGAGAGAAAGGTCTTCCTTTGCAGTTGGTTCACCCTCCAATGGCTGCCACGGTCGGCGCACTGCGGCCGGCGCACTGCGCTCATCCGATGGCAGGAGCCAGGTGCCAGGTGCTTTTCCTGGTCTCCCATGGAGTGCAGGGCCCAAGCACTTGGGCCATCCTGCACTGCACTCCCGGGCCACAGCAGAGAGCTGGCCTGGAAGAGGGGCAACCAGGACAGAATCCGGCGCCCCAACCGGGACTAGAACCCGGTGTCCCAGCGCTGCAAGGCGGAGGATTAGCCTGTTGAGCCACAGCGCCGGCCACCTCTGTATTTTCTTCATTGCTATTCCCAACCTGAAATGGTGCATGTGATGGAAAACGTTTCATGATTGTGGATTCTCTCTTAGCTGGCTGCTAATGTTTGCTTGCATTCTGATGTTCTTTATTTCTTTTTCATTCTCTTACTTCTTGTTACTGTTTCTGATACTATACTAAGAGTGTTGAAACTGAATGTCATTGTCTTCTTCCAGATCTGAGGGGAAATGATTTCAGATTTTCCCCAGTGAATATGATTTTTTTTAAATGTATAGTCATTGCAATCTTGATGTATGTTCTCTCTGTACCTAGCTTGGTAAGGGTTTTTTTTTTTTAAATCATGAATGAATGTTGAATATTATCAGATATTCTTCTGCACCTATTTAAATGATCATTGTGATTTTTTTCCTTCATTCTGTTGATGTGATTTACTACAAAATGTGATTTGTGAATGTTAAACACAGTTGGCATTCCTGGGTTAAATCTCACTTGATCACATATATGGTATTTTGTTTAGTGTGGGATTCAGCTTGCTAACATTTTGTTGGGAATTTTTGCACTTGTGTTTTTTCAGTATATTGATCAGAAATTTTTTTCTGTTATATTTGTGTTTCATTCTGGTATCAGAGTGATGCTGGTAGAGTTTCATCCTTTTCAATATTTTGAAACAGAGAAGAATCAGTTATTTCTTCTTTAACTGTTCTGTAGAATTTGGTTTTGAAGCCATTGGGCCCTGGATTTTTTCTTTGATGGGGTTTTTCATTACTGCTTTAGTGTTATTACTTGTTCATTGATCTGTTAGGTTTTATATATCTTATTTTAAAAAATTATTTATTTATTTGAAAAGCAGAATTATAGAGAGGCAGAGGTAGAGGCAGAGAGCGAAAGAGAGGTCTTCCATCTGTTGGTTCACTCCCCCAGATGGCTGCAATGGCTGGAGCTGTGTCAATATGAAGCCAGGAGCTTCTTCTAGGTCTCCTACATGGGTGCAGGGGCCCAAGCACTTGGGCCATCTTCCACTGATTTCCCAGGCCATGGCAGAGAGCTGGATCTGAAGTAGAGCATCCAGGACTCAAACCAGTGCCGACATGGGATAATGGCACTGCAGGTGTTGGTCTTACCTGCTATGCCACAATGTCAGCCCCCTATATATCTTCTTGATGTGATTTTGACCAGGTGTATGTATCTAGAATCCTCTCCCTTTCTGTACATTTTTCTATTTTGCTTACACACAGTGGTTTGTAATAGTTTCTTATGGTTCTCTGTGTTTCTGTGGTATCAGTTATGATGTTTCCCCTTTTATCCCTAATTTTATTTGAGTTTTTCCTCTTTTTCCTTTGTTGTCCTGAGTAAAGGTTTGTCTATTTCATTTATCTGTACATAGTACCAGTTTTATGTTTTGTGGATCTTTTGCATTTTTTTAGTTTCAATTTTATTTATTTTTGTTCAGATCCCTGTCATTTCTCACCTCCTTCTACTCTGGAGTTTGGTTTGTTCTTGCTTTTTTAAGTCCTTGAAAATGGATTGTTATATTGTTTTATCTGAAATCTTTCTATATTTTAACATATGCATTTATTTCTGAAATTTCTTAATTCTACTTTTGGTAGAATAGATAAATACGCTTGACATGCTGTGTTTTCATTTTTTGTTTCAAAGAATTTTTAAAAACTATATATGATTTTTTAGATTTAATAATTTTTATGAGTTTGCCTAATTCCTTTCAAATGTAGATATTATATATACTATACTATAATATATTTATTAAAAACATACTATATTTATTAAAAACCAGTATATTAATAATGACATAATGCAGGATTCATGACAATGACCATAAACTGATGAAGTAAGGGTATATTATATTGATGGTATAATTCAGTGAAGACAATTTATAGCTTTTATACACCAAACAATATAATATACATACATTTTTTTATACTTTACATTCCTTAACTTTCATATACGAGAGAAAATGTGATGTTTGTCTTTTTTGTCTGGCCTAGTTGGCCTATGAAAGAGATACATGAACTCTAATGTTTATTGAAGCTAAATCCATAATAGTAACGATGAGTAGATGAAGAAAATGTTGTATATGTAAATTCTGAGAACTGATTGTCACCCAATGTATGGTTTATTCTGGACAGTGTTTGGTGTGCTAATGAGGAGAATGTATATTCTTGTGGTGTTTAATTAAAATGTTCTATCAATGCCTGAGTTATTAATTTGCTCCATGGTTTGGCTCTCTTAAATACCTTTGTGGGAGTTTCTAGCTAGATGATGTGTTTATTGATGACAGTAAGATATGAAGTGTATACTATTATTGTATTGCAATCTATCTCTCCATTTATTTATAATAATATTTTCCTTATACATTTGGGGTTTTTATTATATATGCCTATATATTGTTATTTCTTCTTGCTGCATGAATCCTTTTATTAATATATAATCTTCTTTGTCTCTTTTTTCATTTCTGGATTGAAATCTGTTTTTACCTGATATGAGTACATCTACTCTTGATCATTTTTTCTTTCTATTTGTATGTAATATTTTTTGCACCCCTTACTCTCAGTGAATGTGTATCTTTACCTGTGAAATGAGTTTCTTATGGATAATTTAGTGTTGGTTATAGTTTCTTTTATTAAGATTTTATTTACTTATTTGAAAGGTAGAGTTACAGACAGTGAGAGGAAGAGACAGAGAGAAAGGTTTTCCTTCTGTTGGTTCACTCCCCAAATGGCCGCAATGGCTAGGACTGCGCTGATCTGAAGCCAGGAGCTTCTTATGAGTCTCCCTCATGGGTGCAGGGGCCCAAGCACTTGGGACATCTTCTACTGCTTTCTCAGGCCATATCAGGGAGCTGGATTGGAAGAAGACCAGCCAGGACTAGAACTGGTGCCTATATGGGATGCTAGCACTGCAGGTGGAAGATTAACTTACTGCGCCACAGCACCAGCCTTGGGTGTATTTACTTTTTTTGAAGATTTATTCATTTGAGAGGTAGAGTTACAGACAGTGAGAGAAAGAGAGAGAGAAAGGTCTTCCATCGGTCTGTCCACTCTCCAGATGGCCGCAATGGCCAGAGTTGCGGCCATCTGAAGCTAGGAGCCAGGAGCTTCTTCTGGGTCAACCACATGGGTGCAGATGTCCAATTACTTGGGCCATCCTCTACTGCTATCCCAGGCCATAGCAGAGAGCTGGATCAGAGGAGAAACAATTAGGACTATGAGATTCCAGTGCTTCAGGCCTGGGCTTTAACCCACTGTGACAGAGTGCTGGCCCCTATTATTAACTTTTGACAATTTGACTGCAACATTCCTTGTGGAATGTCTTTATTGGTTGAGTCTGTTCATGGTTGAACGTCCTTTATCTGGATGTTCATATCTCTTTCAAGACCTAGGAGGCTTCCAATTATTATTTCATTCAGGAAGTTCTGCATGGTTTTTTCCTTCAATTATTCCTGCAACAACAAATGTTTGTTTACTGATTGATATCCTACATATCACACTGGTCTTTCCATTACTTTTATGATTGTATTATTTCAAAAATCTACTCTCAAGATCAGCAGTTTGTTTGGATGGAATGTGGAATGTAAGCTGACTGTGGTTCTTGGTGAGCCCAGGATTGTAATCTCTAAGTGCTCTCTTAAGCTATGACCAATGTCAGCAGTGTCTATGAATCCCATAGTTGTCCAGTCTGCAACAGTTCATGGGAGTACTGGTAAGAATTTGTGGTGGGTTTGAGCTTCCAAATGTGTCTGTCTTCAGGCCCCAGAGTTAGCTGTGAGTTGCAGTAGGGTTTGTGATGTCAGTAGCTACATTTTTAGGTGGGGAGGTACACATATGTCTCTCCCTTGTCCCAGGCTTGCTGGAACTTGGCACCAATAGCTTTGTCCCTGTAACTGAGTGATGTGAGTAGGCCTTTCCCATATTTTCTGTCATTGTGTGGGTAATAGTGGGGTTTATAGCACCAAAAGCCCCAATTCTAGCACTGAGGAATTTGAAGAGGGCCATGCAGTTAAATGCAGGCAGGATTTTGCCTGGTCCTGCAGGCAATTTAGAGGTGATCTAAGAACTATAGTACTAACAGTCTCAGTACTGGAGTTTCCAAGAAGGAAGGATATCTTTCATAGGTCCCAGAGTAAAAGTGTAGGTTCTGGTGAGGCTTACACATTGTCCGCCAAAGACTCCCTTCAGTGCAATGGAAATAGAGCATTTCCCACAGGAAAAGAAAGGTACTCCCAGGACTTAGAGAGCAATAGTTGAAGTTCTGATGCTGGTGGGTTCAGCTGATACTTGGAACCTGAGGAACCAAGCACCAAATGGTAAGAGATGCAGAAGGGGACTTCCCAAGTTCTGATTTTCTGGGATGCGTATTGGCTACAGCCAGTTGGCCCCAACACACAAAACAGAAGAGAATTTCCTGAGATTGTGTGTGAGGGAGCATAGCTCCAGTCCTGGTGCCTGAATTTTCATTCAACTTCCTGGAAATGTGGTCCTTCCTTTATTGTTCTTTTTTTGTAATTTTTCTGTCATGGAGCAAATGTGGTCCCTCTCTAGCCATCTTGAACATTATTTCTTATATTCTGAATCTCTGCAAGTTTATGGCAGTGTCATTGATTAGAGAATTCTTCACTTTATTATCAGATACTATAAAGATTAGTTCTGGTAAAGCAACTTCTTTATGGGCTTTGGTGCCATGTGGGGAAAAGGATACATATGTCACTTTTCAAAAAAAAGGATTTATTCATTTATTTGAAAGTTAGAGTTACAGAGAGAGAGAGAGAGAGAGAGAGAGCGCCAATGGTTCACTCCCCAATTGGCTGCAATAGTCGGAGCTGCACTGATCTGAAGCCAGGAGCCAGGAGCTATTTCCTGGCCTCCCACAGGGGGGCAAGGGGCCTAAGGATCTGTGACATCCTCTACTGCTTTCCCAGGCCATAGCTGAGAGCTGGATTAGAAGAGGAGCAGCCGGGTCTCGGCATATGGGATTCCAGCGCTTCAGGCCAGGGTGTTAATCCACTGCACTAAAGTGCCAGCCCCATCACTTATTTTTTTTTTAAAAAAAGATGATTTCTTTCTGTTTTTATTTAAAGATTTATTTATTTATTTGAAAGACAGAGTTACAGAGAGGCAGAGGTAGAGGCAGAGGCAGAGAGAGAGAGAAAAAGAGCGAGTAAGTGAGAGAGAGTCTTACATCTGGTGGTTCATTTTACTTGTTGAACTATAACTATAAATAATCACTATGTTCAGGATTATAAAGTGAATTGAAAGTTTGTTATTAAAAATTAAAAGTAAAAAAGAAAGGAATAATGGAAGAGGGAGGGATGGAAATGTCATTTTGTTAGAACTGTATCTTTGAAATACACAATATCATTTCTCTTTATATTGATAATAAAACAGGAAAAAAAGAAGTCCCTAATCAAATCCTTATTTTAAAAGTAAATATAATTTTTAAAGATTTATTTATTTATTTGAAAATCAGAGTTACACAAAGAGAAGGAGAGGCAGAGAGAGAGAGAGAGAGAGAGGTCTTCCATCTGGTGGTTCACTCCTCAGCTAATCGCAATGGCCAGAGCTGTGCTGATCTGAAGTTAGGAGTCAGGAGATTCCTCTGAGTCTTCCATGCAGGTCTTGAGGCCCAAAGACTTGTACCATCCTCCACTGTCTTCCCAGACCATAGCAGAGAGCTTCATTGGAAGAGGAGCAGCTGGGACTCAAAATGGCACCTATATGGGATGCCGGCACTGTAGGCAGTGGCACCACCCAGTACACCACAGTGATGGCCCCCAAAGTAAATATAATTTAACAAGGCTTCTTTCACAGGAGCTGCTACATCAGAGTAGAAAATTGCAGAAATGGCACATGCAATATGAATTCAGGTGAATGTGGTTAGAAAGGATAATATTTAAACAATTGACAAATCAGTTGTCATTTAAACTCTTTCAGAACTAACAGAAAAGAAAAAGTGCATCCTGACTTCTCTCTCTAAGTAAAACTCAGATTCCATATTCCATACATCAAGACTTGTCTAAAAAGTTCACGCAGATGAGTGTGTGCATAGGCAGTTTGCTTCTTTCCCACATCTGCACTGAAGAACTCGCTCCTTTCTCTGGGTTGTGGAGGAACTACCAACATGCCCTGGCTTTTCACTTTGCCATCCAGGAGATTAATAAGAATTCCTACTTACTCCCCAACATGTCCTTGGGGTACCAATTCTACAATGGTTTTCCCAGTGATCAGTTCACCTTGTGGAGCACTCTGCACTGGCTCTCAGGACAGGGTATATTTGTCCCCAACTACAACTGCAAAAAAAACAAGACAAATCAGTCGCCATCATTGCAGGAACCACATCAACATTTTCTGCTGAAATTGGAACCTGTTTGGAGCTCTACAAAATCCCACAGGTATGTGTGTTCTGAATTTCAGAGAAAATGCTTGAACCTCTCCTAACTCCATTCTCACCTGTGTCAAAAAGGCAATGTGGAAGCCAAGAACACATATCCCCCATGATTTAAAACAGGAAAACCCTGGGGAATGAAATTATTAACAGAGGGAGGGAGAAGGAAGAAAGGGAAGGGGCAGTGAATGCTTAGAGTCTTCACTCAGATTCCTACCTAGGGCCAATATATTCATCCGCTACTACTGGGCTTATTGGCTTCATTGTACTCACAGCTCAGTGCCTCAAAGGAAATATCCACAGCACCAAGCAGTTTCCTGTCCTTGGTGGCATCCACAGGTGAAAGATACAGATGTGGGGATTTAAAGACCTGGACATTTACTTTTTCTTTGAGACATCACACAGGGCCATACCTTCCCTAAGACTGCTAAAAGTGTTGGAGGCTCAGTTGCAGTGAGATAGGTGTTCCCAGACTCCCTCTTACAAACTTCCCTCACTCACCTGCACCCAATTATTTCTTCATAGGAATCCCAGTGAGTGTTGAACTATTTACAATTCCTGAAAACACATATATTTTTTCATAACTTTTTTGATTTAAGAGACAGAAAGTGACATAACAGAGGTCTTCCTTTCATTTGTTACTCAGTAATGTGCTGGGGCTCTGGCCATTGCAGGCCCTGGGTCTAGGAATTATGTTCAGGTCTCCCAGGAGGGTTAAATATTTCAATTAATCAAGACATCACAGCTGCCTCCCAGGGACTGCATTAGTATCTTAAGAGACTTTTGTGAGATGCAGTACACACCAAAGCAATATGGGCACATTACTGGCAAATACAGACTTCAGTCACATAAGAGGATTCTAAGCTGGAAAAATTATTTCACCAAAAATCAGAGTTGGTAATTTTGATTTTCATAATAAGTTATGTGATGTGGTGAAAAGAAATGAATTCCAGTGTATCAGGAGATCCATACAAACTTTGTCATAGTTTACATGCCACATTGGTTTTATCCCACATTGGGTGAGGATGAGGGCAAGGATACTATCAGGGCTGGTGCTGTGGCACACTTGATTAATCCTCTGTCTGTGGTGCTGGCATCCCATATGGCCACTGGTTCTAGTCCCGGCTGCTTCTCTTCCAGTCCTGCTCTCTGCTGTGGCCTGGGAAGGCAGTGGAGGATGGCTCAAGTGATTGGGCCACTGAACTTGCATGGGAGACCAGGAGGTAGCACCTGGCTCCTGGCTTTGGATTAGCGTAGCTCCAGCTGTAGCAGCCATTTGGGGAGTGAACTAATGGAAAGAAGACTTTTCTGTTTCTCTCTCACTGTCTAACTCTGTCAAATAAAAAAATAAAAAAGGATACTATCTTGGTGATATTCCATTCAAAATTTATGCCTTCCCAGTTTGCACTGCAGGATGTGAAGAGGGCATAAGGATATTACACATTTTCATGCTCCCAGGTTTCTTCCAAAGGCAAAGGGTATGAGAAGCATGGTGTTCTCTGGGTGCAGAATAACAGAATACCTGTGGGGTTTTGTACAGTTCCAGCATTGTTCCAATTTCAGCCAAAAATGCTGACATGGTTCCAGCAGTGATGGCAACATGTCTGCCTTGTGTCTGGCAGGTGTAGTTAGGGATGAGATGATGATTTCCAGTCAGCCAGTGCGGAGTGCTCCTCAGGGTGAACTGGCCACTGGTAACAGAAATGTAGAGTTGCAAACCGAGGGTCAGATTGGGGAGTAGCTGGGCGTCCTTATTGTTCTCCTGGATGGCAAAATGGAAGGCCAGCACATATTGGTAGTTCTTCCATAGTCACCTAAAGAGACCAGCAACAGCAGGGAGAAGTGTGAAAACAAGGATTTCAGAGCAACAACACAGCTATGTCTTTCAGACTTCCATTCAGTGTGCCTCAGCTCTGACACATGGAGGAAGTGTGAGTGAGGTTCCAAGGGCTCAAGAAGATCATGGAATGGCCCTTGGACTTCTCTGAAGCAAACTGTGTCACACTCACATTCCCAAGCCTTTCAGGAAAGCCTTCATGTGTCTCAACATGGGATTTCACTTCTACTTAGGGATGGAACCCAATGGTAAGCATTTTTTTAGTACCTTCTGAAATAGTTGAAGACATCTGACCTGTTAGTTATCCAAGTGTTTGGGAGCATCTCTAATCTGTTCACCAAAGGGATTTTCATGAGCCCTTTCTGTAATTTTCCCATAAAATATTCCAACACCCACAGAAGCAATTTCATTCAATTATGTTTGCTTTTTAATTCAGAAAATCAAAATGTCAGAGTATTCACAACGTTCACTTAATTTATATTCACTGTTTTCTTCATGCACTGGATTTCATTTTATCATATCACATTCTAGTCTTGAACATTCTCATTTTTCTACCTATCTTAAGCAAAATATGAGTCTTGGTATTTAATAAGAGCTCTCAAATGTTGCATGTCCAAGAGAGTAGATGTTTTGTTTTCTCACAATGGATACTTTTGTTCCTCTTCCTAGGAAGATTTTCTTATTTCTATATTTTATACTTATCAATAGATTACATGGGATATAATAAGTCTATGTAGCCATCTGTTGTTTGGGTGCATTGATTCATGTGTTTAAATGTTGAGGTTGAGAGAGTGTCATTTTAATGTGTGTTAAATTCAGGAAATATTTTTATACCATTTCTAAAAGTCAGTATTGATTATATGTTAAGTTCATTTTTCTCAAGTTTTACAGTTTTCTATTAATCTTACATGCAGATTTTGAAATTCTGAGATTTTGCCTAAAAATAGTCAAATTTTGTTTCTTTTCCTTAAGCAGTTGAGGAACAATATATTTTTACTTCAGAAGTAGCATTTACTTTTTATTTACTAAGTAGATCTATCAAAAAAATGTGCTACTGAAATCTGTTCAATACTTTATCTTACTTGTAATAATAAGTTAAGGGCATTAAATTGAAATGTTTCTTGCTTTTAATCATTTTGCCTAATTGCAGTTAATTCCATGAAAAGGTCATTTTTATTCACTGCTGGGTTACTTACAGCACGTGCTGTCAGCTGCATGCTGATGAATTTAATTTTTCTTTTTCAAAATACAAGCCTGGACAGTGTTTCCTGTAGACCCTGCACAAAGTTCATAAAAATATGCAGAGATCTTAAGTATCAAATGTAGATGTATAGATAAACTTATGAACCACATGCCGCTCCAAACCCAAATCTTTACCAATGGTCTTAACTCATCTTTCAAGCATCTACAATGATCTACTATGATCAGGTAATAAAGTAGAGAACTCTCCAAACTATTTCTGAGATTCTCATAGTCTTGAAACAAATTTAGGATATAAAAATGATTTTACTTTGATTCCACTAGGTATTCTTGATGCTATATTTCAAAACATAAGGCACCTGAAGCAGTCTAGAAGGGTGTGATTTGATGCAGCATACATGTTTTGAAATATGGCCCTGTCTCACAAAAAAGTGTATAAAATTGCTTGTGTGTCAAACATTTTTAACACTTGGAAGATTTTTAAAAATTTGATGACAAAGCAAGATTGATTGTAGAATCTGATGTCTGGAGGCAGAACAAGATCTATGATTGCTCAAAATTTTTTTGCCAGATGTTTAAGATTTAGGTAACACCAATGGTGTAGTTTATATCCAGAAGATTAAAAACATATATTCTTAATATTTCTAACCTTAATTGCTAACCAGTAGTATCTTGATACCTATTTGTACCTAGTTATATCTGGATATTATGTATCTAGATATTATGAGAAAAGTATGCTACAGGTTGGTACAAGCCACCAAATGGATAGAACATGAAGACATTGTGCATTGAAAGGTGCCAGTCAACAGAGGTTTATGTGAACCAATTTATATGAAGTCCCCACAACAAGCAGATCCATAGAGACACAAGGTATGCAAGTGGATGGACTGAAAATGGGGAGACAATGGGTAAGGGAATTTGTGAGATAACAGAAATGTGTGCAGCAAGGCTTTGTCAAGAAGTACCAAAAGCTTTATAAGGGAACACACCTCATGATGCTAGAATTCTCTGCAATTATTTTCATCAGAGAAATATGCAAATAAAATGATCATTAGTATAATACATATAGGTGCACGAAATGCATGACATTCCAAATATCTAATATTGAGTAAACAAGTGTGGGTTATGCATACAAAATGATACTTGGTGGTCATGGAAACAATAACATAATGTCCATCAGTTATGAGGAAATATTTTCATAACATATAGCTTCATGTGGAAGTCTAACAATGCATAGAATTGGCAGACTGTTCCCATATAGGACTTTTCTACATCTAGGAATAGTAAATTCAGGGACATGACAAGTACACACATGATGACAGGCTCTCTTCTGCACAGAATGGAGATGGACAGACATTTGCCAATTGGGGAACAGAAAGTAGAATGCAGAATTTGGCTTACATACTTGTCTCATGGACTCCTAAACAAGACAGGCCCTGACTTTCCCCATATAGAATACCAGAGATTAAAGATTCCCCCTTATTTTCAGGAGCTGGTGCCCAAAAAACTTCTATTGAGTAGATTTCAAATGTTGATGTATGGGGGGCCAGGCTGTATTTTGGGTGGTGGATCTCAGACATTAACAGCTTGTCTACCAGACACATTTGTTAGCAATGACACCCAGCGTGAGTGCCTTAGACCTAACACTGACTTCAGGCCCTTCTCTATTCCATGGGTCTGCTGGGGCAGGCAGATGGTGGGGGCAGGTATGGGGCCTGGAGTTTCATTAGTCTCACTCATTTTAAGATTTTCAGAGGCTGATAAGGAGATGAGAACACTAGAGTGGTACTGAATATGTCTATCTGTCTCTGATTGAATGGAGAGCAAAATAAAATGGAAAGAGGAGGTGGCAAAAGAAAAAAGAAGGGAAGGATCACCATCCTTCATTGATCTGCTTTCCTGCTACCTCTGTGTATATGTTTTAGAATTCTTAAGCAGATTAACCAGTGAAAGCACACACTTACTTGCAGTCTGAACCACAGATAACACATAACTCGACGCTGGACTTACCAATTAACTGCATAAAATAAAATAAGGATTCTCACCATATATGATTAAGTGATTTAGAATGTATACAGAATATATGTAGTATCTGAAAGTTTCTGTGTATGTGTGTGTACTTCTGTCTTCTTAGTTTGCTTCTTTCTCCATGTATTAATTTTTTTTCCTACCATTCACTCAGCTGCTGGTACAAACTTTCACATCTGATAGACATTTGCTGAGCATGAGGACATGTATGAAGAACATCATATTTTATGCATGCATGTGAAATGAGAATTGAATGCATATTTAAAAGTTTCATACTTCATCTCCTCTCACCTCTCTTTGTTTCTAATTCAACTCATGGGGCTACAATTTCTTGAATGCAGTAGGCCATTCTATCATCTGCACTCTTGCAGGGAAGTTCTCCAATGTTAGCCAACAACCAAAGGTCCAGAGGAAAATACACACGCTATGGATGTCTTAGTGTTTCATATGATGCCTTGATCATGGAAGGATACATCACCCCCAGCATTGTTTGCAAATTGGCTTTTCCTTGGAAGTTACTGAAGCTACAGGACAGGCATAATTGAAAAGAAAGAGATCAGTGCAATGAGAGGTGGGAGGTGCATGTGTACTCAGCGGTCCTTATTTTTCCTCAACTTCCCTATCCTCAAGGTGTCTTTTTGGTTGAAGTACTTTTTTTTTTGTTTTTTGGTGGCCACCATATCATGAGTTCAAATGGTGAAAAATTATTTGTCCATGTACCCTGCCAGCAAATCATGGAGTATTTCACTCAGACAGTCTAGGTGTATGATGTAATTCCAGGGTGCCTAAGGTGTGGCTTCTTGTTTAACCTATCTCACAAAGGTTTTGTTGCAAGTTTATGGAAGCAAATTATAGTACTTCAGAGAGGGGGAGAGAGAGGGAGAGAGGGGGAGAGAAGGGGAGAGAGGGGGAGAGAGGGGGAGAGAGGGGGAGAGAGGGGGAGAGAGGGGGAGAGAGGGGGCTGGCACTGTGGCTCACTTGGTTAATCCTCTGCCTTGTGGTGCTGGCATCCCATAGGGGTGCTGATTCTAGTCCCAGTTGCTCCTCTTCCAGTCCAGTTCTCTGCTGTGGCTCAGCAATGCAGTGGAGGACGGCTAAAGTGCTTTGGCCCTGCACCCTCATGGGAGACCAGGAAGAATCACCTGGATCCTGGCTTTGGATTGGTACAGTGCCAGCCATGGTGGCCATTTGTGGGAGTGAACCAATGGAAGGAAGACCTTTCTCTCTGTCTCTCTCTCTGTCTATAACTCTACCTATCCAATAAAAAAAATAACATAACAGAGCCTGGATGGAAATGTTAGTATGATTTTTGTATAGGTTGCACAAATGACAAGTGTGTACATACAGGGAGAGTTTTTTTAAAAAATTATATTCAAGTTCAGAAAATGAAATTCAAGCTAGTTTTTTGTTGTTGTTGTTCAACAATTACAAATACATGCATAGATGTTTCAGAATTCACAATTTCTGTTTTTAGGCACCTTGTATTATCTGGTAGGCCCAAGCTTACAAAAATGTGTACAATATATATGTGCAATTCTTTGTATACATATTACTTAGGTTATTTTCTGTCTCTTCCATTGGACTATTTTATGAGAACATGATTTTTTTCATATTATAAGAATCAGGGTATGACCAAAAAGCAAACTTCCAAATCTTCTGACTATATTTAAATTATCTCTACTGTGAGCTAACCCTTGTCTTGTGGGTCACGTGTTACCTAATGTAGTGTATATTTGAAATATATCTTTGTAATCCATTGACAAATTCATTTCTTTTCTAAGAACTGACTAAATAAGAACACAGGGCATTTCAAATCCTATCACTATAAGTACAAATAGAAATTAGGTGGTGATATGAAGTTTCTGTGGTTCATTTTTACATATGGTTATTTGCCTTTTTCTTATATTTTAATTTCTCCAGCTAATTTATTTACTGTGTTTGTCCCATGCACATGCATATATGAGTCCTAAATATATTGTACATATTAGTGATGTATTCAGATAATAAAGGATAAAATCCAGACAAATCCATCTATAATTGAGGAAGAAAAGGCATGCTCAGAATATAGTTATATTGCATTGAAGATGAGCACAAGAGTTTCCTCTGCAAATGTGCACATACTATGTGGTGATTTAAAGAGTCTTGTCACTATACACATTGTGGAAAAGTGCTTCTTCACATGGGGAAGGTGTGGATTGTGGCAGCCACATGAGGCATTGTTGTGGATGAGGCAGTCCCCTTGCTGCTCTATGTTGTTCTGTGCACAGATAAGATCACATTTTATATGCCCAGTGCTTTAAGGAGAGTGACTTACCACTCTTAGCATGCAAGAAAATATGCATGATCCCCATGGGCCATGTATGCTTTGCAATTCCAACTGATGAGGCATGAACTTTGGATGTAGCACCATCAGGACAGTGGTATTTTCCTCCTTTTCTCCCCATGTCTCTGAGGAGCACAATCCCTTCTCTCAGCAACCACTGGTATGTGTTTACTCTGAGACTAATGTAAATCTTTATTGCATTGATATCTTACAACTTTGGGTTTCATGTGCTCCATAGCATATTCTGAATTACCTTGGAAATAAAATCAATTTCCAGCCCAGAATCCTCCAAAGTTACTGTGTTCTGTTTTTGGCAGTGATATTTCCTGATGGTGGCTTGTTTGAAATGGTTCTTCCATTATGAATCTCTGAGATGCTAATGCAGACCATTGGAGGCAGCAGAAATGGCTCAAGTAGTTGGATTTCTGTCATGTAGATGGGGGAATCTCGATTGAGTCCCTGACTCTTGCTGTCTGGTTAAGGTCAATTGGGCTTATTCTATGAAGACCTTCCAATGAGTTTGTTTTCATTCATTTATTTATTTATTTACTCATTTACTTATTTTTAAAGGAAAAGTGTGAATTGGAGGAAGCCTGACAGACTGGAGGGAAGGGGCAAAGAAGGAAAAGAGGGAGGAGAATGTAAGAGAGAGAGAGAGAGAGAGAGAGAGAGAGAGAGAGAGAGATGGAGAGAAAGAGACACACATGTTCAGGAACAGGTCTTCCAAAAATTTTCCTGTGAGATGGGCAGGGAGGTAGGAGCAGAGATTCCCATTAGGAAAGGGGTGGAGCTGAAACTGGTGGTTGGGCCATGTGGTCACCTGGCTTCCGGCAATGTCAGTGGGGGATAGAGCCTAGGATGGTGTCCAGGTGTAGATCACACCACAGATAAGAATGTGGCATTTTACTGACATTCCCCCTTTTGTTTTTTATAAAGTAAGGGTTGCATGGGATTACATTCACCCCAAAAGTCCAGGAAGGGTAGAGCAATGATGGCCTGTGTTTAAAGCTACTTTCTGCTGACATGGAGCAATGAGATACTCTTTGCTGCATGGAGTGATGTCTCAAGCCACTGTTTCCTGTGTGGGGAGCCGAGTATATACTTGTAGCAGCATTTGGTTGACCACCTGGATGGTGAAGGCCTTGGTTCATTCCATTATCACTTCCTGTAAACAATGTAAACATTATCACTTCCTGTAAACAGCAGAAAGTTAGCAAAATGCCACAGACTTATCTATGGATTGATCTACACCTCTATACCTTACTAGGCTCTAGCCCCCGCTGATATTGCTGGAAGCCAGGTGACCACATGGCCAAACCACAAAACACAGACATGATAGAATAAAAGACAGGGTGAGAATAGCAATTAATGATCCTAAGACTGGCATTAACCAAGTAATGCGAGGATCTCATAGAGGAGAGGAAATGAGGGTGTGTGTCTCTGGACCCTTGTGAGGACTGTTTGATGGATATGGGTTAAAGCTGATCCCAGGGCCAGCACCACGGCTCACTAGGCTAATCCTCCACCTTGCGGCGCTGGCACACCGGGTTCTAGTCCCAGTCGGGGCGCCGGATTCTGTCCCAGTTGCCCCTCTTCCAGGCCAGCTCTCTGCTGTGGCCAGGGAGTGCAGTGGAGGATGGCCCAAGTGCTTGGGCCCTGCACCCCATGGGAGACCAGGAAAAGCACCTGGCACCTGGCTCCTGCCATCGGATCAGCATGGTGCACCAGCCCCAGCACGCATGCTGCAGCTGCCATTGGAGGGTGAACCAATGACAAAGGAAGACCTTTCTTTCTCTCTCTCTCTCTCTCTCACTATCCACTCTGCCTGTAAAAAATAAAATAAAATAAAGCTGATCCCAACCAAGACTGGGAGAAAAGACACTCATCTATTCTGGGTAGAGGGGTTTGTCTGTACAGAAATTCTGAAAATTCATGCAACATTAAGTGGGTTAGAGGATCATCAATACACACAGGTCCAGAGTAGAACCATTGATGTTAGAGTAGAGGCTTTGATTACAAAGGAGTGAGGCCTCAGATGAGCTAGATAGGATCTAGAACAAAAGAACAAATGACAAAAGTTCTGATTATTGGAGGACCTAAGAAAGGGGCTTTCAAAGCCACACGATTTCAAAGCCTCCAAATTGGGAGGTAAATAGAAAATGACAGAAGGTGCCTGATAGTAATCTGGTCGGCTTTAAGGGTATGTCAGTTAGGAGGTCCAGACCTATCTCTTCCCATGGGGTACATCCTAAGGGAGGTGTGAACCTCCTTGGGAAGGCACCCTGTTGACTTTCATTATCCAGCTAGTCTGAGAGGAGAGCTGGCCAGGTAAATGTAGGTGCCATCTCTAACAGGAAATTTACAATTCTGCCTGCAATATTGCTGACCTTAATTGGCCATCCCCTCAGCAGTGGCAGTAATTCTGGAAGCTGGACTGAGTGAAAGGCTTTCAGCTTAGAGCCAGAAAGATCTGTGGCTCTGACCTGGGTGTCCTTTGACTCCAGGACAGTTCCATTTCCAGTGATGCAACTCTTGGCTGGCAGAGCTGCCAGGGCTCTTCATAAGCTGACTTCTGCTGAAGCCCTGGCTTTCCACATTGAAAGCCACTGCAGTGAACTGGCCTGTTGGGTCTCTTTGTGGGCAGATCCCTGTAGAGAACCAACTTTAATAGGCCTGCTACCTATGTGTGGTGGAATGAGAAAGCCATGCCAAGATGGCTACTAGCAAGTGAGTGTCAGTTACTCAGGAATGGCTTTGAAACCCACCTGGCAATGAAGCCTGCCTGGCAACAGGCTGTGATTGGTTAGGGCATAAATGCTGCTTGACTGGATTGGCTGCCTCAGCTATATAAGCTGCTGTACCAACTAAAATGAATGAGTCTGTGGGCTGCTTGCCTCTGGCCCACTTTTCACCTGGCTCCTGGTGGCTGTGTGGTGAATCCACACCTCTTGCTCCCACTGGGCTCCTCCCCTTCAGAATGAATCCACAGTAATACCTATGTTTACATTGCTTCTGATACCTAGCTTTCTTCTGCTCTTGGATTTTGTTAAAGCATTCCAGAAGATGTAAGTCAAGGGGTGCTGAAGTCTCATCTCTGGTCTTCGTTAGGTGAAACTAGAAGTCTATAGTCACATGCATGTTATGGTAGTGTTTTTTTTTTTTTTCTGAGTTAGACAATGCCCATGAGGAAAGCTATGTCCTCACTTTAACATTTTCTCACCTTTTTTTGGTCTGTTTCCTGTGTCCATGTCAAAGTAAATCTAGCTATGAAATCATAATTTAAGCTTTCCTTTTTGCTATGCTATTATTACAGAAAATATTTTTATAAGATCTAAATTCAATTTGTGCATCTTTGAGAATCCTTCAATATAGAGTCAGTTTCCCACCTTGAAGAGAATAGAGAAATGAGGGAAGAAGTCAGGCTTAGAATAGTTAAATGAGGGAGCAACTCCCAGATCGCTTACTGACAATAGCAATATCAAATAAAAGTTAAAGAACTATTTCAACTGTTAGATAACAACTTAGGAAAACATTTACCAGAAGCCCTAATACCTTTTATAAATTTTAAGAATACATGTATTTGGTAACATCTCTTAAATATCTAACATGGTGTAGCTTATTTAAGCAGCAAACTCATGCACAAACATATAAAAATGTTTTTAGTTTCTTTTTACCAACAGATTAAAAACATCTGATAGAAAGATTCAGGTCACGTGGATCAAAATGTATCTTTGATTAATTTTAGCAGTTTAAATCGATGAGCAATCTTTTTATGTATAAGCCAGTTAAAACAAAGCCCTTAATAGATTTTCCCATGTAGACATACAATATGTGCACATGTGTAACATACAAGATAGAACAATAAATCTGTTTCAGTAATAGCTTCTTAAAATCTTTATGTCTGTTTCATTACTATATACAAAGCTGTAGATGTCAAAAGAATAAATTGCCATATTAAAATTATAACCTCATTAACCAACAAGGCACTTGTTTAGTCCATTGTTTTTGAAAGCACCTGTAGTATTTTACAGAACATTTAACCCTTTAGGCCTCTGGGCCTTTCTCATTAAGATAACGGTCACGTCTAGTAACACAAAATCATTAGACTTTTTAACTTTCAGACATTTATATCAGAAGCATTTTTATTTCAAAACCTAAAATTTAGCACCAGTTCACATCTTGACAGTACTTTTGATATAATCCAAATAACCAACAGACACATGAAAAAATGTTCAGGATCACTAGCCATCAGGGAAATGCACACCAAAACCACAATGAGATTTCATCTCAGCCCAGTTAGAATGGCTATCATGCAGAAATTAACAACAAATGCTAGTGTAGTTGTGGAGAAATAGGAAACCTAATCCACTGTCAGTAGAATGTAAACTGGTAAAACCAGTATAGAAGGCAGTTTGGAGATACGTCAGAAATCTGAATATAGTCCTGCCATATGACCTAGCCATCCCACTCCTGGGAATTTACCCAAGGGAAATGAAATCAGCATATGCAAGCGGTATCTGCACCTCTATGTTTATTGCAGTATCATACATAATAGCTAAGAAATGGAATCAAAATAAATGGGCATCAACTAAGACTGGGTAAGGCAATTTTGGGATATGTACTCTATGGAATACTACACAGTGGTAAAAAAAAAGTGAAATCTTATCATTTTCAACAAAATGGATGAATCTGGATAACATCGTACTTAGAGAAATAAGCCAGTCCCAATGGGACAAATACCATATGTTCTCCATGATCTGTGATACCTATTACAGCACCTAAAAGGAAAGCTGTATAAATGAAACTGTCACTATGAGAAGGAATGACTTAAACAACCTTTGTCTTATCTGTTGAAGAAAAGCTTTTTATTTTTAAAAATTATTTTTATTTTTTCCTACTTAATACCGTTGTTTGAACTCTTTCTTTAACACAGAATTAATTATATGTATACAAAGTCAATTTAAAATAGATCCCTGTAAAAAAATAAAAGTGGGAATAAGAGAGAGAGGAACTGTATAGTTTTGCATACATTTGCATGGGCTTGCTTCTAAGGGTAAGCCTAAAGTCTCACCCTGATACTCCAAATCCCATAAAGCTGGGTGGTAATAATGCCATCTTACATGTTAAAGTGATCATGTTATGTTTAATTGATCATATAGATAGAATTGAGCATCAGATGGATCATATAAATATGATCAGTGTGTCTGGAAATAACAATAGAGAGAATTAAAATGGAGAGCATGTTGCAACATGGGAAGCAGTCCACACAAAAGACATAGGATGACAAGCGTCCTAAGCAGCAAACAGCGTATATATTTTCAGGGATAGCCCTATCATATAAAATGACATTGCTGTTTATAACTTGCTGGTCAGCTCTGTTTCAGTTTTAAATATCACTCTTGTTTTATATTAAGATATTTCTAGACTGCATTGTGTTTTAGAGCAGTAGAGAGAAATGGAGATAGAGAGATGGTTGTGAAACCAACCATTCACTGCTTCAATTCTCAGTGCCCACAGTAGCTGAGCCTGAAGTGATACCAGAACCAGGAGCAAGGAAAAATGCTGACTGAAAAGGACCCAAAATCTCTGAGTCATCACCACTCACTCAAAGGGTTTATTTCCTGGGAATCTGGGGTCAGGGGTCAGAACCAAATTACAGACCAAAATAGTGTCATGTGGAACAAGGTGATTTATTTTTGTAAATAAATCCACTTTATTGCAGAATCTATAGCAGAAGCAACAAGAAACTTAAAAATTTAATAGAAAAAAAGATCTGACTTTATAATATCAACAGAAGTTGTACCTGGAAAAAAAAAGCTGACAAAGATATACAAGAGTTTTACCACCAAATTAGAAAATTTTTTGAAGGATATTTAATAATGAACGTAATATTAATATATTGGATGACAGAATTTTTTGAAGATGTCATAGCTTGACATATATAGACATTTATAGACATTTATAGATTGAACCTATAAATTTAACTCAGCAAAATACCAAAAAAGATTTTCAGTGGAACTCGACAAACTGATACTAAAGTTAGTATAGAAGTCCAAAAATACATAGTACAATTCTAAAAATGAGCAAAGGTATACACACTTCTACATATCAAAATTCTTCATTACACCACAGTAATTAAGAGCGTGGCACAGAATTGGTTTGATCAGTGGAAAAGGACAAACTGGGGACATATCCATGCACATATGGAAACTGTGCAATTATGGAACAAGGTGACCTTAATTTCTAGGTCAGATGCCTAAACAACAATGTTTTTTTAGTTTTGCTCATTTTACAATGTTGGAATGCTACTTCCCTGTGATTAAAAGGTAGAAAATGTTATCAAACACATGAGAAAAATTTCAAGATCCCTTAGAACTGCGTTGGTACTTTAAAGCTTTCAATGAATTTTTATCAGGTTTTAAGAGAATAATGTAGCATTTGGGGGCAAAGATGCATCCCAGGAGCCCTGCACTGGAGGCCAAGATAGAGAAGACCTCCACAGCCACCATGACCTTCCCCTTGGTGCTGTGGTAGACAGGCAGGAAGGTCACCCAGACACTGCAGAACACCAGCATGCTGAACGTCAGGAACTTGGCTTCATTGAAGGTGTCAGGCAGATTCCTGGCTAGGAAAGCCACAGTGAAGCTGGCCAGGGCCAAGGAGCACAGGTAGCCCAGGACACAGTAGAAGGCAGTGGCAGAACCCTTGTTGCACACCAGGATGATGTGGCTGTGCTCAGAGTGTGTATCTAACTCAATAAATGGAGGAGATGTTCCCAACCAGATGCCACAGAGAGCTAGTTGGATCAAGGAGCAGATGGGAATGATGAAGTTAGAAGCTCCTGATACCAACAGTCGTCTTATAGTTCTTCCAGGTTTTGTAAACTTGAAGGCCAGAATCACAGTGATGGTCTTGGCCAGCACGGTGGAAACAGCCACTGTGAACACAAGGCCAAATGTTATTTGCTGGAGAAGGCAGGTGGCTGTGTTGGGACGGCCAAGGAAGAGTAAGGAGCAGAGGAAGCACAGGAGGAGGGTGATGAGCAGGATGTAGCTGAGGGTCCTGTTATTGGCCTTGACAATGGGAGTGTCTCGGTGCTTCACAAAGATCCAGAGAACCACAGCTGTGAGGATAGAGAAGCACAGAGCCACGCAGGCCAGAGTCATCCCCAGAAATTCCTCAAAGCCTAAGAAGGTCACCAGCTTGGGAAGGCAGTGACTTCTCTCCTGGTTTGAATACTCGTGATCTGCACACGGGATGCACTGCTCTGCATCTGTGGAGAAAAGGAACACTCAGCATTTCCATTTCACAATTTGCTCCTTTTTCCCTGTTAAGGAAAATGGTCACATTTGCAATGTCATGGTGAGTCCAGCCTGCTCTGATGTATACCAGGACACACTAAAGGCTATTTCTGCTCTCCTGACCCAGAAATTATGCTCATGTCTAGGTGTAGGAAACTCATTAAAACAAGCTCCTTAGTACACTGGGCTCTGGAGACTCCTTTTTTCACTCAGAGATATTTCTTTCAGTGTTTTAATTTCTATAAAGTGATGATTTTCCTGTATTTCATATCGGCATAGATTCTTCCAAACCCTCTTCTCTACTGTTCCCAGTGTTTTTCTCAGGAGCAGCTTGTATTCACATGAGTTATAATATTTGTTGGGGTCATCAGGTTTCAGGTTTTTTTTTTAATACTCAAATGGAGATGACTTATTTAAAATATCTATCACTCCTAGGACTTCCATACATCAATCAATACTCTAATTTCCTGCATGGACTCATCACTCTTTCCATATAAATGTTGAGATGCTGTGATGGCATAGAAAAGAATTATTGTTACTAGTTTTAAATGGTTATATGGGAGTAAGTGATATTTTCATCACAGTATTGAAAGAGAACTTTCCACTCATTTTCACTGAAAGCATGGCTTATTCATCATTTTAGTCATGTGAACACCACATGGACACCACATTGCCTCTGTTCAAATAATACACTTCTGCAATGGAAGCATGAAAGAAGTCATTAAGCACAGGCCAGTTGGTGAATATGTCTCTCTTTCAATCATATGTCAATTTAATAAACAAAAATAGATTCATTGTTGTGGCACGATATGTAAAGCCACCACCTGCAATGCCAGCATGTCTTATGAACATTGTTTTGTGTTTCAGTAATTCATTTCCAGCCTAGCTCCCTGTAATGATCTGGAAAAAGCTGCAGAAGATGGCCCAAGTACTTGGGTCCCTTGAACTCATGTGGGAGACCCAAATGAACCCAGCTGCTGGCTGGCTTCTGCCTTGCGAAACCTGTTCAATTGTGTTTGTCTGGAGCTTGAATAAGTAGATGGAATCTCTCTCTCCCTCCCTCCCTCTCTCTCTCTCTCTCTCTCTCTCTCTCTCTGTGTGTGTGTGTGTGTGTGTGTGTGTGTGTCTGTGTGTGTGTGTGTGCATGTGTGTGTGTGTTTGGTGTCTCTGTCTCTCTTTTTTTTAAAAGAAAGGAAATGATATTAGTTGGCCCACACTTGTAGTAAAGTGCTACTCAGGTTTTTAGTTGGTAATCATACATGATTCATGGACTGGAGGTGTCATGTAGTTTCATAGTTATTAGGATGTTTTGTCCATATATTTCACTCTTACTTTCTCTTATTCTAGTATAGAAAACAAAAGGACAAAGGGAGGCATTCATTATGTGTACTACACAGCATGCACTATGTAAAAGACCCAGGACAGAAAGTAATACAGTATTCCCATCACAATTCCTGTGAAGTAGCTCCCTGCTTCTCAGTTGTGTATGAAAAAGTTTTGATTTCAAGATTTCTAGAGATCCTTAACAAACACTCATCTGATATTTTTTGTTCAGACATTAGTAGGCCTACTAAGATCTCAGATTGAGACAGTCTCATCCAGGACTGGATGGAAAAGAGGGATATCAGGGATAATCAGTGTCAGCGTTGAGCTAGAGAGGATGAGCACCACCAGAATACAGCTTACACATAATGAGATGGCGAGAGTGAGCATACAACAAGTATATGGAAAGAGTGAGTGAAAGTGTGCATGGAGAACAATGGGGCACTCATCCCATTATAAATATTCTTGGTTTCCTTTTTATCTAGAAATAGTTAAGATGGTGGAGTTTTCATAGTGAGTTATATGTTTTCTACCTGTATGATTGGAAATGTCTCTCTCTGGACAAACAACACAAATGTAGCAGCAGACAGCTCTTCCTTCCTGTGGCATTTTCCTGAATCCTGGACCACACCTCTGGCTACATAAAGACTCAGGAGTCTGAGGGGGAAAGAGAAGTGATGATCATTATTTTGCACATTATTAGGCACTATGATAAGATGTCTCTATTTGCCCCATCACTCTGAAGGTCATCACTGTCTTCCCTATTCTGTGTCTTGTTGCATTGTTCATACATCAAATTTGTAGTTTCTGTGATGCTCGTTCCAAGTTTGTCCATTGTCTACTAAATATTATGAGGGTACCTGATTGCTGTAATTTTGTTCATCACAAGATCTATGCTTCTAGACCTTTGTTTCTTTCTACTACATTTCTTCCTCTGAAATCTTTAACATTAAGATTATTATTCTGATAATGTGTATGTCTGAGACTTAGTATTCAGAAAAAGACAAGGCCACAAAGAAATGATGAGCAAGTGTTATAAAAACATGGATTGTGCATCTAATCCTCTTCTGGACTTCTAGATGCAGGGAGAGTATCAATTTCAAGAAACTAAGAATGCATTTTGGTCATAAAGCATGATAGTTATACAAATCACCCACAAAATTCCCTGGGGGATTTCAACAGTAGAATGATGATAAAACATTTGATCACAGCTGTGAGATGCTATGCAGACAATAAACTGAACGGACTGGCAATCAAAATGACAATGAAAATGAGAATGATTTCTACAAATAGGTGATGGATAAATCAACTTCTAATATACTTATGTCCATGCTGCATTAAAACATAATGACTTTCACCATATTTGTTTAAGATATCACTGTTCTTCTAAATATATATATATATATATATAATACATGAAATGAAATTTTTCCCTTATATAAATAAGAAATTGAAAAAAAATTAGAATTTCTGTACACATGTGTTTAGTAATTTTATGTCTATATACTGATCTCTATCTCTATTCATGAACATTGCTTATTTTGGTCACTCAACGTCTGAATGCATAATTATTGCCAAAATAAAAACAGCAACAACTAACACAAATGTACACTTCTAATTCACATTGACTCATGTATGTGTAAGGGACACCATATCTTTTGAAGACAAGATGATAATTGAGAATTGAATGCTTATTTAAAATCTCACACTGAATCTCCTCTAACACTGCACTCGGACCCTCTGTATGTATCCAATATTTCCATGGATCCACACCTTCTTGAATGCTATAGGCCATTCTATCATCTCTTCATTGAAGACCAAGCCATGGCCATGTGCACTTTCAGAGGAAAACTCCCCAATTTTAATCAGCAAACGAAATCCAGCAGGAAAATTCACAATGTTGTGGATATCGTAGTGTGCCATATGGTGTCTTGTTTCATGGAAGGAAACATCATCCCCAATGCTGTTGGTAAATTGGATTTTCTTCAGGAGTGGATGAAGCTGGATGGGAGGCACAATTGGAAAGAGGGAGAACATTCAGATTAGAGTTGGGAGGTGCATATGACTGAGAAATCCTTCTTTTGCCTCCTGTCTATACTCAGAGATTCTATTTGGTGGAGGCTGACTTTTGTCTGAATGATCATTGTATCATATGTTCAAGTGCATGGAATTCTACCTCCCCTCCATGTTAAAATGATCAGGATCATTTGAATCCAGAGAAATCACAGGATGTGCCCCACAGGGTGGCTGATCATGAAAGATTGGTTAGAGGTTTAGGGAAGCTCATCTTAGTTTTCCAAATGTGAACAACATGGCTTTATATGTGCAATATCTTGATTGTTGTGATGCTTCCACAGGTGAGTGCAAACCTGTGCTCTTTTCAAAATTTACTTCCACTTGGAGGAGATGTACAATTTGGGACATACTCAATCGGACTTGTCCCGAATGATGGAGTTAGAATTGTGCCAGGGGATTCCAATACAATCCCATCAAGATTGCATGTACCAAGGCCATCTCATTAGTCCAAGTGATCAATTTCAGCTCACAATTGATCACACTGATAGGTCTAAGAGTCAAAGGGATCACACAAACAAGACTAGTGTCTGCTAATACTAACTGATAGAATCAAAAAGGGAGAGAATGATCCAACATGGGAAGAAAGATACACAGCAGACTCAGAATGGCAGATGTCCTATATAACACTCTGGCCTCAGAATCAGCCCTTAAGGCATTCAGATCTGGCTCAAGAGCCCATGAGAATATTTTAGGCATGGAAAACCAAGACACTCTGGGAAAAACAGAAGACCTAAATGAAAGATCTCTGCGAGTGAGATCCCACTGGAATGAATGGGGCCATCAAAGAAGGAGGTACCTTTCTCTGAAGGGAGGAGAGAACTTCCACTTGACTATGACCCTGTCAGAATAAGATCGAAGTCGGTGAACCCTAAAGGCTTCCATAGCCTCGGCAACTCATGACCAGAGCCTAGGGAGATTACTGATGCCATAAACAAGAGTGTCAAATTGTTAAATCAACATCAAGAGTCACTGTGTACATACGTCTCATGAGGGATCTGTCCTTAATGTGTTGTCCAATGTGAAGTAATGCTATAACTAGTACTGAAACAGTATTTTTACACTTTGTGTTTCTGTGTGGATGCAAACTGATGAAATCTTTACTTAGTATATACTGATTCGATCTTCTGTATATAAAGATAATTGAAAATGAAAAAAAAAAAACCTTGGTGTTAAATTGGAAATTTTATAATTAATCAATTTTTTAAAAAAATTATCATGTAGGATCTCTGTCCTTAATGTGCGTACAATGTGTTTTATTGCTGTAGCTAGTACTCCAACAGTATTTTTCACTTTGTGTCCCTATGTGAGGGCAAACTGTTGAAATCTTTACTTAATATATACTAAACTGATCTTCTGTATATAAAGAGAATTGAAAATGAATCTTGATGTGAATGGAAGGGGAGAGGGAGCAGGCAAGGGGAGGGTTACGGGTTGGAGGGAAGTTATGAGGGGGGAAGCCATTGTAATCCATAAGCTGTACTTTGGAAATTTATATTCATTAAATAAAAGCTTAAAAAATGTAAATGCAAAAAATAATAAAAAAAAAACCTCAACATACATAAACAGCCCTTTTAAGGAAACATGACTGGAAAAAGCTATTATTTAATAATAGTCACACTGAATGTATAGGGCCTCAACTCTACAATCAAGAGACACAGACTAGCTGATTGGATCAAAAAAGAGAATCCATCTATATGCTGCCTTCAGGAAACACACTTTATCAGCAAAGATGAAGGAAGACTGAAAGTGAAAGGATGGAAAAAGATATTTCAAGCTAACCAAAACCAAAAAAGAGCTGGGGTGGCCATCCTAATATCAGACAAAATAGACTTTAACACAAAAACTATTAAAAGAGAGAAAGAAGGGCATTATATAATGATTAAAGGATCAATCCAACATGAAGACATTACTATTATAAATGTATATGCACCTAACTACAGGGCACCTGGCTACTGGAAAGAATTACTAAAGGACTTAAAGGGAGATATAGACTCAAATACAATAGTAACAGGGGACTTCAACATGCCACTCTCACCAATGGACAGATCAACCAGACAGAAAACCAACAAGGAAACAACAGAGATCATTGATGCTATAGACCAAATAGACATAATAGATATCTTCAGAGCCTTCCACCCCCACAGCCACAGAATTCATATATTTCTCCCCAGTACCTGAAATGTACTCTAGGGTTGACCATATGCTAGGCCATGAAGGGAACCTCAACAAATTCAAACAAATTGAAACTATATCATGCACCTTCTCAGACCATAGTGCAGTGAAACTCGAAATCAACAATCCAAGAATCTCTACACCATATGGAAATACATGAAGAATGAACAACATGATTCTGAATGAATAGTGAGTAATAGAATAAATCAAAAGAGAAATCAAAAGATTTCTAGAAACAAATGAAAATGACAATACAACCTATCAAAACTTGTGGGATATAGTAAAAGTGATGCTAGGAGGAAAGCTTATAGCAATTGGTGCCTACATCAAAGAACTGGCAAGGATCCAAATGACCTCTCAATGCACCTCAAGGATGTCAAGAAACAGCAGCAAATCCAACCCAAACCCAGCAGAAGAAAAGAAATACTATAGATTATAGAAGAAATAAACAGAATTGAAACCAAAAAAAATCCAAAAGATCAACAAAACTAAGAGCTTGTTCTTCGAAGAAAATAAACAAAATAAACACATCATTGGACCAACTAACAAAAAAAAGGAGACAGAAGACACAAATCTGTAAAATTAATGAGGGTAATGGAAATGTAACAACAGACACAACAGAAATAAAAAGAATCATCAGAAACAACTACAAAATTAATGATGGTAATGGAAATGTAAAAACAGACACAACAGAAATAAAAAGAATCATCAGAAACCACCACAAAGAGATGTAAGCTAACAAATTGGGGAACCTGGAAGAAATGGATAGATTCCTGGACCCTTACAACCTTCCTAAACTGAGCTGTGAAGATATAGAAAACCTAAACAGACCCATAACCATGAAAGAGATTGAATCAGTAATAAACGCACTACCAAAAAAGAAGAGCCCAGGATCTGATGGCTTCACCACTGAATTCTACCAGACATTTAAAGAACAACTAAGCCCAGTTCTTCTCAAATTACTCAAAAAAATCGAAAGGGAGGGAATCCTCCCAAATTCTTTCTATGAAGGCAATATCATCTTTTTTTGACAGGCAGAGTTAGACAGAAAGAGACTGAGAGAAAAGTCTTCCTTCCGTTGGTTCACCTCTCAAATTGCCTCTGTGGCTGGTGTGAAAACCGGATCAGAAGCCAGGATCCAGGTGCTTCTGCTTTTCTCCCATGCAGGTGTAGGGCCCAAGCGCTTGGGCCTTCCTCCACTGCCTTCCTGGGCCACAGCAGAGAAATGGACTGGAAGAGTAGCAACCAGGCAGAACTGGTGCCCCAACAAGGACTAGATCCTGGGGTACCAGTGCCATAGGCAGAGGATTAGCCTAGTGAGCCATGGCACTGGCTGCCAATATCTCTTCATTCCTAAGCTTGGAAAATACACAGCAGAGGAAGAAAACTGTATACCTATCTCCCTGATGAACATAGATGCAAAAATACTCAAGAAAATCCTGGCAAACCAAATCCAACTACACATGAGAAAGATCATTCATGTGGACCAAGTGGGATTCAACCCTGGTATGCAGGGATGTTTCAATGTTCAAAAATCCATCAATGTTATACATCACATTAACAAATTGAGAAAAAATCCCATCATTATCTCAATAGATGCAGAGAAAGCATTTGACAAAATCCAACATCCTTTCATGATGAAACTCTAAGCAAATTGGGGTTAGAAGGAACATTCCTTAATGCAACTAAGGCAATTTATGGTAAAGTAATGGCCAGCATCATATTGAATGGGGAAAAGTTGGAGGCATTTCCATTGAAAACTGACATCAGACAGGGGTGCCCACCCTCACTATTGCTATTAAATATTGTCCTAGAAGTTTTAGCCAGAGACATTAGGCAAGAAAAAGAAATCAAATGGATACAAATTGGGAAGGAAGAAGTCAAATTATCCCTATCTGCAGATGACATGATAGTATATATAGGGGATCCAAAATTTTTTTCTAAGAGAATATTGAATCATAGGGCCGGTGCCATGGCTCAATAGGTTAATCCTGCACCTTGTGGCACTGGCACACTGAGTTCTAGTCCCAGTCGGGGCACCAAATTCTGTCCCAGTTGCCCCTCTTCCAGGCCAGCTCTGCTGTGGCCAGGGAGTGCAGTGGAGGATGGCCCAAGTGCTTGGGCCCTGCACCCCATGGGAGACCAGGAGTAGCACCTGGCTTCTGCCTGCGGATCAGTGCAGTGTGCTGGCCACAGCATGCCAGCTGTGGTGGTCATAGAGGGTGAACCAATGGAAAAAGGAAGACCTTTCTCTGTCTCTCTCTCACTGTCCACTCTGCCTGTCAAAAATTTTTTAAAAGTAATTTAAAAAGAGAATATTGAATCACAGAAGAGTTTGGTAAAATAGCAGGATACAGTGTTAATGCTCAGACATCAACAACTTTTGTATACACAGACAATGCCATGGCTGAGGAAGAACTTCTAAGATCAATCTCAATCACAATAGCCACAAAACAATGAAGTACCTTGGGATAAATTCAACCAAGGATGTCAAAGATCTCTATTATGAAAACTACAAAATCTTAAAGAAAGAAATAGAAGAAACAAAAAATGAAAAAATCTGCCATGTTCACGGATTGGAAAAATCAATATAATCAAAATGTCCATTCTCCAAAAAGCAATTTACAAAAATGCAATACCAATCAAAATACCAAAGTCATTCTTCATAGACTTAGAAAAACTGATGCTGAAAATCATATGGTGAAACAGGAAACTGTGAATATAAAATATAAAAACAAAGCCGGAGTCATCACAATACCAGATTTCAGGACATCATACATGGCAGTTATAATCAAAACAGCCTGGTACTGGTTCAAAAACAGGTGGATAGACCAAAGGAACAGAATAGAAACACCGGAAATCAATCCAAAGTTCTATAATGAACTCATGTTCAACAAAGGAACTAGAAACAACCCTCTGGAACAGGGAGAGCCTCTTCAACAAATGGTGCTGTGAAAACAGGATGTCCACATGTCGAAGTATGAAACTAGACCCCTATCTTACACCATATACAAAAATCCATTCAACATGGATCATAGATCTATCTATTCTGAGGCATGCACTACCTCATTCAGTGTTGCTGTCATGCTTATCACAGTTCCATCTTATGTCTGACATTCATTTCTTATGGGAAAACAAGAGTCTTTATTTCACTTTGTCACCCTTTGCGATGAGCTTCTTTCCCTGCCCAATATTTTCATGTTTTACCCAGGTTATACCCTGTGTCAGTGTGAAACACACTTTTCTCATAACATTTACTCAGACTTTTTGCATTAGTATATTTCCAGTTGCTTAGAATAAGATGGGAATTTTACAAGTATATGTTCTTCAGTCTTCAAGTTTTCTACCAACTTTGTCATAGTACAGAACTTAATAGATATGATCCAACATGGGAAACAGGATACACAGCAAACTCATAGAATGGCAAATGCCCTAAACAACACTCTGGCCTCAGAATTAGCCCTTAACTCATTTAGATATGGCTTAAAAGCCCAGGAGAGTTTCTGAGGCATGGAAAGCCAAGATACCTTAGCAAAAAATGACCTAAATGAAAGATCTCTGTGAGATACTAGCAGAAAGAACGTGCCATTAAAGTAGAAGATACCTTTCTCTGAAGGGAGGAGAGAACTTCCACTTTGATTATGCCCTTGTCTAAATAAGGTCAAGGTTTTTGAACTCAAGAGGCTTCCATTGCCTTGGCAGCTCATAGCCAGAGCCTTGGGTGATCACTCACATCAAAAATAAGAGTGTCAATTGTTCAATCAACAACAGGAGTCACTGTGTACTTGCTCCCCATGTAGATTTTCTGTCCTTAATGTGTTGTACTATGAGCATTAATGGTAAAACTGGTACTCAAATAGTACTTTATATTTTTTGTGCCTGTGTGGGTGCAAACTGTTGAAATCTTTATGTAGTATATGCTAAGTAGATCTTCTGTATATAAAGAGAATTTAAAATGAATCTTGGCCAGTGCTGTGGCTCACTAGGCTAATCCTCCACCTGTGGTGCAGGCACCGCGGAGCTAGTCCTGGTTTGGGCGGTTGTTCTAATCCAGTTTTTTCTCTTCCAGTCCAGCTCTCTGCTGTTGCCCAGGATGGCAGTGGAGGATGACCCAAGTGCTTCGGCCTTGCACCTACTTGGGAGACCAGGAGGAAGCACCTAGCTCCTGGCTTAGGATGGACGCAGCATGCCAGCTGTATCGGCCAATTGGGGGGTGAACCAAAGGAAAATGAAGACCTCTCTCTCTCTCCCTCTCCCTCTTCCTCTCCCTCCTCCTCTCTTAATAACTCTGCCTGTCAAAAAAAAATAAAATGAATCTTAATGAAGAATGTGATGGGAGAGGGAGTAGGAGATGGGATGGTTTGTGAGTGAGAGGGTGGTTGTGGTGGAAAAACCACTATAATACAAAAGTTGTACTTGGAAATTATTATTTATTAAATAAAAGTTGCCTAAAAATATACAAAATGACTAAATGGAAGATATCCACCAAGTAATGTTTGTACCAGAATTATTTAGTGTCCCACAGGTGAGTACTCTCTGTGATCAGAAATCCAATTTTAGTCAGGGGTGTTTGGGAAAGCACACCTTTTAGACCACAGGAGAAAATTTTAAATTCATGTGTAAAGATAATACATACAACACAGTGTGACAAAATAGAAAAGTACCTTTATACTAAAAATGAAACACTGCAAACTTGAAACTGTGAAAATACTTCATATGAAGGAACAAAACTGAAATGGCACTTTGTTAGTTAATTCAACATTGAAAACTAAAAAATAATGTATACCAACTGAAAAAATGATTGGATACATATATTCCTTCCCATATAATTAACAAGTAACAATTTTCCTGACATTCAAATTGTGGATGAAATGTAGGAAATATGGTAAAGTCCAGAATTCCAAGGAAAGCTGAGAAAAAAAAACACATAGTGAGAAAACAGAACATCTGTTTTGTTATTCACAATAACATAAACCCATATTATTCCAAGAACTCATATTTTCAGGAAATAAATGTGGGAAAATACAGAGAACGTTCAATTGCCAAATGTGAAAAGACAAAGGTAAATTCAGTATCCAGGAAATCAATCAATGGAAGCAAAGTAAACACTGTAAATTTTCTGATACGGGAAGTCCTGAATTGTATGCACTTGTTTCACTGAAAATCTAACTTAATAACCTGTTTGACAAGAGTTAATATACAAGAGTAGAAAATTATCAAAAAGGCTGGGAAAATCACACTGGTGAATATGGTCAGAGATGATAATACTCCCACATATTTGAAAAAGTGGCAAACAAAGTTCTATTCAAACTATTCCAGAACTTACAGAAACCAGAAATACACCTTGTTTCTGTTCTGAAGCAAAAGTGAACGACCACATGTGAATCTACCAAAGCTTTCCCAGAGGGCTCATGAAGATGAGGTGGTGCACGAACAATTTGCTTCCTAGAAGTCTGAGGGACATTCCACGATCCTCCAGGGACCCTGGAGCATCACTAACACCCTGAATCCAGACTTGGCTCCCTCAGGGTTTAGCTGTGAAACTGCACTGAATGACAGGCTATCACCCTTCTCTCTAAATCTGCTACTTCATTTAGGTCGCTGGGAAGAACTGCCCATACATGTTGGCCTTTTATTTTTCCATCCAGGAGATCAATAAGGACTCCCAATACCTCCCCAATCTACCTATGTGATTCCAAATCTCAATACCTTTGTCATGGACCAATTCATCCTTAGAAATGGTTTGCATTTTCTTTACAAAGAGCATTTACTCCCCCTAACTATAATTGCCATACACAATACAAAGCACTTGCTGTCACTGCTGGAACCATGTCAGCAGTTTTTCCCTAGACCAGAACACGTTGGTGCTCTACAAACCCAAAGGCAAATGGATTCCTAATTTTGTAGAGCCGTATGTGAATTTCCACCCACACCGTTCTCTTGCATCTGATGAAAGGGAAATGTAGAAGCCATGATGGGTAGCCTACCATGTCATAAAACATATCCCAGGGAGTGGGCTGGATTCTGAGAATACTGACTAATGGAATTAATACAGCTAGGAAGCAGTACAACCTGAGAGACCCCACTCTGATTAATGTCTGGGGCTAATATACCTATTTGCACCTTCTGTGAATATTGGCTATTGACTAATCACAGAACTGTGGTTCATAAGCGATATTTACAGCACACAAAAATGTCTTGTCCTAAGACAAGACTCTTACAAGGCATCCAGGGAACAAAGGTTGTTCAATGTGTAGAGATAAAGACCTGTACATCTTATTTCCACTTGGGATGACACTGAGGGCCATGCTAGTCCTGAAGATTCCCCAAAGAGCATTTAAAGCTCAGTTACAGTTACATTGGAATTCACACACTCATCTGCCCAAGCCCAAGCCTGCCACAATATCTTCCACAAAAGCAGATTTTATCAAAGCACACCCAGTGAAAATTTTCATTACAACCTCTTACTGTTTTGTTTGAGAGGCAGAGAAACAGGGAGAGAAAGACAGAGAGCTCCTATTTGCTGTTTTCTCACTAAAGGCACACTTCAATGGCAGAAGCCCATCTGGCTCTGACAAGAAACCAAGAGCCAGGCACTCAATAGAAATCTCCAATATAGGTGTTAGGAATCCAACTACATGGGCCATTTCTGCTGACTCCCATGGTCTGCATTAGCATCTCAGAGACTCTTAATGGGAGAACCACTTCAAACATGCCACAGTCAGTATATATATACCTGCCAAACACAGAACACAGTAGCTTTGGAGGATTCTGGGCTGGAAATTGATTGTATTACAAAGGTAACTCAGGTTATGCTGTGGTGACACATGAACCCCAAGGCTGTAAGATATTAATGAAGTAAAGATTGACATTAGTCACGGAGTGAACATATAAGTGTGGTTGCTGAGAGAGAGGGTTGTGCTCCCCAAAGACAAGAGGAGAAAATAAGGGAAAGACCACGTCCTGATGATGCTACATCCAATGTTCATGTCTTCCTCAGTCAGAATTGTAAAGCAGACACAGCCGGTGATGGTGCATTTTTTCTTTCATGCTATGAGTGGGGAGTCACTCTTCATAAAGCACTGGGCATGTGAAATGTGATCTTATCTGTGCTCACAATGATGTAGAACAGCATGGGGACTGCCTCACCCACAACAATGCCCCACATTGCTGCCATGATCTGCATCTTCCCAATGTGCAGAAGAACTTTTCCACAATGTGTACAATGACAAGATTCTTTAATCACCATGTAGTATATGCATATTTGTAGATGACATGCTCATGCTCATCTTGAAAGCAATATCACAACCAATGGAACAGAATAGAAACACTGGATATCAATCCATACATTTATAACCAACTCATATTCAACAAAGGACCTAAACCAACCCCTGGAACAAGGACAGCCTCCTCAAAAAATCGTGCTGGGAAAACTGAATGTCCACAAGTCAAAATATGAAGCAAGACCCCTACTTTACAACTTATACAAAAATCCACTCAACATGGATCAAAGATCTAGAAATGCGCCATGACACCATGAAACTAATTGAGAGCATAGGGGAAACCCTTCAAGATATTGGAACCAGTGAAGAATTCCTGGAGAAGACCACAGAGGCATGGGCAATCAAAGATAAAATAAACAAATGGGATTACCTCAAACTGAAGAGTTTCTTTACAGCAAAGGAAACAGTCAGGAAAGTGAAGAGGCAACCAACAGAATGGAAGACACTATTCGCAAACTGCACAACAGGATTAACAACTAGAATCTCTAAAATGATCAAGAAAATACACAGCAACAAAACAACCCAATATAAAGATGGACCACGGACATTACCAGACATTTTTCAAAAGAGGAAATCCAAATGGCCAACAGACACATAAAAAATGCTCAGGATCTCTAGCTATCAGAGAAATGCAAATCAAAATCACAATGAAGTTTCACCTCACACCGGTTAGAATGGCTTCCGTACAGAAATCAACTAACAGCAGATGCTGGCGAGGATGTGTGGGAAAAGAGACACTAATCCACTGTTCATTTGAGAGTAAACTGATAAATCCACTATGGAAGACAGTTTGGAGAGTTCTCAGAAACCTGAATATAGTCCTACTACAGGACCCAGGCATTGCACTCCTTGGAATTTACCCAAAGGGAATTAAACTGGATAAAAAGAGCTGTCTGCACCTCAATGTTTATTGCAGCTCAATTCACAATAGCTAAGACATGGAATCAACCTAAATGACCATCAACATATGACTGGATAAAGAAATTATGGGATATGTACTCCATATAATACTGTACAGCAGTAAAAAATGAAATCTGGATATTTGCAACAAAATGGAGGAATCTGGAAAATGTCATAAGTGACATAAGCTAGTCCCAAAGGGATAAATATCATATGTTCTCCCTGATCGGTGACAACTAACCAAGCACCTAAAAGGAAATCCGTTGAAGTGAAATGGACACTATGAGAAACAATGACCAGATCAGCCCTTGTCTTGACTGTTGAGGAACAACTTACTATTTTATTACTTTTAGTATTTTTTGTTGTACTTAAAACCATTGGTCTAACTCCTTAGTTAATACACAATTGGATAATTTAAATTTTAAAGGCATTTAAAATTAACTGAAAAGTGATCTCTGTTAAATATAAGAGTGGGAATAAGAGATTGAAGGTGTATACAGTTTGGTACATGCTCACTCAACTTACCTCCAATGGTAGGGCTAGAAATGGGTCAGGGGATTCCAATTCAATGCCATCAATGTGGCATGTACCAATCCCATCTCACTTTTTAAAGTGATCATTTTAAAAGGCGGAGCCAAGATGGCGGAATAGTGAGGACGCGCACTAGCAGTCCGCAAAAAAATAGTTTAATAAAAACAGAGTTACTGTAGCCTCAGGAAAAATCTCAGGGAAAAAAATGCAGTGGAAATTCTTCCGGACCCAGTGAATGAGACGCAGAGGACCTAGGGGAAAGTAAGTTTGCGAACGGCAAATCGTGCCATAGAGGCATGGGAGCTGCCGGGAGGGATGGGAACCGGATGGAACACAGTCGCCATTGGAACTGAGCGCTTGAACGGGAGCCGATACAGGGATCCCAAGACACTGGCGGGGGGAAGCAGACTCCACGGGAGAAACAGCACAATTGAGGCGAGCCCACACGGACACTAGCCTCTCTCGTCGCCCACCCTGCTAATTCGAGCTAGATTAAACGCAGTGGCACGGCGCACACCCGCCGGCTGCGATGGGAGCCGGGCGGAACACAATCTCTGCAGGATCTGCGTGCTTGAACGGGAGCCGATACAGGGATCCCGAGACACTGGCGGGGGGAAGCAGACCCCCACGGGGGAAACAGCACAGTTGAGGCGAGCCCGCACGGACACTAGCCCCTCTCGCCGCCCACCTTACGAAGTCGAATTTGATTAAACGCAGTGGGACAACACGCGCCTGCCCGCCCGCCCGCCCATCACTGAGGCAGACGGAACCAAAAACCTGAGGCTGTAGAAACCTGAAGGGGATCCAAAAACTGGGAACACACCGCGCACACAAACTCTGTTACCTTGACAACCCAGAGAAAGAGTGTGGGAAAAAAAAAATGCCAAACAAAAGCAGATTCCGAGGGAGCAAGATCAAGGAAGACGCTATGATGACCCCAAACGGAAAAGACACCCCAAGTCAGGATTATGAAGATAATGAGATAGAAGAAATGCAAGAAGCAGATCTCAAAGAATTGATAAGAACATTAAGAAGTTCTCAAAAACAAATTCTTGAACTACAGAAATCTTTAATGGATAAGATAGAAAATCTGTCGCGGGAGAATGAAATACTACGGAGGAACCAAAACGAAATGAAACAACTAGTAGAACAAGAAGGTACGATAGTGACAAAAAATCTTAATGAATTGAAGAATTCAATAGATCAAGTGACAAGCAATCTTGAGGGCCTTAAAACCAGAATGGGTGAAGCAGAAGAGAGGATATCGGACCTAGAAGACAGAGAACAGGAGAGGAAACAGTCAAACCAAAGACAAGAAGAGGAAATCAGAAAACTAAAAGATATCGTCGGGAATTTACAGGATACTATTAAAAAACCCAACATTCAGGTTCTAGGTGTTCCTGAAGGTATGGAGAGGGAGAAAGGATTAGAAGGCCTTTTTAGGGAGATACTAGCAGAAAATTTTCCAGGCTTGGAGAAAGACAGAGAAATCCTAATCCAGGAAGCTCATAGAACCCCTAATAAACATGACCAAAAGAGATCCTCTGCACGACATATTGTAATTAAACTCACCACAGTGAAGCAAAAAGAAAAGATCCTAAAATGTGCAAGAGAGAAACGGCAGATTACTCTCAGAGGATCTCCAATTAGACTCACAGCTGACTTCTCAACAGAAACCCTACAAGCTAGAAGGGAATGGCGAGACATAGCCCAGGTACTTAGAGAGAAAAAACTGCCAGCCCAGAATATTATACCCTGCAAAGCTCTCATTTGTGAATGAAGGTGAAATAAAGACCTTTCTTAACAAACAAAAATTGAAAGAATTTGTTGCCACTCGTCCAGCCCTGCAAAAGATACTTAAAGATGTGTTACACACAGAAACACAGAAACACGACCATCAACATGAAAGAAGGTAAACGAAGGGAACCTCATGGCAAAAGATCACAGGGAATTCAAAGCATACATTAGAAAATATCTTTAGCAAATGGCAGGGCAAACTTACCACTTATCAATAGTCACATTGAACGTTAAAGGTCTAAACTGTCCTGTTAAAAGACAGAGATTGGCTGATTGGGTTAAGGAACAAAAACCATCTATTTGCTGCCTACAAGAAACACATCTTTCCAACGAAGATCCATACAGACTGAAAATAAAAGGATGGAACAAGATATACCATGCCAACAGAAATGAAAAAAGAGCAGGTGTAGCCATCTTAATATCAGACTACATAAACTTTAACACAAAAACTGTTAAGAGAGACAAAGAGGGACACTATATAATGATTAAGGGATCGATACTACAGGAAGATATAACAATTATCAATGTATATGCACCTAATTACAGGCCACAGGTTTATTTAAAAATTTTGTTAAGAAACTTAAAGGGAGACTTAGATCCCAACACAATAGTACTGGGGGACTTCAATACTCCACTCACAGATATTGACAGATCGACAGGACAGAAGATCAACAAGGAGACAGCAGATTTAAATGACACTACAGCCCAAATGGACCTAACAGATATCTACAGAACTTTTCATCCTAAACATAAAGCATTCACATTCTTCTCAGCAGTACATGGAACCTACTCTAGGATTGATCACATATTAGGCCATAAAGCAAGTCTCAGCAAATTCAAAAGAATTAGAATCATACCATGCAACTTCTCAGACCATAAGGGATTGAAGTTGGAAATTAGCAACTCAGGAATCCCTAGAGCATATGCAAACACATGGAGATTGAACAACATGCTCCTGAATGAACAATGGGTCACTGAAGAAATCAAAAGAGAAATCAAAAATTTTCTGGAAGTAAATGAGGATAACAGCACAACATACCAAAACTTATGGGATACAGCAAAAGCAGTGTTAAGAGGAAAGTTTATATCAATAGGTGCCTACATCAAGAAACTGGAAAGGCACGAAATAGATGAGCTTTCAATGCATCTCAAGGATCTAGAAAATTTGCAGGAAACTAGACCCAAATCTAGTAGAAAAAGAGAAATAATCAAAATCAGAGAAGAAATCAACAGTATTGAATCCAAAAAAACATTACAAAAAATCAGCCAAACGAGGAGCTGGTTTTTTGAAAAAATAAACAAGATTGACACCCCATTGGCCCAATTAACTAAAAAAAGAAGAGAAAAGACCCAAATCAGTAAAATCAGAGATGAAAAAGGAAATATAACAACAGACACCACAGAAATCAAAAGAATCATCAGAAATTACTACAAGGACTTGTATGCCAGTAAACAGGGAAACCTATCAGAAATGGATAGATTCCTGGACACATGCAACCTACCTAAATTGAACCAGGAAGACATAGAAAACCTAAACAGACCCATAAGTGAGTCAGAAATTGAATCAGTAATAAAGGCCCTCCCAACAAAGGAAAGCCCAGGACCAGATGGATTCACTGCTGAATTCTACCAGACATTTAAAGAAGAACTAACTCCAATTCTTCTCAAACTATTCAGAACAATCCAAAAAGAGGGAATTATCCCAAATTCTTTCTATGAAGCCAGCATCACCTTAATTCCTAAGCCAGAAAAAGATGCAGCATTGAAAGAGAATTACAGACCAATATCCCTGATGAACATAGATGCAAAAATCCTCAACAAAAATCTGGCCAATAGACTGCAACAACACATCAGAAAGATCATCCACCCAGACCAAGTGGGATTCATCCCTGGTATGCAGGGATGGTTCTATATTCGCAAAACAATCAACATGATACACCACATTAACAGACTGCAGAAGAAAAACCATATGATTATCTCACTAGACGCAGAGAAACCATTCGATAAAATTCAACACCCTTTCATGATGAAAACCCTAAGCAAACTGGGTATAGAAGGCACATTCCTCAATACAATCAAAGCAATTTATGAAAAACCAATGGCCAATATCCTATGGAATGGGGAAAAGTTGGAAGCATTTCCACTGAGATCTGGTACCAGACAGGGATGCCCACTCTCACCACTGCTATTCAATATAGTGCTGGAAGTCTTAGCCAGAGATATTAGGCAAGAAAAAGAAATTAAAGGGATACAAGTTGGGAAGGAAGAACTCAAACTATCCCTCTTTGCAGACGACATGATTCTTTATTTAGGGGACCCAAAGAACTCTACTAAGAGACTATTGGAACCCATAGAAGAGTTTGGCAAAGTAGCAGGATATAAAATCAATGCACAAAAATCAACAGCCTTTGTATGCACAAGCAATGCCACGGCTGAGGAAGAACTGTTAAGATCAATCCCATTCACAATAGCTACAAAAACAATCAAATACCTTGGAATAAATTTAACTAAGGACATTCAAGATCTCTACAATGAAAATTACAAAACCTTAAAGAAAGAAATAGAAGAGGATACCAAAAAATGGAGAAATCTCCCATGCTCATGGATTGGAAGAATCAATATCATCAAAATGTCCATTCTGCCAAAAGCAATTTACAGATTCAATGCAATACCAATCAAGATACCGAGGACATTCTTCTCAGATCTGGAAAAAATGATGCTGAAATTCATTTGGAGACACAGGAGACCTCGAATAGCTAAAGCAATCTTGTACAACAAAAACAAAGCCGGAGGCATCACAATACCAGATTTCAGGACATACTACAGGGCAGTTGTTATCAAAACAGCATGGTACTGGTACAGAAACAGATGGATAGACCAATGGAACAGAATAGAAACTCCAGAAATCAATCCAAACATCTACAGCCAACTTATATTTGATCAACGATCCAAAACCAGTCCCTGGGGTAAGGTCAGTCTGTTTAATAAATGGTGCTGGGAAAACTGGATTTCCATGTGCAAAACCATGAAGCAAGACCCCTACCTTTCACCTTACACAAAAATTCATTCAACATGGATTAAAAATTTAAACCTATGACCCAAAACCATCAAATTACTAGAGATCATAGGAGAAACCCTGCAAGACATAGGTACTGGCAAAGACTTCTTGGAAAAGACCCCAGAAGCACAGGCACTGAAAACCAAAATTAACTACTGGGATTGCATCAAATTGAAGTTTCTGTACTGCAAAAGAAACAGTCAGGAAAGTGAATAGGAAACCGACAGAATGGGAAAATATATTTGCAAACTATGCAACAGATAAAGGGTTGATAACCAGAATCTACAAAGAAATTAAGAAACTCCACAACATCAAAACAAACAACCCACTTAAGAGATGGGCCAAGGACCTCAATAGACATTTTTCCAAAGAGGAAATCCAAATGGCCAACAGACACATGAGAAAATGTTCAAGATCCCTAGCAATCAGGGAAATGCAAATCAAAACCACAATGAGGTTTCACCTCACCCCGGTGAGAATGGCTCACTTTCAGAAATCCACCAACAACAGATGCTGGAGAGGATGTGGGGAAAAAGGGACACTAATCCATTGTTGGTGGGAATGCAAACTGGTGAAGCCACTATGGAAGTCAGTCTGGAAATTCCTCAGAAACCTGAATATAACCCTACCATTCAACCCAGCCATCCCACTCCTTGGAATTTACCCACAGGAAATTAAATGGGCAAACAAAAAAGCCGTCTGCACAGTAATGTTTATGGTGGCTCAATCCACAATAGCTAAGACTTGGAACCAACCCAAATGCCCAGCAACAGTAGACTGGATTAGGAAATCATGGGACATGTACTCTACAGAATACTATACAGCAGTCAAAAACAATGAAATCCGGTCACTTGCAACAAAATGGAGGAATCTGGAAAACATCATGCTGAGGGAATTAAGTCAGTCACAAAGAGACAAATATCATTTGTTTCCCTTGATTGGCGACGACTGACTGAGCACCAAAGGGGAAACCTGTGGAAGTGAAATGGACACTATGAGAAACAGTGGTTTGATCAGCTCTTGTGCTGACTGTTGTTGTACAATGTAATACTTTATCCATTTTAGTATTTTTTTTTTATCCTAGTACTAGTGGTTGAACTCTGTAATTAACACACAATTATTCTTAGGTGTTTAAATTTTTACTGAAAAGTGATCTTTGTGAAATATAAGAGTAGGAATAAGAGAGGGAGGAGATGTACAATTGGGACATGCTCAATCGGAACGGCCCCAAATGATGGAGTTAGAATTGTGCCAGGGGATTCCAATACAATCCCATCAAGGTGGCATGTACCAAGGCCATCTCACTCGTCCAAGTGATCAATTTCAGCTCACAATGGATCACACTGATAGGTCTAAGAGTCGAGGGGATCACACAAACAAGACTAGTGTCTGCTAATGCTAACTGATAGAATGAAAAAGGGAGAGAATGATCCAACATGGGAAGCAGGATACACAGCAGACTCATAGAATGGCAGATGTCCTAAATAGCACTCTGGCCTCAGAATCAACCCTTAAGGCATTCAGATCTGGCTCAAGAGCCCATGAGAATATTTTAGGCATGGAAAGCTAAGACACTCTAAAAAACAACAAAAAAAAAGAAGACCTAAATGAAAGATCTCTGCGAGTGAGATCCCAGTGGAAAGAACGGGGCCATCAAAGAAGGAGGTACCTTTCTCTGAAGGGAGGAGAGAACTTCCACTTTGACTATGACCCTGTCAGAATAAGATTGAAGGCGGCGAACCCTAAAGGCTTCCATAGACTCGGCAACTCATGACCAGAGCCTAGGGAGATTACTGACGCCATAAACAAGAGTGTCAAATTGTTAAATCAACATCAGGAGTCACTGTGTACTTACGTCTCATGAGGGATCTGTCCTTAATATGTTATCCAATGTGAAATAATGCTATTACTAGTACTGAAACAGTATTTTTACACTTTGTGTTTCTGAGTGGGTGCAAACTGATGAAATCTTTACATGGTATATATTGAATCGATCTTCTTTATATAAAGATAATTGCAAATGATTAAAAAATCTTGGTGTTAAACTGGAAATTGCATAGATAATTAATCAATTTTTTTAAAAAAAATCATGTAGGATCTCTGTCCTTAATGTGCTGTACATTGTGAATTAATACTATAACTAGTACTCCAACAGTATTATCATTTTGTGTCTCTATGCGAGGGCAAACCGTTGAAATCTTTACGTAATAGGTACTAAATTGATCTTTTGTGTATAAAGAGATTTGAAAATGAATCTTGATGTGAACAGAAGTGGAGAGGGAGCGGGAAAGGGGAGGGTAGGGGAGGGAAAGAAGTTGTGGGGGGGGAGCCATTGTAATCCATAAGCTGTACTTTGGAAATTTATATTCTTTAAATAAAAGCTTTATATATATATAAAAAAAAGAAAAATAGAAAAAAAATAGAATTTCTTACAATGAAAGTAAATGAGTACAAATGTTATCTTTACTATTCAAAATGGATATTATTTAATCATTTTGAACAGCTTAAGTGCTTCACTAGTTTAATACTGTACTTGGAGTGTACAAGGCTTACTATATTGAGAAATTGTCTAAAGTATGTGAGTTTAGTATTAAATTCTTTAGAAAAATTATATTTAATATTTCATATATGTTTATGTTTTGTTTATATTTGTGTACTTGTGTGTATAGACCCAGTAAAGAACATTTTATTAAGCCAAAAAAAAAATTAAAAAAATAAAGTGATCATTTTAAGTACATAATTGATCAAAAGGTTAAGTGTCAAAAAGATTTCACAAATAAGACCAGTATCTGTAAATAATGAAGGATAGAATTAAAAGGGAGACAATGATCCTATGTCGGAAGCAGTATACACAGCAGACTCATAGAATGGCAAATGCCCTGAACAGCAATCCAGACTCAGAATCAAACCTTGGGGCTCAGAACTGGCTAAAAGGCCCATGAGAGTCTCACAGGCAAGGAAAGACAAGACACTGTGGCAAAAATGACCTGAATGAAACATCTCGGTGAATGAGATCCCAGCAGAAAGAATGGGCCATCAAAGAAGGAAGCACCCTTCTCTGAAGGGAGGAATGGACCCCCACTGTGATATGGCCTTGACTAAATAAGATCAGAGTTGGTGAACTCAGGAGGCTTCCATAGCCTTGACAGCTCATGGCAAGAGCCTCAGATGATTACTGACATTATAAATAAGAGTGTCAATTATTACATCAACAATGAAAGTCACTGAGCACCTGCTCCCCATGTAGGATCTCTGTCATTAAAATGTTGTACCAAGAGACTTAATGGTAAAACTGCTAGTCAAACAGTACTCTATATCTTGTGTGGTTGTGTGAGTGTATTCTGTTGAAATCTTTACTTAGCATACACTAAGTTGATCACCTGTATATAAAGATAATTGAAAATGAATCTTGATGAAGAGTGGGATGGGAGAGGGAGTGGGGGATGGGATGGTTTGGGTGGGAGAGAGGTTATGGGGGAAAAGCCAGAGCAATTCAAAAGTTGTACTTTGTACATTTTTATTTAATATATAAAAAACAATACCCTGATGGCACTTAGTATCAGAACAGTGTGTATTAACCCTTGACTTTCAGACACTCCTGACGCTTGTTGAGGGACAGCCAATTCTTTAAAGAACTATCATTATGTCTTCACTAATTTGAACCAAGAACTTCATTAATGTACTATAATCTTATCTATGTAAGCCTTCTTGGCCAATACACTTACTTTTAAAATGTGAGGCTATCAAATCACAAATAGCATGTTAATTAATATTGGATTTAATCCCAGAAATTACATAGTGAAATAAACATGCTGAAGTCAATTTAATTTACATATATGTACAATATAGAATATATATTTATCTTCTGTGAGACATTCAATTTACTTGATTTACTCAAATACTTTGATCAGTATATTTTCCTGTTTCAGAGTCATTTTATAATAAAATGTGCACCCCACTTCTGTTTGCCCCAGTAATGTCTCACAGAGGGCATGGACTACAGCACGCAGCTGTAGGGGATATTATTATAGGATATATAGCTGCTGTGGGATATGTCCAGAGTCCACATTTCCTAGCCTTACATACATTCCAACAAAAAGAGTAGCTTTGATCATTTTTCTTCCCAGTCTTTGTAATGAGCTGTGTTAGGATATTTTAAACATTGCACCATACTGTGAGAAACATTATTCTATGATGTCGTTATAGAGTCTGTGTTGAAAAATGTTGAAAATGGAGCTAAACTCACTCCCTAGGAAAAGTTTCCTCCAAAAATGCAGACATTTGGATTTCCACATGCAGAGATTTTAAATCAGACTGCTACCTTACACTCTATATAAATATCAACTCATCATTTATCAAGGATCTAAATCTAAACCTGAATCCATCAAATTATAAGAGGAAAACATTGGGGAAATGCTGCAAGAAATTTCCCTGGCAAGAATTTCTTGGATAAGATCTAAGAAATAATGGCAATAAAGGCAAGAATATACAATAAGCTAAGTAACTTCTCATCAGCAGAAGACACACTCATCTAAGTGAAGACACTACTTATGAATAGGAGAAAATATTTCCAAAAAATGGATCCAATAAAGTATTAATCTCCAGATGTATAAGGAGTTCCAGAAACTTAACAACAACATAACCAACAATCTAGTTAAAAAATGAACTAAGGATATGAACAGGCATTTTTCACAGCATGAAATCCAAGTGGCTAAGAGAAACATGAAAAGATGTTCAGGATCACTAACCATCAGGGAAGTGCCAATAAAAACTAAAGTTGGATTTCACCTCACCCTACTTTGAATGAATATTATCCAAATTTGAAAAATAGCAAATGCTGGTGAGGATCAGGAAACAAGGTATCCCAATACATTGTTGATGGGAAGGTTTGTAAGCCAGTACAAAATCAATGGAAGACAATAGAGGAACTCCTCAGAAAACCAATATTGGTTCTACAACATGGCCTAGTTGTCTCACACCAGGTAATGTATCCAAATGAATTTAAATCAGCACAAGAGTGAGTCTCCTGCACTCCCAATTCTATAGACGCTCAACGCACAATACCTAAGATGTAGAATCATCTAGATGTCCATCAACTGATGACTGGGAGAAGGAGTTGGTGACATACTTATATATATACATATATATATATCATATTTTACTTATATATATAATATTATATCATAAAATATATATGAATATTACACAGCCATGATTAAGAATGAAATCTTGACATTTAAAACTGGAGGTCATCACAGTACATTATATAAGCCAGAGCTACAAAAATATGTTTCCTCTCATTTGTGTTAGTTAATATATGAGTATAAAATTGTGTGCACTTTAGATCATTTCCTATGTAATTATAAATAGTGCTTCCCTGAATCATATCATGTTATTGACAATATGTTCCTCTTTCACAGATTAAAAAATAAATTGAGCGGTTGCTGCTGAGGACTCTTGCAGTACTAGTAATGCTATGCTCTTAATTGGGTGTTGGTTATGAGTGTGATAAGATGACCAAAAACTCATTTATCTGTAAACTTATGTGCATTTCTTAGCATATATACCATTTTAAAATGATTCTTAACATGTTGCATAGCAGAAAATTTTTAAAAAATCTTCCATAACAGATAACAAGTCCTTCACACACAGATAACAATTACAGATGTATCTATTCCCAGTCTTGTGGTGGAATGAGAAGGCCATGCCAATGTGGCCATTGGCAAATGAGCATCAGTTATTCAGGGATGGCTATGAAACCCACCTGGCAACAGAGCCTGCCTGGCAACAGGCTGTGAATTGGTGGCTTTGGAAACTGCCTGGCAACAGGCTATGATTGGTTGGGGCATAGATCACCCCTTGACTGGATTGGCTGGTGTTTGCTATATAAGATGTTGTACTAACTGATCTGTTTGCCTCAAGCCCACTTTCACCTGATTTCCGGGGTCTGTGTGGTGACTCCTCACCTCTTGTGCCCACCATGTTCCTCCTCTAAGAAAAGAATCCACTGCAACATTGTTGAGAAATCAACTGCAACATCTGGTGGGCCAACTTGACTGAGAAAGAGACAGCGTGTTGGACTCGGCAAGGTCCCCCCTGGATTTCGGCAAGAAGGCCCCTTGGTGTTTTGTGTGGTGTTTGGTTCTGTGAGGGTGAGCACAGAACCCCCTCCTATGCCCCTTCCAATTTTTCTTCTCCTTGTCCTTGGTCTAAGTGACTCCAGGTTAGGCACACACCGTCCAGAAGCATATGTCTCTTCTCAGTTCCTCCTTTTACTTTTGGTGCTCCTGACAAATTCACATAAGATACTGATCATCCCAGAATTTGGAACCAAGTCATATTCCCTCACTCGAGAGAAGTGATGCTCTGGAAACACCGTGTGGGCATACGGCCTTGACCTAATGAATCAAGGAAGCACCCCACTAAGCACAGGACATACTTACAATCTGATACACCACTATCTGTTTGTCTAACAGAGGGAAACCTCCTGCAAAATGCCATCAACAGCTGAGGTGCTAGGAATTTGCTTTGTTATGGCAGCAGTGCTGTGTGTGTCTTTCCTTTGGCTAAAGTTGGCATGCCATGCAGCTCTTAAGCACTCAGACATGGGAAAGATACCCCCCTCTCTGAAGCGCACACAGATTACCAAACATAGTGAATCTGTGAGTGATAAGAGCCTGTCACTCCAGACATCTGTCTCACAGACAACAGTTCATGACTTAGGGAGAGAGAGCTCTGACAGTGAAAATGACAATTTTGCATACAAGGTAGCAAACAATGTAGCAAACAAAGTAACAAACAAGGCAGCAATGCCTAGTCAGCCACCCCCCACATACCCGTGGGATGAACTTAGAGGACCTCTAGACAATAACTCATGCAAGGTCATCCCGTCCGAACCCAGTGAGGATCTCCACGTTTGTGGCAGTACTTGGACACCCCAAGCTCTTAGGGCAGCTTCTAGACACCATCCAACCTGCACATTTGCTGTTAATGTAGTTGTTGATGCATAATTCAGACCCTGGATTCCAACACCCATAAATGGCCTTACTATGCTAAAAAAGGCTTCTCAAGAGTCAGGTCCTTACTGTCCCTAATTTGAACAAGTGCTCAAAGAATGGGCAACAAACCTTCAAACTCATTTTGACTAGGTTGCACTGCTCAAGGCGTGCTTGTAGAGACCACAGTTTTTACAGTGGAAAGCTTCCTATCAGGAAGAGACTGAAACTTTGGCAAGGAATAATGCTGCCTATGGAATAGCAGTAACCTTTGATATGCTTACAAGATGTGGCACCTACATATATCTTCAAGTCAGGCCCACATTGGAGTAGTTGCCTATTTTGATCAGGTCAGCGATTTGGCAATTAAAGCCTTAAAAATATAAATCTTCCTAATTATAGTCAGCTCTTTAAAAATCTATTTCAAGGCCCAGGCAATTGGTTCCCCGATTTCCTTGCCAGAATCTTGGAGGCAGTAGAGAAAAGATTACTGCCTTGCCCCAGTCAAGACAATTTAGTCAAACAATTGGTTTGGGACGCACTACCAAAGAGGCAAAAGCAGCAATCACCCCAGTGTGTAATGAAGACATTTCTAAATGGATAGTAGCCACAAAGGAGGTAAACCCTGCTGATACACCCATACAGGCCCTAACTGCAGCCATTAACAAATTGAACACAAAGAAGTCTAATGACCCTCCAATTTGTTGGGGATGCCAGAAAATAGGACACCTATGGCAAAACTGCCCTAATGCTGAAAGATGGGGCAAGCCCAAAACGCTGTGTCCCAGATGTAAAAAATGGCTTTCATTGGGCAAAAGTTTGCAAGACCAAGCCTTTAAACTCCCAGTGGGGTGGCCCTCAGCCCATCAAGTAAGAGGGAGTCCCACCACCATTAACTGGTTGATGCCCATCTTCAATCTGAGGCCAAAATTGGCCCTATATTTAGATGACATTGCCTTTGTGGGTTTAATTGATATGGGAGCAGATGTCACTGTCTTAAAAGCTAGGATGCAAAAAAAAAATGCTACATTGGAAGATAGCACCTGGACCTGACCTCCTATGTGTTGGAGGATTAAAATTGGCTGATCAGGTCATCACACCTGTAACCAGGTGAGATGACAATGGAGATACAGGAACCATCTTTCCACTAATTGCTGAGGTTTCTATGACCTTATGTGGGAGAGATGTGCTCTCACAAATGCAATTGGTCCTTCCTTCGGATCACAAATCTCCACTAGCCAGCAGCTTTAATGGAGAACCTACAAGTAAGATTCACCCCCAATTCTAGGGGCCACTGCTCACCTCATACAAAAGCCAAGCCCAATCCCCATTGAATGGGAAAAAAAGCAAGAAACCTCTGGGTAGAACAGTGTCCAATAATACAACCCAAAGTTAGCATCCTTGAAGTATTGGTACAGAACAATTGGAAAAGGGACACATGGAACCCTCCACTATCCCTCATAACGCACTCATTTTTGTGATACCAAAAAATGAAAAATATAGGCTTCTACAGAATTTGAGAGCTATCAACAAAAATAGAAAAAGGATGGGAACATTCTAGGTTGGCATTCCCCATCCAGGGGCCATTCCTAATGGATACCACATAGTTACCATTGATATCAAAGATTGCTTCTTTTCCATTCCCATTGCAGAGCAGGATAAGGCCTACTTTGCCTTTACAGTATGGGAGCCCAATTTCCAGCTCCCTTCAAAAACATATCAGTAGACAGTACTCCCACAAGGCATGAAAAATAGCCCTGCCATTTGCCAAAGATATTTTTCTCATGTGACCAACACACTTAAAGATCAGTGCTTGGTCATACATTATGTGGATGACATCTTACTTGCTCACAAGAATGCAGCAGCTCTGAATGCCTGTCTAAATGAGACAGTAAGAAATTCACAATTCCTGGATTTGTCTATTGCCACAGAAAAGGTACAACATTTTCCTCCCTTTCAATTCTTGGCTTATCAAATATCCTCCCATATGTCTCCAATGGAGCTAAACCTAAAAGTCAAGCATAAATACCCACTTAATGAACTTCAGAAATTATGTGGCCAAATCAATTGACTGAAGCCCTTCCTTCTAACACCTGCAGAACTTAGACCGTTATATGATTTACTGACTAAGGGAAACAGCTCTTCTTCAAAAATCACTCTTGAAATCTTTACTTAACAGATACTAAATCGATCTTCTGTATACAAAGAGAATTGAAAATGAATCTTGATGCTAATGAAAGGGGAGAGGGAGCGGGTAAAGGGGGAGGGTTACGGTTGGGTGGGAAGTTATGGGGGGGGGATCATTGTAATCCATAAGATGTACCTCTGAAATTTATATTCTAAATAAAAGTTAAAAAAATGACTTTGATACCAGCAGCCAAATCCACTATATAAAAGATTAACACCAAGTTGTCAAATTTAAAAACCTTTAGATATGAAGCTTAGATTTGCCCATGTGGTGGTAGATACTTATTCAAAGGATGTATTTGCAGTAGCCCAATTCAGAGAATAGGCTAGTAATGTGATAAAGGTGGTTAAATCAGCCATGCTGTTCCTTGGTGTCCCCTGGACCATAAAGAATAATAACGGGACAGCATATACACCACAGAAATTTAATTCCTTCCTGAAATCTTGGACATACAGTCTGCCATAGGTATCCCATACAACCCACAGGGACAGGCAATCATTGAAAGAACTCATAGGATGATTAATGATCTCTTACAAAGACAAAAAAAAAAAACATGCCCTCAGACCCACAGCTTGTTTTGACTGAGGTCCTTTTCACTATCAATTTTCTTACTTTTGATTCGCAAGGGATAAGCCCAGCTTATAAACACTGGGGATCCTTTCCATCCCAGACCCCAGCCCCTATGGTTAGGTGGAAAGACCCCCTGACAGGACAATGGGAAGGACCACACCCTCTGCTAACCAAAGGCCGAGAATATGCTTGTGTCTTTCCAGAGAATGCGGAACAGCCCATTTGGGTACCAGCCAGAAACATTAAGCCTGCAACTGACAGCCAACCAGAACCAGCTGAACAAGACTGAGAATCCACCTTGTTAGCAGACATACCTGCCCTATCATCCTACCCTGAGAAATTTCCTATAGCCATATCTGTTACTGTTTTGTACCCCACTAGCTCTGGTCAGCCACTCAAACGGCCCATGGTCTGTGTGCATTCATGCCATTCCGGATAACCATTATTCCTCATTCCTACCCCTATCTGAGCAAGCAATCCTGTGGTCTCTTGATTTGAGCGCTGGTTAGTCAATGACAGGTAAGATCCCCTGGGGGACAACCTAAGACAGGCACAGCTGCATATGGAGACCACATGGAAATGGGGTCAACAATGGTATGGCCGAAAATCATGCCTCTCGTTGCTCAAAAATATACAAAAAGGGGGAAATGTGGTGGAATGAGAAGGCCATGCCAAGGTGGCTGATGGCAAGTAAGCATCAGTTACTCAGGAATGGGTTTGAAAACCACCTGGCAACAGAGTCTTCCTGGCCACAGGCTGTGATTGGATGGCTTTGAAACCCACATGGCAAATGGAGCCTGCATGGCAACAGGCTGTGATTAGATGCCTTTGGAAACTTCCTGGCAACAGGCTGTGATTGGATGGGGCATAGACCACCCTGTTACTGGATTGGCTGGTCTTTGCTATATAAGATGTTGTACCAAATCGAATAAACGTGTCTGCAGGCTGCTTGCCTCAAGCCCGCTTTCACCTGACTACCAGTGTCTGTGTGGTGACTGCACCGCTTGCCCCCACCATGCGCCTCCACTCAGAAATGAATCCACTGCAACATTGTTGAGAAATCAACTGCAACACAGTCTGTCGTGAAAGAACCCACTTTCCATTATACCTGATCGTGCTAATTTCAACATGAAAACATGGTCATGTGGTACTGCAATAAAAATACCTGAGGATGCGACAAAAGTTAAATGCATGTCCTGTTCTGGGAGATGTTTACCTGCCATGGAAGAATCCTAGGTTGAGCTACATCTCCTGGAGATCCCTTTTCTATTTGCTCTGAAAGCATCTTATGGAGGGCATGGGCCACTGCATACACAGAATTGTAGATGAGATAGCTTGACTCAGATATGGTCAGCATGTCAATGTGTCCTGGGAAAAACTCAAAGGACGCATTTGGTGGGCAGATTCCAATTGTTCCACAAAGTGACCCAGGAGGTAAGCAGTGAAAAGCATGAAGCCATAGTTGACTGAGGAAGAAATCTTCTGGGTAGTGGGAAGGGTTCACTGTCTTGACAAAATGTTTGAGGCCAGGGATTTCTTTCTTGTGGCGTGAAAATGAGAAGCCTCCATGAAAAGAGTGCAGCATGTGGTCTGTCTCATGCACAACTATCTCCCACTTTGCAGCCATGATCCACACCTTCCCCAGTGTTAAATAGTATGCAACTATCAGTTCCATGGTATACAGACTCCTTACATCACCATATAGAATATGCACATTTGCAGATGAAATTCGAAGCCCTTCTAGGAAGGATATTGCAGTTTCTTCATATCTTGACTTAGTGTCTGGGAGCTTTATTATATTAGCCAAGCAGACACCTTTCTTTACCATCTCAGCTTCAATATCTCGAAGGAACTTCTCTCCTTTTATGTCATTAGATACAAAGATCACCACCCAAATCCAGCCAAAATGTAGCAGCAAGGAGAGCATTGCTCTGGACAGAGAGCTGTCACTGGTGGCCATCTGATAGAGTGATGGAAACTTGTCTCTCTCACTTAGCATGGGATCAAAAGGGCCATATGTGATCTGAATGGAAAGAAAACCATCATGATTTGAATATTGTGGGTTTTGAATTGTCTGTCTTGGGAAGTGATTAAAAAAAGTCCTATGAAGAAATATCATGTGTAGGCATAAGTAAATTCTATCACCTGAGATTAGAGTAACTGTGCTTCAATGCCTGTTACTTTTAGGAGAACAAATGTAAATCTTCATTCATAGCATGAAAGATAATGTGTAAGATACCCATGTTCTTCATGTATATTTGTAGGGAGAAGAAGGCATGTATTTTGGATTCAGAATCACCAGGACATTGGTCTTCCCCACCTCTCACCTCATGAGACATGTGGAGAACAGCTCCCACTGCAGCTGGTGTTAGGTGTTTCCTCAGGGACAAATATTTTTGTGGGTTGATCTCCTGATACTTTGAATTTCATTTGTTTTCACAGCATATCCTAAATTGTCTTGAAAATATATTCATCTACCATCTCTGAGTTTATGTAAACTTGCTTTTCAGACCATAATCCTCCTAATCTATTTCTGCCTGAGCTTGGTGGTAATGTGTCCAGATTGCTACCTGATTGCAGTTGGTCTCCATTAAGAATCCTGGAAATGTGAATACAGGCCCTGGCAAGCAGCTTAATTGGTTCTGTGATTGGGTTCCTGACACTTACTTGGAAGATTTGGTTTGAGTGCTTTCACCATGGCCAGTGAGCACCAGCACTATGGTGGCTATTTTGTGACTATACTGTGAATGGGTGTGCATTGTATGCCTGTATTTGTTTCTTATTCTGTGAAACACACACTAAGATCTAAATCACTTAGTTGCACATGGAAATAAACTGGGAGTCCTGAGAAGGAATATGCTGAATGTGAGGAAATCAGGATTAGGCATAGGGAGAGGGTAAAATCTCATCTAAGTGTAACTCAGTCCCAAACACTCCTTGATGATCTTTGGGAGAGTCATGGACCTCAGTAGGTTCCAAATGGAAAGTATGGGCCCCAGATTGTTCCAAATCATGTTGCTACATGTGCAGTTGGCTTACACATGACCCTTGCTTCAAATTGGACAGGTCTGGTGGGAGATAGTTGAATTTCTCACTAGAATTCACTATGTATTTACCTGTGGTGTTTTGTACAGCTCTAACACTGTTCCAATTTCAGCTGAAAATGCTGATGTGGTTCCAGCAATGATGGCAACTGTCTTGCCTTGTGTCTGGCAGGTGTAGTTAGGGATGAGATGATTCTTTCCAGTCAGCCACTGCAGAGTGCTCCTCAGGGTGAACTGACCACTGGAAACAGAATTGTAGAGTTGGAATCCGAGGGTCAGGTTGGGGAGTAGCTGGGGGTCCTTATTGATCTCCTGGATGGCAAAGTGGAAGGCCAGTACATATTGGTAGTTCTTCCACAGCCACCTAAAGAGAGAGGCAGCAACAGAGAGAAGGCTGAGACTCTGGAATTCAGAGCAACAACACAGCCACGTCCTGAGGCATCAATGGTCACACTCAGGCTTGCACTTAGTGGTGCCTCAGCTGTGGCACATGGAGGAAATGTGAGTGAGGTTCCAAGAGCTTTAGAAGATTTTGGAATGGTCCTCAGATTCCTCTGAAGCAAACTGTGTCCATGATCACACTCACATTCCCTAGTCCTTCAGGAAAGCCTTTCTGTGTCCCAACACGGGATTTCACTTCTACTTAGGGATGGAACCCAAGAGGCAAACATCTCTCTTTTCAGTACCTTCTGCAGTAGTTGAACACCATCTGACTTGTCAGTCATGTTAGCATTTGGGAGCATCTCTAATTTAGTCACCAAACTCGTTTTCAAGAGCCCTTTCTGTAACTTTCTGTTATAATACACAATACTAACAGAAGCATTTTCATTCATTTACGTTTGCCTTGAAAATGAGCATTTCATTCAGAACTTCAAATTGTCAGAGTACTTGCAATGTTTACTTTATTTTTATTCACTCTTTTCCTCCTGCATGGAATTCCATTTTATTTATTTTTCCATCTATAAGCTACTGAAATCTGTTTAATTTTTGATGTACTTGTTTGAAAGGAAAATTAATAGCATTAATTGAAATGTTTCTTGCTTTTAATCATTTTGTTTAAATGCAATTAATTATCTCATGAAGGGCTTTATTTTTCAGTGCTTGGTTACTTGTAGCTCTTGCTGTCAGTTGAAAGCTGACAAGTTTGCTTCTTTTCCTCTCAAATACATACATGCCAAATATTAAGTTCTGCACCATGTACAAAGTTGATAAAAATCCTGCAGAGACCATAAGAATCAGTGCTAGATATGTGTATTCATGACTGACATCTCACTCAAAACCCAAATTTTTTCAGTGTTCTTAACACATCTTTCAAGTGTATGCAGTAAGCTGCAGTGATAATAAAATAGAGATCTCTCCAAACTATTTCTATGATTCCTGTAACCTTTAAACAAATTTAGAATATAAGAAATATTTTTCATTAGATTCCACTTAGTGATCGCAATGCTATCATTTGACAAAACATATAACTTAAAGCAGTTTAGAATGGTGATTTGACATAGGATCCATGTTTTGAAATGTGGCCTTGTTTCATAAAAAATGTGCAAAAGTGCTTGTGTGTGAAATATTTTTAAACTTGGAAGATTTTTAAAAAATTGATGATAAAGCAAGATTGATTTTAGTATATCGTATCTAGAGGCAGAACAAGTCTATGATTGCTTCATTGATCAATTTTGCCAAATATTTAGGTTCTAGGTAACACCAATGGTAAAGTTTATATTCAGAAGATTGGAAAACATATATTCTTAGTAAATACATTTGAAGTAATTACATTTCATGTACACGGATGCTGGACACTTGCTGGTGGGGGAACAAGCATTTTATAAACCTTTAATTTTTATGATAATAAGAATTTTGTTTTGCAGTAGTAATATCCTTAATTCGCAGATGAAGAACATAAGGCTTGATGTCATAAACAGATAGAAGGCACAGTCAGAATTTTATCTCCTGTCTATAAACAGTTCTCATACTCCTTCCGGTATCTATAGTGACCATGTAATTGACCTTCCAAACTGATATATTTTTGATAATAAGATGGGATGATATTAATGAATACACAAGGATTATTGGCATAAATAGACTGTAGGAAGCAAACCAGGATGTGTGATCATTCTAGATAAAACAAATCTGTCTCACATGTAGACATTCACTGATTTCTTGATGCATACTGTAACCATGCATAGCATGTTTAGTTTGTCATATGAGAGGTACTAGGTAAATTATTTGATGAATAACCAATATTTTGTTCAGTATAAGCTAAAATTCATAAGGTTTAGGTTTTCCAAGTTGTGAGATATAAATCATATGAAGTAAGTTATATAAATAAAAAGACTGAATAGAATATGATAATAAAGAAAAACATGTATTCTTAATAGTTACATCAATAATTTACATCAATATTTTACATCAATTATAAGTAAGCATAAGTATCTTCATTCCAAATATAGACCTAGCTATTAAGATATTATGAGAAGGGGGCCGGCAGTGTGGCATACCCTGTAAAGCTGCCACCTGCAATGCTGGCATCCCATATGGTAGTCAGTTCAGGTCCTGGCTGCTCCACTTCCAATCCAGGTCTCTGTTATGGCCTGGGAAAGCAATAGATAGGCCAAGTGCTTGGACCTCTGCACCCATGTAAGAGACTCTAAGGAGGCGGCTGGCTCTTAGCTTCAGATTCGCATAGCTCTGGCCATTGCAGCCATCTGGGGAATGAGCCAACAGATGGAAGATATCTCTCTGCTTCTCCTTCTCTCTGTGTAACTCTGACTTTCAAACAAATAAATAAATCTTTAAAAATATTATGAGAAAAGTGTGCTACAGGTTGATAAAAGCCACAAAATGGATAAAACATGGAAACATTGTGCAGTGAAAGGTCCCAGTCAATGGATGATAACAAAGGCTATGAATCAATTTATATCCAGTCTCCACAACAGGCATCTATACTTCTGGCATGGGCTCCTCCTGAGCAAAAAAGAGTCTCAAAGTTCCCAAACAGAATACCATAAATTAAAGGGTATAGATTTATTTTCAGGAGCAGGTGCCCAAAAGACTTCTATTAAGTAGATTACAAGTATTGATGTATGGGAGGCAGTGTGTATGTCAGGTGGTGGATCTCAGACACAAACAGCTTCTCTACTGGGCACATTTGTCAGCAATGACACCTAGAGTGAGTGCCTTAGATCTAACACTGACTTAGGTCATTCTCTGTACCATGGGTTTTGGATGGGGCAGGCAGGGGTTGGGGATGGGGATATGGGCTGGAGTTCCATTTGTCTCACTAATTTCAAGATTCTAGGTGGCTGATCAGGATATCAGATTAATACAAAATATACCCATCTCTCTCTCCTCCCATGAAGGAGTGGAGAGAAAAATAAAATGGAAAGGGAAGGAACACCAGCCTTCATTGATCTGCATTCCTAAAAATTCGGTGTACATTTTTTAGAAATCTTAAGCAGATGAACCAATACAAACACACACAAACTTGCAGTCTGAATCACAATTAACACATAACTCAATGTTGCACTTACCAATTTACTGCGATTTTATCCTTTGGTCTGGATAAAAAAGATACCCGGACCATGTCTGATTCTGGTTCCAGGAAGTAAAGGGGGAAAAACCCACCAAGTACCAAGTCTCCATCTCTGTAGACACTTGACCTCATGGAATTATAACAGTTCCAGGGAGGTATGTCCTGTGAACTGTATAAAGGATTCAGGAGTTGGTTAAGAAAAATCACAGTAAAGAACATGTCAACTCAACCCAACATAAAGTTAAAGTCTCTGTTGTTATTAGGAATAAATGTTTTGGATTATATCTTCTGTCTCAGCCCCCTGCAGGGAGAATAGATCTCTATGTAGGGCACAGCTGGTCCCAGTATTGCTGTATGCCCTCAACCTATAGACAGTGTTTGCTAGTCTACTGAGTCACACAGGGACACAGCTAGAATCACAAGGAGGCATTTCAAAGGGAGTCACAGGGCTGAGGCCTTGCCTTAATGTTCCTAAAATCAGATGAGCTCTGATTCTATATATTTTCATTGCTAAACTTCTGTCCCATCCCAGAACTCATGGCATCACCTGAGGCTATGCACCTGCCACTCTCCATTGTGGGAAAAACAGCTTTGGAAAAACATGCTTTGGACTCTATTTTGTCCCTGGAGCATTATGAGATACAGCGCTTTAAACCTGTGTGAATAGGGGCCAAGTATTGTTAGGTCAGTCACCTGTTTTTGGGATTTGGTAATTGTAGAAAGAATTAGTGTTGGAATTAAAAAAAAAAACAATCAGTTTCACTATTTCACTTGATTCATCATAGATAAGATGAAAGGTCACATTCACCACTGATGACCCTATGTGTATCATAGAAATTCTCTTCAAATCTGTGTCTAATATCTCTCCCAGACCTGCCATATTCAGGTGGAAAAAAGGGCTGCATGATTTGCCAATGTGTATGCATATCCAGAGAAGGGCACACCGACCTCTCCGCAAAGTTAATCCACTTACACACATTCTTGTGTAATCTGCTTGAGTCCAAAGTGCATCAAAATACAATAATGATTCTCACCATATATGATTAAGCATTTCAGAATGTGTACAGGAAAATATGTAGAATCTTTGTGTTTGTGTGTGTGCCTCTGTCTGCTTAATTTGCTTTTTTCTTCATGTTCCTATCATTTCCGCCACTGCTGATACCAACTTCCACATCTAATAGACACTGGCTGAGAACATGTGTGAGGGACTTCATATTTTATGCATACATGTGAAGTGAGCATTAAATACATATTTTAAAGTTTCACACTTCATTTCATCTCACTTCCCTCTGTTTCTAATTCGTCTCACAGAACCACTTTTTTGAATGCAGTAGGCCATTATATCATCTCTTCATTGGTGACCAAGGCTTGGTTATGTGCACTCTTTCAGGGAAATTCTCCAATTTTAGCCAAGAACTGAAGACCCACAGGAAAATCCACACACTGTGGATATCATCGTTTTCCAAATGGTGCCTTGGTCATGCAATGATATTTCATCCCGAGCACTGTTTGCAAATTGGATTTCCATTGGAAGTCACTGCAACTGTAGGACAGGCAAAATTGGAAAGAGAGAGAGCAGTGCAATGAGAGGTGGGAGGTGCATGTGTATTCAGCAGTCCTTATTTTTCCTCAACCTCCCTATTCTTAAGGTTTCTTTTGGGTTGAAATGTAGTATTTTTTTTCTTTTTTGTATATTTGAGGCCACCATTTCATGAGTTTAAATTGTGAGAAATTGATTCTCCATGCACCCTTGCAACAAATTGGGAACTGTTTTAACTCAATCAAGAAAAGTGTACAGGCCAGTGCCATGGCACAATAGGCTAAGCCTCTGCCTGTGGTGCTGCCACCCCGAGTTCTAGTCCTGGTCTGGGTGCCAGATTCTGTCCTGGTTGCTCCTCTTCCAGTCCAGCTCTCTGCTGTGGACTGGGAGGGCAGTGGAGGATGACCCAGGTCCTTGGGCCCTGCACCTGCATGGGAGAACAGGAGAAGCACCTGGCTCATGGCTTTGGATCAGCATGGTGGCTGCCACAGCACACTGGCCGCAGCGGACATTGGGGGGTGAACCAACGGAAAAGGAAGACCTTTCTCTCTGTCTCTCTCACTGTCCATTCTGCCTGTCTAAAAAAAAAAAGAGTATGAAGTAGTTGCAAGGGTGGTTACAGTATGAGCTGTTGTAGAACCCATCCTACAAAGCTTTGGTTGCAACTTTATGGAAGCTATTTTAGTACTGCAATAACATAAGCAAAACATGGATGGAGATGTTGATATTAATTTGTGTAGCTCACACAAGTGTGGAAATACAGGATTAGCTTTTTAAAAATAATTTTTAGTTCAAATATGAAATTCAAGTTGTTTTTTGTTCAACAATTACAAATACATCCATGGATTTTTTCAGATTTCACAATTTCTGTTTATAGACATCTTGTATTTCCTGGAAGGCTCAAACTTACAAAAATGTAAAAATGCAATATTATGCATACATATCATATTATATAGATTATTTTCTGACTCTATCCTTGGACTATTTATTAAGAGTATGATTTTCTGTGATAAGAATCAAGGTATGACCAAAAAGAAAACTTCCAATTCTTCTGACTATATTGAAATTATCTATACTGTGAGCTAACACTTTTCTTCTGGGTCACATGATACCTGATGCAGGGTATATTAGGAATATATCATTGGAACCCTTCGACAAATTCACTTCTTTTCTAAGGACTAAATGAGGACACAAAGTATTTCAAATAATATTATTCTAAGTACAAACAGAAATTAGATGAAATAAACTTTATGAGGTTAATTTTTACATGTGGTTATTTGCATTTCCCTAGACTTTAATTCCTCCAACTAATTTAATGTGTTTGTCCCAGGTACATGTATATACAAGCTCTTACATATATTCTACACATAAGCGATGGATTCAAATAATGAAGGCATAAATTTCATTCAAATCCTTCTATAACTCCAGGGAAAAAAGGCATCAAGATATTTTAATGATAATGCTTTCGAGATGAGCATTAGCATGTCATCTACAAATATGCACATACTACATGCTGATGTAAAGAATCTTGTCATTGTACACATTGTGGAAAAGTTCTTCTGCACATTGGGAAGATGTAGATCATGGCAGCACCGTGGGGCATTGTTGTGGATGAGGCAGTCCCCATGCTGTTCTATATCATTGTGAGCACAGATAAGATCACATTTCACATTCCCAATGCTTTAAGAAGAGTGACTCCCCACTCATAGCATGAAAGAAAAAATGCACCATCACCGGCTGTGTCTGCTTTACAATTCTGACTGAGGAAGACATGAACATGGATGCAGCATCATCAGGACAGTGGTCTTTCCCTTATTTTCTCCTCTTGTCTTTGGGGAGCACAACCCTCTCTCTCAGCAACCACTCTTATATGTTCACTCTGTGACTTATGTAAATCTTTACTGCATTAATGTCTTACAGCCTTGGGGTTCATGTGTCACCACAGCATAACCTGAGTTACCATTTGCAATACAGTTTCCAGCCCAGAATCCTCCAAAGCTACTGTGTTCTGTGTTTGGCAGTTATATGTCCTGACTGTGGCATGTTTGAAATGGGAATCTCTGAGATCCTAATGCAGACAATTGGAGTCAGCAGAAATGGCCCATGTAGTTGGATTCCTAACACCTATATTGGGGACTTCCATTGAGTGCCTGGCTCTTGGTTTCTTGTCAGAGCCAGATGGGCTTCTGCCATTGATGTGGGCTTTTAGTGAGAAAACAGCAAATAGGAGCTCTCTGTCTTTCTCTCCCTATTTCTCTGCCTCTCAAACAAAACAGTAAGTGGTTGTAATGAGGATGTTCACTGGGTGTGCTTTGATGAAATCTGCTTTTGTGGAAGAGATTGTGGAGGCTTGGGCTTGGACAGATGAGTGTGTGAATTCCAATGTAAATGTAACTGAGCCTTACATGCTCTTTGGGGAATCTTCAGGACTACCATGGCCCTCAGTGTCATTTCATGTGGAAACCAGATGTACAGGTCTTTACCTCTACACATCGAACAACCTTTGGTCCCTGGATGCCTTCTAAGAGATTCTTGTCTTAGGACAAGACATTTTTGTGTGCTGTAAATATCGCTTATGAACCACAATTATGTGATTAGTCAATAGCCAATATTCACAGAAGGTGCAAATAGGTATATTATTCCAAGACAGTAATAGAATAGGGTCTCTCAGGTTGCTCTGCTTCCTAGCTGTATTACTTCTTCCACTTGTCAGTATTCTCAGAATCCAGCCAACACCATGGGATATGTTTTATGCCATGGTAGGATGCCCATCCTTGGCTTCTACATTTCCCTTTCTTCAGATGCAAGAGAATGGTATGGGTGGAGATTCACATATGGCTCTACAGAATTAGAATCCATTTGCCTTTGGGGTTTGTAGAGCCCCAACGTGTTCTGGTCTAGGCAGAAACTGCTGACATGGTTCCAGCAATGACAGCAAGTGCTTTGTATTGTGTATGGCAATTATAGTTAGGGGGAGTAAATGCTCTTTGTAAAGAAAATGCAAACCATTTCTAAGGATGAATTGGTCCATGACAAAGGTATTGAGATTTGGAATCACATAGATAGATTGGGGCGGTATTGGGAGTCCTTACTGATCTCCTGGATGGCAAAATAAAAGGCCAACATGTATGGGCAGTTCTTCCTTAGCCACCTAAGTGAAGTAGCAGATTTAGAGAGAAGGGTGATAGCCTGTCATTCAGTGCAGTTTCACAGATAAACCCTGAGGGAGCCAAGTCTGGATTCAGGGTGTTAGTGATGCTCCAGGGTCCCTGGAGGATCGTGGAATGTCCCTCAGACTTCTAAGAAGCAAACTATGTCCATGCACCACCTCATCTTCATGAGCCTTTTGGGAAAGATTTGGTAGATTTGCATGTGGTAGGTCATTTTTACTTAAGAACAGAAACAAGGTGCATCTCTGTTTTCTGTAAGTTCTGGAATCGTTTGAATAGAACTTTGTTTGCCACTTGTTCAAATATATGAGAGTATTATCATCTCTGACCATATTCACCAGTGTGATTTTCCCAGCCTTTTTGATAATTTTCTACTCATGTATATTAACTCTTGTCAAACAGGTTTATTAAGTTAGATTTTTCAGTGAAACAAATGCATCCAATTCAGGACTTCTGGTATCAGAGAATTTACAGTGTTTATTTTGCTTCCATTGATTGATTTCCTGGATACTGAATTTACCTTTGTCTTTTCACATTTGGCAATTGAACGTTCTCTGTATTTTCCCACATGTATTTCCTGAAAATATGAGTTCTTGGAATTTAAGATGGCTTATTATTGTGAATGAAAAAACAGATGTTCTGTTTTCTCACTATGTGTTTTTTTTTTTTCTCAGCTTTCCTTGGAATTCTGGACTTTATTTCCTACATTTTATCCACAATTTGAATGTCAGGAACATTGTTACTTATTAATTATATGGGAAGAAATATATTTATCCAATCATTTTTTCAGTTGGTATACATTATTTTTTAGTTTTCAATGTTGAATTAACTAACAAAGTGCCATTTCAGTTTTGTACCATCATATGAAGTATTTTCACAGTTTCAAGTTTGCAGTGTTTCATTTTTAATATAAAGGTATTTTCTATTTTGTCACACTGTGTTGTACATATTATGTTTACAAATGAATTTAAAATTTTCTCCTGTGGTCTAAAAGGTGTTGCTTTCCTATACACCCCTGACTAAAATTGGATTTCTGATCATAGAGGGTACTCACCTGTGGTACACTAAATAGATCTGGTACAAAAATTACACTGCCGATGTCTTCCATTGAGTCATTTTGTATATTTTATAGACAACTTTTATTTAATGCATATAAATTTCCAAAGTACAACTTTTGGATTATAGTGGTCTTTCCACCATAACCACCCTCCCACTCACAAACCATTCTATCTCCTACTCCCTATTTCATCACATTCTTCATTAAGATTTATTTTATTTTATTTTATTTGACAGGAATAGATAGTGAGAGAGAGACAGACAGAGAGAAAGGTCTTCATTTTCTGTTGGTTCACCCCCCAAATGGCCGATACGACTGGCGTGCTGCACCAATCCGAAGCCAGGAGCCAGGTGCTTCCTCCTGGTCTCCCAAGTAGGTGCAAGGTCCAAGCACTTGGGCCATCCTCCACTGCCTTCCTGGGCCACAGCAGAGAGCTAGAGTGGAAGAGAAGCAACCGGGCAAGAACCTCCACCCCAACCAGGACTAGACCCCGGGCTGCCAGCGCCACAGGTGGAGGATTAGCCTAGTGAGCTTCAGCACTGGCCAAGATTCATTTTAAATTATCTTTATATACATATGTTAATATGTAGAAGATCCACTTAGTATATACTACATAAAGATTTCAACAGTTTGCACCCACACAGGCACACAAAATAAAGTATTATTTGAGTACTAGTTTTACCATTAATTCTCATAGTAAAACACATTAAGGACAGAAATTCTACATGGGGAGCAAGTACACAGTGACTCCTGTTGTTGATTTAAAAATTGACACTCTAATTTATGATGTGAGTGATCACCCAAGGCTCTGGCCATGAGCTTCCAAGGCTATGTAAGTCTCTTGAGTTCAAAAACCCTGACCTTATTTAGACAAGGCCATAATCAAAGTGAAAGTTCTCTCCTCTCTTCAGAGAAAGGTACCTTCTTCTTTGATGGCTCATTAGTTCCACTGGGATCTCACACACAGAGATATTTCATTTAGGTCATTTTTTGCCAAGGTGTCTTGGATTTCCATGCCTGAGAAACTCTCCTGGGCTTTTTAGCCAGATCTGAATGGGTTAAGGGCTGATTCTGAGGCCAGAGTGCTGTTTAGGGCATTTGCCATTCAATGAGTTTCCTGTGTATCCTGTTTCCCATGTTGGATCATCCCTATTAAGTTCTGTACTATGACAAAGTTGGTAGAAAACTTGAAGACTGAAGAACATATACTTGTAAAATTCCGATTTTATTATAAGCAACTGGAAATACATTAATGCAAAAAGTCTGAGTAAATGTTATAAGAAAAGTGTGTTTCACACCGATACAAGGTATAACCTGGGTAAAACATGAAAATATTGGGTAGAGAAAGAAGATCATCACAAAGGGTGACAAAGAGAAATAGATTCTTGTCTTCCCATAAGAAATGAATGTCAGACATAAGATGGAAAAGTGATAAGCAAGACAGCAACATTGAATGAGGTAGTGCATTCGTCAGAATAGATAGGCACCTCTCTAGACAGATCTGGACACTGAAAGTCATGGTCCTGTTTTCCAACACTTAATAGTGATGGTCTTGACCATCTCCTTGGTGTGCAGGAAGGATATCTACTCTCATCCCTGTCCTTGACACAAAGCAAACACTGATTTAGATGTTGTCCAGAGAATACGCATGCCTGGGCTCACTTGGCAGCTTTTTGCAATAGGAATAAGCCAGCCAGCAGTGAGCTGGGGACACAGGACACAGGCAGTCATGCAGCCTGTAAGCTCCACCCATGGCCATCCATGCCCCAGGTCCATCACTATTTAAAATATACGTGGTTTTTGTTTGTTTGTTTGTTTATAATAGAAGTTACTCAGAAAATTCTAAAAGTATGCTTCCTTCTGTTTCCATAAATCGACATCTAAAAATGATTTAGATAAGCAGGTTATCTTAAATTTTAAGCCAACTAGAAATTTCTAATGTTTTAACTGGGGGAAAATTCATCTCCCTAAAGTTTTGAATGCTCATTTGAGTGAGTGTCATTTTTAAGAAAAGCTGTAGTTTTTCTGATTATTGTAGTAACTGTGTAAGTGTGAAGAATTTGGGATGAGTGATTCATCATCAAAGCACTTAAGCTGTTTGAGTATTTTGTCACCATCTATTACTATTAAAGAACATCATAACCAAGTTTCAGAAAACATGTATTTTTAAAAATTGATATAAATAATTAAATGAATATGAAATAGGTGTTTAAGAAATAGTTGTTAAAAAGCAACATAAGGAAAAGGTCATATGTTAAACTTACTTTACTTGCTATAGCTTTGTAAGTTATTTGTGCCCAGAATTTTAACACTCCACATATTTATGTTTAAATATTTTGTTATATGTATAGTAGAGTCTAGTCTCTTCAGTATCTTCACTATTTTCAAAAACTTTTCCTTTGCATGTCACTTATTTTGGGGAGTGTTCTTTTTTCTTTAAGTTTTAGAATATTGCCTAAACAGGAGTAAATAAAGGCTAAAAATCTTTACTAGAATAAACATGTATTCACTACAGTTTCCTAAGAACCACTTGAAATATACCCTGCACTCAGAAGAGCTGAAGGTGCCTCCCCAAACATCTATTTTTACATGAATGCTCAGAACAATCTGTTCATAACAATGAACGTGTGGAGAAAACATAAATAGACATTTGTGAATGAATAAATTGAGTGTGGGAAATCCATAAGAATGAATGTTACAAAGCTGTAAAAATAATGAAGGATACCTTCGATAATTTGGATGAATTAAAAGTGCAATGCCATGTAAATGAATTTAGATCTACGAGGTCATATGTTATCTCATTCCATTGCTAGGAACTGTCTAGAATAGGTAAATGCATAGCAACTAAAGGAGATGAATGGTTGCATGAACCATGTTCATGGAAGCCTGCAAGCGGCTGCTTAGTGGAGAAAGGCTTTGAATATGGGTGATGTAAAGGGCTTCAATCTACACAGACATGATAATTGCACAAACTTGTGAAAATATTTTATGCAAAATCATTGTAGAATGTGAATGTGGAAGTACTATGATACCACTTCCTTGTACAATACTTCAGTGATTCATATTGGATATATGAATTTCAGAATGTTTACATCATTCTTTCCTGTGTGACATTGGAACAAGAACTCTAAGCAAAGGCCAAAATAGAAAGTGGTCAAATGATAGAGGTCACAATTATAGAATGATTTCTATGTAATCATGAAAACTACCTACATATGTGACAAAGATACCATTTCTAAATAGTTAGGCTATAATTATTTACTAAGAGGTTTGTGAACAATACAGTTTCCAAAGAGAAGACTGCTCAAGGAAGAGTTGACTCTTGCATTTGGGAAAGAAATGCTACTTAAATTATCACCACAAAATGTCAAATTCTACATGAACTTCAGGGAAGCAACATAAAGCAGGTATAACTGTGACATGTTATCAAACAGGAATATTTATAGCATCTAAATTGATAAACAAAGTGAATGTTAATTAGTGTGCATATTTTCAGAGATAATCCTATCATGAAAATTATTGCTATTTATAACATGATGGTCAGCTCTGTTTCAGATTTAAAAGTATCTCCTTTTATTTTATATTAAAATATTTCTAGTCTGATTTTCGTTTTTGAGAGGCAGAATGAGAAACATAGAGAAAGAGAGAGATGGTTGAGAGCCCAACTTTTCACTGCTTCAACTCTCAGTGGACACAGTAGCTGAACCTTGGCTGAGGCCAGAGTCCAGAGCAAGAAAGAGTCGACTGACTGGGACCCAATAGCTCTGAGTTATCACCACTCACTCAAGGGTTTATTTCCCGGGAATCTGGGGTTGGGGTCAGAGATAAATTAGAAACCCAACTAGTGCCATGTGGGACAAGGTTGCCTTAATTGCTAGGCTAAATGCCTAAACAAAAATTGTCTTTAGTTTGCCTTATTTTACAATGTTGGAATGCTACTTCCCTTTGGTTTTTGTTTACAAAGGTTGAAAATGCGAAGAAACTCTTGAGAAAAATATCAGGATCTCCTAGAACTGTGTTGGTTCCTTAAAGCTTTCAAAGAATTTTGATCAGGTTTTATGAGAATAACGTAGCACTTGGGGGCAAAGATGCAGCCCAGGAGCCCTGCACTGGAGGCCAAGATAGAGAAGACCTCCACGGCCACCATGACCTTCCCCTTGGTGCTGTGGTAGACAGGCAGGAAGGTCACCCAGACACTGCAGAACACCAGCATGCTGAACGTCAGGAACTTGGCTTCATTGAAGGTGTCAGGCAGATTCCTGGCTAGGAAAGCCACAGTGAAGCTGGCCAGGGCCAAGGAGCCCAGGTAGCCCAGGACACAGTAGAAGGCGGTGGCCGAACCCTTGTTGCACACCAGGATGATGTGGCTGTGCTCAGAGTGTGTATCTAACTCAATAAATGGAGGCGATGTTCCCAACCAGATGCCACAGAGAGCCAGCTGGATCAAGGAGCAGATGGGAATGATGAAGTTAGAAGCACCTGATACCAGCAATCGCCTGATAGTTCTTCCAGGTTTCAGAGCTTTGAAGGCCAGAATCACAGTGATGGTCTTGGCCAGCACAGTGGAAACAGCCACTGTGAACACAAGTCCAAATGCTATTTGCTGGAGGAGGCACGTGGCTGTGTTGGGACGGCCAAGGAAGAGTAAGGAGCAGAGGAAGCACAGGAGGAGAGTGATGAGCAGGATGTAGCTGAGGGTCCTGTTATTGGCCTTGACAATGGGAGTGTCTCGGTGCTTCACAAAGACCCAGAGGACCACAGCTGTGAGGACAGAGAAGCACAGAGCCATGCAGGCTAGGGCCATCCCCAGGGCATCCTCAAAGGCTAAGAATGTCACCAGCTTGGGGAGGCAGTGGTTTCTCTCCCTGTTTGGGTACTCGTGATCTGCACAGGTGATGCACTGCTCTGCATCTGTGGAGAAAAGGAAGACTCTGTGTTTCCATTTCACAATTTGCTCCTTTTTCCCTGTTATGGAAAATGGTCACCTTTGCAATGTCATGGTGAGTCCAGCCTGCTCTGATGTATACCAGGACACACTAAAGGCTATTTCTGCACTCCTGACCCAGTAAGAATGCTCATATGCAGGTGGATGAAACTCATTAAAACAAGCTCCTTAGTGCATGGGGCTCTGTGGACTAATCTTGTTGCTCAGTGATTTTTTAAAGTGTTTTAATTTCTACAAAGTGATGTATTTCCTGTATTTTATATGGGCATGGATTCTTCCAAACCCTCATCTCTACTGTCCAGTGTATTTCTCGAAGGAGCCTTCTGTTAACAAGGTCAGACTATTTATCAGGGGTCATATGTTTTAAGGTTTTTCTTACTTTTACTGAAATGGAGATGACCTGTATAAATGATATGTCATTCTGGGGATCTCCATACATTAATGAATATTCTTTATTTCTACATGGACTCATCTTGTCAGTATTTCCATATAAATGCTGACCTACTATGATTGAGTAGAAGAGAAATGTAGCTCATTGTTTTTATGTGGTTATACTGGAGTAAGTGATATTTTAATGACTTCATTGAAAGACAACTTTGCCCTCATGTTCATGTGAAACATGGCTTGTTCACCATTTTAGCTCATGTGAACACCACATTAGGCACCACATTGTCTCACTTGAAGTGATGCATTTCTGCTTCTACAGCATGAAAGATGTCAATAAGTACCGGCCATTTGGTGAATATGTCTCTGTTTTAATCAAATTTCATTTAAACTGCCATAACTTGGTTGAGTTTTTTGGTATGATAGGTAAAGCCACCAACTGCAAAGCTGGCATTTCATATGGACATTGTTTTGTGTTCCAGGTGATCAGTTTCCAACCCAGCTCCTTGCTGATGGCCTAGAAAAAGCAGCAGAAAATGGCCCAAGTACTTGGGATTCATGCAACAATATAGAGCATCATTTGATGCTCCTGCCTTGTGGCTTCTGCCTGGCCCATCCCAGGCCTTTGTTTCCATCTAGGGAGTAAACCATTAGATTGAAGCTCATCCTCTCTCTCTCTTTCTCTCTCTCTCTCTCTCTCTCTCTCTCTCTCTCTCTGTGTGTGTGTGTGTGTGTGTGTGTGTGTGTGTGTCTTGTTCTCTGAATCTCTGATTTTTCAATAAATTGAATTTTTTTTATTTCGCAGGCAGAGCTAGACAGTGAGAGAGAGAGAGAGAGACAGAGAGAACTGTCTTCCCTCTACCTGTTTACCCCCCAAATGCCTGCCATGGCCGGCGTGCTGCACCAATCCGAAGCCAGGAGCTAAGAGCTTCCTCCTAGTCTCCCATGTGGGTGCAGGGGCCCAAGCAATCGGGCCATCCTCCACTGACCTCTCAGACCACAGCAGAAAGCTGGACTGAAAGAGGAGCAACTGGGACTAGAAGCCAGTGCCCATGTGGGATGCCAGTGCTGCAGGTGGAGGATCAACCAAGTGAGCCACAGCGCTGGCACTTAAAATGAATATTTTTTAAAAAAGAAAAAAAATGTTATTTGTTGGGCTATACTTGCAGTAAGAGTCCTACTCAGTTTTTATCCTTGGGTCTCATGCAAGAATACAAGATTGAGGGACTGGAACTGTGATGTAGGAGGTAAAGCCACTGCCTGCAATGATGGCATCCCATGCAGTCACCAGTTCATGTCCTGTCTGATCCTCATCCAAACCAGTTCCATGCAAATGTGCATGGGAAACCAGCAGAGGAAGGCCCAAGTTCTTGGGCCTCTGCAAGATCTCAAGGAAGCTTCTGGCTTTGCCCTGGTCCAGTCTGGACCATTGCCACAATCTGGGAAGTGAATCTACCTGATGGAAAATCTTCTCTGTCACTCTCTCCCTCTCCATTATGCTCTCCCTCTCTCTGCAACTCTGACATTCAATTAAATAAAAATATTTTGTAAAAAAAGGATATAAGCATATCAAAAATTTAGAGAAATTTTCTCTTACAATTCTTTTCAATGTGTAACCTTTACTTTTCATAGAATGTGCAAGTGCTTCAGGCACCTGTCTCGGAGATACACTGGGCACACATAGGCAGGTGTATATTGTAAAATGGGTCAATGCATGATACTTATTTTTTATTCTTTCATTAACTTACTGTATGTTGAATATTCTTACAGAAAATAGAAGTCTTTTTTGTTATCTTCTTCCTAGTGAAGACTATATATAGCTTATTTGAAGTTGCTGAAGTCAAAATATTACTAGAGCAAAGATATGTGAATTGAAACATGCTCTTAGAAGAATTATAAACATGTTTATCATACATTGAACAGTAGAACTATTTACCAATGAGACCTAGTAGATTTTTGCATTTCAGAAAGCAATTGGCTTTGTTATTTAATTTAATATTTTATATTCCTTAAATGTTTACCTGTATGATTGGAAATGTCTCTCTCTGGACAAACAACACAAATATAGCAGCAGACAGGGTTTTGTTCCTTTGGTATTTTTCTGAATCCTGGACCACACCTCTGGCTACACAAAGACTGAGGAGTCTGAGGGGGAAAGAGAAGTGATGATCATTGTTTTGCACATCGTTAGGCACTGTGATAGGATGCCTTTACTTTCCTGATCACCCCTAAGTACATCATTATGTCCTCCCCAGTGTGTGTCTTATTCATTTTTTCAGACATCCAATTTTGAGTTTATATGATGCTCATTCCAGGATTGTCACCTGTCTACCAAATATTATGAGGGTACCTGATTGCTATAGTTATGTTCTTCACTGTATCTACACTTCAAGGCATTTGTCTCTTTCTTTTGAATTGCTTCCTCTGAAATCTTTTAAGTTCAGCTTTTTATGTGGTAATTATTCTCAGAATGTATATGTCAGAGATAATTTTGCATGACTCTTTCCCGTGTTAGAATTTGTGTAGACATGCTTTAAGTTATTTTGTCTATATACTGACCTCTATCTCTATTTCTTTACATTTCTCATTCTAGGCACTCAACTCTGGATGCACAAATATGCCCAAAATTAGCACAGCATTATGTAGTACAAATGTGCACTTCTAATGCACACTGGCTCATATATATGTAAGGAACACCATATCTCTTGAAACCAAGATGTGAAATGATAGTTTAATGCTTATTTAAAGTCTCACACTTAATCTCCTCTCAGACTCCACTCAGACCCTCTGTATGTATTCAATATTCCCATGGATCCACACCTCCTTCGATGCAACAGGCCATTCTATCATCTCTTCATTGAGGACCAAGCCTTGGTCATATGCACTCTTAGAGCAAAATTCCCCAATTTTAATCAGCAATCGAAATCCAGCAGGAAAATTCACAATATTGTGGATATCGTAGTGTACGATACGGTGTCTTGTTTCATGGAAGGAAACATCCTCCCCAGCACTGTTGGTAAATTGGATTTTCCTCAGAAGTGGATGAAGCTGGTGGGGAGGCAGAATTGGAAAGAGGGAGAACATTTAGATTAGAGTTGGGAGGTGCATATGCCTGAGAAATCCGTCTTTTCCCTTCTCTCTATCCTCAGGATTTATTTGGTGGAGGCTGACTTTTGTCTGAATGATCACCATATCTTTGGTTCTGGTGTAGGGAATTCTGCCTGTCCCTTATTAAAATGATAGGGAGCATCTGATTCCAAATGGAGATGTCACAGGATGTATCCCACTGGGGTGCCTGACCATGAAACCTTTGTTAGAGTTTTAGAAAAGCTCATCTTAGTACTTCCACATGAGAATAACACAGCTTTATATGTGCAATATCTTGATTGTTGTGATGGTTCCATAGATGAGCGCATCCATGTACACTTTAAACATTTAACCCCACCCCCAAAAAAGAATGAAATCCTTTCTTTGACAAAAAATGGATGCAACTGGATACCCGTATGCATAATGAAAGTTACAGGTTCCTTAAAGAAAATATCATATAAGTTTTTTTCGTGATAGGTAGTACACAATATATATTTCAAAAAAGCTACAATGTATAAAAATGAAACTGACATCTCAGGATTTGATTTGTGTTCATCACCCTTGTGTAAATTCCTGTAGATCAGTGATCTTTCTTTTTTTTTGCTTTTGCAACATTATTATTAGTAGTGCTTTATCCCTGTGATTTAAAGTAAACTGAAATGATGTTATTGCAAAAATTAAAAGTAAAAAAGGAAAGGAAGGAGGGAAAATTTTGAAAGGAAAAGAAGAAAGGATGGTTATCTTAGAATTATATCAATGAAATACATGAAATCTGTTGTTTTATATCAATGATGTTTTTTAATTTAACAAAATTTGTGTTGCCCTTGTGGTGAAGCAACTGAAGCCACCGTCCACTGTGCCCAGCATCTCTGTGAGTTCTGGTTCAAATCCAGGTGCTGTACTCCTGATTTATCTTTCTGCATGAGTCTTGGAAAGCAACAGATGAGGGTCCAAGTGCTTGGGCCCCTGCACTCACATGGGAGAGGTGGTTGAAGCTCCTGCATGCTAGGTTAGCCTGGCCTAGTCCTGGTCCCAGCAGCCATTATTAAGTGAATCAGCAGATGCAAGATCTATCTCCTCTTTCTCTCTTTGTCTCTCCCAATGTCACAGTAACTCTGATTTTCAAGTATTTTTATAAAGATTAACAAAATTGAATGAAATATCAGTTGATTTCAGGATTTTCCATGACAAACTGAAATTGAAAGAATTTGTATCTTCATGCCTATGCATAATGCACTGGTTCAAGGATATGATGTACACAGAAATAAGAACTTCACTACAAAGGAAGATGAATGTAGAAAATGATTCAGCAAAAGTAGAATCAAAATCCAAAATGGGTAAACATCTCTACTTAAGGAAACTTGCCAGGGGAATTACAATACTTAACAATAGTCACAGTGAATGTAAATGGTCTCTTCTCCCCATTAAAAGACACAGGCTAGCTGCATGGACTAAAAAAGAAAAACCATCTAGCTGCTACCTACAAGAAACACACCTTAGCAAGAAAGATGTCTAGAGACTGAAAGTGAAATGTTGGAAAAGATCTTCCATGGCAACAGAAACCAAAGAAGAGCTGGTGAGACCATCCTAATATCAGACAAATTAGACTTTTACACAAAAACTACTAAAAGAGACAAAGAAGGACACTATGTAATGATTAAAGGATAAATTCTACATGAAGATGTGACTGTTTTAAATGTACATGCACCTAATTACAGGGTACCTGGCTATTTGAAAGAATTATTAAGATATTAAAATGGCCAGCGCTGTGGCTTAAAAGGCTAATCCTCCACCTAGCGGCGCCAGCACACTGGGTTCTAGTCCCGGTTGGGGCACCGGATTCTGTCCCGGTTGCCCCTCTTCAAGGCCAGCTCTCTGCTGTGGCCCAGGAGTGCAGTGGAGGAGGGCCGAAGTGCTTGGACCCTTCACCCATGGGAGACAAGGAGAAGCACCTGGATCCTGCCTTTGGATAAGCGTGGTGTGCCGGCTGCAGCATGCTGGACACGGTGGCCATTGGAGGGTGAACCAATGGCAAAGCAAGACCTTTCTCTCTGTATCTATCTCACTGTCCACTCTGCTTGTCAAAAAAAAAGATATTAAAAGGGAGATATAGAGTCAAATACAATAGTAAGTAATAGTAATATAATAGTCAAATACAATACTGCACTTTCAGCATGTTCGAATCAACCAGATAGAAAATCTACAAGGAAACATCAGAACTATGGTGACTATTGACACAAAAGATCAAATATACCTAGCAGATATCTACAGAGCCTTCTACTCCACAGCTACAGAGTACACAAATTTCTATCTGGTGTATGGAACATTCTCTAGGATTAACCATATGCTAGGCCATAAAGGGGGTCTCAGCAAATTCAATAAATTGAAATCATGCCATGCATCCTCACAGACTACAATGCAATAAAGCTAGAAATCAACAACTAGAGAATCTCTGCATTGTATGCAAACACATGGAGAATGAACAACATGATTCTGAATGAATAATGGCTCATAGAAGCAATCAAAATAGAAATCGAAAAAATTTCTAGAAACAAATGAGAATGACAATACAGCATATCAAAATTTGTGGGATACAGTGAAAGCAGTGGTAAAGGGAAAGATAGCAATTGGCACCTACATCAAGAAACTCTAAAGGCACCAAATAAATGAACTCTACATGCACCTCATTGATTTAGTAAAACAGCAGCAAACCAAAATAAAATCTAGTAGAAGAAAAGAAATAATTAAAGTTAGAAAAGTCAACAAAATCAAAACTGAAGATACAAAAGATCAGCAAAATGAAGAGCTGTTTTTCTTTTTAAATAAACAAAATGACACACCTTGGCCTAACTAACCAGAAAAAGGAGAGAAAAGACTCAAATTAAAAAATTAGAGATGGTAATGGCAATGTAACAACAGACACAACAGAAATAAAAAGAATCATCAGAATGCACTACAAAAGAGCTGTAAGTCAACAAATTGAGAAACCAAGAAGCAATGAATAGATTCCTGGGCACATACAAATTACCTAAATTGAGCCATGAAAACATAGAAAACATAAAGAACCTCATAACCATGACAGAAATTGAATCAGTAATGAAGACCTTTTGAACAAAGAAGAGCCCAGGACTGGATGGATTCACTGCGGAATTCTACCAGACATTTAAAAATGAATAAATCCAATTCTTTTCAAACTATTTAAAACAATTGAAAGGAGGGAAATCTACCAAATTATTTCTATGAAGTCAATATCACTTTAATTCCTCAACAGAACGACACAACAGTGACAGAAATTTATAGACTCATCTCCCTGATGAACATAGATACAAAAATACTCAAAAAATTTTACCAAATGAATCCAGCTACACATCAGAAATATCATCCACTCGAACAAGTGAAATTTATCCCTGGTATGCAGGATGGTTCAAAATTCAGAAATGAATCAATGTGATATATCACATTAACAAATTGAGGAAGAAAAACCATATGAATATCTCAATGGATGCAGAGAAAGCATTGACAAAATACAACACCCTTTTGTGGTGAAAACTCTAAGCAAATTGGGTATAGAAGGAACATTCCTCAACACAATCAATGCAATTTAAGAAAAACTCCTGGCCAGTGTCATATTGAATGGGGAAAGGTTGGAGGCATTTCCACTGTAATCTGGTAACAGCCAGGGATGCTTTCTCTCATCATTGCTGTTCAATATATTACTGGAAGATTTAGCCTGACTCATTAGGCAAGAAAAAGAAATTAAAGAGATACAAATTGGGAAGAAAGAAGTCAAACTATCCCTCTTTGCAGATGATATGATTCTTTATTTAGGGGATCCAAAGAACTCCACTAAGAGACCATTGGATTTCATAGGAGATTTTGGCAAGTAGCAGGGTATAAAATCAATGCACAAAAATCAACTACCTTTGTATACACAGGCAATGCCATGGCTGAGAAAGAACTGCTAAGATCAATCCCATTGACAATAACTACAAAAACCATGAAATACCTTGGAATAAACTTACCAAAGGATGTTAAAGATCTCTATGAAAAGAATTACAAAACTTTAAAGAAAGAAATAGAAGAGGATACCAAAAAATGGAAAAATCTTCCATGCTCATGGATTGGAAGAATCAATATCATCAACATGCCCATTCTCCCAAAAACAATTTATACATTCAATGTGATACCAATGAAAATACCAAAGACCTTCTCAGATCTGGAAGTAAAATGATGCTGAAATTCATATGGAGACACAGGAGTGTCGGGAACCCTCGCCAGCAAGGGTCCACCCCACGGAGTCACACACAACATGACCGCTGTTGATCGGTTCTCAAGGAACTTTTATTTTTAGTGATAGAAGAAGGAAAGGAGAGAAAGAGAGGGAAGCAGCCAGAGAGAAAGGAGGTTAAAGACTGAAGAGACTGCTCAACTTCCCGCCCCTATCCCAGTCTTTTATCCATCCCAGGTCCCCTAGGGCTAGGGAGAGCAGACCATCAATCAAATCAAAAGGCACGCATAGCCTCAGGTCAAGGTGTATCTCATCCCATCAGGTTGTTGGCAAGCCTTTTGTTCAGCACTTCCTTGACCTTGTTCTCCTCAGGATGAGGCAGTGCAATGAGGAGGTCCCCACAGGTGGCCGGCCTGTGGTTCCCCACAGCTCCACCTTTTTAGTTTTATATGGCATGGAATCCTGCCTGTCTTAGGTTCCCAGCAACATGCCACCTGCTTACCCGTCATCGAGTCACTGGGAAGCATGTCCCATGCTCTGTCTTAGGTTGCTAGGTGCACTCACCAGTGATTACCCGTCATTGACTACTGTTCCATCATGCTAAGCCATTGAGGGTCGGAGCGAAACATAGCATGCATAGCCTGCCGAGCAATCAGGTTGGTGCGCTGTTGCCTTCTGACAATGCTGGAGATGATCTTACTGACCAAGAGACAGTGGCATAGGCCAAGGCAGGGCCCTAAACAGGCCCCAATACAATCCTTCATCTTGGCGATATACACTAGCAAGTGTTATAACAATACAAAATACTTTACACAGAAGATACATTATAGTTACAAAATACTATACACAGAATATACGTTATGGTTACAAAATACTATACACAGAGTATACATTATGGTAAATGGCAATCACGGCTAACAAATAATTAACTATTATTCCTAAAATTTCTCCTACACCGGCTGGTAGAAAAACTATCAAAAGGCAAAATAAGTCTTTTCATCACTTATAGATGTTTCATTCGCTTCCTGTTGTGGGCGAGTTTATTGTGGTCTCTGCTGGACTCTGCTCGTCAAGACTCTGTGCAAACAGCCGAACTCTTCTGTGGGAAAAAGCAAACAGCTCCCCGCACCCTCCACAGTAAGGGAAACGGGCCTTTCCATTGGTTATCCTGCAGGTCCTTCCACATCATCCATTGTACTGGCTCCTTTTCAGTTGGTTGGGAATGTAATTCTGCTGGGGTTTTACCACATTTTTTATTATTTAAAAAATTTATGGTATATAATGCTAAGGCCAAAGCATCTTTATTGGATACCGCATATTCTCCTATTCCCCCTTTTTGTTTATTAATTAAAGTTTTTAAATATAAATGAGTGCGTTCCACAATGGCATGACCTTGGGGATTGTAAGTAATGCCAGTAGAATGCTCAATGCCAAATTCCTTCAAAAATGCAGCAAAGCGAGCTGAAGTATATGCCAGGCCATTATCTGCTTTAATGATCTTAGGTATTCCCCAGGCAGCAAATGATTGTAAACAGTGTTGTTGAATAACCTGTGAGTGGAGTCCCTTCTTTGTTTAACAAAAGGATGGGTTGGGAAGATAAGTCACATCTTTGCATCACAGTAGATTTGAGACACTTTTCAACCTTTTTTAAAACTGCAGCTGCCTCTGGGGTCAATTGCTGTGGTGAAGTAAGCTGTGAATCTCCCTCTAAGATTTTTACCAGTGGAAGCATTTCCTCAGTAGTTACTTTACAATAAGGCCGTATCCAATTTAAGTTTCCACATAACTTTTGAAAATCATTTAAAGTTCTTAGTCCTGTAGTGGAGATGGTAAATTCTAAGGGGGTCACACTGGTCGGGGTTAGCTTTAGGCCCAAATACTGAACTATGGTGTCCTTTTGAATTTTTTCAGGTGCTATCTGTAGTCCTGCTTCCTGTAAGCATAAAGTTAATGTTGCAAATGCTTCACTCAAAGTGGTTTTTCTAGCGGCTGTTAATAGTAAATCATCCATAAAATGAAAAATTTTAACATCTGAATGCTGTTGCCAAACAGGCTCTATTTCTCATGATATGAACAATTGGCAAAGGGTGGGAATGTTAGTCATACCCTGAGGGAGGACTTTCCACTCAAATCTTTCATCAGGGCCCTCATGGTTAATAGTCGGGACTGTAAAAGCAAATCTTTGCGTATCTAGTGAGTTCAGTGGGATGGAGAAAAAAAGTCTTTTAGATCAATTACAAACACAGGCCAATATTTTGGGATCATCGTAGGAATGGGCAGCCCTGGTTGCAATACCCCCATGAGTTGCAACTGCCTGTTTATGGCTCTCAAATCCTGTAATAATCGATACTTGCCCGATTTCTTTTTTATTACAAAAATTGGGGTGTTCCAGGGTGAAGTGGATGGTTGAATATGTCCTGCCTCTAACTGCTGCTGAACTACTTCTTTTACCGCATCCAAATTCTCCTGTATAAGGGGCCACTGGGGTATCTTACGGAGGAGGGTTCCTCGCTCTCCACTCCCTCCATGAGGGAAGAATCCCCTTTTGCAGGAGGGGCGTTAGTTAGTGTGAGTGGTCGCCAATGTGGAGGGTCACGTAAGGTTAAATTTGACATTCTACAGTGGCATGGGTGGTCCCCTGGAGAAAGTAGGTCTTCTGGGTACAGAGGTGTGGAAGGAAGGGGTCTCTCTTGCTCCACATTCATCTGCACCTTATCCTCCCTGTCCCCATCCTGACTTCCACATTGGGACTCACTCTGAGCTTCCTCCAATATCTCTGATCCCTCATCAGGGGGTTCTGCTATCTCTTCTGAATCATTTTGAAGAGCCTGTTCAATCCACACCCTATAAATCTCTGGCAATTTTCCCACCACTCTTAACTCTTTACCTACCCTTTTCCACTTTTGTTCTTCTCACTCACCATCATCCGCTAACCAGGATGACATGCTAGCAACTGCTCTGGTGAGTAACCAAATAACGGCCACTATCACGGGCATCCCCATTGCTCTTAATAAGCGGCTTAGCAATAATTTAGTCGACGATGGAGCGTTTTCCATTTACACTTTTACTTTTATGATTTACCCGCGGTTACAATCCTAGGCCTTTTACTTTACCTGCCTAGATTCCTGTGTATGCACGTTTATTCCTTTATTACCTGCTTCCAGAGATCATCGACCTGATGATCTGAGTCACGGCACCACTTGTCAGGAACCCTCGCCATCAAGGGTCCAACCCACGGAGTCACGCACGACATGACCGCTGTTGATCGATTCTCAAGGAACTTTTATTTTTAGTGATAGAAGAAGGAAAGGAGAGAAAGAGCAGCCGAGAGAAAGGAGGAGAAAGACTGAAGAGACTGCTCAACTTCCCGCCCCTATCCTAGTCTTTTATCCATCCCAGGTCCCCTAGGGCTAGGGAGAGCAGACCATCAATCAGATCAAAAGGCACGCATAGCCTCAGGTCAAGGTGTATCTCATCCCATCAGGTTGTTGGCAAGTCTTTTGTTCAGCACTTCCTTGACCTTGTTCTGCTCCTCAGGATGAGGCAGTGCAATGAGGAGGTCCCCACAGGTGGCCGGCCTGTGGTTCCCCACACAGGAGACCTCGAATAGCTAAAGCAATCTTGCACAACAAAAAGAAAGCCAGAGGTATCACAATATCAGATCAACAGAATTGAATCCAAAAAAATTACAAAACATCCAAAAAATGAAGAGCTAGTTTTTGAAAAAATAAAGGAAATTGTCACACCATTGGCCCAACTAACCAGAAAAAGGAGGGTTATGACCCAAATCAATAAAATCAGAGATGAAAAAGGGAATATATCAACAGACACCACAGAAATATAGAATCATAAGAAATTACTACAAAGAACTGAATGCCAGCAAACTGGGAAATCTCTCAGAAATGGATAGATTCCTGGACACATGAAACCTACATAAATTGAACCATGTAGACATATAAAACTTAAACAGGCCCATAACTGAGTCAGAAATTGAATCAGTGATAAAGACCCTCCCAACAAAAAAAGCCCAGGACCAGATGGATTCACTGCTGAATTCTACTAGACATCCAAAGACTAACTCCAATTCTCCTGAAACTAATCAGAACAATCAAAAAAAAAAAAAGGAATCCTCCCAAATTCTTTCTATGAAGCCAGCATCATCTTAATTCCTAAACCTAAAAAAGATGTAGCAGAAAAAGAGAATTACAGACCAATTTCCCTGATGAACATTGATGCATGCTCAATCAGACTTGTCCCAAAGGGTGGAGTTAGAAACGTGCCAGGGATGATACAAACAAAACTAGTGTCTGTGAAGACTAACTGATAGAATAAAAAAGGGAGAGAACAATCCAACATGGGAAGCGGGATGCACAGCAGACTCATAGAATGGCAGATGTCCTAAATAGCACTCTGGTCTCAGAATCAACCCTTAAGGCATTCAGATCTGGCTGAAGAGCCCATGAGAGTATTTTAGGCATGGAAAGCCAACACCCTCTGGAAAAAAGAGAAGACCTCAATGAAAGACCTCTGTGAGTGAGATCCCAGTGGAAAGAATGGGGCCATCAAAGAAAGTGGTTACTTTCTCTGAAGGGAGGAGAGAACTTCCACTTGGACTATGACTGTATCAGAATAAGATTGAAGTTGGCGAACCCAAAAGGTTTCCATAGCCTTGGCAACTCATGACAAGAGCCTCGGCAGATTACTGACGCCATAAACAAGAGTGTCAAATTGTTAAGTCAACAACAGCAGTCACTGTGTACTTACATCTCATGTGGGATCTCTCCTTATGTGTTGTCCAATGTGAAGTAATGCTATAACTAGTACTGATACAGTATTTTTATACTTTGCATTTCTGTGTGGGTGCAAACTGATGAAATCTTTACTTCATATGTACTGAATCGATCTTCTGTATATAAAGATAATTGAAAATGAATCTTGATGTGAATGGAAGGGGAGAGGGAACGGGAGTTGGGAGAGGTTCGAGTGGGAGGGAAATTATGGGGAGGGGAAGCCAATGTAATCCATAAACTGTACTTTGGAAATTTATGTTTACTAAATAGAAAAAGAACATAGATGCAAAATCCCTCAATATAATTCTAGCCAATAGAATTCCACAGCACATAGAAAGGTCACACACCTGGATAAGTGGGATTTATCCTTGATATGTAGGGATGGTTCAACATTTCCAAATCAATCAATGTGATACACCACACAAACGAAATGCCGAAGAAAAACCATATGATTATCTCAATAGATGAGAGAAGGCATTTGATAAAATGCAACACCCTTTCATGATGAAAACTCTAAGCAAATTGGGTATAGAAGGAACATTGCTCAACACAATCAAGACATTTTAAAAAACCTATGGCTATCATCATATTGAATGGGAAAAATTTGAAGCATTTCCACTGAGATCTGGTACCAGACAGGAATGCTTTCTCTCATCCTTGCTATTCAATATATTTCTGGAAATTTTAGCCTGACCCATTAGGCAAGAAAAATGAATTAAGGGATACAAATTGGGAAGGAATAAGTCAAATTGTCTCTCTTTGCAGATGACATGATTCTTTATTTAGAGCATCCAAATAACTCCACTAAGAGACTATTTGGACTCATAGAGGAGTTTGGCAAAGTAGTAAGATATAAAATCAATACACAAAAAATCAGCCTTTGTATACACAGGCAATGGCATGGCTGAGAAAAATCTTCTAGGATCAATCCCATTCAAAATAGCTACAAAAACCATCAAATACATTGTAATAAAAGTAACCAAGGATGTTAAAGATCTCTATGATGAAAATTACAAAACCTTAAAGAAAGAAAGAGAAGGTACCAAAAAAAGGGAATATTTTACATGGTTGTGGATTGGAATAATCAACATCATCAACATGTTCATTCTCCCAAAAGCAATTTATAGATTCAGTGTGATACCAATCAAAATACCAAAGTCATTCTTCTCAGATTTGGGGAAAAAAATGCTGAAATTCATATGGAGGCACAGAAGACCTAGAATAGCTAAAGGAATGTTTCACAGCAAAAACAAAGCAGAAGGCATCACAATACCAATTTCAAGACACACTACATGGCAGTAATATTCAAAACAGCATGGTACTGTTACAGAAACTGATGATAGACCAATGGGTCAGAATAGAAACACCACAAATCAATCCAAACATCTACAGCCCATTTATATTTGATCAAGGATCTGAAACCAATTTTTGGAGCAAAGACAGTCTATTTAACAAATGGTGCTGGCAAAACCGGACTCCCCGTGCAGAAGCATGAAGCAAGACCCCTACCTTACACCTTACATAAAAATCCACTCAACATGGATTAAATATATAAATCTATACCTGACACCATCAAATTATTAGATAACATTGGAGAATCCCTGCAAGATATAGGCACAGGGAGACTTCTTAGAGAAAACAAAGGAGGCACAGGCAGTCAAAGCCAAAATTAATAATTGGGATTACATCAAATTGAGAAGTTTCTGCAAAACGGAAAGTGAAGAGGCAACCGATAGAATGTGAAAAAATATTTGCAAATTATGCAACCGATAAAGGATTGATAACCAGAATCTTCAAAGAGGTCAAGAAATTCCACAACAACAAAACAAACAATCCACTTAAGAGATGGGCTAAGAACCCAATCCAAACGCTGAACAGACACATGAAAAAATGTTCAGGATCACTAGCAATCAGGGAAATGCAAACAGAAACCTCAGTGAGGTTTCACCTCATCCCAGTTAGAATGGCTTACATACAGAAATCAGCTAACAACAGATGCTGGCAAGGATGTGGGTAAAAAACCAAAACCAAAATCACGTAATTTGCAACAAAATGGAGGAATCTGGAAAACATCATGCTGAGTGAAGTAAGCCAGTCCCAAAGGAACAAATATCATATATTCTCCCTGATCTATGACAACTAACTGAGCACCTAAAATAAAACCTATAGAAATGAAACAGACACTATGAGAAACAATGACTTGATCATCCCATGTCCTGACTGTTGAGGCACAGCTTACTATTTTATTCTTTGTAGTATTTTCTTGTTCTACTTAATATCATTGGTTGAACTCTAATTAACAGATAATTAATATTAGGAGTTTAAATTTAACTGAAAATTGATCCCTGTTTAATAAGAGTGGGAATAAGAGATGGAGATATACAGTATGGCACATGATCACGTGGACTTGCCCTTAATGGTAGAACTAGAAACATACCATGGGACTCCAAATCCCATTAAGTAGCATGTACCAATGCCATTTAACTAGTTAAAGTGATCAGTTTAAGTTCATAATTGATCAGAAATATAAGATTAAGTGTCAAGGCTGACACCATGGCTCACTAGGCTAATCCACCTTGTGGCACCAGCACACTGGGTTCTAGTCCCAGTCGGGGCGCCGGATTCTGTCCCAGTTGCCCCTCTTCCAGGCCAGCTCTCTGCTGTGGCCTGAGAGTGCAGTGGAGGATGGCCCAAGTCCTTGAGCCCTGCATCCGCATGGGAGACCAGGAGAAGCACCTGGCTCCTACCATCGGATCAGCATGGTGTGCCGGCTGCAGCGTGCTGGACACAGTGGCCATTGGACGGTGAAACAGTGGAAAAGGAAGACCTTTCTCTCTGTCTCTCTCTCACACTGTCCACTCTGCCTGTCAAAAATAAAAAATAAATAAATAAAAAATAAAAAAGATTAAGTGTCAAAGGGATCACATAAACATGACCAAAATCTGCTAATAATAATTGATAGAAATAAAAAGGAGAGAACGATCAGCAAAAAATGACCTAAATGGGCTGGCACTGCAGCTCACTAGGCTAATCCTCTGCTTGAAGTGCCAGTACTCCAGGTTCTAGTCCTGGTTTGGGTGCCAGTTTTTTCCTGGTTGCTCCTCTTCCAGTCCAGCTCTCTGCTGTGGCCCAGGAAGGCAGCGAAGGATGACACAAGTGCTTGGGCACCTGCAACCACATGGGAGACCAGGAGGAACACCTGGCTCCTGGCTTTGGATCAGCACAGCGCACCTTCCATAGCGGCCATTTGGGAGGTGAACCAATGGAAAGGAAGACCTTTCTCTCTGTCTCTCTCTCTCACTGTCTAACTCTGCCTGTCAAATAAATGACCTAAATGAATGATCTTTGTGAGTGAGATCCCAGTGGAAAGAACAGATAATCAAAAAGGAGGTACCTTTTTTCTGAAGGGAGGAGAGAACTTCCACTTTGACTATGGCATTGTATATGCAAGATTGGAGTTGGCAAAATCAAGAGGCTTCCATAGCCTTGCCAGCTTGTGACAAGAGCCTCGGGTGATTCCTGATGTCATAAATAAGAGTGTCAATTGTTAAATCAACAAAGGGAGTCACTGTGTATTTACTCCCCATGTAAGATTTCTGTCCTTAATGTGTTGTACTATGGAAATTAATGGTAAAACTAGTATTCAAACAGTACTTTATACTTTGTGTGTCTGTGTAGGTTCAATCTGTTGAAATTTTTACATAGTATTTACTAAGTTGATCTTCTGTATATAAAGATAATTAAAAATTCATCTTAATGAAGAATGGGATGGGAGAGGAAGTAGGAGATGGAATGATTTGAGGGTGGGAGTGTAGTTATGGTGGAAAAACTGCTATAATCCAAACGTTGTACTTTGGAAATTTTTATTTATTAAATAAATGTTAAAAAAACAAAAGAGCTCTCAGCATCTCCATGTTTATTGCAGCTGAATTCACAATCACCATGACATAGAAGCAACCTAAATGCCCATCAATTGAAGACTGGATAAAGAAATTGTGGGAGATGCACACTATGGAATACTACATGGCACTAAAAAAAAGAATGAATTCTGGTTATTTGCAACAAAATTGAGCAAGCCGGAAACCTCATACTCAGTGAAATAACCCAGTCCTAAAGAGAGATATATCATATGTTCTTCCTGATTTGGGTGAATTAATAGCACTCCTAAAATGAAAGCTATAGAAGTGGACACTTTTAGAATCAATGGCCTGAATAGTACTTGACCTGTCAAGGGACAGGTTATTATTGTTACTTTTTATTTTGTATCTCTTTTTTTGTTTTGTTTTGTTTTTCTCTGTTTTTTTCTTTTTCTCTTCTCCTTCTTCATAGTATATGCTGAACTCTTCATGTAACAGAGAGTTAACCATATGTATTTTAAGTCAATTGGAAAAAAAGATCTCTGTTAAAAATAAGAGCATGAATAAGAGGTGGAGGAGGTATTCAATAACTATAAAGCAGTATAGTTCTGCATACAATCTTACATACATAGATGGGTTTAAGTGTAAAGGTGATTATATAGATAACATCAAGTGCCTGGCAATACTACGGAATTAAAAAGGAAGGAAAGACCAACATGGGAAGCAGTCCACAAAGCAGTCTCCTAGAATGAAATTCACTTTAAATAACCGCTGACCTCAGAAACATCCCTTGAGGCTTCCTGGTCTGGACAAAAGGCCTGTGAAAGCATTTCAGGCATGGAAATCCAAGACTCTGTGACAAAAAATATCCTATGCAGAGGATCTCTGTGAGACCTCAGAGGAAAGAAAGGGTCATCAAGGAGGAATACATTCTTCTCTGAAGGGAGGAGCAAACATCCACTTTGCTTATGGCCATGCCCAAATACCGAAGAAGTCTGTGGTCAGAGAAGGCTTCCATAAGTTTGTGGGTGCAAAATATTGCAGTCTATGCTTGTCATGGACTTGGTCCTCTTTGTATTAAGTCAAACTATTAATGAACCATAATTAAGATGGAGACAGGAGAGGGAGGTGGGATGGGAGTTGAGGGTGGATGGTGGGTTTGCAGGAAAGAACCACTGTATTTCTATAGTTATATATATGAAAAATTGCATTCATTAAATAAAAACTTAAAAAATGAACAAAAAATAATGGTGGTCATTAAAGTAAATTATATAAACTGGACCTACAAACCATAATATTTTCTCTTATTTGTGCTAGTTAATATATAGAGTATAAAATAGTGTGGATGTCAGATTATTTGCTATATAATATTCATATTTTTTCACTGAACCATATCATGTTAATTACAATATGCTCCTCTTTCACACATAAAAAAGAAATTGAGTGGGGATATGGAACTCTATTGTGGTACCAGTAATGCTATGTTCTGTATTTGGGTATTGGTCATCAGTGTGATCAATGACTGAAACCATTTATCTGTAGACGTATGTGCATTTCTTAGTATGTATACTGTTTTTAAATATTTTCAACATGTTCCATAATAGAAAATTTTTTTTTCGCTTTTATTTACAGAATATAAATTTCCAAAATACAGCTTATAGATTACAATGGCTTCCCCCCCATAACTTCCCTCCCACCCGCGACCCTCCCCTTTCCAACTCCTTCTCCCCTTCCGTACACATCAAGATTCATTTTCAATTCTCTTTATATACAGAAGGTCAGTTTAGTATATATTAAGTAAAGATTTCAACAATTTGCCCTCACATAGCAACACAAAGTGAAAAATACTGTTGGAGTACCAGTTATAGTATTAATGCACAATGTATAGCACGTTAAGGACAGAGATCCTACATGATATATATATTTTTAAATTGATTAATTTTCTATGCAATTTCCAATTTAACACCAAGATTTTTTAATCATTTGTCATTATCTTTATATTCAGAAGATCAATTCAGTATACCATCATTTTTTTTTTGAAATATATATATATATTTGAAACTGATTAATTTTTTTGATGCAGTTTCCAATGTAACACTGATTTTTTTTTCTTTTCTTTTTTTTTTTTCCTTTTCAATTATCGTTGTATAGAGAAGATCGGTTCAGTATGTATTAAGTAGAAATTTTTATCAGTTTGCATCTACATAGAAACACAAAGTGTAAAAATACCATTTCAGCACTAGTTACAGCGTTACTTCACATTAGATAACATAATAAGGACAGATCCCACATGGGATATAGGTACACAGTGACTCCTGGTGTTGATTTAACAATTTGACACTCTTATTTATGGCGTCAGGAATCTCCCTAGGCTCTAGTCATGAGTTGCTGAGGCTATGGAAGCCTTTAGGGTTTGCCGATTTTGATTCTATTCCGACAGGGTCACAGTCAAAGTGGAGGTCCCTTCCTCCCTTCGGAGAAAGGTACCTTCTTCTTTGGTAGCCCCGTTCCTTCCACTGGGATCTCACCCTGAGGTCTTCCCTTTAGGTCTTCTTTTTTTCCTTTTTCAGAGTGTCTTGGCTTTCCATGCCTAAAATACTCTTATGGGCTCTTGAGCCAGATCTGAGTGCCTTAAGGGCTGATTTTGAGGCCAGAGTGTTATTTAGGACATCTGTCATTCTATGAGTCTTCTGTGACTCTGCTTCCCATGTTGGATTACTCTCTCCCTTTCTGGTCCTATCTGTTTATATTGGTAGAAATTAGTCTTGTTTGTGTACTCCCCCTGACTTCCAGCCCTCTCAGTGTGATCAGTTGTGAACTAAAACCATCCACCTGGGCCGTTGAGATGGCATTGGCACATGCTATCCCGATGGGGCTGAATTGGGATCCCCTGGCACGTTTCTAACTCCATCATTTGGTGCAAGTCCAATTGAGTTTGTCTCAAATTGTACCTATCTTCCCTTTCTTTTTCCCTCTCTCAAAGTTGACTGGGATCACTTTTCAGTTAAACTTTAAACACCTAAGGCTGATTTTGTGTTAGTTGCAGAGTTCAACCATTAGTACTATCACAAAAACAAGCATTAAAGAGAGATACTAAGATGGGTAAAGCTTTACATTGTACATCAACAGTCCAGACAAGAGCTGATCAAGTCTTATTTTCTTATAGTGTTCATTTCCTTTCAACAGGTTTCCATTTTGGTGTTCAGTTAGTCATCGCCAATCAGGGAAAACAGATGGTATTTGTCTCTTTGGGACTGGCTTAGTTCACTCAGCATGATGTTTTCTAGATTCCTTGAAAGATTTGCTAAGGGGCTTAAAGGGAGTCTTAGACCCCAATACAATAGTACTGGGGGACTTCAATACTCTACTCTCAGAGATAGACAGATCACCAAGACAGAGGATCAACAAGGATACAGTAGATTTAAATGACACCGTAGCCCAAAAGGACCTAACAGATATCTACAGAACTTTCCATCCTACAGAGAAACAATTTACGTTCTTCTCAGCAGTACATGGAACCTTCTCTAGGATTGACCACATACTAGGCCATAAAGCAAGTCTCAGCAAATTCAAAAGAATTAGAATCATACGATGCAACTTCTCAGACCATAAAGGAATGAAGTTGGAAATTAGCAACTCAGGAATCCCTAGAGCACATGCAAAATCATGGAGACTGAACAACATGCTCCTGAACGAACAATGGGTCATAGAAGAAATTAAAAGAGAAATCAAAAATTTCCTGGAAGTAAATGAGGATAACAGCACATCATACCAAAATTTGTGGGATACAGCAAAAGCAGTGTTAAGAGGAAAGTTTATAGCAATAGGTGCCTACATCAAGAAACTGGAAAGACACCAAATAGATGAGCTAACAGTACATCTCAAAGATCTAGAAAACCAACAGCAAACCAAACCCAAAGCTAGTAGGAGAAAAGAAATAATTAAAATCAGAGAAGAAATCAACAGGATTGAATCCATAAAAACATTACAAAAAATCAGCCAAACGAGGAGCTGGTTTTTTGAAAAAATAAACAAGATTGACACCCCATTGGCCCAGCTAACAAAAAAAAGAAGAGAAAAAACGCAAATCAATAAAATCACAGATGAAAAAGGAAACATAACAACAGACACCACAGAAATCAAAAGAATCATCAGAAACTACTACAAGGACTTGTATGCCAGCAAACAGGGAAACTTATCAGAAATGGATAGATTCCTGGACACATACAACCTACCTAAACTGAACCAGGAAGACATAGAAAACCTAAACAGACCCATAACTGAGATAGAAATTGAAACAGTAATAAAGGCCCTCCCAACAAAGAAAAGCCCAGGACCAGATGGATTCACTGCTGAATTCTACCAGACATTTAAAGAACAACTAACTCCAATCCTTTTCAAACTATTCAGAACAATCGAAAAAGAGGGAATCCTCCCAAATTCCTTCTACGAAGCCAGCATCACCTTAATTCCTAAGCCAGAAAAAGATGCAGCATTGAAAGAGAATTATAGACCAATATCCCTGATGAACATAGATGCAAAAATCCTCAATAAAATCTTGGCCAATAGAATCCAACAACACATCAGAAAGATCATCCACCCAGACCAAGTGGGATTTATCCCTGGTATGCAGGGATGGTTCAATGTGCACAAAACAATCAACGTGATACACCACATTAACAGACTGCAGAAGAAAAACCATATGATCATCACACTAGACGCAGAAAAAGCATTTGACAAAATACAACACCCTTTCATGATGAAAACCCTAAACAAACTGGGTATAGAAGGAATATTCCTCAATATAATCAAACCAATTTATGAAAAACCTACAGCCAGTATCCTACTGAATGGGGAAAAGCTGGAATCATTCCCACTGAGATCGGGCACCAGACAGGGATGCCCACTCTCACCACTGTTATTCAACATAGTGCTGGAAGTCTTAGCCAGAGCAATTAGGCAAGAAGAAGAAATCAAAGGGATACAAATAGGAAAAGAAGAACTCAAACTATCCCTCTTTGCAGATGACATATACTTTATGTAGGGGATCCAAATAACTCTACTAAGAGACTATTGGAACTCATAGAAGAGTTTGGCAAAGTAGCAGGATATAAAATCAATGCACAAAAATCAACAGCCTTTGTATACACAAGCAATGTTACGGCTGAGGAAGAACTTCTAAGATCAACCCCATTCACAATAGCTTCAAAAACAATCAAATACCTTGGAATAAACCTAACTAAAGATGTTAAAGATCTCTATGATGAAAATTACAAAACCTTAAAGAAAGAAATAGAAGAGGATACCAAAAAATGGAAAAATCTTCCATGCTCATGGATTGGAAGAATCAATATCATCAAAATGTCCATTCTCCCAAAAGCAATTTACAGGTTTAATGCAATACCAATCAAGATACCAAAGGCATTCTTCTCAGATCTGGAAAAAATGATGCTGAAATTCATATGGAGGAATAAGAAACCTCGAATAGCCAAAGCAATCTTGTACAACAAAAACAAAGCTGGAGGAATCACAATACCAGATTTCAGGACATACTACAAGGCAGTTGTTATCAAAACAGCATGGTACTGGTACAGAAACAGATGGATAGACCAATGGAACAGAATAGAAACACCTGAAATCAATCCAAATATCTACAGCCAACTTATTTTTGATCAAGGATCCAAAACCAACCCCTGGAGTAAAGACAGTCTATTTAATAAATGGTGCTGGGAAAACTGGATTTCCACATGCAGAAACATGAAGCAAGATCCCTACCTTAAACCTTACACAAAAATTCACTCAACATGGATTAAAAACCTAAACCTACGACCCGACACCATCAAATTATTAGAGAGCATAGGAGAAACCCTACAAGATATAGGTACTGGCAAAGACTTCTTGGAAAATACCCCAAAGGCACAGGTACTCAAAGCCAAAATTAACTACTGGGACTGCATCAAATTGAGAAGTTTCTGTACTGCAAAAGAAACAGTCAGGAAAGTGAATAGGAAACCGACAGAATGGGAAAAAATATTTGCAAACTATGCAACAGATAAAGGGCTGATAACCAGAATATACAAAGAAATCAAGAAACGCCACAACATCAAAACAAACAACCCACTTAAGAGATGGGCCAAGGACCTCAATAGACATTTCTCCAAAGAGGAAATCCAAACGGCCAACAGACACATGAGAAAATGTTCAAGATCACTTGCAATCAGGGAAATGCAAATCAAGACCACAATGAGGTTTCACCTCACCCCGGTGAGAATGGCTTACATTCAGAAATCTACCAATAATAGTGCTGGAGAGGATGTGGGGAAAAAGGGACACTCACCCACTGTTGGTGGGAATGCAAACTGGTTAAACCACTCTGGAAGTCAGTCTGGAGATTCCTCAGAAACATGAATATAACCCTACCATACAACCCAGCCATCCCACTCCTTGGAATTTACCCGAAAGAAATTAAACTGGCAAACAAAAAAGCCGTCTGCACACTAATGTTTATTGCAGCCCAATTCACAATAGCTAAGACCTGGAACCAACCCAAATGCCCATCAAGTAGACTGGATTAGGAAATTATGGGATATGTACTCTACAGAATACCATACAGCAGTCAAAAACAATGAAATCCTGTCATTTGCGACAAAATGGAGAAAAAATTTTTTTGAAAATATTCAATGCAGGCAACATATCCTCCACAAACATGCTACTATTACAGATCTATCTATGCCCCATGAGGTGTGAAAGACTCCACTAATCATGATGCCTGATCACACCAGTCTCAACCTGAGTACATGGTCATGAGGAACTGCAATGAAAATACCTGAGGATGCCATCAGAAGTGCAATGCATGTCCTGTTCTGGGAGATGTTTACCTGCCATGGAAGAATCCTAGGTTGAGATGCATCCCCTGGAGATCCCTTTTCTATTTGCTCTGAAAGCATCTTATGGAGGGCATGGGCCACTGCATACACAGCATTGTAGATGAGATAGCTTGACTCAGATATGGTCAGCATGTCAATGTGTCCTGGGAAAAACTCAAAGGACGCATTTGGTGGGCAGACTCCAATTGTTCCACAAAGTGACCCAGGAGGTAAGCAGTGAAAAGCATGAAGCCATAGTTGACTGAGGAAGAAATCTTCTGGGTAGTTCGAAGGGTCCACTGTCTTGACAAAATGGTTGAGGCCAGGGATTTCTTTCTTGTGGCGTGAAAATGAGAAGCCTCCATGAAAAGAGTGCAGCATGTGGTCTGTCTCATGCACAACTATCTCCCACTTTGCAGCCATGATCCACACCTTCCCCAAGGTTAAATAGTATTTGCTTAAAAATTCCATGGTATAGAGACTCCTCACTTCACCATATAGAATATGCACATTTGCAGATGAAATTCGAAGCCCTGCTAGTAAGGATATTTCAGTTGATTCATATCTTGACTTATTGTCTGGGAGCTTTATTATATTTTCCAAGCAGACCCCGTTCTTTACCATCTCAGCTTGAATTTCCCGAAGGAACTTCTCTCCTTTCATATCATTAGATACAAAGATCAGCACCCAAATCCAACCAAAATGTAGCAGCAAGGAGACCATTCCACAGGCTAGAGAGCTGTCACTGGTGGCTATCTGATGGAGTGATGGAAACTTGTCTCTCTCACTTAGCATGGGATCAAAAGGGCCATATGTGATCTGAATGGAAAGAAAACCATGATAATCTGAGGTTTGTGGGTAGAGAAGACCACGTTCTTTCATCTGGGCTCAGAGAAATCCACACTTCAATGCTTATTGCTTTTAGGAGAAGAAATGTAAATCCTCAATCATAGCATGAAAAAAATGTGTAAGCTACCCATGTATTTTTTTATAATTTTTTACAGGCAGAGTGGACACTGTGTGAGAGAGAGACAGAGAGAAAGGTCTTCCTTTGCTCTTGGTTCACCCTTCAATGGTCGCTGCAGCTGGCATGCAGCAGCCAATGCACACAACTGTTCCAAAGCCAGGAGCCAGGTGCTTCTCCCAGTCTCCCATGTGGGTTCAGGGCCCAAGGACCTGGGCCATCCTCCACTGCACTCCCGGGCCACAACAGAGAGCTGGCCTGGAAGAGGGGCAACTGGGACAGATTCTGGTGCCCTGACCTGGACTAGAACCTGGTGTACCAGTGCCACAAGGCAGAGGATTAGCCTATTGAGCCGTGGCGCCAGCCCCATGTATTTTCATCTTCAGATGAGGGAAGACAGACTGCATGGATTTTGGACCAGACATTGGTCTTTCCCACTTCTCACCCCATGTCACATGTGAACAGCCCCCACTGAAATTGGTGTTAGATGTTACCTAGGGACAAACAACTCTTTATTGTGCTGATAACTTGACTATTGAATTTCATTTGTTTTCACAGCATAACCTAATGAAATTCTTCAAGAGTTGCCTTGAAGAATACATTCACCTACCTTCCCTGAGGTTTGGTAAAATTGCTTTTCAGACCAGAATTTTACTATGCTATTCCTTTCTGAGATGGCTGGTGATGAATGCATATTGTTATCTGTTTGAAGTGGGTCTCCTTTAAGAATCGTGGTAATGTGACTACAGACCCTTGATGCAGGATGATTGGATTAGATAATTGTATTCCTGAGACCTACTTGGGAGATTTGAATTGAGTGCCAGGCCCTTCAATTCCACCATAACAATTCAGCACCAGCACCACAATGAGTATTTGGTGACTAAACTGGTGAATGGGTGTACACTGTCTACCTGTCTGTTTCTCAGTCCATCAGATACAAAGATTTAATTACACATGGCAAGTGAACTGGGAGCCCTGTGAAGGAATCTGTTGGTGTGATGAAGTCAGGATTGGGATAGGGAGAGGGTGAAATCTCATGAAATTGTAACTCATCCCCAAACACCCTTCAATGATATTTGAGACTGTCAAGGTCTTCAAGGGGTTTCAAATTGAAAGTATAGGCCCAGGGCTTGATATACCCATGTGTAACATGGAGTCATCTTAGGACATATCTCTGCAATCAATATTCCCAGCAGGTGGGGATGGATACATTGGCCCTAAATGGTTCTGGGTGGAGACTCTCAGCCTCCATTGCCACTTCCATTCCTCACAGCCCAAAGTATTCTCCAGAATCTGTTTCAGCTAACAGAAGTATATGTCATTTGGTTTCCACATGACCCTTTCATCACATGTGACATCTGGTGGGAGATGGAAACATTTATCACCAGAAGTCACAACCCATTTACCTGTGGGGTTTTGTACAGCTCCAACAGCATTCCAATTTCAGCTGAAAATGCTGACATGGTTCCAGCAATCATGGCAACTCTCTTGCCTTGTGTCTGGCAGGTGTAATTGGGGATGAGATGATGCTTTCCAGTCAGCCACTGCAGAGTGCTCCTCAGGGTGAAGTGACCACTGGTAACAGAATTGTACAGTTGGAATCCAAGGGTCAGGTTGGGGAGGAGCTGGGGGTCCTTATTGATCTCCTGGATAGCAAAGCGGAAGGCCAGTGTGTATTGGTAGTTTTTCCACACCCACCTTAAGAGAGAGGCAGCATTGGGGAGAAGGTGAGACTCTGGAATTCAGAGCAACAACACAGCCTTGCCCTGAGGCAACAACGGTCAGACTCAGGCTTCCACTCAGTGGTGCCTCAGTTCTGGGAAAAGGAGGAAGTGTGAGTTTCCAAGGGCTCTAGAAGATCATAGAAGGACCCTGAGACTCCTCTGAAGCAAACTGTGTCCATGATCACACTCACCTTCCCTAGTCCTTCAGGAAAGCCTTGCTGTGTCCCAACATGGGATTTCACTTCTACTTAGGGATGGAACCCAAGAGGCAAACATCTCTGTTTTCAATACCCTCTGAAGTAGTTGAACACCATCTGACTTGTCAGTCATTTTAGTGAATGGAAGCATCTTTAATCTATTTCACCAAAGGGATTTTCATGAGCCCTTTCTGTAACTTTCTGTTATAATACACAAATACTAACAGAAGCATTTTCATTCATTTATGTTTGCCTTGAAAATGAGCATTTCATTCAGAACTTCAAATTGTCAGAGTACTTACAATGTTTATTTTTATTCACTCTTTTCCTCCTGCACGGAATTCCATTTTATTTATTTTTCCATCTATAAGCTACTGAAATCTGTTTAATTTTTGATGTACTTGTTTGAAAGGAAAATTAATAGCATTAATTGAAATGTTTCTTGCTTTTAATCATTTTGTTTAAATGCAATTAATTATATCATGAAGGGCTTTATTTTCAGTACTTGGTTACTTGTAGATCTTGCTGTCAGTTGAAAGCTGACAAGTTTGCTTCTTTTCCTCTCAAATACATGCCTGCCAAATATTAAGTTCTGCACCATGTACAAAGTTGATAAAAATCCTGCAGAGACCATAAGCATCAGTGCTAGATATGTGTATTCATGACTGACATCTCACTCAAATCCCAAATTTTTTCAGTGTTCTTAACACATCTTTCAAGTGTATGCAGTAAGCTGCAGTGATAATAAAATAGAGATCTCTCCAAACTATTTCTGTGATTCCTGTAACCTTTAAACAAATTTAGAATATAAGAAATATTTTTCATTAGATTCCACTTAGTGATCGCAATGCTATCATTTCACAAAACATATAACTTAAAGCAGTTTAGAATGTTGATTTGACATAGGATCCATGTTTTGAAATGTGGCCTTGTTTCATAATAAATGTGCAAAAGTGCTTGTGTGTGAAATATTTTTAAACTTAGAAGATTTTAAAAAATTTGATGATAAAGCAAGATTGATTTTAGTATATGGTATCTAGAGGCAGAACAAGTCTATGATTGCTTCATTGATCAATTTTGCCAAATATTTAGGTTCTAGGTAACACCAATGGTAAAGTTTATATTCAGAAGATTGAAAAATATGTATTCTTAGTAAATACATTTGAAGTAATTACATTTCATGTACAAGGATGCTGGACACTTGCTGGCGGGGGAACAAACATTTTATAAACCTTTAATTTTATCATAATAAGAATTTTGTTTTGCAATAATAATATCCTTAATTCGCAGATGAAGAACATAAGGCTTAATGTCATAAACAGATAGAAGGCACAGTCAGAATTTTATCTCCTGTCTATAAACAGTTCTCATACTCCTTCCGGCATCTATAGTGACCATGTAATTGACCTTCCAAACTGATACATTTTTGATAATAAGATGGGATGATATTAATGAATACACAAGGATTATTGGCATAAATAGACTGTAGGAAGCAAACCAGGATGTGTGATCATTCTAGATAAAACAAATCTGTCTCACATGTAGACATTCACTGATTTCTTGATGCATACTGTAACCATGCATAGCATGTTTAGTTTGTCACAGGAGAGGTACTTGGTAAATTATTTGATGAATAACCAATATTTTGTTCAGTATAAGCTGAAATTCATAACGTTTAGGCTTTCAAAGTTGTGAGATATAAATCATATGAAGTAAGTTATATAAATAAAAAGACTGAATAGAATTTTGATAATAAAGAAAAACACGTATTCTTAATAGTTACATCAATAATTTACATCAATATTTTACATCAATTATAAGTAAGCATAAGTATCTTCATTCCAAATATAGACCTAGCTATTAAGATATTATGAGAAGGGGGCCGGCAGTGTGGCATACCCTGTAAGGCTGCCGCCTGCAATGCTGGCATCCCATATGGTAGCCAGTTCAGGTCCTGGCTGCTCCACTTCCAAACAGGTCTCTGTTATGGCCTGGGAAAGCAATAGATAGGCCAAGTGCTTGGACCTCTGCACCCATGTAGGAGACTCTAAGGAGGCGGCTGGCTCTTGGCTTCAGATTCGCATAGCTCTGGCCATTGCAGCCATCTGGGAAATGAACCAACAGATGGAAGAGATCTCTCTGCCTCTCCTTCTCTCTGTGTAACTCTGACTTTCAAACAAATAAATAAACCTTTAAAAATATTATGAGAAAATTATGCTACAGGTTGATAAAAGCCACAAAATGGGTAAAACATGGAAACATCGTGCAGTGAAAGGTCCCAGTCAATGGATGATAAGAAAGGCTAGGAATCAATTTATATTCAGTCTCCACAACAGGCATCTATACTTCTGGCATGGGCTCCTCCTGAGCAAAAGAGAGTCTCAAAGTTCCCATACAGAAAACCATAGATTAAAGAGTAAAGATTTATTTTCAGGAGCAGGTGCCCAAAAGACTTCTATTGATTAGATTACAAGTGTTGATGTATGGGAGGCAGTGTGTATGTCAGGTGGTGGATCTCAGACACAAACAACTTCTCTACTGGGCACATTTGTTAAAGCAATGACACCTAGAGTGAGTGCCTTAGGTCTAATACTGACCTGAAGCCATTCTCTGTTCCATGGGTTTTGGATGGGGCAGGCTGGGGTTGGCGATGGGGATATGGGCTGGAGTTCCATTTGTCTCACTAATTTCAAGATTCTAGGTGGCTGATCAGGATATCAGATTAATACAAAATATATCCATCTCTCCCTCCTCCCATGAGGGAGTGGAGAGAAAAATAAAATGGGAATGGACGGAACACCAGCCTTCATTGATCTGCATTCCTGAAATTTTGGTATACATTTTTTAGAATTCTTAAGCAGATGAACCAATACAAACACACACAAACTTGCAGTCTGAATCACAGTTAACACATAACTCAATGTTGGACTTACCAATTTACTGAGATTTTATCCTTTGGCCTGGATAAAAAAGATACCCGGACCATGTCTGATTCTGGTTCCAGGAAGTAAAGGGGGAAAAACCCACCAAGTACCAAGTCTCCATCTCTGTAGACACTTGACCTCATGGAATTATAACAGTTCCAGGGAGGTATGTCCTGTGAACTGTATAAAGGATTCAGGAGTAGGTTGAGAAAAATCACAGTAAAGAACATGTCAACTCAACCCAACATAAAGTTAAAGTCTCTGTTGCTATTAGGAAAAAATGTTTTGGATTATATCTTCTGTCTCAGCCCCCTGCAGGGAGAATAGATCTCTATGTAGGGCACAGCTGGTCCCAGTATTGCTGTATGCCCTCAACCTATAGGCAGTGTTTGCTAGTCTACTGAGTCACACAGGGACACAGCTAGAATCACAAGGAGGCATTTGAAAGGGAGTCACAGGGCTGAGGCCTTGCCTTAATGTCCCTAAGGTCAGATGAGCTCTGACTTCTATATATTTTCATTGCTAAACTTCTGTCCCATCCCAGAACTCATGGCATCACCTGAGGCTATGCACCTGCCACTCTCCATTGTGGGAAAAACAGCTTTGGAAAAACATGCTTTGGACTCTATTTTGTCCCTGGAGCATTATGAGATACAGCGCTTTAAACCTGTGTGAATAGGGGCCAAGTATTGTTAGGTCAGTCACCTGTTTTTGGGATTTGGTAATTGTAGAAAGAATTGGAATTAAAAAAAACAATCAGTTTCACTATTTCACTTGATTCGTCATAGATAAGATGAAAGGTCACATTCACCACTGATGACCCTATGTGTATCATAGAAATTCTCCTCAAATCTGTGTCTAATATCTCTCCCAGACCTGCCATATTCAGGTGGAGAAAAGGGCTTCATGATTTGCCAATGAGTATGCATATCCAGAGAAGGACACACCGACCCCTCCACAAAGTTAATCCACTTACACACATTCTTGTGTAATCTGCTTGAGTCCATAGTGCATCAAAATACAATAATGATTCTCACCATATATGATTAAGCATTTCAGAATGTGTACAGGAAAATATGTAGAATCTTTGTGTTTGTGTGTGTGCCTCTGTCTGCTTAATTTGCTTTTTTCTTCATGTTCCTATCATTCTCTCCATGGCTGATACCAAGTTGCACATCTAATAGACACTGGCTGAGGACATGTGTGAGGGACTTCATATTTTATGCATACATGTGAAGTGAGCATTAAATACATATTTTAAAGTTTCACACTTCATTTCATCTCACCTCCCTCTGTTTCTAATTCGTCTCACAGAACCACTTTTTTGAATGCAGTAGGCCATTATATCATCTCTTCATTGGTGACGAAGGCTTGGTCATGTGCACTCGTTCAGGGAAATTCTCCAATTTTAGCCAAGAACTGAAGACCCACAGAAAAATCCACACACTGTGGATATCATCGTGTTCCAAATGGTGCCTTGGTCATGCAATGATATTTCATCCCGAGCACTGTTTGCAAATTGTATTTCCATTGGAAGTCACTGAAACTGTAGGACAGGCAAAACTGGAAAGAGAGAGAGCAGTGCAATGAGAGGTGGGAGGTGCATGTGTATTCAGCAGTCCTTATTTTTCCTCAACCTCCCTATTCTTAAGGTTTCTTTTGGGTTGAAATGTAGTTTGTTTGTTTGTTTGTTTGTTTTTAGGTATATTTGAGGCCACTATATCATGAGTTTAAATTGTGAGAAATTGATTCTCCATGCACCCTTGCAACAAATTGGGAACTGTTTTAACTCAATCAAGAAAAGTGTATGGGCCAGCGCCATGGCTCAATAGGCTAATCCTCTGCCTGTGGTGCCGGAAGCCCGGGTTCTAGTCCTGGTCCAGGTGCCAGATTCTGTCCTGGTTGCTCTTCTTCCAGTCCAGCTCTTCACTGTGGACTGGGAGGGCAGTGGAAGATAACCTAGGTCCTTGGGCCCTGCACCTGCATGGGAGAACAGGAGAAGCACCTGGCTCATGGCTTTGGATCAGCATGGTGGCTGCCACAGCACACTGGCCGCAGCGGTCATTGGGGGGTGAACCAACGGAAAAGGAAGACCTTTCTCTCTGTCTCTCTCACTGTCCATTCTGCCTGTCTAAAAAAAAAGAGTATGAAGTAGTTGTAAGGGTGGTTACAGTATGAGCTGTTGTAGAACCCATCCTACAAAGCTTTGGTTGCAACTTTATGGAAGCTATTTTAGTACTTCAATAACATAAGCAAAACATGGATGGAGATGTTAATATTAATTTGTGTAGCTCACACAAGTGTGGAAATACAGGATTAGCTTTTTAAAAATAATTTTTAGTTCAAATATGAAATTCAAGTTGTTTTTTGTTCAACAATTACAAATACATCCATGGATTTTTTCAGATTTCACAATTTCTGTTTATAGACATCTTGTATTACCTGAAAGGCTCAAACTTACAAAAATGTAAAAATGCTGTACATTGTGAATTAATACTATAACTAGCACTCCAACAGTATTATCATTTTGTGTCTCTATGCAAGGGCAAACCGTTGAAATCTTTATGTAATATGTACTAAATTGATCTTCTGTGTATAAAGAGAATTGAAAATGAATCTTGATGTGGGCGAAGGGCAGGAGGGAGCGGGGGAGGGGAGGGTAGGGGGAGGGAGGGAGGTTGTGGGGGGGGAGCCATTGTGATCCATAAGCTGTTCTTTGGAAATTTATATTCTTTAAATAAAAGCTCTATATAAAAAATAAATAAATAAATAAATAAATAGAAAAAAAAAAACAAAAATGTAAAAATGCAATTTTATGCATACATATACTACATAGATTATTTTCTGACTCTATCCTTGGACTATTTATTAAGAGTGTGATTTTCTGTGATAAGAATCAAGGTATGACCAAAAAGAAAGCTTCCAAATCTTCTGACTATATTGAAATTATCTATACCTTGAGCTAACACTTTTCTTCTGGGTCACATGATACCTGATGCAGGGTATATTAGGAATATATCATTGGAACCCTTCGACAAATTCACTTCTTTTCTAAGGACTAAATAAGGACACAAAGTATTTCAAATAATATTATTCTAAGTACAAACAGAAATTAGATGAAATAAACTTTATGAGGTTAATTTTTACATGTGGTTATTTGCATTTTCCCTAGACTTTAATTCCTCCAACTAATTTAATGTGTTTGTCCCAGGTACATGTATATACAAGCTCTTACATATATTCTACACATAAGCGATGGATTCAAATAATAAAGGCATAAATTTCATTCAAATCCATCTATAACTCCAGGGAAAAAAAGGCATCAAGATATTGTAATGATAATGCTTTCAAGATGAGCATGAGCATGTCATCTACAAATATGCACATACTACATGGTGATGTAAAGAATCTTGTCATTGCACACATTGTGGAAAAGTTCTTCTGCACATTGGGAAGATGTAGATTGTGGCAGCACCGTGGGGCATTGTTGTGGATGAGGCAGTCCCCATGCTGTTCTACATCACTGTGAGCACAGATAAGATCACATTTCACATTCCCAATGCTTTAAGAAGAGTGACTCCCCACTCATGGCATGAAAGAAAAAATGCACCATCACCGGCTGTGTCTGCTTTACAATTCTGACTGAGGAAGACATGAACATGGATGTAGCATCATCAGGACATGGTCTTTCCCTTATTTTCTCCTCTTGTCTTTGAGGGGCACAACTCTCTCTCTCAGCAACCACTATTATATGTTCACTCTGTGACTTATGTAAATCTTTACTGCATTAATCTCTTACAGCCTTGGGGTTCATGTGTCACCACAGCATAACCTGAGTTACCATTTGCAATACAGTTTCCAGCCCAGAATCCTCCAAAGCTACTGTGTTCTGTGTTTGGCAGTTATATGTTCTGACTGTGGCATGTTTGAATTGGTTCTTCCATTAAGAGTCTCTGAGATGCTAATGCAGACCATTGGAGTCAGCAGAAATGGCCCATGTAGTAGGGTTCCTAACACCTATATTGGGGACTTCTATTGAGTGCCTGGCTCTTGGTTTCTTGTCAGAGCCAGATGGGCTTCTGCCATTGAAGTGTGCTTTTAGTGAGAAAACAGCAAATAGGAGCTCTCTGTCTTTCTCTCCCTGTTTCTCTGCCTCTCAAACAAAACAGTAAGTGGTTGTAATGAGGATGTTCACTGGGTGTGCTTTGATGAAATCTGCTTTTGTGGAAGAGATTGTGGAGGCTTGGGCTTGGGTAGGTGAATATGTGAATTCCAATGTAACTGTAACTGCACCTTAAATGCTCCTTGGGGAATCTTCAGGACTAGCATGGCCCTCAGTGTCATTTCATGTGGAAACCAGATGTACAGGTCTTTACCTCTACACATCGAACAACTTTTGGTCCCTGCATGCCTTCTAAGAGATTCTTGTCTTAGGACAAGACATTTTTGTGTGCTGTAAATATCTCTTATGAACCACAGTTACGTGATTAGTCAATAGCCAATATTCACAGAAGGTGCAAATAGGTATATTATCCCAAGACAGTAATAGAATAGGGTCTCTCGGGTTGCACTGCTTCCTACCTGTATTACTTCTTCCACTTGTCAGTATTCTCAGAATGCAGCCAACTCCCTGGGATATGTTTTACGCCATGGTAGGATACCCATCCTTAGGTTCTACATTTCCCTTTCATCAGATGCAAGAGAATGGTGTGGGTGGAGATTCACATATCGTTCTCCAGAATTAGGAATCCATTTACCTTTGGGTTTTTAGAGCTTCAATGTGTTCTGGTCTAGGCAGAAACTACTGAAATGGTTCCAGCAATGACAGCAAGTGCTTTGTATTGTGTATGGCAATTATAGTTAGGGGGAGTAAATGCTCTGTGTAAAGAAAATGCAAACCATTCCTAAGGATGAATTGGTCCATGACAAAGGTATTGAGATTTGGAATCACATAGATAGATTGGGGCGGTATTGGGAGTCCTTACTGATCTCCTGGATGGCAAAATAAAAGGCCAACATGTATGGGCAGTTCTTCCTTAGCCACCTAAGTGAAGTAGCAGATTTAGAGGGAAGGGTGATAGCCTGTCATTTAGTGCAGTTTCACAGCTAAACCCTGAGGGAGCCAAGTCTGGATTCAGGGTGTTAGTGATGCTCCAGGGTCCCTGGAGGATCGTGGAATGTCCTTCAGACTTCTAGGATGCAAACTGTGTCCATGCACCACCTCATCTTCATGAGCCTTTTGGGAAAGATTTGGTAGATTTGCATGTGGTAGGTCATTTTTACTTAAGAACAGAAACCAAGGTGCATCTCTGTTTTCTGTAAGTTCTGGAATCGTTTGAATAGAACTTTGTTTGCCACTTGTTCAAATATATGAGAGTATTATCATCTCTGACCATATTCACCAGTGTGATTTTCCCAGCCTTTTTGATAATTTTCTACTCAAATATATCAACTCTTGTCAAACAGGTTTATTAAGTTAGATTTTTCAGTGAAACAAATGCCTCCAAATCAGGACTTCTGGTATCAGAGAATTTACAGTGTTTATTTTGCTTCCATTGATTGATTTCCTGGATACTGAATTTACCTTTGTCTTTTCACATTTGGCAATTGAACGTTCTCTGTATTTTCCCACATTTCGTGCCTGAAAATATGAGTTCTTGGAATTTAAGATAGGTTTATGTTATTGTGAGTAAGAAAACAGATGTTCTGTTTTCTCACTATGAGTTTTTTTTTTCTCAGCTTTCCTTGGAATTCTGGACTTTATTTCCTACATTTTATCCACAATTTGAATGTCAGGAACATTGTTATTTGTTAATTATATGGGAAGAAATATATTTATCCAATCATTTGTTCAGTTGGTATACATTAATTTTAGTTTTCAATGTTGAATTAACTAACAAAGTGCTGTTTCAGTTTTGTACCATCATATGAAGTATTTTCACAATTTCAAGTTTGCAGTGTTTCATTTTTAGTATAAAGGTATTTTCTATTTTGTCACACTGTGTTGTACATATTATGTTTACAAATGAATTTAAAATTTTCTCCTGTGGTCTAAAAGGTGTCGCTTTCCTATACACCCCTGACTAAAATTGGATTTCTGATCATAGAGGGTACTCACCTGTGGTACACTAAATAGATCTGGTACAAAAATTACACTGCCGATGTCTTCCATTGAGTCATTTTGTATATTTTATAGACAACTTTTATTTAATGCATATAAATTTCCAAAGTACAACTTTTGGATTATAGTGGTCTTTCCACAATAACCACCCTCCCACTCACAAACCATTCCATCTCCTACTCCCTCTTTCATCACATTCTTCATTAAGATTTATTTTATTTTATTTTATTTTATTTTATTTTATTTGACAGGAATAGATAGTGAGAGAGAGACAGACAGAGAGAAAGTTCTTCATTTTCTGTTGGTTCACCCCCCAAACGGTCGATATGACTGGTGTGCTGCACCAATCCGAAGCCAGGAGCCAGGTGCTTCCTCCTGGTCTCCCAAGTAGGTGCAAGGTCCAAGCGCTTGGGCTATCCTCCACTGCCTTCCTGGGCCACAGCAGAGAGCTAGAGTGGAAGAGAAGCAACCGGGCCAGAACCGCCACCCCAACCAGGACTAGACACCGGGGTGCCAGCACCACAGGTGGAGGATTAGCCTAGTGAGCCACAGCACTGGCCAAAATTCATTTTAAATTATCTTTATATACATATGTTTATATGTAGAAGATCCACTTAGTATATACTACATAAAGATTTCAACAGTTTGCACCCACACAGGCACACAAAATAAAGTATTATTTGAGTACTAGTTTTACCATTAATTTTCATAGTAAAACACATTAAGGACAGAAATTCTACATGGGGAGCAAGTACACAGTGACTCCTGTTGTTGATTTAAAAATTGACACTCTAATTTATGATGTGAGTGATCACCCAAGGCTCTGGCCATGAGCTTCCAAGGCTATGTAAGTCTCTTGAGTTCAAAAACCCTGACCTTATTTAGACAAGGCCATAATCAAAGTGAAAGTTCTCTCCTCTCTTCAGAGAAAGGTACCTTCTTCTTTGATGGCTCATTAGTTCCACTGGGATCTCACACACAGAGATATTTCATTTAGGTCATTTTTTGCCAAGGTGTCTTGGATTTCCATGCCTGAGAAACTCTCCTGGGCTTTTTAGCCAGATCTGAATGGGTTAAGGGCTGATTCTGAGGCCAGAGTGCTGTTTAGGGCATTTGCCATTCAATGAGTTTCCTGTGTATCCTGTTTCCCATGTTGGATCATCCCTATTAAGTTCTGTACTATGACAAAGTTGGTAGAAAACTTGAAGACTGAAGAACATATACTTGTAAAATTCCCATTTTATTATAACCAACTGGAAATACATTAATGCAAAAAGTCTGAGTAAATGTTATGAGAAAAGTGTGTTTCACACTGATACAAGGTATAACCTGGGTAAAACATGAAAATATTGGGTAGAGAAAGAAGATCATCACAAAGGGTGACAAAGAGAAATAGATTCTTGTCTTTCCATAAGAAATGAATGTCAGACATAAGATGGAAAATTGATAAGCAAGACAGCAACATTGAATGAGGTAGTGCATTCATCAGAATAGATAGGCACCTCTCTAGACAGATCTGGACACTGAAAGTCATGGTCCTGTTTTCCAACACTTAATAGTGATGGTCTTGACCATCTCCTTGGTGTGCAGGAAGGATATCTACTCTCATCCCTGTCCTTGACACAAAGCAAACACTGATTTAGATGTTGTCCAGAGAATACGCATGCCTGGGCTCACTTGGCAGCTTTTTGCAATAGGAATAAGCCAGCCAGCAGTGAGCTGGGGACACAGGACACAGGCAGTCATGCAGCCTGTAAGCTCCACCCATGGCCATCCATGCCCCGGGTCCATCACTATTTAAAATATACGTGGATTTTGTTTGTTTGTTTGTTTATAATAGAAGTTACTCAGAAAATTCTAAAAGTATGCTTCCTTCTGTTTCCATAAATCGACATCTAAAAATGATTTAGATATGCAGGTTATCTTAAATTTTAAGCCAACTAGAAATTTCTAATGTTTTAACCTGGGGAAAATGCATCTCCCTAATATTTTGAATGCTCATTTCAGTGAGTGTCATTTTTAAGAAAAGCTGTAGTTTTTCTGATTATTGTAGTAACTGTGTAAGTGTGAAGAATTTGGGATGAGTGACTCATCATCAAAGCACTTAAGCTGTTTGAGTATTTTGTCACCACTTAGTACTATTAAAGAACATCATAACCAAGTTTTAGAAAACATGTATTTTTAAAAATTGATATAAATAATTAAATGAATATGAAATAGATGTTTAAGAAAATAGTTGTTAAAAAGCAACATAAGGAAAAGGTCATATGTTAAACTTACTTTACTTGCTATAGCTTTGTAAGTTATATGTGCCCAGAATTTTTTTTTGACAGGCAGAGTGGACAGTGAGAGAGAGACAGAGAGAAAGGTCTTCCTTTGCCGTTGGTTCACCCTCCAATGGCTGCCGCGGACGGCGCATGCAGCTGGAGTACCGCGCTCATCCGATGGCAGGAGCCAGGTGCTAGGTGCTATTTCCTGGTCTCCCAGGTGCAGGGCCCAAGCACCTGGGTCATCCTCCACTGCACTCCTGGGCCACAGCAGAGAGCTGGCCTGGAAGAGGGGCAACGGGGACAGAATCCGGTGCCCCGACCGGGACTAGAACCCGGTGTGCCGGTGCCACAAGGTAGAGGATTAGCCTGTTGAGCCACGGCGCAGGCCATGTGCCCAGAATTTTAACACTCCACATATTTATGATTAAATATTTTGTTATATGTATAGTAGAGTCTAGTCTCTTCAGTATCTTCACTATTGTCAAAAACTTTTCCTTTGCATGTCACTATTTTGGGGAGTGTCTTTTTTTCTTTAATTTTTAGAATATTGCCTAAACATGAGTAAATAAAATCTAAAAATCTTTACTAAAATAAGCATATATTCACTACAGTTTCCTAAGAACACTTGAAATATACCCTGCACTCAGAAGAGCTGAAGGTGCCTCCCCAATCATCTATTTTTACATGAATGCTCAGAACAATCTGCTCATAACACTGAAAGTGTGGAGAAAACATAAATAGACATTTGTGAATGAATAAATTGAGTGTGGGAAATCCATAAGAATGAATGTTATGTAGCTGTAAAAAGAACGAAGGATACCTGTTATAATTTGGATGAATTGAAAATGCAATGCCATGTAAATGAATTTAGATCTAAGAGTTCATATTTTATCTCATTCCATTGCTAGGAACTGTCCAGAACAGGTAAACCCATATCAACTAAAGGAGATGAATGGTTGCATGAACCACATTCATGGAAGCTTGCAAGCAGCTGCTTAGTGGAGAAAGGCTTTGAATATGGGTGATGTAAAGGGCTTCAGTCTACACAGACATGAAAATTGCACAAACTTTTGAAAATATTTTATGCAAAATCATTGTAGAATGTGAATGTGGAAGTACTATGATACCACTTCCTTGTACAATACTTCAGTGATTCATATTGGATATATGAATTTCAGCTCAATATAAACATCATTCTTTCCTGTGTGAAAATGGAATAAGAACTCTAAGCAAAGGCCAAAATAGAAAGTGGTCAAATGATAGCAGTCACAATTATAGAATGATTCCTATGTAATCACGAAAACTACCTACATATGTGACAAAGATACCATTTCTAAATAGTTAGGCTGTAATTATTTACTAAGAGGTTTGTGAACAATACAGCATCCAAAGAGAAGACTGCTCAAGGAAGAGTTGACTCTTGCATTTGGGAAAGAAATTCTACTTAAAATATTACCACAAAATGGCAAATTCTAGATGAACTTCAGGGAAGCAACATAAAGCAAGTATAACTGAGTCATGTTATCAAACATGAATATTTATATCTTCTAAGTTGATAAACAAAGTGGATACTAATTAGTATGCATATTTTCTGGGATAATCCATATCATATAAAATATTGCTATTTATAGGTCGGCTCTGTTTCAGATTTAAAAGTATCTCCTTTTACTTTATATTAAAATATTTCTAGCCTGATTTTTGTTTTTGAGAGGCAGAGTGAGAAACATAGAGAAAGAGAGAGATGGTTGAGAGCCCAACTTTTCACTGCTTCAACTCGCAGTGCCCACAGTGGCTGAACCTTGATTGAGGCCAGAGTCCAGAGCCAAGAGTCGACTGACAGGGACCCAATAGCTCTGAGTCATCACCACTCACTCAAAGGTTTATTTCCCGGGAATCTGGGGTTGGGGTCAGAGATAAATTAGAAACCCAACTAGTGCCATGTGGGACAAGGTTGCCTTAATTGCTAGGCTAAATGCCTAAACAAAAATTGTCTTTAGTTTGCCTTATTTAACAATGTTGGAATGCTACTTCACTTTGCTTTTTGTTTACAAAGGTTGAAAATGCGAAGAAACTCTTGAGAAAAATATCAGGATCTCCTAGAACTGTGTTGGTTCCTTAAAACTTTCAAAGAATTTTGATCAGGTTTTATGAGAATAACGTAGCACTTGGGGGCAAAGATGCAGCCCAGGAGCCCTGCACTGGAGGCCAAGATAGAGAAGACCTCCACAGCCACCATGACCTTCCCCTTGGTGCTGTGGTAGACAGGCAGAAAGGTCACCCAGACACTGCAGAACACCAGCATGCTGAAGGTCAGGAACTTGGCTTCATTGAAGGTGTCAGGCAGGTTCCTGGCTAGGAAAGCCACAGTGAAGCTGGCCAGGGCCAAGGAGCCCAGGTAGCCCAGGACACAGAAGAAGGCAGTGGCAGAACCCTTGTTGCACACCAGGATGATGTGGCTGTGCTCAGAGTGTGTATCTAACTCAATAAAGGGAGGCGATGTTCCCAACCAGATGCCACAGAGAGCCAGCTGGATCAAGGAGCAGATGGGAATGATGAAGTTAGACGTTCCTGATACCAGCAATCGCCTGATAGTTCTTCCAGGTTTCAGAGCTTTGAAGGCCAGAATCACAGTGATGGTCTTGGCCAGCACAGTGGAAACAGCCACTGTGAACACAAGGCCAAATGCTATTTGCTGGAGGAGGCACGTGGCTGTGTTGGGACGGCCAAGGAAGAGTAAGGAGCAGAGGAAGCACAGGAGGAGGGTGATGAGCAGGATGTAGCTGAGGGTCCTGTTATTGGCCTTGACAATGGGAGTGTCTCGGTGCTTCACAAAGACCCAGAGGACCACAGCTGTGAGGACAGAGAAGCACAGAGCCATGCAGGCTAGGGCCATCCCCAGGGCATCCTCAAAGGCTAAGAATGTCACCAGCTTGGGGAGGCAGTGGTTTCTCTCCCTGTTTGGGTACTCGTGATCTGCACAGGTGATGCACTGCTCTGCATCTGTGGAGAAAAGGAAGACTCTGTGTTTCCATTTCACAATTTGCTCCTTTTTCCCTGTTATGGAAAATGGTCACCTTTGCAATGTCATGGTGAGTCCAGCCTGCTCTGATGTATACCAGGACACACTAAAGGCTATTTCTGCACTCCTGACCCAGTAAGAATGCTCATATGCAGGTGGATGAAACTCATTAAAACAAGCTCCTTAGTGCATGGGGCTCTGTGGACTAATCTTGTTGCTCAGTGATTTTTTAAAGTGTTTTAATTTCTACAAAGTGATGTATTTCCTATATTTTATATGGGCATGGATTCTTCCAAACCCTCATCTCTACTGTCCAGTGTATTTCTCGAAGGAGCCTTCTGTTCACAAGGTCAGACTATTTATCTGGGGTCATATGTTTTAAGGTTTTTCTTACTTTTACTGAAATGGAGATGACCTGTATAAATGATATGTCATTCTGGGGATCTCCATACATTAATGAATATTCTTTATTTCTACATGGACTCATCTTGTCAGTATTTCCATATAAATGCTGATCTACTATGATTGAATAGAAGAGAAATGTAGCTCATTGTTTTTATGTGGTTATACTGGAGTAAGTGATATTTTAATGACTTCATTGAAAGACAACTTTGCCCTCATGTTCATGTGAAACATGGCTTGTTCACCATTTTAGCTCATGTGAACACCACATTAGGCACCACATTGTCTCACTTGAAGTGATGCATTTCTGCTTCTACAGCATGAAAGATGTCAATAAGTACCGGCCATTTGGTGAATATGTCTCTGTTTTAATCAAATTTCATTTAAACTGCCATAACTTGGTTGAGTTTTTTGGTATGATAGGTAAAGCCACCAACTGCAAAGCTGGCATTTCATATGGACATTGTTTTGTGTTCCAGGTGATCAGTTTCCAACCCAGCTCCTTGCTGATGGCCTAGAAAAAGCAGCAGAAAATGGCCCAAGTACTTGGGATTCATGCAACAATATAGAGCATCATTTGATGCTCCTGCCTTGTGGCTTCTGCCTGGCCCATCCCAGGCCTTTGTTTCCATCTAGGGAGTAAACCATTAGATTGAAGCTCATCCTCTCTCTCTCTTTCTTTCTCTCTCTCTCTCTCTCTCTCTGTGTGTGTGTGTGTGTGTGTGTGTGTGTGTGTCTTGTTCTCTGAATCTCTGATTTTTCAATAAACTGAATTTTTTTTTATTTCGCAGGCAGAGCTAGACAGTGAGAGAGAGAGAGAGAGACAGAGAGAACTGTCTTCCCTCTGCCTGTTTACCCCCCAAATGCCTGCCATGGCCGGCGTGCTGCACCAATCCGAAGCCAGGAGCTAAGAGCTTCCTCCTAGTCTCCCATGTGGGTGCAGGGGCCCAAGCAATCGGGCCATCCTCCACTGACCTCTCAGGCCACAGCAGAAAGCTGGACTGGAAGAGGAGCAACTGGGACTAGAAGCCAGTGCCCATGTGGGATGCCAGTGCTGCAGGTGGAGGATCAACCAAGTGAGCCACAGCGCTGGCACTTAAAATGAATATTTTTTAAAAAAGAAAAAAAATGTTATTTGTTGGGCTATACTTGCAGTAAGAGTCCTACTCAGTTTTTATCCTTGGGTCTCATGCAAGAATACAAGATTGAGGGACTGGAACTGTGATGTAGGAGGTAAAGCCACTGCCTGCAATGATGGCATCCCATGCAGTCACCAGTTCATGTCCTGTCTGATCCTCATCCAAACCAGTTCCATGCAAATGTGCATGGGAAACCAGCAGAGGAAGGCCCAAGTTCTTGGGCCTCTGCAAGATCTCAAGGAAGCTTCTGGCTTTGCCCTGGTCCAGTCTGGACCATTGCCACAATCTGGGAAGTGAATCTACCTGATGGAAAATCTTCTCTGTCACTCTCTCCCTCTCCATTATGCTCTCCCTCTCTCTGCAACTCTGACATTCAATTAAATAAAAATATTTTGTAAAAAAAGGATATAAGCATATCAAAAATTTAGAGAAATTTTCTCTTACAATTCTTTTCAATGTGTAACCTTTACTTTTCATAGAATGTGCAAATGCTTCAGGCACCTGTCTCGGAGATACACTGGGCACACATAGGCAGGTGTATATTGTAAAATGGGTCAATGCATGATACTTATTTTTTATTCTTTCATTAACTTACTGTATGTTGAATATTTTTACAGAAAATAGAAGTCTTTTTTGTTATCTTCTTCCTAGTGAAGACTATATATAGCTTATTTGAAGTTGCTGAAGTCAAAATATTTCTAGAGCAAAGATATGTGAATTGAAACATGCTCTTAGAAGAATTATAAACATGTTTATCACACATTGAACAGTGGAACTATTTACCAATGAGACCTAGTAGATTTTTGCATTTCAGAAAGCAATTGGCTTTGTTATTTAATTTAATATTTTATATTCCTTAAATGTTTACCTGTATGATTGGAAATGTCTCTCTCTGGACAAACAACACAAATATAGCAGCAGACAGGGTTTTGTTCCTTTGGTATTTTTCTGAATCCTGGACCACACCTCTGGTTACACAAAGACTGAGGAGTCTGAGGGGGAAAGAGAAGTGATGATCATTGTTTTGCACATCGTTAGGCACTGTGATAGGATGCCTTTACTTTCCTGATCACCCCCAAGTACATCATTATGTCCTCCCCAGTGTGTGTCTTATTCATTTTTTCAGACATCCAATTTTGAGTTTATATGATGCTCATTCCAGGATTGTCACCTGTCTACCAAATATTATGAGGGTACCTGATTGCTATAGTTATGTTCATCACTGGATCTACACTTCAAGGCATTTGTCTCTTTCTTTTGAATTGCTTCCTCTGAAATCTTTTAAGTTCAGCTTTTTATGTGGTAATTATTCTCAGAATGTATATGTCAGAGATAATTTTGTATGACTCTTTCCCGTGTTAGAATTTGTGTAGACATGCTTTAAGTTATTTTGTCTATATACTGACCTCTATCTCTATTTCTTTACATTTCTCATTCTAGGCACTCAACTCTGGATGCACAAATATGCCCAAAATTAGCACAGCATTATGTAGTACAAATGTGCACTTCTAATGCACACTGGCTCATATATATGTAAGGAACACCATATCTCTTGAAACCAAGATGTGAAATGATAGTTTAATGCTTATTTAAAGTCTCACACTTAATCTCCTCTCAGACTCCACTCAGACCCTCTGTATGTATTCAATATTCCCATGGATCCACACCTCCTTCGATGCAACAGGCCATTCTATCATCTCTTCATTGAGGACCAAGCCTTGGTCATATGCACTCTTAGAGCAAAATTCCCCAATTTTAATCAGCAATCGAAATCCAGCAGGAAAATTCACAATATTGTGGATATCGTAGTGTACGATACGGTGTCTTGTTTCATGGAAGGAAACATCCTCCCCAGCACTGTTGGTAAATTGGATTTTCCTCAGAAGTGGATGAAGCTGGTGGGGAGGCAGAATTGGAAAGAGGGAGAACATTTAGATTAGAGTTGGGAGGTGCATATGCCTGAGAAATCCATCTTTTCCCTTCTCTCTATCCTCAGGGTTTATTTGGTGGAGGCTGACTTTTGTCTGAATGATCACCATATCTTTGGTTCTGGTGTAGGGAATTCTGCCTGTCCCTTATTAAAATGATTGGGAGCATCTGATTCCAAATGGAGATGTCACAGGATGTATCCCACTGGGGTGCCTGACCATGAAACCTTTGTTAGAGTTTTAGAAAAGCTCATCTTAGTACTTCCACATTAGAATAACATGGCTTTATATGTGCAATATCTTGATTGTTGTGATGGTTCCATAGATGAGCGCATCCATGTACACTTTAAACATTTAACCCCATCCCCAAAAAAGAATGAAATCCTTTCTTTGACAAAAAATGGATGCAACTGGAGACCCGTATGCATAATGAAAGATACAGGTTCCTTAAAGAAAATATCATATAAGTTTTTTTTCTTGATAGGTAGTACACAATATATATTTCAAAAAAGCTACAATGTATAAAATGAAACTGACATCTCTGGATTTGATTTGTGTTCATCACCCTTGTGTAAATTCCTGTAGATCAGTGATCTTTCTTTTTTTTTGCTTTTGCAACATTATTATTAGTAGGGCTTTATCCCTGTGATTAAAGTAATTTGATATGATGTTATTGCAAAAATTAAAAGTAAAAAAGGAAAGAAAGGAGGGAAAATTGTGAAAGGAAAAGAAGAAAGGATGGTTATCTTAGAATTATATCAATGAAATACATGAAATCTGTTGTTTTATATCAATGATGTTTTTTAATTTAACAAAATTTGTGTTGCCCTTGTGGTGAAGCAACTGAAGCCACCGTCCACTGTGCCCAGCATCCCTGTGAGTTCTGGTTCAAATCCAGGTGCTGTACTCCTGATTCATCTTTCTGCATGAGTCTTGGAAAGCAACAGATGAGGGTCCAAGTGCTTGGGCCCCTGAACTCACATGGGAGAGATGGTTGAAGCTCTTGCATGCTAGGTTATCCTGGCCTAGTTCTGGTCCCAGCAGCCATTATTAAGTGAATCAGCAGATGCAAGATCTATCTCCTCTTTCTCTCTTTGTCTCTCCCAATGTCACAGTAACTCTGATTTTCAAGTATTTTTATAAAGATTAACAAAATTGAATGAAATATCAGTTGATTTCAGGATTTTCCATGACAAACTGAAATTGAAAGAATTTGTATCTTCATGCCTATGCATAATGCACTGGTTCAAGGATATGATGTACACAGAAATAAGAACTTCACTACAAAGGAAGATGAATGTAGAAAATGATTCAGCAAAAGTAGAATCAAAATCCAAAATGGGTAAACATCTCTACTTAAGGAAACTTGCCAGGGGAATTACAATACTTAACAATAGTCACAGTGAATGTAAATGGTCTCTTCTCCCCATTAAAAGACACAGGCTAGCTGCATGGACTAAAAAAGAAAACCTATCTAGCTGCTGCCTACAAGAAACACACCTTAGCAAGAAAGATGTCTAGAGACTGAAAGTGAAATGTTGGAAAAGATCTTCCATGGCAACAGAAACCAAAGAAGAGCCGGTGAGACCATCCTAATATCAGACAAATTAGACTTTTACACAAAAACTACTAAAAGAGACAAATAAGGACACTATGTAATGATTAAAGGATAAATTCAACATGAAGATGTGACTGTTTTAAATGTACATGCACCTAATTACAGGGTACCTGGCTATTTGAAAGAATTATTAAGATATTAAATTGGCCAGCGCTGTGGCTTAAAAGGCTAATCCTCCACCTAGCGGCGCCAGCACACTGGGTTCTAGTCCCGGTTGGGGCACCGGATTCTGTCCCGGTTGCCCCTCTTCAAGGCCAGCTCTCTGCTGTGGCCCAGGAGTGCGGTGGAGGAGGGCCGAAGTGCTTGGACCCTGCACCCCATGGGAGACAAGGAGAAGCACCTGGATTCTGCCTTTGGATAAGCGTGGTGTGCCGGCTGCAGCATGCTGGACACGGTGGCCATTGGAGGGTGAACCAATGGCAAAGCAAGACCTTTCTCTCTGTATCTATCTCACTGTCCACTCTGCTTGTCAAAAAAAAAAGATATTAAAAGGGAGATATAGAGTCAAATACAATAGTAAGAGGGGACTTCAATACTGCACTTTCAGCATGTTCGAATCAACCAGATAGAAAATCTACAAGGAAACATCAGAACTATGGTGACTATTGACACAAAAGATCAAATATACCTAGCAGATATCTACAGAGCCTTCTACTCCACAGCTACAGAGTACACAAATTTCTTCCTGGTGTATGGAACATTCTCTAGGATTAACCATATGCTAGGCCATAAAGGGGGTCTCAGCAAATTCAATAAATTGAAATCATGCCATGCATCCTCACAGACTACAATGCAATAAAGCTAGAAATCAACAACTAGAGAATCTCTGCATTGTATGCAATCACATGGAGAATGAACAACATGATTCTGAATGAATAATGGCTCATAGAAGCAATCAAAATAGAAATCGAAAAAATTTCTAGAAACAAATGAGAATGACAATACAGCATATCAAAATTTGTGGGATACAGTGAAAGCAGTGGTAAAGGGAAAGATAGCAATTGGCACCTACATCAAGAAACTCTAAAGGCACCAAATAAATGAACTCTACATGCACCTCATTGATTTAGTAAAACAGCAGCAAACCAAAATAAAATCTAGTAGTAGAAAAGAAATAATTAAAGTTAGAAAAGTCAACAAAATCAAAACTGAAGATACAAAAGATCAGCAAAACGAAGAGCTGTTTTTCTTTTTAAATAAACAAAATGACACACCTTGGCCTAACTAACCAGAAAAAGGAGAGAAAAGACTCAAATTAAAAAATTAGAGATGGTAATGGCAATGTAACAACAGACACAACAGAAATAAAAAGAATCATCAGAATGCACTACAAAAGAGCTGTAAGTCAACAAATTGAGAAACCAAGAAGCAATGAATAGATTCCTGGGCACATACAAATTACCTAAATTGAGCCATGAAAACATAGAAAACATAAAGAACCTCATAACCATGACAGAAATTGAATCAGTAATGAAGACCTTTTGAACAAAGAAGAGCCCAGGACTGGATGGATTCACTGCGGAATTCTACCAGACATTTAAAAATAAATAAATCCAATTCTTTTCAAACTATTTAAAACAATTGAAAGGAGGGAAATCTACCAAATTATTTCTATGAAGTCAATATCACTTTAATTCCTCAACAGAATGACACAACAGTGACAGAAATTTATAGACTCATCTCCCTGATGAACATAGATACAAAAATACTCAAAAAATTTTGCCAAATGAATCCAGCTACACATCAGAAATATCATCCTCTCGAACAAGTGAAATTTATCCCTGGTATGCAGGATGGTTCAAAATTCAGAAATGAATCAATGTGATATATCACATTAACAAATTGAGGAAGAAAAACCATATGAATATCTCAATGGATGCAGAGAAAGCATTGACAACACCCTTTTGTAGTGAAAACTCTAAGCAAATTGGGTATAGAAGGAACATTCCTCAACACAATCAATGCCATTTAAGAAAAACTCCTGGCCAGTGTCATATTGAATGGGGAAAGGTTGGAGGCATTTCCACTGTAATCTGGTAACAGACAGGGATGCTTTCTCTCATCATTGCTATTCAATATATTACTGGAAGATTTAGCCTGACTCATTAGGCAAGAAAAAGAAATTAAAGAGATACAAATTGGGAAGAAAGAAGTCAAACTATCCCTCTTTGCAGATGATATGATTCTTTACTTAGGGGATCCAAAGAACTCCACTAAGAGACCATTGGATTTCATAGGAGATTTTGGCAAGTAGCAGGGTATAAAATCAATGCACAAAAATCAACTACCTTTGTATACACAGGCAATGCCATGGCTGAGAAAGAACTGCTAAGATCAATCCCATTGACAATAACTACAAAAACCATGAAATACCTTGGAATAAACTTACCAAAGGATGTTAAAGATCTCTATGAAAAGAATTACAAAACTTTAAAGAAAGAAATAGAAGAGGATACCAAAAAATGGAAAAATCTTCCATGCTCATGGATTGGAAGAATCAATATCATCAACATGCCCATTCTCCCAAAAACAATTTATACATTCAATGTGATACCAATGAAAATACCAAAGACCTTCTCAGATCTGGAAGTAAAATGATGCTGAAATTCATATGGAGACACAGGAGTGTCGGGAACCCTCGCCAGCAAGGGTCCACCCCACGGAGTCACGCACGACATGACCGCTGTTGATCGGTTCTCAAGGAACTTTTATTTTTAGTGATAGAAGAAGGAAAGGAGAGAAAGAGAGGGAAGCAGCCAGAGAGAAAGGAGGAGAAAGACTGAAGAGACTGCTCAACTTCCCACCCCTATCCCAGTCTTTTATCCATCCCAGGTCCCCTAGGGCTAGGGAGAGCAGACCATCACTCAAATCAAAAGGCATGCATAGCCTCAGGTCAAGGTGTATCTCATCCCATCAGGTTGTTGGCAAGCCTTTTGTTCAGCACTTCCTTGACCTTGTTCTCCTCAGGATGAGGCAGTGCAATGAGGAGGTCCCCACAGGTGGCCGGCCTGTGGTTCCCCACAGCTCCACCTTTTTAGTTTTATATGGCATGGAATCCTGCCTGTCTTAGGTTCCCAGCAACATGCCACCTGCTTACCCGTCACTGGGAAGCATGTCCCATGCTCTGTCTTAGGTTGCTAGGTGCACTCGCCAGTGATTACCCATCATTGACTACTGTTCTATCATGCTAAGCCATTGAGGGTCGGAGCGAAACATAGCATGCATAACCTGCCGAGCAATCAGGTTGGTGCACTGTTGCCTTCTGACAATGCTGGAGATGATCTTACTGACCAAGAGACAGTGGCATAGGCCAAGGCAGGGCCCTAAACAGGCCCCAATACAATCCTTCATCTCGGCAATATACACTAGCAAGGGTTATAACAATACAAAATACTTTACACAGAAGATACATTATAGTTACAAAATACTATACACAGAATATACGTTATGGTTACAAGATAATATACACAGAGTATACATTATGGTAAATGGCAATCATGACTAACAAATAATTAACTACTATTCCTAAAATTTCTCCTACACCGGCTGGTAGAAAAACTATCAAAAGGCAAAATAAGTCTTTTCATCACTTATAGATGTTTCATTCGCTTCCTGTTGTGGGCGAGTTTATTGTGGTCTCTGCTGGACTCTGCTCGTCAAGACTCTGTGCAAACAGCTGAACTCTTCTGTGGGAAAAAGCAAACAGCCTTCCGCATCCTCCACAGTAAGGGAAACGGGCCTTTCCATTGGTTATCCTGCAGGTCCTTCCACATCATCCATTGTACTGGCTCCTTTTCAGTCGGTTGGGAATGTAATTCTGCTGGGGTTTTACCACATTTTTTCTTATTTAAAAATTTATGGTATATAATGCTAAGGCCAAAGCATCTTTATTGGATACCGCATATTCTCCTATTCCCCCTTTTTGTTTATTAATTAAAGTTTTTAAATATAAATGAGTGCGTTCCACAATGGCCTGACCTTGGGGATTGTAAGGAATGCCAGTAGAATGTTCAATGCCAAATTCCTTCAAAAATGCAGCAAAGCGAGCTGAAGTATATGCGGGGCCATTATCTGTTTAATGATTTTAGGTTTTCCCCAGGCAGCAAATGATTGTAAACAGTGTTGAATAACCTGTCAAGTGGAGTCCCTTCTTTGTTTAACAAAAGGATGGGTTGGGAGGATAAGTCACATCTTTGCAAAACAGTAGATTTGAGACACTTTTCAACCTTTTTTAAAACTGCAGCTGCCTCTGGGGTCAATTGCCCTGGTGAAGTAAGCTGTGAATCTCCCTCTAAGATCTTAAACAGTGGAAGCATTTCCTCAGTAGTTAGTTTACAATAAGGCCATATACAATTTAAGTTTCCACATAACTTTTGAATATCATTTAAAGTTCTTAGTCCTGTAGTGGAGATGGTAAATTCTAAGGGGGTCACACTGGTCGGGGTTAGCTTTAGGCCCAAATACTGAACTATGGTGTCCTTTTGAATTTTTTCAGGTGCTATCTGTAGTCCTGCCTCCTGTAAACATAAAGTTAATGTTGCAAATGCTTCACTCAAAGTGGTTTCTCTAGCGGCTATTAATAGTAAATCATCCATATAATGAAAAATTTTAACATCTGAATGCTGTTGCTGAACAGGCTCTATTGCTCCTGATAAGAACAACTGGCACAGGGTGGGGCTGTTAATCATACCCTGAGGGAGGACTTTCCACTCAAATCTTTTATCAGGGCCCTCATGGTTAATAGTCGGGACTGTAAAAGCAAATCTTTGCATATCTAGTGAGTTCAGTGGGATGGAGAAAAAACAGTCTTTTAGATCAATTACAAACACCCGCCAATCTTTTGGGATCATCATAGGAACAGGCAGCCCTGGTTGCAATGCCCCCATGGGTTGCAACTGCCTGTTTATGGCTCTCAAATCCTGTAATAATTGATACTTTCCCAATTTCTTTTTTATTACAAAAATTGGGGTGTTCCAGGGTGAAGTGGATGGTTGAATATGTCCTGCCTCTAACTGCTGCTGAACTATTTCTTCTACCGCAGCCAATTTCTCCTGTGTGAGGGGCCACTGGGGTATCCACACTGGTTTGTTATCTAACCAGGTTAGTGGCAGTGGTGATGGCTGCTGCACAGTGGCTCCTATGAAAAAACCCAAACCTTGCTTGTCTCCATGCCCTCGAGGCTCAATGAGATCCCTTATGCCCTGCTTGTCTTTTCCTAGTCCTCCGCCTGCATATCCCATTTTTTCCATCATTCTCCACCCTGGGGATAACTCAGTGTCATGTTCACTAGTCAATTGGATTCGGAGTTGTGTTAAAACATCCCTTCCCCATAAGGTGATAGGAATAGTACATACATAAGGTTGCACTTTGCCAGTATTGCCCTCCTGATCTTGCCAGTCTAACACCTGCACGCTTCTGGGCGGGGCAACAGCTGTACCTAAGCCTACCAGGTTGTTATCCCCTTCTTGAAGTGGCCAAAAGGGAGGCCAGTCCTGCTCAGAGATGATACTAACATCTGTGACCGTATTCAACAGCCCATTAATCGGTTTCTCTTTGATGTTAAGAGTCCTTAATGGACGATTATCAAGAGTCATGGTAAGGGCTGCAAAATGTTCTCCCTGGTTTCCTCTGGCATCTAGCACAGGGCTTATCACTAGTAATTGAGCAACCGGCTGCGACGGTAGTAACTGTATGATTCCTTTAGTGTACTGCAACATTACTTTAAATTTCTTACAAGGCATTTGGATAATTCCAGTTATGACTACCAGGCCCTTTAAAGAGTTTGCAGCCTTTCCTATGGTAATGCCCAAGCCTTCCATATGGTCCATAGCCTCCTGGGGTTCTACATCTATGGCTTGGACCCCCATTTGTGGTGTAAATACTGCATAGTCGGAGGCTCGCAGCTCTGTGCAGTAAATGCCTTTTGTTCTCCCTGAAACTGTCCTGTTCGTCCCATGGCTTGTCCTCTCACCCATTGAGTTTTTGAGCCCCTGGGTGCGGGGGCCTACCACTCGTTTTTTTTGGAAACTGCTGCCCCGAACTTTTCTGATTAAAGGGTTGCCCTAGTGGGTGGCTGGCTTTATCAAGCTTGGAATAACATTCATTTACCCAGTGATTGCCTTTTCCACATCGTGGGCAGAGCCCTGGCTGACACCCTCGAGGCTTTGAATCCATACATTCTCTTTTTAGGTGACCTTCCTTTCCACATTTAAAACACTTCTGCCTCAACCCATTGTTATGTAGCATTCTTGCCATGGCGAATGCTGCATGAGCCCCCGAGGCCACATCATCCATAACATCCCTACAGATTTTTAAAAAGGTAGGAATGTCTTTGTGCTGCCGGGGCGGCAGGTTTTGTTTGCTTTTTCATAAGCTAATCTTCCTACTAGCGGCATCGCCTCCTCCATGGTCTCAAAAATATTGCCGGCAGCTTCCATTAACCTATTTACAAAATCAGCATAGGGCTCCATTGGGCCTTGTGTAATTTTGGACAAACTGTGCCTAATTTCTCCCTTCCTAGGAATGATCTTCCAGGCTCTACGAGCTATTTTTCTTACTTGCATTAGGACTTCATTAGGGCATTGAGCCTGGGTATTCTCATTGCAAAAAACTCCCTCCCAGTTTAGCATGTCCTCATTCCAGGCTGGCTGACCATTTTTCACGTTTTCTGCTGCTTGAGTCTTAGCATGCTCTCTATAGGCCACAGCCCAAAGCAGGAAGTCCCCACCACCAAGCACAGGTTTCGCTAGGTTTCTCCAATCCTCTGGGACTAGTCCCTGGGTTCCTATATTGTCTAAAACTGCCTTTGTGAAGTTAGCATGCAGTCTGTAAAGCTGCACCGCTTGTTGCAGTTCTTTTAACAGCTTATGATCTAACGGAGTCCATCCTCTGTCGCCTTTTGCATCTACTATCACTGGGAACACTTGGTCTGCTTTTTGGTACTCTTCCCACTTGGGGGGAGTTCTGCGTGTTCTCTCTGCCCTTCCTCTGGATCTTACTGAGGAGGGTTCTTCGCTCTCCACTCCCTCCATGAGGGAAGAATCCCCTTTCGCAGGAGGGGCGTTAGTTAGAGTGAGTGGTCGCCAATGTGGAGGGTCACGTAAGGTTAAATTTGACATTCTACAGTGGCATGGGTGGTAGGTCTTCTGGGTACAGAGGTGTGGAAGGAAGGGGTCTCTCTTGCTCCACATTCATCTGCACCTTATCCTCCCTGTCCCCATCCTGACTTCCACATTGGGACTCACTCTGAGCTTCCTCCAATATCTCTGATCCCTCATCAGGGGGTTCTGCTATCTCTTCTGAATCATTTTGAAGAGCCTGTTCAATCCACACCCTATAAATCTCTGGCAATTTTCCCGCCACTCTTAACTCTTTCTTTACCTACCCTTTTCCACTTTCGTCCTTCCCACTCACCATCATCCGCTAACCAGGATGACATGCTAGCAACTGCTCTGGTGAGTAACCAAATAATGGCCGCTATCACAGGCATCCCCGTTGCTCTTAGTAAGCAGCTTAGCAATAATTTAGTCGATGACGGAGCGTTTTATGTTTACACTTTTACTTTTATGATTTACCCGCGGTTACAATCCTAGGCCTTTTACTTTACCTGCCTAGATTCCCGTGTATGCACGTTTATTCTTTTCTTACCTGCTTCCAGTGATCATCGGCCTGAAGATCCGAGTCATGGCACCACTTGTCGGGAACCCTCGCCAGCAAGGTTCCAACCCACGGAGTCACGCACGACATGACCGCTGTTGATCGGTTCTCAAGGAATTTTTATTTTTAGTGATAGAAGAAGGAAAGGAGAGAAAGAGCAGCCGAGAGAAAGGAGGAGAAAGACTGAAGAGACTGCTCAACTTCCCACCCCTATCCCAGTCTTTTGTCCATCCCAGGTCCCCTAGGGCTAGGGAGAGCAGACCATCAATCAGATCAAAAGGCACGCATAGCCTTAGGTCAAGGTGTATCTCATCCCATCAGGTTGTTGGCAAGTCTTTTGTTCAGCACTTCCTTGACTTTGTTCTGCTCCTCAGGATGAGGCAGTGCAATGAGGAGGTCCCCACAGGTGGCTGGCCTGTGGTTCCCCACACAGGAGACCTCGAATAGCTAGAGCAATCTTGTACAACAAAAAGAAAGCCAGAGGTATCACAATATCAGATCAACAGAATTGAATCCAAAAAATTACAAAACATCCAAAAAATGAAGAGCTAGTTTTTGAAAAAATAAAGGAAATTGTCACACCATTGGCCCAACTAACCAGAAAAAGGAGGGTTATGACCCAAATCAATAAAATCAGAGATGAAAAAGGGAATATATCAACAGACACCACAGAAATATAGAATCATAAGAAATTACTACAAAGAACTGTATGCCAGCAAACTGGGAAATCTCTCAGAAATGGATAGATTCCTGGACACATGAAACCTACATAAATTGAACCATGTAGACATATAAAACTTAAACAGGCCCATAACTGAGTCAGAAATTGAATCAGTGATAAAGACCCTCCCAACAAAAAAAGCCCAGGACCAGATGGATTCACTGCTGAATTCTACTAGACATCCAAAGACTAACTCCAATTCTCCTGAAACTAATCAGAACAATCAAAAAAAAGAAAAAAGAAATCCTCCCAAATTCTTTCTATGAAGCCAGCATCATCTTAATTCCTAAACCTAAAAAAGATGTAGCAGAGAAAGAGAATTACAGACCAATTTCCCTGATGAACATTGATGCATGCTCAATCAGACTTGCCCCAAAGGGTGGAGTTAGAAACGTGCCAGGGATGATACAAACAAAACTAGTGTCTGTGAAGACTAACTGATAGAATAAAAAAGGGAGAGAATGATCCAACATGGGAAGCGGGATGCACAGCAGACTCATAGAATGGCAGATGTCCTAAATAGCACTCTGGTCTCAGAATCAACCCTTAAGGCATTCAGATCTGGCTGAAGAGCCCATGAGAGTATTTTAGACATGGAAAGCCAAGACCCTCTGGAAAAAACAGAAGACCTCAATGAAAGATCTCTGCGAGTGAGATCCCAGTGGAAAGAATGGGGCCATCAAAGAAAGTGGTAACTTTCTCTGAAGGGAGGAGAGAACTTCCACTTGGACTATGACTGTATCAGAATAAGATTGAAGTTGGCGAACCCAAAAGGCTTCCATAGCCTTGGCAACTCATGACAAGAGCCTCGGCAGATTACTGACGCCATAAACAAAAGTGTCAAATTGTTAATTCAACAACAGGAGTCACTGTGTACTTACATCTCATGTGGGATCTCTCCTTATGTGTTGTCCAATGTGAAGTAATGCTATAACTAGTACTGAAGCAGTATTTTTATACTTTGCATTTCTGTGTGAGTGCAAATTGATGAAATATTTACTTTGTATGTACTGAATCGATCTTCTGTATATAAAGATAATTGAAAATGAATCTTGATGTGAATGGAAGGGGAGAGGGAACGGGAGTTGGAAGAGGTGCGAGTGGGAGGGAAATTATGGGGAGGGGAAGCCATAAACTGTACTTTGAACATTTATGTTTACTAAATAGAAAAAGAACATAGATGCAAAAACCCTCAATATAATTCTAGCCAATAGAATTCCACAGCACATCAGAAAGGTCACACACTCGGATAAATGGGATTTATCCTTGATATGTAGAGATGGTTCAACATTTCCAAATCAATCAATGTGATACACCACACAAAAGAAATGCCGAAGAAAAACCATATGATTATCTCAATAGATGAGAGAAGGCATTTGATAAAATACAACACCCTTTCATGATGAAAACTCTAAGCAAATTGGGTATAGAAGGAACATTGCTCAACACAATCAAGACATTTTAAAAAACCTATGGCTATCATTATATTGAATGGGAAAATTTGAAGGATTTCCACTGAGATCTGGTACCAGACAGGGATGCTTTCTCTCATCCTTGCTATTCAATATATTTCTGGAAATTTTAGCCTGACCCATTAGGCAAGAAAAATGAATTAAAAGGATACAAATTGGGAAGGAATAAGTCAAATTGTCCCTCTTTGCAGATGACATGATTCTTTATTTAGAGCATCCAAATAACTCCACTAAGAGACTATTTGGACTCATAGAGGAGTTTGGCAAAGTAGTAAGATATAAAATCAATACACAAAAAATCAGCCTTTGTATACACAGGCAATGGCATGGCTGAGAAAAATCTTCTAGGATCAATCCCATTCAAAATAGCTACAAAAACCATCAAATACATTGTAATAAAAGTAACCAAGGATGTTAAAGATCTCTATGATGAAAATTACAAAACCTTAAAGAAAGAAAGAGAAGGTACCAAAAAAAGGGAATATTTTACATGGTTATGGATTGGAATAATCAACATCATCAACATGTTCATTCTCCCAAAAGCAATTTATAGATTCAGTGTGATACCAATCAAAATACCAAAGTCATTCTTCTCAGATTTGTGGAAAAAAATGCTGAAATTCATATGGAGGCACAGAAGACCTAGAATAGCTAAAGGAATGTTTCACAACAAAAACAAAGCAGAAGGCATCACAATACCAATTTCAAGACACACTACATGGCAGTAATATTCAAAACAGCATGGTACTGTTACAGAAACTGATGATAGACCAATGGATCAGAATAGAAACACCACAAATCAATCCAAACATCTACAGCCCATTTATATTTGATCAAGGATCTGAAACCAATTTTTGGAGCAAGGACAGTCTATTTAACAAATGGTGCTGGCAAAACTGGACTCCCCGTGCAGAAGCATGAAGCAAGACCCCTACCTTACACCTTACATAAAAATCCACTCAACATGGATTAAATATATAAATCTATACCTGACACCATCAAATTATTAGATAACATTGGAGAATCCCTGCAAGATATAGGCACAGGGAGACTTCTTAGAGAAAACAAAGGAGGCACAGGCAGTCAAAGCCAAAATTAATAATTGGGATTACATCAAATTGAGAAGTTTCTGCAAAACGGAAAGTGAAGAGGCAACCGATAGAATGTGAAAAAATATTTGCAAATTATGCAACCGATAAAGGATTGATAACCAGAATCTTCAAAGAGGTCAAGAAATTCCACAACAACAAAACAAACAATCCACTTAAGAGATGGGCCAAGAACCTAATCCAAATGCTGAACAGACACATGAAAAAAATGTTCAGGATCACTAGCAATCAGGGAAATGCAAATAGAAACCTCAGTGAGGTTTCACCTCATCCCAGTTAGAATGGCTTACATACAGAAATCAGCTAACAACAGATGCTGGCAAGGATGTGGGTAAAAAACCAAAACCAAAATCACGTAATTTGCAACAAAATGGAGGAATCTGGAAAACATCATGCTGAGTGAAGTAAGCCAGTCCCAAAGGAACAAATATCATATATTCTCCCTGATCTATGACAACTAACTGAGCACCTAAAATAAAACCTATAGAAATGAAACAGACACTATGAGAAACAATGACTTGATCATCCCATGTCCTGACTGTTGAGGCACAGCTTACTATTTTATTCTTTGTAGTATTTTCTTGTTCTACTTAATATCATTGGTTGAACTCTAATTAACAGATAATTAATATTAGGAGTTTAAATTTAACTGAAAATTGATCCCTGTTTAATAAGAGTGGGAATAAGAGATGGAGATATACAGTATGGCACATGATCACGTGGACTTGCCCTTAATGGTAGAACTAGAAACATACCATGGGACTCCAAATCCCATTAAGTAGCATGTACCAATGCCATTTAACTAGTTAAAGTGATCAGTTTAAGTTCATAATTGATCAGAAATATAAGATTAAGTGTCAAGGCTGACACCATGGCTCACTAGGCTAATCCACCTTGTGGCACCAGCACACTGGGTTCTAGTCCCAGTCGGGGCACCGGATTCTGTCCCAGTTGCCCCTCTTCCAGGCCAGCTCTCTGCTGTGGCCTGAGAGCGCAGTGGAGGATGGCCCAAGTCCTTGAGCCCTGCATCCGCATGGGAGGCCAGGAGAAGCACCTGGCTCCTACCATCGGATCAGCATGGTGTGCCGGCTGCAGCGTGCTGGACACAGTGGCCATTGGACGGTGAAACAGTGGAAAAGGAAGACCTTTCTCTCTGTCTCTCTCACACTGTCCACTCTGCCTGTCAAAAATAAAAAAAAATAAATAAAAAATAAAAAAGATTAAGTGCCAAAGGGATCACATAAACATGACCAAAATCTGCTAATAATAATTGATAGAATTAAAAAGGAGAGAACGATCAGCGAAAAATGACCTAAATGGGCTGGCACTGCAGCTCACTAGGCTAATCCTATGCTTGAAGTGCCAGTACTCCAGGTTCTAGTCCTGGTTTGGGTGCCAGTTTTTTCCTGGTTGCTCCTCTTCCAGTCCAGCTCTCTGCTGTGGCCCAGGAAGGCAGCGAAGGATGACACAAGTGCTTGGGCACCTCCAACCACATGGGAGACCAGGAGGAACACCTGGCTCCTGGCTTTGGATCAGCACAGCGCACCTTCCATAGCGGCCATTTGGGGGGTGAACCAATGGAAAGGAAGACCTTTCTCTCTGTCTCTCTCTCTCACTGTCTAACTCTGCCTGTCAAATAAATGACCTAAATGAATGATCTTTGTGAGTGAGATCCCAGTGGAAAGAACAGATAATCAAAAAGGAGGTACCTTTTTTCTGAAGGGAAGAGAGAACTTCCACTTTGACTATGGCATTGTATATGCAAGATTGGAGTTGGCAAAATCAAGAGGCTTCCATAGCCTTGCCAGCTTGTGACAAGAGCCTCGGGTGATTCCTGATGTCATAAATAAGAGTGTCAATTGTTAAATCAACAAAGGGAGTCACTGTGTATTTACTCCCCATGTAAGATTTCTGTCCTTAATGTGTTGTACTATGGAAATTAATGGTAAAACTAGTATTCAAACAGTACTTTATACTTTGTGTGTCTGTGTAGGTTCAATCTGTTGAAATTTTTACATAGTATTTACTAAGTTGATCTTCTGTATATAAAGATAATTAAAAATGCATCTTAATGAAGAATGGGATGGGAGAGGAAGTAGGAGATGGAATGATTTGAGGGTGGGAGTGTAGTTATGGTGGAAAAACTGCTATAATCCAAACGTTGTACTTTGGAAATTTTTATTTATTAAATAAATGTTAAAAAAACAAAAGAGCTCTCAGCATCTCCATGTTTATTGCAGCTGAATTCACAATCACCATGACATAGAAGCAACCTAAATGCCCATCAATTGAAGACTGGATAAAGAAATTGTGGGAGATGCACACTATGGAATACTACATGGCACTAAAAAAAAGAATGAATTCTGGTTATTTGCAACAAAATTGAGCAAGCCGGAAACCTCATACTCAGTGAAATAACCCAGTCCTAAAGAGAGATATATCATATGTTCTTCCTGATTTGGGTGAATTAATAGCACTCCTAAAATGAAAGCTATAGAAATGGACACTTTTAGAATCAATGGCCTGAATAGTACTTGACCTGTCAAGGGACAGGTTATTATTGTTACTTTTTATTTTGTATCTCTTTTTTTGGTTTGTTTTGTTTTGTTTTTCTCTGTTTTTTTCTTTTTCTCTTCTCCTTCTTCATAGTATATGCTGAACTCTTCATGTAACAGAGAGTTAACTATATGTATTTTAAGTCAATTGGAAAAAAAAGATCTCTGTTAAAAATAAGAGCATGAATAAGAGGTGGAGGAGGTATTCAATAACTATAAAGCAGTATAGTTCTGCATACAATCTTACATACATAGATGGGTTTAAGTGTAAAGGTGATTATATAGATAACATCAAGTGCCTGGCAATACTACGGAATTAAAAAGGAAGGAAAGACCAACATGGGAAGCAGTCCACAAAGCAGTCTCCTAGAATGAAATTCACTTTAAATAACCGCTGACCTCAGAAACATCCCTTGAGGCTTCCTGGTCTGGACAAAAGGCCTGTGAAAGCATTTCAAACATGGAAATCCAAGACTCTGTGACAAAAAATATCCTATGCAGAGGATCTCTGTGAGACCTCAGAGGAAAGAAAGGGTCATCAAGGAGGAATACATTCTTCTCTGAAGGGAGGAGCAAACATCCACTTTGCTTATGGCCATGCCCAAATACCGATGAAGTCTGTGGTCAGAGAAGGCTTCCATAAGTTTGTGGGTGCAAAATATTGCAGTCTATGCTTGTCATGGACTTGGTCCTCTTTGTATTAGGTCAAACTATTAATGAACCATAATTAAGATGGAGACAGGAGAGGGAGGTGGGATGGGAGTTGAGGGTGGATGGTGGGTTTTCAGGAAAGAACCACTGTATTTCTATAGTTATATATATGAAAAATTGCATTCATTAAATAAAAACTTAAAAAATGAACAAAAAATAATGGTGGTCATTAAAGTAAATTATATAAACTACCTACAAAACATAATATTTTCTCTTATTGTGCTAGTTAATATATAGAGTAAAAAATAGTGTGGATGTCAGATTATTTGCTATATAATATTCATATTTTTCCACTGAACCATATCATGTTAATTACAATATGCTCCTCTTTCACACATAAAAAAGAAATTGAGTGGGGATATGGAACTCTATTGTGGTACCAGTAATGCTATGTTCTGTATTTGGGTATTGGTCATCAGTGTGATCAATGACTGAAACCATTTATCTGTAGACGTATGTGCATTTCTTAGTATGTATACTGTTTTTAAATATTTTCAACATGTTCCATAACAGAAAATTTTTTTTGAAAATATTCAATGCAGGCAACATATCCTCCACAAACATGCTACTATTACAGATCTATCTATGCCCCATGAGGTGTCAAAGACTCCACTAATCATGATGCCTGATCACACCAGTCTCAACCTGAGTACATGGTCATGAGGAACTGCAATGAAAATACCTGAGGATGCCATCAGAAGTGCAATGCATGTCCTGTTCTGGGAGATGTTTACCTGCCATGGAAGAATCCTAGGTTGAGATGCATCCCCTGGAGATCCCTTTTCTATTTGCTCTGAAAGCATCTTATGGAGGGCATGGGCCACTGCATACACAGCGTTGTAGATGAGATAGCTTGACTCAGATATGGTCAGCATGTCAATGTGTCCTGGGAAAAACTCAAAGGACGCATTTGGTGGGCAGACTCCAATTGTTCCACAAAGTGACCCAGGAGGTAAGCAGTGAAAAGCATGAAGCCATAGTTGACTGAGGAAGAAATCTTCTGGGTAGTTCGAAGGGTCCACTGTCTTGACAAAATGGTTGAGGCCAGGGATTTCTTTCTTGTGGCGTGAAAATGAGAAGCCTCCATGAAAAGAGTGCAGCATGTGGTCTGTCTCATGCACAACTATCTCCCACTTTGCAGCCATGATCCACACCTTCCCCAGGGTTAAATAGTATTTGCTTAAAAATCCGATGGTATAGAGGCTCCTCACATCACCATATAGAATATACACATTTGCAGATGAAATTCGAAGCCATGCTAGTAAGGATATTTCAGTTGATTCATATCTTGACTTAGTGTCTGGGAGCTTTATTATATTGGCCAAGCAGACCCCGTTCTTTACCATCTCAGCTTCAATATCTCGAAGGAACTTCTCTCCTTTCATATCATTAGATACAAGGATCAGCACCCAAATCCAGCCAAAATGTAGCAGCAAGGAGACCATTCCACAGGCTAGAGAGCTATCACTAGTGGCTATCTGATGGAGTGATGGGAACTTGTCTCTCTCACTTAGCATGGGATCAAAAGGGCCATATGTGATCTGAATGGAAAGAAAACCATGATAATCTGAGGTTTGTGGGTAGAGAAGACCACGTTCTATCATCTGGGCTCAGAGAAATCCACACTTCAATGCTTATTGCTTTTAGGAGAAGAAATGTAAATCCTCAATCAAAGCATGAAAAAAATGTGTAAGCTACCCATGTATTTTTTTTATAATTTTTTACAGGCAGAGTGGACAGTGAGAGAGAGAGAGACAGAGAGAAAGGTCTTCCTTTGCTCTTGGTTCACCCTTCATTGGTCGCTGCAGCTGGCATGCAGCAGCCAATGCACACAACTGTTCCAAAGCCAGGAGCCAGGTGCTTCTCCCAGTCTCCCATGTGGGTTCAGGGCCCAAGGACCTGGGCCATCCTCCACTGCACTCCCGGGCCACAACAGAGAGCTGGCCTGGAAGAGGGGCAACTGGGGCAGATTCTGGTGCCCTGACCTGGACTAGAACCTGGTGTACCAGTGCCACAAGGCAGAGGATTAGCCTATTGAGCCGTGGCGCCAGCCCCATGTATTTTCATCTTCAGATGAGGGAAGACTGCATGGATTTTGGACCAGACATTGGTCTTTCCCACTTCTCACCCCATGTCACATGTGAACAGCCCCCACTGAAACTGAGGTTAGATGTTACCTAGGGACAAACAACTCTTTATTGTGCTGATAACTTGACTATTGAATTTCATTTGTTTTCACAGCATAACCTAATGAAATTCTTCAAGAGTTGCCTTGAAGAATACATTCACCTACCTTCCCTGAGGTTTGGTAAAATTGCTTTTCAGACCAGAATTTTACTATGCTATTCCTTTCTGAGATGGCTGGTGATGAATGCATATTGCTATCTGTTTGAAGTGGGTCTCCTTTAAGAATCGTGGTAATGTGACTACAGACCCTTGATGCAGGATGATTGGATTAGATAATTGTATTCCTGAGACCTACTTGGGAGATTTGAATTGAGTGCCAGGCCCTTCAATTCCACCATAACAATTCAGCACCAGCACCACAATGAGTATTTGGTGACTAAACTGGTGAATGGGTGTACACTGTCTACCTGTCTGTTTCTCAGTCCATCAGATACAAAGATTTAATTACACATGGCAAGTGAACTGGGAGCCCTGTGAAGGAATCTGTTAGTGTGATGAAGTCAGGATTGGGATAGGGAGAGGGTGAAATCTCATGAAATTGTAACTCATCCCCAAACACCCTTCAATGATATTTGAGACTGTCAAGGTCTTCAAGGGGTTTCAAATTGAAAGTATAGGCCCAGGGCTTGATATACCCATGTGTAACATGGAGTCATCTTAGGACATATCTCTGCAATCAATATTCCCAGCAGATGGGGATGGATACATTGGCCCTAAATGGTTCTGGGTGGAGACTCTCAGCCTCCATTGCCACTTCCATTCCTCACAGCCCAAAGTATTCTCCAGAATCTGTTTCAGCTAACAGAAGTATATGTCATTTGGTTTCCACATGACCCTTTCATCACATGTGACAGATCTGGTGGGAGATGGAAACATTTCTCACCAGAAGTCACAACCCATTTACCTGTGGGGTTTTATAGAGCTCCAACAGCATTCCAATTTCAGCTGAAAATGCTGACGTGGTTCCAGCAATGATGGCAACTGTCTTGCCTTGTGTCTGGCAGGTGTAGTTAGGGATGAGATGATGCTTTCCAGTCAGCCACTGCAGAGTGCTCCTCAGGGTGAACTGACCACTGGTAACAGAATTGTACAGTTGGAATCCAAGGGTCAGGTTGGGGAGGAGCTGTGGGTCCTTATTGATCTCCTGGATAGCAAAGCGGAAGGCCAGTGTGTATTGGTAGTTTTTCCACACCCACCTAAAGAGAGAGGCAGCATTGGGGAGAAGGTGAGACTCTGGAATTCAGAGCAACAACACAGCCACGCCCTGAGGCAACAAAGGTCAGACTCAGGCTTCCACTCAGTGGTGCCTCAGTTCTGGGAAAAGGAGGAAGTGTGAGTTTCCAAGGGCTCTAGAACATCATAGAAGGACCCTGAGACTCCTCTGAAGCAAACTGTGTCCACGATCACACTCACCTTCCCTAGTCCTTCAGGAAAGCCTTGCTGTGTCCCAACAAGGGATTTCACTTCTACTTAGGGATGGAACCCAAGAGGCAAACATCTCTGTTTTCAGTACCTTCTGAAATGATTGAACACCATCTGACTTGTCAGTCATGTTAGCGTTTGGGAGCATCTCTAATCTATTCACCAAAGTCGTTTTCATGAGCCCTTTCTGTAAATTTCAACTTAATATATTCAAAAGTCACAAAAGCAATTTTGTTAATTTATTTTAGTCTTGAAAATGACCATTGCATTCAAAATGTCATATTTTCAGGATATTTACAAGGTTCACTTTATTTTTCTTCACTGTTTTCCTCATGCACTGAATTCTATTTTATCATTTCACATTTTATTCTTTAACAAACTGCATTTTTCAGTATAGCTTAAGCAAAATTATGAGTTCTTGGTATTTAGTAATTGCTCTCAAATATTACCTGTCCAAGTTTGTGAATGTTTTGTTTTCACACAATGGATCCCTTGTTCCTTTTTTGGAATTTTTTTAAAATTTCTGCAATTTATCCGTAATTTGAATGCCAAACAGATACTTTCTTGTCAATAGATTATGTGAGATTTAATAAACTTATGGAATAATCTGTTGTTTAGGTGCATTCATTCATGTGTTGGAATGTTAAGTTTAATAGAATTTTATTTTGAGATGTGTTAAATTCATGTACTTTGTCTATATAAATTTGGAAATGGTAGTGCTTCATTTTAGCGTAAGTGCATTTTTCCCAAGTTCCACAGAATTTTTTATTATTCTTACATACAGAATTTGAAATTTTGCTTTTTTATCTAAAGATAATCAAATTTTATTTCATTCAGTAAAGGGTTGATTCAAAAAGTTTTTTTTTTTAATTTCAGAAACAGTGTTAACTTGTAATACTCTAAGTAGACCCATCAAAAATATGCTACTGAAGAGTGTTCCATACATAATTTTATTTGAATGAAAATTAAAATTAAGAATATTAAATTGAAATGTTTCTAGCTTTTTTTCCAACTTTTATTTAATAAATATAAATTTCCAAACTACAATTTTGAATTATAGTGGCCTTTCCCCCATAACCTCCCCACCACCCACAACCAACCCATCTCCATCCTTCTCTCATCCCATTCTTCATTATGATTCATTTTCAATTATCTTTATATACAGAAGATCAGCTTAGTATATATTAAGTAAAGATTTCAACAGACTGCACCCACACAGTCACACAAAGTATAGAGTACTCTATTTTGCTTAATTGCAATTAATTTCCATATAAGGGGATTTTTATTCACTGCTGGGTTACTTAGAACACTTGCTGTCAGCTGCAAGCTGACAAGTTTAATTCTTTCCCCACATTCAAGGCTGCCAGGTGTTAAGTTTAGACCCTGCACATTAATTTCAAGACTCTTGGAGGCTATCAGGAGGTGAGATCAATAGAGTGGATATAAAATGTCCATCTCTGACTCTCTGCACAAGTGGAGAGCAAACAGAAAATGGAAAGGGAAGGTTGTGAAAGCAAAAGGGAAGGAACTCCAGCCTTCATTGATTCATTGATTTGCATTCCTGCCACTTCTGCAAATGTTTTTATTTTTTTAGAATTCCCAAGTGCAGTTAACCACCCACAGATAGAAGGGCACACTCACTCACAGTCTGAACCACATTTGATGCAAAACTCGATGTTGTACTTACCAGTCTATCTCCATTTTATCCTTTGGTCTGGATAAAAAAGACAACTGGATCATGTTTGATTCTGGTTCCAGGAAGTAAAGGGGGAAAAACCCACCCAGTACCAGGTTTCCATCTCCGTAGACACTTGGCCTCATGGAATTATAACAGTTCCAAGTAGGTATGTCCTGTGAACTGTATGAAAAAATCAGGAGTATGTTGATAAAAATAATAGCAAACCACATGTCAAATCAACCCAACATAAAGCTAAAGGCCTAAATCTCTGTTGATATTAGGACAAAGTTGTCTGGATTATGTCTTCTTTCTCAGCCCCCTGCAGGGAGAATAGATTTCTGTGCAGGGCACAGCTGGTCTCAGTATAGCAATAATGTAGTATGCCCTCAACCTGTAGACAGTGTGTGCTAGTCTGCTGAGTCACACAGGGACACAGCTAGAATCACAAGGAAGACATTTCAAAGGGAGTCAAGGGCTGAGGCCTTGCTTTAATGTCTGTGATCAGATCAGCTCTGCTTTCAATATATTTTATTGCTTCATTTCTGTCCCATCCAGGAACTCATGGCATCACACTGCCCTGAGGCTATGCACCTGCCACTCTCCATTAAGGGGAAAAACAGCTTTGGAAAAATATGTTTTGGACTATCATTCCTCCCTAGGGCATTGCTGGGACAGAGCTCTGTAAACTTTCATGCACAGGGGCAAGGTTAGTTTGGTCAGTCGACTGTTTTGAGCCATTTGGCAATTGTAGAAAGAATTAATGTTCAAGTTAAAAAAGCACTCTGTTTCATGAATCACATGAAAGGTCACATTCACCACTGATGACCCGGTATGTACTGTAGGAAGTCTCTTCATTGCTCTGCCTAATCTCTCCAAGGCCTGTAGCATTCTAATGCAAATGGGTTTCATGATTTTCAAGTGACTAAGTATATCCAGAAAGGCAGAAGTTCATCCATGCACTTACCCTTATAAGTCGTATTGTGTATCTAATTGCGTTCATAGAGCATCAAAATACTTTAAATTTTCTCACTAAATATAATTAAGGGTTTCAGAATATGTAGGAATATATGTAGTCTGTCCCTATGTATTAGCTTTTTTCCTATTCTCTCAGCTGCTGATACAAACTTGCACATCTGATAGACACTGGCTGAGGATATGTGTGAGGAATATCATATTTTATGCATTCATGTGAAATGAGAATTGAATGCATATTTAAAATTTCATATAATAAAGGGATAAAATCCAGACAAATACATCTATAATTCAGGAAGAAAAGGCATCCACAGTAAATAGTGTTAATGCTTTCAAGAGGAGCATCAATGTTTCTCCTACAAATGTGCACATAAAACATCATGATGCAGATTCTTGCCAGTGTACACATTTTAGAAAAATGATTCTTCACATGGAGAAGATGTGGATTGTGGTAGCAATGTGGCATTGTGGATGAGGCCATCCTCATGCAGCACCCTGTCATTGTGAGCACAGAGAAGATCACATTTCACATGCCTGTTGTTTCAAGGAGAGTGACATCACCATTAGCTCTGTATGCTTTGCAATTCCAACTGAGGAAGGCTTAAACTTTGAATGCAACATCTTTGCCTGTCAAACAAAACAATAAGAGGTTTTAATGAGAATCTTCACTGGGAGTACTTGGAAGAAATCTGCTTTTGTGGCTGAGAATGTGGCTGACTTGGGCTTGGGCAGGTGAGTGTGTGAATTCCAGTGTAACTGTAACTGAGCCTTAAACATTCCTTGAGGAATCTTCAGAACTAGCATGGCCCTCAGTGTCACCCCAAGTGTAAATACAATGTCCGGGTCTTTACGTCTACACATCTAACAACCTTTGGTCCCTGGATGCCTTCTAAGAGAGTCTTGTCTCAGGACAGGACATTTGCATATGCTGTAAATATCTCTTATGAGTCACAGAGCTGTGATTGTTCAATAGTCTATATTCACAGAAGGTGGCAAATGGATATATTAGGCCCAGACATTAATAAGTGTGGGGTCTCTCAGGTTGCCCTGATTTGTACCTTCATTCGTTCTTCTACTTGTTAATATTCTCAGAATCCAGTAGAATTCCTGTGATACATTTAACACCATGGTAGGATACCTACACATGGCTTCCACATTTCCCTTTCATCAGATGTGAGAGAATGGTGTTGGGAGAGACTCACACCGTGCTCTCCAAATTTCGCAACCCATTTACCTGTGGGGTTTGGAGAGCTATAACAATGTACCAGTCTCAGTAGAAAATGCTGACGTGGTTTAGCAATGACAGTAAATGATTTGTCTTGTGTATGGCAGTTGTAGTTTGGGAGATTAAAATGCTCTCTGAAGAGAAAATGCAAAAAACTCCTAAAGGTGAATTGGCCTCTGACAAATGCATTGCCAATTTGGAATCCAGTGGCCAGGTTGGGAAGGCAGTTGGGGTCCTTATTGATCTCCTGGATGTCAAAGTACAAGGCCAACATGTATGGATAGTTCTTCTATGGCCACCTAAACCAAGCAGGGGATTTAGAAAGAAGCATGAGGTCTTGTACTTCAGTACTGTTTCACAGCCAAACCCTGAGGAAGCCAGGTTCGGATTTAGGCTGCCGCTCAGTGATGCTCCAGGGTCCCTGGAGGATTGTGGAATGTCTGACTGACTCCTGGGAAGCAAACTATTTCTAGTGCACAACCTCATCTGATGAGCACTTTGGGAAAACTTTGGTAAATTCCAATGTGGAAGCTGATTTCTTCTTAAAAACAGAAAGCAAGGTGCATCTCTGTTTTCTGTAAGTTCTGGAATAGTTTGAAAAGCACTTTGCCAGTTGTTCAAATATGTGAGTATTACCACTCTCACCATATTCACCAGAGCCACTTTTGCAGGCTCTTTGAGAATTTTCAACTGAAATATATCAACTCTTGTCAAAGCAGAATTTTCTTAAAAGTTTTATTTAATAAATATAAATTTCCAAAGTACAGCTTTTGGTTTACAGTGGCTTTTTCTCCCCATAACCTCCCTCCCACCGGCGACCATCCCATCTCCCGCTCCCTTTCCCATTCCATTCACATCAAGATTCATTTTCAATTATATTTATATATAGAAGACCAATTTAGTATATATTAAGTAAAGATTTCAACAGTTTGCACCCACACTGAAACACTAAGTGTAACGTTCTGTTTGAGTACTAGTTATAGCATTAATTCTAATTGTGCAACACATTAAGAACAGAGGTCCTACATGGGGAGTAAGTGCACAGTGACTCCTGTTGTTGATTTAATAATTGACACTATTGTTTTTGATGTCAGTAATCACCCAAGGCTCTTGTCATGAGTTGCCAAGGCTATCGGAGACTTTTGATTTTTCCAACTCTGATCATATTTGGACAAGCTATAGTCAAAGTGGAAGTTCTCACCTCCCTTCATAGAAAGGTACCTCTTTATTTGATGACCTGTTCTTTCTGCTGGCATCTCACTCACAGAGATCTTTCATTTAGGTCTTTTTTGCTAGAGTGTCTTGGCTTTAAATGTTTGAAATACTCTAATGTGCTTTTTAGCTGTATCCAAATGCCTTAAGGGCTGATTCTGAGGCCAGAGTGCTGTTTAGGACATCGGCCATTCTATGAGTCAAAACAGGATTGCTAAGTTGGATTTTCTTTTTTTAGATTTATTTATTAATTTGAAAGTCAGAGTTACATAGAAAGAAAAGGAGAAGCAAAAAGAGAGAGGTCTTCCATCTGCTGGTCCACATCTCAATTGGCTGCAATGGCCAGAGCTGTGCCTATCTGAAGCCAGGAGCTTCTTGGGTCTCCCACATGGGTTTAGGGGCCAAAGACTTGGGCCATCTTCTATTGCTTTCCCAGGCCACAGCAAAAAGCTGCAGTGGAATTGGAGCAGCTGGACTCAAACCAGCTCCCATATGGGATGCCCACACTTCAGGCATTGTCTTTACCTGCTATGCCAGAGTGTCTGCCCCAAAGTTAGATTTTGAGTTTAACAAATACATCCCATTCAGGATTTCTGGGTGTCAGTTTACAATGTTCACTTTGTCTTCATTTATTGATTTCATTTATTGATATCCTGGGTACTGATTTATCTTTGTCTTTTCACATTTTACAATTGAACATTCTCCACATATTGCCGTATTTCTTAGGTGAAAATATGAATTATTGGAATTTAAGATGAGTTTATGTTATTGTGAATAAGAGAAGAGATGTTTCTATACTCTGTATGAATTTCTTTGCACCCATATCTTTAGAATTCTGGACTTTTTCTAATTGTGTGTGAAGCAATATATTCATTAATCATTTCTCTATTTTTACAGTGTTTCTTAGTTTCAGTGTTGAATTAGCTAATAAGCACCATTTCACTTTTGTTCCTACATATGAAGTACTTTCACAGTTTCAAGATGGTGGTGTTTTATTTTCAATATAAAGGTAAATTTTTATTTTGTTACACTATGTTGTATGTATCATCCTTACACATGAATATAAAATTTTCTCCTGTGCTCTAAAGAAATGTTGTTTCCACATGAACACTTAAGACAAAATTGGTTTTCTGTTCACAAGAGTGAATTACTTTTTGGACTTTAAATAGATCTGTTTCAAAAATTACACTATGGAGGTCTTCCAATGAGTCATCATTTATTTTAATGATACGAGTGGTGAGTTAAATTTTTCTTTAATTATTTTGCCTTAGTGATACACTTTTCCATTATGAAGGGTATATTTGCTCACCCTGGTCTACTAATAGCTCCTGCTATCTGCTGAATATTGAGTGGCTTAATCTGTTTTCAGCAAATGTGAATAACATATACTCATAAAATTCCCATCTTTTTAAGAGCAACTAGAAATTTTATGAGTAAATTGTACACACGGATACAAGCTACAACCCAGGTAAAGCATGAAAATATTGGACAGTGAAAGTTCATCCCAAAGGATGACAAAGTGAAATGCAGGTCTTGCCTTCTCTAAGGTATAGATTATCAGTCATTAGATGGGACAGTGGAAAGCCAGGCAGTAGAATTTAATGAGGTAGTGTGTGCATCACGATAGAAGGGCACCACTCTAGACAGATATGGACACTAGCAGTACTGCTCCTGGGTCCTAACAGTCTCATCCAGGCCAAGACCCCCAGAGTTGAATCAGAGCTATGCGCTCATGGGTGGGCACAAAAATTCTTAATGCCTGTACACTGCCTCTGACAGACTGCGGAGCAAATGGAAAATTCTATGGAAGGCACAACAAGGGTGAAGACCTCTTGTTGTTTTGGTTTGTCTTCCTCCCATACATTTTTCAAAATTGCCAGTAGGAACAAAATACATGTAGGCACAAACATGCACTCACGTGCAGTCGCAATGATTCTAAACAAATACACACAACCTTGAACTTATCAAGATGCTGCCACTGTGTTTTCCTGCTTGAACATAAAAGAGTCGCATTGTGTCTATTTCTGCAGCTTTCTTTGTAGACATTTGTCTTGAGATAAGTTTGGCAGCTGCTAATTGACATATCCACGGAAGTGTGCAAGGGGCGGAGTTCCAGGTAGAGAAAAAGCAGAGATGATGACATGTCAAGATCTCCCCAGCATTGAGTCAGAGACCAGAGTCTCAACAGAAATGGGTAGATACTGTCTGCAGGGTCAGCCTTCTTCAGGGAGAACTGGTCTCTATGTAGGGCACAGCCAAGTCCCAGGATAGCTGTGTCCTGAGCCTATAGAATTTGTATGAGAATCTGGTTATCCAGATAAGGACACAACTAGAAGCCAAAGGGAGACATTTTTAAGTCAGTCACAGTGCTGAGACCTTGACTTTGTTTCTCTGTGGTCAGAGCATATCAGACCTCTGAGTCATTTTATTGCTTTACTCTCTCCATCCCAGGAAGTCAGGGAAGCACTCTGCCCTGATACTCTGTGTCTATGACTGGGAAGTAGATTGTAAAATATTCATGGAGTGGGATATCTGTGCATTTTATCTCCTGATGCCAGGATTTGAATCGTCCTTGTCATGGTTCTGACTGCATATTTTCAAGGCTAGTCCTATTATATAAAATGAGATTGCCATTAATAAGTTGATGGTCAGCTCTGTTTCAGTTGTGAACAGTGATTCCTTTTATGTTATATGAAAGTATTTCTAGCCTTCTTTGTGTTTTTGAGAGGGAGAGAAACAGAAACAAATAGAGAGATGGTTGAGAGACCAACATTTCACTGCTTCACCTCTCAGTGCCCACATTCCCTGAGTCTGGATTCAAGCCAGAGCCAGGAGCCAGGAAAAAATTGACTGATAGGGACCCAATAGCTCTGAGTTGTCACCACTCACTCAAAAGGTTTATTTTTCTGGAAATCTGGTGTCAGGTGTCAGAGCCAAATTGCCAACCCAACTACTTTTATGTGGGACAAATTCATCTTAATTGCTAGGCTAAATGCATAACCAACAATGGTTTTTAGTTTTTTTTATTTTCCAATGTTGGAATGCTACTTCCCTTTTTTTATTACAAAGGCTGAAAATATGAATTAATTAGTGAGAAAAATTACTTTAGGATATTTAACAACTGTGTTGGTTCTTTAAAGTTTTCAAAGAATTTTGATTAGGTTTTATGAGAATAATGTAGCAATTGGGGGCAAAGATGCAGCCCAGGAGTCTCACACTGGGGGGCCAAGATGGAGAATTCCTCCTCAGCCACCATGGTGCTGTAGTAGACAGGCAGAAAAATCACTCAGTCACTGCAGAACACCAGGATGCTGAATGTCAGGCACTTGGCTTCATTGAATATGCCAGGCAAATTTTTGGCTAGGAAAGCCACAGTGAAGTTCACCAGGGCCAAGGAATCCAGGTATCCCAGGATACCAAATCAATAAAATCAGAGAAGCCAGCATCAACTTAATACTTAAGCCTGAAAAAGATGTAGCGTTGAAAGAGAATTACAGACCAATTTTTGCGATGAACATAGAAGCAAAAATCCTCAATAAAATTATGGCCAATAGAATGTAACAATACATCAGAATGATCATCCACCCAGACCAAGTGGGATTTATCCCTGGTATGCAGAGATGGTTCAATGTTTGCAAATCAATCAATATGATACACCACATTAACAAACTGCAGAAGAAAAACCATATGATTATTTCAAAAGATGCAGAGAAAGCATTCAGTAAAATACAATGCCCTTTCATGATGAAAACTCTAAGCAAATTGGGTATAGAAGGAACACTCCTCAATTCAATCAAAGCAATTTATGAAAAATCGATGGCCAGCATCCTATTGAATGGGGAAAAGTTGAAAGCATTTCCACTGAGATCTGGTACCAGACAGGGATGCTTGAGAGGATGAACACTACCAGACAACAGCTTACACATAACGAGGTGGCAATAGTGAGCATACAACAAAGGTATGGAAAGAGTGAGTGAAGGTGGGCATGAAGAACAATAGGGCACTCTGATCCCATTACAAATATTCTTGATTTACTTTTCACCAAGAAATAGTTCAGAGGCTGGAATTCTCACAGGTAAGTTATGTGTTTTCCACCTGTATGACTGGAAATGTCACTCTCTGAACAAACAACACAAGTATAGCAGCAGACATGTTTTCCTTTCTGTGGCATTTTCCTGAATCCTGAACCACAATTCTGGCTACACAGACTGAGGAGTCTGAGGAGGAAAGAGAAGTGATGGTATTGCTATGCACTGCAGAGAGGCAGTGGCTTTTCTCCATGTTTGGGTACTTGTGATTTGCACACGGGACATACTACTCTGCATGTGTGGGGAAAAGGAAATCCCTGTGTTTCCATTTCACAATTTTCTGCTTTTTTGAAATGGTAAAGCCATGTTAAAGAAGTTAGATCTGGACCATTCCAAGATGGCAGAATACAGAGGGAGGTTACTGAATGTAGTCTCAGTAGGAGATGGCACAAGCTCTGGCCATCAGGTACTAGGAATTCCTGAAGGCCTGGAGAGAGGGAAAGGATTAGAAGACCTTTTTAGTGAAGTACTAGCAGAAAACTTTCCAGGATTTGAGAAGGAAAGAGACATCCAAGTACAGGAAGCTCATAGAACCCTCAATAAACATGAGCAAATGAGATGCTCAACATGACACATTGTAATCAAACTTACCACAATGAAACATAAAGAAAAGATCAGAAAATGTGCAAGAGAGAAATGAGAGATTACTCTCAGAGGATCTCCAATTAGACTCACAACAGACTTCTTATCAGAAACCTTACAGGCTAGGAGAGAATGGTGAGATATAGCAAAAAGTAAGAGAATAAAACTGCCAGCCCAGAATATTATATCCTGCAAAGCTCTCATTTGTGAATGAAGGTGAAATAAAGACCTTTCATAGCAAACATAAATTGACAGAATTTGTCAACACACATCCAGCCCTGCAAAAGATTCTTAAAGATGTGTTACACACAGAAGCACAGAAACACGGCCATCAACATGAAAGAAGGTAAAGGAAGAAAATCTCCCAGTAAAAGATCACAAGCTGTTCAAAGTATGTATGTATGTTTTTATATATATATATATATATATATATATATATATATATATATTTGACAGGCAGAGTGGACAGTGAGAGAGAGAGACAGAGAGGAAGGTCTTCCTTTTTCCATTGGTTCACCCCCAATGGCCACTGTAGCCAGCGTTCTGTGGCTGGCACACTGTGCTAATCCAAAGCCCAGAGCCAGGAGCTTCTCCTGGTCTCCCATGAAGGTGCAGAGCCCAAGGACTTGGGCCATCCTCCACTGCACTCCCAGGCCAGAGCAGAGAGCTGGACAGGAAGAGGAGCAACTGGGACAGAATCCGGGGCCCCAACCAGGTGTGCTGGAGCCCCAGGTGGAGGATTAGCCTATTGAGCCATGGTACTGGCCATCAAAGCATATATTAGAAATATATTTGGGAAAATGACAGGGCAAAGTCACTACTTATCAATACTCACATTGAATATTAATGGTCTAAATATCCAGTTAAAAGGCATAGACTGGCAGAATGGATTAAAAAACAAAATCCATTTATTTGCTGCTTACAAGAAACACATCTTTCCAACAAAGAGGTATGTGTACTGAATGTTAAAGGTTGGAAAAAGATTTTTCATTCCAACAGAAACCAAAAAAGAGCTGGCATAGCCATCTTAATAAGAGCCAAAATAAACTTTAATACAAAAACTAAGAGATACAAAGAGGGGCACTACATAATGATTAAGGGATCAATTCAACAGGAAGATGTAACTTTTATAAACATATATGCACCAAATTACAGATACCAGGCTATTTAAACGATATGTTATGAAACTTAACGGGAGAATTAGACGGCAATGCAATAGTATAAGACCACTTACATACTACACTTTCAGCAATGGACAGATCAAAAAGACAGAAAATCAACAAGGAAACAGCACTTTTAATTGACACTATTGACCAAATGGATTTAACAGATATCTCCAGAACTTTTCTTCCTACACTTGAGAATACACATTCTTCCCAGCAGTGCATGGAATCTACTCTAGCATTGACCACAAACTAGGCCATAAAGAAACTCTCAGCAAATTCAAAAGAATTGGAATCATACCTTGCATTTTCTGAGACCAAAATGGATTAAAGCTGGAAATCAGCAACTCAGGAATCCCTAGACCATATGCCAACACATGGAGACAAAACAACATGCTCCTGAATAAACAGTGGGTCATTGAGGTAATCAAAATAGAAATCAAATCTTTCTGGAAGCAAATTTAGATAACAACACAACAAATCAAATGTTGTGGAATACAGAAAAAGCAGTGTTCAGAGGAAAACTTATAGCAATAGGAGCCTACATCAAGAAATTGGAAAGGCACCAAGTAAATAGGTGTCAATGCATTTCAAGAATCTAGAAAAACTGCAGCAAGCCAGACCCAAAACTAGAAGAAGAAAAATAATTAAGATCAGATAAGAAATCTGCAGAATTGAATAAAACAAAATTATAAAAGATGCAAAAAAATGAAGAGCTAATTTTTTTGAAAAAATAAAGGAAATTGACATACCATTGACCTAAATAACTAGAAAAAGGAGGGTTAAGACCCAAATCAATAAAATCAGAGATGAAAAAGGGAATGTAACAACAGACACCACAAAAATAAAAAGAGTCCTCAGAAATTACTACAAAGAGCTGTATGCCAGCAAACTGGGAAATCTATCAGAAACAGAGATTTCTGTACACATGCAGCCTACCTAAATTGAACCATGAAGACATAGAAAACCTAAACAGGCCCATAACCAAGTCAGAAATTGAATCACTAATAAAGGCCCTCCCAAGAAAGAAAAGGCCAGGCATGGATGAATTCACTGCTGAATTCTACCAGAAATTTAAAGAAGAACTAATGCCAATTCACTTCAAACTAATCAGAAAATCCAAAAAAGAGGGATCCTACCAATTCCTTTCTATGAAGCCAGCATCACCTTAATTCCTAAACCTGAAAAAGATGTAGCAGAGAAAGAGAATTACAGATAAATTTGCCTGATGAACATAGACACAAAAATCCTCAATAAAATTCTAGCCAATAGAATTCCACAGCACATCGGAAAGATCACACACCCAGATAAGTGGGATTTATCCATGGTCTGCAGGGGTGATTCAGCATTTCCAAATCAATCAATGTGATACACCACATAAACAGACAGCAGAAGAAAAACCATATGATCATCTCACTAGACGCAGAAAAAGCATTTGACAAAATACAACACCCGGTCATGATGAAAACTCTAACAAAATTGGGTATAGAAGGAACATTGCTCAACACAATCAAGGCAATTGATGTAAAGCCTATGGCTAGCATCATATTGAATGGGAAAAAGTTGAAGCATTTCCACTGAGATCTGGTACCAGACAGAGATGCTTTCTCTCATCATTGCTATTTAATATAGTCCTGGAAATTTTAGCCTGACCCATTAGGCAAGAAAAAGAAATTAAAGGGATACAAATTGGGAAGGAAGAAGTCAAAGTATCCCTCTTCGCAGATGATATGATTCTTTATTTAGGGGATCAAAAGAACTTAAATAAGAGACTATTGGTACTCATAGAATCATTTGAGAAAGTAGCAGGATATAAAATCAATGCACAGAAATCAACAGCCTTTGTACACACGGGCAAGGACATGCATGAGAAAGAACTGCTAAAATCAATACCGTTGACAGTAACTACAAAAACCATGAAATACGTTGGAATAAACTTAACCAAGGACGTTAAAGACCTCTATGATGAGAATTACAAAACCTTAAAGAAAGAAATAAAAGAGGATACCAAAAAATGGGAATATCTTTCATGGTCATAGATAGGAAGAATCAATATCATCAACATGTCCATTCTCCCAAAAGCAATTTATAGATTAAATGCAATACCAATCAAAATACCAAAAACATTCTTCTCAGATCTTGAAAAAATAATGCTGTTATTTATAGGGAGGCAGAGGATACCTCGAATAACTGAAGCAATTTTGTACAACAAAATCAAAGCTGGAGGCATCACAATACCAGATTTCAGGATATACTACAGGGCAGTTATTATCAAAGCAGCACAGTATAAAAACAGATGGATAGACCCATGGAACAAAATAGAAACACCAGAAATCCACCCACACATCTACAGCCAATTTGTATTTGACCAAGGATCTAAAACCAATTTTTAAAGCAAGGACAGTGTATTCAACAAACGGTGCTGGGAAAACTGTGTTTCCACATGCAGAAGTATGAAGCAAAACCCCTTACCTTACACCTTACACCTTACACAAAAAACCCACTTAACATGGAATAAAGATCTAAATCTACTACCCAACAACATCAAATTATTATAGAACATTGGAGAAACCCTGACTTATATAGGCACAGGCCAAGTTTTCTTGGAAAAGACTCCCAAGGCACAGGCAGTCAAAGCCAGAGTTAACAATTGGGATTACATAAAATTGAGAAGTTTCTGTACTGCAAAAGTAAAAGCCACGAAAATAAAGAGGCAACTGACAGAATAGGAAAAAATATTTGCAAACTATGCGACTGATAAAGGATTGATAACCAGAATCTACAAAGAGATCAAGAAACTCCACAACAACAAAATAAACAATTCACTTAAGAGATGGGCCAAGGACCTCAGAAGATAGTTCTCAAAAGAGGAAATCCAAATGGCCAACAGACACATGAAAAAATGTTCAGGATCACTAGCCATCAGGGAAATGAAAATCAAAACCAAGATGAGGATTCACCTCATTCAACTTAGAATGGCTTACATACAGAAATCAATTAACAACAGATGCTGGTGAGGATGTAGGGAAAATGGTATACCTATTGACTGTTGGTGTGAATGAAAACGGTAGGGCCACTATGGAAGACTATTTCTAGATTCCTCAGAAGCCTGAATATAGCCATACCGAACAACCCGGCCATCCCACTCCTTGGAATTTACCCAAAGGAAATTAAATTGGCAAATCAAAAAGCTGTCTGCACCTCAATGTTTATTGCAGCTCAATTCACAATAGCTGAGACTTGGAAGCAACTTAAAAGCCCATCAACAGAAGACTGGATAATGAAATTCTGGGATATGAACCATAAATAATAGTACACGGTGGTAAAGAAAAAAAAATAAATCCAGTCATTTTCACCAAAATGGAGGAATTTGGAAAACATCATGTGGCTTAAATAAGCCAGTCCCAAAGAAACAAATATATGTTCTCCTTGATGTGACAACTAACTGAGCACTTAAAGGAAACCTGTTGAAGTGAAATGGACACTATGAGAAACAATGCCTTGATCAGCCCTTGTCCTGACTGTCGAGGAACAGACATACGAAGTATAAGTACTGTCTGAATACTAGTTTTACCATTGATTTGCTTAGTTCAACACATTAATGACAGAGATTCTACATGGAGAGCAGGTGCACAGTGGCTCCTGTTGTTGATTTAACAATTGACACTCTTATTTATGATGTCAGTAATCACCTGAGGCTCTTGTCATGAGCAGCCTAGGCTATGGAAGCCTCTTGAGTTCACAAACTCAGACCTTATTTAGACAAGGCCATAATCAAAGTGTAAGTTCTTCCCTTTCCTTCAGAGAAAGGTACCTCCTTCTTTGATGCCCTGTTCTTTCTGCTGGAATCTCACTCACAGAGAGCTTTCATTTAGGTCATAATTTTTGCCAAAGTGTCTTGGCTTTCCATGCCTGAAATACTCTCTTGGGCTTTTTAGCCTATCTCAATGGGTTAAGTGCTGATTCTCAGGCCAGAGTGCTGTTTAGGACATTTGCCATTCTATGAGTCTGCTGTGTATCCTGCTTCCCATGTTGGATTTTTCTCTCCTTTTTAATTCTATCAGTTAGTATTAGCAGACACTGGTCTTGTTTATGTGGTCCCTTTGATACTTAATCCTATCTTTGTGTTCAACTAGGAACTTAAAATGATCACTTTAACTAGTTTGGTGGCATTGGTGCATGACAACTTAATGCGATTTGGGGTCCTGTGCTTGTAGAAACCTCATTTCAACAAAGCTATAATTTGGATAGGTTATTTAGTTGTTAATTACCAGGAATATTTAATTTAACATGGATAATTTATCCATTAAATGTTGTCCATTGAAATTATTTTAAATATTATAATGACTTTATTTTTTTAAATTTTTTGACAGGCAGAGTGGATAGTGAGAGAGAGAGAGACAGAGAGAAAGGTCTTCCTTTGCCATTGGTTCACCCTCCAATGGCCGCCATGGCCAGCGCACCATGCTGATCCGATGGCAGGAGCCAGGTGCTTCTCCTGGTCTCCCATGGGGTGCAGGGCCCAAGCACTTGGGCCATCCTCCACTGCACTCCCGGGCTACAGCAGAGAGCTGGCCTGGAAGAGGGGCAACTGGGACAGAATCCAGTGCCCCAACCGGGACTAGAACCCAGTGTGATGTGCCATATAATGACTTTATTTTTAATTTAAAAAAGCAATCTAGTTAGTTTTTTTAAAGGAATACCAGTATAGAAGTATTTCATGTGATATGACTTTTAAATGACATTTTTATGGATTGCTTTTTAATGACCAATTTCTTAAATAACTATTTCACAATCCATTTATTATTTATATTATTTTTTAAAAAGCATATTTTCGGGGCTGGAATCATAGTAGGATAATCCTCTGCCTGTGGTGCTGGCATCACATATGGGTGCCAGTCCTAGTCTGTCTGCTCCTCTTCCAATCCAGCTCTCTGATATGGCTTGAGAAAGCCATCAAAGATGGCCCAAGACTTTGGGACCCTGCACCCACATGGGAGACTGGGAAGAAACACTTGGCTCCAGGCTTCGGGTCAGCACATCTCCTGCCATTGCGACCATTTAGGGAGTGAACCAATGGACAGAAGACCTTTCTCTCTGTCTCTATTTCTCACTGTCTGTAATTCTACTTCTCAAATAAACAAATAAAATCTTTAAAAAATAAAAAAACATGTTTTCTAAAACTAAGTAATGAGGTTCTTTAATACTACTGAATGATGATAAAATACTCTAGTGGTATAAGTGCTTTGCTAATGAGTACACCCCTCCCAGATTCTTTCACATTTAAACACATGCTAAATAAATCAGAAAAACTATAATTGTTCTTAAAAAATGATACTCACTGAAGTGAAGTAAGCATTCTAAATATTAAGGAAATGTATTTCCCTGGTTGAATCATAGAAATTTTGAATTTGTTTAAAATCTATTTAAAAACCTGCTTATCTAAATCATTTTTAGATGTCAATTTATAGAAAAAGAGGAGACTGTAATACTCAGGTAAGTTTAATTGGAGAGAAAAAATACCCTTGGACCTGGGATGCAGTCCTCTCCTCACACATCCTGGGGAAGAAAAGCCAGAACCATGCACAAGGATGATTCAAATCCTGGCATCAGGAGAGACAATTCACAGATGTCCATCTCCACGCATCCTTTACAATCTGTTTCCCAGTCACAGGCCCAGAGCATCAGGTGTGGGTGCTTCCCTGACTTCCTGGGATGGAGAGGGATAAAGTAATAAAACGACCAGAGGTCTGATGTTCTCTGACAACAGAGACACAAAGGTGAGTTCTTGGCACTGTGACTCACTTGGAAATGTCTCCATTTGGATTCTAGTTGTGTCTTTGAATCACTAGACCATCACACACATTATATAGGCTGAGGACAAAGCTATCCTGGGAATTGGTGTGCCCTACACAGAGACTGGTTCTCCCTGCAGAGTGCTGACCCTGCAGACAGTATCTACCCCATGTTCTCCCCATTTCAGCTGACACTCTGGTCTCTGACTCAATGCTGGGGAGATCTTGACATGTCAGCATCTCTGATTTTTTTCTGCCTACAGCTGTACCACTTGAAGGTCAGCAGCTGCCAAACTTCTCTGAAGATAAATGTCTACAAAGATTGCCTACAGAAAGAGGCACAATGTGACGCTTATGTTCAAGCCAGAAAATACAGTGTCAGCATTTTGGCAAATTGAAGATCGTGTGTTTGTGTTAGGTATCATTGTGACTGCATGTGAGTGTATTTTTGTGCCTGTGTATTCTGTCCCTATTGGTAATTCTGAAAAATGCATTGGAGGAAGGCAGACCAATGAAAGCAGAGGTCCTCACCCTTGTTGTGCCTTCCATATAATTTTCCATTTCCTCTCCAACCTTTTAGAAGCAGAGGGCAGGTATCAAGATTTTTGTGCCCACCCCATGAGCACATCCCTTTGATCCAACTCTTGGAGTCTTGGCATGGGTGAGACTGTTGGGACCCAGAACCACTACTGCCAGTGTCCAGATCTGTCTGGAGAGGAGCCTATCTATTCTGATATATGCACTACCTCATTGAATGTTTTACCTTTCTCAGCATTGTTCCATCTAATACCTGACAATCTAGAACCTCTATGTTACTTTGTTACCCTTGGGAATGAGATTCTTTCACTGCCCAATATTTCCATGCTTACTCAGGTTGTAGCTTGTATCATTGTGTTGTAGGTTTTCCTCATGATACTTAGACCTACTTTTTGCATTAGTATATTTAGGTTTGCTCTTAATTAGACAGGAATTTTATGAGTGTATATTCTTCAATCTTGAGCTTTTCTACTAACTTTATGCATGGTATAGAACAGCTGACAACTTCCCATTTGGGGAAAGCAGATTAAGTTATTCAATATTCAGCTGATGGCAAGAGCTAAAAGTAACCCTGGGATGAACAAATGTATCCTTTGTAATAAAAAAGTGTATCACTAAGGCAAAATAATTAAAGAAAAATTTAATTCACCACTCCTATCATTAAAATAAATGAAATGACACATTGGAAGACTCCATAGCATAATTTTTTTTTGACAGACAGAGTTAGACAGTGAGAGAGAGAGACAGAGAGAAAGGTTTTCCTTTTTCTGTTGGTTCACCCCCAATTGGCCGCTACCTTCAACGAGTTGTGGCTGGTGTACTGTGCTGATCTGAAGCCAGGAGCCAGGTGCTTCCTCCTGGTCTCTCATGTGGTTGCAGGGCCCAAGGACCTGCTCCATCCTCCACGGCACTCCTGAGCACAGCAGAGAGCTGGACTGGAAGAAGAGCAACCGGGACAGAATCCGGGGTGCTGGCACCGCAGGCAGAGTATTAGCCTGGTGAGCCACGGTGCTGGCCCATAGCATAATTTTGGTACCACATTTGTTTAGTGTCCAACAAGTAATTGCTCCTTGTGAACAGAACACCAATTTTGGTTCAGGTGTGTATGGAAAAGCAATATTTGTTTAGAACACAGAAAAAAAAATTTAATTGATATGTAATGATACTACGTGCAACATAATATGACAAAATAGGAAATTATCTTTATGCTAAAAAGGAAACACTGTCATCTTGAAACTGAAAAAATTTTCATATGATGGAGCAAAAGTTCTATGGCACTTTATTATTTAATTCAACACTGAAAACTAAGAATCAATTTACTCCAACTGAAAAAATGATTGGATAAATAGATTTCCTCCTGCATAGTGAACAAGTAACAATTTACTTGACATTCAAATTATGGATGAAATGTAGGAATTTAGAAAACTTCAGATTTCCATGGAAAGGGGAGCAAAGAAATTCATAGATAGGAAACAGAACATCTATTCTCTTCTTCACAATAACATAAACACATTTTAAATTGCAAAAATTCTTATTTGTACCTAAGAAATATGGCAATCTATGATGAAGTTTCCATTGTAAAATGTGAAAAGACATAGATAAACTCAGTACCCAGGAAATTCATGAATGAGGACAAAGTGAACATTGTGAATTATCTGACTTCCGGAAGCCCTGAATTGGATGCATTTGTTTCAATGAAAATCTAACTTTGGGGCTGGCACTGTGGCATAGTGGGAAAAGCCAATGCCTGCAGTGCTGGCATCCCAAATGATTGCTGGTTCAATCCCTGCTGCTCCACTTCTGATCCAGCTCTCTGCTACTGACTGGCAAAGCAGTAGAAGAAGGCCCACTTCCTTGGGCCCCTGTACCAGCATGGGAGATGTGGAAGAAGCTCCTGACTACTGGCTTCTGATAGGTGCAGCTCTGGCTGTTGTGGCTAATAGAGGAGTGGACCAGTGGATGGAAGACCTCTCTCTCTCTCTCTCTCTCTCTCTCTCCTCCTTCATTCTCTGTGTAACTCTTTCAAATTAATAAATAGATCTTAAAAAAAAAGAAAATCTAACTTAAGAATCCTGATTTGACAAGAGTTGACATATTCAAGTAAAAAAATCTTTAAAGAGTCTACAATAAAAGAGTATAATTATTTAGTTTTAGAAAATATTCCTTTTTTAAAAATTAATATAAAACAAATAAGTGAATTATGAAATGGATATTTAAGAAATATTCATTAAAAAGCAAGCCATTAAGAGATATCATGAAGAACTCATGTGACATAAAATACTACTATACTGATGGTACTTTTATAAGTTATATTAGCATAAAATTTTAACGCTCAACATATTTATATCTAAGTACTTCATATATTTGGATAGTAGAGAGTTTTGTATATTCAGTATCTACATTACTTTCAAAAACTTTTCACTTGCAAGTCACTTATTTTGGGGGGTGTGTTTTTAGTTGCTTTCAGTTTTTGATACTTGTCTAAAACATGAATAATTAAAAACTAAAAGTTTTTACTAAAATAAACATATATATTCAGTGCATTTTTCTCAGAACCATTGGAAGTATCCTGTGTACTCAGAAGAGCTGAAGGTGCATACCAAACATATTTTTACAAGAATGCTTAGAACAATCTGTTCATAACATGAAAGTTTGCAGACAACCCAAATCACAATGTTTTAATGACTGAATAAGTTGAATGGGGAAAAGCCATAAGATTGAATCTTATACAGCTATAAAAATTTGGGCAAACTCAATCGGACTTGCCCCAAACGATGGAGTTAGAAATGTGCCAGGGGAACCTAATACAACCCCAGCAAGGTGGCATGTACCAAGCCATCTCACTGGCCCAAGTGATCAATTTCAGTTCACAATTGAGCACACTGATAGGTCTAGGAGTCAAAGGGATCACACAAGCAAGACTAGTAACTGCTAATACTAATAGATAGAACTAAAAAAGGGAGAGACTGATCCAACATGGGAAGTAGGATACACAGCAGACTCATAGAATAGCAGATATCCTAATAAATCACTCTGGCCTCAGAATCAGCCCTAAGGCATCAGGATCTGGCTCAAGAACCCACGAGAGTATTTTTGGCATGGAAAGCCAAGACACTCTGAAAAAAAAAAAAAAGAAGAAGACATAAATGAAAGATCTCTGCGAGTAAGAGCCCAACGGAAGGAACAGGGCCACCAGAGAAGGAGGTGCCTTTCTCCAAAGGGAGGAGAGAACCTCCACTTTGACTATGACCCTGTCAGAACAAGATCCAAGTCGGCGAACACTAAAGGCTTCCATAGCTTCAGCAACTCATGACTACAGCCTAGGGAGATTGCTGACGCCATAAACAAGAGTGTCAAATTGTTAAATCAACAACAGTAGTCACTGTGTACTTACGGCCCATGTATGATCTGTCCTTAATGTGTTGTCCAAGGTGAAGTAATGCAATAACTAGGACTGAAACAGTATTTCTGCATTTTGTGTCTCTACGCGGATGCAAACTGACAAAATCTTTGCTTAATATATACTGAATCGATCTTCCGTATGGAAAGACAATTGGAAATGATAAAAAAAAAAATTGGAAGTTACATAAAAATCAATCAATTAAAAAAAAATAATATCATGTAGGATCTCTGTCCCTAATGTGCTGTACAACGTGATTTAAAGCTACAACTAGTACTCAAAGAGTATGCTTCACTCTAGGATGTTATGTGAGGGCAAATGGTTTAAAATCTTTTCTTAACACATACTAAACTGAACTCCTGTATACAAAGAGAATTGAAAATGAATCTGAATGGGAATGAAAGGGGAGAGGGAGTGGGTAAGGGGGAAGGGTAGCGGGGGGGTGAGGGGAGGTATGGTTGGGGAAGTCATTGCAATCCACAAGTTGTATCTTGGAAATTTATATTCTAAATAAGAAAAAAAATTTTAAAAAATTAAAAAAAAAGATCGAAGTCGGCGAACCCTAAAGGCTTCCATAGCCTCGGCAACTCATGACTAGAGCCTAGGGAGATTACTGACGCCATAAACAAGAGTGTCAAATTGTTAAATCAACATCAGGAGTCACTGTGTACTTACGTCTCATGAGGGATCTGTCCTTAATGTGTTATCCAATGTGAAATAATGCTATTACTAGTACTGAAACAGTATTTTTACACTTTGTGTTTCTGTGTGGGTGCAAACTGATGAAATCTTTACATGGTATATATTGAATCGATCTTCTTTATATAAAGATAATTGCAAATGATTAAAAAATCTTGGTGTTAAATTGGAAATTGCATAGATAATTAATCAATTCTTTAAAAAAAATCATGTAGAATCTCTGTCCTTAATGTACTGTACATTGTGAATTAATACTATAACTAGTACTCCAACAGTATTTTCACTTTTTGTCTCTATGTGAGGGAAAACTGTTGAAATCTTTACATAATATGTACTAAACTGATCTTCTGTGTATAAAGAGAATTGAAAATGAATCTTGACATGAATGGAAGGGGAGAGGGAACGGGAAAGGGGAGGGTAGCGGGAGGGAGGGAAGTTCTGGGGTGGGGGGAACCATTGTAATCCATAAGCTGTACTTTGGAAATTTATATTGTTTAAATAAAAGCTATAAAAAAAATGAAGGGTACCTGCTATAATTGGGTAATCAAAACTGTAATGCCATGTGAAAGAAGTTAGATTTAAGAGGTCTCATATTATCTCACTCCATTGCCAGCAACTGTAAAGAGTAGGTAAACACAGAACAACTAAAGGAGATGAATGGTTGCATAAACCGCATTCATGGAAGTTTGCAAATGGCTGCTTAATGCAGAAAGGCTTTGGTTATGGGGTGATGCAAAAGGCTTCAATCTACAGACATAATAATTGCTCAAACTTTTGAAAGTACTTTATAGAAAGTCAATGTAGAATTTGAAAGTGAAAGTACTGTAATACCACATCCTTGTCAAATACTTCAGTGGTTCTTATTGGGTATGTGAATTTCAACTCAATAATAGCATCATTGTCTCCTAGAATAAGAACTCTAAGCAAAGGCCAAAATGATAGCAGTCAAATGGGAGATGAGACTTATAGAATCACTCCTATGTAATTGTGAAAACCACCTCCATATGTGATAAAAATAAAAATACCATTTCCAAATAGCTAGGTAGTAATCAGTTACTAAGATGTTTGTGAACAATACAGTGTTCGAAGAGAAGAATGCTCATGGACTAGTTGACTCTTGTATTTGAAAGGAAATTTCACTTGAATTATAACCACAAAATGACAAATTCTCCATGACATTTAGAGAAGCAACATAAAGCAGGTATAACTGAGACGTGGTTTCAAATATGAACATAAACAACTTAATACTTTATTCCTTTTAGTATTTTGTTGTTCAACTTAATGCTATTGGTTGAACTCTTTAATTAACACAAAATTATTCTTAGGTGTTTAAATTTAACTGAAAAGTGATCCCTGTTAAATATAAGAGTGGGAATAACAGAGGGAGGAGATGTACAATTGGGACATGCTCAATCAGACTTGCCCCAAATGGTAGTTAGAAATGTGCCAGGGGCTTCCAATTCAATCCCATCAAGGTGGCATGTACCAATACATCTCACTAGTCCAAGTAATCATTTTGAGTTCACAATTGATCAAATTAAAAGCATTAAGATTCAAAGGGATCATATAAACAAGACTAGTGTCTGCTAATACTAACTGATAGAATGAAAAAGGAGGGAACAATCCAATATGTGAACGGGGATACACAGCAGACTCATAGAATGGCAGATGTCCTAAATAGCACTCTGGCCTTAGAATCAGCCCTTAAGGCATTTTGATTTTGCTAAAAAGACCATGAGAGTATTTCAGGCATGGAAAGACAAGAAAATCTGGCAAAAAAAGACCTAAATGAAAGATCTCTGTGAGTGAGATCCCAGTGGAAAGAACAGGCCATCAAAGAAGGATGTACCTTTCTCTGAAGAGAGGAGAGAACTTCCAATTTGACTATGACCTTGTCTAAATAAGATCAGAGTTGGCAAACTCAAAAGGCTTCCATAGCCTTGGCAGCTCACAACAGGTGCCTAGGGTGAATACTGATGGCATAAATAAGAGTGTTAATTGTTAAGTCAACAACAAGAGTCACTGTGCACTATTTCCCATGTAGGATCTCTGTCCTTAACATGTTGTTCAATGTGAATTAATACTATAACTAGCACTCAAACAGTACTTTACACTCTGTGTTTCTGTGTGGGTGCAAACTGTTGCAATCTTTACTTAGTATATACTAAATTGATCTTCTGTATATAAGGATAATTGAAAATGAACCTTGATGTGAATGGAATGGGAGAGGGTGATGGAGATGGGAGGGTAGTGGATGGGAGGGACGTTATGGGGGAGAAAAGCAACTGTAATCTAAAAGCTGTACTTTGGAAATTTCTATTAATTAAATAAAAGTTAAAAGAACAAATAAGAACATATATGGTATCTAAAGTAATAAACAAAGGTGAAATTAATTACTCTGCATATTTTCAGGGAAAGCCCTATCACATGAAATGAAATTAATATTTAAAAGTTGGTGCTCAGCTCTGTTTCAGTTGAAAACAGTGATGTCTTTTATTTTATATGAAAATATTTCTAGCCCGCTTTGTTTTTGAGAGGCAGAGAGAGAAGCAGAGAGAAAGAGAAAGATGGTTGAGAGTCCAACCTCTCACTACTTCACATCTCATTTCCCACAGTGGCTGAACTTGGATTGAGTCCAGATGCCAGGAGCCAATAAAAAAATTGACCGGGACCCAAAGCGTTTAATATCCTAGCAATCTGATATCAGGGTCAGCGTCAAATTACAAACCTAGCTGCTGTCATGTGGGACAAGATCAATTAATCGCTAGGCCAAATACCTAACCAAAAAAGTTTTTTTTTTGTTTTGCTTTTTTACCAATGTTAGAAATCTACTACGAATTTGGTTTTTGTTTACAAAATTTGGAAATGTAGAGAAACTAGTGAGAAAAATATTTTAATATCTCCTACAACTGCATTGGTTCCTTAAAGTTTTCAATGAATTTCGATCAGGTTTTATGAGAATAACATAGCACTTGGGGGCAAAGATGCAGCCCAGGAGCCCTGCACTGGAGGCCAAGATGGAGAAGACCTCCACAGCCACCATGACCTTCCCCTTGGTGCTGTGGTAGACAGGCAGGAAGGTCATCCAGACACTGCAGAACACCAGCATGCTGAATGTCAGGAACTTGGCTTCATTGAACGTGTCAGGCAGATTCCTGGTAGGAAAGCCACAGGTAAGCTGGCCAGGGCCAAGGAGCCCAGGTAGCCCAGGACAAAGTAGAAGGCAGTGACTGAGCCCTTGTTGCACAAGAGGATGGTATATTCATGCTCAGAATGTGTGTCTAACTCAATAAAGGGAGGAGAGGTTCCCAACCAGATGCTGCAGAGTACCAGTTGGGTCATGGAGCAGATGGGAATGATGAAGTTAGAAGCTCCTATTACCAGCAATCGCCTCATTGTTCTTCCAGGTTTCAGAGCTTTGAAGGCCAGAATCACAGTGATAGTCTTGGCCAGCACGGTGGAAACAACCATTGTGAACACAAGGCCAAATGTTATTTGCCGGAGGAGGCAGGTGGCTGTGTTTGGACAGCCAATGAAGAGTAATGAGCAGATGAAGCACAGGAGGAGGGTGATGAGTAGGATGTAGCTGAGGGTCCTGTTATTGGCCTTGATGATGGGAGTGTCTCGGTGCTTCACAAGACCCAGAGGACCACAGCTGTGAGCACACAGAAGCACAGAGCCATGCAGGCGAGGGCCATACCCAGGAATTCCTGAAAGGATAAGAAATTCACAAGCTTGGGAAGGCAGTGACTTCTCTCCTGGTTTGGGTACTCATGATCTGCACACGGGATGCACTGCTCTGCATCTGTGGGGAAAAGGAAGACTCTGTTTTTCCATTTCACAATTTGCTCCTTTTTCTCTGTTCAGGAAAAAGGCCACTTTTGCAATTTCATGGAGAGTCCTTCCTGCTGTGATGTATACCAAAAAAAACTGAAGTATTTCTGCACACCTAACCAAGGGAGAATGCTCGTCTGCAGGTGGAGGAAACTCATTAAAACAAGCTTCTTAGTGCATGGGGCTCTGTGCTCTCATCCTATCTGTCAGAGATGTTGTTCAGTGTTTTAATTTCTAAACAATGAGGAATTTTCTGTATTTCATATGGGCTTGGATTCTCACCAACCCTCTTCTCTACAGTCCCCAGTGTCATCTCAGGAGAAATCTTTTGTTCACACGGGTTAGAATATTTACCTGGGATCATCAGGTTTAAGGATTTTCTTCCTTATCCTCAAATGGAAATGACCTATATAAATGATATTTCATGCCTGGGACCTCCATTCATTAATCAGTACTCTAATTTCCTACATGGATTCATCTGGTCCGTGTTTCCATATAAATGTTGTGATACTGAGGTTGAATAGACTGGAATTATAGCTGGTTGTCTTTTTGTGGTTCTATGGAAATAAGTGGTGTTTTCATCATGTTACTGAAAGACAACTAGGCACTCTTGTTAACTTGACATCATGGCTTGTTTACCATTTTAGCTCATGTGAACGCCACATTGGACACCAAATTGTCTCACTTGAAATAATGCGCTTCTGCCACTACAGCATGAAAGAAATGATTAAGAACAGGTCAGATGGAAAATATGTCTCTCTTTCAATCAAATATCAATTAAATAAACCAAAATAGGGTTAATGTTGTGGCATGGTATGTAAAGTCACCATCTGCAATGCCAGCATCCTGTATGGACATTGTTTTGGGTTCCAAAGGATGAATTTCCAATCCAGCTCCCTGCTAATCGCCTAGAAAGAGCAGCAGAAAATTCTTCAAGCACTTATGATCCCGACTCCCATGTGGGAAACCCAAAAGGAAGCTCCTGGCTCCAAGCTTCTGCTGGCCCAGCCAAGACCACTGTCTCCATCATTGAACAATTAGTTAGACCCTTTCTCTCTCTCTCTCTCTCTTGTTCACTGATTCTCTGATTTTTAAATAAAATATTTGCTTTAAAAAAGAAAGAAAATGGTATTAGTTGGGCTACACTTGCAGTAAGAGTCCTACTCTGTTTTTATCCTTGGTACTCATGCAAGAATACAAGCTTCAGGAAATGGAGTTGTGATGTAGTGGTTAAAGCCACTGCCTGCAATGATGGCCTCTGAACAGGTGCCTGTTCATGTCTTGACTGCTGCACTTCCAAACAACCTCCATGCCAATGTGCCTAAGAAACCAGCAGAGGAAGGCCCAAATGCTTGGGCCTCTGCAAGACCTGGAAGAAGCTCCTGGTTTCTGACTTTGGCCTGGCCCAGTCTAGGCCATTGAAGCTGTCTGGAGAGTGAATCTACCTTATGGAAGATCTTCACCATAGCTTCTCCCTTTCTATATTGTGCTCTCTCCCTCTCTTCAACTCTGACATTCAAACAAATAAATAATTTTTTAAAAAAATATAATATAAGCATCTGTAAAAATTTAGAGGAATTTTCTCCTACAATTCTTTTCAATGTGTTCCCTTTACTTTTCATAGAATCTGTAGGTATGTCTGGCACCTCTCTCAGAGATACTCCAGGACTATATAGGTAAGTGTATATTGTACAATGGGTCAGTGCATGATACTTCAGTTTTCTTTCTTTCACTAAAGTACTGCATGTTGAATATTTTCACTGAAACTTGAAGTCATTTTCTGTTATCTTCTTCATACTGGAAACTATGTATAGAATGTTTGAAGATACTGAAATCAAAATATTCCTAGAGCTAAGATGATGTTAATTGAACCATTATTTTGGAAGTATTCAAATTATTATAAACTTATTTATTATACATTGAACAGTGGAACTATTTACCAATGAGTCTTAGTACATTTTTACATTTCTCAAGCATTTAATTTGATATTTGTGTCTCTATATTTCAGCTTGTTTTTTCTCTTCTTCTTGTATATCCATAAAGGACAAGTGATGTCATTCATTTTGTGTACTGAACAGCATGCACTATGTCAAAGATGTAGCACAGAAAGCAATACAATATTCCCATCACAATTCATGTGAATTAGCTCCCTGTTTGTCAGTTGTCTATGAAAAAGTTTTGAGTTCAAGCCCTCTGGATATCCATAAGAGCCTTAACACATACAAATACTATATTTCTTGTTTAGATCTCAGATTGACAGAGTCTCATTCAGTGCTGGATGGAAAAGATGGATACCGGATAGAATCAGTGTCAGATTTGATATTGAGATGATTAGCATAGCCAGAAAACAGCTTACACATAATGAGATGGCAATAGTGAACATACAACAAGGGTATGGAAAGAATGAGTGAAGGTGTGCATGGAGAACCACAGGTCACTCTTATCTCATCATAAATATTCTTGGTTTCCATTTTTATCAAGAAATAGTTAAGATGGTAGAGTTCTCAAGGTAAGTTATATGTATTCTACCTGTATGATTGGAAATGTCTCTCTCTGGACAAACAACACAAGTATAGCAGCAGACAGGTCTTCCTTCCTGTGGCATTTTCCTGAATCCTGGACCACACCTCTGGCTACACAAAGACTGAGGAGTCTGAGAGGGAAAGAGAAGTGATGGTCAGCGTTTTGCACATCATTAGGCACTGTGATAGAATGTCTCTATTTGCCTCATCACCCCAAGGTCATCACTATTTCTTCCCCAGGCTGTATCTTCTTGATTTTATTTAGACATCCAATTGGAGTTTCTCTGATGCTCATTGCAGGTTTGTCAACTGTCTACCAAATATTATGAGGGTGCCTGATGGGTTTAATTTTGTTCATCACTGGATCCATGCTTCTGGGCATAGATCTTTATTGAAATGCTTCCTCTGAAATCCTTTCAGTTTAGATTTTATGTGGTAATTCTCCTAGAATGTGTATGTCTGAGACTATTTTATATGCCTCTTTCTTTGACTGAGTAGAAGATTTTACATGCCAGAAAAATATCCAAAAAACGTGCATTTTTAATACACACTGGCTCATATATGTGTAAGGAACACCATATTTTTTGAAGCCAAGGTGTGAATTGAGAATTGAATGCTTATGTAAAGTCTCACACATAATCTCCTCTCTTACTCTCATCAGACCCGCTGTATGTATCTAATGTCCCCAGGTATCCACACCTCCTTGAATGCAACAGACCATTCTATCTTCTCTTCATAGAGGACCAAGCCTTGATCATATGCACATTCAGGGGAAAACTCCCCAATTTTAATCAGCAAACAAAATCCAGAAGGAAAATTCACAATGTTGTGGATATCGTAGGGTGGCCTACAGTGTCTCATTTCATGGAAGGAAACATCCTCCCCAGCACTGTTGGTAAATTGGATTTTCCTCAGAAGTGGATGAAGCTGGAGGGGAGGCACAATTGGAAAGAGGGAGAACATTCAGACTAGAGGTGGAGGTGCACACGGCTTAGAAATTCTTCTTTTCCCTCCTCTCTATCCTGAGGGTGTCTATTTGGTGGTGGCCGAGTTTTGTCTGACTGATCAAAATATCATGGGTATGGGGCCAGCGCCATGGGTCACTTGGTTAATCCTCCACCTGCAGTGTCAACATCCAATATGGCACCATGTACTAGTCCCAGTTGCTCCTCTTCCTGTCCAGCTCTCTGCTGTGACCCAGGAAGGCAGTGGAGGATGGCCCAAGTGCTTGGGCTTCTGCATCCTCATCAGAGACCATGAATTATCACCTGGCTCCTAGCTTTGTATTGGCAAAGTGCCAGGCATAGTTGCCATTTGGGGAGTGAACCAATGGCAGGAAGAACTTTCCCTCTGTCTGTCTCTCTCACTGTCTATAACTCTACCTGTGAAATACAGAAAAAAATCCTGGGTTTGAGTGTGGGGAATTCTGCCTCTCCCCTATTAAAATGATGGGGAGAATCTTATTCTAAACAGAGAAATCACAGTAGGGAGGCTGACCATGAAATATTGTTTAGGGGTTTAGGGAAGCTCATCTTAGTTCTCCCACATGAGAATAGTATGGCTTTGTATGTGAAATATCTTGATTTTTGTGATGGTTGTACTGGTGAGTGTACTTGTGTGCACTTTAAAATTTTTAACATTAGTTCCTCCACAAAAAGAATGAAATTCTCTTTGGCAAAAAATACATTCACATGGATACCATTATGCATAGTGAAATAAGCTAGTTCCTTAAAGAAAATGTATAAGTGTTTTGGTGATCAGTACTGTATAAAATAGAAGAAAAAATCACAATATTAAAAATGAAACTGACATGTTGGGATTTGATTTGTGTTTATCACCCTTGTGTAAGTTCCTTGGAGCAGTTGTCTTTCTACTTTTCACTTGAGGAACATTATGATTACTGAGGCATTAACTCTGTGATTTAAAGTAAATTGAAATTATGTTATTGAAAAAATTAAAAGGAAAAAAGGAATGTAATGAGGGGAGATTGAGAAAGGAAAGGAAGAAAAGATGGTTATCTTCTTAAAATTGTATCAATGAAATACATGAAGTCTGTTCTATTATATCAGTAAATTTTGTTTTAATTTAACAAAATTTGGGCTGATCTTGTGGTGTAGCAGGTCAACCACTTTCCACAGTTCCAAGCATCCTTGTGAGTGCTGATTCAAAACCAGCTGCTCTACTCCTGATTCAGCTTTCTGCTAATGTTCCTGGGAAAGCAGCACTTCAGGTTCCAAGTGCATGGGCCGCTGCACTCACATAGGAGACCAAATTGATTCTCCTGCATTCTGGCTTCACCTGGCCTAATCCTGGTACTTGCAGCCATTGTGAAGTGAATCAGCAGATGGTAGATCTGTCTCCTCTTTTCTCTGTATCTTTCTTCCTCATAGTAATTATTATTTTGAAATAATTTTATAAAGTTTAGCAAAACTTAAAGCAATATCAGTTGAATTAAATTAAATAAATAAATTAGAAGTCCAAGCATAATTTTTCATAATAAACATTTTCCCACATCTGCTTGTACATCTCTGACTGCTGCTGGTAGTACTTACAACAATGTGTATGCTGTGTAGTTTATGTGTATAACATTTTTCAACGCAGTAGAGTTTAATGTTCCATGGCTTTTATTTCTCTCTCAACATTTTGACTATTTTTTTGAAAATACAGCTACCTTTTGAGATTATAGGAAATATTTTATAAGCAAAAAGATTTTTATGTGCTGTGGGATACAAGATAGTCCATATTTCCTAGCTTTGTAATCCTTCCAAAGAAAAGAGTAGTTTTCATCATTATCTTCTTCCCAGTCTTTGTAATGAATTTGATTAAGGTATTTTATAGCATTTCATTCTACAGTGAGTAACATTATTCTTCTATGATCTGTCATTATTGAGTCTGAATTGAAAATGTTACATGGAGCTAAACTGACTCCCTAGAAAAAGACAGTTTTTCAACAAGTAGTGTTTTAAAATTTGGATTTCCACATTTGGAGATAAGAAATCAGACTGCTACCTTACACCCTATACAAATATTAACTCAAAATTTATCAAGGATCTAAGCTTAAAACCAAAAGCATCAAATTACTTTAGGAAAACATTGGGGAAATACTGCAAGATATTTACCTAGGCAATCATTTCTTGGATAAGATCCAAGAAATAAAGGCAATAAAGGCAACAATATAGATTAAGCTAAGAACTTCTGCTCAGCAAAAAACACACTCATCCAATTGAAGTCACTACTTAAAGGATGGGGGAAAATATTTGCAAAATATGGATCCAATAGAGAATTAATCTCCAGATTGTATAAGGAGTTCAAGAAAGTTGACAACAACATAACTAACAATCTAATTAAGAAGTGAACTAAGGATATGAACAGGCATTTTTCAAAGGATGAAATACAAATGACCAAGAGAAACATGAAAAGACGCTCAGGACTATTAACCATAGGGAAGTGCCAATAAAAACTACAGTGAGATTTTATTGCACCCCACTAAGAATGAGTATTTTCCAAATTTTGAAAAATAACAAAATCTGATGAAGATCTGGAAAAAAATACACCAATACATTTGATGGGAATGATTGTAAGTTGGTGCGACCATAACGGAAGACAGTAGAGGAATATTTCAGAAAAACAATACTAGTTCTACCACATGGCCCAGTAGTTTCACACCTGAAAATGTATTCAAAGAAAATGACATCATCACATGAAAGAGTCACCTGTATTCAGAATTCTATACCTGCTCAATGTGCAATACCTAAGAAGTGGAACCATCTAGATGTCCATCAACTGATGACGGAGTGAAGAATTTGTGATATATATATATTTGAATATTACTCAACCAAGAGAAAGAATGAAATCTTAACATTTAAAAATGGAGGTCATTACAGTAAATTATATAAGCCTGAACTACAAAAACATTGTGTTTCTCTTATTTGTGCTAGTTAATATATAGAGTATAAAATTGTGTGGTGTCACATCATTGGCTATTTAATTTTGATATTGCTTCACTAGATCATATCTTGTTAATGACAATATGCAGATAACAAATCCTCCACACACAGATAACAATTAAAGGTGTATCTATGCCTGGTGTGATGTGAAGGAGCCCACTAATCATCATGCCTGATCATGCCAATCTCAGCATGAAAACATGTTCATGTGGTACTTCAATAAAATACCTGAGGATGCCATCAGAAGTGCAATGCATATCCTGTTCTGAGAGATGTTACCTGCCATGGAAGAATCCTAGGTTGAGATGCATCTCCTGGAGATCTCTTTTCTATTTGCTCTGAAAGCATCTTGGAGGGCATGGGCCACTGCATACACAGCATTGTAGATGAGATAGCTTGACTCAGATATGGTCAGCACGTCAATGTGTCCTGGGAAAAACTCAAAGGAAGCATTTGGTGGGCAGATTCCAATTGTTCCACAAAGTGACCCAGGAGGTAAGCAGTGAAAAGCATGAAGCCATAGTTGACTGAGGAAGAAATCTGCTGGGTAGTGGGAAGGGTCCAATGTCTTGACAAAATGGTTGAGGCCAGGGATTTCTTTCTTGTGGTGTGAAAATGAGAAGTGGATGGAGCTGGAGGGGCAGTTTCTCAGGGTAGGATGATAGGGCAGGTGCATCTGCTAACAAGGCAGATTCTCAGTTTTGTTCAGCTGGTTCTGGCTGGCTGTCAGTTGCAGGTTTGATGTTTCTGGCTGGTACCCAAATGGGCTGTTCCACATTCTCTGGAAAGACACAAGCATATTCTTGACCTTTGGTTAGCAGAGGGTGTGGTCCTTTCCATTCTCCTGTCACCTAACCATAGGGGCTGGGGTCTGGGATGGAAAGGATCCCCAGTGTTTATAAGCTGGGCTTATCCCTTGGGAATCAAAAGTAAGAAAATTAATAGTGAAAAGGACCTCAGTCAAAGCGAGCTGTGGGTCTGAGGGCATATGATTTTTTTTTGTTGTTGTTGTTGTCTTTGTAAGAGATCTTTAATCACCCTATGAGTTCTTTCAATAATTGTCTGTGGGTTGTATGGGATACCTGTGGCAGACTGTATGTTCCAAGATTTCGGGAAGGAATTAAATTTCTGTGATGTATACACTGTCCCGTTATCAGTCTTTATGGTCTAGGGGACACCAAGGACTAGCATGCCTGATTTGACCACCTTTATCACATTACTAGCCTTTTCTCCAGATTGGGCTGTTGCAAATACAGCCTTTGAATAAGTATATACCACCACATGGAGAAGCTTAAGTTTACCAAAGGAGTTAATGTGGGTGACATCCACTTGCCATAGCTTATTAGGAGCAAGTCCCCGCGGGTTCACTCCTGCTTGTTGCAGTGGGCCTAATGGGGCAAGGGGTGCACAATTCTTGCAAGAGTGCACTAGGTGTTTGCATTGGCTCATCGTTAGCTCTGGGAAAAGCAATTTTATGTTGCTTGCTGACATACAAAATTTTTGGTGTAAAATACAGGCTTGATCTAAGTGTCCAATGGAAGCCGTGTTGCAGGAGATAAGACCATCAACCTTTCTGTTGCCTTGGAAAATAAAGCCAGGTAACCCAGTATGTGATCTTACATGTGAGATATACCCTGGGTATTTTCTGTTCTCAGTTAGCTCTTTAAGTGTTGTGAACATCTGGTCAATTGGCTTATTGGTCAGTTTAAAGACTGCAAAAGGGATCGTCTTTGCTACCTGTACTGAGCATTTGCTGTCCGAAAATATATTTACCGGTCCATCTTGGCTAAGAAGTAGAACCTTGACTATTGCTCTTATTTCTCCCAACTGTACTGATCCCCTGTGGGGTTCTACATGGATCTTATCTTTTTATGGTAAAGATTTGATCACTATTCCAAACAGTGATTGGTTGGCATCCATAAATGCACATGGTGTCATGGGTATAGGTTGATTTGCAGGAAAAGCATGTTTTGGACAGTCTATTTCTAAGGTTTGTAGTGTCTGGAATAGCCTGTCCACTGGCAGGTGATTGTCAACCTGTCCTGGGAAATTTATAATTAAAGTTTGAAAGAGTGTGCTATTCTGCATAGTTGCTGAAGTTCATTAAGTGAGTATTTATGCTTGACTTTTAGGTTTGGGCCCATTGGAGATATATGGGAGGAGATTTGATAACCCAAGAATTGAAAGAGAGGAAAGGGCCAGTGCCATGGCTCAATAGGCTAATCCTCCACCTTGCGGCACCAGCACTCCGGGTTCTAGTCCCAGTCGGGGTGCCAGATTCTGTCCCAGTTGCCCCTCTTCCAGGCCAACTCTCTGCTATGGCCCGGGAATGCAGTGGAGTATGGCCCAAGTCCTTGGGCCCTGCACCCGCATGGGAGACCAGGAGAAGCACCTGGCTCCTGGCTTCAGATCAGCGTGATGTGCTGGATGCAGCACAGCAGCCATGGCGGCCACTGGAGGGTGAACCAATGGCAAAAAGGAAGAACTTTCTGTCTCTCTCTCTCTATATATCCACTCTGCAAGTCAAAAAAAAAAATGAAAAAAGAAAGGGAGGAAAATGTTCTACCTTTTCTGTGGCAATAGACAAACCCAGGAATTGTAAATTTCTTACTGTCTCACTTAGACAGGCATTCAGAGCTGCTGCATTCTTGTGAGCAAGTAAGATATCATCCACATAATGTATGACCAAGCACTGATCTTTAAGTGTGCTGGTCACATGAGAAACATAACTTTGGCAAATGGCAGGGCTATTTTTCATGCCTTGTGAGAGTACTCCACTGGAATCTATTTGAAAGGAGCTAGAAATTGGGCTCCCATTAGGTAAAGGCAAAGTAGGCCTTATCCTGCTCCTCAATGGGAATGGAAAAGAAGTAAACTTTGATATCAATGGTAACTATGTGGTATCAGTTAGGAATGGCCCCTGGGTCAGGAATGCTAGCCTGGAATGTTCCAATCTTTTTTATTTTTGTTAATAGCTCTAAAATCCTGTAGAAGCCTATACTTTCCCTGTTTCTTTGGTATCATAAAAATGAGTGTGTTATGAGGCTAGTGGGGGGTTCTATGTGTCCCTTTTACAATTGTTCTGTACCAATACTTTAAGGATGCTAACTTTGGGTTGTATTATTAGACACTGCTCTACCCAGATGTTTCCTGTTTTTTCCCATTCAATGGGGATTGGGCTTGGCTTTTGTATGAGGTGAGCAGTGGCCCCTAGAATTGGGGGTGAATCTTACTTGTAGGTTCTCCATTAAAGCTGTTGGCTTGTGAAGATTTGTGATACATAGTAAGTACTGCTTGCATTTTTAAGAGCACATCTCTCCCACATAAGGTCATAGAAACCTCAGCAATTAGTAGAAAGATGGTTCCTGTATCTCCATTGTCATCTCGCCAAGTTACAGGCATGATGACCTGATCAGCCAATTTTAATCCTCTAACACCTTGGAGGTCAAGTCCAGGTGCTATCTTCCAATGTAGCATTTTTCTTGCATCCTAGCTTTTAAGACAGTGACATCTGCTCCCATAACAATTAAACCCACAAAGGCAATGTCATCTAAATATAGGGTCAATTTTGGCTTCAGATTGAAGATGGGCATCGACCAGTTAATGGTGGTGAGACTCCCTCTTACTTGCTGGGCTGAGGGCCACCCCACTGGGAGTTTAAAGGCTTGGTCTTGCAATCTTTTGCCCAATGAAAGCCTTTTTTACATCTGGGATACAGCGTTTTGGGCTTGCCCCATCTTTCAGCATTAGGGCAGTTTTGCCATAGGTGTCCTATTTCCTGGCATCCCCAATAAACTGGAGGGTCATTAGACTTCTTTGTGTTCAATTTGTTAATGGCTGCAGTTAGGGCCTGTATGGGTGTATCAGCAGGGTTTACCTCCTTTGTGGCTACTATCCATTTAGAAATGTCTTCATTACACACTGGGGTGATTGCTGCTTTTGCCTCTTTGGTAGCACCTTCCCAAGCTAATTGTTTGACCAAATTGTCTTGACTGGGGCAAGGCAGTAATCTTTTCTCTACTGCCAGCAAGACTCTGGCAAGGAAATCGGGGAACCAATTGCCTGGGCCTTGAAATAGATTTCTAAAGAACTGACTATAATTAGGAAGATTTATATTTTTAAGCCTTTAATTGCCAAATCTCTGACCAGATCAAAATAAGCAACTACTCCAATGCGGGCCTGACTTGAGGATATATGTAGGTGCCACATCTTGTAAGCATATCAAAGGTTACTGCTATTCCATAGGCAGCATTATTCCTTGCCAAAGTTTCAGTCTCTTCCTGATAGGAAGCTTTCCACTGTAAAAACTGTGGTCTCAACAAACACGCTTTGAGCAGTGCAACCTAGTCAAAATGAGTTTGAAGGTTTGTTGCCCATTCTTTGAGCACTTGTTCAAATTAGGGACAGTAAGGACCTGACTCTTGAGAAGCCTTTTTTAGCATAGTAAGGTCATTTATGGGTGTTGGAATCCAGGGCCAGAAATCTGCATCTGCTCATACATTAACAGCAAATGTGCAGGTGGGATGGGTTCCTGCAGCTGCCCTAAGAGCATAGGGTATCTGAGTACTGCCACAAATATGGAGATCCTCACTGGGTTTGGACAGGATGACCTTGCATGAGTTATTGTCTAGAGGTCCTCTAAGTTCATCCCACGGGTATGTGGGGGGTGGCTGACTAGGCATTGCTACCTTGTTTGTTACCTTGTGTGCTACATTGTTTGCTACTTTATATGCTACATTGTCATTTTCACTGTCAGAGCTCTCTCTCCCTAAGTCATGAACTGTTGTCTGTGAGACAGATGCCTGGAGTGACTTATCACTCACAGATTCACTATGTTTGGTATTCTGTGTACGCTTCAGAGGGGGGTATCTTTCCCATGTCTGAGCACTTAAGAGCAGCACAACACACCAACTCTAGCCAAAGGAGACACACACAGCACTGCTGCCATAACAAAGCAAATTCCTAGCACCTCAGCTGTTGATGGCATTTTGCAGGAGGTTTCCCTACATTAGACAAAAAGATAGTGGTGTATCTGATCATAAGTATGCCCTGTGCTTAGTGGGGGACTTCCTTGATTTGTTAGGTCAAGGCTTTATGCCCACACGGTATCTCCAGAGCCTCACCTCTCTTGAGTGAGGGAAGATGACTTGGTTCTGAATTCTGGGATGATCAGTCCCTTATGTGAATTCGCCGGGTGAACCGAAAGTAAAAGGAGGAGTGGAAAAGCGAAGTACGCTTCTGGGTGGTGTGTGCCTAACCTGGAGTCACTTATACTGAGGACTAGGACAAGGAAAGGGGCTTAGGAGAGGGTTCTGTGCTCAACCTCACAGAACTGAAAACCACACAAAACACCAAGGGGCCTTCTTGCTAAAATCTAGGGGGGACCTTGCCAAGTCCAACATGCTGTCTCTTTCTCAGTCACGTTGGCGCGCCAGATATTGCAGTTGATTTCTCAACGATGTTGCAGTGGATTCGTTTCTGAGAGGAGGAGCGTGGTGGGGGCAAGAGGCATGGAGTCAACACACAGACCCCGGGAGTCGGGTGAAAGTGAGCTTGAGGCAAGCATCCTGCAAACTCATTTATTTCAGTTGGTGCAACATTGGCCAAAACCAGCCAATCCAGTCAAGGGGTGGTCTATGCCCCAACCAATCACAGCCTGTTGCCAGGCAGTTTCCAAAGTCATCCAATCACAGCCTGTTGCCAGGCAGGTTCTGTTGCCAGGTGGGATTCAAAACCATCCCTGAGTAACTGACACTCACTTGCCAGCGGCCACCTTGACATAGCCTTCTCATTCCACCACAATCCACACCTTCCTCATTCATAGCATTCATATCCTTATTCATAACATGAAACAAAATGTGTAAGATACCCATGTATCTTCATGTTCATCCAAAGGAAGAAGAATGCATGGATTTTGGACCAGGTCATTGGACTTTCCCACCTTTCACCCCATGTCACATGGGTACAGCCTCCAGTGCAACTGATGTTAAATGTTGCCTATGAGACAAACAACCCTTTACTTTCTTGATCACTTCATAATTTGAATTTCACTTGTTTTGACAGCATAAACTAAATTGCCTTTTAGAATACATTCAGCTATAATCTATGAGTTTTGGTAAAGTTGCTTTTCAGACCAGATTCTTCCTAAGGTATTCCAGTCTAGCTTGATGTTAATTGTGCAGATTGTTAGCTGTTTGAAGTGGATATCCTTTAAGAACCCTGGAAACATGAATGCAGACCCTTGGAGGCAGCTGTATTGAATTATGTAATTGGTTCCTGACACCTTCTTATGATATTTTGAGTGCTAGTCCCTCAGTTTCACCACAGTCAGCACCAGCACCATAGTGAGCATTTGGTGACTAAAATAGCGAATGTGTGTACACTGTCTGCCTCTCTTTGTTTCTCAGTACATCAAAACCACTCTAAGATTAAATCACTGAGTTGATATGGAAAGTGAACTGGGAGCCTTGTGAAAGAATCTGCTGAATGTGACGAAGTCAGGATTGGGATAGGGATACAGTGAAATCTCATATAAATGCAACTCACAACCAAACACTCTTTGATGATCATTGGGGTTGTCATGGTCCTCATGTGCTCCAAATGAAAGAATAGGATGATGTCTTTATATACCCATATCTAACATGGAGACATCGTAGGATAATTCTGTGCTGTGGGTATTTCTGTGAATAGTCAACAATCAACACTGCCAGCAGGTGGGGATGGATACATTGATCCCAGCCAGGTATCTGGGTGGAGGCTCTTAGATTCCACTGCTCCTTCCCTTTCTCACAGCCAAAAGAGATCTCCAGAATCTCTTTCAACTAACAGTGGTATATGTCACTTGGTTTCCAATGACCCTTGCTTCAGATGTGGCAGATCTGGTGGGAGATGCAAAACATTTCTCAGCAGATTTCACAACTCATTTTCCTGTGGGGTTTTGTACAGCTCCAATATTGTTCTAATTTCAGCCAGAAATGCTGACATGGTTCCAGCAATGATGGCAACTGTCTTGCCTTGTTTCTGGCAGGTGTAGTTAGGGATGGGATGGTACTTTCCACTCAGCCACTGCAGAGTGCTCTTCAGGGTGAACTAACCACTGGTAATAGAATTGTAGAGTTGGAATCTGAGGGTCAGGTTGGGGAGTAACTGGGGGTCCTTATTGATCTCATGATGGCAAAATGGAAGGCTAGCACATATTGGTAGTTCTTCCACAGCAACCTAAAGATAGGGGCAGCATCAGGGAGAAGGGAGAGACCATGGAATTCAGATCAACAACACAACCACACCCTGAGGAAGAAATGGCGGGACTCAGGCTGCCATGTAGTGGTGCCTCAGCTCCAGCCTATGGAGGAGATGTGAGCGAGGTTCCAAGGGTTCTGGATCATAGAATGACCCTTAAATTCCTGTGAAGCAAACTGTGTCCATGATCATCCTTACCTTCCTGAGCCCTTCAGGAGAGTCTTGGAGTGTCCCAACATGGGATTTCACTTCTACTTAGGGACAGAAAGCAAGAGGCAAACATCTCTGTTTTCAGTAACTTCTAAAATAGGTGAACACCATATGACTAGTCAGTTAACCAAGTGTTTGGCAACATCTCTAATTTATTCACCAAAGATATTTTTATAAGCCCTTTCTGTAATTTTCCACTAAATATACCAACGCTCACAGAAGCAATTTCATTGAAATACATTTGCCTTGAAAATGAGCATTTCTTTCAGAAGTTTAAATTGTCAGAATATTTACAAGGTTCACTTTATTTTTATTCACTGTTTTCCTCAAGCACTGAATTCTATTTATCATTTCACATTTTATTCCTTAACATCCTCTGCATTTCTCTATATAACTTAACCAAATTTTCAGTCTTGAGATTTAGTAATGGCTCTCAAATATTACCTGTTCAAGAGTGTGGAAGTTTTGTTTTCACACAATGGATTCCTTGCTCCTCTTCTTGGAAATTTTTTTTCTTATTTCTATACTTCATCCATAATTTGAATGTCCAGCAAATACTACTTGTCATTAGATTATGTGGGATGTGGGATTTAAAAATTTATGCAATCATCTGTTGTTTAGGTGCCTTGATTCATGTGTTTGAATGTTGAGTTTGATAGTCATTTCAATATGTGTTAAATTCATGAAATATTTTATGCATTTTCTAAAATGCTGTGTTTGATTTAAGGTTAGTACATTTTTTTTCTCAAGTTTCATACAATTTTGAATTATTCTTAAATAAAGAATTTGAAATTTTATTTTTTAACTAAAAATAATCAAATTTCGTTCCTTTTAGTAAACAGTTGATTCAAAATGTTTTACTTTAGAAACAATGTTTACTTGTATACACTAAGTAGACCCATCAAAAATATGCTATTGAACATTGTTCCATACTTAGTTTTACTTATTTGAATGAAACTTAAGAGCATTGAATTGAAATGTTTCTTGCTTTTAATCATTTTGCTTAATTGCAATTAATTCCTTTATAAGGGGATTTTTATTCACTGGTGGGTTACTTAGAGTACTTGCTGTCAGCTGCAAGCTGATGGGTTTACTTAGTCTTTCCCCGTATACAAGGCTGCCAGTTCTTATGTTCAGACCATGCACATTCATTTCAGGACTCTTGGAGGCTGAGCAGGAGGTGAGATCAATAGAGTGGATACAAAATGACCACCTCTCACTCTCTGCAGGAGTGGAGAGCAAAATGTAAAGGGAAAGTTGTGAAAAGCAAAAGTGAAGGAAATCCAGCCTTCATTGATCTGCATTCCCACAACTTCTGTATATGTGTTTTTTAGAATTCTCAAGTGAAATTAACCACCCATGGATACAAGCACACTCTCATAGTCTGAACCACAGTTGACACATAACTCAATGTTGGACTTACAAGTCTCTCTCCATTTTATCCATTGGCCTGGATAAAAAAGATAACCAGATCATGTCTGATTTTGGTTCCAGGAGGTAAAGGGGGAAAAAAAACCATCCAGTACTAGGTCTCCATCTATGTAGACACTTGGCCTCATGTAATAACATTTCTGGGGGGGGGGGGGGTTTCCTGTGAATTGTATAAAGGTTTCAGGAGTAGGTTGACATAAATCGCTGAAGACCACACATCAAGTCAACCCACCATAATGTTTAAGGTCCAAATCTCTGTTGATATTAGGAGCAAATGGTCTGGATTATGTCTTCTCTCTCAGCTCCCTGTGGGAGAATAGAGCTCTGTGTAGGGCACAGATGATTTCAGTGTAGCTATATGGGATCAAACTGTAGACAGTGTGTGCTAGTCTACTGAACCACAATTAGAATCAAAAGGAAGACATTTCAAAGGGAGTCACAGGGTTGAGGACTTGACTTAAGGTCTCTGTGATCAGATCAGCTCTGGCTTCTATATATTTTCCTTGCTTAATTTCTGTCGCATTCAGGAACTCATGGCATCACCCCACTCTGAGACTATGCACATGCTACTCTCCAATAGGGGAAAAAACAGCTTTGGAAAAACATGCTTTGGACTCTCCTTCCTCTCTAGGGCATTTCTGGGACAGAGATCTGTAACCTTCGTGCACAGGGGCCAAGAGTTTTTAGGTCAGTTGACAATTTTGATGGATTTGGCAATTGTAGAAAGAATTCATTTTGGAATTAAAAAATACTCAGTTTCATCATGTCACATGTTCCTTCATGGAGAAGGCGAAAGGTCACATTCACCACTGATGACCCTATATTTACCCCATTAAGTCTCTTCGTGGCTGTACTTAATATCTTTCTCAGGCCTGTGGTACTCTAATGGAGAAACAGGCTTTATGGATTGCAAATAATTAAGGATATCCGGAGAAGGGCAGTAGTTCATCCTTGCGCTTACCCTTCCATATCATCTTGTGAAATCTCTTTTTGTTCATAATGCACCGAAATACAGTAAAGATTCTCACCGTATATAATGAATGCTTTCAGAATGTGCATAGGAATATATGTAGCATCTCTGTGAATTAGTTTACTTCTTTCTACTAAATTTGCTTCTTTCCTCCTTGTATTAGCTTTGTTCCTACCAATCTCTAACTGCTGATAGAAACCTGCACATTTGATAGACACTGGATGATGACATGTGTGAGGAACATAATATTTTATGCATGCATGTGAAATGAGAATTGAACGCGTATTTAAAATTTCACACATCATCTCTTTTTCTTAATTTTTTTTGACAGGCAAATTGGACAGTGAGAGAGAAAGACAGAGAGAAAGGTCTTCCTTTTGCCATTGGTTCACCCTCCAATGGCCGCCATGGCCGGCACGCTGCAGCCAGTGAGCCATGCTGATTCGATGGCAGGAGCCAGGTGCTTCTCAGGGTCTCCCACGGGGTGCAGGGCCCAAGCATTTGGGCCATCCTCCACTTCGCTCCGTGGCCACAGCAGAGAGCTGGCCTGGAAGAGGGGCAACCAGGACAGAATCTGGTGCCCCTACTGTGACTAGAACCCGGTGTGCCGGCGCCACACATCATCTCTTCTCACCTCCCTCTGTTTCTAATTCTTATCATGGAACCATACCTCCTTGAATTAAGTAGGCCACTTTATCATCTTTGCATTGATAACCAAACCTTGGTAATGTGCACTCTTAGCAGGGAAACTCTCCAATTTTAGCCAACAACTGAAGACCCAGAGGAAAATCCACACACTATGGACATCGTGGTGTGCAATATGGTGCCTTGATCATAGGAGGATTCTCCTTCCCCAGCACTGTTTGTAAATGGGCTTTTCCTTGGAAGTTGCTGAAGCTGTAGGACAGGGATATTTGGAAAGAGAGAGAGAGAGCACTCAAATGAGAGGCAGGAAGTGCGTGTGTAATCATCTGTCCTTATTATTTTTCCTCAACCTCCCTATCCTCAATGTTTCTTTTTGGTAGAAATTAGTTTTTGTTTGTTTGTTTTTTGGTGGCCACCATGTCATAGGTTCAGATGGTGAGAAATGTTTGTCAATGAACCCTTCCAACAAGTTGGGAATTGACTTAACACAATCTATATAGGTGTATGATGTAATTCAAAATTGGATAGGGTATGGGCTCTTTGCTAATATCCTAAAGATTTGGTTGCATCTTTATGGAAGTTATACCTAGTTTTTCAGTAACATAAGCAAATCATGGATGGACAAGTCACTATGGTTTTTGGGTAGATCACACATAGAGTAGTAGGTTTATTTTAAAATTATATTTACATTCAATAATTCAAGCTCAGTTTTGGTTCAGCAAATATAAATTTATCCATAGATTTTTCAGAATGCACAATTTCTGTTCAGAGACACCTTGTGTTAAACCTATGTATACATACTACTTACGTTATGTTACATATTTAACATATGAGGATGTCATTTTCTTTTGATATAATAAGGATTAATGCATGATCAAAAAAAACTTCCAAATCTCTGCATGATATTACAACTATTCATAGTGTGAGCTAATGCTTATCTTCTGGGCTTATGATGCCTAATATAGGGTATATTAGGTATACATCTTTGGGACCCTTAGACAAATTGATTGTAAATTACTCCAAATGATGGACTGTAAATAAGAGCACAGACTATTTCAAGTAATGCAACTATAAGGAAAAAATAATTAGATGTGAAATAAACTCTTGGAGATTTTTTTATATATGGTTATTTGTCTTTTTCCTAGACTTTAATCTCTTCAAATAATTTAATCTATGTGTCCCTTGAGTTACTAAATATATTCTACATATAATAAATGGGCCATCTTTTGCTGCTATCCCAGGCCAAGTGTCCTAAGCAATCCCATTTTTATTTCCAAACCTCAAGTTCTCTGTTGGGAGAGGCTCAGTTTTGCTTGAGTGCTCGTGGCCTCCTGGACTCAAGTGGGAGAAATTTTCCTCACCCATGGAAATGATGGGGGGGTGGTTTATTCAATCATCAGAATTCTGTAACATTGTTGAGAGGGTTTCTGGAATGTCCTTGGGTATTTTTTGATGTGAATTCCCATACTTCAGAAAGGCATGTGGATGCAAATGCCTACTTAGTTTTTTTTTTTAAAAGAAGCCATTTATTTCAGGAATTTATTTCAGAAACTTCATGAATTTCATAAGTACAACTTTAGGAATATAGTGAATCTTCTCACCATATCTGCTCTCTCACCCACATGCCCGACTCCCTCCTCCTTTTCCCACTCCCAGTCCCATTCTCCACTAATATTCACTTCCAATTAACTTTAGCACAGAAGACCAACTCTATAGTAAGTAAAGAGTTCAACAATTTGCATGAAAAAAAAATACAACTGTTCCTCAACAGTCGAGACAAGGGATGTTCAAATCTTCCACTTAATACAGTAAAATGAAATAAAACTTTGAGAACAGGTTTTAAAGTTAAATCTCATTCAGGACAACTCATTGAGGACAGATGCCCTGCATGAGAAGTTAGTGCATAGTGACTCTTGTGGTTAATTCAGCAATTAACACTCTTATGTGTGACGCTAGTCATCAACTGAGGCTCCTGACAAGAGCTGCCTAAGCTATGGAACATTTTTTTAAAGATTTATTTATTTTATTTGAAAGACAGAGTTACAAAGAGGTAGAGGCAGAGAGAAATAGGTCTTCCATTCATTGGTTCACACCCCAGATGGCTGCAATGGCCGGAGATGTGCCCATCCAAAGCCAGGAGTCAGGATCTTCTTCCAGGTCTCCAATGCAAGTGCAGAGGCTCAAAGACTTGGGCCAACTCCCACTGCTTTCCCAGGTCATGCAGAGAGCTGTATAGGAAGTGGAGCAGCAGGGACTTGAAATTGCACCCATGTGGGAGGCCAACACTGCAGGCAGTGGCTTTATGTACTACACCAGATTCGGCCCTTATTGAAGACTTTTGAATCCACAAACATCGTCAGGATTTAGACAAAACAATAAACAAAATAGAAGTTCTCTCCTCCCTTCAAGGAATAGTATCTCCTTTCTTGAAGACCCCTTCTTTCCACTGGGGTTTCACCCACTGATGTCCTTCATGCAGGACACATTTTTGCAGCAGTGTCTTTACTTTCCATGCCTGAAATGTTCATGTGGGCATTGTAGCCAGAACAGAATGCCTTGAGGGTTGATTCTGAGTTAAGAGTGCAACTTAAAGTGATTATCATTCTATGAGTCTGCTGTGTGTACTGCTTCCCATGTTGGAACAGTCTCTCCTTTTAAATTCTATTATTATTATTATTATTATTATTATTATTATTACCAGACACTTAATCCTATTTCTATGAGCATGTTAACACTTAATCCTATCCATATGATTATTCTCATACTTAAGATTATTTTTTACCACCCAACCTAAGGGGATTTGGTGCCCCATGAATGTCTACTTCTTTGATGGTGGTGCTGATGCCCAAAGTTGTCAACATACATATATGAAACATACTAAACTTGTATACTATACATCAGGAAAGCTTGAAAAAGCCATTTTCCCCCTCATGTTTTAAAATTTGGTCTCTTGTGTGAATGTTTCTGTCTCCTGACATTTCAGAGAACAAGATGTGACCAAACATGATAACTTTTTAAAAAAGATTTATTTATTGATTTGAAAGTCAGAGCTCTCTCTCTCTCTCTATATATATATATATATATATATATATAGAGAGAGAGAGAGAGAGAGATCTTGCATCCATGGGTTCACTCCCCTAATGGCCTGTACAATAAGCAGCTAGGCCAGACTGATTCAAGGCGTCAGGAGTTTCTTCTGGGCCCCCCATGTGGGTGGCAGCAGCCCAAGCACTTGGGTTAGATATCACTTCTCTTCCCAGGTTTATCAGCAGGGAGTTGGGTTGGAAATGAAGCAGCTGGGACTGGAACTGACTCTCATATGGGAAACCAGTGTCTGAGGTAGCAGCTTTACCCGCTTGGCCACCAAGCTGGTCCTGTGATGAAATTTTTAAATGGAATGTTCAAAACTGTGACATTTTGAAGCTCATGACCCTGATGTTGGAATGAGCCAACTACATATTCCTTAAAAAGATTTTGTTCTTCAGTAGCTTGATATAGAATTGTAAACAATGATATCAATCAAAATGACAGAGGTGAAATTTGTCCAAAATTTCAAATGTACCAAATGCCACTGATTTGTTTACCTGAAAATACTTGAGACGCTGACCCTGTGGCACAGCAGGTGAATTTCCTACCTGAAGTGCCAGCATCACATATGTGCACTGGTTGGTGTCCCAGTGGCTCCTCTTCCAATCCAGCTATATGAGAAGGCCTGGGAAAGTAGTAAAAGATGGCTCAAGCACTTGGGCTCCTACACCAATGTGGGACACCCAGAAGAAGCTCCTGGCTCCTGATTCAGACTGGCATAGCTCTAGCCACTGCGGCCATTTGGAGAAACTACTAGTGGATACACGACCTTTCTCTCTGTCTCTCCATATCACTGTCTGTAACTCCACCTCTCAAGAAATGAATAAAAAAAATTTAAAGTGAAAATAATCCACATGGACATCAGAGGAAGAGAATGTCTTTGGAGCAGGGGCCATCATTTCCTCGATTGTTAAGTAATGGAAGAAGAAAAATGAGTAAGACAATAATCCCTCAATAGATTACCGATGAAGATGGTGATGTAAAAATGAAAAAAAAATAACTGTAAAGAGAAACTGAACTACTGAAGGAGTTCTTTTCTCAAGGGAAACATTATGTCACCCATAAAAAGAGGCACAATTCACACTTTCTGCCTATCAGAGTTTAATAAAGTACAGTTGGAGATTACCTGATCCACGAAGGGGGCCTAACTGGCATTACACACAAAGACCAACACGGAAAGCTCTTTCTTGAGGGCTTCTCCACCCCCCACAGAGTCTGTACCACGTGGCTGCTCCTTCTCTCCAGCTTCCCCACGTTCAGTCTCCCCTCCCCTCCTTCTCTTCCTCTCTGATGATCTTGTCTGCCTGCAGGGCCTCAGCCAGTCTCCTCCTCAGCTCCTTCACTTTCCTTGTCTGCCTTTTGATGTCCTTAGGAGTTACCTGCCAGCTGGAGAGAGGCCAGGAGACATCCAGATCTTCTGGTGGAATCATCATTACCATCTTGGAGGCTGGCTCAGGGGTGGGCTTGGGCCTGGACTGCAGATGCCCAGCACCAGCCGGACCTGGGGATCTACTTGGGATTGCTAGTGCTGTCATCTTCCAGGAGTTTGCAAATTCCAAAGTGGGTAAAGGCTCTCCCTCGCTCTTGCTGGTGCAGAGCCCCTGCAGTCGCCAGAGTGCACAGACCTGCTGGGGCTTCTCCAGGTTCCCCTCTGCCAGCCAATGCTGAACCACGTTGCCTGGGTGGGCAGTGACTCGAGTGATCGGGCTCTGGAAGATGCAACTGGTCAGTCTAAGTGGCCATGCAGAGCCTGCTCCGGGTCTCGGGTTGGCCTTCAACACACGTGCTACTTGCTTCCTTTGCAAGGTCTCAGGAATAATCATTCTTCTCAGTCTCCCCTTGGAAAACAAAATCAATCTTGAGCAGAGTGGAAGACACAGACTTCTAGGGGTCCCAGGTGCCTCCACCTCCCCTTCTCCTGGTGGAAGCTGCCTCGCACTGTGCACCACTGTCATCAAAATGGTTTGAGGCCAAGTGCATTGGAACCACAGGCGGTTTGAGGGGATGAAAACAAAAAGCTGTGTGTTTTAGGATTTGTTTTTATTTGATAGCAGAGTGCCAGAGAGAGAAGGAGAGAGGGGGAGGATGGAAGATTATCTCTCACTAACTCTTACTGTTGTTCTGTGTAACTCTTCCTTTGAAATAAATTAAGAAATATTTCAGAACAATCTGGTCTATGATCCCAAGAAAGTTCACATAATTAAGGGTAGATGACATTGACTGTCACTCAAAACCAAGGAGTGAAGCCCCATGAGATAACACTGTTTGGAGTGAACCAGCAGGTGGAGGGCTTCTCCCTCTCTCTCATTCTCTCCCCATCTCTGTCTGTAACCAAGCCTTCCAAATAAATAACTAAATCTTTAGAAAAATCCTGTCAGTTACTGAGAGAAATTTAAGTAAAGAAAGAAGTACAGCAGTGGACACTGGGTGGTCACAATAATTTTTAACTCACCAGGGAGGGCTGGCTCAGAGATGAGAATGATGCAGGTTCTCCCATGGTCACAGGTTTTGCCTGGCTACCCTCAGAGCAGAATGCATACAGCCTGTGGATTCTTGCAAAAATCTGGATCTTTGCCCACTGGCTCGTCCTTTATAGAGGAAGACAATAGATAGGCAAAACAGTGGGAAAAATGCAATGAATTCCCCCAGTCACAATCCCATCAGCAGATAAGCTGCAGGCCAAGGAAAAATATATATGGAAAACATATTTTATATGTAAAAAAATAGAAAGTTTCCATACACAGAAATTTGCATATGCCATTGGTTTTAATAGGCTACAGGAGAAACTGTGCTGCTGTTGTGGCCCAGGGGAATAAGCCACCCTGGGATCATCCACATCCCTTAGAGGCACAGGTTGAAGTCCTGGCTCCTGTGCTTCCAATCCTGCTCTCTGATGAGTATAGAAAAGCAGTGGAAAGAACCAGTGGATGCAAGATGGCTCTTTGGGTCTCCCTATCCCACTGCCACTTTGCCTTTCTAAATAAATAAATAAGGAAGGAAACCAGTAGTAAATAGATAAAAAGAATGATTTCAAAAATCAAATCCTTCAACTGGGGCTGTGGCATAGCAGGTAAAGCCACTACCTGCAGCATCAGCAACCCATAGGGTCACTGGATTTGGTCCTGGCTACTCCATTTTCGACACAGCACTTTGCTATGGCCTGGGAAGACAATATAGGATAGCCCAAGTCCTTGGACCCCTGTACCCATGTGGGAGACCCAGAAGACCCTCTTGACTACTGGCTTTGGATCGGCAGAGCTAAGGCTATGTAATCCACTGGGGAGTGAAAAAGTGGATGGAAGAATTTTCTCTCTCTCTCTCTCTCTCTCTCTCTCTCTCTCTCTCTCTCTGCCTCTCCATCTCACTCTGTAAACTCTGACTTTCCAAAAAATAAATTACTCTATAAAAATAAAATCCTGTAAAATTGCATAAGGGTTATGGGAAAAACAATCAATTCAAGGAGTGAGGGAAGTATTTAACAGAATTGCATACCATAGGCAGTTCTTACTGGATGGGACTTTAATCAGAGAAGGTTCTATTTAATTGACTTTCATTGATAGACTGCCAGCCTATCATTATTCTGATTGATTGAGTTCTGCCTAGCAAACCCTTACCCCCATAAGCTCATCAGTCTTTAAATACCAGGAGGAAGCCAAGGCCACCATTCCTCCCTGGCTCTAACCCTGCGTACCACTCCTGAAGGTATTCCCAGGAGTTCACTCTGTCTGAGCTCTCTCTACCCATGTGAGGCCGCAGGAACATCTCGCTAGCACTCAAGTTGCCTGGGGTACCGGCTGTGGGGCTGATCCCCCTGCCTCAGGTGAAGAGAAGGAGCAGGAGCCAACGGGAGATCTGCAGGAAGCAGACATCACCTGGGGTTGGCACAGACAGACCAGAGAATCTGTACCATGAGCGGCTGCCGGCGCCCAAGGAGCCCCAGTGACTCCTGCCCAGAAGGGACCAGCAGCCCTATTGCAGACAGCAGGTATGTTGAAGGAGAGTGTGTGTGAGATGAGTGTGTGAGAGTGTGAGTGTGTGTGTGTGTGCTGTGCGTGAGGGAATGAGAGTGTGATGTTGGAGAGGGTCCTGTCCCATGTCTGTGTGTGTTGAGGTGAGCACAGTGTCAGGGATGGGAACATCAGCCCCCTGGGTCTAGTGATGCCCAATTGTTAAGGCCCTGCAAAGGGAACTCCATTTGGAACCCAGATTGCAGAACACCAGAGCAGACTCCTTTTTAAGCTGAGTGGTTGGTATGGCCCCCAATTGATGCTGTAACATCCACAAGGGCCTTGGCAGAGCAGAAGTCCCCACCCTCAGGGGAGAAGAGGGATTCTGGCAGCCCCAGCATTGGGGCTTTAATCTGGGGGACGGGGATGGGCTAAGGCTGCTGGGCTGCAATGAGTTAGGGGCTTTGTGTAACAGGTCTCGCCGGTCTCAGCTGACTGAGTCCCATTCTCCTGCAGGCCACACGGGACACAATCCAACCTCCCCAAACGGCAGAGACTGCAGCAGGGTCCCAGGCCAGGTAAGGCATTTTCTAGGCTCTCACCTGACTGCCCCCGCTAGGAAAGGTTGGCACTTCCAACCCTGACTGGAACGGGGGAGGGACTTTCTCTAGGATGCCCAGGGCTGTAGCCACCTCCGCGGTGGGAGCAACTATGCCCCTCCACTGGGACTCCTGCGGGACAGCTGCCTCCCCTCAACACACACTCTGTGTTCCCATAGCTGCAAAAGCCGCACAGCTATGGCTTTGTACATGCCACGATGAAGCAGTACCCCATGGAGCCCTGAGGGTATGTCCTGGGGTCCACATGACTGACTGTGCTCCAGGACCCAAGGAACGTCCCTTGGAGATCTTGTTGAGGGTTTCAGGAAAGTGACATTTCTGGGTGTCTATGGAGAGCTGGATTTGGGGGCTGAGTTACAGGTAGGGACGCAGCCACCTGTACACTGTCTGCTGCTTTCTGACAAGCCCTAACTCCTGCTTCTGCCCAACCTAGGGCTGAAGAGTGCCAGCACCTAGATGATCCTGGTAGTCTTTGAAGTGGGAACAGAGCTGCAATTCTGCCTGGGAGCTGAGAGCCTGGTGCTGGCCCCACAGAGAGCCCTGCAGCTCACGCTGGGCCATGTGGTGGTCATGGTGGTCCCTGAGCACATCCTGAGGCAGTAGATGGGTTCTGGTTCCCTTCCCAGGCCCCCTGCATCCCGCCCAAAGTGCTGACCCCACCTGGAAGATCAACCTTGAAGATGGGTCTGCGGCTCACCAGGGAGCAGCCAATATGTGTGTCCCACAGAGAGGGTGGCTGGTATTCCCCAAGGCCGCCATTCACCATCAGCATGCCCAGCCAATGCAGCACCAGGAACTGCTCCTCTCACTGCCCCGGCACCCTCTTCCTCACCCCTCACTACAGAGCTGCTGCCACTCTGGGCTCCTCCCACATGCCCAAGCCTCACACGGAGAGGTGTCCTCTGCCAGCTGAGTTCCAGTTGAGTCTCCATGACCTGGAACCCTGGCCTCAGACCTCTGCCTCCCACTCCCAGCCCAGGGCCCAGAACTTGCATCAAGGCCCACCCCAGGCCAGGCATCAAGGCACACAGATGTCTCTTTCAACACTGATGCACTGGGAGCCCTCAGACCCCACACAAACTGCAGACAAGCTGACAGCAAGACCATGAATGCCTGCCCCTTCTGGGATTCCCCCATCCCTGACCTCAACCCCTTCTCTGGGAGGGGGGCACTGTGGGTGTTTGGTGCTGTGCAGAAATGCCATGTGCTCTCACCAGACTGTCACCAGCTGGAGATGCTTGGGAGAGAATTGGAGCTCTGGATTTGGTGTACTTGGAGGAAGGGGATTTTGCCAGTGTCCCTAGAGCTGTGCTGTGGAAGATGGTGTTTGTAACTCTTGTGAATTCTATAAATAAACTTAGGTATTCAAATTTTATATGGATATGCCCTGGGTTCATGATATACATCCTAGATTTGAATTCAGAAGTTTAGTCAAATCTTCACAGTTTGATATTCTATGTTTTTAATGATGCTACTTGGCTTCTTTTGGGTGAATAAAATACAAAAATGAATTATGTGTGTGTTGTATTTATTTTCTTTCACAAGGACACATTTCAAAAGGCACATTGTAGGCTAGAAGATGCCACCTTCATTCAAGGCCACAGTGAACAGACGGGGAGGGTCTTTCTCAAGGCAGTGATGTCCACTTCCAAGAGTCAGAAGCTTGGAACCAGAGTTGTGGTGCAAGAGATTAAGTTCATGGCTGTAGCACAGACATTCAATATAGGCACTGGTTTGAGTCCCGGCTGCTCCACTTCTAATCCAGGTCCCTGCTAATGTGCCTCGGAAAACAGCAAAGGATGGCCCAAATCCTTGGGCCACTGCACCCATGAAGGAGACCTAGATGGATTTCCTGTCTCCTAGCTTTATCCTGAGCCATCCCTATCCATTTCAGCCATTTGAGTAGTGCACCAGCAGATGAGAGATTTCTTTTTCTCCGTATCTCTATTTCTCTCTGTAATTCTGATGTCAAATAAATATACAAATAATAGATTTATATATTTATTTGAGAGGTTGCAAACAGAGAGAGTGGCAGACTGAGAGAATTTTCAACCCACTGGCTCACTTTCCAAATGGCCACAACAGATGGAGCTGGACTGATCTGAAACCAAGAGCCAGCAGCTTCTTCCTGGTCTCCCACATGGATTCAGGGGCTGAATTACTTGGGCCAACTTCAACTGCTTTTCCAGACCATAGCAAAGAGCTGGATCCGAAGAGGAGCAGCTGGACTTGAACCAGCACCCATATGGGAACTTGCAGGTGGAGGCTTAGCCCACTAACCCACAGTACCAGCCCCAAGACATAAATCTTGAAAGAGAGAGAGAGAGAGAGAGAGAGAGAGAGAGAGAGAGAAGCTCACACCCTCCCCACCACACTCTGGCATACACACTCAGAAACATAATCTCAAAAGCATGTCCACAACTCCTACATAAGTTCACTTAAGGTGATCTTCATATCCCTCAGTATTTCTCAATGCCATGAGTCTTTTCCAGACTTTTCTGGGCTGGGAGTTGTGAAGCATGCTTGATATGCACACTCCAATACTGGAATAACTGAGTTCTAGTTCAGACTCTACTCCATGTCCTTGTACCTTGGGAAGCAGCAGGTGATGGCTCAAATAGGTGGGTCCTGGCCACCTATGAGGTTACTGGGATTGAATTCCCAATGCTTGGTGTGGCCTAGCCCTACCCCATGATTGCATGCATTTGGGATGAAACAACAATTAGGATCTTGCTCTCTCTCAAATAAATAAAGTAAATCTTTTTCACCCCAAACACTCTTTCCTTTAAGGACATCCCGAAGTGGTCTGTTTGAACAATTAGGTGGGAGTTCTAATCAGAAACTCACATAATGTGATGCATTTATCTGTACTTCTCTGAGGAGTTCATACAAATTATGAGTATCATTATTTGCAATATTCTTTTCAAAAATCAAATTTAACAGTATAAACATTCATAAGCATTTATTTCAGGGAATGAATGATACAGTATAGCAGAATGTGAATATCACTACTATGAAATATTTTCTGGATAAAAGAGCAAGTCTCTTACAACTCACCAGGAAGCAGTGAGATTAGTGGGTCAAGTTGTCAACATATTCCTTCTAGGGTTGGTGTTAAGGCGTAGCAGTTTAATCCTCTGCCTGAGACATCAGCATTGAATATAGGCACTGAGTCAAGAATCGGCTGCTCACCTTCTTCCCCAGTTCCCTGCTAATGCGCCTGGGAAGGCAGCAGAAGACAGCCTTAGTTCGTGGGCCTCTCACCCATGTGGGAAACCCAGGTGAAGCTCCTAGATCCTGGCTTCAGCCTGGCCCAGCCCCAGCTGTAGTGGCCATTTCGGGAGTAAACCAGTGATTTGAAGACCTCTCTCTCTGTCTGTCTCTCTGTCTCTGTCTGTGTGTGTGTCTGTCTCTCTCTCTCCCTCCCTCCATCCTCCTCCTTCTCCTCTCTCTGTAACTCTGACTTTCAAAGAAATAAAAAAATATTTTTTAAAGAAACCAAGAAAAACATGTCCCTCTTTCTGTATTATCAATGCACTCACAGGAATCACCAGCTAGGACATCCAGTCCTGCAAATAAGAAAATAATCAAGAGAAACTACTGCACATTATTTAAACATGACTCCTGCTTTCCACAGAATGTGGGAACAAAGCAGAACCTAAATGGACTGAGGATGAAGCTGCATAAAAATGAAGTCTAGGGTCCAAAAATGTATAGTCATGTGCAACTGGAAACTAGCGTGGGCCATGACCAAATATGATGGGGGTGCACTTTTCCATGAGTGTGCAGGCATTGTCGGCTCCTTCTTCCTCCTAAGCATCAGGCTCATGTACTAAGAGATACTGAGAACAGCCACATATCAGAGAAATTGATGATAGAAATGTGGCATGGCATACACAGACACTGGGTCAAAAGTAGAGTTCCTGGGGCCAGTACTGTGGCATAGTGGGCTAAGCCTCCACCTGTGGTACCAGCATCCCACATTGATGCCAGTTTGTGTCCTGGCTGCTCCACTTCCTATTCAGGTTTCTGTTCATGGCCTGGAAAGCAGTGGAAGATGGTCCTAGTGCTTGGGCTCCTGCACCTGCATGGGAGGCCTGGAAGAATCTTCTGGCTTCATATTGGCTCAGCTCTGGCTATTGTGGCCATTTGGGGAGTGAACCAGCAGGTGGAAGTCCTTTAAATCAATCTCTCTCTCTCTCTCTCTCTCTCTCTCTCTCTCTCTCTGCAATTCTACCCCTCGGATACATAAATCTTTTAAGAAAAGAGTAGGTTTCCTTTTATTTAGAATGAAAAGACAAGGTCAGCAATGTGGCCCTGTGCACTAAGCTGCCATTGTGACACTGACTGCCACTTTCTATGGCTGGCTCAAGTCCTAGATACTCTACTTTCCATCTAGCTTTCTGCTAATGGCCCTGGGAAAGCAGTGGGTAGTGCCCCAATTACCTGAGCCTGTGCCTTCTCTGTGGGAGACCAGGATGGAGATTCAGGCTTCCGACATCAGCCTGGCCATTGGAGGAGTGAACCAGCAGATGGAAAATTTTGCTTGCTCTCTCTCTGTCTCTCCCTATAAATCTGAATTTCAATTAATAAGTAAATAAATAAATCTTTTAAAGACATCATATCTGTAACTTCTTCAAACCCCCACCCACCCATCTTATAGGGGTTGAATAATATGATGTTTCCTTTTCTTGAGACTTAACAAATTCATTCATGAAGGATTAACTTTTTGGATATTATGTTTTTATAACCATGATGAAATTTTAATTGTAAAAATATAGATGTGGAGGGTTTGAATTTTATTCTTATTTTCTGAAGATGTATTACTACTCATTTTTCAAAATATTTTTATTTATGTGAAAGTCAAAGTTACACAGGGAGAGGAGAGGCAGAGAGAGAGAGAGAGAATCTTCCCTCAGATGGTTCACTCCCTAGATGGCCACAATAGTCAGAACTGTGCTGATCCAAAACCAGGCGCCATGAGCTTCATTCTGGTCTCCTATGTGGGTGCAGGGGCCCAAGGACTTGGACCATCTTCTTCCACTTTCCCAGGCCATAAAAGAGAACTGGATTTGAAGTGGAGCAGCCGGGATTGAACCGGATCCAATATAGGATGCCGGCACTTTAAGATAGGATGTTAATATGCTGTGCCACAGCGCTGGCCCCTCTACTCATTATTTTTTTAAATTTATTTGAAATAGAAATGGTGAGAGGGAGAAGGGGGGAGAGAGATGTCTACAATAGGCAGACCAGGGTCTGTACCAGCTCAGAACCCAGTGCAGGTTTCAGACAGTCGTGGCATGGACCTAACCATTCAGCTACCACTTTCATCTCCCAAGGTCACATCAGCAAGAAGCTGGAAATGGGAGCAGAGCTAGGACTAGACCCCAAGACTTCTATATTGGATACAGACATTCAAAGCGGCTTATTTTCTTTTTTAAAGATGTATTTATTTTATTTACAGGCAGAGTAACAGAGAAGCAGAGAGAGAGGAATTCCCTCCATTGGTTCACTTCCCAAATGGCTACAATAGCAGGTGCTGGATTCATCTGAAGCCAGGGGCCACAAGTTTCTTCCAGGTCTCCCACATGGGTATGGGGCCCAAGGACTTGGGCCATCCTCCCCTGCTTTCCCAGACCATAGCAGAGAGTTGGATAAGAAGAGGAGTAGCCAATTCACAATAGCTAAGACATGGAGTCAACCAAAATGCCCATCAACATAAAACTGGATAAAGAAATTATGGTATATGTACTCTATAGAATGCTATACAGCAGTGAAACCCAGTCATTTGCAACAAAATGGAGGAATCTGGAAAACATCATGCTGAGTGAAATAAGCCAGTCCGAAAGGGAAAAATATCATATTCTCCCTGATTGGTGACAACTAACAGAGCTCTTAAAAGGAAACCTGGTGAAGTGAAATGGACACTATGAAAAATAATGACTTGATCAGCCTTTGTCCTGACTGTCAAGCAAAATTTTGGTATTTCATTCCTTTTAGTATTTTTTTTTTGTTCTGCTTAATGTATGTTGCTGAAGCTGTATAATAGGCATAATTGGAAAGAGAGAGAACACTCAAATGAGACGTGGGAGGTGCATGTTCTCAGCAGTCTTTATTATTTTTTCTCAAACACCCTATCCTCAATGTTTCTTTTTGGTAGAAATTAGTTTTTTTTTTATTTTTGTTTTCTTTTTTGGTGGCCATAACCTAACGGGTTCAAATGATTAGAAATGTTTGTCCATGAACCCTTCTAACAACTTGGGAATTGACTTAATACAATCAACATAGGTGTATGACAGTTCAAGGTTGGCTTTGCTATGGGCTCTTTGCAACTCATCCTAAAGATTTGGTTGCATCTTTATGGAAGCTACTTAAAAATGATACTTAAAGGCCGGCGCCATGGCTCAACAGGCTAATCCTCCGCCTTGCAGCGCCGGCACACCGGGTTCTAGTCCTGGTCGGGGCACCGGATTCTGTCCCGGTTGCCCCTCTTCCAGGCCAGCCCTCTGCTGTGGCCCAGGAGTGCAGTGGAGGATGGCCCAGGTGCTTGGGCCCTGCACACCATGGGGAGACCAGGAAAAGCACCTGGCTCCTGGCTCCTGCCATCGGACGAGCGCGGTGCGCCGGCCGCAGCACGCCGACCGTGGCGGCCATTGGAGGGTGAACCAACGGCAAAAGGAAGACCTTTCTCTCTGTCTCTCACTGTCCACTCTGCCTGTAAAAAAAAAAATGATACTTAAAAATGTGCTACATGCAGAAACACAGAAACACGGTCATCAATTTGAAAGAAGCTAAACGAAGGAAACCTCATAGCAAAAGATCATAGGAAACTCAAAGAATATATTAGAAAATATCTTTTGCAAATGGCAGGGCAAAGTCACTACTTATCAATAGTCACATTGAACGTGAATGATCTGAAATGTCCAATCAAAAGGCAATGATTGGCTGACTGGGTTAAGGAACAAAACCCATCTATTTGCTGCTTCTAAGAAACACATCTTTCTAACAAAGATTCATACAGACTGAAAGTGAAAGGATAGAAAAAGATATACCATGCCGACAGAAATGAAAAAAGAACAGACGTAGCCATCTTAATATCAGATAACATAAATTTTACCACAAAAACTATTAGGAGAGACAAAGAGGGACACTATATAATGATTAAGAGATCCATTCAATAGGAAGATATAACGATTATCAATGTATATGCATCTAATTACAGGGCACCGGTTTATTTAAAAGACTTGTTAAGGGACTTAAAGGGAGACTTAGACCCAAATTCAATAGTACTGGGGTACTTCAATACTCCAATCTCAGAAATAGAGAGATCAACAAGACAGAGGATCAACAAGGAGATAGCAGATTTAAATGATACTGTAGCCCAAATGGATCTAACAGATATCTACAGAACTTTTCATCCTACAGATAAAGCATTTACATCCTCCTCAGCAGTACATGTAACCTTCTCTAGGATTGACCACATACTAGGCCATAAAGCAAGTCTCAGCAAATTCAAAACAATTAGAATCATACCATGCAGCTTCACATACCACAGTGGAATGAAGGTGGAAATTAACAACTCAGGAATACCTAGAGAGTGAGAAAACACATGGAGACTGAGCAGCATGCTCCTGAATGAACACTGGGTCATAGCAGAAATCAAAAGAGAAATCAAAAACTTTCTAGAAGTAAATGAGGATAAAAACACAACATATCAAAACTTATGGGATACAGCAAAAGCAGTGTTGAGAGGAACGTTTATAGCAATAAGTACCTACATCAAGAAATTGGAAAGGCACCAAATAGATGAGCTTTCAACGCATCTCAAGAATCCAGAAAAACTGCAGCAAAAAAGAACCAAATCTAGTAAGAGAAGAGAAATACTTTAAATCAGAGAAAAAATCATCAGGATTGAATAAAAAAATTACAAAAGTGATCCCTGTAAAATATAAGAGTGGGAATAAGAGAGGTAAGAGATGTACAATCTGGGACATGTTCAAGCTGACTTGCCCCAAACAGTATAGTTAGAAACATGCTAGGGGATTCCAATTAAATCCCATCAAGGTTGCATGTACCAATGACATCTCACTAGTCCAAGTGATCAATTTCTGTTCACAATTGATCATAATGATAAGACTAAGAGTCAAAGGTATCACATAAACAAGACTAGTGTCTGAAAATACTAATCGATAGAATAAAAAAGGGAGAGAACCATCCAACATGGGAAGCGACATAAACAGCAGACTCATAGAATGGCAGATGTCCTAAACAGCACTCTGGCTTCAGAATCAGCCCTTAAGGCATTTGGATCCGGCTGAAAAGCCCATGAGAGTATTTCAGGCATGGAAAGCCAAGACACTCTCGCAAAAAAAAAAAATGACCTAAATGAAAGATCTCCAAGAGTGAGATCCCAGTGGAAAGAACAGGTCATCAAAGAAGGAGGTACCTTTCTCTGAAGTGAGGAGAGAACTTCCACTTTCACTATGAACTTGTCTAAATATGATCAGAGTCAGTGAACTAAAAGGCTTCCATAGCCTTGTCAACTCATGACAAGTGCCTAGGGTGATTACTGATGCCATAAACAAGAGTGCCAATTTGTTTAGTCAACAATAGGAGTCACTGTGTACTTACTCCTCATGTAGGATCTCTGTCCTTAATGTGCTGTACATTGTGATTTAATGCTATAACAAGTACTCAAACAGCATTTTTCACTTTGTGTTTCTCTGTGGGTGCAAACTTTTGAAAACTTTACTTAATATATACTAAACGGATCTTCTGTATATAAAGAGAATTGAAAATGCATCTTGATGTGAATGGAATGGGAGAGGGAGCAGGAGAGGGGAGGGTTGCAGGTGGAGGGAAGTTTTGGGGGGGAAGCCATTATAATCCATAAGCTATACTTTGGAAATTTATATTCATTAAATAAAAGTTAAAAAAAATCTTAGTATAAAGTAGGAATGAAAATTGGAGAGGAAGAAGGAAGAAGTATGTGGAGAATCACAATGTTCCTAAAGTTGTATTTATGAAATGTTTTAGGTTTAGATACCTTAAATAAAAGTGTTCTGGGGAAATAAAAGAAAAAAATTCATTTTGTCTATGACATAAAAATAAATTAAAGGAAAGTAAAATGTCTGTGTGTATGTATCATTTTGGCTGAAAATACAATGTTTTGCCATACTTAGTTTTAAATCTTTGTGGAATAAATTATTAAGAACTACATGGTATCTTTGGGATCCACAAGGAGAGAAGGCCTATACTTCTTGTAATGGAGAGTCCCTACCTGCACTTCTAGGGAAGAAAATTCCTTGTGAAGGTCCACCGGTTGCCAAAAGGTCAACCCATAAGGATCAGACCTGCCTCAACCTTGAACCTCCATGCCCTATATCTATAAAAGGAGCCCTTCTAACCTCTGATGCTCTGTTGAGGCCTGGGAACCTTGCCTGGGAGTGGAATCCCAATAAAATCTTGTGAATTAATTGATTCATCTGCCTGGGAAGATTTGCTATGTGCCAGACACCTTCCAGTGCACACTACTATAGCATGAATGTTCAAAAGCTATTTTAAAATTTGCTATATATAAGGGAAGTTGAACATATTTCATTGGATTATCATTTCTATCCCCTCCCTATATTCCCGCAGAACTATGGTCTTCTTGCTTGGTATTTGTTGAACACTTTATTTAATGCAACATTAAGCCTTTGAGTCAAATGCAAACTAAAACTGTATTACCTCAAAATAACAAATAAAATATTACTAGGCTGAGCAATAAAATGAATCAATGAAATTATAAACAGAATCACAAAAATCTGTAAGATGGAAAGTTATACAGTTTGAAAAAGAAATAAATGATGCCTGCTGCAATGTGGATGGGTTTGAATCCAGACTCCTATGCTACATATTGATCAGAACTATTCAGAAAAAGTAAACTCGGAGAAACTAAAGAAGATGATTGCTTGCATGATATGAGTTTGACACTGACTTCTTATTGCATAAAGAAATTTTTATAGGGTGATGAAAATGTCTCCAATCCACTTAGAGAAGACTATTGCACGAATGTGTGAACATACTATGCACAATCTGAATGTTGAATATGAATATGCATGTACTCAAATGCTTTTGACTTATCCAGCATAAAATTGGTTCACCTTAGCTATGAGAATTTCACATTAATCAAAACAGCATTGCGTCCCATGTGCAATTGGAAAAATAAAACTTAAAGACAAAAACAAAAACCAATATATTGATGAAAGGACATACAGTTAATGATTCAGTGCCGTGTTTAAATGAATATTCCATATATGTTTGATAAAGACATCATTTCAAAATAGCTCAACAATGAGAATTTAGTAAGATATTTTGGGCAACACAATAGCTCTACAGAGGAACACTGTATGACCAAGCACCTCCTGTGTCTGGAAAAGGAATATCACTTAAATGTCAAAGAGATGTCAAGCAAACAATAGCCAGGGCAAACAGAACATAAAGCATGTATAATTAGATGTCTTAGCAAATACGAAAAATTACATTGTATGTACATTGATAAAAATATAAATTAATTCAGTCACCACCATTTCAGGGATAGCCTTTTAATATAAAATAACATTCTTGTTGTAGCCTGGATGGAAATTTACATCATAATTTATTTTTGCTCAATATAAAATTTTTCTCTAAGCTCCATTACTAACTCTGAGAGGGAGAGAAACACAAGGTTAGTGACACAGACAGAGAGGCCTTACATTCAATGCCTCAAACCTCTACAACCCCCATGCCTGTCCTGGGCTGAGGCTACAACCAAAAACAGGCAGTCAGACCTAGTTTTTCACATAGGTGGCCAGGACCAAGTTAACCTGAAGATTCAACACTTTCTTTCAGGGTCCCCAGGAGTCAGAAGTCCATGTCAGGAGCCAAAGCCAAAGCTAGAAATTTATGCCATGCACTCAGAATACTAGGATAACGAGAATTTTTTTTTCCAGCTCCTGATTTCAGCAATACGAGAAATTTTAAAAGAAAAATCAATTTTAGTTCCTTCATATTTCTGGAATGCTATTTAAAGTGGATTCTTGGTACTAAACTCTAAATATATGATAATAAAACAAGTGGAAAAATTTTAGAATCCTTTAGAATTTGCTTTTTTCTTTAACCCTTTCAAAGTGTTCTTCTCAGGTCTAATAAGAATAACATAGCACTTGGGAAAAAAGATGCAGCCCAGGAGCCCTGCACTGGAGGCCAAGATGGAGAAGACCTCCACAGCCACCATGACCTTCCCCTTGGTGCTGTGGTAGACAGGCAGGAAGGTCACCCAGACACTGCAGAACACCAGCATGCTGAAGGTCAGGAACTTGGCTTCATTGAAGGTGTCAGGCAGATTCCTGGCTAGGAAAGCCACAGTGAAGCTGGCCAGGGCCAAAGAGCCCAGGTAGCCCAGGACACAGTAGAAGGCAGTGACTGAGCCCTTGTTGCACACCAGGATGATGTGGCCAGGCTCAGAGTGTGTATCTAACTCAATAAAAGGAGGATAGGTTCCCAACCAGATGCCACAGAGAGCCAATTGGATCAAGGAGCAGATGGGAATAGCAGAGTTATATGCTCCTGATTCCAGCAATCGCCTCATTGTTCTTCCAGGTTTTGTAACCTTGAAGGCCAGAATCACAGTGATGGTCTTCGCCAACACTGTGGAAATAGCCACTGTGAACACAAGGCCAAATGTTATTTGCTGGAGGAGGCAGGTGGCTGTGTTGGGACGACCAAGGAAGAGTAAGGAGCAGAGGAAGCACAGGAGGAGGGTGATGAGCAGGATGTAGCTGAGGGTCCTGTTATTGGCCTTGACGATGGGAGTGTCTTGGTGCTTCACAAAGACCCAGAGGACCGCAGCTGTGAGGATAGAGAAGCACAGAGCCGTGCAGGCCAGAGCCATCCCCAGGGATTCTTCAAAGGCTAAGAAGGTCACCAGTTTAGGGAGGCAGCGACTTCTTTCCTGGTTTGGGTACTCATCGTCTGAACACTGCATGCACTGCTTTGCATCTGAGGAAGGAGAAATACTGAATTTTTACTTTGCAGAAATTTTGAATTTTTTCCTGTTGTCAAAAATGGTCAACTCTGCAATGCCAGTGGGAGCTTGTTATGTATACCAGGGCACACCCAATCAAGTTTCTGCATTGCTGACCAGAGAGCATGCCCATCGGCAGTTTGGAATAAACTCATTCAAATAACACCTTCAGGAGATGGGGGCTCGTTTAACTCATCCTGTGACACAGTGCTGTTCCCACGAGCGTGGATGCTGTCCCGCCTTTGCCTGTACTATCTCCTAAGTCAGCCTCATGTCACATCCTGTATCTCCATGCTTCAGACACAGAAATAAATAACCCAAACCTCCCAAGATAACCTTACCATCATCAATACTCCAATTGCTAGCATTTCCTGAATGCATACTACTTGATATCTGCAGAAAAAGTCTTTCCTCATTTTATATTTTTTATTTCCTTGGTAACCTTGTTTCAATTTTAATGTAATCTTGAGGTGCATTTTATCAAATAAGCAACATTTGGATTTGAACAGAGGTGTTTTTTACAATAAAGAAATTTGAGTGCAATTGATATTTTATCAAGTTATTGATTGAGAAATTATATATTTTTCAAGTTAGTACATAGTATAAATTAATTTCAAAATGAATTTACTAATACATTACATTCTCAGGGTAATAGCAATTGCATGATAATTACTATAACATAATTCTCACCAATTCTCATGTTAGTGTGATATTAATAAAAGCAGACTAACATTCCATTCATTGGTACCATTTTAAGATACTTCCTTTTCTCACCCCACCTCTACCTTCCTCCATCCCTCCCCTCCCTTCCTTTCTTTTTTCTGTTTTTCTTTCTTCTTTTTCTTAATTCCTTCCTTCATTCCTTCATTTTTATTTTTTGAAATAGCATATTTTTAATTTACATTATAGTCAAAGGCTTAAAATGCCACTAAATCAAGAATTCAACAAGTAAAAATTAATAAGACTATAGTTCAGTGGGAATGGAGGCAAAGGCTATAAACAATAACCAAAACAAAGTGTCAATTTCACTTATACATGCTAAATTTTAAAATAATCACAAAAACTCTGAGAAATTTTTTATTTTGTATTTTTTGAACTTTTCACTCATTTTCATGAAATCATGGCTCGTTACCCCATCGTTCTTGTGGATGGTGGGGAAAAACGTCAGCTCTGGACACCATGTTGTCTCTCTTGAAATAACATTTTGGTGCCAGTACGGCAAGAAATAAGTCATAGAGACAAGTCAATGAATGGACATATCTCTGTTTTAGTTAAATACAGAAGATGGGCTCTGGTGCTGTGGCATAGCAGGTAAAGTTGCCTCCCGCAATGCCAGCATCCCATATGGGCCCCAGTTCAAATCCTGGCTGCTCCACTTCCAATCCAGCACTCTGTTATGGCCTGAGGAAGCAATAAAGAATGGCCCAAGTCCTTGGTTGGGCCCCTGCACCCACATGAGAGACCCAGAAGAAGCTCCTGGTTCCTGGCTTTGGATCAGCACCAACCTGGCTGTAGGGGCCAAATGGAGAGTGAACCAACAGATGGAAGGCGCTGTCTCTCTCTCTCTCTCTCTCTCTCTCTCTCTCTCTCTGCCTCTCCTTTTCTCTGTGTCAATTTGATTTTCAAATAAATAAATAAATAAACCATAAAAATACAGATGAGAGTATTGGGGTCTAGCTATACTTGTCATAAGGGTTTGATTTAGGTTTTGTAGATGGTACTTCTTCAACCATACAAGATCCCAATGTAATTTAGAGTAAATCTTTCAGGCTTTCTTATCTTGAAGTACCCATTCCTCATCTTGGGGTCTCCAGAGGCTCTGGCTTCAATCTCAGATACTTTCTACAGTATTTGCACATACAAGCAAGTATTGTTTTACAACATGCTTCCAGAATTAGGTTTTTTTTTTAAATCTTTTTACTTGTTATTGAATTTTTGTAAAAAAAAAAAAAAAGCATAGTTAACTCTGTTCTCCATGTCCAAAACTATTTATTTCCTCTAGGAAATGAATAAAGCCAAATGGTTGCTACTGCTAACACAATGGGAATTGAATGCTCTTTTGGATGAAATCAAATAATTACTAGGTCTATTTCTAATATTTTGAAAAAAAAATTATTTCTCAATGAGACCTTGCATAGTTTTTACATTCTCGGTACATTTGGTTAATAGGTAATTCTTTGTATGTTTGTCTTGTTCAAACATTTTTAATGAGTATGCCAAACTATACATTATAGCAGGATGTGATATTCATACTTCACCTTGAATCTTTCCTTTAATAAATTTTAGAAATCTAAATGTAACTGTAGTACTAATTAAACACCCTTAATACCATGCACAAGATTAATGAAAGTGCAGGAAGGAATACGGTATTTCCATGATGACCTACAAGTGCTTGCTCTGTGCTTATCATGTGTTTGTAAAGATGAATTGGTTTCATGATCTACAGGCACCAATAGAAAGTCTTGATTATTATACATCCTGCATTTCCCACCTGCAGATCTCAGATGATGACTCATCTAATGTGCTGTGATGTCTTTTAGCATCAGTACTAAAGTTGACTTTCTAGAATGAGCACCACCAGACAACAGCTTAAACGTAAAGAAATAGCTGTAGTGATCATAAATGGATATATTGAATTAACAAGTACATGTGTGCATAGAAAAAATGATGCACTAAAAACTCACTGGTTCCTACTGAAACTCTTTGGTTTCCCTTTCGTGAGAATTAATTAGGACCATAAATTATGGATTGGAAATTTTCTACCTGTCTGATTGGCAATTTCTCTCTCCGGACACAAAACACACGTATAGCAGCAGATAGGTCTTCCTTCCTGTGACATTTTCCTGAATCCAGGACCACAGCTCTGGCTACACACAGATTGAGGAGTCTGAAGGAAAAAGAGAAGCATGGTCATGTTTTGGTTTATTATCAGCCACCGTGAAGGGTGTCAGTAGAGCCCTCCTCGCTACATAACACCTTGGCCTTCAATTGAAGGTCTTGACTATATCCCCTCCTCCTGTATCTGTGGCCAATACCTAGACATCCATTTCAGCATGTCTATAATTACCATTCCTGTTTCACCAACCCTATTTCCCAAGTATTACAAAAGAACCTGATCACTTCACACTTAATCTCCTTACAAAACTATTCACAGATGTGTCTGTGGGTATCCCATATCAAAAGAGAATCATACCACTTTGAATGCAACAGGCCATTCTATCATCTCTTCATTGATAAGCAAGCTTTGTTCATGTGGATTCTTGGAGGAAAACTCTCCAATTTTAATAAGCAAACGAAGACCACTAGGAAAATTCACAACATTCTGGACATCGTAATGCACCATGTGGTTTCTTGTTTCATGGAAGGATACATCATCTCCAGCGCTGTTTGTAAATTGGATTTTCCTCAGAAATGGATGGAGCTGGAGGACAGATATAATTGAAATACAGAGCACATCCAAATTAGTTGCAGGAAGTCAGATGCTCTAAACAAGCCACCGTTGTTTTCTTCTGCATTCAGACTTTCCATTTGGTAGAACATTAGTTTTCTTTGGATAGTTAAACATTTCCTGGGTTCAGGTACTCCTCTGCTCCCTCAACAAAACATCAAAGAGTGATTGTCCCCAATCAGAAAACTGTAGTTTTTGGTCCAGAGGTTGACTGAAGCATAGGCTCTATTGCAGCCTTGGTCATGAAAGATTGGTTGGGGCTTTGTGGAATCTAACTCTACTGTTACTAGTTTGGAACCACATAGATGGCTACTGAAATAACTTGATAGGTGTTGTGATATATCACAGGTGTGTATCCACGTTAGTTCTTCATAAGGTTCAAAATATAGTTGATGATTAGTGTATTTTGGTTGGGGAAAATTAGAGATTTATACATGATTGTTTCATAAGATATTTTCCATCAAGAGACTCAAGACAACTGATAACACCTCAGAGGCCCATATTTATAAATATGTACATTATGTACATTACATATATCAGCAATATGCCTTATACCTTATAAGGTATAGCTTAACACAGGTTGAACGTGGTACAACATGGTGTTCTTCCTTTCTTTGGTTTTGGGTCACTTATTGTGATGACTGTGACTATCTTTGACATATCAGGTAGTATGGTATGACTAAAGGCAAAATTTCAAATCTATGAAAGCTTATTATGCTTTATATAGTATGTGTTAACCTTGGACCTTCTAGATCACAACACACCTGCTATGGGATACAACTAAGTTCTTATTTTTTAAATAACTACCACTTAATTATCAAGTAATGTAGAGGACGAAATTTACAAATAATTCATTAACATATCTACAGGAGCCTTCTTGAAAAATTCATTTTCTTTACCAACATTTGACTCTGATCATGTAGATTTTAAATACACTTCTTATGAGCAAAATACAATTAATTTATGAAGTAAACTTTCTCATGTTAATTTTTGCATATACATTTTACCTTCTCTACATATCACACTTATTTAATTTATTCTGCAAATTTATGAATGTATTTCTCCTTTGCACACACAATCAGAAGTTCCTAAATACATTCTGTATATAGAGAATGGATTATGTAACTTAGGGTTAAAACCCAGACAGATTCATCTGTAATCCAGAGGGCATATCCTGTGCTTACGTGCATCCTCAGTAGTCTCATGTGTAAAAAATGGGACTATAGTCCATGCTCCCTGATTGCTGCAGAGTTTGTAAGGACAATTGGTCTAACATGCTTCATTTCCCATCCATTTCCTATCATGTTTAGGATATTATGTGAAATCCATTTCTATTTTCACAAAAAGTATCTTATCTCATTAAGAGCTTAGGCCACAGATTTTACAGAATTATAGATCAATTTATTAATCAATAATTAATTATTGATCTAAAATTAGTCAATTATATAATAGTTAATTGTTGATATAACAATTAATTATATACTATATTATATAATTATATAATGTATATAATTAATCTATATCTATAATTAATCAATTATAGATTTAATCAATATTTGCAACAAAATACATGGAATTGAAGATCACTATGCTGAATGAGATACTGCAGGCCCAGGAAGGAAATATCAGATGTTTTTCTGATTTGTTCAAGTTAATATACAGAGTACAAACACTGTGATGATATCCTAGCATGTTGTTTCCATGAAATATACCATGTATATGATATATACCCTAATTTCCTTTTATTAGGAACATTGTCATTAATCCCTCACCTTTTTAAATTAATAGTCCTATTCCAAGAAAAAGCTGTATATATGAATATATATAAATATCTATATGAGATGGACATGTAGCAGGATGCCAAATTTTTAAAATTTTACAAATGAAAAATGAACAGAAATGAAAAATAATTGGTCAATATGTTTTTTGGCTTTGTATAAATTCCAAAGAATATTAGGGCATGACAACTTTTTATCTGTTAAGTTTACTCATATGTTTCATTGTATACTTTACAGTATTTCAGCCAGCATTAGAAAGTTTTCTAATATGATTTCAAAATCTACAGTGACTGAAATTTCCAGCCAAAGCCAACAATCACAGATGTACCAATAACCAAAAGAAAGAGCCCATATTCTTTTGTACCTAATCTCTCTGAACTTGAGATGAAAAGCAGGGTCATGATGCTGTACCTCAATAAAATATCTCTAGATTGCATCAAGTGTGCAATGCTTGTTCTGTTCTAAGGGAGGTTTACCTGCCAGGGAAGAATCATGGGCTGGGCTGCTTCTCCTGGAGATCCCATTTCTACTTTCTCCAACAGCATTTTATGGAGGACGTGGGCCACTGTGTAGACAGCATTGTAGACTAAATAGCTGGAGTCAGATATGGTCAACAGGTCAATATGTCCTGGAAGAAACTCTAAGGAAGTATTTGGTGAGCAGGTTCCAATATGTCCACAAAATGATCCTTCAAGTGAGCAGTCCAAATGGAAAAGCCATAATTTACTGAAGTAAAAGTCTTCTGGGTAGTGGGAAGGGTTTGCCATCTTGACAAAATGTTTAAGGCCAGGGATTTCTTCCTTGTGGGGTGAAAATGAGAAGCCTCCATGTAGAGAGTGCAGCATGTGGTTTGTCTCAGACATAACAAGATCCCACTTTGATGTCAAGATCCACACTTTCCCCATGGTTAAAAATGACTGCACTGAAATGTCCACACTGATGAGACCTCTTACATCACCATAGAGTATATGCACATTTGCAGATGAAGCTCTGATGCTACTCATGAAAGTGAGATCACTATCCCCATACAACTTCTTTGTGACTGGCAGCTTAACTGTAAAGGCCACACAGATACCATTCTTGAGCATCTCTGCTTCAAAGTACTGAAGGAACTGCTCTCCCTTCATGTCATCAGACACAAAGAGAGCCACCCAAGTCCAGCCAAAATGCAGCAACAAGGAGATCATTCCATGGCCCAAAGAGCTGTCACTGGTGGCCATCTGATAGAGTGAGGGAAACTGGTCCTTATCATTTAGCACGGGATCAAAAGGGCCATAAGTAATCTGAAAGCAAAGAAAAACATGACCAAATTTTTGTGAGATTTGTCTTATCTCTCTTGGAAATGAATGAAAAAAATCTCCCCAAGGTGAGCTTTAAGTAGGTTACTATTGTGTGAAAAGAAAAAGTGCAGTGAGGTGAAAAATCTTGCTATATTGACCACAGAGAAGGCCATGCTTCGCATGCACATTACGTTAGGTGAATAAATGTGACTCCTCATTCGTAGCTTTAAAGAAAATCTGTCAGTTTCTATACACTCTTCGTGTCCTGCAGTGGGGACTGAGGAATAAGGAACTTTGGATGCTGCTTCACCCAGCCAGTGGTCTTTCCCACATCCTTGCCCAGGGTGACTGGTGGAGCAGAGCCACATTCTCCATTGTAGATAACTTTAGACAGAAATCTCTACTGTGTTGATCTCTTGGTATTTGATGTACATTGATTATCACAGGAATCTTGCATTGTCTCCAAGAATACAATCAGCAACCATCTTTGATTTGGGGCAAAATAATTTTTCCAAAACAGAAACTTCTGCTCACCATGTGGCCTATGTTTGGCAGGCACATTTTCTTGTGTAGTGCATCCCTGGGGAAGTATTTCTGAGATACTGGTGCAGACCTATGGAGGAACTGATAATGTCTCAAGTCATTGGGTCATGCAATTCATGTGGTATGACTTCCTGGTTCTACACATCTGCTATGGCAGGCTCAGCCCAACATCATGGCAGACATTTGGTGAGCTAACCAGCAGAGCTGGTTGTATTGGAGCTCCTTGTCTGCCTGGCTGCTTCGCTCTCTCCTGAAAATTGGATTCAATTTCCACGTGTTTGATATGTAGAGTTGTACATGGCATGGCCACTGAGAATGTGAAAAAATCAATTTGTGTGCTTGTGACTAATTAGGATTGAAAACATGATTGGTTGAGCTCCAATATAACTGGATATGAGTCTCAACACTCGTTGAGCAAGTCTTGTTTCACTGTGTGTTAGTCTATCAATGATGATACCAGCATCCAATTTTAAGCTGTCAGTTCAAGTCCTGGCTAATATGCTTCTGATCTACTTGCCTTCCAATGTACCCAAGGATTCAGCAATGTATGACACAAGTACTAGGTCCCTTTCTACCGTGTGGTATAACTGGAAGGAGATAGTTGCTGCTGGCTGCTGGCTGCTAGTTGCTGGCTGGCTCAGATCTAGCTGTTGTGGTAATGTGGGAAGTGACCCTATGGATAGGTGATCCACCCCACCATTTTGTGTATGTGTATGTGCCTTTCCTTCTTTCTCCATTGCTTTGCCATTTAGATAAACAAATATAGAAGTCTTTTTAAAAATAATTTTTCACTGTTACACTCAGTGTTTTCCCAAAGAGAACCAAGATGTATATCCCCATATCCATTAGTCCTGGATCTCTGGGTGCCTCCTGAGACAGTGCTGTCCTAGGATGGGGCATGTCTGTGTGCTGTGGACATTTTTTATGAGGCATAGAGGTGAGACTATTAGATAGTCAGTCAATGCTTCCAGCAGGTGGGAGATGGTTACACAGGCCTTAGACAGGAATATTAAGAATACATTAAACATACTCTGCTATTTGCCTTTATTCCTTATCCTTCCCCTGTTAATAATCTCATGTCCCTGAAAAATCCATGGGATCATTCCTATAGCATGGTGGAATATGCACACTTGGCTGCCCTATTTCCATTTTTCAGAGGTGAGAGAATGGTGTTGGATGAGATTCAACTATTGTTCTCCAAATTCACAACTCATTTACCTGTGGGGTTTTGTAGAGCTCTAAAAGTGTTCCAAATTCAATGGACAATGCTGATGTGGTTCCAGCAATGATGGCAACATGTCTTCCTTGTTTATGGCAGCTGTAGTTAGGAAAAGCCAGATTCATCCCAATCAACCAATACACTAAGTTCAATAAGGTATACTGTTCACTGGAAAAGGCGTTGAAAAATTTGAAACCCAGGGTCAGGTTGGGGAGTAGCTGGGGGTCCTTATTGATCTCCTGGATGGCAAAGCGCAAGGCCAACACGTATTGGTAGTTCTTCCACAGCCACCTAAAGAGAGGGGCAGCATTGGGGAGAAGGATGAGACCATGGAATTCAGAGCAACAACACAGCCACGCCCTGAAGCAGCAATGGTCAGACTCAGGCTTCCACTCAGTTGTGCCACAGCTCTTCCACATGGAGGAGGTGTGAGGGAGGTTCCAAGTGCTCTGGAAGATCATGGAAAGGTCCTTGGACTCCTCTGAATCAAACCTTGTCTATGATCACTCTCACCTTCATGAACCCTCTAGGGAATCTTTGATGTGTTCCAACCTAAGGACAACACCCAGGAACAAGCATTTCTGTTTTCAGTAATTTCTGGAGTAGGCTGAATACCACCTAATTCATCAGTTGTCCAAAATTTTAGAACATTCTCAGGGCCACCTGAGCTGTTTTTCCCTGGTCCTCACTTTAATTTTCTACTCTAATATTTTGCTTTGCTCAAATCAGATTTAACATTTTGTTTTCCTTGAATGTAAACATTTGACTCCTGAAATCTGTCAGTTAATTGGTGATGATTGTTTAGTTTCCATTTATTTTTTTCTCTATTGAATTCACATTTGTCATTTCATATTTTACACTTGCATGTTGCCTCCTGTTTTCTATATATGTTCTTAACATTGTTATTAATATAAAGATTTCATGTATTTCATAGATACAGTCCTAAGAGGATAACTATATGTCCCTCCCTCAATTTTCCCTCCTTCCTTTCTCTTTTTTTATTTAATATTTGCTATAATATAACCTCAATTTACTCTATAATCACAACATATATCTTAAGTGAAAATAGGATTTCTGAGAATTTAGGAACTCTCACATTTTATGAGAGAGTGGATGGTCTATTTCCTCACTATGGATTTCTTTTTTCTTCTTCCCTTGGAATTCTTTTGAACTTTCATAACTTATTGCATTGCTTCCATAATTTGAAAGCTAAGAAAATTCATACATGTTAACAAGTTACCTGGGACTCAATATATTCATCCAATCACCTTTAATTGCTTTGCATTGGATATTATGTTTCTGTTTTGGGCTTAATTAAGAGTTTGTCATTCATCCTTATCCTCAATATTATAATATACATTCAAAAAGTTTCTAATTGACAGTGCTTTATTTTTAGCTGAACAGTATTTATTGGGTCAGACAGTGTTGTATATGTTGTTCTTATATGTGGAGTTTAAAATTTAATTTTGTCCTCCAGGTAAAAGTCAGCATTCTATACACACTTAATTCAAGGAGATTTTCAGATATGTTGAGGACTTACTTGTTAAAAATGAAGTCAACCTGGCACAGAAATTATGCTACTGTCATGTGTTCATAGCTTAAATTTATTTATTTGAATAATAAATTAAAACCATTGAATAAACTTTTTTCCTTTTACACATTTTGTCTTAGTAATAGAATTTTTCATTGTGAAGGGCATACTGCATTCACCCTGGGTTATTTACAGCATGTGCTATCAGCTGAAAGTTGACTAGCTTAATTCTTTTTTTTCCTGAATGCAAAGTTGTGAGTTGTTAAGTACAGGACCTGGCATGCAGAGTTATTATTTTAAGTAAACAGGTGTGTCTGACACCAAAGCAGACCTAGATACTAAGATATTTTGAGAAAAGTATACTACATGTTGTTGCAAGCCACAACATGGATAAAACAGGAAAACATGGTGCACTGCAAGATGTCAGTCACAAAAGACCACAAAGGGTATGAATCAGTTCACATGGAGGGGCTATAACAGACTGATTCTCAGACACACAAGAAAGATGGATGGTATGGACTAGGAGAGAAACAATGAAAAATGTAGACACTGAAAAGGATTATGGGGATTTGTGGGTGGGTGATGAACATCAACAGGTTTATCAGCAATGAGTTGGTAACTCTTATAAAAATCTTGATAAAAGACTTTATCTCATTATTCAATGATGTACCCCAATCATCTCAGAGAAAAATGCAGTTTATTTAATGAAATTGATCATTAGAGTATTACATACAGTCACACAAAATGAACGCCAAATTAAAGGCCAAACACTGGGTAAACAAGTGTGGGATCTGCACATAAAATAACTCCTCTTAGGCAAATAACAACGCATTCTTCCATCAGCTTTAAGGGAGTTCAGTCGTGGTATTGAAGCTGGAGCTTGAAGCTAAAGTCCACAAAGAATTAATCATCTGGCCCATATTAACTAAAGGAGATTAAAGCAGACACCATTTTATTTTAGAGTGTGACAAGCACATGAGGGCTGGCATGTATGCACAAACAAGGGTGACCAGACACTTTTCTACCTGGGGAACAGAAGGCAGAGCAAAGCCTGTCCTCCTCTTTTTGGCATGGGCTGACGTCACCCTGAGATCATGAACAAGACGGGTCCTCACTGTCTCCCAGTGTCCCTGAGATGAGAGATTACATGGCAACACTGTGCCTCAGAGGTTGCCAGGCCCATTAGCAGTTGCCCACACTGCATGGCAATCTGCTCAGTGGATAAGCTTTAAATTCCATAAAGCATGGAAAAGCCAGACACACCATTTAAACCAACAGCTCCCTGCCTCACCCTCTTCTGAACACATGAGCATGTGGTTCTCTGCAGTGAGTCAGAAACACACTCCACTGTCACCATTAACAAGGGTGCAGAAAAAGGATGTTTGTTTCTAATCCTCTTCAGGCATCCATGTTAACAGTTACTAAAACACATGCTGCACAGGTGCATCAAGCCCAGAATTAATGCAGTTTCTGTGTGGTTCCTGGAGGAAAACCATCAGGATCCAAGCAAAAGAATTGAGGAAGATAAACCCTTTTCTCCTTGTGACTTTCACGGACTTAATACCTGCAGTCTGTTAGGGCCCAGTTATTGACATGTGGTGAGACACAGTCTGTCATAGTCTGTTTATGGTGACATATCTCAGACACACAGGGATTCACTATCAAGTGCAGTTAAACAATGCTCTTGTCAGCACTGACACCCAGAATGACCTCTTTTTTATTTTTTATTTTATTTTTTTTTGACAGGCAGAGTGGACAGTGAGAGAGAGAGAGAGAGACAGAGAGAAAGGTCTTCCTTTTTGCCATTGGTTCACCCTCCAGTGGCCGCCACAGCCGGCTCACTGCAGCCAGCACACCACGCTGATCTGATGGCAGGAGCCAGGTGTTTCTCCTGGTCTCCCATTGGGTGCAGGGCCCAAGCACTTGGGCCATCCTCCACTGCACTCCCGGGCCACAGCAGAGAGCTGGCCTGGAAAAGGGGCAACCGGGACAGAATCCGGCGCCCCAACCGGGACTAGAACCCGGTGTGTCGGCGCCTCAAGGTGGAGGATTAGCCTGTTGAGCCACGGTGCCAGCCTCAGAATGACCTATTAATCCTGACATCGACCCCAGACCAGTGTCTCAGGACACCTGTGCCCACTCCATGCATGCAGGTGGGATGGGATCTGGAGTCCCCACATTTTGACTCATCCCAAGATGCCCAGGGCTGCATGGAGTGGGCACATTTCTATTGATGTCACTGCTCTGTCCCTGAAGGACCAAGAAACAAATGGAAAAATGAACAAGAAGGTGTAGAAGGAACAAGAATGGAGGGAACCTATGCCTTTTTTATTGGCATTTCTGCCACTTTCTGCATACCTTCCAGCATTCTCAGAAAGTATTAAACACAGACATAGTAACACGCTCACATTCAAGAATAACCAGACTTAACACATATGCACAATCTTGAACTTACCATGAAACAACAGTTTTATACTGGGGACGATGTAAAAAAGATATCTGGACCTTTTCAGTTTCTGGTTCTGGATAGTAGAGAGGGAAAAAGCCACCCAAGATCAGGTCTCCATCTTGGTTGATACTTGGCTTAAGGTAATGATGGCATTCCCTGTGAGTCATGCCCTGTGACGAGTGTATAGTATGCAGGATCAGGCACAGAAGGCTCACAGACAACATCTTGACAGGGTTTTCACAATGCAGAGATGAAGCCCAGAACATCAGCTGAGGTTAGGGAACAAGGAGCTGGCAGGTGTCAGCAGGCTCAATCCCCTGCAGAGAATCGCTCTCTGTGCAGGGCACTGCTGAATGCCGGTATCGCTGTCTTCAAGTCTAGTGAGTCAGAAAGGGGCACAACTAGCAACTACAGGGAGTTATTTCTAAGGAAGTCCATGCAGTGAGACATAGCCCTTGGTGTTCATGTGATCAGCACAGCACTTGCAGCTCAGCCTTTTCATTGCTTCACTGTGTCCCACACAGGAACTCAAGGGATCACCCTGCCCTGGGGTTCTGCACCTGTCACCCTCCATTCTGGGGGAAAACATGTTGGAAAAACATGTTTTGAACTCTCTTTCCTGTCTTCCTTGTATTATTTCATCATGGTCCAACAAGGCACTGGGGACCACTGAATGATTGGACAGTGCACAAAGTGTTAAGCATTACTCCAGGGGACTTCTTGGTGTTCGGCAAGTTTAGAAAGAGTTGATCAACAAAACATCTAGTTGCATCATTCCACATATGAGTTGGAAAGAAGTCAGGGGCTGATGTCTATCATCAAGGACTCTGTGCTTCCCACCCAGTCTCCTCATTGCTGTGTCTAATATCACTCTCAAGACTACAGAACACTGCTGGGAACATTGGCTTCATGATTAAGAATGAACAGGCATATTCAGAAAAGGGGACCAATTCTTTCACCATGTATAGCCCTCCAGACAATTTATCCAGTTACCCACCTCCCTGAGGTTGTCCCCATTTAACAAACCTTTAGCGTTGGTATGGTTTCCATGTGACAATTGAAAGGAATTCTGTTCTGTATCAAACATGGATTTCTCAGGCTATTTTCTCTCACTTTTTACAGGAAACATTCTCAACAATATTCCTCTGCCTTTTTAATTAATAATCTTCTTACCTGTTTTTGTTAGCTTTAAATCGTCTAGAATTATGGTTCTGAGTGAATGAGTTGATATCTGTACACATTGTGAATCAGTTCATCCAGCTCTTTGCCATGTGTTTACCTCACATCCTTTTCAATTTTTTGGGTTGAACACATTAACGTCAACTGCCTCAGACATTTTTCAAGTAAACTGCATGGTGTTCCCAGGCTCCCCATGATGTGCAACACATCACTTGAACTCATTGGTCTTGTCTAAATGAAATTTTATTCCTCTAACTTCTTCTGAGCATTCAAACTCCCAGCCTTGGTAACCTTTGTTCTTTTATACTTCTGGGAAAAATGACATGGGGATTTTGACATGATTTGAACTAAGTAATTATATGCCTTTTCGTCTTATGCATATTTTAAGGCTATTAACACTTATAATACACGAATATCATATTTATTTGCATTTATTTGTGTGCACATCCATTTATCTTATGAAGATCTTAGTTTGTATATCTTCTACTTCCTTGTTTAAATTTATTGAGTTTAGTTTCCCCATCATGATCATGCCCTTCAAGGTTGTACCAATTACCTATGAGAAATCTGGTAGCAACCAATTACACTCATTCACAAATAGGCCTCCATTCTATAAGACTCACACACCAACCTAAAATGAAATGTGAAGAGTACTTAATCAGTTCATGAAAAATTAGAAATTGAAGAAATAACATGTCATAAAACAGAAGACAAATGCTTGACAATTTCATTAGATCAGGAAGAAAAAGGGATCATGTACGTAGTGGGTGAGAATGTGATTTTTAATAGAATTCTAGAGGAATCTTTGATAGAAAGGTAGCAGTAGTGGTGGGGAAGGGGCCTGACTTCCAAGGGCCACCATGTAACTGAGAGATGGAGTCTCTAGAATTTGTGGAGGTGGATAGCTGAGCCTCATGCTTCCTGGACTTCATCCAACATCTCTCTAACATGGCAATGATTCAGGGAACATGTATGGCTGATAATATTTTTAACAAGCTGTCATCCATATCTGAGATGGAGCTTTAAATTCTATATAAAATATTCTAATGATAGCATATTGTAGGAACAATACTTGGGGTAACTACTCAAAAATATATAGGCCAACAGAGAAATGAATGATATCACATTGTTCACATGAACACATATAGTCACATGGACATGGTTCATGTTTAATCCATTTCTAAGATTCTGAATCTGGAGTGTGAGGGTTCCACTACTTAGGAACTAACTATGCATTAGAAATTCAACCTCTGTTGTTATGGAAAACACTTGAAAAATTCCCTAGGATTGTCCCACTCTGGCAACACAATATGAAATAATGGCCATTACCTGAGATCCTCCACAGAAAGGGGTTGAATGAAATAAAAGTGACAAAGGCAAATATGTATGGTATCTACAAAGGATGAATGTGTCAAGCATAATCTGTTGAATTAGGGTGTACCATAGTATGATAATTATTAAATCATATATACCTAAGGTTTTAGATTATATGAAGGAACACACTTGGTATTTATATATATGCACTTGGGTCACCACCTCTTTCTGTACCACTTACATCTCTATTCATTAGCTTTTTTGGAAAACTTTTATTTAATAAATATAATTTTCAAAAGTACAACTTTTGGATTATAGCAATTTTCCCCCCATAACCACCCTCCCACCTGCAAACCATTCCATCTCCTAATCTTTTTCCCATTTCATTCTTCATTTTTTGAAAGATTTACTTATTTGTGAGTCAGAGTAACAAAGAGAGAGGAGAGGCAGAGAGAGAGAGAGAGAGAGAGAGAGAGAGAGAGAGAGAGAGAGAAGAGAGAGGTCTTCCATCTGATGGTTCATGCTCCAATGTTCACAACAGCCAGAGCTATGCCAATCCAAATCCAGGAGACAGGAGCTTCCTTGAGGTCTCATGCAGGTGCAGGGGCCTATAGACTTAGGCGATCTTTTACTTCTTTCCCAGGCTTTAGCAGAGAGCTGGATCAGAAGTGGAGCAGCTGGGTCTCAAACAGGTGCCCATATGAGACACCAGTGCTTCAGTCCAGGGTGTTTACCCTCTGTGCCACAGCACCCACCCCCCATTCTTAATTAAGATTCATTTTCAATCTTTATATACAGAAGATCAACTTTGTATACACTAAGCAAAGATTTCAACAGACTGCACCTAAACAGACACACAAAGTATAAAGTACTATTTAATACCAGTTTTACCATAAATTGGAAAGGAAAAACATTAATGACAGAGATCCTACATGGGGAGTAAGTACCCAGTGACCCCTGTTGTTGATTTAACAATTGACACTCTTATTTATGACATTTAGGACATCTGCCATTCTATGAGTTTACTGTGCATCCTGCTTTCCATGTTGGATATTTCTCTCCTTTTTAATTTTTTCAGTTATTATTAGCAGACACTAGTCTTGTTTATATGATCCATTTGACACTTAATCCTATCATTATGATCAATTATGAACTTTGATCACTTTGACTAGTAACATGGCATTGCTACATGCCACCTTGATGGGATTGAATTGGAATCCCCTGGCATGCTTCAGCTCTACCATTAGGGGTAAGTCCGAGTGAGCATGTGTCTAACTGTACATCTACCTCTCTTATTCACATTCTTATATTTAACAGGAGTCTCTTTTCAGTGAAATCAAACACCTAAGAATAATTTTGTATTAATTAAAGTGTTCAACCAATGGAATTAGGTAGAAAAAAAATACTAAAATAGTAGGTTGTTCCTCGACAGTCAGGACAAGGGCTAATAAAGTCATTGTTTCTCATGGTGCCCATTTCACTTCAACAGTTTACCTTTTAGATGCTCAGTTAATTGTTACCAATCAGGGAGAACATATCATATTTGTCCCTTTGGGACTGGCTTATTTCACTTAGCATGATGTTTTCCAGATTTCTCCATTTTGTTGCAAATGACCGGATTTCATTTTTTACTGCTATATAGTATTCTATATGGTACATATCCCATAATTTCATTTTCCAGTATTCTGTTGATGGGCATTTAGGTTGATTCCATGTCTTAGCTATTGTGAATTGAGCTGCAATAAACATTGAGGTGCAGACAGATCCTTTATGTGCCAATTTATTTTACTTTGGGTAAATTCCAAGGAGTGGGATGGCTGGGTCATATGGTAGGGCTATATTCAGGTTTCTGAAGAATCTCCAGACTGACTTCCATAGTGGCTTTACCAGTTTGTATTCCCACCAACAGTGAGTTAGTGCCCCTTTATCCCAAATCCTTGCCAGCATCTGCTCTTAGTTGATCGGCCCAGCGCCTGCCATTGCAGCCATTTGTGGAAGGAACCAACAGAAGGAAGACCTCTCTCTCTGCCTCTCTGTTACTCTGTCTATAAATAAAATAAATAAATCTCTTAAAATATTTCTTTATTTTTACTTGAAACTCAGAGTTACACAGAGAAGAGAGGCAGAGAGAGAGAGAGCGAGAGAGAGAGAGAGAGGTCTTCCATCCAATGGTTCACTCCCTAATTGGCCACAATGGCCAGAACTGTGCCGATGCGAAGACAGGAGCCAGGAGCTTCTTCCAGACTTCCCATGTGGGTGCAGGGGCCCAAGGACTTGGGCCATCTTCTACTGCTATCCCAGGCCATAGCAGAGAGCTAGATCAGAAGTAGAGCAGCCGGGATTAGAACTGGCACCCATATGGGATGCTGGTGCTTCAGGCCAGGGTGTTAACCCACTGTGCCACAGCACCAGCCCCTAAATAAATCTTTTTTTTTAAATAAGCCACTTTGAATGTCTGTATACTATATAGAAGGCCTGAGGTCTGGTACCAGCTCTGCTCCCAATTCCAGCTTCCTGCTGTTGTGACCTTCAGAGATGAAAGTGGTAGCTGCATGGTTAGGTCCATGCCATGCCTGTGTGAGAGCTGCATTGGGTTCCAAGATTTGGAGTTGGTCCAGACCTTGGTCTGCCTATTGTGGCCATCTCTCTTCCTGTTGCTCTCCCCCACTATCCCTCTCATCATTTCTCTTTCAAATACATTTTTTAAAAATAATGAGTAGAGGGGCCAGTGCTGTGGCGCAGAAGGATTAATGCCCTGGCTTCAAGCCATGGCATCCCATATGAGCTCTGGTTCAAGTCCCAGCTGCTGTGCTTCCAATCCAGCTCTCTGCTATGGTCTGGGATAGCAGTAGAAGATGGCCCAAGTCCTTGGGGCCCTGCAACCACATGGGAGACCCAAAGGAAGCTCCTGGCTCCTGGCTTTGGATTGGCGCAGCTCTGGAAATTGGGGCCTTCTGGGGAGTGAAACATCTGAGGGAAGACCTCTCTCTCTCTCTGCCTCTCCACATTCTGTGTAACTCTGACTTTAAATACATAAATAAATCTTCAAAACATGAGTAGAAATATACATACAAGAAATAAGAATAAAATACAAACACACCACATCTATATTTTTACAATTAAAATTTCATCATGGTTATAAAAATACATAATAGCCACAAAGTTAATCCTTCATGAATGAATATATAAAGTCTCATGAAAAGGAAACATCATATTATTCAATCTTTATATGATGGGTAGTGGGGGGTTGAACAATGTACAGAGATGATGTCTTTAGAAGCCTTATTTATTTACTTATTAATTGAAAAAATCAGATTTACAGGGAGAGACAGAGAAAGCAAGCATAATCTTCCATCTGCTGGTTCAATCCTCCAATAGCCTCAATGGCCGGGGCTTGGCCAGGCCAATGTCAGAAGCCTCAAACTCCATCCTGGTCTCCCACAGGGAAGGCGTAGGCTCAGGTACTTGGGACATTACTCTCTGCCTTCCAGGGCCAGTAGCAGAAACCTAGATGGAAAGTAGAGTATCTGGGACTCGAGCCAGCACTCCAATAGATAGTTGCAGTGTCACAAGTTGCAGCTTAGTGTGCAGGGCCACAATGCTTGCCTTGCCTTTCCATTCCAAATAAAAGGAACCCTACTTTTTTTATTTTTTACAAATTTATTCATCTGAGAGGTAGAATTGCAGACAGAGAGAGAGAGAGAGAGAGACTTAAAGGTCTTCCATCTGCTGGACAACTCCCCAAATAGCCACAACAGCCAGAGCTGAGCCAATCCAAAGCCAGAAGATTCTTCCAGGTCTTCCATAAAGACGCAAGAGCCCAAGCACTAGGGCCATCTTCCACTGTTTTCCCATGCGATAAGCAGAGAGATAGATCAGAAGTCGAGCAGCCAGGACATGAACTGGCACCCATGTGGGATGCCGGCACCTCAGGTGGAGGCTTAGCCAACTATGCCACTGTGCTGTCCCCAGGAACCCTACTCTTGATGCAGCATCTGTGAATTGTGTCATGCCACAATTCCATAGTCAATTTCTCTGATATGTGACTGTTGTCTGAATCACTGAGTACATGATCCCAATGCTCAGGAGGAAGAAGAGGCTGACATTTTATGCACACTCATGGAAAAGTGCACCCCCATCTTATTTGGTCATGGTCCATGCCAGACTCCAGCTGCATGCAACTATTTCTAGTTGGACTCTAGAAACTCATAAACTTCCTGTTTATGCAGCTCCCTCCTCAGGCCTTTTAGGTTCTGATTTGTTTCCAAGTTTTGTGGAATGCATGGGTCATGTTGAAATCTCATGCATTATTTTCTTTTGACAATTTTCTTATTTTCAGGACTGGATGTTCTAGCAGATAATATTGGCACATTCCTGGGAGTGATTTAATAATTCCAGAAAGGAGGGGCATGTTTCTCTGGGTTTCTTTAAAAAGATTTATTTTTTTATTTATTTGAAAAGCAGAATAACACAGAGAGGTGTAGGAGGAATATAGAGGGAGAGAATGAGGAAGGAGGAGAGGGAATGAGAGAGAGAGAGAGAAAGAGAGGTCTCCCATCTATTGGTTCACTCCCAAATAGGCCACAACAGCTGGGGCTGGGCAAGGCTGAAGCCAGGAGCTAGGAGCTTCACCTGGGTTTTCCACATGTGTGCAAATAAAAGGAACCCTACTTTTTTATTAAGATTTATCCAGCTGAGAGGCAGTATTACAGAGAGAGAGAGACAGACAGACAGACAGACAGAGAGAGAGAGAGAGAGAGAGTTACAGATTTAAAGGTCTTCCAACTGCTGTTTCACTTCCCCAGCACTTGGGCTATCTTCTGTTGTTTTCCCAGGTGCATTAGCAGGGAACCTAAAAGAAGTGGATCAGCCAGTTCTTGAATCAGTGCCCATATGGAGGGCCAGTGTCTCAGGCAGAGGCTTAAATTGCTATACCAAAACACCAGCCCCAGAAGGAATATGTTGACCACTTGATCCGCTAATCTGGGTGCTTCCTGGTGAGTTGGAAGACTTGCTCTCTTGTCCAGAAAATATTTCACAGAAGTGATATTCACTTTCTGTTATACCATATCATTCTTTCCATGAAATAATTGCTTAGGAAGGTTTACACTGCTAAAAAGTTGATTTTCAAAAAGAATCCTGCAAAGAATGTTACTCATAATTTGCAGGAAATCCTCAGAGAAGTAGAGATAAACACATCGCATTATGTGAGTTTCTCATTAGAACTCCTACCTAATTGTCCAAACAGACCTCCTTGGGTTGTCCTTAAAGGAAAGACTTTTTGGGGTGAAAAAAGCTTTCCTTTTTCATTTTTTTATTTATTTGAGAGAGAGCAAGATCCCATTTGCTGTTTCATCCCCTAAATGCATGCCATCATGGGGTGGGCTAGGCCAGATCAAGCGCTGTGAACTCAGGCCTGGTCTACTGCCTAGGTGGCAGGGACCCACCTACTTCAGCTGACACCTGCTGCTTCCCAAGGTACAATGACAGGGAACAAAGCCTGAACTTGAACTCAGTTACTCCAGCATCGGAGTGTACATATCAAGCATGCTCCACAATACCCAGCCCAGAATAGACTGTAAAAGGGCAAATTCATGCCATTGAGAAACCCTGAGGGAGTATGAAGATGACCTTACGTGAACTTATGTGGGAGTTGTGGATATCTTTTTTGGATTGTGTACCTGAGTGTGTGGGCCAGATGGTAGCAGGGTGGGTGTGAGCATTTCTGTCTTTTTTGTTTGTTTCAAGATTTAACTATTGGGGCTGGCACTGTGGGGTAGTGTGCTAAGCCTCCAACTGCAAGGTTGGCATCCCATATGGGTGCCGGTTCGAGTCCCGGCTGCTCCTATTCTGATCCAGCTCTCTGCTATGGTCTGGGAAATTACAGGAAGATGGCACAAGTACTTGGGCCTCTGCTCATGCAGGAGGCCAAGGAGAGGCTCCTGACTCTTGGTTTCAGATCAGCCCAGCTCAATATGTTGAGGCAATTTGGAGAATGTGCCACCGGAAAGAGGAAAAAATCTGTCTCTCTATTTCTCCCACACTCTGGATGTAAACTCGAAAATAAATACATCAATCTATTTACAGAGAAATGGAGAGAAAGAGAGAAAAAGAAGTTAACCATCAGCAGGCTCATGTCTAAAGAGCTGAAATGGCCCAAGCTGAATCCAGAAACCAGGATGTCCATCTGGCTCTCCTTCATGGGTGCAAGGGCCCAAGGACTTGCACTATATTCTGCTGTTTTCTGAGGCAAACAAGCAGGGAGCTGCACAAGAGATGCAAAATCCAGGATTAAACAGGTGCCTATATGGAATGCATGCACCACAGACAGCAACATCCTCTGTTGCACCAAATTGAATCCAATACCTTCCAACTCATGGAGGTGGACACCACTACCTGCTCCTACTCTTCACCTGAGGCAGAGGGATCAACCCCACAGCCGGTACCCCAGGCAACTTGAGTGCTAGTGAGATGTTCCTGTGGCCTCACATGGGCGGAGAGAGCTCGGACAGAGGGACAGAGGGAGCTCCTGGGAACGCCTCCAGGTGTGGTGGGCTCTGCGCCCTGGGCTGGGAGAGGGAGAGGGAGGCAGAGGTCTGAGGGCAGAGCAGGCCAGGGGTTCCAGGCCATGGAGACTCAACTGGAACTCAGCTGGCAGAGGACGCCTCTCCGAGTGAGGCTTAGGCATGTGGGAGGAGCCCCGAGGGGCGGCAGCTCTGTAGCGAGGGGTGAGGAAGAGGGTGTTTGGGTGGCCAGAGGAGCGGGCTCCTGGTGCTGCATTGGCTGGGCGTGCCGATGGTGGCCGGGGGCCTTGGGGAGCACCAGCCGCCCTGTCTGCCTGTGGCACACACACAGCGGCTGCTCCCTGGGGAACTGCAGACCTGTCTTCCATGCTGATCTCCCAGGTGGGGTCAGCACCTGTGAGCAGGAGCCAGCGGGCCTGGGCAGGGAACCAGAGCCCCTCTGCTGCTGTCAGGGCGTGCTCAGGGACCACCACGACCACCACATGGCCCAGCATGAGCTGCAGGGCTCTCTCTGGGGCCAGCACCAGGCCCTCAGCTCCCAGGCGAAGATGCAGCTCTGTTCCTGCTTCCAAGACCACCACGATCCTCTGGGCGCTGGCACTCTGCGGGCCCTGGGGAGGAAAAGCCAGCAGTATGGGCTTGTCGTGGAGCGGCTGGCAGGGCACAGGGCAGGGCACAGCCCTAACTGCAAACCCAGCCCCCAATCCAGCTCTGCATGGCCACCCAGAAACCTCACCGTCCTGACACCCTCAGCAAGCTCAACCAATGGACTTTCCCTACACCTTGGATCCCAACAAGTCACGTGGACCCCAAACCTTACCCTGGAGCTTCCACGGGGCACTGCTTCACCATGGCATGCACACGGCCACCCTTCCTGTGCAGCTTCTGCACCTAGGGGAACACGGAGTGTGTGTTGAGGGGAGGCAGCTGTCCCGCAGGAGTCCCAGTGGAGGGGCATAGTTGCTCCCACCGCGGAGGTGGCTGCAGCCCTGGGCATCCTAGAGAAAGTCAGTCCCTCCCCCGTGCCAGTCAGGGTTGGAAGTGCCAACCTTTCCTAGCGGGGGCAGTCAGGTGAGAGCCTAGAAAATGCCTTACCTGGCCTGGGACCCTGCTGCAGTCTCTGCCGTTTGGGGAGGTTGGATTGTGTCCCGTGTGGCCTGCAGGAGAATGGGACTCAGTCAGCTGAGACTGGCGAGACCTGTTACACAAAGCCCCTAACTCATTGCAGCCCTGCAGCCTTGAGCCCATCCCCGCCCCCCAGATTAAAGCCCCAATGCTGGGGCTGCCCCAATCCCTCTTCTCCCCTGAGGGTGGGGACTTCTGCTCTGCCAAGGCCCATGTGGATATTCCACCATCAATTGGGGGCCATACCAACCACTCAGCTTAAAAAGGAGTCTGCTCTGGTGTTCAGCAATCTGGGTCCCACCTGGAGATCCTTTAGCACAGGCTGACCAAAAGAGCATCACTGGCCCAGGGGGCTGATGTTCCCACCCCTGACACTGTGCTCACCTCAGCACACACAGACATGGGACAGGAACCTACGAGGCATCTCTCTCTTTCTCTCTCCATGTCATTCTTTCTATCTCTCTCTCTCTCATACACACACACACATGCACGCGCGTGCACACACACACACACACACACACACTTACTCACACTCAATCTCTCACATAGACACTCTCCTCCAACATACCTGTTGTCTGCAATAGGGCCGCTGGTCCCTTCTGGGCAGGAGTCACTGGGGCTCCTTGGGCGCTGGCAGCCGCTCATGGTACAGATTCTCTGGTCTGTCTGTGCCAACCCCAGGTGATGTCTGCTTCCTGCAGATCTCCCGTTGACTCCTGCTCCTTCTCTTCACCTGAGGCAGAGGGATCAGCCCCACAGCTGGTACCCCAGGCAACTTGAGTGCTAGCAAGATGTTCCTGCCGCCTCACATGGGCGGAGAGAGCTCAGACAGAGGGACCTCCTGGGAAAGGCTCCAGGTGTGGTAGGAGAGGTGGAGCCAGGGAGGAATGGTGGCCTTGGCTTCCTCCTGGTATTTAAAGCCTGATGGGCTGGTGAGGGGCGGGGCTTGCTGAGCAGAACTCAGTCAATGTGGATAATGATAGGCTGGCAGTCTGTCTATCCAGGACAGAAAAATCCAATAGAACCCTCCTGATGAAAATCCCATCCAGTAAGAACTGCCTATGGTATGCAGTTCTGGTCAACAAGTACTCTCCCTCCTTGATGTGGTTATCTTTGTCCGTGAGCCTTGTACGATTTTACAGGAATTGATTTTATTTAAGAACACCTTTTTTTCAATTTTTATTTTATTTCTGTTTTTGAAAGTCGGAGTTAGACAGAGGCAGCTGGAGAGGCAGAGACCGAGAAAATTCTTCCATGCACCGGTTCACTCCCCAGTGGATTGCAAAGCACTAGCTGCGCCGATCCGAAGCCAGTAGCCAAGAACTTCGACTGGGTCTCCCACCTGGGTACACAGGCCCTAGGACTTGGGCCATCCTCTCTGGCCTTGCCAGGCTCTAGCGAAGAGCTGGATCAGAAGTGGAGCAGCCAGGACTCCAACCAGCTTCCCCATGGGATGCTAGCACTGCAGGCGGTGGCTTGACCCGCTACACCACAGCCCTGGCCCCAGGATGCAATGTTTGAGATCAGTCTTGGCCCATATTTACTACTGGTGTCCTTCCTTCTGGATTGATTTAGAAAGGCGGAGGGACAGTGTGAAAGGCAGACCCAAAGAGCCATCTTGCATCTGCTGGCTCCGCCCACTGCTTGTCCAGATGCATCTGGGAGCAGGATTGGAAGGGCAGCAGCCAGGACTCCAACTTGTGCCTCTACGGGATGTGGCATTGCCACAGTTGGCTTCCTCCCCTGGGCCACAACAGCAGCACAGTTTCTCCTGTAGCCTAGTAAAACCAATGCCCTATGCAAATTGGTGTGTCTGCAAACTTGCTCTTGTTTTACGTAGAGAAGCTATGTTTCCCACATAGATTTCCCCTTGGCCTGTGGCTTAACCGCTGATGGGATTGGGACAGGGGAAAGTCACTGCTGGGGAGAAGCCCTCCCTCTGCTGGTTCACTCCAAACATGGCCACAACTTCAAACAATATTATCTCATGGGTCTCCACTCCATGGTTTTGAGTGACAGGCAATGCCATCTACTCTTTCTCATGTGAACTTTCTTGGGATCAGAAACCAGATTGTTCTGAAACGTTTCTTAATTTAGTTCAAAGGAAGAGTTACTGAGAGCAAAAGGAAAATCAAGCGCGACACGATCTTCCACCTCCCCTTCTCTCCTTCATTCGCTGGTACTCTGCTCTCCAGGAAAAGCAAACCCTGCAACACACAGCTTTTCTTCCTCATCCCCACACACTGCCTGAGGACCCCGTGCACCTGGCTCCAACCTTCTGCATGACAGCAGTGCCCGGTGTGAGGCAGCCTCACCCAGGATAAGGGGCGGTGGAGGCAGCTGAAACCCCATCCACTGCTGCTGGGCTGCGTTTTCCACCTCACCTCACTCATGTTTGCCATTGCAGCTAACCGGCGAGTGAACCAGCAGATGCAACATCTCTCTCTCTCTATCTATCTCTCTCTCTCTTCCACTTTGTAACTCTACATTAAAATAAAGGAAATAAATCCTTAAAAAAAAAAAGGTGTCCCACTTGGCTCCTGGCTTCGCATCGGCGCATTACCAGCACTGGCAGCCATCTGGGGAAGCAAAGCAAAGGAGGGAGGACTTTTCTATCTGTCCTTGTCTGTGCCTGTCTGTCCGTCTCTCTTTCAGTGTCTATAAACCTATCTGTCAAAGAAGGAAAGAAAGAAAAAGAAAGAAAGAAAGAAAGAAAGAAAGAAAGAAAGAAAGAAAGAAAGAAAGAAAGAAAGAAAGAAAGAAAGAAAGAAAGAAAGAAAGAAGAAAGAAAATCCTCAGGGGCCAGTGCTGTGGCATAACTTGTAAAGCCGCCACCTCCAGTGCCGGCTCCCATATGGGCACTGGCTTGAGTCCTGGAAGCTCCATTCTGATGCTGCTCTCTGCCATGGCCAGGGCGGGGAATGCAGTACAGGATGGCCCAAATGCTTGGGCCCCTGCATCCCTGTGAGAGACCCAGGGAAGCTCATGCCATTGGGGAGTGGGGAGTGGACCAGCAGATGGAAGATCTCTCTGTCTGTCTCTCTCTCTCTCTCTCCCTCTCTTACCCTCTCCCCCCCACTCTCTTTCTCTCTCTGCACCTACATCTCTCTATGTCTGTCAACTAAATAAAATCACTCTTTGCAAACCATAGCTATCATTTTGGGGTCACCTGCAATGTGCCTTTTGAAATGTATGCTTGGGAAAGAGAATAAATAGAACACACACACAACTCATTTTTCTGCTTTATTCCCGCCAAAGGATCCAGGTAGCATCATTAGAAACTAAGGCATCACACGTTGTGACTATGGGATTCAACGTCTCCTTCTGCTGAATGCTCAATCCAGGGTGTGTATCCCAAAGAGAGCGCATCTCCATACAACATTTGAATACCAAAGTGTATTGATAGGTTTCACAAGAGTTCCAAACAGGAGAATGGTTGTACACGGGCAAACTGTCTAATGTAGTGCAACATGTTCCAAGGACTGTGTAAGTCTCAGTTCTTGAGGGTGGAGTTTCCACAGATACAATGACACCCCACAACATTCTCATCCAGATAGAGCAGAGGAGACAATCGTCCCAGCGGGTCCCAGTTGGTGAGTTCTCTCACTGTTGAATGAACTTGGAGTCTCTTGTTGCAGCCACTAACAATGCAAGGGCTAGGAGCCTTTACACCGTCTTCCAGAGCACAACTCGAGGGTCACAGGCAACATCCCACCCCCACCCCCACCCCCACTACAGCGAATCCGGAGCTCCACTTCTCTCCCAAGCATCTCCAGCTGGTGACAGTCTGGTGAGAGCACAGGGCATTTCTCCAAAACCCCCACACCCACAGGATCCCCCTCCTTCAGCGGGGCATGAGATCAGGTAGACAGCAATCCCGGAAGGGGCGGGGCGTGAGGTCAGGGAGGCAGCAATCCGGGAGAGGGCAGGTGTCCATGGTCTTGCTGTCAGCTTGTCTGCAGTTTGTGTGGGGCCTGAGGGCTCTCGGGGCATCAGTGCTGGAAGAGACGTCTGCGTGCCTTGCAGCCTGGCCTGGGGCGGGCCTTGATGGTAGGGGCTCTGCGCCCTGGGCTGGGAGAGGGAGAGGGAGGCAGAGGTCTGAGGGCAGAGCAGGCCAGGGGTTCCAGGCCATGGAGACTCAACTGGAACTCAGCTGGCAGAGGACGCCTCTCCGAGTGAGGCTTAGGCATGTGGGAGGAGCCCAGAGGGGCGGCAGCTCTGTAGCGAGGGGTGAGGAAGAGGGTGTTTGGGTGGCCAGAGGAGCGGGCTCCTGGTGCTGCATTGGCTGGGCGTGCCGATGGTGGCCGGGGGCCTTGGGGAGCACCAGCCACCCTGTCTGCCTGTGGCACACACACAGCGGCTGCCCCCTGGGGAACTGCAGACCCGTCTTCCATGCTGATCTCCCAGGTGGGGTCAGCACCTGTGAGCAGGAGCCAGCGGGCCTGGGCAGGGAACCAGAGCCCCTCTGCTGCTGTCAGGGCGTGCTCAGGGACCACCACGACCACCACATGGCCCAGCGTGAGCTGCAGGGCTCTCTCTGGGGCCAGCACCAGGCCCTCAGCTCCCAGGCGAAGATGCAGCTCTGTTCCTGCTTCCAAGACCACCACGATCCTCTGGGCGCTGGCACTCTGCGGGCCCTGGGGAGGAAAAGCCAGCAGTAAGGGCTTGTCGTGGAGCGGCTGGCAGGGCACAGGGCAGGGCACAGCCCTAACTGCAAACCCAGCCCCCAATCCAGCTCTGCATGGCCACCCAGAAACCTCACCGTCCTGACACCCTCAGCAAGCTCAACCAATGGACTTTCCCTACACCTTGGATCCCAACAAGTCACGTGGACCCCAAACCTTACCCTGGAGCTTCCACGGGGCACTGCTTCACCATGGCATGCACACGGCCACCCTTCCTGTGCAGCTTCTGCACCTAGAGGAACACGGAGTGTGTGTTGAGGGGAGGCAGCTGTCCCGCAGGAGTCCCAGTGGAGGGGCATAGTTGCTCCCACCGCGGAGGTGGCTGCAGCCCTGGGCATCCTAGAGAAAGTCAGTCCCTCCCCCGTGCCAGTCAGGGTTGGAAGTGCCAACCTTTCCTAGCGGGGGCAGTCAGGTGAGAGCCTAGAAAATGCCTTACCTGGCCTGGGACCCTGCTGCAGTCTCTGCCGTTTGGGGAGGTTGGATTGTGTCCCATGTGGCCTGCAGGAGAATGGGACTCAGTCAGCTGAGACCGGCGAGACCTGTTACACAAAGCCCCTAACTCATTGCAGCCCTGCAGCCTTGAGCCCATCCCCGCCCCCCAGATTAAAGCCCCAATGCTGGGGCTGCCCCAATCCCTCTTCTCCCCTGAGGGTGGGGACTTCTGCTCTGCCAAGGCCCATGTGGATATTCCACCATCAATTGGGGGCCATACCAACCACTCAGCTTAAAAAGGAGTCTGCTCTGGTGTTCAGCAATCTGGGTCCCACCTGGAGATCCTTTAGCACAGGCTGACCAAAAGAGCATCACTGGCCCAGGGGGCTGATGTTCCCACCCCTGACACTGTGCTCACCTCAGCACACACAGACATGGGACAGGAACCTACGAGGCATCTCTCTCTTTCTCTCTCCATGTCATTCTTTCTATCTCTCTCTCTCTCATACACACACACACATGCACGCGCGTGCACACACACACACACACACACACACTTACTCACACTCAATCTCTCACATAGACACTCTCCTCCAACATACCTGTTGTCTGCAATAGGGCCGCTGGTCCCTTCTGGGCAGGAGTCACTGGGGCTCCTTGGGCGCCGGCAGCCGCTCATGGTACAGATTCTCTGGTCTGTCTGTGCCAACCCCAGGTGATGTCTGCTTCCTGCAGATCTCCCGTTGGCTCCTGCTCCTTCTCTTCACCCGAGGCAGAGGGATCAGCCCCACAGCCGGTACCCCAGGCAACTTGAGTGCTAGCAAGATGTTCCTGCCGCCTCACATGGGCGGAGAGAGCTCAGACAGAGGGACCTCCTGGGAAAGGCTCCAGGTGTGGTAGGAGAGGTGGAGCCAGGGAGGAATGGTGGCCTTGGCTTCCTCCTGGTATTTAAAGCCTGATGGGCTGGTGAGGGGCGGGGCTTGCTGAGCAGAACTCAGTCAATGTGGATAATGATAGGCTGGCAGTCTGTCTATCCAGGACAGAAAAATCCAATAGAACCCTCCTGATGAAAATCCCATCCAGTAAGAACTGCCTATGGTATGCAGTTCTGGTCAACAAGTACTCTCCCTCCTTGATGTGGTTATCTTTGTCCATGAGCCTTGTACGATTTTACAGGAATTGATTTTTTTTAAGAACACCTTTTTTTCAATTTTTATTTTATTTCTGTTTTTGAAAGTCGGAGTTAGACAGAGGCAGCTGGAGAGGCAGAGACCGAGAAAATTCTTCCATGCACCGGTTCACTCCCCAGTGGATTGCAAAGCACTAGCTGCGCCGATCCGAAGCCAGTAGCCAAGAACTTCGACTGGGTCTCCCACCTGGGTACACAGGCCCTAGGACTTGGGCCATCCTCTCTGGCCTTGCCAGGCTCTAGCGAAGAGCTGGATCAGAAGTGGAGCAGCCAGGACTCCAACCAGCTTCCCCATGGGATGCTGGCACTGCAGGCGGTGGCTTGACCCGCTACACCACAGCCCTGGCCCCAGGATGCAATGTTTGAGATCAGTCTTGGCCCATATTTACTACTGGTGTCCTTCCTTCTGGATTGATTTAGAAAGGCGGAGGGACAGTGTGAAAGGCAGACCCAAAGAGCCATCTTGCATCTGCTGGCTCCGCCCACTGCTTGTCCAGATGCATCCGGGAGCAGGATTGGAAGGGCAGCAGCCAGGACTCCAACTTGTGCCTCTACGGGATGTGGCATTGCCACAGTTGGCTTCCTCCCCTGGGCCACAACAGCAGCACAGTTTCTCCTGTAGCCTAGTAAAACCAATGCCCTATGCAAATTGGTGTGTCTGCAAACTTGCTCTTGTTTTACGTAGAGAAGCTATGTTTCCCACATAGATTTCTCCTTGGCCTGTGGCTTAACCGCTGATGGGATTGGGACAGGGGAAAGTCACTGCTGGGGAGAAGCCCTCCCTCTGCTGGTTCACTCCAAACATGGCCACAACTTCAAACAATATTATCTCATGGGTCTCCACTCCATGGTTTTGAGTGACAGGCAATGCCATCTACTCTTTCTCATGTGAACTTTCTTGGGATCAGAAACCAGATTGTTCTGAAACGTTTCTTAATTTAGTTCAAAGGAAGAGTTACTGAGAGCAAAAGGAAGATAAGGGCGACACGATCTTCCACCTCCCCTTCTCTCCTTCATTCGCTGGTACTCTGCTCTCCAGGAAAAGCAAACCCTGCAACACACAGCTTTTCTTCCTCATCCCCACACACTGCCTGAGGACCCCGTGCACCTGGCTCCAACCTTCTGCATGACAGCAGTGCCCGGTGTGAGGCAGCCTCACCCAGGATAAGGGGCGGTGGAGGCAGCTGAAACCCCATCCACTGCTGCTGGGCTGCGTTTTCCACCTCACCTCACTCATGTTTGCCATTGCAGCTAACCGGCGAGTGAACCAGCAGATGCAACATCTCTCTCTCTCTATCTATCTCTCTCTCTCTTCCACTTTGTAACTCTACATTTAAGATAAAGGAAATAAATCCTTAAAAAAAAAAAAAAAGGTGTCCCACTTGGCTCCTGGCTTCGCATCGGCGCATTACCAGCACTGGCAGCCATCTGGGGAAGCAAAGCAAAGGAGGGAGGACTTTTCTATCTGTCCTTGTCTGTGCCTGTCTGTCCGTCTCTCTCTTTCAGTGTCTATAAACCTATCTGTCAAAGAAGGAAAGAAAGAAAGAAAGAAAGAAAGAAAGAAAGAAAGAAAGAAAGAAAGAAAGAAAGAAAGAAAGAAAGAAAGAAAGAAAGAAAGAAGAAAGAAAATCCTCAGGGGCCAGTGCTGTGGCATAACTTGTAAAGCCGCCACCTCCAGTGCCGGCTCCCATATGGGCACTGGCTTGAGTCCTGGAAGCTCCATTCTGATGCTGCTCTCTGCCATGGCCAGGGCGGGGAATGCAGTACAGGATGGCCCAAATGCTTGGGCCCCTGCATCCCTGTGAGAGACCCAGGGAAGCTCATGCCATTGGGGAGTGGGGAGTGGACCAGCAGATGGAAGATCTCTCTGTCTGTCTCTCTCTCTCTCTCTCCCTCTCTTACCCTCTCCCCCCCACTCTCTTTCTCTCTCTGCACCTACATCTCTCTATGTCTGTCAACTAAATAAAATCACTCTTTGCAAACCATAGCTATCATTTTGGGGTCACCTGCAATGTGCCTTTTGAAATGTATGCTTGGGAAAGAGAATAAATAGAACACACACACAACTCATTTTTCTGCTTTATTCCCGCCAAAGGATCCAGGTAGCATCATTAGAAACTAAGGCATCACACGTTGTGACTATGGGATTCAACGTCTCCTTCTGCTGAATGCTCAATCCAGGGTGTGTATCCCAAAGAGAGCGCATCTCCATACAACATTTGAATACCAAAGTGTATTGATAGGTTTCACAAGAGTTCCAAACAGGAGAATGGTTGTACACGGGCAAACTGTCTAATGTAGTGCAACATGTTCCAAGGACTGTGTAAGTCTCAGTTCTTGAGGGTGGAGTTTCCACAGATACAATGACAGCCCACAACATTCTCATCCAGATACAGCAGAGGAGACAATCGTCCCAGCGGGTCCCAGTTGGTGAGTTCTCTCACTGTTGAATGAACTTGGAGTCTCTTGTTGCAGCCACTAACAATGCAAGGGCTAGGAGCCTTTACACCGTCTTCCAGAGCACAACTCGAGGGTCACAGGCAACATCCCACCCCCACCCCCACCCCCACCCCCACTACAGCGAATCCGGAGCTCCACTTCTCTCCCAAGCATCTCCAGCTGGTGACAGTCTGGTGAGAGCACAGGGCATTTCTCCAAAACCCCCACACCCACAGGATCCCCCTCCTTCAGCGGGGCATGAGATCAGGTAGACAGAAATCCCGGAAGGGGCGGGGCGTGAGGTCAGGGAGGCAGCAATCCGGGAGGGGGCAGGTGTCCATGGTCTTGCTGTCAGCTTGTCTGCAGTTTGTGTGGGGCCTGAGGGCTCTCGGGGCATCAGTGCTGGAAGAGACGTCTGCGTGCCTTGCAGCCTGGCCTGGGGCGGGCCTTGATGGTAGGGGCTCTGCGCCCTGGGCTGGGAGAGGGAGAGGGAGGCAGAGGTCTGAGGGCAGAGCAGGCCAGGGGTTCCAGGCCATGGAGACTCAACTGGAACTCAGCTGGCAGAGGACGCCTCTCCGAGTGAGGCTTAGGCATGTGGGAGGAGCCCAGAGGGGCGGCAGCTCTGTAGCGAGGGGTGAGGAAGAGGGTGTTTGGGTGGCCAGAGGAGCGGGCTCCTGGTGCTGCATTGGCTGGGCGTGCCGATGGTGGCCGGGGGCCTTGGGGAGCACCAGCCACCCTGTCTGCCTGTGGCACACACACAGCGGCTGCCCCCTGGGGAACTGCAGACCCGTCTTCCATGCTGATCTCCCAGGTGGGGTCAGCACCTGTGAGCAGGAGCCAGCGGGCCTGGGCAGGGAACCAGAGCCCCTCTGCTGCTGTCAGGGCGTGCTCAGGGACCACCACGACCACCACATGGCCCAGCGTGAGCTGCAGGGCTCTCTCTGGGGCCAGCACCAGGCCCTCAGCTCCCAGGCGAAGATGCAGCTCTGTTCCCGCTTCCAAGACCACCACGATCCTCTGGGCGCTGGCACTCTGCGGGCCCTGGGGAGGAAAAGCCAGCAGTAAGGGCTTGTCGTGGAGCGGCTGGCAGGGCACAGGGCAGGGCACAGCCCTAACTGCAAACCCAGCCCCCAATCCAGCTCTGCATGGCCACCCAGAAACCTCACCGTCCTGACACCCTCAGCAAGCTCAGCCAATGGACTTTCCCTACACCTTGGATCCCAACAAGTCACGTGGACCCCAAACCTTACCCTGGAGCTTCCACGGGGCACTGCTTCACCATGGCATGCACACGGCCACCCTTCCTGTGCAGCTTCTGCACCTAGGGGAACACAGAGTGTGTGTTGAGGGGAGGCAGCTGTCCCGCAGGAGTCCCAGTGGAGGGGCATAGTTGCTCCCACCGCGGAGGTGGCTGCAGCCCTGGGCATCCTAGAGAAAGTCAGTCCCTCCCCCGTGCCAGTCAGGGTTGGAAGTGCCAACCTTTCCTAGCGGGGGCAGTCAGGTGAGAGCCTAGAAAATGCCTTACCTGGCCTGGGACCCTGCGGCAGTCTCTGCCGTTTGGGGAGGTTGGATTGTGTCCCGTGTGGCCTGCAGGAGAATGGGACTCAGTCAGCTGAGACTGGCGAGACCTGTTACACAAAGCCCCTAACTCATTGCAGCCCAGCAGCCTTAGCCCATCCCCGTCCCCCAGATTAAAGCCCCAATGCTGGGGCTGCCCCAATCCCTCTTCTCCCCTGAGGGTGGGGACTTCTGCTCTGCCAAGGCCCATGTGGATATTCCACCATCAATGGGGGCCATACCAACCACTCAGCTTAAAAAGGAGTCTGCTCTGGTGTTCTGCAATCTGGGTCCCACCTGGAGATCCTTTAGCACAGGCTGACCAAAAGAGCATCACAGGACCCAGGGGGCTGATGTTCCCACCCCTGACACTGTGCTCACCTCAGCACACACAGACATGGGACAGGAACCTACAAGGCATCTCTCTCTTTCTCTCTCCATGTCATCCTTTCTATCTCTCTCTCACACACACACACACACACACTTACTCACAATCAACCTCTCACATAGACACTCTCCTCCAACATACCTGTTGTCTGCAATAGGGCCGCTGGTCCCTTCTGGGCAGGAGTCACTGGGGCTCCTTGGGCGCCGGCAGCTGCTCATGGTACAGATTCTCTGGTCTGTCTGTGCCAACCCCAGGTGATGTCTGCTTCCTGCAGATCTCCCGTTGGCTCCTTCTCCTTCTCTTCACCCGAGGCAGAGGGATCAGCCCCACAGCCGATACCCCAGGCAACTTGAGTGCTAGTGAGATGTTCCTGTGGCCTCACATGGGCGGAGAGAGCTCGGACAGAGGGATCTCCTGGGAAAGGCTCCAGGTGTGGTGGGCCGAGGTGGAGCCAGGGAGGAATGGTGGCCTTGGCTTCCTCCTGGTATTTAAAGCCTGATGGGCTGGTGAGGGGCGGGGCTTGCTGAGCGGAACTCAGTCAATCTGGATAATGATAGGCTGGCAGTCTGTCTATCCAGGACAGAAAAATCCAAGAGAACCCTCCTGATGAAAATCCCATCCAGTAAGAACTGCCTATGGTACGCAGTTCTGTTCAACAAGTACTCTCACTCCTTGATGTCGTTATTTTTGTCCATGAGCCTTGTACGATTTTACAGGAATTGATTTTTTTAAAGAACACTTTTTTTCAAACGGTAGGGGCAAAGTTAATACATGAAAAACAACTTAAGAAGAGAGAAGCCAAACACATACACATACTCAGATGATACATATATTTCTTTATACATTCTAAATCATTTAATCATATATGGTGAGAATCCTTGATATATTTTGATGTACTATGATATCAAGCAGATTACACAAGAAGTTGAATGAAAGGATTAAATTTGTGGATGTGTCAGTTTGGGGATCAACTTCTGCCTTTCTCTGGTTATGCTTACACATTGGCAAATCATGAAGCCCATTTCCCCATTAAAGTTCTGCAGACCTGAGAGAGATATTAGGCACAGCCATGGAGAGACTTCCTGGGGTACACATAGGGTCATCAGTGGTGAATGTGACCTTTCACCTTCTCAATGAAGGATCAGGTGAAATGATGAAACTGAATGTGTTTTTTTGAATTCCAACACTAATTCTTTCTACAATTGCCAAATCCCAAATTCTGGTTACATCTACTTATGTAACAACCCTAGCCTCTGAGCACGCAGGTTACTGAGTTCTGTTCCAGCAATGTCCTAGGGAGGAATGAGAGTCCAAAGCATGTTTTTCCAAAGCTGTTTTTATGCTCATAGAGAGTGGCAGATGCATTGCCTCAGGATGAGGTGATGCCTAGAGTTCCTGGATAGGGCAGAAGTGAAGCAATGAAAATCAGATCAGCTAATCTGATCACAGGGACATTAAGGCAAGGCCTCAGCCCTGTGACTTCCTTTGAAATGTCTTCCTAGTGATTCTAGCTGTATCTCTGTGTGACTCAGTAGACTAGCACACACACTTGTTGAAAGCATACAGCAATACTGGGACCAGCTTTGCCCTACACAGAGACATCTTCCCTGCAGGGAGCTGAGATAACAGACATAATCCAGTCCATTTTCTCCTAATATCAGTAGAGACTTGGGCCTTTAACTTTATGTTGGGTTGACTTGACATGTTTTCTGTGATTTTTCTCAAACTACTCCTGAATCCTATATGCAGTTCACAAGACATCCCTCCCTTGAACTGTTATGATTTCATGAGGCAAGTATCTACAGAGATGGAGACCTGGTACTGGGTGGGTTTTACCCACTTTACTTCTGGAACCAGGAACAGACATGATCTGGTTACCTTTTTTATCAGGGCCAAAGGATAATCTGTCAGTTAATTGGTAAGTCCAACATTGAGTTATGTGTCAATTGTGGTTCAGACTGCAAGTGAGTGTGTGCTTGTATTGGTTAATCTGCTTGAGAATCCTGAAAAATGTACACAGAAGTTGCAGGAATGCAGATCAATGAAGGCTGGGGGTCCTTCCCTTCTTTTGCCTTTCACAACCTTCCCTTTCCATTTTATTTTGCTCTCCACTCCTCTAGAAGAGAAGAGAGAGAGATGGAATTATTTTATATCCACTCTATTAATCTGATATCCTAATCAGCCTCTGAGAATCTTGAAATTTGTGTGCTAGTGGAACTCCAGCCCCCATCCCTGCTCCCACCCTTGCCTGCCCCAGACAAAACCCATGGAATAGAGAATTACCTGAGGTCAGTGTTAGGTCTAAGGCACTCACCCTGGGTGTCATTGCTAACAAATGTGCCTTGTGTAGAAGCTATTATTGTCTGAGATCCACCACCTGAAATAGAGCCTGTCCCCCCATACATTGCCTTCCACCTACTGTTCAACTGGCAAACAATGTCCATCTCAATTCTATGCAGAAAAGAGTCAGTCATCATATGTGTACTTCTCATGTCCAAGGAATTACTGTACCTAGATGTAGAAAAGTCCTATATGAGCACAGACTGCCAATTCTGTGTGTCATTAGACTTCCACATGAAGCAATATGCTATGAAAGTATTTCCCCCTAACTGATGTACATTATGTTATGGCCACCAAGTGTACCAGCTTGGAATGTCAATTACATGGTCACTGTAGACACTAGAAGGAGCATGAGAAATGTTTACAGACAGGTAGGAGATATAAATCCTGACTTTACCTTCTACCTATTTATGACATCAAGCTTTATGTTCTTCATCTGCTAATTAAGAATATTATTAATGCAAAGCAAAATTCTTATTACGATAAAATTTAAGGTTTATAAAATGCTTATTCCCCCTCCCTCAAGAGTCCGGCATCCTTGTAGATGAATGAAATTACTTAATATATTTTTGCTAAGAATACATGCTTTTCAATCTTCTGGATAGAAACTTTACCATTGGTGTTATCTATAACTTAAATATTTGAAAATTGACCAATGAGGCAATCAAAGATCTTGTTCTGCCTCCAGGCTCCAGAGATTGTAGAATCAATCTCCTTACTCAGAAGTGTACCTCGTCATTCTGATTTTTGGATATTATCTTTCTGGCATGTAAAATCTACTCAATTAAGGAAAGACACATGTAAAATAGTCTCAGGCATACACATTCTCAAAATAATTACCAAATAAAAAGCTGAAAAGCAAAGATTTCAGAGGAAACAATTCAATAAGGAGAGAAATGACCTGAAATATATATCTGGTGATGAATGAAATTTAAGCAATCGGGTACCCTCATATTATTTGTTACACAGATGAAAAACCTCTAACAAGCATCATAGAAACCCCAAATTGGATGTCTAGGTAAAATCAAGGAGATACAGATTGGGAAGGACATAGTGATGTCCTTGGGGGTGATGAGGCAAATAGATTCATCCTATCACAGTGCTTAATGTCATCCAAATCAATCATCATCACTTCTCTTTTCCCCGCAGACTTCTCAGTCTTTATGTAGCCAGAGGTGTGGCCCAGAATTCAGGAAAATGACACAGGAAGGAAGACCTGTCTGCTGCTACACTTGTGTTATTTGTCCAGAAAGAGACATTTCCAATCACACAGGTAAAAAATGTGTAACTGACCTTTGAGAATCCAGTCTCTGAACTATCTCTTGATAAAAAGGAAACCAAGAACATTTGTAATGAAATCAGAGTGCCCTATTGTTCTCCATGCACACTTTCAATCACTCTTTCATACCCTTGTTGTAGGCTCACTATCACCATCTCATTATATGTAAGCTGTTGTCTGGCAGTGCTTATCCTCTCTAGCTCTTCTCTGACACTGATTCTATCTGGCATCCTGCTTTCCCATCCAGTGCTGGAGGAGACTGTCTCGATCTGAGACCTAATGTCTAAACAAGAAATATATATTTGTGTTTGTTAAGGCTCCCTTTGGATTTCTAAAGGGCTTCAAATTGAAACTTTTCCATGAACAACTTATGAGCAGGGAGCTACTTCACATGAGTTGTGATGGGAATACTGTGTATTTTCTGTGCTACATCTTTGAATTTGTGCATGGTGTGCAGTACAAATAACGAATACCACCACTTTGTCCTTTGGATGTATATAATAGAGTAAGAGGAAAAAACAACGTGAAATATAGAGACACAAAATTCTAAAAATGATGCAACTTGGTAACCCCAAATACCTTTGCAAAAGGCAAACATTTAAGCAATGTTAAATATCAAAGCCAATCATTTTGAGAAATGTAAAAATGTATTAACTCTCATTGGTAAATAATTCCACTGTTCAATGTAGAATAAATATGTTTACAATAATTTGACTTCTTCCAAAAGGATATCTAATTTCCATAATCTTAGCTCTAGAAATATTTTTATTTCAGTTTCTTGAAATAAGCTCTATATTGTTTCCATTATGAAGATAACAAAAAATGACTGCAACATGCAATAAGTTAGTGAAAGAAAAAAAACTAAAGTATCATGCACTGACCCATTGTACAATGTACAATGTACACTTTCCTATGTGTGTCCAGTACATCTCTGATACAGATGCCAGAAGCACCTACAGATTCTATAAAAAGTAAAGGGTGCACGTTGAAAAGAATTGTAAGATAGAATCCTTCAAATGTTTACAGATGCTTATATTCTCTCTCTCTCTCTTTCTCTCTTTTTAAAATATGTTTATTTCTCTGTCTGAATGTCAGTTACAGAGAGAGGGAGATCCTAACAGAGAGAGGGAGAGAAGTGAAAGAGAAGATCATCCATCAGGTAGATTCACTCCCCAGATAGCTGCAATGGCCTGAACTGGGCCTGGCCAAAGCCAGAAGCCAGGAGCTACTTCCAGGCATTGCAGAGGCCCAGGTATTTGGCCTTCCTATGATGGTTTCTCAGGCACATTGGCATGGATCTAGTTTGGAAGAGGAGTATCCAGGACATGAACTGGTGCCTGTATGGAATGCCATCATCCCAGGCTGTGGCTTTACGTCCTACATCACAACTCCAGTCCCTGAAGCTTGTATTCTTACATGAACACCAAGGATAACAAATGAGTGGGATTCTTACTGCCAATGTAGCCCTAATAATACTGCCCCAGCCCGTGGGGTAATTAACTAGGACATGAGGAGTGCAGACATGAATGGAGAGACAAACCAGACACAAGAAGGGAGACCAAGACAGTATTCTGATCAAGGTCCCCCTTTATTGGAGAATAAGGCAGCTTATATAGTACAAGGCAAGGATTGTCACAGTCAAGGGCAAGCAGGGGTCATTTTACAACATAGTTCGAAGGAATGGTTTTACAGGAGTTTTAAATCAACATCAGTTTGACAAGGGGAGTTACCACGGGTTTTACAGCAATCAAATGTGCTTATCAAGATACAAGAGGTCATGAGGTCAGGGGGGCACTGAAGCCAGACAGCCAAGCACCAACCATATCAGTGATCTGTACAAATGGAGCTTTCTAGTGATTTGCAGTTGAAGGTTAATCTAAACAGAGGCCTATACAGGGAAACCAATACAGTGGCTCCCAACAAATACCATTTTCTTGCTTTTAAAAGAAAAGATTTATTGATTTTATTTGAAAAGCAGAGATTCAGAGAACATTAGAGAGAGACAGAGAGAGAGAGAGAGAGAGAGAGAGAGAGAGAGCCTGAATGTAATTGCTCATTCCCCAATGAAAACAATGATGCTGGCTGAGCCAGGCAGAAGCCAGGAACCAGGAGCTTCATTTGAGTGTCCAAATGGGTGTGGGCGTCCCAAGTACTTGGACCACCTTTTGATATGTTGTGTTGTTATCCTCATTTACTTCAGAAAAATTTTTATTTCTCTTTTGATATCTTCTATGACCCAGTGTTCATTCAGGAGCATGTTGTTCAGTCCATGTGTTTGCATACTCTCTAGGGATTGCTAATTTCCAGCTTCATTCCACTGTGGTCTGAAAAGCTGCATTGTGTGATTCTAATTCTTTTGAATTTGCTGAGACTTGCTTTATCACCTAGTATGTGGTCAATCCTAGAGTAGGTTCTATGTACTGCTGAGAAGAATGTGTATTCCTTAGGTGTAGGATGAAAAGTTCTGTAGATATCTGTTACATCCATTTGGTCTATAGTGTCAATTAAATCTGCTATTTCTTGGTTGATCTTCTGCCTGGTTGATGTGTCTATTGCTGAATGTGGAGTATTGAAGTCCCCCAATTCTATTGTATTGGAGTCTAAGTCTCCCTTTAAGTTCCTTACTGTATCTTTTAAATAAACCGGTGCCCTATACTTAGGTGCATATACATTTATAATAGTTACATCTTCCACTTGAACTGATCCCTTAATCACTAAATAGTGCCCCTCTTTGTCTCTCTTAACATTTTTGTGTTAAAGATTATTTTGTCTGATATTAAGATGGCTACTCCAGCTCTTTTTTTGGTTTCTGTTGACATGGAATATCTTTTTCCAACCTTTCACTTTCAGTCTGCATGCATCTTTGTTGGAAAGATGTGCTTCTTATAAGCAGCAAATAGATGGGTTTGTTCCTTAATCCATTCAGCCAGCCTGTGTCTTTTAATTGAAGAGTTGAGGCCATTTACATTCAATGTGACTCTTGATAAGTAGTGACTTTGCCCTGCCATTGTCCCAAAGATATTCCTAATATATGCTTTGAACATCTTGTGATCTTTTGCTGTGCGGTTTCCTTCCTTTACCTTCTTTCATATTGATGGCCATGTTTCTGTGTTTCTGTGTGTAATACATCTTTAAGCATCTTTTGCAGGGCTGGACAAGTGGAGACAAATTCTTTCAATTTCTATTTGCTGTGAAAGGTCTTTATTTAACCTTCATTCACAAATGAGAGTTTTGCAGGATATAATATTCTGGGATGGCAGGTTTTCTCTCTTAGTACCTGGGCTATGTCTCGCCATTCCCTCCTAGCCTGTAGGGTTTCTGATGAGATGTCTGCTATGAGTCTAATTGGAGATCCTCTGAGAGTAATCTGAAGGTTCTCTCTTGCACATTTTAAGATCTTTTCTTTATGTTTCACTGTGGTGAGTTTGATTACAATGTGTTGTGGTGAATATTTCCTTTACTCATGTTTATTGGTGGTTCTATGTGCTTCCTGTATTTGGATGTCTCTGTCCTTCTCCAAACCCTGGAAGTTTTCTGCTATTATCTCACTAAAAAGGCCTTCTAAACCTTTCTCTCTCTCCATGCCTTCAGGAACTCTTAGAACCTGAATGTTGGGTTTTTAATAGTATCCTGTTGATTCCCAACAATATTTTTAGATTCCTAAATTTCCTCTTCTTTTCTGTGGATTGACTATACTTTCCTGTTCTCTGTCTTCTAAGTCTAATATTCTCTCTTCTGACTCACTGATTCTGTTTCTAAGGCTCTCAAATGTGTTGATTATTTAGTTTATTGAATACTTCATTTCATTTTTGTTTCTCTTCAGTATATCAATTTCATGTTCTACTAAATTCCTCATTTCATTTTGATTCCTCCTTATGATTTCATTTTCATGAGAGAGATTTTCTGTCCTGTCCTGTATGGATTTCTGTAGTTCATTCATTTGTTTTGAAAACTTCTAAATGTTATTATCATAAAATTTTTGAATTCCGTATCTTTCATTTCTTCTATCTCATCATCTTTATAATCTTGTATTGGAGTTTATTCCTTGTCTTGTTTCCTTGGTTTTTGCATTTGTTGTTTGGCATTGTGGAGACGTCTTTGGTTTCTTCTTTTTTTTCTGTGGTGGCTTTTCTCATTATACCATGACTCTAGATTAAGTGGACTGTCTGCTTTTGGTGAACCTCTAGAGGCTTGTGGTGTGTGTGGCCAGAGAGCTCTATACAATTCTTCAGGGTTCAGGCTGTGGCAAAGGAGACACACCCAGGTTTGGTGTGGTAATTCTCTCTCTCTCTCTCTCTCTCTCTCTCTCTCTCTCTCTCTCTCTCATCCAAAGGGGAAGTAATTCCACTCAGCTGAGCTCTTCTCCTCAATGGCAATCGGTTCCTGAGCACTAGTCACAGTGGGTATAATCTTCATCTGCGCTATCCCAAGGACCACACAAAGGATCTGTGCAGTTGTCAGTGTAAGCTCAGATTCCCCTGCAATGTCTCTCACCGGGTAGCCAAGGCCACCCAAGTTTGTGGCATCTCCCACTGAGACTGTGGTGGAATGAGAAGGCCATGCAAAGATGGCCACTGGCAAGCAAGCATCAGTTACTCAGGAATGGCTTTGAAACCCACCTGGCAACAGAGCCTGCCTGGCAGCAGGCTGTGATTGGATGGCTCTGGAAACCACATGGCAATGGAGACTGCCTAGAACAGGCTGTGATTGGTTAGGGCATAAACCACCCCTTGACTGGATTGGCTGCCTTGGCTATATAAGCTGCTGTACCAACTGAAATAAACAAGTCTGCAGGCTGCTCGCCTGATTTCACCCGACTCCCGGGGTCTGTGTGGTGACTCCGCACCTCCTGACCCCACCACGCTCTTCTCAGAACAAATCCACAGCAACATGAGACTACTCACATCTCATCCACATTGTGAGTTCTCCCACACACTCTCAGTTTTTTTTTTTTCACAGTCCCAGTTCATAAGCTCCACACATTCACCAGGTCTTAGTCTCCTGTTATTACTCCCAAACTGAGTCAAGTTTTTCTGCTTGGTTGAGGGTGGGTGCAGCCCCGAACTTGTGCAGATGTTACATATGTCCAAAATGGTGCCAGCCCTATTGTCTTGCACGCCTTTTTAAGGTGTGTGGAGAGAGAGAATCGTGTCCGTACCATCCCTTTTACCTTTTTTTCTCCTCTAGTTAGGCTGGTGTACTTTCCCCCATGGGGATTCAAGCCTTGTTCCTTCTAGGCTCTTCCTGCCACTTTTCTGCCAGTGTCTCGGGCTACTGTGGTTTTGCCTCACCTCTCTTTCTAGTGCTGGTGCAGAGGAGAAGATTCTCAGCAGCTGGGCTCCCGAGCCATGGGCACCCATGTCCTCCACATAGATCTACCATGTCCCTATAATTCTGGAAGGGTTTCCTCTGCAGTTTTTTTTTCCCCCTAACTCTTCCCTGAGACTTCACTATCTCCACTTTTATTAAACTATCTTTTCCTGGACTATCAGTGAGCTCCCTCCTTCTATTCCACCATCTTGGAGCCCCTCTATTTATTTTTCATTCTCCTGTTCTCTTGTTATTGTTTCTGATACTATACTAAGAGTGTTGAAACTGAATGTCTTTGTCTTCTTCCAGATCAGAGGGGAAATGATTTCAGATTTTCCTCATTCAATATGATATTGGCTATTTTTTTTTTAATGTAGAGTCATTGCAATTTTGGTGTATGTTCTTTCTATACCTAGTTTGGTAAGAGTTTTTTTTAAAATTGTGAATGAATGTTGAATATTATCAAATATTTTTTGCAGCCAGCACCATGGCTCACTTGGCTAATCCTCCACCTGTGGTGCCAGCACCCTGGGTTCTAGTCCCAGATGGGGTACTGGATTCTGGTCCTGGTTGCTCCTTTTCCAGTCCAGCTCTCTGCTATGGCCTGGGAAGGCAGTGGAGGATGGCCCAGGTGCTTGGGCCCTGCACCCACATGGGAGACCAGGAGGAAGCACCTGGTTCCTGGCTTTGGATTGGTGCAGTGCACCGGCTATGGAGGCCATTTGGGGAATGAACCAATGGAAGGAAGATCTTTCTCTCTGTCTCTCTCTCTCACTGTCTAACTCTGCCTGTCAGAAAAAAAAAATTCTGCATCTATTGAGATGATCATGTGATTTTTTTCCTTCACTCTATTGATGTGATTTACTACAATATGTGATTTGTGAATGATAAAACCCAGTTGGCATTCCTGGGTTAAATCCCACTTCATCACAGTGTATGGTATTTTGTTGTAGTGTTGGATTCAGCTTGCTAACATTTTGTTGGGAATTTTTGCACGTGTGTTTTTTAAGTATATTGATCAGTAGTTTTTTTTTTTCTGTTGTATCTGTGTTTCATTTTGGTACCTGAGTGATGCTGGTAGAGTTCCAACCTTTTTAATATTTTGAAGCAGAGAGGAATAAGAGTTATTTCTTCTTTACCTGTTCTGTAGAATTCAGTTTTGAAGCAATTGGGCCCTGGATTTTTCTCTGATGGGATTTTTCATTACCGCTTTAGTGTTATTACTTGTTTATTGATCGGTTAGGTTTTATATATCTTCTTTTAAAAAAAATATTTATTTATTTGAAAGGCAGAGTTATAGAGAGGCAGAGGTAGAGGCAGAGAGAGACAGAGAGGTCTTCCATCTCTTGGTTCACTCCCCAGATGGCTGCAGTTGCTAGGGCTGTGTCAATCCAAAGCCAGGGATAGGAGCTTCTTCTGGGTCTCCCACATGGGTGCAGGGGCCTAAGCACTTGGGCCAACTTCCACTGCTTTCCCAGGCCATAGCAGAGAGCTGGATCAGAAGTGGAGCAGCCAAGACTAAAACCGGTGGCCATATGGGATGCTGGCACTTCAGGCAGTGGCCTTACATGCTATACCACCGTGCCAGCCCCCTATATATCTTCCTGATGTAATTTTGACAAGTTGTATGTATCTAGGTTCCTTTCCATTTCTGCAAAGTTTTCTATTTTGCTTACATGCAGTGGTTTGTAGTAGTTTCTTATGGTTCTCTGTGTTTCTGTGATAGCAGTTATGATGTTTCCACTTTCATCCCTAATTTTATTCGAGTTTTTCTTCTTTTTTCTTTGTTGTCCTGAGTAAAGTTTTGTCTATTTTGTTTATCTGTATGTAGTACTAGTTTTTGTTTTGTTGATCTTTTGCATTTTTTATTTCAATTTTATTTATTTATTTATTTATTTATTTTATTATTATTTTTTTTTTACAGGCAGAGTGGACAGTGAGAGAGAGAGACAGAGAGAAAGGTCTTCCTTTGCCGTTGGTTCACCCTCCAATGGCCACCGCGGTCGGCGCGCTGCGGCCGGCGCACCGCGCTCGTCCGATGACAGGAGCCAGGAGCCAGGTGCTTTTCCTGGTCTCCTCATGGGGTGCAGGGTCCAAGCACCTGGGCCATCCTCCACTGCACTCCTGGGCCACAGCAGAGGGCTGGCCTGGAAGAGGGGCAACCGCGACAGAATCCGGTGCCCCGACCGGGACTAGAACCCGGTGTGCCGGCGCCACAAGGCGGAGGATTAGCCTGTTGAGCCACGGCGCCGGCCCAATTTTATTTATTTTTGTTCAGATCCCTGTCATTTCTCACCTCCTTCTAATTTGGAGTTTGGTTAGTTCTTGCTTTATTTTAAGTCCTTGAAAATGCATTGTTATAATGTTTTATCTGAAATATTTCTATATTTTAGTGTATGCATTTATTTCTGAAATTTCTTAATTCTACTTTTGGTGGAATAGATAAATACACTTGACATGCTGTGTTCTCATTTTTTGTTTCAAGGAATTTGTAAAAACTATAGTTGATGTTTAGATTTAATAATTCTTAACAGTTTGCCGAATCCCTTTCATATGTAGATATTATATATGTACATATATTACATTTATTAAAAACCAGTATATTAATATGACATAATGTAGGACTCATGACAATGATCACAAACTGAGGAAATAAAGGTATATTATATTGATGTTATAATTCAGTGAAGACAATATTTATAACTTTTATACACCAAACGATATGACATACATACATTTTTATACTCTACATGTATTAACTTTCACATACTAGAGAAAATGTGGTATTTCTCTTTCTGTGTCTAGCTTAGTCAGCCTATGAAAGAGATACATGAACTCTGTTTATTGAAGCTTAATACACAATAGTAACAATGAGTAAATGAAGAAAATGTTGAATATGTAAATTCTGAGACCTGATTTTCACACAATTGTTATTAAACAATGTATGGTTTATCCTGGACATTGTTTGGTGTGCTAATGAGGAGAATGTGTATTCTTGTGCTTTTTAATTAAAATGTTCTGTCAATGCCTGTGTTAGTCATTTGCTCCATGGTTTGGCTCTCTTATATACCTTTGTGGAGTTTCTGGCTAGATGATGTGTCCATTAATGACAATGAGATATTGAAGTGCATCACTATTATTGTAATGCAATCTATCTCTCCATTTGTTTATAATAATATTTGCTTTATATATTTGGATTTTTATTATATATGCATATATATAGTTATGTCTTCTTGCTAAATGAATCCTCTTATTAATATATAATCTTCTTTGTCTCTTTTTTTATTTCTAGATTGAAATATGTTTTTACCTGATATGAGTACATCTACACCTGATCATTTTTCTTTCTATTTGTATCTAATATCTTTTGCGACCCTTTACTCTCAGTGAATGTGTATCTTAATCTGTGAAATGAGTTTTTTATGGATAATGTAGGGTTGGGTATAGTTGATTTTTTTTAGAAAAAAAGATTTTATTTACTTATTTGAGAGGTAGAGTTACAGACAGTGAGAGGAAGAGACAGAGAGAAAGGTCTTCCTTCTGTTGGTTCACTCCCCAAATGACTGCAATGGCCGGGGCTGCGCTGATCCAAAGCCAGGAGCCAGGAACTTCTTCCAGGTCACCCACATGGGTGCAGGGCCCAAGCACTTTGGCCATCTTCTACTGCTTTCCCCAGCCATAGCAGGGAGCTGGATCAGAAGAGGAGCAGCTGGGACTACAATCAGCACCCATTTGGGATTCCAGAGCTTCAGGCCAGGGATTTAACCCACTGTGCCACAGCACCAGCCCACTATTATTAGCTTTTGACAATTTGACTGAAATATTCCTTATGGAACATCTTTATTGGTTGAGTCTTTTCAAGTTTGAACGTCCTTTATCTGGATGTTCATATCTCTTTCAAGACCTAGGAAGCATCCAGTTATTATTTCATTCAGAAAGTTCTCCATGGCCTTTTCCTTCAATTATTCCTGTAACAACAAATGTTTGTTTACCTATTGATATTCCATATATCACACTGGCCTTTTCATTATTTTTACCAGACTGTATTATTTCAAAAATCTACTCTCAAGAACAGCAGTTTTTTTTTCCCTCTGTCTTGGTTTATCTGTTATTGAAGCTCTAAATTGTATTTAATTCATTGGTTTACTTTTTCAGCTCCAAAAATTTTGATTAATTCTTTCTAATGATTTCTCTCTGTTGGAATTCTCATTCATATCATTCATTGTTTCCTGTGTTGAACTGATCATCTGCATTCCCTAATATCTCATTGAGTTTGGTTAGGATCATTATTTTGAATGCTTTTTGAGGCCTTCAAAGGTTTCCTTCAAGGCAGAACCTATTTCTGTAAACTATTATATTTTTTGGAGCTATCATGCTTCTTTACTTCTTCATTTCTACTGTGTCCTCACATTGACATCTGTGCATGTGATAGAACAGTTCCTTCTTCTCTGTGGAGTAACATTCATTTCAAAAGACTTTTTTGTTTAGATAGAATGTAGAATGCCAGCTGTGTGGTTACTCTGACTTTGGTTCTTGGTGAGCCCAGGATTGTAATCTCTAAGTGATCACTTTAACTACGACCAACGGCAGCAGTGTCTATGAATCCCATAGTTATCCAGTCTGCAGCAGTTCATGGGGGTAGACTTTGTGGCGGGAGTGAGCTTCCAAATGTGTCTGCCTTCAGGCCCCAGAGTTAGTTGTGAATTGCAGTAGGGATTGTGATGTCAGTAGCTACATTTTTAGATTGGGAGAGACACATATGTCTCTCCCTTGTCCCAGGCTTGCTAGAACTTGGCACCAATAGCTGTGTCTCTGTAACTGGCTGATATGTGTAGAAGTTTCCCAGGGTGACGCAATGTGTGGGTAATACTGGGGCTTATAGCACCAAAAGCCCCAATTCCAGCACTGGGGGATTTCAAGGGGCCATGCAGTTAAATGCAGGCAGGATTTTGCCTGGTCCTGCAGGCTGTTTAGAGGTGATCTAAGAACTATCGTGCTAATAGTCTCAGTACTGGAACTGCCGAGCAGGAAGGATATCTTTTGTGGGTCCCAGAGTAAAAGTGTAGGCTGTGATGAGGACTACACATTGTCAGCCAAGGACTTCCATCAGTGCAATGGAAATAGCATTGCCCAGGTCCACAGGGAAAGCACAAGTACTCCCAGGACTTAGAGAGCAATTAGTTGCAGTTCTGGTGCTACTGGGTGCAGCTGAGACCCAGAACCTGTGGCTTGGCCATCGAGCATCAAGTGGTAAGAAATGTACAAGGAGACTTCCTAAGTTCTGGTTTTCTGAGATTGTGTATCGGCTACTGCCGGTTGGCTGCAACACACAAAACCAGAAGAGAATTTCCTGAGATTGTGTATGAGGGAGCATAGTTCCAGGCCTGGTGCTCAGAGTTTTCACTCAGTCTCCTGGAAATGTGGTCCCTCCTATGTTAGACAGTGAGAGAGAAAGACAGAGAGAAAGGTCAGCCTTCCGTTGGTTCACTCCCCAAATGGCCGCTACAGCTGGCGCATTGTGCCGATCTGAAGCCAGGAGCCAGGTGTGTCACCATGGTCTCAAATTTGGGTGCTGGGCCCAAGGAGTTGGGCCATCCTCCACTGCCTTCCTGGACCACAGCAGAGAGCTGAACTGGAAGAGGAGCAACCAGGACAGAACCAGTGCCCCAACCGGGACTAGAACCCATAGTACTGGTGCTGCAGGTGGAGGATTAGCCTAGTATGCCGTGGAACCAGCCCCTTATTTTGTAACATGTTATTAGAGTCATAAGCATATTTTTGTTATGTCTTACTAATAAATGGAATCCCCCACCTTTGTTGTGAAATGCCCTACTTTATTTTTGGTAGTATTTTTTCATTGAAGTTCATTTTATCTTACATTATATTGTGACCATTTCCTTCTGACGTGTACTGTTTACACTTATATCTTTTTTTTTAAACTTTTATTTAGTAAATACAATTTTCCAAAGTACAGTTCATGGATTACAATGACTTCCCCCCCATAAATTCCCTCCCACTTGCACCCCTCACAACTCCCGCTCCCTCTCCCATTCCATTCACATCAAGATTCACTTTCAAATATCTCTATATACAGAAGATCGATTTAATATATATTAAGTAAAGATTTCAACAGTTTGCATCTACACATAACATAAAGTGTAAAATACTGTTTGAGTACTAGTTATAGCATTAATTCACATTGGGCAACACATTACGGAAAGAGATCCCACATGAGGAGTGAGTACACAGTGACTCCTGTTGTTGACTTAACAATTTGACACTCTTGTTTATGGCGCCAGTAATATCCCTAGGCTCTAGTCATGAGTTGTCAAGGCTTTGGAAGCATTTTGAGTTCACCAACTTAGATCTTATACAGAGAGGGTCATTGTAAAAGTGGAAGTTCTCTCCTCCCTTCAGAGAAAAGTACCTCCTTCCTTTATGGCCTATTCTTTCTAATGGGATCTCACTCACAAAGATCTTTATTTACATCTTCTTTTTTTGCCAGAGTGTCTTGGCTTTCCATGCCTAAAATACTCTCATGGGGTCTTCAGCCAGATCCAAATGCCTTAAGGGCTGATTCTGAGGCCAGAGTGCTGTTTAGGACATCTGCAATTCTATGAGCCTGCTGTGCATCCCAATTCCCATGTTGGATCATTCTCTCCATTTTTGATTCTATCAGTTAGTATTAGCAGACACTAGTCTTGTTTGTGTGATCCCTTTGACTCTTAGACCTATCAGTGTGATCAATTGTGAACTGAAATTGATCACCTGGATTAGTGAGATGGCATTGGTACATGCAATCTTGAAGGGATTGTATTGGAATCCGATGGCACATTTCTAACTCCACCATTTGGGGCAAGTCCAATTGAGGATGTACCATATTCTACATCTCCTCCCTCTCTTATTCCCAATCTTATATTTAACATGGATCACTTTTCAGTTAATTATTAACACCTAAGAATAAATGTGTGTTAATTACAGAATTTTTTTTGTTCTAGTTAATACTATTGGTTGAAATCTGTAATTAACACTAATATCTTTTTGCCATCTATAATATTTCAATTAAGCTGGTTTTTTTAATAAAAAAAGAAAATGTTACATGAAGTTAAACTCACCCCCTAGAGAAAGGACAGTCTCTTCAACAAATGCAGACCTTTGGATTTCCAAATGCAGAGAGTTGATCAGACTGCACCTTACATCATATACAAATGTCAACTCATCATTTATCAAGGATCTAAGCCTAAAATTGAAACCATCAAATTACAAGAGGTAAATGCTGGGGAAACACTGCCGGACTTGTGCCCAACCAATGATCTCTTGGCCAAAACTCCAAAAGTGCAGGCAATAAAGGTGACAATAGACACATGGGATTACATCAAGCTAAGTAATTTCTAATCAGCAAAAGACACATTCATTAAAGTGAAGATGCAACTTAGAGAATGGGAGAAAATATTTGTAAAATATTCATCCAGTAAAGTACTAATCTCCAGATTGTATAAGGAGTTCAAGAAACTTAACAACCACATTATCAACATGCCAATTAAGAAAGGAATTGTGGCTGGTGCTGTGGGGTAGCAGGTTAATGCCCTGGCCTGAAGCGCAGGCATCCCATATGGGCACTGGTTTGAGTCCCAGCTGCTCCACTTCAGGTTCAGCTCTCTGTTATGGCCTGGGAAAACAGTAGAAGATGGCCAAAGTCCTTGTGCCCCCAGTCCTTGTGGGAAACCCAGAAGAAGCTCCTAGCTCCTTTTTTGGATCGAGCTCTGGCCGTGCACCCAATTGTTAATAAACCATCGGATGGAAGACCTCACTCTCTCTTTCTCTATCTCTAAGTCTCTCTCGCACTCTCTCTCTCCCTCTCCTTTCTCTGATTACCTCTGACTTTCAGATAAATAAATAAATATTTTTAAAAAGAAGAAATGAACTAAGGATATGAGCAGGCAATTTTCAAAGGAGGAAATACAAAAGGCCAAGAGAAACATGAAAAATTGTCAGGATCACTAACCATCAGGGAAGTGCCAATAAAAACACCAGAGAGATTTCACACCACCCCACATAGCATGAGTATTATCCAAAATGTGAAAAATAACAAAGTCTGGTGAGAATCTGGAAAAGAAGTGCCCCAATACATTGTTGATGGGAAAGATTATAGCTGGTACAACCATAATGGAAGTTAGTAGAGTGAAACCTCAGAAAACCAACACTAGTTGTAACTTATGGTCCAGCTGTCCACACCTGGGAATGTATTCAAAGGAAATATTCATGTCCTTGTAATGAGCTGTATTAAGATATTTGACAGCTCACTAATTAATATTAGTGAAGCTCATTACAAGGACTAGCTTGTATTCATGTGAAATCAGCACATGAAGGAATCACCTATACTCCCTTGTTTATAGCAGCTCAATGCACATTAGCTAAGCTGTGGAATATTCTAGATGCACATCAACTGAAGACTGCATGAATGAAATGTGACATATATATATATATATATATATATATATATACACACACATATATACATACATACAAATATATATGTACATCTATACACACACACATATAGTGGAAAGCTACTCAACCATGAGAAAGAATGAATATTTGACATTTAAAACTGGAGATTATGGCACTACATTACATATGTCAGGCAAAAAAAAATTAAGTTTTCTCTTATTTGTGCTAGTTGATATGTAGAGTATAAAATTGTGTGGATGTCAAATCATTGGCTCTCTGTAGACTTACATGCATTTCTTAGTGTGTATACTGTTTTTAAATATTTTCAACTTGTCCCATAGAAGAAAATGTTTTCTAAATAACAGATAACAAATCCTCCACACACAGATAATAATTACAGATGTATCTGTGCCCAGTGAGATGTGAAACAGCCCCCTCTCCAAAATGCCTGATCCTGCTAGTTTTTTCAACATGAAAACCTGGTCATGTGCAACTACAATAAATACCTGAGAATGCCAACAGGTGTTCAGTGCATCTCCTGTTCTGGGAGATGTTTACCTGCCATGGAAGAATCCTAGGTTGAACTGCATTTCCTGGAGATCCCTTTTCTATTTGCTCTGAAAGCATCTTATGGAGGGTACGGGCCACTGCATACACAGCATTGTAGATGAAATAGCTGGAGTCAGATATGGTCAGCATGTCAATGTGTCCTGGGAAAAACTCAAAGGAAGCATTTGGGTGGCAGACTCCAATTGTTCCACAGTGTGAGCCCAGAGGTAAGCAGTGACAAGCATGAAGCCATAGTTGACTGAGGAAGAAATCCTCTGGGTAGTGAGAAGGGTCACTGTCTTGACAAAATGCTTGCGGCCAGGGATTTCCCCCTTGTGGTGTGAAAATGAGAAGCCTCCATAGAAATATTCAGCATATGATATGTGCTTTCAGCTGGATAAAAACACATCCTCATTCATAGAATAATAGGCAATGTGTAAGACACCGTATATCTTCATATTCATCTGAGGGAAGAAGAAGACATGGATTTTGGACCAGAACATTGTTCTTTCCCACCTATCACCCCATGTCACATATGGAAACAGTTCCACTGTAACTGATGTTAAATGTTACCTCTGAGACCTACAAACCTTTGCTCTTTTGATCACTTCATAGTTTGAATTTCATTTGTTTTCACAGCATAACCTAAATTGCCTTGAAGGATACATTCACCTACCATTTCTGAATTTTGGTAAAGTTGCTTTTCAGACCAGAATCTTCCTAAGCTATTGCAGTCTAGCATCATGTTACTTAGTGCAGATTTCTACCTGTTTGAAGTGGGTCCATTCAAGAATCCTGAAACAATGAATTCAGACCCATGGAGGGAGCTTGATTGAATTATTTAATTGGTTCCTGACACTTTCTTATGATATTTTAATTGAGTGCAAGTCCCTCAGTTTCACAACAGACAGTCAGCACCAGCACCATAGTGGGTATTTGTTGACTCAACTAGTGAATGTATGTATACCATCTACCTCTCTTTGTTTCTCTTTTCCATCAAAAACACTCTATGATTAAATCACTGTGTTAACTTGGAAAGTGATCTGGGAGCCCTGTGAAAGAATCTGCTGAATGTGATAAAGTCAGGATTGGGATAGGGAGAGGGTGAAGTCTGACCTAAATGCAACTCAGCACCACTCTGTGATGAATACTGGGACTGTCATGGTCCTCAGTGTGTTCCAAATGAAAGTACAGGCCAATGATTTATATACACAAGTCTAACGTGGAGTCATCTTAGGATATGTCTGTGCTGTGGGTGTTCCTGTGAATAGTCAACAATCAACATTTCCAGCAGGTGTGGATGGATACATTGGGACAAGATGGATCTGGGTGGAGGCTCTCAGCTTCCACTGCTCCTTCCCTTTCTCATAGCCAAATGAGATCTCCAGAATCTCTTTCAATTCAAAGTGGTATATGTCACTTGGCTTCCAATGACCCTTACTTCAGATTTCAAAGAACTGGTGGGAAATGAAAACATTTCTCACCAGAATTCACAACCCATTTACCTGTGGGGTTTTGTACAGCTCCAACATCCTTCCAATTTCAGATGAAAATACTGATGTCGTTCCAGCAATGATGGCAACTCTCTTGCCTTGTGTCTGGCAGGTGTAGTTAGGGATCAGATGATGCATTCCAGTCAGCCAGTGCAGAGTGCTCCTCAGGGTGAAGTGACCACTGGTAATGGAATTGTAGAGTTGGAAACCCAGGGTCAGGTTGGGGAGGAGCTGGGGGTCCTTATTGATCTGCTGTATGGCAAGACGGAAGGCCAGCACATATTGGTAGTTCTTCCACAGCTGCCTAAAGAGAGGGGCAGCATCATGGTGAAGGGAGAGTCTATGAAATTCAGAGCAACAATACAGCCATGCCCTGAGGCAGCAATGGTCAAACTCAGGCTTCCACTCAGTGATGTCTCAGCTCTAGCACATGGAGGAGGTGTAATTGAGGTTCTAAGGGCTCTAGAAGATCATGAAATGGCCCGTGAACTTCTCTGAAGCAAACTTTGTCCATGATCAAACTCACCTTCCTGAGCCCTTCAGGAAATCCTTGATGTGTACCAACATGGGATTTCACTTCTACTTAAGGATTGTGGGGAACCACAGGCCAGGCCAGCCACTTGTGGGGACCTCCTCATTGCAATCTGCCTTAACCTGCTGAGCATAACAAAGTCAAGGAAGTACTGACTGCAAGACATGCAAGAGATATACCTTCAACCTGAGGATATGCATGCCCTTTGATCTGATCAATGGACTGCTCGCCCTGGGGACAAAGAATGGATAAGAGACTAGGGGCGGGAAAGGGGGCAGCCTCTTCAGTCTTTCTCTCCTTTCTCTTGGCTGCTTCTGCTCTTTCTCTTCTCTTTCTCTTTCTCTCCTTTCCTTCTTCTATCACTAAAAATAAAAGTTCCTTGAGAACCGATCAACAGCAGTCGTGTCGTGCATGAATCTGTGGGTTGGACCCTTGCTGGCAAGGGTTCCCGACGTGTGGTGCCGTGACTCGGATTGTCAGGCCGATGATCACTGGAAGCAGGTAAGAAAAGAATAAACGTGCATACATGGGAATCTAGGCGGGTAAAGTAAAAGGTCTAGGATTGTAACCACGGTTAAATCCTAAAAGTAAAAGTATAAATGGGAAATGCTCCGTCGACGACTAAATTATTACTAAGCCACTTATTAAGAGCAACGGGGATGCCCGTGATAGCGGCTGTAATTTGGTTACTCACCAGAGCAGTTGCTAGCATGTCAATCCTGGTTAGTGGACGATGGTGAGTGGGAAGAACGAAAGTGGAAAAGGGTAGGCAGAGGGATAAGAGCAGTGGGAAAATTGCCGGAGGTTTCTAGGCTGTGGCCAGAAGAGATAGCAGATGAGGGATCAGAGATATTGGAGGAAGCTCAGAGGGAATCCCAATGTGGAAGTCAGGACTGGGACAGAGAGAATAAGGTGCAGATGAATGTGGAGCAAGAGAGACCCCTTCCTTCCACACCTCCGTACCCAGAAGACCTATTTTCTCCAGGGGACCACCCGTGCCACTGTAGAATGGAAAAACTTAACCTTATATGACCCTCCACATTGGCGACCGCTCACACTAACTAAGCCCCCCCCCCCACGAAAGGGAATCCTTCCCTCGTGGAGGGAGTGGAGAGCGGGGAACCCTTCTCCGTAAGATCCAGAGGAAGGGCGGAGAGAATACGCAGAACTCCCCCCAAGTGGGAAGAGTACCAAAAAGCAGACCAAGTGTTCCCAGTGATAGTAGATGCACAAGGCAACAAAGGATGGACCCCTTTAGATCATAAGCTGTTGAAAGAACTGCAACAAGTGGTACAGTTGTACTGACCGCATGCTAACTTCACAAAAGCAGTTTTAGACAATATAGGAACCCAGGGACTGGTCCCAGAGGATTGGAGAAACCTAGCAAAAGCCGTGCTTGGTGGTGGGGACTTCCTGCTTTGGGCTGCGGCCTATAGAGAGCTTGCTAAGACTTAAGCAGGAAAAAATGAGAAAAACCGTCAGCCAGCCTGGAATGAGGACATGCTGAATGGGAAGGGAGATTTTCATGATGAGAATACCCAGGCTCAATGCCCTAATGAAGTCCTAATGCAAGTAAGAGAAATATCTTGTAGGGCCTTGAAGTTCGTTCCTAAGAAGGGATAAATTAGGCACAGTTAGTCCAAAATTACACAAGGCCCAACGGAGCCCTATGCTGATTTTGTAAATAGGTTAATGGAGGCTGCCAGCAATATTTTTGAGACCATGGAGGAGGCAATGCCGCTAGTACGAAGATTAGCTTATGAACAAGCAAACAAAACCTGCCGTGAGGCCCTAAGGCACTGGCAGCACAAAGACATTCCTACCTTTTTAAAAATCTGTAGGGATGTTATGGATGATGTGGCCTCAGGGACCCATGCAGCAGTCGCCATGGCAAGAATGCTACATAACAATGGGCCAAGGCGCAAGTGTTTTAAATGTGGAAAGGAAGGTCACCTAAAAAGGGAATGTATGGATTCAAAGCCTCCAGGGTGTTGGCCAGGGCTCTGCCCTCGATGTGGAAAAGGCAATCACTGGGCCAATGAATGTTATTCCAAGCTAGATAAAGCCAGCCACCCACTAGGGCAACCCTTTAATCAGAAAAGTTCCGGGCATCAGTTTCCAAAAAAACGAATGGTGGGCCCCCGCACCCAGGGGCCCAAAAACTCAATGGGTGAGAGGACAGGCTATGGGAAGAACAGGACAGTTTCAGGGAGAACAAAAGGCATTTACTGCACAGAGCTGCGAGCCTCTGACTATGCAGGATTAACACCACAAATGGGGGTCCAAGCCATAGATGTAGAACCCCAGGAGGCTATGGACCATATGGAAGGCTTGGGCATTACCATAGGAAAGGCTGCAAACTCTTTAAAGGGACTGGTAGTCATAACTGGAATTATCCAAATGCCATGTAAGAAATTTATAGTAATGTTGCAGTCCACTAAAGGAATCATACAGTTACTACCGTTGCAGCCGGTTGCTCAATTACTAGTGATAAGCCCTGTGCTAGATGCCAGAGGAACCCAGGGAGAACATTTTGCAGCCCTTACCATGACTCTTGATAATTGTCCATTATGGACTCAACATCAAAGGGAAACCGATTAAGGGGCTGTTGGATACGGGCGCAGATGTTAGTATCATCTCTGAGCAGGACTGGCCTCCCTCTTGGCCACTTCAAGAAGGGGATAACAACCTGGTAGGCTTAGGTATGGCTGTCGCCCCATCTAGAAGCGCGCACGTGTTAGACTGGCAAGATCAGGAGGGCAATACTGGCAAAGTGCAACCTTATGTACATACTATTCCTATCACCTTATGGGGAAGGGATGTTTTGACACAACTCTGAATCCAATTGACTAGTGAACATGAGACTGAGTTATCCCCAGGGTGGAGAATGATGGAAAAATGGGATATGCAGGCAGAGGGCTAGGAAAAGACGAGCAGGGCATAAGGGACCCCATTGAGCCTCGAGGGCATAGAGGCAAGCAGGGTTTGGGTTTTTTTGTAGGAGCCACTGTGCAGCAGCCATCACCACCGCCACTAACCTGGTTAGATAACAAACCAGTGTGGATACCCCAGTGGCCCCTCACACAGGAGAAATTGGCTGCGGTAAAAGAAATAGTTCAGCAGCAGTTAGAGGCAGGACATATTCAACCATCCACTTCACCCTGGAACACCCCAATTTTTGTAATAAAAAAGAAATCAGGCAAGTATCGATTATTGCAGGATTTGAGAGCCATAAACAGGCAGTTGCAACCCATGGGGGCATTGCAAACAGGGCTGCCTGTTCCTATGATGATCCCAAAAGATTGGCCTGTGTTTGTAATTGATCTAAAAGACTGTTTTTTCTCCATTCCACTGAACTCACTAGATACGCAAAGATTTGCTTTTACAGTCCCGACTATTAATCGTGAGGGCCCTGATAAAAGATTTGAGTGGAAAGTCCTCCCTCAGGGTATGACTAACAGTCCCACCCTGTGCCAATTGTTCCTATCAGGAGCAATAGAGCCTGTTCGGCAACAGCATTCAGATGTTGAAATTTTTCATTATATGGATGATTTACTATTAACAGCCGCTAGAGAAACCGCTTTGAGTGAAGCATTTGCAACATTAACTTTATGCTTACAGGAAGCAGGACTACAGGTAGCACCTGAAAAAATTCAAAAGGACACCATAGTTCAGTATTTGGGCCTAAAGCTAACCCCGACCAGTGTGACCCCCTTAGAATTTACCATCTCCACTACAGGACTAAGAACTTTAAATGATTTTCAAAAGTTATGTGGAAACTTAAATTGGATACGGCCTTATTGTAAACTAACTACTGAGGAAATGCTTCCACTGTTAAAAATCTTAGAGGGAGATTCACAGCTTACTTCACCACAGCAATTGACCCCAGAGGCAGCTGCAGTTTTACAAAAGGTTGAAGAGCACCTCAGATCTACTGTGATGCAAAGATGTGACCTATCCCAGCCCATACAAATTCTTGTTTTTGTAGAACAAGCTCATCCCTTTGCACTTATTTGGCAGGGAGGCCCCCTGTTGTTTGTGTATCCACACTCCCATTTGCCTCCAGTGTTATACACTCAGGGGGCAGCTGTGGCTGATTTGATGTTAACAGCAATCCAGAGAACTGTGGACCTTTCAGTGAAAGCATCTGAAGCGCTGTGTCATACCCTTCAGCAGAGAAGCAATAAATGCATGGACCCAAGAAATGTGGGCGTGGGCACATATCATCCTAACACTGCAAATAGAAGTAGACAAACATTACTCAACCCATCCTTTTGTCACATTTTGTATGCATGTCCCTATTGTACAGATCAAAAAGGTGCATGCCTCTCCCATAGAGGGGGCTCCAACCGTGTTCACGGATGGAGCTAAAGGGGGAACCGGAGCTACAGTGCTACATAACCAACAGTACTTTGTACTAACTGCGTCTCCCTCTCCCCAGCATGCTGAGTTGGCCATTATTGCAACTGTATTAAGAAAAGAGACAGGCCCCTTGAACATATTATCGGACAGTGCTTATGTGGTCAATGCAGTTAAGACATTGGATAAAGTGTGTAATGTTTCTAGCACATCCACTATATTTCCTTATTTACAGCAGATTTCTGCTTTATTGGCACAGAGGTCACACCCCATATTTATAGATCATATTAGAGCACACTCAAATTTACCCGGACCACTTAGCCAAGGTAATATGTTAGCTGATCATTATTCACGCTTTTTGCTTGTATGCTCTGCTCTTGAAGAAGCAAAACAGTTTCACTCTAAGTGGCATGTAAACAGCACCACCCTGAGCCAAAAGTATAATATTCCCCGTAAGCAAGCCGAAGCATTATAAAATCTTGTGAAAAATGTGTTATTTACATAGTTCCCAAGCTCCCTGTAGGCGCAAATCCCCGTGGCCTTCAGCCACATCTCATTTGGCAGATGGATGTCACCCACATTCCCTCCTTCGGGCGTCAAAGCTGTCTGCACGTTTCAGTAGACACGTATTCTGGGGTGGTAATGGCCATGGCATTAAACAAAGAAGGGACTCGACAGGTTATTCAGCACTGTTTACGATCTTTTGCCGCCTGGGGAATACCTAAGATCATTAAAGCAGATAATGGCCCGGCATATACTTCGGCTCGCTTTGCTGCATTTTTGAAGGAATTTGGCCTTGAACATTCTACTGGCGTTCCTTACAATCCCCAAGGTCAGGCCATTGTGAAATGCACTCATTTATATCTAAAAACGTTAATAAACAAAAAGGGGGAATAGGAGAATATGCAGTATCCAATAAAGATGCTTTGGCCTTAGCATTATATACCATAAATTTTTTAAATAAGAAAAAATGTGGTAAAACCCTAGCAGAATTACATTCCCAACCGACTGAAAAGGAGCCAGTACAATGGATGATGTGGAAGGACCTGCAGGATAACCAATGGAAAGGGCCATTTCCCTTACTGCGGAGGGTGTGGGGAGCTGTTTGCTTTTTCCCACAGGGAGCCTCTCAATCTATCTGGACACCGGAGAGAAGAATTCGGCTGTTTGCTCAGAGTCCTGAGGAGTGGAGTCCAACAGAGACCATGGTGGACTCACCCACAACAGAAAGCGAATGAAACATCTATAAGTGATGAAAAGACTTATTTTGCCTTTTGATAGTTTTACTACCAGCCGGTGTTGGAGAAATTTTAGGAGTAATAGTTAATTATTTGTTAGCTTTGATTGCCATTTACTATAATGTATCTTCTGTGTAAAGTATTTTGTAACTATAATGTATCTTCTATGTAAAGTATTTTGTATTGTTATAACCCATGCTAGTGTATATTGCCGAGATGAATTGGGGCCTGCTTAGGGCCCTGCCTTGGCCTATGCCGCTGTCTCTTGGTCAGTAAGATTATCTCAAGCATTGTCAAAAGGCAACAGTGCACTAACCTGACTCCTCAGCAGGCTATGCATGCTATGTTTCCCTCCGACCCTCAGCTACAGGTATGGCTTAGCATGATGGAACGGTAGTCAATGACGGGTAATCACTGGTGAGTGCACCTAGCAACCTAAGACAGAGCATGGGACATGCTTCCCAGTGACTCAATGACGGGTAAGCAGGTGGCACGTTGCTGGGAACCTAAGACAGGCATGATTCCATGACATATATAACTAAAATGGGGGAGCTGTGGGGAACCACAGGCCAGGCCGGCCACCTGTGGGGACCTCCTCATTGCAATCTGCCTTAACTTGCTGAGCATAACAAAGTCAAGGAAGTACTGACTGGAAGACATGCAAGAGATACACCTTCAACCTGAGGATATGCATGCCCTTTGATCTGATCCATGGACTGCTCACCCTAGGGGACCAAGAATGGATAAGAGACTAGGGGCGGGAAAGGGGGCAGCCTCTTCAGTCTTTCTCTCCTTCTTTCTCTTGGCTGCTTCTGCTCTTTCTCTTCTCTTTCTCTTTCTCTCCTTTCCTTCTTCTATCACTAAAAATAAAAGTTCCTTGAGAACCAATCAACAGCGGTCGTGTCGTGCATGAATCTGTGGGTTGGATCCTTGCTGGCGAGGGTTCCCGACAGGGACGGAACCCAAGAGGCAAACATCTCTATTTTCAGCAACTTCTAAAATAGTTGAACACCATCCTAATTGTCACGTATATTAGCTTTTGAGAGCATCTCTAATCTATTCACCAAAGCCATTTTCACAAACCCTTTCTGTAATTTTCCACTTACTGTACCAACACTCACAGTAGCAATTTTGTTCAAATATATTTGCCTTGAAAATGAGCATTTTATTCAGAAGGTCAAATTCTCATAAGATTTACAAGGTTCAATTTATTTTTATTCACTGTTTTCCTCATGCACTGAAATCTTTTTAACATTTCACATTTTATTCTTTAATATTCTCTGCATGTTTCTACATAGCTTAAGCAAAATTATGAGTTCTCGGGATTTAGTAATGGCTCTCAAATGTTACCTGTCCAAGAGTGCGGATGTTTTATTTTCACACAATGGACATATTTGCTCCTCCTCTTGAATTCTTTTTCTTATTTTTACAATTCATCCATAATTTGAATGTCAAGCAAATACATATTTGTCAATTGATTATGTGGGATTTAATAATTTTATGCAATCATCTGTTCTATAGGTTCCTTGTTTCATGTGTTTGAATGCTGAGCTTAATAGATTGTCATTTCAATATGTGTTACATTCATGAAATATGTTTATGCATTTCCTAAAATGCAGTGTTTGATTCAAGGTTAGTACATGTTTTCTCAACTATCACACAATTTTGTACTATTCTTACATACAGAATTTGAAATTTTATTTTTTTGTAAAAATAGTCAAATTTTATTCCTTTAGTTAACAGTTGATTCAAATTTTTTTTTACTTCAAAAAAATGATTATTTGTTATACAATAAGTGGACCCATCAAAACATATGCCACTGAAAACTATTCCATACATACTTTTAGGTATTTGAATGAAAATTAGGAGCATTAAATTGAAATGTTTCTTGCTATTAATCATTTTGTTTTATTGCAATTAATTCCCTTATAAGGGGATGTTTATTCACTGCTGGGTTACTTACAGCACTTGCTGTCAGCTGCAAGCTGACAAATTTACTTCTTTCCCATATACAAGGTTGCCAGCTCTTAAGTTCTGACCCTGCACATTCATTTCAAGACTCTTGGAGGCTGATCAGGAGGTGAGATCAATAGAGTGGATACAAAATGCTCATTTCACACTCTGTGCAGGAGTGGAGAGCAAGCAGAAAATGGAAAGGGAAGGTTGTGAATGACAAAAGAAGGGAAGGAACTCCAGCCTTTATTGATCTGCAGTCCTGCAACTTCTGTATATATTCTTTTTTTGGAATTCTCAAGTGCAATTAACCACTCACAGAAACAAACAAACTCTCACAGTCTGAACCACAGTTGATACATAACTCAATGTGGCACTTACCAATTAACTGCCATTTTGTCCATTGGCCTGGATAAAAAAGATAACCAAATCATGTCTGATTCTGGTTCCAGAAAGTAAAGGGGAAAAAACCCACCCAGTACCAGGCCTCCATCTCTGTAAACACTTGGTCTCATGGAATTATAACAGTTCCTGGGAGGCATATCCTGTGAACTGTATGAAAAATTCAGGAGTAGGTTGAGAAACATCATAGAAAACAACATGTCAAGTCAACCCACTGTAAAGTTAAAGGCCCAAATCCCTGTTGATATTAGGTGAAAATGGCCTGGATTATATCTGCTATCTCAGCTCCCTGCAGGGAGCATAGAGCTCTGTGTAGGACACAGCTGATCCCAGTATAGCTGTATGTTCTCAACCTGTAGACAGTGTGTGCTACCCAACTGAGTCACACAGGGACACAGCTAGAATCACAAGGAAGACATTTCAAAGGGAGTCACAGGGCTGAGGCCTTGACTTTATGTCCTTGGGATCAGATCACCTCTGGCTTCTATATATTTCCATTGCTTCATTTGTGTCCCATCCGGGAACTCAGGGCATCATCCCGCCCTGAGGCCAAGCACCTGCCACTCTCCATTAGGAAGAAAAAGTTTTGGAAAAACATGCTTTGGACTCTCATTCCTCCCTAGGACATGGCCAGGACAGAGCTCTGTAAACCTGTGTGCACAGGGTCCAAGAGTTGTTAGGTCAGTCAACTGTTTTGAATCATTTGGCAATTGTAAAAATAAGTTGTTTGGGAATTAAAAAAAAATATTCAGTTTCATCACATCACAAAATCTTTTATCAGGAAGGAGAAAGGTCACATTCATAACTGATGACCCTATAAGTACCCCAGGAAGTCTCTTCATGGCTGTGCCTAATATCGCTCCCAGTCCTTTAGTACTCTAATGGATAAATAGGCTTCATGAATTGAAAATAAGTATGTATATCCAGGGAGGGGCAGTAGATCATACCTGAACTTATCATTTTACATCATCTTGTGTAATCTAATTGTATTTGCAGTACATCAAAGTACAGTAAAGTTTCTCACCATATATAATTAAGTTTCAGAATGTATACAGGAATATATATAGCATCTGTGTGTGTGTGTGTTTGTGTGTGTGTGCTTGTTTCTTCTTAATTTGCTTCTAACAGATGTATTAGCTTTCTTCCTAATATTCTCTCAGCTGCTGATAGAAAGTTGCACACTTGAAAGTCATTTGGGTCGGTGCCACAGCTGAATAGGCTAATATTCCGCCTGTGGCGCTGACACCCCGGGTTCTAGTCCTGGTCAGGGTGCCGGACTCTATCCCGGTTGCCCCTCTTCCAGGACAGCTTTCTACTGTGGCCAGGGAGCACAGTGGACAATTACTCAAATTCTTGGGTCATGCACCGCATGGGAGACCTGGAGAAGCACCTGGCTCCTGGCTTTGGATCAGTGTGGTGTGCCAGCCATGGCTACTAGCAGAGGGTGAACCAAAGGCTAATGAAGACCTTATGAAGACCTTTCTCTCTCTCTCTCTCTCTCTCTCTCTCTCTCTCTCTCACTGTCCACTCTGCCTGTCAAAAAAAAAAAAAAGAAAGATGCTTGGTGATGACATGTGTGAGGAACATCATATTTTATGTATACATGTGAAAAAAGAATTGAATGCACATTTAAAATTTCACACATCATCTCCTCTCACCTCCCACTGTTTCAAATTCTTTGCATGGAACAACACCTCCTTAAATGCAATAGGCCTTTCTATCTGTCTGCATGGATGACCAAGCCTTGGTCATGTGCACTCTTGCAGGCAAACTCCAATTTCAGCCAACAACCCAAGACGCAGAGGAAAATCCACACACTGTGGATATCGTGGTGTGCTGTATGGTGAATTGATGACAGGGGAATTCTTCAACTCCAGCACTGTTTGTAAATGGGCTTTTCCTTGGAAATTGCTGAAGCTGTAGGATAGGCATAATTGGAAACAGAGAGAGCACTCAAATGAGAGGCAGGAGGTGCATGTGAACTCAGCAGTCCTCATACAGGTGCAGGAGCCCAAGGACTTGAGCCAACCTCCACAAGTTTCCCAGGCCATAGCAAAGAGCTGGATTGGAAGAGGAGCAGCTGAAAATAGAACCAGCACCCATATGGGATGCTAGAAGGGCAGGCAGAGAAAACACATTGCGCTGCAGTGCTGGCCTCATGATTCTTCATGTTAAAGAACATAATTCCCTACTTTTAGAACACATTACTTAAAATTTAATATAAAATAAATATGTGAATTATGAAATGAATATTTAGGAAAATAGCAAAACATAAGAAATGTCATGAAAATTCATATCACATAGAATACTACTATAATGATTATACTTTTATGTTATATTTACCAAGAATTTAAGCACTCAACTTATTTATATTTATGTATTTTTTATATTTGGAGAGTAAAAAGTTTTGTTTCTTCAGTATCTTCATTATTTTCAAAAACTTTTCACTTGGAAGTCACTTCTTTTGGGGAGTGTCTTTTAGTTCCTTTAAGTTTTAGAAACTCAATAAAGCATGAATAAATAAAAACTAAAAGTTTTCACTAAAATAAATATATATATTCACTACATTTTCCTCAGAACCATTTGAAATATCCTGTGCACTCAGAAGAGCTCAAGGTACATACCTAAACATATTTTTACCAGAATACTCAACACAATCTTTTCATAACACTGGAAGTGTGGAGATAACACAAATCATCACCTGTGAATGATTCAATAAGTTGAATATGGCAGATCCATAAGACTGAATGTTCTACAGCTAAAAAATAATGAAGGATACCTGCTATAATTTGGATAAATTGAAAATGTAATGTCATGTGAAAGGAGCTAGATCTAAGAGTTTTAATATTACATCATTCCATTACCAGGAACTGTCCATAGGAGATAAACACTTAGGAACTAAAGAGATGAATGGTTAAATGAACCACGTTCATGCAAGTTTGCAAGTGACTGCTTAGTGGACAAAGGCTTTGATTATGGGATGATGCAAAGGGCTTCAATCTACACAGACATGATAATTGCACAAACTTGTGAACATACTTTATAAAAACTCAGTGTAGAATTGGAATGTAAAAGTACTGTAATACCACATCCTTGTACATTACTTCAGTGGTTCCCACAGGGTATGTGAATTTCACCACAATAGTAGCATCATTGTCCCCTGGAATAAGAACACTAAGCAAAGGCAAAAAGAGAAAGCAGTCAAATGATCACAGAATACTGCCTATAATTGTGTTTCTACTGATAGTTGTGATAAAGATATGCTATCCAAATAACCAGACATTTGTGAACAATACAATGTACAAAGTGAAGAATGCTCAATGGATTAGTTGACTCTTGTGTTTGGGAAATAAATTCCACTTAAATTATAACAACAAAAGGATAAAATCAAGACCTTCAGGAAACCAATATAAAGCAGGTATAACTGAGACATGTTTTCAATTATGAACATTTATAGCATCTGCATTAATAAACAAAAAGGAAATTAATTAGTGTGCATATTTTCAGGGATAACCCTTCCATATAAAATGACATTGCTATTTATAAGTTGACGGTCTGCTGTGTTTCAGTTTAAACAGCGATTCCTTTTACTTTCTATGAAAATATTTCTAGACTGCCTTGTGTTATTTGAGAGGAAGAGAGAAACTGAGAGAAAGAGAGAGATGGTTGAGAGACCAACTTTCAGTGCTTCACCTCTCAATGCCTGCTGTGAATGAGCCTGGATTGAAGTCAAAGCCAGGAGCTTGGAAAAAAATTAACTGACAGGGACCCAATAGCTCTGAGTCACTACCACTCACTCAATTGGGTGGTTTTTCTTGGGGTGGGGGGAATCTGGGATTAGGAGTCAGAACGAAATTAGAAACCCAGATATGATTATGGTGTACAATGACATCTTAATTGGAAGGCCAAATGCCTAACCAACAATGGCTTTTAGCTTTGCTTACTTGACAATCTTGGAAGGCTACTTCACTTTGGACTTTGCTTACAAAGGTAGAAATGTGAAGAAAATCTTGAGAAAAATAATTTAGGGTCTCCTAGAACTGCTCTGATTCTGGAAAGCTTTCAAAAAAACTTTATCGGGTTTTATGAGAATAACGTAGCATTTGGGGAAAAAGATGCAGCCCAGGAGCCCTGCACTGGAGGCCAAGATGGAGAAGACCTCCACAGCCACCATGACCTTCCCCTTGGTGCTGTGGTAGACAGGCAGGAAGGTCACCCAGACACTGCAGAACACCAGCATGCTGAAGGTCAGGAACTTGGCTTCATTGAACGTGTCAGGCAGATTCCTGGCTAGGAAAGCCACAGTGAAGCTCCCCAGGGCCAAGGAGCCCAGGTAGCCCAGGACACAGTAGAAGGCAGTGACTGAGCCCTTGTTGCACACCAGGATGATGTGGCCAGGCTCAGAGTGTGTATCCAACTCAACAAAGGGAGGAGAAGTTCCCAACCAGATGCCACAGAGGGCCAGTTGGATCAAGGAGCAGATGGGAATGATGAAGTTAGAAGCTCCTGATACCAGCAATCGCCTCATTGTTCTTCCAGGTTTCAGAGCTTTGAAGGCCAGAATCACAGTGATGGTCTTGGCCAGCACAGTGGAAACAGCCACTGTGAACACAAGGCCAAATGCTATTTTCCTGAGGAGGCAAGTGGCTGTGTTGGGACGGCCAATGAAGAGTAAGGAGCAGAGGAAGCACAGGAGGAGGGCGATGAGTAGGATGTAGCTGAGGTTCCTATTATTGGCCTTGACGATGGGAGTGTCTCGGTGCTTCACAAAGACCCAGAGGACCACAGCTGTGAGGACACAGAAGCACAGAGCCATGCAGGCCAGAGCCATCCCCAGAAATTCCTCAAAGCCTAAGAAGGTCACCAGCTTGGGGAGGCAGTGGTTTCTCTCCAGGTTTGGGTACTCGTGATCTGCACATGGGGTGCACTGTTCTGCATCTGTGGGGAAAAGCAAGATTCATGTTTCCCTTTCACAATGTGCTCCTTTTTCCCTGTTGAGGAAAAGGGTCACTTTTTCAATGTCAGGGTGAGTCCAGCCTGCTCTGATGTATACCAAGAAACACTAAAGGATATTTCTGCACTCCTGGCCCAGGGTCAATGCTTGACCCCCATAGAGGAATCTGCTTCAAAGAAGCTCCTTTGCATGTGGGGCTCTGTGGTCTCTTCCTGTTGCTCAGAGATTTTTTTTCAGTGTTTTAATTTCTATAAAATGGTGAGTTTCCTGTAAATCATATGGGCTTGGATTCTTCCATGCCCTCTTCTCTACAGTCAACAGTGTCTTTCTCAGGAGAAGCCTTTTGTTCACATGGGTTAGAATATTTACCTAGTGTCATCAGTGTTTAGGTTTTTTTCACTTATCCTCAAATGGAGGATATAGAAATATGTGTCATTCCTAGGACCGCCATACATTTTTCTCTACTCCAATTCCTACATGGACTCATCTTGTCACTATTTCCATATAACCGTTGTGATACATGGTTGAATAGAAGACAATTGTAGCTGGTTGTCTTTTTGAGGTTATATGGGAGTGAGTGGTATTTTCATCGTGTTACTGAAAGACAACTAGGCACCCTTGTTAACCTGAAAGCATGATGTGTTCACCATTTTAGCACATGTGAACACCACATTGGACACCATGTTGTCTGACTTGAAATCATGCACTTCTGCTGCTACAGCATAAGTGAAGTCATTAAGAACAGGCCAGTTAGTGAATATATCCTTTTTCAATTAAATTCAAACAAACAAAAATTGGGCCAGTGCTCTGGCATAGTAGGTAAAACCACCACCTGCAATGCCAGTATCCCATATGCGCGTTGTTTTGTGTTCCAGTTCATAAATTTCCAATCCTCCTCCCTGCGAAAAACCTGGAGCAAGAAGAAGATTATTCCTCAAGAACTTGGGACGCCATACTCATGTAGGAAACTCAAATGAAGTTGCTGGTTCCAGGTCTCTGCTGGCCCAGCCCGCACAACTGTTTTCATTGGGGGCATGAGCAATTACATTCAGTCTCTCTCTCTCTCGCTCTCGCTCTCATTCTCGCTCTTGCTCTCTCTCTTTCTCCCCCCCCCCGTCCTGTTCTCTGATTCTCTGATATTCAAATAAAATAAGTAAATCTTTTTTAAAAGCAAGAAAATGGTATTAGTAGGGCTACACGTGCAGTAAAAGTCCTACTCAGTTTTTATCCTTGATGTTCATGCAAGAATACAAGCTTTAGGGACTGGAGTTGTGATGTAGGACGTAAAGCCACAGCTGGGGTTGATGGCATCCAATACAGGCACCAGTTCATGTCTTGGCTGCTCGTCTTCCAAACCAACTGCATGCCAATGTGCCTGAGAAGCCATCATAGGAAGGCCAAATACTTGGGCCTCTGCAATGCCTGGAAGTAGCTCCTGGTTTCTGGCTTTGGCCAGTTCAGGCCATTGCAGCTATCTGGGAGTGAAACTACCAGATGGATGATCTTCTCTTTCACTTCTCTCTTTCTCTCTCTCTCTTAGGGTCTCCCTCTCTCTGTAACTGACATTCAAACAGAGAAATAAACCTGTTTCAAAAGAGAGAGAGAGAGAGAGAGAGAGAGAGAGAGAGAGAGAGAATATAAGCATCAGTAAATATTTGAAGAATTCTCTCTTACAATTCTTTTCAACGTGCACCCTTTACTTTTTATAGAATCTGTAGGTGCTTCTGGCATCTGTGTCAGAGATGCACTGGACACACAAAGGCAAGTGTACATTGTACAATGGGTCAATGCATGATACTATACTTTTCTTCCTTTCACTAACTTATTGCATGTTGAATATTTTCACAAAACTTGAAGCCATTTTTTGTTATCTTATTCATAAGGGAAACTATATAGAGCTTATTTAAAGATACTGAAATAAAAATATTTATAGAGCTAAGACTATGGAAATGAAACATCCTTTTGGAAGAAATCAAATCATTATAAACAAATTTATTCTACATTGAACAGTGGAACTATTTACCAATGAGACTTAGTAGATTTTTATATTTCTCAAATCGATTGGCTTTGATATTTAACATTGCTTAAATGTTTGCCTTTTGGAATGGTTTTTGGGGTTACCAAGTTGCATTATTTTTAAGATGTTGTGTCTCTATTTTTCACATTGTTTTTTCTCTTACTCTATTATATACATCCAAAAGACAAAGTGGTTGCATTCATTATGTGTACTGCACGCCATGCACAAATTCAAAGACGTAGCACAGAAAATACACAGTATTCCCATCACAACTCATGTGAAGTAGCTCCCTGCTCATCAGTTGTGTATGGAAAAGTTTCGATTTCAAGCCCTTTAGAAATCCAAAGGGAGCCTTAACAAACACAAATATTATATTTCTTGTTTAGACATTAGGTCTCAGATCGAGACAGTCTCCTCCAGCACTGGATGGGAAAGCAGGATGCCAGATAGAATCAGTGTCAGAGAAGAGCTAGAGAGGATAAGCACTGCCAGACAACAGATTACACATAATGGGATGCCGTTACTGAGCATAGAGCAAGGGCATGGAAAGAGAGAATGAAAGTGTGCATGGAGAACAATATGGCACCCTGATCCCGATGCAAATATTCTTTGTTTCCTTTTTATTAAGAGAGAGTTCAGACATTGGAGTTCTCACAGTTCAGTTCCTGGATTTTTACCTGTATGATTGGAAATGTCTCTTTCTGGACAAATAACGCAAGTATAGCAGCAGACAGGTCTTCCTTCCTGTGTCATTTTCCTGAATCCTGGGCCACACCTCTGGCTACACAAAGACTGAGGAGTCTGTGGGGAAAAGACAAGTGATGATGATTGCTTTGCACGACATTAGGCACTGTGATAGTATGAATCCATTTGCCTCATCACCCCCAAGGACATCACTATGTCCTTCCCAATCTGTATCTCTTTGATTTTACCTAGACATCCAATTTGGAGTTTCTATGATGCAAGTTAGAGGCTTTTCATCTGTGTAACAAATAATATGAGGGTACCCGATCGTTTAAATTTCATTCATCACCAGATATATGCTTCCTGACATTTCTCTCTTTATTGAATTGTTTCCTCTGAAATCTTTGCTATTCATCTTTTTATTTGTAATTATTTTGAGAATGTTTATGCCTGAGACTATTTTACATGTGTCTTTCCTTAATTGTGTAGATTTTACATGCCAGAAAAATAATATCCAATAATGAGAATGATTAGGTACATTTCTGAGTAACTACTCAGGAAAAGTCAAGCCCAACAGAACTGATGAACAAATATTATAAAACATAGATTGTGCATTGATCTTTCTGGACTTCTAGACCCAGGAAGAGACCAATTCCTAATGCACCAATGCATTTGCAGTATAACAAACAATAATTATAAAAGTCATCATAAAATTGTCTGGGTATTTCACAGCTCAGTGATGATAAAATTTTTGACCAGAGATATCAGCTCCTATTCCAAAGAAAAAGTGAACTGATTGGCAAGCACAATGAAAATATAGAGAATGGGAATGGTTTCTACAAATAGGTGATGGATAAGTCCACTCATAATTTACTTGTGTACATAGAGCATCAAAACATAATAATGACTCTCACGATAGGATTAAAATATCACTATGCTTATAGATATATATCTAATACATGAAGTTTTTTCATGTTATATAAATTGAGCCAAGATGTTAACTAAGAATTGAATGGTTATTTAAAGTCTCACACATTGTATGCTCTCAGACCCTCCTAGACCCTCTGTATGTATCCAACATTCCCATGGATCCACACCTCCTTGAATGCTACAGGCCATTCTATCATTTCTTCATTGAGGGTCAAGCCTTGGTCATGTGCATTCTCAGAGGAAAACTCCCCGATTTTAATCAGCATCCGAAATCCAGCAGGAAAGTTCACAATGTTGTGGATATCGTAGTGTGCCATACGGTGTCTCATTTCATGGAAGGAAACATCCTCCCCAGCACTGTTGGTAAATTGGATTTTCCTCAGAAGTGGATGAAGCTGGAGGGGAGGCACAATTGGAAAGAGGGAGAACATTCAGATTAGAAGTGGCAGTGTACATGACTAAGAAATCTTTCTACTCTCTCCTTCTATCCTCAGAGAGTGTATTTGGTTGACTTTTGTCTGAATGGTCCCCATATTGTGGGTTCAAGTAAGGGGAATTCTGCCTCTCCCCTATTAGAATGATGTGGAGTATCTGATTCCAAACAGAGAAATCACAGAATGTGTCCCACAGAGTGGCTAACCATGAATGATTGGTTAGAGGTTTAGGAAAGCTCATCTTAGTTCTTCCACATGAGAACAACCTGGCTTTAGATGTGAAATAGCTACATTGTTGTAATGGTTCCACAGGGTAGTACACTCATGTGCACTTTTAAAAGTTTCACTCCTTCCCCAAAAAGGAACGAAATCTGTTCTTTGGCAAAAAAGTGGCTTTTGCTGGATACCATTATGCTTAGTGAAATATACCCATTCCCTTGATGTGAATGGAATGGGAGAGGGCACAGGAGATGGGGGGTTACCAATGGGAAGAAAGTTATATGGTGGTGGAGCCGCTGTAATCCAATAGCTGTACTTTGCAAATTTATATTTATTAATTAAATGTTAAAATTTTTCAAAAAGAAAGAAATCTTACAATGTATTTAATGGAAATACTTCATGAGTACAAGAAGATAATGTCCAAAATATTTGTTGATTTTGAACTTTTGAGCCTTCACTTATTTTTTACCTAGTAGTTAAATAATACTAGTAGAAATTAAATAAAGTTTAGCTTCTAACTCATTTTATTTAAAAAAAAATATATACCCATTCCGTAAAGAAAATATCACATATGTTGGTTTTTTGTTTTTGTTTTTGTTTTTTGTTTTTGCTGATAGGTACTTCATAATATAGATTGAAAAAAAATACACAATGAATAAAAAAGAAACTGACATCTCAGGATTTGACTTTTGCTTATCAACCTTGTGTACATTCCTGTGGAGCAGTGGTATTTCTACTATTCACTTGTGGAACATAATGATTATTGGGGTATTATCCTGTGATAAAATAAATTAGAGGGGATTCAGAAAGGAAAGGAAGAAACAATGCTTATCTTCTTAGAATTGTATCAATGAAATACATAAAATCTGTTCTTTTATGTCAGTAAATTTTTCTTTCATTTAACAAAATTTCTCTTTTATTTGACCTTGTGATGCAGCAGGTGAAGCCTCTGTCCACACTGCCCAGCATCCCAGTGAGTGCCGATTCAAATCCCAGCTGTTCTGCTGATTCAGCATTCTACTAATGCCTAGGAAAGCAGCAGATGAGGGTCCAAGTGCTTGGGCCCCTGCACTCGCATAGGAGACATGGTTGAAGCTCCTGCATCCTAGCTTGCCTTGGCTTAGTCCAAGTCTTTGCAGCCATTGGTGAGCGAATCAGCAGATGCAAGATCTGTCTTCTCTTTCCCTCTCTATCTCTCCCTCTCTCCCAGTAACTCTGATTTTCAAATAATTTTTTAAAGCGTAACAAAATTGAATGAAATATCAGTTGATTTTGGTTCAATGAATTAGAAATCCAAGCATTATTTTTCTTAAAAAACATTTTGCAAAATCTGCTTGTACATCTCTGGCTGTACCTGATAGTTCTAAACTTAAAAATGTGTATACTGTGTATGTACAGGTCTATTTGTATAGCATTTTCACCTCAGTGGAGTTTAACAGTAATATGCATGATTTTATTTGTCTCTCTGCACTTTGACACTTTTTTTGAGAATACAGGTACCTTTGAGATGATCGTGGAAATATTTTATAACCAAAAAGATAATTAGGGCTGGTACCTTGGCTCACTGGACTAATCCTCCACCTGAGGGGCTGGCACCATAGCTTCTTGTGCCAGGTGGGGCACCAGTTTAGACCTGGTTGCTCCTCTTCTACTCCAGCTCTCTGCTGTGACCCAGGGAGGCAGTGGAGTATGGCTCAATTCCTTGCACCCTGCAACCTCATGAGAGAACATGACAAAGCACCTGGCTCCTGGCTTCGAATCAGCACCATGCACTGGCCATAGTAGCCATTTGGGGAGTGAATCCACGGAAGGAAGACATTTCTCTCTCTCTCTCTCTCTCTCTCTCTCTCTCTCTCTCTCTCTCACTGTCTAACTCTGTCAAAAAGAAAAAAAGATAATTAAGAATACCCTGATGGTAGTTAGGATCTGAACAGTGTGTACTAAAATATTAGCCCTGACTTTCTGGGTCTCCTGATGCCTTTGTGGGATGATGACCAATTCTTTAAACAATTATCATCATGTCTTCACTAACTTGAACCAAGAAATTTATAAAAAACAATAATCTTATCTTTGGAAACATTCTTGGCCAATATTCTTACTTTTCTCATTATGAGGCTACCAAATCACATCGAGTATTTCAACTATCATTATACATAAACACGGAAATTACATAGACAACTAAATATGCTGATATTCATTTACATATATGTATAATATAGATTATATATATTTCTTCTGTGAGGCATTAAATTTATTTGATTTACTAAATAATTTGATCAGTATATTTTCCTGTACATGCTTGGAGAAGTTCCTAATTGTGTTCTACAATGGGTATTAGATTTATGTGAGCCAGAGTTAAAATCCAGACAAATCCATGTGTATCCCAGTGGGTGTACCCTGTGCTTATATGCATGCTTAGTGATCTTGTATATAATAATAGGTTCACAGCCCTTCCTCACTGCTTGTGGCAGGTTTTCTGTATGACCTCACTTCCTGGGTCAGAGTCATTTTATGATATAACATGGACGCCTCTTCTATTTTCCCCATCAGCATCTCACAGAGGGCACGGGCTACAGCATACAGCATTATAGAGGAGATAGCTGCTGTGGGATATACCATAGTCCATATTTCCTGGCCTTACAATTATTCCAAAGGAAAGTATAGTTTTGATCATTACGTTCTTCCTAGTCCTTGTAATAAGCTCTATTAAGACATTTGACAACATTTCATCATACAGGAGAAACATTATTCTTCTATGATCTGTCATTACAGAGTCTGAATTGAAAATGTTACATGGACTTCTCAAAGGTTCAGATTTCAATTTTCTTTATGTTCTTTAATGCTTTTCTGCTTTCTGTTTCCATTTTATACTCATTATTTATTTCCTTTCACTTATTGAAGATTAAAGGATATCTTTTCTCCTTTCTCTCTAGTGTTTTTGACAAGAAACATTTCTTTCTATTATGATCATTTAAGACTATAAGTATTTTGTAAATGCTACTTTATCTATACTATAAAAATCATATATGTTATAGTTTCAGTGTTATTACACAGTAGAAAATATTTCTTAATTTTCTTTGTGACTTATGCATTTATGTTATCATCACTTAAATGTGAGTCACTTAATTAACAAGTGTTTGTCTTCTTTCAAGATGTATCATTGTTAATGATTTGTAATTTCATTCTATTGTGATTAGAGAACATACCCTGAAAGATTTCAGTGCTATTAAATATGTTAGGCTTCATCTTCATTTAATCCAGACATTGGTCTATCTGCACTGGAGAAGAATGTACACTCTGCCATTGGAAGGCACAGAGTTCTACAAATATAAACTAACTCAAAATCACTGGAGAGAGTTGTTCACATTTTGTACATCGTGGCAGATTTATTTTATCGTGTACTTCGATTGCTGCAAGAAGATTGCTCACACCATCAGCTGTCACTATGTATGTGTATAACTTTCTCTTTCACACTGTCAAATTTGTTTCATTATCATGTAGTTTTATTTTTTTGACAAGCAGAGAGTTACTGTGTGAGAATAGAGAGACAGAGAGAAAGGTCTTCCTTCCGTTGGTTGACCCCCCAAATGGCCATTACAGTGGATGCACAGAGCCAATCTGAAGCCAGGAGCATTGTGCTTTGTCATGGTCTCCCATGGGGGTGCAGGTCCCAAATACTTGGGGCATCCTCTACTGTCTTCCTGGGCCACAGTGGAGAGCTGAACTGGAAGAGGAGCAACCGGGACAGAACTGGTGCCCCAACCGGGACTAGAACCCATAGTACTGGTGCTGCAGCTGGAGGATTAGCCTAGTATGCCGTGGAACCACCCCCTTATTTTGTAACATGTTATAGAGTCATAAGCATATGTTTTTTATGTCTTCCAGATAAATAGAACCCTTCACCTTTGTTGTGAAATGCCCTACATTAACTTTGGTAGTATATTTTTTCTTTATTTTTTTAACAGGCAGAGTGGACAGTGAGAGAGAGAGAACAGTGTGAAAGATCTTCCTTTGCCCTTGATTCACCCTCCAATGACTGTGGCACTGATCTGAGGCCAGCAGCCAGGTGCCTCTCCTGGTCTCCCATGCAGATGCAGGGCCCAAGAACTTGGGTCATCCTCCAGGGCATTCCCTGGCCACAGAAGATAGCTGTCCTGGAAGAGGGGCAAATGGGACAGAATTTGGCACCCCAACCGGGACTAGAACCCGATGTGCAGGCACTGCAGGTGGAGGATTAGCCTATTGGTCCATGGTACCAGCTGTTCATATTTTTTCATTAAAGTTTATTTTATCTTACACTATATTGTGACCCTTTCCTTTTTATGTGTACTGTTTACACATATCTTTTTGCCATTTATAATATTTTAAGAAATTTGTGTTTTGTAAAAAAAGAAAAAAATATTAAATGGAGCTCACTTATAAATGAAGAGATATTTTCTACTGAATAATAACACTGAAACTATAACATATATGATTGTTGTAGTATAGATGAAGTAGCATTTACAGGAATACTTATAGCCTTAAATGATCATAAGAGAAAGAAATGCTTCACTCCCTAGAGAAAGGACAGTCTCTTCAACAAATGCAGACATTCGGATTTCCACATGCAGAGAGTTGAAGTCAGACTGCAACCGGACATCATATACAAATGTCAACTCATCATTTATCAAGGATCTAAGCCTAAAACCTGAAACCATCAAATTACAAGAGGTAAATGCTGGGGAAACAATGCAAGACTTGTGCCCAACCAATGATCTCTTGGCCAAAACTCCAAAAGTGCAGGCAATAACGGTGACAATAGACACATGGGATTACATCAAGCTAAGTAATTTCTAATCAGCAAAAGACACATTCATTAAAGTGAAGATGCAACTTAGAGAATGGGAGAAAATATTTGTAAAATATTCATCCAGTAAAGTACTAATCTCCAGATTGTATAAGGAGTTCAAGAAACTTAACAACCACATTATCAACATGCCAATTAAGAAATGAACTGTGGCTGACACTGTGGTGTAGCAGGTTAATGCCCTGGCCTTATGGGAAGTGCCGGCATCCCATATGGGCACTGGTTTGAGACCCAGCTGCTCCACTTCCAACCCAGTTCTGTTATGGCATAGGAAAGCAGTAGAAGATAGCACAAGTCCTTGGTCCCCTGCACCCATGTGGGAAACCCAGAAGTAGCTCCTGGCTCCTATTTTGGATCGAGCTCTGGCCGGGCACCAAACTGGGGAATGTACCATTGGATGGAATTCCTCTCTCTCTCTTTCTCTCTCTCTCTCTCTCCCCCTCCCTCTCTCTCTCTCTCTCTCTCTCTCTGCCTCTGCTATCTTTGTGTAACTCTTACTTTCAGATAAATAAATAAACATTTTTAAAAAAAGAAATGAACTAAGGATATGAATGGGCATTTTTCAAAGGATGAAATACAAATGGACAAGAGAAACATGAAAAATTGTCAGGATCACTAACCATCAGGGAAGTGCCAATAAAAACACCAGAGAGATTTCACACCACCCGACATAGCATGAGTATTATCCAAAATCTGAATAATAACAAAGCCTGGTGAGGATCTGGAAAAGAAGTATCCCAATACATTGTTGATAGGAAAGATTGTAAGCTGGTAGAACCATAATGGAAGTTAGCAGAGTGAAACCTCAGAAAACCAACACTAGTTGTAACTTATGGTCCAGCTGTCCACACAAGAAAATGTATTCAAAGGAAATATTCATGTCCTTGTAATGAGCTGTACTAAGACATTTGACAGCTCACTAATTAATATTAGTGAAGCTCATTACAAGGACTAGCTTGTATTCATGTGAAATCAGCACATGAAGGAATCACCTATACTCCCTTGTTTATAGCAGCTCAATGCACATTACCTAAGATGTGGAATTATCTAGATGTCCATCAACTGAAGACTGGATGAAGGAAATGTGGCATATATACATATATATATACATACATACAAATATACATGTACACGTGTGTGTATATATATATATATACAAACACACATATATAGTAGAATGTTACTCAGCCATGAGAAAGAATGAATATTTGACATTTAAAACTGAAGATCATTACATTATATTATATTATATAAGCCAGGCATAAAAAATATTAAGTTTTCTATTATTTGTGCTAGTTACTATATGGAGTATAAAATTGGTGGATGTCAAATCATTGGCTCTCTGTAGACTTACGTGCATTTCTTAGTGTGTATACAGTTTTTAAATATTTTCAACATGTCCCATAGCAGAAAATGTTTTCTAAAATGTTCAAGAGCAGATAACAAATCCTCCACACACAGATAACTATTACAGATGTATCTGTGCCCAGTGAGATGTGAAACAGCCCCCTCTCCAAAATGCCTGATCCTGCTAGTTTTTTCAACATGAAAACCTGGTCATGTGCAACTACAATAAATACCTGAAGATACCAACAGGTGTTCAATGCATGTCCTGTTCTGGGAGATGTTTACCTGCCATGGAAGAATCCTAGGTTGAGCTGCATCTCCTGGAGATCCCTTCTCTAATTGCTCTGAAAGCATCTTATGGAGGGCATGGGCTACTGCATACACAGCATTGTAGATGAAATAGCTGGAGTCAGATATGGTCAGCATGTCAATGTGTCCTGGGAAAAACTCAAAGGAAGCATTTGGGTGGCAGACTCCAATTGTTCCACAGTGTGAGCCCGGAGGTAAGCAGTGAAGAGCATGAAGCCATAGTTGACTGAGGAAGAAATCTTCTGGGTAGTGGGAAGGGTGCACTGTCTTGACAAAATGCTTGAGGCCAGGGATTTCCCCCTTGTGATGTGAAAATGAGAAGCCTCCATGGAAAGAGTGCAGCATGTGTTGTGTCTCGAACAGAACAACCTCCCACTTTGCAGCCATGATCCACACCTTCCCCAGGGTTAAATAGCATTTGCTTAGAAATTCCATGGTATAGAGATTCCTCACATCACCATATAGAATATGCACATTTGCTGATATAGTTCGAAGATCAGCTAAGAATGATATTTCAGTGTTCCCATACCTTTTCTTAGAGTCAGGAAGCTTTAATGCATAGGCCAAGCAGACACCTTTCTTTACCATCTCGGCTAAAATATCCCGAAGGAACTGCTCTCCTTTCACATCATTAGATACAAAGATCGCCACCCAAATCCAGCCAAAATAGAGCAGCAAAGAGAGCATTCCACAGGCTAGAGAGCTGTCACTGGTGGCCATCTGATAGAGCGATGGAAACTTGTCTCTCTCACTTAGCATGGGATCAAAGGGACCATATGTGATCTGAATGGAAAGAAAACCATCACGATTTGACTTTTGTGGGTAAAGAAGGCCAATTCCTATCAACTGGGCTCAGAGAAATCCATGCATCAATGCCTATTGCTTTCAGGAGGAGAAATACATTTCCTCATTCATAACGTGAAAGAAAATGTGTAAGACAACCGTATATCTTCATATTCATAAAAGGAAGAAGACTGCATGGATTTTAGACCATGACCTTGGTCTTTCCCACTTCTCGCCCCATGTCACATGTGCAGAACAGCCCACACTGCAACTGATGTTAAATGTTACCTCGGAGACTAACAACCCTTTACTCTGTTGTGCACTTCATAGTTTGAATTTCATTTCTTTTCACAGCATAACCTAAATGGCTTTGAAGGATACATTCACCGACCATGTCTGAGTTTTTGTAAAGTTGCTTTTCAGACCAAAATCTTCCTAAGCTATTCCATTCTAGCTGATGTTAAATATTGCAGATTGCTAGCCATTTGAAGTGGGTCTCTTTAAGAATCCTGAAACTGTGAATTTAGACATCTGGAGGAAGCTTGATTAAATTATTTAAATGGTTCCCGAACCTTTCTTATGAGATTTCAATGGAGTGCTAGTCCCTCATTTCACCACAGAGCATCAGCACCAGCACCATAGTGGGTATTGGGTGACTAAACTAGACAATGTGTGCACACTGTCTGCTTCTCTTTGTTTCTCAGTCTATCAAACACATTCCAAGATTAAATCTCTTTGTTGACATCCCTGTGAAAGAATCTGTTGAATGTGATGAAGTCAGGATTGGGATAGGGAGAGGGTGAAATCTGACCTAAATGCAACTCAGCACCAAACACTCTTGATGATCATTGGGACCGTCATGGTCCACAGTGTGCTCCAAATGAAAGTACAGGCCAATGATTTATATACCCATGTCTAACATGGAGTCATCCTAGGATATGTCTGTGCTGTGGGTATTTCCTGTGAATAGTCAACAATCAACATTTCCAGTAGGTGGGGATGGATACATTGGGCCAAGGTGGAATGGGTGGAGGCTCTCAGCTTCCACTTTTCCTTCCCTTTCTCAGAGCCAAATGAGGTCTCCAGAATCTCTTTCAACTCACAGTGGTATATGTCACTTGGCTTCCAATGACCCTTGCTTCAGATGTGGTAGGTCTTCTGGGAGATGGAAACATTTCTCATGAGAATTCACAAGCCATTTACCTGTGGGGTTTTGTACAGCTCCAACATCGTTCCAATTTCAGCTGAAAATGCTGATGTGGTTCCAGCAATGATGGCAACTGTCTTGCCTTGTGTCTGGCAGGTGTAGTTAGGGATGAGATGATGCTTTCCAGTCAGCCAGTGCAGAGTGCTCCGCAGGGTGAACTGACCACTGGTAATGGAATTGAAGAGTTGGAAACCCAGGGTCAGGTTGGGGAGGAGCTGGAGGTCCTTATTGATCTCCTGGATGGCAAAACGGAAGGCCAGCACATATTGGTAGTTCTTCCACAGCTGCCTAAAGTCAGGAACAGCATCAGGGAGAAGGGAAATACCACGGAATACAGAGTAACAACACCACCATGTCCTGAGGCAGCAATGGTCAGACTCGGCTGCTGCTTAGTGATCCTTAGCTCTGACACATGGAGGAGGAGTGAATGAGGTTCCAAGGGCTCTAGAAGACCATGGAATGACCCTCAGACTCCTCTGAAGCAAACTGTGTCCATGATCAAACTCACCTTAGCGAGCCCTTCAGGAAAGCCTTCATGTGTCCCAACATGGGATTTCACTTCTACTTAGGGATGGATCCCAAAAGGCAAGCATCTCTATTTTCAGCAACTTCTAAAATAGTTGAACACCATCTGACTTGTCATGTATATTAGCATTTGGGAACATCTCTAATCTATTCACAAAAGCCATTTTCATGAGTCCTTTCTGTAATCTCCCACTTAATATACCAACACTCACACAAGTAATTTTTTTTCAAATATATTCTCCTTGAAAATGAGCATTTTATTGAGAAAGTCAAATTCTCAGAAGATTTATGAGGTTCACTTTATTTTTATTCACTCTTTTCCTCATATACTAAATTCTATTTTATTATTTCACTTTTTATTCTTAAAATTCTCTGCATGTTTCTATATATCTTAAGCAAAATTGTGAGTTCTTGGGATTTAGTAATGGCTCTCAAATGTTACCTGTCCAAGAGAGTGGATGTTTTGTTTTCACACTATGGACATCTATGGCCCTCTTCTTGGAATTATTTTTTTTTTATTTCTACTTTCATCCATATATTGATGTCAAGAAATACATATTTGTCAATAAATTACATGGGATTTAATAAATTTATGCAATCATCTGTTCTATAGGTGCATTGTTTCATGTGTTTGAATGCTGAGCTTAATAGATTGTCATTTCAATATGTGTTACATTCATGAAATATGTTTATGCATTTTCTAAAATGCAATGTTTGATTCAAGGTTAGTACATTTTTTCTCAACTTTCACACAATTTTGTATTATTCTTACATACAGAATTTGAATTTTTTTTGACAGGCAGAGTGGACAGTGAGAGAGAGAAACAGAAAGAAAGGTCTTCCTTTTGCCGTTGGTTCACCTTCCAATGGCCACTGCGGCCAGCATACTGCGGCCGGCGCACCATCCTCATCTGCTGGCAGGAGCCAGGTGCTTCTCCATTCTCCCCTGGGGTCCAGGGCTCAACCACTTGGGTCATCCTCCAGGGCACTCTGTAGCCACAGAGGAGAGATGGCTTGGAAGAGGGGCAACCAGGACAGAATCCAGCACCCTGACCGGGACTAGAACCCCGTGTGCCTATTCCACAAGGTGGAGCATTAGCCTAGTGAGCTGCGGCACCAGACCGAAATTTTATTTATTTTGTAAAAATAGTCAAATTTTGTCCCTTTTAGTAAACAGTTGATTCAATATTTTTTAATTCAGAAACAATGTATATTAGTTATACACTTAAGTAGACCCATCAAAAAACATGCTACTGAAGATGGTTCAATATGTAGTTTTACTTACTTGAATGAAAATTCAGAGCATTAAATTCAAATGTTTCTTGCTTTTTAATCATTTTGCTTTATTGCAATTAATTCCCCTATAAGGGGATGTTTATTCACTGCTGGGTTACTTACAGCACTTGTTTTCAGCTGCAAGCTGACAAATTTACTTCTTCTTCCCCATATACAAGGTTGTCAGCTCTTAAGTTCTGACCCTGCACATTCATTTCAAGACTCTTGGAGGCTGATAGGGAGTTGAGATCAGCAGAGTGGATACAAAATGTCCATCTCACACTCTGTGCAGCAGTGGAGAGCAAGCAAAAAATGGAATGGAATGCTTGTGAAAGGCAAAAGAAGGGAAGGAACTCCAGCCTTCATTGATCTGCAGTCCTGCAACTTCTGTATATGTTCTTTTTTTGGAATTCTCAAGTGCAATAACCATTCACAGAACAAGCACACTCTCACAGTCTGAACCACAGTTGATACATAACTCAATGTGGCACTTACCAATTAACTGCCATTTTGTCCATTGGCCTGGATAAAAAAGATAACCGGATCATGTCTGATTCTGGTTCCAGGAAGTAAAGGGGGAAAAACCCACCCAGTACCAGGTCTCCATCTCTGTAGACACTTGGTCTCTTGGAATTATAACAGTTCCTGGGAGGCATATCCTGTGAACTGTATGAAAAAGTCAGGAGTAGGTTGAGAAACATCATAGAAAACAGCATGTCAAGTCAACCCACTGTAAAGTTAAAGGCCCAAATCCCTGTTGATATTAGGTGAAAATGGCCTGGATTATATCTGCTATCTCAGCTCCCTGCAGGGAGAATAGAGCTCTGTGTAGGACACAGCTGATCCCAGTATAGCTGTATGTTCTCAACCTGTAGACAGTGTGTGCTACCCAACTGAGTCACACAGGGAGACAGCTAGAATCACAAGGAAGACATTTCAAAGGGAGTCACATGGCTGAGGCCTTGACTTTATGTCCTTGGGATCAGATCACCTCTGGCTTCTATATATTTCCATTGCTTCATTTGTGTCCCATCCAGAAATTCATGCCATCATCCTGCCCTGAGGCCAAGCACCTGCCACTCTCCACTAAGAGAAAAAACAGTTTTGGAAAAACATGCTTTGGACTCTCATTCCTCCCTAGGGCATTGCCAGGACAGAGCTCTGTAAACCTGTGTGCACAGAGGCCAAGAGTTATTAGGTCAGTCCACTGTTTTGAGGCATTTGGCAATTGTAGAATAATTTGTTTGGGAATTAAAAAATATTCGGTTTCATCATGTCACAAAATACTTAATCAAGGAGATGAAACATCACATTCACCACTGATGACCCTATATCTACCCCAGGAAGTCTCTTCATAGCTGTGCCTAATATCTCCCTCAGGACTGTAGTACTTTAATGGAGAAATAGGATTCATGAATTGCAAATAAGTATGTATATCCAGAGAAGGCCAGTAGTTCATCCCTGCACTTACCCTTTTACAATATCTTGTGTAATCTCATTGTGTTTAGTATATCAAGATACAGTAACGATTCTCACCATATATACTTAAGCCTTTCAATGTATACAGGAATATATATAGCATCTGTGTGTGTGTTTCCTCTTAATTTGCTTCTAAAACATGTATTAGGTTTCTTCCTAATATTCTCTCAGCTGCTGATAGAAAGCTGCACAATTGAAAGACAATTGCTGATGACATGTGTGAGGAACATCATGTTATATGCTTACATGTGAAAAAATAATTGAATGCATATTTAAAATTTCACACATCATCTCCTCTCACCTCCCTCTGTTTTGAATTCTTCACATGGAACGACACCTCCTTGAATGCTTAGTCCTTTCTCTCTGTCTGCATGGATGATCAAGTCTTGGTCATGTGTACTTTTGCAGGGAAACTCCAATTTGAGCCAACAACCCAAGCCAACAAACCAAGAGGATGATCCATACAGTATGAATATTGTGGTGTGCTGTATGGTGACTTGATGATAGGGGAATTCTTCAACTCCAGCACTGTTTGTAAATGAGCTTATCCTTGGAAGTTGCTGAAGCTGTAGGATAGGCATAATTGAATAGAAAGCACTCAAATGAGAGGCAGGAGGTGCATGTGTACTCAGCAGTCCTTATTTTTTCCTCCACATCCCTATCCTCAATGTATCTTTTAGGTAGAAATTAGTTTTTGTGGCCACCATGTCATAGGTTCAAATGATGAGAATTTTTTTTCATGAACACTTCCAACAAATTGGGAACTTTCTTAACACAAACAAGATATGTGTATGATGTAGTTCAAGGTTGGCTAGCATATGGGCTCTTTGGAACTCATCCCAAAGATTTGGCTGCATCTGTGTGGAAGCTAAACCTAGTTCTTCAATAACATATGCAAAACATGGGTGGACAGGTCACTATGATGTTGTGTAGGTCAAACATAGAGTGATAGGTTTATTTAAAATTATATTTATTTTCAACAAATGAAATCCAAGCTCAATTTTGGTTCAACATATACAAATCAATTCATAGACTTTTCAGAATTCACAAGTTCTCCTTGAAGACATCTTGTGTTATCTGGTAGGACCAAAGTTACAAAAATGGGTACATTCAATAAATTTAAACATATGTATATGGACTACTTATGTTGTGTTCCATCTCTACCTTTGGACTACTTTATGAGACTGTGATTTTAATTTGAAATTAAAGATCAGTGTGTGACCAAAAACAAAGTTTCCAAATCTCCACACGATATTGCAACTATTCACAGTCTGAGCTAAACTTTATCTTTTGGACTTATGACACCTAATATAAGGCATATTAGGCATACATCTTTGGGACCCTGTGACAAATTCACTGTATAAAATTCCAAGTTTCTAACTGTAAATAAGAACAGAGACTATTTCAACTACTCTTACTACAGTAAAAAAAAAATGAATTAGATAGTGAAATAAACTCTCTTGAGTTTTTTTAATGTTTATTTGCCTTTTTCCTAGACTTTAATCTCTGACTAATTTAATCTGTTTGTCCCATGAGTTACTAAATATAAGTGATGGATTCAGAAAATGTAGAAGTAAACTCCAGACAAATCCAGCTATAATTCAGGAAGAAAAGGCATCCTCATATCTAGTGATACTGCTTTCATTAGAGGCATAATAATTTCCTCTGCAAATGGGCACATGCTACATGGTGATCTAGTCTTGTCAATGTACACACTGTGGAAAAGCGCTTCTTCAGGTGGGGAAGTTTTGGATCATGGCAGCAACGTGGGGCATGGTTGTGGATGAGGCATTCTCCATGCTGCACTCTGTCATTCTGAGCATAGAGAAGACTTTTCACATTACCATTGCAATAAGGAGTGTGACTTTTGCTCACAGAAGGAAGGAAAATAGGCAAGATACCCAGAGGCTCCGTATGCTTTGAAATTCCAAGTGAGGAAAGCATGAACATTGGATGTAGCATCATCAGGACAATGGTCTTTCCCTCATTTTAACTCTGTGTCTCTGGGGAAAACAGCCCCTTCTCTCAGCAACCACTGTTATATATTTACTCTGAGACTAATGTGAATCTTTACTACATTGAGATCTTACAACTTTGGGGTTCATATGTTACCAAAGCATAACCTGAGTTACTTTGGAAATAAAATCACTTTCCAGCCCAGAATCCTCCAAAGCTACTATGTTCTGTGTTTGGCAGTGATATGTGTGAAAGAATCTGGGATGGGTGTAATCAGTAGCAAAGCCATTAAATTGCTTGAGTAATTTATCATCATTCAATATTATTTTTTGAAAGATTTTTATTTATGTATGTTAGAGATAGAGTTACATAGAGTGAGAGGGAGAGGCAGAGAGAAAGGTCTTCCGTCCGTTGGTTCACTCCCCAAATTGTTGCAATGGCTGGAGCTATGCCAATCCAAAGCTAGGGGCCAGGAGCCTCCTCTGGCCTCCCACAGAGGTGCAGGGGCCCAAGGACATGAGTCATCCTCCACTGCTTTCCAAGGTCATTGCAAAGAGCTAGATCGGAAGAGGAGCAGCTGGGACTAGAACTAGCACCCGTATGGGATGCTGGCACAGCAGGCAGAGAATCAACCCATTGCACCGCAGTGCTGGCCTCATCATTCTTCATAATGAAGAACATAAATAACTACTTATAGAACACAGTATTTTAAAATTTAATATAACATAAATGCAAGAATTATGAAATGGATATTTAAGAAAATAGAAAAACATAAGAAATGTCATGAAAATTCACATCACATGCAATACTAATATAATGGGTATACATTTATCAGTTATATTTGCCTAGAATGTTAACACTCAACTTATTTATATTATGTATTTTTTATATTTGGAGAGTAGAGAGTTTTGTTTCTCCAGTATCTTCATTATTTTCAAAAACTTTTCACTTGGAAGTCACTTCTTTTGGGGAGTTCTTTTTAGTTCCTTTAAGTTTTAGAAACTCAATAAAGCATGAATAAATAAAAATTAAAAGTTTTCACTAAAATAAATATATATACTCACTGCATTTTCCTCAGAACCATTTGAAATATCCTGTGCACTCAGAAGAGCTCAAGGTACATATCTAAACATATTTTTACAATAATACTCAACACAATCTGTTCATAACACTGGAAGTGTGGAGACAACACAAATCATCACCTGTGAATGATTCAATAAGTTGCATATGGCAGATCCATAAGACTGAATGTTCTACAGCTATACAAATAATGAAGGATACCTGCTATAATTTGGGTAAATTGAAAATGTAATGCCATGTGAAAGATGCTAGATCCAAGAGGTCTCATATTTCCTCATTCCATTGCTGGGAACTGTCCATAGGAGGTAATCACATAGCAACTAAAGAGATGAATGGTTAAATGAACCACGTTCATTCAAGTTTGCAAGTGGATGCTTAGTGGACAAAGGCTTTGATTATGGGATGATGCAAAGGGCTTCAATCTACACAGACATGATAATTGCACAAACTTGTGAACATACTTTATAAAAACTCAGTATAGTATTTGAATGTAAAAGTACTGTTTTTTTTAACTTTTATTAGAATATAAATTTCCAAGGTACAACTTAAGGATTACAATGGCTTCCCCCTCCCCTCACTTTCCCTCTCCCCTCACAGCCCTCCCCCCTTACCCTCTCCCTCTCCCCTTTCATTCACATCCAGATTCCTTTTTCAATTCTCTTTGTATACAGGAGATCAGTTCAGTATTTGGTAAGTAAAGATTTTGACCATTTGCCCTCATATAGCACCACGAAGTGAAATACGCTATTTGAGTACACGTTATAGCATTGAAATACATTGTACAGCAAATTAAGGACAGAGATCCTGCATGATATATTTTTTTGAATTTGATTAATTTTTATGCAATTTCTAATATAACAATGAGGTTTTTTTTCTTTTTCAATTATCTTTATATACAGAAGATCGATTCAGTATGTATTAAGTAACGATTACATCAGTTTGGACCCACACAGAAACACAAAGTGTAAAAATTCCATTTCAGTGCTAGTTATAGCATTACTTCACATTGGACAACACATTAAGGACAGATCCCACATGGGACATAAGTACACAGTGACTCCTGATGTTGATTTAATAATTTGGCACTCTTGTTTATGGCGTCAGGAATCTCCCTAGGCTCTAGTTATGAGTTGCCGAGGCTATGGAAGCCTTTAGGGTTTGCCGTCTTTGATCTAATTCCGACAGGGTCATAGTCAAAGTGGAGGTCCTCTCCTCCCTTTGGAGAAAGGCACCTCCTTCTGAATGTAAAAGTACTGTAATACCACATCCTTGTACATTACTTCAGTGGTTCCTGCAGGGTATGCGAATTTCACCACGATAATAGCATCATTTCCCCTGGAATATGAACACTAAGCAAAGGCAAAAAGAGAAAGCAGTCAAATGATCACAGAATACTGCCTATAATTGTGTTTCTACTGATAGTTGTGATAAAGATATGCTATCCAAATAACCAGACAGTAATTATTGACTAAAATGATTGTGAACAATACAATCTCCAAAGTCAAGAATGCTCAATGGATTAGTTAACTCTTGTGTTTGGGAAATAAATTCTACTTAAATTATAACAACAAAAGGAAAAAATCAAGACCTTCAGGAAAGCAATATAAAGCAGGTATAACTGAGACATGTTTTCAATTATACATTTATAGCACCTACATTAATAAACAAAAAGGAAACTAATTAGTGTGCATATTTTCAGGGATAACCCTTCCATATAAAATGACATTGCCATTTGTAAGTTGATGGTCTGCCGTGTTTCAGTTTAAACAGCGATTCCTTTTACTTTCTATGAAAATATTTCTAGACTGCCTTGTGTTATTTGAGAGGAAGAGAGAAACTGAGAGAAAGAGAGAGATGGTTGAGAGACCAACTTTCAGTGCTTCACCTCTCAATGCCTGCTGTGAATGAGCCTGGATTGAATTCAGACCCAGGAGCCTGGAAAAAAAATAAACTGACAGGGACCCAATAACTATGACTCACTACCACTCACTCAAGGTTTTTTTAGGGAGAGTGGGAGGGATCTGGGATTAGGAGTCAGAACGAAACTAGAAACCCAGATACTATTATGGGGTACAATGGCATCTTAATTGGAAGGCCAAGTGCCTAACCAACAATGGCTTTTAGCTTTGCTTACTTGACAATGTTGGAAGCCTACTTCACTTTGGCTTTTGTTTGCAAGTTAGAAATGTGAAGAAAATCCTGAGAAAAAAAATTTAGGGTCTCCTAGAACTGCTCTGATTCTTGAAAGCTTTCAAAAAAACTTTATCGGGTTTTATGAGAATAACATAGCATTTGGGGAAAAAGATGCAGCCCAGGAGCCCTGCACTGGAGGCCAAGATGGAGAAGACCTCCACAGCCACCATGACCTTCCCCTTGGTGCTGTGGTAGACAGGCAGGAAGGTCACCCAGACACTGCAGAACACCAGCATGCTGAACGTCAGGAACTTGGCTTCATTGAACGTGTCAGGCAGATTCCTGGCTAGGAAAGCCACAGTGAAGCTGGCCAGGGCCAAGGAGCCCAGGTAGCCCAGGACACAGTAGAAGGCAGTGACCGAACCCTTGTTGCACACCAGGATGATGTGGCCAGGCTCAGAGTATGCATCTGTGTCAATAAAGGGAGGAGAACTTCCCAACCAGATGCCACAGAGAGCCAGTTGGATCAAGGAGCAGATGGGAATGATGAAGTTAGAAGCTCCTGATACCAGCAATCGCCTCATTGTTCTTCCAGGTTTCAGAGCTTTGAAGGCCAGAATCACAGTGATGGTCTTGGCCAGCACAGTGGAAACAGCCACTGTGAACACAAGGCCAAATGTTATTTGCTGGAGAAGGCAGGTGGCTGTGTTGGGACGGCCAATGAAGAGTAAGGAGCAGAGGAAGCACAGGAGGAGGGCAATGAGCAGGATGTAGCTGAGGGTCCTATTATTGGCCTTGACGATGGGAGTGTCTCGGTGCTTCACAAAGACCCAGAGGACAGCAGCTGTGAGGACACAGAAGCACAGAGCCATGCAGGCCAGAGCCATCCCCAGAAATTCCTCAAAGCCTAAGAAGGTCACCAGCTTGGGGAGGCAGTGGTTTCTCTCCAGGTTTGGGTACTCGTGATCTGCACACGGGGTGCACTGTTCTGCATCTGTGGGGAAAAGCAAGATTCATGTTTCCATTTCACAATGTGCTCCTTTTTCCCTGTTGAGGAAAAGGGACACTTTTTCAATGTCAGCGTGAGTCCAGCCTGCTCTGATGTATACCAAGAAACACTAAAGGATATTTCTGCACTCCTGGCCCAGGGTCAATGCTTGACCCCCATAGAGGAAACTGCTTCAAAGAAGCTCCTTTGCATGTGGGGCTCTGTGGTCTCTTCCTGTTGCTCAGAGACTTTTTTCCAGTGTTTTAATTTTGATAAAATGGTGCATTTCCTGTAAATCATATGGGCTTGGATTCTTCCATGCCCTCTTCTCTACAGTCAACAGTGTCTTTCTCAGGAGAAGCCTTTTGTTCACATGGGTTAGAATATTTACCTAGTGTCATCAGTGTTAAGGTTTTTTTCACTTATCCTCAAATGGAGATGACCTATATAAAGTATGTGTAATTCCTTGGACCGCCATACATTTTTCTCTACTCTAATTACTACATGGACCGTCTTGTTACTATTTCCATATAACTATTGTGATAATGTGGTTGAATATAAGAGAATTGTAGCTGGTTGTCTTTCTCAGGTTACATGGGAGTAAGCGGTATTTTCATCTTGTTACTGAAAGGCTACTAGGCACTCTTGTTAACCTGAAAGCATGATGTGTTCACCATTTTAGCACGTGTGAACACCACATTGGACACCATGTTGTCTCACTTGAAATCATGCACTTCTGCTGCTACAGCATGAGAGAAGTCATTAAGAACAGGCCAGTTTGTGAATATGTCCTTTTTCAATTAAATTCGAACAAACAAAAATTGGGCCAGTGCTCTGGCATAGTAGGTAAAACCACCACCTGCAATGCCAGTATCCCATATGGGCATTGTTTTGTATTCCAGTTCATAAATTTCCAATCCTGCTTCCTGCGAATAACCTAAAGCGCAGCAGAAGCTTGTCCAAGATCTTGGGACCCCATACTCATGTGGGAAACTCAAATGAAGTTGCTGATTCCAGGCCTCTGCTTGACCCAGCCCGCGCCATTGTTTTCATTGGGGGCATGAGCAATTACATTCAGGCTTTCTCTTCTCTTCTCTTCTCTTCTCTTCTCTTCTCTTCTCTTCTCTTCTCTTCTCTTCTCTTCTCTCTCTCTCTTTCTCCCCCCCTCTCTTTATCTCTCTATCTCTCTCTCTGTCCCGTTCTCTGATTCGCTGATTTTCAAAAAAAATAATTAAATCTTTTTTAAAAGCAAGGAAATGGTATTAGTAGGGCTACACGTGCAGTAAAAGTCCTACTCAGTTTTTATCCTTGATGTTCATGCAAGAATACAAGCTTTAGGGACTGGAGTTGTGATGTAGGACGTAAAGCCACAGCTGGGGTTGATGGCATCCAATACAGGCACCAGTTCATGTCTTGGCTGCTCGTCTTCCAAACCAACTGCATGCCAATGTGCCTGAGAAGCCATCATAGGAAGGCCAAATACTTGGGCCTCTGCAATGCCTGGAAGTAGCTCCTGGTTTCTGGCTTTGGCCAGTTCAGGCCATTGCAGCTATCTGGGAGTGAAACTACCAGATGGATGATCTTCTCTTTCACTTCTCTCTTTCTCTCTCTCTCTTAGGGTCTCCCTCTCTCTGTAACTGACATTCAAACAGAGAAATAAACCTGTTTCAAAAGAGAGAGAGAGAGAGAGAGAGAGAGAGAATATAAGCATCAGTAAATATTTGAAGAATTCTCTCTTACAATTCTTTTCAACGTGTACCCTTTACTTTTTATAGAATCTGTAGGTGCTTCTGGCATCTGTGTCAGAGATGCACTGGACACACAAAGGCAAGTGTACATTGTACAATGGGTCAATGCATGATACTATACTTTTCTTCCTTTCACTAACTTATTGCATGTTGAATATTTTCACAAAACTTGAAGCCATTTTTTGTTATCTTATTCATAAGGGAAACTATATAGAGCTTATTTAAAGATACTGAAATAAAAATATTTATAGAGCTAAGACTATGGAAATGAAACATCCTTTTGGAAGAAATCAAATCATTATAAACAAATTTATTCTACATTGAACAGTGGAACTATTTACCAATGAGACTTAGTAGATTTTTATATTTCTCAAATCGATTGGCTTTGATATTTAACATTGCTTAAATGTTTGCCTTTTGGAATGGTTTTTGGGGTTACCAAGTTGCATTATTTTTAAGATGTTGTGTCTCAATTTTTCACATTGTTTTTTCTCTTACTCTATTATATACATCCAAAAGACAAAGTGGTTGCATTCATTATGTGTACTGCACGCCATGCACAAATTCAAAGACGTAGCACAGAAAATACACAATATTCCCATCACAACTCATGTGAAGTAGCTCCCTGCTCATCAGTTGTGTATGGAAAAGTTTCGATTTCAAGCCCTTTAGAAATCCAAAGGGAGCCTTAACAAACACAAATATTATATTTCTTGTTTAGACATTAGGTCTCAGATCGAGACAGTCTCCTCCAGCACTGGATGGGAAAGCAGGATGCCAGATAGAATCAGTGTCAGAGAAGAGCTAGAGAGGATAAGCACTGCCAGACAACAGATTACACATAATGGGATGCCGTTACTGAGCATAGAGCAAGGGCATGGAAAGAGAGAATGAAAGTGTGCATGGAGAACAATATGGCACCCTGATCCCGATGCAAATATTCTTTGTTTCCTTTTTATTAAGAGAGAGTTCAGACATTGGAGTTCTCACAGTTCAGTTCCTGGATTTTTACCTGTATGATTGGAAATGTCTCTTTCTGGACAAATAACGCAAGTATAGCAGCAGACAGGTCTTCCTTCCTGTGTCATTTTCCTGAATCCTGGGCCACACCTCTGGCTACACAAAGACTGAGGAGTCTGTGGGGAAAAGACAAGTGATGATGATTGCTTTGCACGACATTAGGCACTGTGATAGTATGAATCCATTTGCCTCATCACCCCCAAGGACATCACTATGTCCTTCCCAATCTGTATCTCTTTGATTTTACCTAGACATCCAATTTGGAGTTTCTATGATGCAAGTTAGAGGTTTTTCACCTGTGTAACAAATACTATGAGGGTACCCGATCGTTTACATTTCATTCATCACCAGATATATGCTTCCTGACATTTCTTTGCCATTCAGCTATTTATTTGTAATTATTTTGAGAATGTGTAGGCCTCTTCCCTTAATTGTGCAGATTTTACATGCCAGAAAAATAATATCCAATAATGAGAATGACTAGTTACACTTCTGCGTAACTACTCAGGAAAAGTCAAGCCCACGCAGAACTGATGAACAAATATTATAAAACAGAGATTGTGCATTGATCTACTTCTGGACTTCTAGACCCAGGGAGAGAATCAAATTCTAATGCACCAATGCATTAGCAGTATAACAAACAATAATTATAAAAATCATCCACAAAATTATATGGGTATTTCACAGCTCAATGATGATAAAATTTTTGAAGAGAGCTATCAGCTCCTATTCAAAGAAAAACTGAACTGATTGGAAGGAACATTGAAAATATAGAGAATGGGAATGGTTTCTACGAATAGGTGATGGATAAGTCCACTCATAATTTACTTGTGTGCACATACAGCATCAAAACATAATAATGACTCTCACCATAGGATTAAAATATCACTATGCTTATAGATATATACAAATACATGAAGTTTTTCATGTTATATAAATTAAAAGTTTAAATAAAAATTTGGAATTTGTGTAGTCATGCATATAGTAAGTTTATGTCTACATATTGATCTCTATCTCTATTCTTTAACATTGCTCTTTCTAGTCACTCAAACGTAGGAAGCCTAAATATGCCCGGAGTAAAAACAACAATATCTAATACAAACGTGCACTTCTAATATACACTGGCTCATATATGTGTAAGCAACACCATATCTTTTGAGCCAAGATGGGAACTGAGAAGTGAATGCTTATTTAAAGTCTCACACATAATATCCTCTCAGACTCTCCTCAGACCCTCTGTATGTATCCAACATTCCCATGGATCCACACCTCATTGAATGCTACAGGCCATTCTATCATTTCTTCATTGAGGATCAAGCCTTGATCATGTTTACTCTCAGAGGAAAACTCCCCGATTTTAATCAGCATCCGAAATCCAGCAGGAAAGTTCACAATGTTGTGGATATCGTAGTGTGCCATACGGTGTCTCATTTCATGGAAGGAAACATCCTCCCCAGCTCTGTTGGTAAATTGGATTTTCTTCAGAAGTGGATGAAGCTGGAGGGAGGCACAATTGGAAAGAGGGAGAACTTTCAGATTAGAGGTCGGACGTTCACGTGTACCGAGAAATCCTTCTATTCCCTCCTTCTAACCTCAGAGAGTGTATTTGGTTGACTTTTGTCTGAATGGTCCCCATATTGTGGGTTCAAGTAAGGGGAATTCTGCCTCTCCCCTATTAGAATGATGGGGAGTATCTGATTCCAAACAGAGAAATCACAGAATGTGTTCCAAAGAGTGGCTGACCATGAATGATTGGTTAGAGGTTTAGGAAAGCTCTTCTTAGTTCTTCCACATGAGAACAACATGGCTTTAGGTGTGAAATATCTACATTGTTGTGATGGTTCCACAGGGTAGTACACTCATGTGCACTTTTAAAAGTTTCACTCCTTCCCCAAAAAGGAATGAAATCTGTTCTTTGGCAAAAAAAAAAAAAGTGGCTTTCGCTGGATACCATTGTGCATAGTGAAATATACCCATTCCCTTGATGTGAATGGAATGGGAGAGGGCACAGGAGATGGGAGGGTTACCGGTGGGAGGAAAGTTATATTGTGGGGGAGCCACTGTAATCCAATAGCTGTACTTTGCAAATTTACATTTATTAATTAAATGTTAAAAATTTTTAAAAAGAAAGAAATCTTACAAGGTATTTAATGGAAATACTTCATGAGTACAAGAAGAAATTGTCCAAAATATTTGTTGATTTTGAACTTTTGAGCCTTCACTTATTTTTTACCTAGTAGTTAAATAATACTAGTAGAAATTAAATAAAGTTTAGCCTCTAACTCAATTTATTTAAAAAAGAAATATACCCATTCCATAAAGAAAATATCACATATGGAGTATTTTGCTGATAAATACTTCATAATATAGATTGAAGAAAAAATCCACAATGTAAAAAAATGAAACTGACATCTCAGGATTTGATTTTTGCTTATCAACCTTGTGTACATTTCTGTGGAGCAGTGGTATTTCTACTTTTCACTTGTGGAACTTTATGATTATTGGGGTATTATCCTGTGATTTAACGTAAATTGAAATTAAAAGAAAAAAAGAAAAGGAATTAGAGGGGATTCAGAAAGGAAGGGAAAAAACAATGCTTATCTTCTTAGAATTGTATCAATGAAATACATAAAATCTGTTCTTTTATATCAGTAAATTTTTCTTTAATTTAACAAAATTTCTCTTTCATTTGACCTTGTGATGCAGCAGGTGAAGCCTCTGTCCACAGTGCCCAACATCCCTGTGAGTGCTGGTTCAAATCCCAGCTGTTCTACTGCTGATTCAGCTTTCTGCTAATGCCTGGGAAAGCAGCAGATGAGGGTCCAAGTGCTTGGGCCCCTGCACTCACATAGGAGACATGGTTGAAGCTCCTGCATCCTAGCTTGCCTTGGCTTAGTCCAAGTCTTTGCAGCCATTGGTGAGTGAATCAGCAGATGCAAGATCTGTCTTCTCTTTCCCTCTCTATCTCTCCCTCTCTCCCAGTAACTCTGATTTTCAAATAATTTTTTAAAGTGTACCAAAATTGAATGAAATATTAGTTGATTTTGGTTCAATGAATTAGAAATCCAAGCATTATTTTTCTTAAAATCATTTTGCAAAATCTGCTTGTACATCTCTGGCTGTACCTGATAGTTCTAAACTTAAAAAATGTGTATACTGTGTATGTACAGGTCAATTTGTGTAGCATTTTCACCCCAGTAGAATTTAACAGTAATATGCATGACTTTTATTTGTCTCTCTGCACTTTGACACTTTTTTTGAGAATACAGGTACCTTTGAGATGATCGTGGAAATATTTTATAACCAAGAAAGATAATTAGGCCTGGACCCTAGGTTCACTTAGCTACTCCTCCAACTGAGGGGCTGGCACCCCAGTTTCTAGTGCCAGTTGGGGCACCAGTTTAGACCTGGTTGCTCCTCTTCCAGTCCAGCTCTCTGCTGTGACCCAGGGAGGCAGTGGAGGATGGCCAAATTCCTCGCACCCTGCACCCACATGGGAGACCACAACAAAGCACCTGGCTCCTGGATTCAGATCAGCACAGCGTGCCAGCCATAGCAACCATTTGGGGTCTTCCATGGAAGGATGACCTTTCTCTCAGTCTCTCTCTCTCTCTCACTGTCTAACTCTGCATGTCAAAAAAAAAAAATAATTAAGAATACCCTGATGGTAGTCAGGATCTGAACAGTGTGTACGAGCCCTGACTTTCTGGGTCTCCTGATGCCTTTGTGGGATGACCAATTCTTTAAACAACTATCATCATGTCTTCACTAACTCAAACCAAGAAATTCATAAATAACAATAATCACACCTTTGGAAATATTCTTGGCCAATATTCTTACTTTTTTCATTATGAGGCTACCAAATCACATCGGGTATGTCAACTATTACTGTACATAAACACAGAAATTACATAGTCAAGTAAACATGATGATGTCTATTTACATATATGTATAATAGAAGATTATATATATTTTTCTGCAAGACATTAAATTTATTTGATTTACTAATTTGATCAGTATATTTTCCTGTACATGCATGGAGAAGTTCCTAATTGTGTTCTACAATGGGTATTAGATTTATGTGATCCAGAGTTAAAATCCAGACAAATCCATGTATATCCAAGTGGGTGTACCCTGTGCTTATGTGCATGCTTAGTGATCCTGTATATAATAATAGGTTCACAGCCCTTCCTCACTGCTTGTGGAAGGTTTTCTGTAAGACATCACTTCCTGGGTCAGAGACATTTTATGATATAACACGGATCCCACTTCTGTTTTCCCCATCAGCATCTCACAGAGGGCATGGGCTACAGCATACAGCATTATAGAGGAGATAGCTGCTGTGGGATATACCATACTCCATATTCCCTGGCTTTACAATTATTCCAAAGGAAAGTATAGTTTTGATCATTACTTTCTTCCTAGTCCTTGTAATAAGCTCTATTAAGATATTTGACAACATTTCATCATACAAGAGAAACATTATTCTTCCATGATCTCTCATTACAGAGTCTGAATTGAAAATGTTACATGGACTTCTCAAAGGTTCAGATTTCAATTTTCTTTATGTTCTTTAATGCTTTTCTGCTTTCTGTTTCCATTTTATACTCATTATTTATTTCCTTTCACTTATTGAAGATTAAAGGATATCTTTTCTCCTTTCTCTCTATCATTTTTGATGTGAAGCATTTCTTTCTATTAGGATCATTTAAGACTATAAGTATTTTGTTAATGCTACTTCATCCATACTATAAAAATCATATATGTTATAGTTTCAGTGTTCTTATTCAGTAGAAAATATTTCTTAATTTTCTTTGTGATTTATGCTTTTATGTTATCATCACTTAAATGTGAGTCACTTAATTAACAAGTGTTTGTCTTCTTTCAAGTTATATCATTGTTATTGATTTGTAATTTCATTCTATTGTGATTAGAGAACATACCCTGAAAGATTTCAGTCCTATTAAATATGTTAATCTTCATCTTCATTTAGTCCAGACGTTGGTCTATCTGCACTGGAGAAGAATGTACACTCTGCCATTGGAAGGCACAGAGTTCTACAAATATAAACTAACTCAAAATCGCTGGAGAGAGTTCGCATTTTGTACATCATGGCAGATTTATTTTATCATGTTCTTCGATTGCTGCAAGAAGATTGCTCACACCACCAGCTGTCACTACGGATGCATTTAACTTTCTCTTTCACACTGTCAAATTTGTTTCATTATTTTGTAGGCTTTCTTTTGACAAGCAGAGTTAGACAGAGAGAGAGAGAGGTATTCCTTCTGTTGTTTTGCCCCTCAAATGGCCACTACAGTGGGCGCGCAGGTCCAATCTAAAGCCAGAAGCCAGGTGCTATGCCATGGTCTCCCATGTGGGTGCAGGGCCCAAGGACTTGGTCCATCCTCCCCTGTCTTTTTGGGCCACAGCAGAGAGCTGGACTGGAAGAGGAGCAACCAGGACAGAACTGGTGCTCCAACAGGGACTAGAACCCATAGTACTGGTGCTGCAGCTGGAGGATTAGCCTAGTATGCCGTGGAACCATCTATTATTTTGTGACATGTTATAGAGTCATAAGCATATGTTTGTTATGTCTTCCAGATAAATAGAACCCCTCACCTTTGTTGTGAAATGCCCTACATTAACTTTGGTAGTATATTTTTTCTTTCTTTCTTTTTTTTTTTTTTTTTGACAGGCAGAGTGAACAGTGAAATTGAGAACAGTGTGAAAGATCTTCCTTTGCCCTTGGTTCACCCTCCAATGACTGCAGCACTGATCTGAAGCCAGCAGCCAGGTGCCTCTCCAGGTCTCCCTCACAGGTGCAGGGCCAAAAAACTTGGGCAGGTGGAGGATTAGCCTATTGAGCTGCGGTGCCAGCTGTTAGTATTTTTCATTAAAATTTATTTGATATTATGCTATGTTGTCACCCTTTTCTTTTTCATGTGTACTGTTTACACTTACATATTTTTTGCCATCTATAATATTTCAAGAAATTTGTGTTTTTTAATAAAAAAGAAAGAAAATGTTACATGAAGCTAAACTCACTCCCTAGAGAAAGGACAGTCTCTTCAACAAATGCAGACATTTGGATTTCCACATGCAGAGAGTTGAAATCAGACTGCAACTGGACATCATATACAAATGTCAACTCATCATTTATCAAGGATCTAAGCCTAAACCCTGAAACCATCAAATTACAAGAGGCAAACACTGGGGAAACACTGCAGGATTTGTGCCCAAACAATGATCTCTTGGCTAAGACCCCAAAAGTACAGGCAATAAAGGTGACAATAGACACATGGGATTACATCAAGCTAAATAATTTCTGCTCAACAAAAGACACATTCATCAAAGTGAAGATACAACTTAGAGAATGGGAGAAAATATTTGTAAAATATTCATCCAGTAAAGTACTAATCTCCAGATTTATGAGGAGTCCATAAACTTAACAACCACATTATCAACATGCCAATTAAGAAAGGAACTGTGGCTGGTGCTGTGGGGTAGTAGGTTAATTCCCTGGCCTTATGGGAAGTTCCAGCATCCCATATGGGCACTGGTTTGAGACCCAGCTGCTCCACTTCCAACCCAGTTCTGTTATGGCATAGGAAAGAGGTAGAAGATGGCACAAGTCCTTGGTCCCCTGCACCCATGTGGGAAACCCAGAAGAAGCTCCTGGCTCCTTTTTTAGATCGAGCTCCAGCTGTGCACCCAACTAGGAAATAAACCATTGGATGAAAGACCTCTCTCCTCTCTCTCTCTCTCTCTCTCTCTCTCTCTCTCTCTCTCTCTCTCTCTCTCTTTCTCTCTGCCTCTGCTATCTTTGTGTAACTCTTACTTTCAGATAAATAACTATAGCTTTAAAAAAAGAAATGAACTAAAGATATGAATGGGCATTTTTCAAAGGATGAAATACAAATGGACAAGAGAAACATGAAAAGATGCTCAGGATTACTAACCATCAGGGAAGTACCAATAAAAACACCAGAGAGATTTCAAACCACCCCACATAGCATGAGTATTATCCAAAATCTGAATAATAACAAAGCCTGGTGAGGATCTGGAAAAGAAGTATCCCAATACTCCAAATGAAAGTACAGGCCAATGATTTATATACCCATGTCTAACAGGGAGTCATCCTAGGATATGTCTGTGCTGTGGGTATTTCCTGTGAATAGTCAACAATCAACATTTCCAGTAGGTGGGGATGGATACATTGGGCCAAGGTGGATCTGGGTGGAGGCTCTCAGCTTCCACTGCTCCTTCCCTTTCTCAGAGCCAAATGAGATCTCCAGAATCTCTTTCAACTCACAGTGGTATCTGTCACTAGGCTTCCAATGACCCTTGCTTCAGATGTGGTAGGTCTTCTGGGAGATGGAAACATTTCTCATGAGAATTCACAAGCCATTTACCTGTGGGGTTTTGTACAGCTCCAACATCGTTCCAATTTCAGCTGAAAATGCTGACGTGGTTCCAGCAATGATGGCAACTGTCTTGCCTTGTGTCTGGCAGGTGTAGTTAGGGATGAGATGATGCTTTCCAGTCAGCCAGTGCAGAGTGCTCCTCAGGGTGAACTGACCACTGGTAATGGAATTGAAGAGTTGGAAACCCAGGGTCAGGTTGGGGAGGAGCTGGAGGTCCTTATTGATCTCCTGGATGGCAAAACGGAAGGCCAGCACATATTGGTAGTTCTTCCACAGCTGCCTAAAGTCAGGAACAGCATCAGGGAGAAGGGAAATACCACGAATACAGAGTAACAACACCACCATGTCCTGAGGCAGCAATGGTCAGACTCTGCTGCTGCTTAGTGATCCTTAGCTCTGACACATGGGGGAGGAGTGAATGAGGTTCCAAGGGCTCTAGAAGACCATGGAATGACCCTCAGACTCCTCTGAAGCAAACTGTGTCCATGATCAAACTCACCTTAGCGAGCCCTTCAGGAAAGCCTTGATGTGTCCCAACATGGGATTTCACTTCTACTTAGGGATGGATCCCAAAAGGCAAGCATCTCTATTTTCAGCAACTTCTAAAATAGTTGAACACCATCTGACTTGTCATGTATATTAGCATTTGGGAACATCTCTAATCTATTCACAAAAGCCATTTTCATGAGTCCTTTCTGTAATTTCCCACTTAATATACCAGCACTCACACAAGTAATTTTTTTCAAATATATTCTCCTTGAAAATGAGCATTTTATTGAGAAAGTCAAATTCTCAGAAGATTTATGAGGTTCACTTTATTTTTATTCACTCTTTTCCTCATATACTAAATTCTATTTTATTATTTCACTTTTTATTCTTAAAATTCTCTGCATGTTTCTATATATCTTAAGCAAAATTGTGAGTTCTTGGGATTTAGTAATGGCTCTCAAATGTTACCTGTCCAAGAGAGTGGATGTTTTGTTTTCACACTATGGACATCTATGGCCCTCTTCTTGGAATTATTTTTTTCTTATTTCTACTTTCATCCATATTTGATGTCAAGAAATACATATTTGTCAATAAATTACATGGGATTTAATAAATTTATGCAATCATCTGTTCTATAGGTGCATTGTTTCATGTGTTTGAATGCTGAGCTTAATAGATTGTCATTTCAATATGTGTTACATTCATGAAATATGTTTATGCATTTTCTAAAATGCAGTGTTTGATTCAAGGTTAGTACATTTTTTCTCAACTTTCACACAATTTTGTATTATTCTTACATACAGAATTTGAATTTTTTTTGACAGGCAGAGTGGACAGTGAGAGAGAGAAACAGAAAGAAAGGTCTTCCTTTTGCCGTTGGTTCACCTTCCAATGGCCACTGCGGCCAGCATACTGCGGCCGGCGCACCATCCTCATCTGCTGGCAGGAGCCAGGTGCTTCTCCATTCTCCCCTGGGGTCCAGGGCTCAACCACTTGGGTCATCCTCCAGGGCACTCTCTAGCCACAGAGAAGAGATGGCTTGGAAGAGGGGCAACCAGGACAGAATCCAGCACCCTGACCGGGACTAGAACCCTGTGTGCCTGTTCCACAAGGTGGAGGATTAGCCTAGTGAGCTGCGGCACCAGACCGAAATTTTATTTATTTTGTAAAAATAGTCAAATTTTGTCTCTTTTAGTAAACAGTTGATTCAATATTTTTTAATTCAGAAACAATGTATATTAGTTATACACTTAAGTAGACCCATCAAAAAACATGCTACTGAAGATGGTTCAATACGTAGTTTTACTTACTTGAATGAAAATTCAGAGCATTAAATTAAATGTTTCTTGCTTTTTAATCATTTTGCTTTATTGCAATTAATTCCCTTATAAGGGGATGTTTATTCACTGCTGGGTTACTTACAGCACTTGTTTTCAGCTGCAAGCTGACAAATTTACTTCTTCTTCCCCATATACAAGGTTGTCAGCTCTTAGGTTCTGACCCTGCACATTCATTTCAAGACTCTTGGAGGCTGATAGGGAGTTGAGGTCAGCAGAGTGGATACAAAATGTCCATCTCACACTCTGTGCAGCAGTGGAGAGCAAGCAAAAAATGGAATGGAATGCTTGTGAAAGGCAAAAGAAGGGAAGGAACTCCAGCCTTCATTGATCTGCAGTCCTGCAACTTCTGTATATGTGTTTTTTAGAATTCTCAAGTGCAATAACCACTCACAGAAACAAGCACACTCTCACAGTCTGAACCACAGTTGATACATAACTCAATGTGGCACTTACCAATTAACTGCCATTTTGTCCATTGGCCTGGATAAAAACGATAACCGGATCATGTCTGATTCTGGTTCCAGGAAGTAAAGGGGGAAAAACCCACCGAGTACCAGGTCTCCATCTCTGTAGACACTTGGTCTCATGGAATTATAACAGTTCCTGGGAGGCATATCCTGTGAACTGTATGAAAAATTCAGGAGTAGGTTGAGAAACATCATAGAAAACAGCATGTCAAGTCAACCCACTGTAAAGTTAAAGGCCCAAATCCCTGTTGATATTAGGTGAAAATGGCCTGGATTATATCTGCTGTCTCAGCTCCCTGCAGGGAGAATAGAGCTCTGTGTAGGACACAGCTGATCCCAGTATAGCTGTATGTTCTCAACCTGTAGACAGTGTGTGCTACCCAACTGAGTCACACAAGGACACAGCTAGAATCACAAGGAAGACATTTCAAAGGGAGTCACAGGGCTGAGGCCTTGACTTTATGTCCCTGGGATCAGATCACCTCTGGCTTCTATATATTTCCATTGCTTCATTTGTGTCCCATCCAGAAATTCATGCCATCATCCTGCCCTGAGGCCAAGCACCTGCCACTCTCCACTAAGAGAAAAAACAGTTTTGGAAAAACATGCTTTGGACTCTCATTCCTCCCTAGGGCATTCCAGGACATAGCTCTGTGTGCACAGGGGCCAAGAGTTATTAGGTCAGTCCACTGTTTTGAGGCATTTGGCAATTGTAGAATAATTAGTTTGGGTATTAAAAAATATTCAGTTTCATCATGTCACAAAATACTTTATCAAGGAGATGAAACATCACATTCACCACTGATGACCCTATATCTACCCCAGGAAGTCTCTTCATAGCTGTGCCTAATATCTCCCTCAGGACTGTAGTACTTTAATGGAGAAATAGGATTCATGAATTGCAAATAAGTATGTATATCCAGAGAAGGCCAGTAGTTCATCCCTGCACTTACCCTTTTACAATATCTTGTGTAATCTCATTGTGTTTAGTATATCAAGATACAGTAACGATTCTCACCATATATACTTAAGCCTTTCAATGTATACAGGAATATATATAGCATCTGTGTGTGTGTTTCCTCTTAATTTGCTTCTAAAACATGTATTAGGTTTCTTCCTAATATTCTCTCAGCTGCTGATAGAAAGCTGCACAATTGAAAGACAATTGCTGATGACATGTGTGAGGAACATCATGTTATATGCTTACATGTGAAAAAATAATTGAATGCATATTTAAAATTTCACACATCATCTCCTCTCACCTCCCTCTGTTTTGAATTCTTCACATGGAACGACACCTCCTTGAATGCTTAGTCCTTTCTCTCTGTCTGCATGGATGATCAAGCCTTGGTCATGTGTACTTTTGCAGGGAAACTCCAATTTGAGCCAACAACCCAAGCCAACAAACCAAGAGGATGATCCATACACTATGAATATTGTGGTGTGCTGTATGGTGACTTGATGATAGGGGAATTCTTCAACTCCAGCACTGTTTGTAAATGAGCTTATCCTTGGAAGTTGCTGAAGCTGTAGGATAGGCATAATTGAATAGAAAGCACTCAAATGAGAGGCAGGAGGTGCATGTGTACTCAGCAGTCCTTATTTTTTCCTCCACATCCCTATCCTCAATGTATCTTTTAGGTAGAAATTAGTTTTTGTGGCCACCATGTCATAGGTTCAAATGATGAGAATTTTTTTTCATGAACACTTCCAACAAATTGGGAACTTTCTTAACACAAACAAGATATGTGTATGATGTAGTTCAAGGTTGGCTAGCATATGGGCTCTTTGGAACTCATCCCAAAGATTTGGCTGCATCTGTGTGGAAGCTAAACCTAGTTCTTCAATAACATATGCAAAACATGGGTGGACAGGTCACTATGATGTTGTGTAGGTCAAACATAGAGTGATAGGTTTATTTAAAATTATATTTATTTTCAACAAATGAAATCCAAGCTCAATTTTGGTTCAACATATACAAATCAATTCATAGACTTTTCAGAATTCACAAGTTCTCCTTAAAGACATCTTGTGTTATCTGGTAGGACCAAAGTTACAAAAATGGGTACATTCAATAAATTTAAACATATGTATATGGACTACTTATGTTGTGTTCCATCTCTACCTTTGGACTACTTTATGAGACTGTGATTTTAATTTGAAATTAAAGATCAGTGTGTGACCAAAAACAAAGTTTCCAAATCTCCACACGATATTGCAACTATTCATAGTCTGAGCTAAACTTTATCTTCTGGACTTATGACACCTAATACAAGGCATATTAGGCATACATCTTTGGGACCCTGTGACAAATTCACTGTATATAATTCCAAGTTTCTAACTGTAAATAAGAACACAGACTATTTCAACTACTCTTACTACAATAAAAAAAAAATGAATTAGATAGTGAAATAAACTCTCTGAGTTTTTTTAATGATTATTTGCCTTTTTCCTAGACTTTAATCTCTGACTAATTTAATCTGTTTGTCCCATGAGTTACTAAATATAAGTGATGGATTCAGAAAATGTAGAAGTAAACTCCAGACAAATCCAGCTATAATTCAGGAAGAAAAGGCATCCTCATATCTAGTGATACTGCTTTCATTAGAGGCATAATAATTTCCTCTGCAAATGGGCACATGCTACATGGTGATCTAGTCTTGTCAATGTACACACTGTGGAAAAGCGCTTCTTCAGGTGGGGAAGTTTTGGATCATGGCAGCAACGTGGGGCATGGTTGTGGATGAGGCATTCTCCATGCTGCACTCTGTCATTCTGAGCATAGAGAAGACTTTTCACATTACCATTGCAATAAGGAGTGTGACTTTTGCTCACAGAAGGAAGGAAAATAGGCAAGATACCCAGAGGCTCCGTATGCTTTGAAATTCCAAGTGAGGAAAGCATGAACATTGGATGTAGCATCATCAGGACAATGGTCTTTCCCTCATTTTAACTCTGTGTCTCTGGGGAAAACAGCCCCCTCTCTCAGCAACCACTGTTATATATTTACTCTGAGACTAATGTGAATCTTTACTACATTGAGATCTTACAACTTTGGGGTTCATATGTTACCAAAGCATAACCTGAGTTACTTTGGAAATAAAATCACTTTCCAGCCCAGAATCCTCCAAAGCTACTATGTTCTGTGTTTGGCAGTGATATGTGTGAAAGAATCTGGGATGGGTGTAATCAGTAGCAAAGACATTAAATTGCTTGAGTAATTTATCATCATTCAATATTATTTTTTGAAAGATTTTTATTTATGTATGTTAGAGATAGAGTTACATAGAGTGAGAGGGAGAGGCAGAGAGAAAGGTCTTCCGTCCGTTGGTTCACTCCCCAAATTGTTGCAATGGCTGGAGCTATGCCAATCCAAAGCTAGGGGCCAGGAGCCTCCTCTGGCCTCCCACAGAGGTGCAGGGGCCCAAGGACATGAGTCATCCTCCACTGCTTTCCAAGGTCATTGCAAAGAGCTAGATCGGAAGAGGAGCAGCTGGGACTAGAACTAGCACCCGTATGGGATGCTGGCACAGCAGGCAGAGAATCAACCCATTGCACCGCAGTGCTGGCCTCATCATTCTTCATAATAAAGAACATAAATAACTACTTATAGAAAACAGTATTTTAAAATTTAATATAACATAAATGCAAGAATTATGAAATGGATATTTAAGAAAATAGAAAAACATAAGAAATGTCATGAAAATTCACATCACATGCAATACTAATATAATGGGTATACATTTATCAGTTATATTTGCCTAGAATGTTAACACTCAACTTACTTATATTATGTATTTTTTATATTTGGAGAGTAGAGAGTTTTGTTTCTCCAGTATCTTCATTATTTTCAAAAACTTTTCACTTGGAAGTCACTTCTTTTGGGGAGTTCTTTTTAGTTCCTTTAAGTTTTAGAAACTCAATAAAGCATGAATAAATAAAAATTAAAAGTTTTCACTAAAATAAATATATATACTCACTGCATTTTCCTCAGAACCATTTGAAATATCCTGTGCACTCAGAAGAGCTCAAGGTACATATCTAAACATATTTTTACAATAATACTCAACACAATCTGTTCATAACACTGGAAGTGTGGAGACAACACAAATCATCACCTGTGAATGATTCAATAAGTTGCATATGGCAGATCCATAAGACTGAATGTTCTACAGCTATACAAATAATGAAGGATACCTGCTATAATTTGGGTAAATTGAAAATGTAATGCCATGTGAAAGATGCTAGATCCAAGAGGTCTCATATTTCCTCATTCCATTGCTGGGAACTGTCCATAGGAGGTAATCACATAGCAACTAAAGAGATGAATAGTTAAATGAACCACGTTCATGCAAGTTTGCAAGTGGATGCTTAGTGGACAAAGGCTTTGATTATGGGATGATGCAAAGGGCTTCAATCTACACAGACATGATAATTGCACAAACTTGTGAACATACTTTATAAAAACTCAGTATAGTATTTGAATGTAAAAGTACTGTTTTTTTTAACTTTTATTTAGAATATAAATTTCCAAGGTACAACTTAAGGATTACAATGGCTTCCCCCTCCCCCCACTTTCCCTCTCCCCTCACAGCCCTCCCCCCTTACCCTCTCCCTCTCCCCTTTCATTCACATCCAGATTCCTTTTTCAATTCTCTTTGTATACAGGAGATCAGTTCAGTATTTGGTAAGTAAAGATTTTGACCATTTGCCCTCATATAGCACCACGAAGTGAAATACGCTATTTGAGTACACGTTATAGCATTGAAATACATTGTACAGCAAATTAAGGACAGAGATCCTGCATGATATATTTTTTTGAATTTGATTAATTTTTATGCAATTTCTAATATAACAATGAGGTTTTTTTTCTTTTTCAATTATCTTTATATACAGAAGATCGATTCAGTATGTATTAAGTAACGATTACATCAGTTTGGACCCACACAGAAACACAAAGTGTAAAAATTCCATTTCAGTGCTAGTTATAGCATTACTTCACATTGGACAACACATTAAGGACAGATCCCACATGGGACATAAGTACACAGTGACTCCTGATGTTGATTTAATAATTTGGCACTCTTGTTTATGGCGTCAGGAATCTCCCTAGGCTCTAGTTATGAGTTGCCGAGGCTATGGAAGCCTTTAGGGTTTGCCGTCTTTGATCTAATTCCGACAGGGTCATAGTCAAAGTGGAGGTCCTCTCCTCCCTTTGGAGAAAGGCACCTCCTTCTGAATGTAAAAGTACTGTAATACCACATCCTTGTACATTACTTCAGTGGTTCCTGCAGGGTATGCGAATTTCACCACGATAATAGCATCATTTCCCCTGGAATATGAACACTAAGCAAAGGCAAAAAGAGAAAGCAGTCAAATGATCACAGAATACTGCCTATAATTGTGTTTCTACTGATAGTTGTGATAAAGATATGCTATCCAAATAACCAGACAGTAATTATTGACTAAAATGATTGTGAACAATACAATCTCCAAAGTCAAGAATGCTCAATGGATTAGTTAACTCTTGTGTTTGGGAAATAAATTCTACTTAAATTATAACAACAAAAGGAAAAAATCAAGACCTTCAGGAAAGCAATATAAAGCAGGTATAACTGAGACATGTTTTCAATTATACATTTATAGCATCTACATTAATAAATAAAAAGGAAACTAATTAGTGTGCATATTTTCAGGGATAACCCTTCCATATAAAATGACATTGCCATTTGTAAGTTGATGGTCTGCCGTGTTTCAGTTTAAACAGCGATTCCTTTTACTTTCTATGAAAATATTTCTAGACTGCCTTGTGTTATTTGAGAGGAAGAGAGAAACTGAGAGAAAGAGAGAGATGGTTGAGAGACCAACTTTCAGTGCTTCACCTCTCAATGCCTGCTGTGAATGAGCCTGGATTGAATTCAGACCCAGGAGCCTGGAAAAAAAATAAACTGACAGGGACCCAATAACTATGACTCACTACCACTCACTCAAGGTTTTTTAGGGAGAGTGGGAGGGATCTGGGATTAGGAGTCAGAACGAAACTAGAAACCCAGATACTATTATTGGGTACAATGGCATCTTAATTGGAAGGCCAAGTGCCTAACCAACAATGGCTTTTAGCTTTGCTTACTTGACAATGTTGGAAGCCTACTTCACTTTGGCTTTTGTTTGCATGTTAGAAATGTGAAGAAAATCCTGAGAAAAAAAATTTAGGGTCTCCTAGAACTGCTCTGATTCTTGAAAGCTTTCAAAAAAACTTTATCGGGTTTTATGAGAATAACGTAGCATTTGGGGAAAAAGATGCAGCCCAGGAGCCCTGCACTGGAGGCCAAGATGGAGAAGACCTCCACAGCCACCATGACCTTCCCCTTGGTGCTGTGGTAGACAGGCAGGAAGGTCACCCAGACACTGCAGAACACCAGCATGCTGAACGTCAGGAACTTGGCTTCATTGAACGTGTCAGGCAGATTCCTGGCTAGGAAAGCCACAGTGAAGCTGGCCAGGGCCAAGGAGCCCAGGTAGCCCAGGACACAGTAGAAGGCAGTGACCGAACCCTTGTTGCACACCAGGATGATGTGGCCAGGCTCAGAGTATGCATCTGTGTCAATAAAGGGAGGAGAACTTCCCAACCAGATGCCACAGAGAGCCAGTTGGATCAAGGAGCAGATGGGAATGATGAAGTTAGAAGCTCCTGATACCAGCAATCGCCTCATTGTTCTTCCAGGTTTCAGAGCTTTGAAGGCCAGAATCACAGTGATGGTCTTGGCCAGCACGGTGGAAACAGCCACTGTGAACACAAGGCCAAATGTTATTTGCTGGAGAAGGCAGGTGGCTGTGTTTGGACGGCCAATGAAGAGTAAGGAGCAGAGGAAGCACAGGAGGAGGGCAATGAGCAGGATGTAGCTGAGGGTCCTATTATTGGCCTTGACGATGGGAGTGTCTCGGTGCTTCACAAAGACCCAGAGGACAGCAGCTGTGAGGACACAGAAGCACAGAGCCATGCAGGCCAGAGCCATCCCCAGAAATTCCTCAAAGGCTAAGAAGGTCACCAGCTTGGGGAGGCAGTGGTTTCTCTCCAGGTTTGGGTACTCGTGATCTGCACACGGGGTGCACTGTTCTGCATCTGTGGGGAAAAGCAAGATTCATGTTTCCATTTCACAATGTGCTCCTTTTTCCCTGTTGAGGAAAAGGGTCACTTTTTCAATGTCAGGGTGAGTCCAGCCTGCTCTGATGTATACCAAGAAACACTAAAGGATATTTCTGCACTCCTGGCCCAGGGTCAATGCTTGACCCCCATAGAGGAAACTGCTTCAAAGAAGCTCCTTTGCATGTGGGGCTCTGTGGTCTCTTCCTGTTGCTCAGAGACTTTTTTCCAGTGTTTTAATTTTGATAAAATGGTGCATTTCCTGTAAATCATATGGGCTTGGATTCTTCCATGCCCTCTTCTCTACAGTCAACAGTGTCTTTCTCAGGAGAAGCCTTTTGTTCACATGAGTGAGAATATTTACCTAGTGTCATCAGTGTTAAGGTTTTTTTCACTTATCCTCAAATGGAGATGACCTATATAAAGTATGTGTAATTCCTTGGACCGCCATACATTTTTCTCTACTCTAATTACTACATGGACCGTCTTGTTACTATTTCCATATAACTATTGTGATAATGTGGTTGAATATAAGAGAATTGTAGCTGGTTGTCTTTCTCAGGTTACATGGGAGTAAGCGGTATTTTCATCTTGTTACTGAAAGGCTACTAGGCACTCTTGTTAACCTGAAAGCATGATGTGTTCACCATTTTAGCACGTGTGAACACCACATTGGACACCATGTTGTCTCACTTGAAATCATGCACTTCTGCTGCTACAGCATGAGAGAAGTTATTAAGAACAGGCCAGTTTGTGAATATGTCCTTTTTCAATTAAATTCGAACAAACAAAAATTGGGCCAGTGCTCTGGCATAGTAGGTAAAACCACCACCTGCAATGCCAGTATCCCATATGGGCATTGTTTTGTGTTCCAGTTCATAAATTTTCAATCCTCCTCCCTGCGAATAACCTAAAGTGCAGCAGAAGCTTGTCCAAGATCTTGGGATCCCATACTCATGTGGGAAACTCAAATGAAGTTGCTGATTCCAGGCCTCTGCTTGACCCAGCCCGCGCCATTGTTTTCATTGGGGGCATGAGCAATTACATTCAGGCTTTCTCTTCTCTTCTCTTCTCTTCTCTTCTCTTCTCTTCTCTTCTCTTCTCTTCTCTTCTCTTCTCTTCTCTCTCTCTCTCTTTCTCCCCCCCTCTCTTTATCTCTCTATCTCTCTCTCTGTCCCGTTCTCTGATTCACTGATTTTCAAAAAAAATAATTAAATCTTTTTTAAAAGCAAGGAAATGGTATTAGTAGGGCTACACGTGCAGTAAAAGTCCTACTCAGTTTTTATCCTTGATGTTCATGCAAGAATACAAGCTTTAGGGACTGGAGTTGTGATGTAGGACGTAAAGCCACAGCTGGGGTTGATGGCATCCAATACAGGCACCAGTTCATGTCTTGGCTGCTCGTCTTCCAAACCAACTGAATGCCAATGTGCCTGAGAAGCCATCATAGGAAGGCCAAATACTTGGGCCTCTGCAATGCCTGGAAGTAGCTCCTGGTTTCTGGCTTTGGCCAGTTCAGGCCATTGCAGCTCTCTGGGAGTGAAACTACCAGATGGATGATCTTCTCTTTCACTTCTCTCTTTCTCTCTCTCTCTTAGGGTCTCCCTCTCTCTGTAACTGACATTCAAACAGAGAAATAAACATGTTTCAAAAGAGAGAGAGAGAGAGAGAGAGAGAGAGAGAGAATATAAGCATCAGTAAATATTTGAAGAATTCTCTCTTACAATTCTTTTCAACGTGCACCCTTTACTTTTTATAGAATCTGTAGGTGCTTCTGGCATCTGTGTCAGAGATGCACTGGACACACATAGGCAAGTGTACATTGTACAATGGGTCAATGCATGATACTATACTTTTCTTCCTTTCACTAACTTATTGCATGTTGAATATTTTCACAAAACTTGAAGCCATTTTTTGTTATCTTATTCATAAGGGAAACTATATAGAGCTTATTTAAAGATACTGAAATAAAAATATTTATAGAGCTAAGACTATGGAAATTAAACATCCTTTTGGAAGAAATCAAATCATTATAAACAAATTTATTCTACATTGAACAGTGGAACTATTTACCAATGAGACTTAGTAGATTTTTATATTTCTCAAATCGATTGGCTTTGATATTTAACATTGCTTAAATGTTTGCCTTTTGGAATGGTTTTTGGGGTTACCAAGTTGCATTATTTTTAAGATGTTGTGTCTCTATTTTTCACATTGTTTTTTCTCTTACTCTATTATATACATCCAAAAGACAAAGTGGTTGCATTCATTATGTGTACTGCACGCCATGCACAAATTCAAAGACGTAGCACAGAAAATACACAATATTCCCATCACAACTCATGTGAAGTAGCTCCCTGCTCATCAGTTGTGTATGGAAAAGTTTCGATTTCAAGCCCTTTAGAAATCCAAAGGGAGCCTTAACAAACACAAATATTATATTTCTTGTTTAGACATTAGGTCTCAGATCGAGACAGTCTCCTCCAGCACTGGATGGGAAAGCAGGATGCCAGATAGAATCAGTGTCAGAGAAGAGCTAGAGAGCATAAGCACTGCCAGACAACAGATTACACATAATGAGATGCCGTTACTGAGCATAGAGCAAGGGCATGGAAAGAGAGAATGAAAGTGTGCATGGAGAACAATATGGCACCCTGATCCCGATGCAAATATTCTTTGTTTCCTTTTTATTAAGAGAGAGTTCAGACATTGGAGTTCTCACAGTTCAGTTCCTGGATTTTTACCTGTATGATTGGAAATGTCTCTTTCTGGACAAATAACGCAAGTATAGCAGCAGACAGGTCTTCCTTCCTGTGTCATTTTCCTGAATCCTGGGCCACACCTCTGGCTACACAAAGACTGAGGAGTCTGTGGGGAAAAGACAAGTGATGATGATTGCTTTGCACGACATTAGGCACTGTGATAGTATGAATCCATTTGCCTCATCACCCCCAAGGACATCACTATGTCCTTCCCAATCTGTATCTCTTTGATTTTACCTAGACATCCAATTTGGAGTTTCTATGATGCAAGTTAGAGGTTTTTCACCTGTGTAACAAATACTATGAGGGTACCCGATCGTTTACATTTCATTCATCACCAGATATATGCTTCCTGACATTTCTTTGCCATTCAGCTATTTATTTGTAATATTTTGAGAATGTGTAGGCCTCTTCCCTTAATTGTGCAGATTTTACATGCCAGAAAAATAATATCCAATAATGAGAATGACTAGGTACACTTCTGCGTAACTACTCAGGAAAAGTCAAACCCACGCAGAACTGATGAACAAATATTATAAAACATAGATTGTGCATTGATCTACTTCTGGACTTCTAGACCCAGGGAGAGAATCAAATTCTAATGCACCAATGCATTTGCAGTATAACAAACAATAATTATAAAAATCATCCACAAAATTATATGGGTATTTCACAGCTCAATGATGATAAAATTTTTGAAGAGAGCTATCAGCTCCTATTCAAAGAAAAACTGAACTGATTGGAAGGAACATTGAAAATATAGAGAATGGGAATGGTTTCTACGAATAGGTGATGGATAAGTCCACTCATAATTTACTTGTGTGCACATACAGCATCAAAACATAATAATGACTCTCACCATAGGATTAAAATATCACTATGCTTATAGATATATACAAATACATGAAGTTTTTCATGTTATATAAATTAAAAGTTTAAATAAAAATTTGGAATTTGTGTAGTCATGCATATAGTAAGTTTATGTCTACATATTGATCTCTATCTCTATTTTTTAACATTGCTCTTTCTAGTCACTCAAACGTAGGAAGCCTAAATATGCCCGGAGTAAAAACAACAATATCTAATACAAACGTGCACTTCTAATATACACTGGCTCATATATGTGTAAGCAACACCATATCTTTTGAGCCAAGATGGGAACTGAGAAGTGAATGCTTATTTAAAGTCTCACACATAATATCCTCTCAGACTCTCCTCAGACCCTCTGTATGTATCCAACATTCCCATGGATCCACACCTCATTGAATGCTACAGGCCATTCTATCATTTCTTCATTGAGGATCAAGCCTTGATCATGTTTACTCTCAGAGGAAAACTCCCCGATTTTAATCAGCATCCGAAATCCAGCAGGAAAGTTCACAATGTTGTGGATATCGTAGTGTGCCATACGGTGTCTCATTTCATGGAAGGAAACATCCTCCCCAGCTCTGTTGGTAAATTGGATTTTCTTCAGAAGTGGATGAAGCTGGAGGGAGGCACAATTGGAAAGAGGGAGAACTTTCAGATTAGAGGTCGGACGTTCACGTGTACCGAGAAATCCTTCTAAGCCCTCCTTCTAACCTCAGAGAGTGTATTTGGTTGACTTTTGTCTGAATGGTCCCCATATTGTGGGTTCAAGTAAGGGGAATTCTGCCTCTCCCCTGTTAGAATGATGGGAAGTATCTGATTCCAAACAGAGAAATCACAGAATGTGTTCCAAAGAGTGGCTGACCATGAATGATTGGTTAGAGGTTTAGGAAAGCTCATCTTAGTTCTTCCACATGAGAACAACATGGCTTTAGATGTGAAATAGCTACATTGTTGTGATGGTTCCACAGGGTAGTACACTCATGTGCACTTTTAAAAGTTTCACTCCTTCCCCAAAAAGGAATGAAATCTGTTCTTTGGCAAAAAAAAAAAAAAAAAAAGTGGCTTTCGCTGGATACCATTGTGCATAGTGAAATATACCCATTCCCTTGATGTGAATGGAATGGGAGAGGGCACAGGAGATGGGAGGGTTACCGGTGGGAGGAAAGTTATATTGTGGGGGAGCCACTGTAATCCAATAGCTGTACTTTGCAAATTTACATTTATTAATTAAATGTTAAAAATTTTTAAAAAGAAAGAAATCTTACAATGTATTTAATGGAAATACTTCATGAGTACAAGAAGAAATTGTCCAAAATATTTGTTGATTTTGAACTTTTGAGCCTTCACTTATTTTTTACCTAGTAGTTAAATAATACTAGTAGAAATTAAATAAAGTTTAGCCTCTAACTCAATTTATTTAAAAAAGAAATATACCCATTCCATAAAGAAAATATCACATATGGAGTATTTTGCTGATAAATACTTCATAATATAGATTGAAGAAAAAATCCACAATGTAAAAAAATGAAACTGACATCTCAGGATTTGATTTTTGCTTATCAACCTTGTGTACATTTCTGTGGAGCAGTGGTATTTCTACTTTTCACTTGTGGAACTTTATGATTATTGGGGTATTATCCTGTGATTTAACGTAAATTGAAATTAAAAGAAAAAAAGAAAAGGAATTAGAGGGGATTCAGAAAGGAAGGGAAAAAACAATGCTTATCTTCTTAGAATTGTATCAATGAAATACATAAAATCTGTTCTTTTATATCAGTAAATTTTTCTTTAATTTAACAAAATTTCTCTTTCATTTGACCTTGTGATGCAGCAGGTGAAGCCTCTGTCCACAGTGCCCAGCATCCCTGTGAGTGCTGGTTCAAATCCCAGCTGTTCTACTGCTGATTCAGCTTTCTGCTAATGCCTGGGAAAGCAGCAGATGAGGGTCCAAGTGCTTGGGCCCCTGCACTCACATAGGAGACATGGTTGAAGCTCCTGCATCCTAGCTTGCCTTGGCTTAGTCCAAGTCTTTGCAGCCATTGGTGAGTGAATCAGCAGATGCAAGATCTGTCTTCTCTTTCCCTCTCTATCTCTCCCTCTCTCCCAGTAACTCTGATTTTCAAATAATTTTTTTTTTATAAAGCTTTTATTTAAAGAATATAAATTTCCAAAGAACAGCTCATGGACCACAATGGCTCCCCCCCCACACAACTTCCCTCCCTCCCCCCACCCTCCCCTTTCCCGCTCCCTCTCCCCTTCTGTTCACATCAAGATTCATTTTCAATTCTCTTTATACACAGAAGATCAATTTAGTACATATTACGTAAAGATTTCAACGGTTTGCCCTCGCATAGAGACACAAAATGATAATACTGTTGGAGTACTAGTTATAGTATTAATTCACAATGTACAGCACATTAAGGACAGAGATCCTACATGATTTTTTTTTTAAAAAATTGATTAATTGTCTATGCGATTTCCAATTTAACACCAAGATTTTTTAATCATTTGCAATTATCTTTATATAAGGAAGATCGATTCAATATATACTATGTAAGGATTTCATCAGTTTGCACCCACTCAGAAACACAAAGTGTAAAAATACTGTTTCAGTACTAGTAATAGCATCACTTCACATTGGATAACACATTAAGGACAGATCCCTCATGAGACGTAAGTACACAGTGACTCCTGATGTTGATTTAACAATTTGACACTCTTGTTTATGGCGTCAGTAATCTTCCTAGGCTCTGGTCATGAGTTGCCGAGGCTATGGAAGCCCTCAGGGTTCGCCGACTTCGATCTTATTCCCACAGGGCCATAGTCAAAGTGGAAGTTCCCTCCTCCCTTCAGAGAAAGGTACCTCCTTCTTTGATGGCCCCGTTCTTTCCACTGGGATCTCACTCGCAGAGATCTTTCATTTAGGTCTTCTGTTTTTTCCAGAGTGTCTTAGCTTTCCATGCCTAAAATATTCTCATGGGCTCTTGAGCCAGATCCGAATGCCTTAAGGGCTGATTCTGAGGCCAGAGTGCTATTTAGGACATCTGCCATTCTATGAGTCTGCTGTGTATCCTGCTTCCCATGTTGGATCATTCTCTCCCTTTTTCATTCTATCAGTTAGTATTAGCAGACACTAGTCTTGTTTGTGTGATCCCTTTGACTCTTAGACCTATCAGTGTGATCAATTGTGAGCTGAAATTGATCACTTGGACTAATGAGATGGCCTTGGTACATGCCACCTTGATGGGATTGTATTGGAAACCCCTGGCACAATTCTAACTCCATCATTTGGGGCCGTTCCGATTGAGCATGTCCCAAATTTTACATCTCCTCCCTCTCTTATTCCCACTCTTATATTTCACAGAGATCACTTTTCGGTTAAAATTTAAACACCTAAGTATAATTGTGTGTTAATTACAGAGTTCAACCACTAGTACTAGGATAAAGAGAAAAAAAAAAATACTACCATGGATAAAGTATTACATTGTACAACAACAGTCAGCACAAGAGCTGATCGAGTCACTGTTTCTCATAGTGTCCATTTCACTTCTACAGGTTTCCCCTTTGGTGCTCAGTTAGTCATCGCCAATCAAGGGAAACAAATGATATTTGTCTCTTTGGGACTGACTTAATTCACTCAGCATGATGTTTTCTAGATTCCTCCATTTTGTTGCAAGTGACCAGATTTCATTGTTTTTGACTGCTGTATAGTATTCTGTAGAGTACATGTCCCATAATTTCCTAATCCAGTCTACTGTTGAAGGGCATTTGGGTTGGTTCCAAGTCTTAGCTATTGTGAATTGAGCCGCAATAAACATTGCTGTGCAGACGGCTTTTTTGTTTGCCAATTTAATTTCCTTTGGGTAAATTCCAAGGAGTGGGATGGCTGGGTTGAATGGTAGGGTTATATTCAGGTTTCTGAGGAATCTCCAGACTGACTTCCATAGTGGCTTCACCAGTTTGCATTCCCACCAACAGTGGATTAGTGTCCCTTTTTCCCCACATCCTCTCCAGCATCTATTGTTGGTGGATTTCTGAATGTGAGCCATTCTCACCGGGGTGAGGTGAAACCTCATTGTGGTTTTGATTTGCATTTCCCTAATTGCTAGGGATTTTGAACATTTTTTCATGTGTCTGTTGGCCATTTGGATTTCCTCTTTGGAAAAATGTCTGTTGAGGTCCTTGGCCCATCTCTTAAGTGGGTTGTTTGTTTTGATGTTGTGGAGTTTCTTAATTTCTTTGTAGATTCTGGTTATCAACCCTTTATCTGTTGCATAGTTTGCAAATATATTTTCCCATTCTGTCGTTTTCCTATTCACTTTCCTGACTGTTTCTTTTGCAGTACAGAAACTTTTCAATTTGATGCAATCCCAGTAGTTAATTTTGGTTTTCAGTGCCTGTGCTTCTGGGGTCTTTTCCAAGAAGTCTTTGCCAGTACCTATGTCTTGCAGGGTTTCTCCTATACTCTCCAGTAATTTGATGGTGTCGGGTCGTAGGTTTAAATTTTTAATCCATGTTGAATGAATTTTTGTGTAAGGTGAAAGGTAGGGGTCTTGCTTCATGGTTCTGCACTTGGAAATCCAGTTTTCCCAGCACCATTTATTAAACAGACTGACCTTACTCCAGGGATTGGTTTTGGATCTTTGATCAAATATAAGTTGGCTGTAGGTGTTTGGATTGATTTCTGGAGTTTCTATTCTGTTCCATTGGTCTATCCATCTGTTTCTGTACCAGTACCATGCTGTTTTGATAACAACTGCCCTGTAGTATGTCCTGAAATCTGGTATTGTTATGCCTCCGGCTTTGTTTTTGTTGTACAAGATTGCTTTAGCTATTCGAGGTCTCCTGTGTCTCCATATGAATTTCACCATCATTTTTTCCAGATCTGAGAAGAATGTCCTCGGTATCTTGATTGGTATTGCGTTGAATCTGTAAATTGCTTTTGGGAGAATGGACATTTTGATGATATTGATTCTTCCAATCCATGAGCATGGGAGATTTCTCCATTTTTTGGTATCCTCTTCTATTTCTTTCTTTAAGGTTTTGTAATTTTCATTGTAGAGATCTTTAATGTCCTTAGTTAAATTTATTCCAAGGTATTTGATTGTTTTTGTAGCTATTGTGAATGGGATTGATCTTAGCAGTTCTTCCTCAGCCGTGGCATTGTCTGTGTATACAAAGGCTGTTGATTTTTGTGCATTGATTTTATATCCTGCTACTTTGCCAAACTCTTCTATGAGTTCCAATAGTCTCTTAGTAGAGTTCTTTGGGTCCCCTAAATAAAGAATCATGTCGTCTGCAAAGAGGGATAGTTTGAGTTCTTCCTTCCCAACTTGTATCCCTTTAATTTCTTTTTCTTGCCTAATAGCTCTGGCTAAGACTTCCAGCACTATATTGAATAGCAGTGGTGAGAGTGGGCATCCCTGTCTGGTACCAGATCTCAGTGGAAATGCTTCCAACTTTTCCCCATTCAATAGGATATTGGCCGTGGGTTTTTCATAAATTGCTTTGATTGTATTGAGGAATGTGCCTTCTATACCCAGTTTGCTTAGGGTTTTCATCATGAAAGGGTGTTGAATTTTATCGAATGCTTTCTCTGCGTCTAGTGAGATAATCATATGGTTTTTCTTCTGCAGCCTGTTAATGTGGTGTATCACGTTGATTGTTTTGCGAATATTGAACCATCCCTGCATACCAGGGATGAATCCCACTTGGTCTGGGTGGATGATCTTTCTGATGTGTTGTTGCAGTCTATTGGCCAGAATTTTGTTGAGGATTTTTGCATCTATGTTCATGAGGGATATTGGTCTGTAATTCTCTTTCAATGCTGCATCTTTTTCTGGCTTAGGAATTAAGGTGATGCTGGCTTCATAGAAGGAATTTGGGAGAATTCCCTCTTTTTCGATTGTTCTGAATAGTTTGAGAAGAATTGGGGTTAGTTCTTCTTTAAATGTCTGGTAGAATTCAGCAGTGAATCCATCTGGTCCTGGGCTTTTCTTTGTTGGGAGGGCCTTTATTACTGATTCAATTTCTGACTCACTTATGGGTCTGTTTAGGTTTTCTATGTCTTCCTGGTTCAATTTAGGTAGGTTGCATGTGTCCAGGAATCTATCCATTTCTGATAGGTTTCCCTGTTTGCTGGCATACAAGTCCTTGTAGTAATTTCTGATGATTCTTTTGATTTCTGTGGTGTCTGTTGTTATATTTCCTTTTTCATCTCTGATTTTACTGATTTGGGTCTTTTCTCTTCTTTTTTTAGTTAGTTGGGCCAATGGGGTGTCAATCTTGTTTATTTTTTCAAAAAACCAGCTCCTCGTTTGGCTGATTTTTTGTAATGTTTTTTTGGATTCAATCCTGTTGATTTCTTCTCTGATTTTGATTATTTCTCTTTTTCTACTAGATTTGGGTCTAGTTTGCTGCAAATTTTCTAGATCCTTGAGATGCATTGAAAGCTCATCTATTTGGTGCCTTTCCAGTTTCTTGATGTAGGCACCTATTGATATAAACTTTCCTCTTAACACTGTTTTTGCTGTATCCCATAAGTTTTGGTATGTTGTGCTGTTATCCTCATTTACTTCCAGAAAATTTTTTGATTTCTCTTTTGATTTCTTCAGTGACCCATTGTTCATTCAGGAGCATGTTGTTCAATCTCCATGTGTTTGCATATGCTCTAGAGATTCCTGAGTTGCTAATTTCCAACTTCACTCCCTCATGGTCTGAGAAGTTGCATGGTATGATTCTAATTCTTTTGAATTTGCTGAGACTTGCTTTATGGCCTAATATGTGATCAATCCTAGAGTAGGTTCCATGTACTGCTGAGAAGAATGTGAATGCATTACTTGTAGGATGAAAAGTTCTGTAGATATCTGTTAGATCCATTTGGGCTATAGTGTTGTTTAAATCTACTGTCTCCTTGTTGATCTTCTGTCCTGTCGATCTGTCAATATCTGTGAGTGAAGTATTGAAGTCCCCCAGTACTATTGTGTTGGGGTCTAAGTCTCCCTTTAAGTTTCTTAACAAATTTTTTAAATAAACCTGTGGCCTGTAATTAGGTGCATATACATTGAGAATTGTTATATCTTCCTGTAGTATTGATCCCTTAATCATTATATAGTGCCCCTCTTTGTCTCTCTTAACAGTTTTTGTGTTAAAGTTTATGTAGTCCGATATTAAGATGGTTACACCCGCTCTTTTTTCATTTCTGTTGGCATGGTATATCTTGTTCCATCCTTTTATTTTCAGTCTGTATGGATCTTCGTTGGAAAGATGTGTTTCTTGTAGGCAGCAAATAGATGGTTTTTGTTCCTTAACCCAATCAGCCAATCTCTGTCTTTTAACAGGACAGTTTAGACCTTTAACGTTCAATGTGACTATTGATAAGTGGTAAGTTTGCCCTGCCATTTGCCAGATATTTTCTAATGTATGCTTTGAATTCCCTGTGATCTTTTGCCGTGAGGTTCCCTTCGTTTACCTTCTTTCATGTTGATGGTCGTGTTTCTGTGTTTCTGTGTGTAACACGTCTTTAAGTATCTTTTGCAGGGCTGGACGAGTGGCAACAAATTCTTTCAATTTTTGTTTGTTATGAAAGGTCTTTATTTCACCTTCATTCACAAATGAGAGCTTTGCAGGGTATAATATTCTGGGCTGGCAGTTTTTCTCTCTAAGTACCTGGGCTATGTCTCGCCATTCCCTTCTAGCTTGTAGGGTTTCTGTTGAGAAGTCAGCTGTAAGTCTAATTGGAGATCCTCTGAGAGTAATCTGACGTTTCTCTCTTGCACATTTTAGGATCTTTTCTTTTTGCTTCACTGTGGTGAGTTTAATTACAATATGTCGTGCAGAGGATCTCTTTTGGTCATGTTTATTAGGGGTTCTATGAGCTTCCTGGATTAGGATTTCTCTGTCTTTCTCCAAGCCTGGAAAGTTTTCTGCTAGTATCTCCCTAAAAAGGCCTTCTAATCCTTTCTCCCTCTCCATACCTTCAGGAACACCTAGAACCCGAATGTTGGGTTTTTTAATAGTATCCTGTAAATTCCCGACAATATCTTTTAGTTTTCTAATTTCCTCTTCTTGTCTTTGGTTTGACTGTTTCCTCTCCTGTTCTCTGTCTTCTAGGTCCGATATTCTCTCCTCTGCTTCACCCATTCTGGTTTTAAGACCCTCAAGATTGCTTGTCACTTGATCTATTGAATTCTTCAATTCATTAAGATTTTTTGTCACTCTCGTAGCTTCTTGTTCTACTAGTTGTTTCATTTCGTTTTGATTTCTCCGTAGTGCTTCATTCTCGCGAGAGAGATTTTCTATCTTATCCATTAAAGATTTCTGTAGTTCAAGAATTTGTTTTTGAGAACTTCTTAATGTTCTTATCAATTCTTTGAGATCTGCTTCTTGCATTTCTTCTATCTCATTATCTTCACAATCCTGACTTGGGGTGTCTTTTCCGTTTGGGGTCATCATAGCGTCTTCCTTGATCTTGCTCCCTCGGAATCTGTTTTTATTTGGCATTTTTTTTTTTCCCCACACTCTTTCTCTGGGTTGTCAAGGTAACGGAGTTTGTGTGCGCGGTGTGTTCCCAGTTTTTGGATCCCCTTCAGGTTTCTACAGCCTCGGGTTTTTGGTTCCGTCTGCCTCAGTGATGGGCGGGCGGGCGGGCGGGCGGGCGCGCCTTGTCCCACTGCGTTTATTCTAGCTCGAATTAGCAGGGTGGGTGACGAGAGAGACTAGTGTCCGTGCAGGCTCGCCTCAATTGTGCTGTTTCCCCCCTGGCGTCTGCTTCCCCCCGCCAGTGTCTCGGGATCCCTGTATCGGCCCCCGTTCAAGCGCTCAGTTCCAATGGCGACTGTGTTCCGCCCGGCTTCCGGTTCAGCCGGCGGGCGCGCCGTCCCACTGCGTTCAGTCCAGCTAGAATTAGCAGGGTGGGCAACGAAAGAGGCTAGTGTCCGTGTGGGCTCGCCTCAATTGTGCTATTTCCCCCGTGGCGTCTGCTTCCCCCCGCCAGTGTCTCGGGATCCCTGTATCGGCTCCCGTTTAAGCGCTCGATTCCAATGGCGACTGTGTTCCGTCCGGTTCCCGTCCCTCCCGGCAGCTCCCGTGCCACTAAGGCACGATTTGCCGTTCGCAAACTTACTTTCCCCTAGGTCCTCTGCGTCTCATTCACTGGGTCCGGAAGAATTTCCACTGCATTTTTTTCCGTGAGATTTTTCCTGAGGCTACAGTAACTCTGTTTTTATTAAACTATCTTTTTGCGGACTGCTAGTGCGCGTCCTCACTATTCCGCCATCTTGGCTCCGCCCCCCAAATAATTTTTTAAAGTGTACCAAAATTGAATGAAATATTAGTTGATTTTGGTTCAATGAATTAGAAATCCAAGCATTATTTTTCTTAAAATCATTTTGCAAAATCTGCTTGTACATCTCTGGCTGTACCTGATAGTTCTAAACTTAAAAAATGTGTATACTGTGTATGTACAGGTCAATTTGTGTAGCATTTTCACCCCAGTAGAATTTAACAGTAATATGCATGACTTTTATTTGTCTCTCTGCACTTTGACACTTTTTTTGAGAATACAGGTACCTTTGAGATGATCGTGGAAATATTTTATAACCAAGAAAGATAATTAGGCCTGGACCCTAGGTTCACTTAGCTACTCCTCCAACTGAGGGGCTGGCACCCCAGTTTCTAGTGCCAGTTGGGGCACCAGTTTAGACCTGGTTGCTCCTCTTCCAGTCCAGCTCTCTGCTGTGACCCAGGGAGGCAGTGGAGGATGGCCAAATTCCTCGCACCCTGCAATCGCATGGGAGACCACAACAAAGCACCTGGCTCCTGGATTCAGATCAGCACAGCGTGCCAGCCATAGCAACCATTTGGGGTCTTCCATGGAAGGATGACCTTTCTCTCAGTCTCTCTCTCTCTCTCTCACTGTCTAACTCTGCATGTCAAAAAAAAAAAATAATTAAGAATACCCTGATGGTAGTCAGGATCTGAACAGTGTGTACGAGCCCTGACTTTCTGGGTCTCCTGATGCCTTTGTGGGATGACCAATTCTTTAAACAACTATCATCATGTCTTCACTAACTCAAACCAAGAAATTCATAAATAACAATAATCACACCTTTGGAAATATTCTTGGCCAATATTCTTACTTTTCTCATTATGAGGCTACCAAATCACATCGGGTATGTCAACTATTACTGTACATAAACACAGAAATTACATAGTCAAGTAAACATGATGATGTCTATTTACATATATGTATAATAGAAGATTATATATATTTTTCTGCAAGACATTAAATTTATTTGATTTACTAATTTGATCAGTATATTTTCCTGTACATGCATGGAGAAGTTCCTAATTGTGTTCTACAATGGGTATTAGATTTATGTGATCCAGAGTTAAAATCCAGACAAATCCATGTATATCCAAGTGGGTGTACCCTGTGCTTATGTGCATGCTTAGTGATCCTGTATATAATAATAGGTTCACAGCCCTTCCTCACTGCTTGTGGAAGGTTTTCTGTAAGACATCACTTCCTGGGTCAGAGACATTTTATGATATAACACGGATCCCACTTCTGTTTTCCCCATCAGCATCTCACAGAGGGCATGGGCTACAGCATACAGCATTATAGAGGAGATAGCTGCTGTGGGATATACCATACTCCATATTCCCTGGCTTTACAATTATTCCAAAGGAAAGTATAGTTTTGATCATTACTTTCTTCCTAGTCCTTGTAATAAGCTCTATTAAGATATTTGACAACATTTCATCATACAAGAGAAACATTATTCTTCCATGATCTCTCATTACAGAGTCTGAATTGAAAATGTTACATGGACTTCTCAAAGGTTCAGATTTCAATTTTCTTTATGTTCTTTAATGCTTTTCTGCTTTCTGTTTCCATTTTATACTCATTATTTATTTCCTTTCACTTATTGAAGATTAAAGGATATCTTTTCTCCTTTCTCTCTATCATTTTTGATGTGAAGCATTTCTTTCTATTAGGATCATTTAAGACTATAAGTATTTTGTTAATGCTACTTCATCCATACTATAAAAATCATATATGTTATAGTTTCAGTGTTCTTATTCAGTAGAAAATATTTCTTAATTTTCTTTGTGATTTATGCTTTTATGTTATCATCACTTAAATGTGAGTCACTTAATTAACAAGTGTTTGTCTTCTTTCAAGTTATATCATTGTTATTGATTTGTAATTTCATTCTATTGTGATTAGAGAACATACCCTGAAAGATTTCAGTCCTATTAAATATGTTAATCTTCATCTTCATTTAGTCCAGACGTTGGTCTATCTGCACTGGAGAAGAATGTACACTCTGCCATTGGAAGGCACAGAGTTCTACAAATATAAACTAACTCAAAATCGCTGGAGAGAGTTCGCATTTTGTACATCATGGCAGATTTATTTTATCATGTTCTTCGATTGCTGCAAGAAGATTGCTCACACCACCAGCTGTCACTACGGATGCATTTAACTTTCTCTTTCACACTGTCAAATTTGTTTCATTATTTTGTAGGCTTTCTTTTGACAAGCAGAGTTAGACAGAGAGAGAGAGAGGTATTCCTTCTGTTGTTTTGCCCCTCAAATGGCCACTACAGTGGGCGCGCAGGTCCAATCTAAAGCCAGAAGCCAGGTGCTATGCCATGGTCTCCCATGTGGGTGCAGGGCCCAAGGACTTGGTCCATCCTCCCCTGTCTTTTTGGGCCACAGCAGAGAGCTGGACTGGAAGAGGAGCAACCAGGACAGAACTGGTGCTCCAACAGGGACTAGAACCCATAGTACTGGTGCTGCAGCTGGAGGATTAGCCTAGTATGCCGTGGAACCATCTATTATTTTGTGACATGTTATAGAGTCATAAGCATATGTTTGTTATGTCTTCCAGATAAATAGAACCCCTCACCTTTGTTGTGAAATGCCCTACATTAACTTTGGTAGTATATTTTTTCTTTCTTTCTTTTTTTTTTTTTTTTTGACAGGCAGAGTGAACAGTGAAATTGAGAACAGTGTGAAAGATCTTCCTTTGCCCTTGGTTCACCCTCCAATGACTGCAGCACTGATCTGAAGCCAGCAGCCAGGTGCCTCTCCAGGTCTCCCTCACAGGTGCAGGGCCAAAAAACTTGGGCAGGTGGAGGATTAGCCTATTGAGCTGCGGTGCCAGCTGTTAGTATTTTTCATTAAAATTTATTTGATATTATGCTATGTTGTCACCCTTTTCTTTTTCATGTGTACTGTTTACACTTACATATTTTTTGCCATCTATAATATTTCAAGAAATTTGTGTTTTTTAATAAAAAAGAAAGAAAATGTTACATGAAGCTAAACTCACTCCCTAGAGAAAGGACAGTCTCTTCAACAAATGCAGACATTTGGATTTCCACATGCAGAGAGTTGAAATCAGACTGCAACTGGACATCATATACAAATGTCAACTCATCATTTATCAAGGATCTAAGCCTAAACCCTGAAACCATCAAATTACAAGAGGCAAACACTGGGGAAACACTGCAGGATTTGTGCCCAAACAATGATCTCTTGGCTAAGACCCCAAAAGTACAGGCAATAAAGGTGACAATAGACACATGGGATTACATCAAGCTAAATAATTTCTGCTCAACAAAAGACACATTCATCAAAGTGAAGATACAACTTAGAGAATGGGAGAAAATATTTGTAAAATATTCATCCAGTAAAGTACTAATCTCCAGATTTATGAGGAGTCCATAAACTTAACAACCACATTATCAACATGCCAATTAAGAAAGGAACTGTGGCTGGTGCTGTGGGGTAGTAGGTTAATTCCCTGGCCTTATGGGAAGTTCCAGCATCCCATATGGGCACTGGTTTGAGACCCAGCTGCTCCACTTCCAACCCAGTTCTGTTATGGCATAGGAAAGAGGTAGAAGATGGCACAAGTCCTTGGTCCCCTGCACCCATGTGGGAAACCCAGAAGAAGCTCCTGGCTCCTTTTTTAGATCGAGCTCCAGCTGTGCACCCAACTAGGAAATAAACCATTGGATGAAAGACCTCTCTCCTCTCTCTCTCTCTCTCTCTCTCTCTCTCTCTCTCTCTCTCTCTCTCTCTCTTCTCTCTGCCTCTGCTATCTTTGTGTAACTCTTACTTTCAGATAAATAACTATAGCTTTAAAAAAAGAAATGAACTAAAGATATGAATGGGCATTTTTCAAAGGATGAAATACAAATGGACAAGAGAAACATGAAAAGATGCTCAGGATTACTAACCATCAGGGAAGTACCAATAAAAACACCAGAGAGATTTCAAACCACCCCACATAGCATGAGTATTATCCAAAATCTGAATAATAACAAAGCCTGGTGAGGATCTGGAAAAGAAGTATCCCAATACTCCAAATGAAAGTACAGGCCAATGATTTATATACCCATGTCTAACAGGGAGTCATCCTAGGATATGTCTGTGCTGTGGGTATTTCCTGTGAATAGTCAACAATCAACATTTCCAGTAGGTGGGGATGGATACATTGGGCCAAGGTGGATCTGGGTGGAGGCTCTCAGCTTCCACTGCTCCTTCCCTTTCTCAGAGCCAAATGAGATCTCCAGAATCTCTTTCAACTCACAGTGGTATCTGTCACTAGGCTTCCAATGACCCTTGCTTCAGATGTGGTAGGTCTTCTGGGAGATGGAAACATTTCTCATGAGAATTCACAAGCCATTTACCTGTGGGGTTTTGTACAGCTCCAACATCGTTCCAATTTCAGCTGAAAATGCTGACGTGGTTCCAGCAATGATGGCAACTGTCTTGCCTTGTGTCTGGCAGGTGTAGTTAGGGATGAGATGATGCTTTCCAGTCAGCCAGTGCAGAGTGCTCCTCAGGGTGAACTGACCACTGGTAATGGAATTGAAGAGTTGGAAACCCAGGGTCAGGTTGGGGAGGAGCTGGAGGTCCTTATTGATCTCCTGGATGGCAAAACGGAAGGCCAGCACATATTGGTAGTTCTTCCACAGCTGCCTAAAGTCAGGAACAGCATCAGGGAGAAGGGAAATACCACGAATACAGAGTAACAACACCACCATGTCCTGAGGCAGCAATGGTCAGACTCTGCTGCTGCTTAGTGATCCTTAGCTCTGACACATGGGGGAGGAGTGAATGAGGTTCCAAGGGCTCTAGAAGACCATGGAATGACCCTCAGACTCCTCTGAAGCAAACTGTGTCCATGATCAAACTCACCTTAGCGAGCCCTTCAGGAAAGCCTTGATGTGTCCCAACATGGGATTTCACTTCTACTTAGGGATGGATCCCAAAAGGCAAGCATCTCTATTTTCAGCAACTTCTAAAATAGTTGAACACCATCTGACTTGTCATGTATATTAGCATTTGGGAACATCTCTAATCTATTCACAAAAGCCATTTTCATGAGTCCTTTCTGTAATTTCCCACTTAATATACCAGCACTCACACAAGTAATTTTTTTCAAATATATTCTCCTTGAAAATGAGCATTTTATTGAGAAAGTCAAATTCTCAGAAGATTTATGAGGTTCACTTTATTTTTATTCACTCTTTTCCTCATATACTAAATTCTATTTTATTATTTCACTTTTTATTCTTAAAATTCTCTGCATGTTTCTATATATCTTAAGCAAAATTGTGAGTTCTTGGGATTTAGTAATGGCTCTCAAATGTTACCTGTCCAAGAGAGTGGATGTTTTGTTTTCACACTATGGACATCTATGGCCCTCTTCTTGGAATTATTTTTTTCTTATTTCTACTTTCATCCATATTTGATGTCAAGAAATACATATTTGTCAATAAATTACATGGGATTTAATAAATTTATGCAATCATCTGTTCTATAGGTGCATTGTTTCATGTGTTTGAATGCTGAGCTTAATAGATTGTCATTTCAATATGTGTTACATTCATGAAATATGTTTATGCATTTTCTAAAATGCAGTGTTTGATTCAAGGTTAGTACATTTTTTCTCAACTTTCACACAATTTTGTATTATTCTTACATACAGAATTTGAATTTTTTTTGACAGGCAGAGTGGACAGTGAGAGAGAGAAACAGAAAGAAAGGTCTTCCTTTTGCCGTTGGTTCACCTTCCAATGGCCACTGCGGCCAGCATACTGCGGCCGGCGCACCATCCTCATCTGCTGGCAGGAGCCAGGTGCTTCTCCATTCTCCCCTGGGGTCCAGGGCTCAACCACTTGGGTCATCCTCCAGGGCACTCTCTAGCCACAGAGAAGAGATGGCTTGGAAGAGGGGCAACCAGGACAGAATCCAGCACCCTGACCGGGACTAGAACCCTGTGTGCCTGTTCCACAAGGTGGAGGATTAGCCTAGTGAGCTGCGGCACCAGACCGAAATTTTATTTATTTTGTAAAAATAGTCAAATTTTGTCTCTTTTAGTAAACAGTTGATTCAATATTTTTTAATTCAGAAACAATGTATATTAGTTATACACTTAAGTAGACCCATCAAAAAACATGCTACTGAAGATGGTTCAATACGTAGTTTTACTTACTTGAATGAAAATTCAGAGCATTAAATTAAATGTTTCTTGCTTTTTAATCATTTTGCTTTATTGCAATTAATTCCCTTATAAGGGGATGTTTATTCACTGCTGGGTTACTTACAGCACTTGTTTTCAGCTGCAAGCTGACAAATTTACTTCTTCTTCCCCATATACAAGGTTGTCAGCTCTTAGGTTCTGACCCTGCACATTCATTTCAAGACTCTTGGAGGCTGATAGGGAGTTGAGGTCAGCAGAGTGGATACAAAATGTCCATCTCACACTCTGTGCAGCAGTGGAGAGCAAGCAAAAAATGGAATGGAATGCTTGTGAAAGGCAAAAGAAGGGAAGGAACTCCAGCCTTCATTGATCTGCAGTCCTGCAACTTCTGTATATGTGTTTTTTAGAATTCTCAAGTGCAATAACCACTCACAGAAACAAGCACACTCTCACAGTCTGAACCACAGTTGATACATAACTCAATGTGGCACTTACCAATTAACTGCCATTTTGTCCATTGGCCTGGATAAAAACGATAACCGGATCATGTCTGATTCTGGTTCCAGGAAGTAAAGGGGGAAAAACCCACCGAGTACCAGGTCTCCATCTCTGTAGACACTTGGTCTCATGGAATTATAACAGTTCCTGGGAGGCATATCCTGTGAACTGTATGAAAAATTCAGGAGTAGGTTGAGAAACATCATAGAAAACAGCATGTCAAGTCAACCCACTGTAAAGTTAAAGGCCCAAATCCCTGTTGATATTAGGTGAAAATGGCCTGGATTATATCTGCTGTCTCAGCTCCCTGCAGGGAGAATAGAGCTCTGTGTAGGACACAGCTGATCCCAGTATAGCTGTATGTTCTCAACCTGTAGACAGTGTGTGCTACCCAACTGAGTCACACAAGGACACAGCTAGAATCACAAGGAAGACATTTCAAAGGGAGTCACAGGGCTGAGGCCTTGACTTTATGTCCCTGGGATCAGATCACCTCTGGCTTCTATATATTTCCATTGCTTCATTTGTGTCCCATCCAGAAATTCATGCCATCATCCTGCCCTGAGGCCAAGCACCTGCCACTCTCCACTAAGAGAAAAAACAGTTTTGGAAAAACATGCTTTGGACTCTCATTCCTCCCTAGGGCATTCCAGGACATAGCTCTGTGTGCACAGGGGCCAAGAGTTATTAGGTCAGTCCACTGTTTTGAGGCATTTGGCAATTGTAGAATAATTAGTTTGGGTATTAAAAAATATTCAGTTTCATCATGTCACAAAATACTTTATCAAGGAGATGAAACATCACATTCACCACTGATGACCCTATATCTACCCCAGGAAGTCTCTTCATAGCTGTGCCTAATATCTCCCTCAGGACTGTAGTACTTTAATGGAGAAATAGGATTCATGAATTGCAAATAAGTATGTATATCCAGAGAAGGCCAGTAGTTCATCCCTGCACTTACCCTTTTACAATATCTTGTGTAATCTCATTGTGTTTAGTATATCAAGATACAGTAACGATTCTCACCATATATACTTAAGCCTTTCAATGTATACAGGAATATATATAGCATCTGTGTGTGTGTTTCCTCTTAATTTGCTTCTAAAACATGTATTAGGTTTCTTCCTAATATTCTCTCAGCTGCTGATAGAAAGCTGCACAATTGAAAGACAATTGCTGATGACATGTGTGAGGAACATCATGTTATATGCTTACATGTGAAAAAATAATTGAATGCATATTTAAAATTTCACACATCATCTCCTCTCACCTCCCTCTGTTTTGAATTCTTCACATGGAACGACACCTCCTTGAATGCTTAGTCCTTTCTCTCTGTCTGCATGGATGATCAAGCCTTGGTCATGTGTACTTTTGCAGGGAAACTCCAATTTGAGCCAACAACCCAAGCCAACAAACCAAGAGGATGATCCATACACTATGAATATTGTGGTGTGCTGTATGGTGACTTGATGATAGGGGAATTCTTCAACTCCAGCACTGTTTGTAAATGAGCTTATCCTTGGAAGTTGCTGAAGCTGTAGGATAGGCATAATTGAATAGAAAGCACTCAAATGAGAGGCAGGAGGTGCATGTGTACTCAGCAGTCCTTATTTTTTCCTCCACATCCCTATCCTCAATGTATCTTTTAGGTAGAAATTAGTTTTTGTGGCCACCATGTCATAGGTTCAAATGATGAGAATTTTTTTTCATGAACACTTCCAACAAATTGGGAACTTTCTTAACACAAACAAGATATGTGTATGATGTAGTTCAAGGTTGGCTAGCATATGGGCTCTTTGGAACTCATCCCAAAGATTTGGCTGCATCTGTGTGGAAGCTAAACCTAGTTCTTCAATAACATATGCAAAACATGGGTGGACAGGTCACTATGATGTTGTGTAGGTCAAACATAGAGTGATAGGTTTATTTAAAATTATATTTATTTTCAACAAATGAAATCCAAGCTCAATTTTGGTTCAACATATACAAATCAATTCATAGACTTTTCAGAATTCACAAGTTCTCCTTAAAGACATCTTGTGTTATCTGGTAGGACCAAAGTTACAAAAATGGGTACATTCAATAAATTTAAACATATGTATATGGACTACTTATGTTGTGTTCCATCTCTACCTTTGGACTACTTTATGAGACTGTGATTTTAATTTGAAATTAAAGATCAGTGTGTGACCAAAAACAAAGTTTCCAAATCTCCACACGATATTGCAACTATTCATAGTCTGAGCTAAACTTTATCTTCTGGACTTATGACACCTAATACAAGGCATATTAGGCATACATCTTTGGGACCCTGTGACAAATTCACTGTATATAATTCCAAGTTTCTAACTGTAAATAAGAACACAGACTATTTCAACTACTCTTACTACAATAAAAAAAAAATGAATTAGATAGTGAAATAAACTCTCTGAGTTTTTTTAATGATTATTTGCCTTTTTCCTAGACTTTAATCTCTGACTAATTTAATCTGTTTGTCCCATGAGTTACTAAATATAAGTGATGGATTCAGAAAATGTAGAAGTAAACTCCAGACAAATCCAGCTATAATTCAGGAAGAAAAGGCATCCTCATATCTAGTGATACTGCTTTCATTAGAGGCATAATAATTTCCTCTGCAAATGGGCACATGCTACATGGTGATCTAGTCTTGTCAATGTACACACTGTGGAAAAGCGCTTCTTCAGGTGGGGAAGTTTTGGATCATGGCAGCAACGTGGGGCATGGTTGTGGATGAGGCATTCTCCATGCTGCACTCTGTCATTCTGAGCATAGAGAAGACTTTTCACATTACCATTGCAATAAGGAGTGTGACTTTTGCTCACAGAAGGAAGGAAAATAGGCAAGATACCCAGAGGCTCCGTATGCTTTGAAATTCCAAGTGAGGAAAGCATGAACATTGGATGTAGCATCATCAGGACAATGGTCTTTCCCTCATTTTAACTCTGTGTCTCTGGGGAAAACAGCCCCCTCTCTCAGCAACCACTGTTATATATTTACTCTGAGACTAATGTGAATCTTTACTACATTGAGATCTTACAACTTTGGGGTTCATATGTTACCAAAGCATAACCTGAGTTACTTTGGAAATAAAATCACTTTCCAGCCCAGAATCCTCCAAAGCTACTATGTTCTGTGTTTGGCAGTGATATGTGTGAAAGAATCTGGGATGGGTGTAATCAGTAGCAAAGACATTAAATTGCTTGAGTAATTTATCATCATTCAATATTATTTTTTGAAAGATTTTTATTTATGTATGTTAGAGATAGAGTTACATAGAGTGAGAGGGAGAGGCAGAGAGAAAGGTCTTCCGTCCGTTGGTTCACTCCCCAAATTGTTGCAATGGCTGGAGCTATGCCAATCCAAAGCTAGGGGCCAGGAGCCTCCTCTGGCCTCCCACAGAGGTGCAGGGGCCCAAGGACATGAGTCATCCTCCACTGCTTTCCAAGGTCATTGCAAAGAGCTAGATCGGAAGAGGAGCAGCTGGGACTAGAACTAGCACCCGTATGGGATGCTGGCACAGCAGGCAGAGAATCAACCCATTGCACCGCAGTGCTGGCCTCATCATTCTTCATAATAAAGAACATAAATAACTACTTATAGAAAACAGTATTTTAAAATTTAATATAACATAAATGCAAGAATTATGAAATGGATATTTAAGAAAATAGAAAAACATAAGAAATGTCATGAAAATTCACATCACATGCAATACTAATATAATGGGTATACATTTATCAGTTATATTTGCCTAGAATGTTAACACTCAACTTACTTATATTATGTATTTTTTATATTTGGAGAGTAGAGAGTTTTGTTTCTCCAGTATCTTCATTATTTTCAAAAACTTTTCACTTGGAAGTCACTTCTTTTGGGGAGTTCTTTTTAGTTCCTTTAAGTTTTAGAAACTCAATAAAGCATGAATAAATAAAAATTAAAAGTTTTCACTAAAATAAATATATATACTCACTGCATTTTCCTCAGAACCATTTGAAATATCCTGTGCACTCAGAAGAGCTCAAGGTACATATCTAAACATATTTTTACAATAATACTCAACACAATCTGTTCATAACACTGGAAGTGTGGAGACAACACAAATCATCACCTGTGAATGATTCAATAAGTTGCATATGGCAGATCCATAAGACTGAATGTTCTACAGCTATACAAATAATGAAGGATACCTGCTATAATTTGGGTAAATTGAAAATGTAATGCCATGTGAAAGATGCTAGATCCAAGAGGTCTCATATTTCCTCATTCCATTGCTGGGAACTGTCCATAGGAGGTAATCACATAGCAACTAAAGAGATGAATAGTTAAATGAACCACGTTCATGCAAGTTTGCAAGTGGATGCTTAGTGGACAAAGGCTTTGATTATGGGATGATGCAAAGGGCTTCAATCTACACAGACATGATAATTGCACAAACTTGTGAACATACTTTATAAAAACTCAGTATAGTATTTGAATGTAAAAGTACTGTTTTTTTTAACTTTTATTTAGAATATAAATTTCCAAGGTACAACTTAAGGATTACAATGGCTTCCCCCTCCCCCCACTTTCCCTCTCCCCTCACAGCCCTCCCCCCTTACCCTCTCCCTCTCCCCTTTCATTCACATCCAGATTCCTTTTTCAATTCTCTTTGTATACAGGAGATCAGTTCAGTATTTGGTAAGTAAAGATTTTGACCATTTGCCCTCATATAGCACCACGAAGTGAAATACGCTATTTGAGTACACGTTATAGCATTGAAATACATTGTACAGCAAATTAAGGACAGAGATCCTGCATGATATATTTTTTTGAATTTGATTAATTTTTATGCAATTTCTAATATAACAATGAGGTTTTTTTTCTTTTTCAATTATCTTTATATACAGAAGATCGATTCAGTATGTATTAAGTAACGATTACATCAGTTTGGACCCACACAGAAACACAAAGTGTAAAAATTCCATTTCAGTGCTAGTTATAGCATTACTTCACATTGGACAACACATTAAGGACAGATCCCACATGGGACATAAGTACACAGTGACTCCTGATGTTGATTTAATAATTTGGCACTCTTGTTTATGGCGTCAGGAATCTCCCTAGGCTCTAGTTATGAGTTGCCGAGGCTATGGAAGCCTTTAGGGTTTGCCGTCTTTGATCTAATTCCGACAGGGTCATAGTCAAAGTGGAGGTCCTCTCCTCCCTTTGGAGAAAGGCACCTCCTTCTGAATGTAAAAGTACTGTAATACCACATCCTTGTACATTACTTCAGTGGTTCCTGCAGGGTATGCGAATTTCACCACGATAATAGCATCATTTCCCCTGGAATATGAACACTAAGCAAAGGCAAAAAGAGAAAGCAGTCAAATGATCACAGAATACTGCCTATAATTGTGTTTCTACTGATAGTTGTGATAAAGATATGCTATCCAAATAACCAGACAGTAATTATTGACTAAAATGATTGTGAACAATACAATCTCCAAAGTCAAGAATGCTCAATGGATTAGTTAACTCTTGTGTTTGGGAAATAAATTCTACTTAAATTATAACAACAAAAGGAAAAAATCAAGACCTTCAGGAAAGCAATATAAAGCAGGTATAACTGAGACATGTTTTCAATTATACATTTATAGCATCTACATTAATAAATAAAAAGGAAACTAATTAGTGTGCATATTTTCAGGGATAACCCTTCCATATAAAATGACATTGCCATTTGTAAGTTGATGGTCTGCCGTGTTTCAGTTTAAACAGCGATTCCTTTTACTTTCTATGAAAATATTTCTAGACTGCCTTGTGTTATTTGAGAGGAAGAGAGAAACTGAGAGAAAGAGAGAGATGGTTGAGAGACCAACTTTCAGTGCTTCACCTCTCAATGCCTGCTGTGAATGAGCCTGGATTGAATTCAGACCCAGGAGCCTGGAAAAAAAATAAACTGACAGGGACCCAATAACTATGACTCACTACCACTCACTCAAGGTTTTTTAGGGAGAGTGGGAGGGATCTGGGATTAGGAGTCAGAACGAAACTAGAAACCCAGATACTATTATTGGGTACAATGGCATCTTAATTGGAAGGCCAAGTGCCTAACCAACAATGGCTTTTAGCTTTGCTTACTTGACAATGTTGGAAGCCTACTTCACTTTGGCTTTTGTTTGCATGTTAGAAATGTGAAGAAAATCCTGAGAAAAAAAATTTAGGGTCTCCTAGAACTGCTCTGATTCTTGAAAGCTTTCAAAAAAACTTTATCGGGTTTTATGAGAATAACGTAGCATTTGGGGAAAAAGATGCAGCCCAGGAGCCCTGCACTGGAGGCCAAGATGGAGAAGACCTCCACAGCCACCATGACCTTCCCCTTGGTGCTGTGGTAGACAGGCAGGAAGGTCACCCAGACACTGCAGAACACCAGCATGCTGAACGTCAGGAACTTGGCTTCATTGAACGTGTCAGGCAGATTCCTGGCTAGGAAAGCCACAGTGAAGCTGGCCAGGGCCAAGGAGCCCAGGTAGCCCAGGACACAGTAGAAGGCAGTGACCGAACCCTTGTTGCACACCAGGATGATGTGGCCAGGCTCAGAGTATGCATCTGTGTCAATAAAGGGAGGAGAACTTCCCAACCAGATGCCACAGAGAGCCAGTTGGATCAAGGAGCAGATGGGAATGATGAAGTTAGAAGCTCCTGATACCAGCAATCGCCTCATTGTTCTTCCAGGTTTCAGAGCTTTGAAGGCCAGAATCACAGTGATGGTCTTGGCCAGCACGGTGGAAACAGCCACTGTGAACACAAGGCCAAATGTTATTTGCTGGAGAAGGCAGGTGGCTGTGTTTGGACGGCCAATGAAGAGTAAGGAGCAGAGGAAGCACAGGAGGAGGGCAATGAGCAGGATGTAGCTGAGGGTCCTATTATTGGCCTTGACGATGGGAGTGTCTCGGTGCTTCACAAAGACCCAGAGGACAGCAGCTGTGAGGACACAGAAGCACAGAGCCATGCAGGCCAGAGCCATCCCCAGAAATTCCTCAAAGGCTAAGAAGGTCACCAGCTTGGGGAGGCAGTGGTTTCTCTCCAGGTTTGGGTACTCGTGATCTGCACACGGGGTGCACTGTTCTGCATCTGTGGGGAAAAGCAAGATTCATGTTTCCATTTCACAATGTGCTCCTTTTTCCCTGTTGAGGAAAAGGGTCACTTTTTCAATGTCAGGGTGAGTCCAGCCTGCTCTGATGTATACCAAGAAACACTAAAGGATATTTCTGCACTCCTGGCCCAGGGTCAATGCTTGACCCCCATAGAGGAAACTGCTTCAAAGAAGCTCCTTTGCATGTGGGGCTCTGTGGTCTCTTCCTGTTGCTCAGAGACTTTTTTCCAGTGTTTTAATTTTGATAAAATGGTGCATTTCCTGTAAATCATATGGGCTTGGATTCTTCCATGCCCTCTTCTCTACAGTCAACAGTGTCTTTCTCAGGAGAAGCCTTTTGTTCACATGAGTGAGAATATTTACCTAGTGTCATCAGTGTTAAGGTTTTTTTCACTTATCCTCAAATGGAGATGACCTATATAAAGTATGTGTAATTCCTTGGACCGCCATACATTTTTCTCTACTCTAATTACTACATGGACCGTCTTGTTACTATTTCCATATAACTATTGTGATAATGTGGTTGAATATAAGAGAATTGTAGCTGGTTGTCTTTCTCAGGTTACATGGGAGTAAGCGGTATTTTCATCTTGTTACTGAAAGGCTACTAGGCACTCTTGTTAACCTGAAAGCATGATGTGTTCACCATTTTAGCACGTGTGAACACCACATTGGACACCATGTTGTCTCACTTGAAATCATGCACTTCTGCTGCTACAGCATGAGAGAAGTTATTAAGAACAGGCCAGTTTGTGAATATGTCCTTTTTCAATTAAATTCGAACAAACAAAAATTGGGCCAGTGCTCTGGCATAGTAGGTAAAACCACCACCTGCAATGCCAGTATCCCATATGGGCATTGTTTTGTGTTCCAGTTCATAAATTTTCAATCCTCCTCCCTGCGAATAACCTAAAGTGCAGCAGAAGCTTGTCCAAGATCTTGGGATCCCATACTCATGTGGGAAACTCAAATGAAGTTGCTGATTCCAGGCCTCTGCTTGACCCAGCCCGCGCCATTGTTTTCATTGGGGGCATGAGCAATTACATTCAGGCTTTCTCTTCTCTTCTCTTCTCTTCTCTTCTCTTCTCTTCTCTTCTCTTCTCTTCTCTTCTCTTCTCTTCTCTCTCTCTCTCTTTCTCCCCCCCTCTCTTTATCTCTCTATCTCTCTCTCTGTCCCGTTCTCTGATTCACTGATTTTCAAAAAAAATAATTAAATCTTTTTTAAAAGCAAGGAAATGGTATTAGTAGGGCTACACGTGCAGTAAAAGTCCTACTCAGTTTTTATCCTTGATGTTCATGCAAGAATACAAGCTTTAGGGACTGGAGTTGTGATGTAGGACGTAAAGCCACAGCTGGGGTTGATGGCATCCAATACAGGCACCAGTTCATGTCTTGGCTGCTCGTCTTCCAAACCAACTGAATGCCAATGTGCCTGAGAAGCCATCATAGGAAGGCCAAATACTTGGGCCTCTGCAATGCCTGGAAGTAGCTCCTGGTTTCTGGCTTTGGCCAGTTCAGGCCATTGCAGCTCTCTGGGAGTGAAACTACCAGATGGATGATCTTCTCTTTCACTTCTCTCTTTCTCTCTCTCTCTTAGGGTCTCCCTCTCTCTGTAACTGACATTCAAACAGAGAAATAAACATGTTTCAAAAGAGAGAGAGAGAGAGAGAGAGAGAGAGAGAGAATATAAGCATCAGTAAATATTTGAAGAATTCTCTCTTACAATTCTTTTCAACGTGCACCCTTTACTTTTTATAGAATCTGTAGGTGCTTCTGGCATCTGTGTCAGAGATGCACTGGACACACATAGGCAAGTGTACATTGTACAATGGGTCAATGCATGATACTATACTTTTCTTCCTTTCACTAACTTATTGCATGTTGAATATTTTCACAAAACTTGAAGCCATTTTTTGTTATCTTATTCATAAGGGAAACTATATAGAGCTTATTTAAAGATACTGAAATAAAAATATTTATAGAGCTAAGACTATGGAAATGAAACATCCTTTTGGAAGAAATCAAATCATTATAAACAAATTTATTCTACATTGAACAGTGGAACTATTTACCAATGAGACTTAGTAGATTTTTATATTTCTCAAATCGATTGGCTTTGATATTTAACATTGCTTAAATGTTTGCCTTTTGGAATGGTTTTTGGGGTTACCAAGTTGCATTATTTTTAAGATGTTGTGTCTCTATTTTTCACATTGTTTTTTCTCTTACTCTATTATATACATCCAAAAGACAAAGTGGTTGCATTCATTATGTGTACTGCACGCCATGCACAAATTCAAAGACGTAGCACAGAAAATACACAATATTCCCATCACAACTCATGTGAAGTAGCTCCCTGCTCATCAGTTGTGTATGGAAAAGTTTCGATTTCAAGCCCTTTAGAAATCCAAAGGGAGCCTTAACAAACACAAATATTATATTTCTTGTTTAGACATTAGGTCTCAGATCGAGACAGTCTCCTCCAGCACTGGATGGGAAAGCAGGATGCCAGATAGAATCAGTGTCAGAGAAGAGCTAGAGAGCATAAGCACTGCCAGACAACAGATTACACATAATGAGATGCCGTTACTGAGCATAGAGCAAGGGCATGGAAAGAGAGAATGAAAGTGTGCATGGAGAACAATATGGCACCCTGATCCCGATGCAAATATTCTTTGTTTCCTTTTTATTAAGAGAGAGTTCAGACATTGGAGTTCTCACAGTTCAGTTCCTGGATTTTTACCTGTATGATTGGAAATGTCTCTTTCTGGACAAATAACGCAAGTATAGCAGCAGACAGGTCTTCCTTCCTGTGTCATTTTCCTGAATCCTGGGCCACACCTCTGGCTACACAAAGACTGAGGAGTCTGTGGGGAAAAGACAAGTGATGATGATTGCTTTGCACGACATTAGGCACTGTGATAGTATGAATCCATTTGCCTCATCACCCCCAAGGACATCACTATGTCCTTCCCAATCTGTATCTCTTTGATTTTACCTAGACATCCAATTTGGAGTTTCTATGATGCAAGTTAGAGGTTTTTCACCTGTGTAACAAATACTATGAGGGTACCCGATCGTTTACATTTCATTCATCACCAGATATATGCTTCCTGACATTTCTTTGCCATTCAGCTATTTATTTGTAATATTTTGAGAATGTGTAGGCCTCTTCCCTTAATTGTGCAGATTTTACATGCCAGAAAAATAATATCCAATAATGAGAATGACTAGGTACACTTCTGCGTAACTACTCAGGAAAAGTCAAACCCACGCAGAACTGATGAACAAATATTATAAAACATAGATTGTGCATTGATCTACTTCTGGACTTCTAGACCCAGGGAGAGAATCAAATTCTAATGCACCAATGCATTTGCAGTATAACAAACAATAATTATAAAAATCATCCACAAAATTATATGGGTATTTCACAGCTCAATGATGATAAAATTTTTGAAGAGAGCTATCAGCTCCTATTCAAAGAAAAACTGAACTGATTGGAAGGAACATTGAAAATATAGAGAATGGGAATGGTTTCTACGAATAGGTGATGGATAAGTCCACTCATAATTTACTTGTGTGCACATACAGCATCAAAACATAATAATGACTCTCACCATAGGATTAAAATATCACTATGCTTATAGATATATACAAATACATGAAGTTTTTCATGTTATATAAATTAAAAGTTTAAATAAAAATTTGGAATTTGTGTAGTCATGCATATAGTAAGTTTATGTCTACATATTGATCTCTATCTCTATTTTTTAACATTGCTCTTTCTAGTCACTCAAACGTAGGAAGCCTAAATATGCCCGGAGTAAAAACAACAATATCTAATACAAACGTGCACTTCTAATATACACTGGCTCATATATGTGTAAGCAACACCATATCTTTTGAGCCAAGATGGGAACTGAGAAGTGAATGCTTATTTAAAGTCTCACACATAATATCCTCTCAGACTCTCCTCAGACCCTCTGTATGTATCCAACATTCCCATGGATCCACACCTCATTGAATGCTACAGGCCATTCTATCATTTCTTCATTGAGGATCAAGCCTTGATCATGTTTACTCTCAGAGGAAAACTCCCCGATTTTAATCAGCATCCGAAATCCAGCAGGAAAGTTCACAATGTTGTGGATATCGTAGTGTGCCATACGGTGTCTCATTTCATGGAAGGAAACATCCTCCCCAGCTCTGTTGGTAAATTGGATTTTCTTCAGAAGTGGATGAAGCTGGAGGGAGGCACAATTGGAAAGAGGGAGAACTTTCAGATTAGAGGTCGGACGTTCACGTGTACCGAGAAATCCTTCTAAGCCCTCCTTCTAACCTCAGAGAGTGTATTTGGTTGACTTTTGTCTGAATGGTCCCCATATTGTGGGTTCAAGTAAGGGGAATTCTGCCTCTCCCCTGTTAGAATGATGGGAAGTATCTGATTCCAAACAGAGAAATCACAGAATGTGTTCCAAAGAGTGGCTGACCATGAATGATTGGTTAGAGGTTTAGGAAAGCTCATCTTAGTTCTTCCACATGAGAACAACATGGCTTTAGATGTGAAATAGCTACATTGTTGTGATGGTTCCACAGGGTAGTACACTCATGTGCACTTTTAAAAGTTTCACTCCTTCCCCAAAAAGGAATGAAATCTGTTCTTTGGCAAAAAAAAAAAAAAAAAAAGTGGCTTTCGCTGGATACCATTGTGCATAGTGAAATATACCCATTCCCTTGATGTGAATGGAATGGGAGAGGGCACAGGAGATGGGAGGGTTACCGGTGGGAGGAAAGTTATATTGTGGGGGAGCCACTGTAATCCAATAGCTGTACTTTGCAAATTTACATTTATTAATTAAATGTTAAAAATTTTTAAAAAGAAAGAAATCTTACAATGTATTTAATGGAAATACTTCATGAGTACAAGAAGAAATTGTCCAAAATATTTGTTGATTTTGAACTTTTGAGCCTTCACTTATTTTTTACCTAGTAGTTAAATAATACTAGTAGAAATTAAATAAAGTTTAGCCTCTAACTCAATTTATTTAAAAAAGAAATATACCCATTCCATAAAGAAAATATCACATATGGAGTATTTTGCTGATAAATACTTCATAATATAGATTGAAGAAAAAATCCACAATGTAAAAAAATGAAACTGACATCTCAGGATTTGATTTTTGCTTATCAACCTTGTGTACATTTCTGTGGAGCAGTGGTATTTCTACTTTTCACTTGTGGAACTTTATGATTATTGGGGTATTATCCTGTGATTTAACGTAAATTGAAATTAAAAGAAAAAAAGAAAAGGAATTAGAGGGGATTCAGAAAGGAAGGGAAAAAACAATGCTTATCTTCTTAGAATTGTATCAATGAAATACATAAAATCTGTTCTTTTATATCAGTAAATTTTTCTTTAATTTAACAAAATTTCTCTTTCATTTGACCTTGTGATGCAGCAGGTGAAGCCTCTGTCCACAGTGCCCAGCATCCCTGTGAGTGCTGGTTCAAATCCCAGCTGTTCTACTGCTGATTCAGCTTTCTGCTAATGCCTGGGAAAGCAGCAGATGAGGGTCCAAGTGCTTGGGCCCCTGCACTCACATAGGAGACATGGTTGAAGCTCCTGCATCCTAGCTTGCCTTGGCTTAGTCCAAGTCTTTGCAGCCATTGGTGAGTGAATCAGCAGATGCAAGATCTGTCTTCTCTTTCCCTCTCTATCTCTCCCTCTCTCCCAGTAACTCTGATTTTCAAATAATTTTTTTTTTATAAAGCTTTTATTTAAAGAATATAAATTTCCAAAGAACAGCTCATGGACCACAATGGCTCCCCCCCCACACAACTTCCCTCCCTCCCCCCACCCTCCCCTTTCCCGCTCCCTCTCCCCTTCTGTTCACATCAAGATTCATTTTCAATTCTCTTTATACACAGAAGATCAATTTAGTACATATTACGTAAAGATTTCAACGGTTTGCCCTCGCATAGAGACACAAAATGATAATACTGTTGGAGTACTAGTTATAGTATTAATTCACAATGTACAGCACATTAAGGACAGAGATCCTACATGATTTTTTTTTTAAAAAATTGATTAATTGTCTATGCGATTTCCAATTTAACACCAAGATTTTTTAATCATTTGCAATTATCTTTATATAAGGAAGATCGATTCAATATATACTATGTAAGGATTTCATCAGTTTGCACCCACTCAGAAACACAAAGTGTAAAAATACTGTTTCAGTACTAGTAATAGCATCACTTCACATTGGATAACACATTAAGGACAGATCCCTCATGAGACGTAAGTACACAGTGACTCCTGATGTTGATTTAACAATTTGACACTCTTGTTTATGGCGTCAGTAATCTTCCTAGGCTCTGGTCATGAGTTGCCGAGGCTATGGAAGCCCTCAGGGTTCGCCGACTTCGATCTTATTCCCACAGGGCCATAGTCAAAGTGGAAGTTCCCTCCTCCCTTCAGAGAAAGGTACCTCCTTCTTTGATGGCCCCGTTCTTTCCACTGGGATCTCACTCGCAGAGATCTTTCATTTAGGTCTTCTGTTTTTTCCAGAGTGTCTTAGCTTTCCATGCCTAAAATATTCTCATGGGCTCTTGAGCCAGATCCGAATGCCTTAAGGGCTGATTCTGAGGCCAGAGTGCTATTTAGGACATCTGCCATTCTATGAGTCTGCTGTGTATCCTGCTTCCCATGTTGGATCATTCTCTCCCTTTTTCATTCTATCAGTTAGTATTAGCAGACACTAGTCTTGTTTGTGTGATCCCTTTGACTCTTAGACCTATCAGTGTGATCAATTGTGAGCTGAAATTGATCACTTGGACTAATGAGATGGCCTTGGTACATGCCACCTTGATGGGATTGTATTGGAAACCCCTGGCACAATTCTAACTCCATCATTTGGGGCCGTTCCGATTGAGCATGTCCCAAATTTTACATCTCCTCCCTCTCTTATTCCCACTCTTATATTTCACAGAGATCACTTTTCGGTTAAAATTTAAACACCTAAGTATAATTGTGTGTTAATTACAGAGTTCAACCACTAGTACTAGGATAAAGAGAAAAAAAAAAATACTACCATGGATAAAGTATTACATTGTACAACAACAGTCAGCACAAGAGCTGATCGAGTCACTGTTTCTCATAGTGTCCATTTCACTTCTACAGGTTTCCCCTTTGGTGCTCAGTTAGTCATCGCCAATCAAGGGAAACAAATGATATTTGTCTCTTTGGGACTGACTTAATTCACTCAGCATGATGTTTTCTAGATTCCTCCATTTTGTTGCAAGTGACCAGATTTCATTGTTTTTGACTGCTGTATAGTATTCTGTAGAGTACATGTCCCATAATTTCCTAATCCAGTCTACTGTTGAAGGGCATTTGGGTTGGTTCCAAGTCTTAGCTATTGTGAATTGAGCCGCAATAAACATTGCTGTGCAGACGGCTTTTTTGTTTGCCAATTTAATTTCCTTTGGGTAAATTCCAAGGAGTGGGATGGCTGGGTTGAATGGTAGGGTTATATTCAGGTTTCTGAGGAATCTCCAGACTGACTTCCATAGTGGCTTCACCAGTTTGCATTCCCACCAACAGTGGATTAGTGTCCCTTTTTCCCCACATCCTCTCCAGCATCTATTGTTGGTGGATTTCTGAATGTGAGCCATTCTCACCGGGGTGAGGTGAAACCTCATTGTGGTTTTGATTTGCATTTCCCTAATTGCTAGGGATTTTGAACATTTTTTCATGTGTCTGTTGGCCATTTGGATTTCCTCTTTGGAAAAATGTCTGTTGAGGTCCTTGGCCCATCTCTTAAGTGGGTTGTTTGTTTTGATGTTGTGGAGTTTCTTAATTTCTTTGTAGATTCTGGTTATCAACCCTTTATCTGTTGCATAGTTTGCAAATATATTTTCCCATTCTGTCGTTTTCCTATTCACTTTCCTGACTGTTTCTTTTGCAGTACAGAAACTTTTCAATTTGATGCAATCCCAGTAGTTAATTTTGGTTTTCAGTGCCTGTGCTTCTGGGGTCTTTTCCAAGAAGTCTTTGCCAGTACCTATGTCTTGCAGGGTTTCTCCTATACTCTCCAGTAATTTGATGGTGTCGGGTCGTAGGTTTAAATTTTTAATCCATGTTGAATGAATTTTTGTGTAAGGTGAAAGGTAGGGGTCTTGCTTCATGGTTCTGCACTTGGAAATCCAGTTTTCCCAGCACCATTTATTAAACAGACTGACCTTACTCCAGGGATTGGTTTTGGATCTTTGATCAAATATAAGTTGGCTGTAGGTGTTTGGATTGATTTCTGGAGTTTCTATTCTGTTCCATTGGTCTATCCATCTGTTTCTGTACCAGTACCATGCTGTTTTGATAACAACTGCCCTGTAGTATGTCCTGAAATCTGGTATTGTTATGCCTCCGGCTTTGTTTTTGTTGTACAAGATTGCTTTAGCTATTCGAGGTCTCCTGTGTCTCCATATGAATTTCACCATCATTTTTTCCAGATCTGAGAAGAATGTCCTCGGTATCTTGATTGGTATTGCGTTGAATCTGTAAATTGCTTTTGGGAGAATGGACATTTTGATGATATTGATTCTTCCAATCCATGAGCATGGGAGATTTCTCCATTTTTTGGTATCCTCTTCTATTTCTTTCTTTAAGGTTTTGTAATTTTCATTGTAGAGATCTTTAATGTCCTTAGTTAAATTTATTCCAAGGTATTTGATTGTTTTTGTAGCTATTGTGAATGGGATTGATCTTAGCAGTTCTTCCTCAGCCGTGGCATTGTCTGTGTATACAAAGGCTGTTGATTTTTGTGCATTGATTTTATATCCTGCTACTTTGCCAAACTCTTCTATGAGTTCCAATAGTCTCTTAGTAGAGTTCTTTGGGTCCCCTAAATAAAGAATCATGTCGTCTGCAAAGAGGGATAGTTTGAGTTCTTCCTTCCCAACTTGTATCCCTTTAATTTCTTTTTCTTGCCTAATAGCTCTGGCTAAGACTTCCAGCACTATATTGAATAGCAGTGGTGAGAGTGGGCATCCCTGTCTGGTACCAGATCTCAGTGGAAATGCTTCCAACTTTTCCCCATTCAATAGGATATTGGCCGTGGGTTTTTCATAAATTGCTTTGATTGTATTGAGGAATGTGCCTTCTATACCCAGTTTGCTTAGGGTTTTCATCATGAAAGGGTGTTGAATTTTATCGAATGCTTTCTCTGCGTCTAGTGAGATAATCATATGGTTTTTCTTCTGCAGCCTGTTAATGTGGTGTATCACGTTGATTGTTTTGCGAATATTGAACCATCCCTGCATACCAGGGATGAATCCCACTTGGTCTGGGTGGATGATCTTTCTGATGTGTTGTTGCAGTCTATTGGCCAGAATTTTGTTGAGGATTTTTGCATCTATGTTCATGAGGGATATTGGTCTGTAATTCTCTTTCAATGCTGCATCTTTTTCTGGCTTAGGAATTAAGGTGATGCTGGCTTCATAGAAGGAATTTGGGAGAATTCCCTCTTTTTCGATTGTTCTGAATAGTTTGAGAAGAATTGGGGTTAGTTCTTCTTTAAATGTCTGGTAGAATTCAGCAGTGAATCCATCTGGTCCTGGGCTTTTCTTTGTTGGGAGGGCCTTTATTACTGATTCAATTTCTGACTCACTTATGGGTCTGTTTAGGTTTTCTATGTCTTCCTGGTTCAATTTAGGTAGGTTGCATGTGTCCAGGAATCTATCCATTTCTGATAGGTTTCCCTGTTTGCTGGCATACAAGTCCTTGTAGTAATTTCTGATGATTCTTTTGATTTCTGTGGTGTCTGTTGTTATATTTCCTTTTTCATCTCTGATTTTACTGATTTGGGTCTTTTCTCTTCTTTTTTTAGTTAGTTGGGCCAATGGGGTGTCAATCTTGTTTATTTTTTCAAAAAACCAGCTCCTCGTTTGGCTGATTTTTTGTAATGTTTTTTTGGATTCAATCCTGTTGATTTCTTCTCTGATTTTGATTATTTCTCTTTTTCTACTAGATTTGGGTCTAGTTTGCTGCAAATTTTCTAGATCCTTGAGATGCATTGAAAGCTCATCTATTTGGTGCCTTTCCAGTTTCTTGATGTAGGCACCTATTGATATAAACTTTCCTCTTAACACTGTTTTTGCTGTATCCCATAAGTTTTGGTATGTTGTGCTGTTATCCTCATTTACTTCCAGAAAATTTTTTGATTTCTCTTTTGATTTCTTCAGTGACCCATTGTTCATTCAGGAGCATGTTGTTCAATCTCCATGTGTTTGCATATGCTCTAGAGATTCCTGAGTTGCTAATTTCCAACTTCACTCCCTCATGGTCTGAGAAGTTGCATGGTATGATTCTAATTCTTTTGAATTTGCTGAGACTTGCTTTATGGCCTAATATGTGATCAATCCTAGAGTAGGTTCCATGTACTGCTGAGAAGAATGTGAATGCATTACTTGTAGGATGAAAAGTTCTGTAGATATCTGTTAGATCCATTTGGGCTATAGTGTTGTTTAAATCTACTGTCTCCTTGTTGATCTTCTGTCCTGTCGATCTGTCAATATCTGTGAGTGAAGTATTGAAGTCCCCCAGTACTATTGTGTTGGGGTCTAAGTCTCCCTTTAAGTTTCTTAACAAATTTTTTAAATAAACCTGTGGCCTGTAATTAGGTGCATATACATTGAGAATTGTTATATCTTCCTGTAGTATTGATCCCTTAATCATTATATAGTGCCCCTCTTTGTCTCTCTTAACAGTTTTTGTGTTAAAGTTTATGTAGTCCGATATTAAGATGGTTACACCCGCTCTTTTTTCATTTCTGTTGGCATGGTATATCTTGTTCCATCCTTTTATTTTCAGTCTGTATGGATCTTCGTTGGAAAGATGTGTTTCTTGTAGGCAGCAAATAGATGGTTTTTGTTCCTTAACCCAATCAGCCAATCTCTGTCTTTTAACAGGACAGTTTAGACCTTTAACGTTCAATGTGACTATTGATAAGTGGTAAGTTTGCCCTGCCATTTGCCAGATATTTTCTAATGTATGCTTTGAATTCCCTGTGATCTTTTGCCGTGAGGTTCCCTTCGTTTACCTTCTTTCATGTTGATGGTCGTGTTTCTGTGTTTCTGTGTGTAACACGTCTTTAAGTATCTTTTGCAGGGCTGGACGAGTGGCAACAAATTCTTTCAATTTTTGTTTGTTATGAAAGGTCTTTATTTCACCTTCATTCACAAATGAGAGCTTTGCAGGGTATAATATTCTGGGCTGGCAGTTTTTCTCTCTAAGTACCTGGGCTATGTCTCGCCATTCCCTTCTAGCTTGTAGGGTTTCTGTTGAGAAGTCAGCTGTAAGTCTAATTGGAGATCCTCTGAGAGTAATCTGACGTTTCTCTCTTGCACATTTTAGGATCTTTTCTTTTTGCTTCACTGTGGTGAGTTTAATTACAATATGTCGTGCAGAGGATCTCTTTTGGTCATGTTTATTAGGGGTTCTATGAGCTTCCTGGATTAGGATTTCTCTGTCTTTCTCCAAGCCTGGAAAGTTTTCTGCTAGTATCTCCCTAAAAAGGCCTTCTAATCCTTTCTCCCTCTCCATACCTTCAGGAACACCTAGAACCCGAATGTTGGGTTTTTTAATAGTATCCTGTAAATTCCCGACAATATCTTTTAGTTTTCTAATTTCCTCTTCTTGTCTTTGGTTTGACTGTTTCCTCTCCTGTTCTCTGTCTTCTAGGTCCGATATTCTCTCCTCTGCTTCACCCATTCTGGTTTTAAGACCCTCAAGATTGCTTGTCACTTGATCTATTGAATTCTTCAATTCATTAAGATTTTTTGTCACTCTCGTAGCTTCTTGTTCTACTAGTTGTTTCATTTCGTTTTGATTTCTCCGTAGTGCTTCATTCTCGCGAGAGAGATTTTCTATCTTATCCATTAAAGATTTCTGTAGTTCAAGAATTTGTTTTTGAGAACTTCTTAATGTTCTTATCAATTCTTTGAGATCTGCTTCTTGCATTTCTTCTATCTCATTATCTTCACAATCCTGACTTGGGGTGTCTTTTCCGTTTGGGGTCATCATAGCGTCTTCCTTGATCTTGCTCCCTCGGAATCTGTTTTTATTTGGCATTTTTTTTTTCCCCACACTCTTTCTCTGGGTTGTCAAGGTAACGGAGTTTGTGTGCGCGGTGTGTTCCCAGTTTTTGGATCCCCTTCAGGTTTCTACAGCCTCGGGTTTTTGGTTCCGTCTGCCTCAGTGATGGGCGGGCGGGCGGGCGGGCGGGCGCGCCTTGTCCCACTGCGTTTATTCTAGCTCGAATTAGCAGGGTGGGTGACGAGAGAGACTAGTGTCCGTGCAGGCTCGCCTCAATTGTGCTGTTTCCCCCCTGGCGTCTGCTTCCCCCCGCCAGTGTCTCGGGATCCCTGTATCGGCCCCCGTTCAAGCGCTCAGTTCCAATGGCGACTGTGTTCCGCCCGGCTTCCGGTTCAGCCGGCGGGCGCGCCGTCCCACTGCGTTCAGTCCAGCTAGAATTAGCAGGGTGGGCAACGAAAGAGGCTAGTGTCCGTGTGGGCTCGCCTCAATTGTGCTATTTCCCCCGTGGCGTCTGCTTCCCCCCGCCAGTGTCTCGGGATCCCTGTATCGGCTCCCGTTTAAGCGCTCGATTCCAATGGCGACTGTGTTCCGTCCGGTTCCCGTCCCTCCCGGCAGCTCCCGTGCCACTAAGGCACGATTTGCCGTTCGCAAACTTACTTTCCCCTAGGTCCTCTGCGTCTCATTCACTGGGTCCGGAAGAATTTCCACTGCATTTTTTTCCGTGAGATTTTTCCTGAGGCTACAGTAACTCTGTTTTTATTAAACTATCTTTTTGCGGACTGCTAGTGCGCGTCCTCACTATTCCGCCATCTTGGCTCCGCCCCCCAAATAATTTTTTAAAGTGTACCAAAATTGAATGAAATATTAGTTGATTTTGGTTCAATGAATTAGAAATCCAAGCATTATTTTTCTTAAAATCATTTTGCAAAATCTGCTTGTACATCTCTGGCTGTACCTGATAGTTCTAAACTTAAAAAATGTGTATACTGTGTATGTACAGGTCAATTTGTGTAGCATTTTCACCCCAGTAGAATTTAACAGTAATATGCATGACTTTTATTTGTCTCTCTGCACTTTGACACTTTTTTTGAGAATACAGGTACCTTTGAGATGATCGTGGAAATATTTTATAACCAAGAAAGATAATTAGGCCTGGACCCTAGGTTCACTTAGCTACTCCTCCAACTGAGGGGCTGGCACCCCAGTTTCTAGTGCCAGTTGGGGCACCAGTTTAGACCTGGTTGCTCCTCTTCCAGTCCAGCTCTCTGCTGTGACCCAGGGAGGCAGTGGAGGATGGCCAAATTCCTCGCACCCTGCAATCGCATGGGAGACCACAACAAAGCACCTGGCTCCTGGATTCAGATCAGCACAGCGTGCCAGCCATAGCAACCATTTGGGGTCTTCCATGGAAGGATGACCTTTCTCTCAGTCTCTCTCTCTCTCTCTCACTGTCTAACTCTGCATGTCAAAAAAAAAAAATAATTAAGAATACCCTGATGGTAGTCAGGATCTGAACAGTGTGTACGAGCCCTGACTTTCTGGGTCTCCTGATGCCTTTGTGGGATGACCAATTCTTTAAACAACTATCATCATGTCTTCACTAACTCAAACCAAGAAATTCATAAATAACAATAATCACACCTTTGGAAATATTCTTGGCCAATATTCTTACTTTTCTCATTATGAGGCTACCAAATCACATCGGGTATGTCAACTATTACTGTACATAAACACAGAAATTACATAGTCAAGTAAACATGATGATGTCTATTTACATATATGTATAATAGAAGATTATATATATTTTTCTGCAAGACATTAAATTTATTTGATTTACTAATTTGATCAGTATATTTTCCTGTACATGCATGGAGAAGTTCCTAATTGTGTTCTACAATGGGTATTAGATTTATGTGATCCAGAGTTAAAATCCAGACAAATCCATGTATATCCAAGTGGGTGTACCCTGTGCTTATGTGCATGCTTAGTGATCCTGTATATAATAATAGGTTCACAGCCCTTCCTCACTGCTTGTGGAAGGTTTTCTGTAAGACATCACTTCCTGGGTCAGAGACATTTTATGATATAACACGGATCCCACTTCTGTTTTCCCCATCAGCATCTCACAGAGGGCATGGGCTACAGCATACAGCATTATAGAGGAGATAGCTGCTGTGGGATATACCATACTCCATATTCCCTGGCTTTACAATTATTCCAAAGGAAAGTATAGTTTTGATCATTACTTTCTTCCTAGTCCTTGTAATAAGCTCTATTAAGATATTTGACAACATTTCATCATACAAGAGAAACATTATTCTTCCATGATCTCTCATTACAGAGTCTGAATTGAAAATGTTACATGGACTTCTCAAAGGTTCAGATTTCAATTTTCTTTATGTTCTTTAATGCTTTTCTGCTTTCTGTTTCCATTTTATACTCATTATTTATTTCCTTTCACTTATTGAAGATTAAAGGATATCTTTTCTCCTTTCTCTCTATCATTTTTGATGTGAAGCATTTCTTTCTATTAGGATCATTTAAGACTATAAGTATTTTGTTAATGCTACTTCATCCATACTATAAAAATCATATATGTTATAGTTTCAGTGTTCTTATTCAGTAGAAAATATTTCTTAATTTTCTTTGTGATTTATGCTTTTATGTTATCATCACTTAAATGTGAGTCACTTAATTAACAAGTGTTTGTCTTCTTTCAAGTTATATCATTGTTATTGATTTGTAATTTCATTCTATTGTGATTAGAGAACATACCCTGAAAGATTTCAGTCCTATTAAATATGTTAATCTTCATCTTCATTTAGTCCAGACGTTGGTCTATCTGCACTGGAGAAGAATGTACACTCTGCCATTGGAAGGCACAGAGTTCTACAAATATAAACTAACTCAAAATCGCTGGAGAGAGTTCGCATTTTGTACATCATGGCAGATTTATTTTATCATGTTCTTCGATTGCTGCAAGAAGATTGCTCACACCACCAGCTGTCACTACGGATGCATTTAACTTTCTCTTTCACACTGTCAAATTTGTTTCATTATTTTGTAGGCTTTCTTTTGACAAGCAGAGTTAGACAGAGAGAGAGAGAGGTATTCCTTCTGTTGTTTTGCCCCTCAAATGGCCACTACAGTGGGCGCGCAGGTCCAATCTAAAGCCAGAAGCCAGGTGCTATGCCATGGTCTCCCATGTGGGTGCAGGGCCCAAGGACTTGGTCCATCCTCCCCTGTCTTTTTGGGCCACAGCAGAGAGCTGGACTGGAAGAGGAGCAACCAGGACAGAACTGGTGCTCCAACAGGGACTAGAACCCATAGTACTGGTGCTGCAGCTGGAGGATTAGCCTAGTATGCCGTGGAACCATCTATTATTTTGTGACATGTTATAGAGTCATAAGCATATGTTTGTTATGTCTTCCAGATAAATAGAACCCCTCACCTTTGTTGTGAAATGCCCTACATTAACTTTGGTAGTATATTTTTTCTTTCTTTCTTTTTTTTTTTTTTTTTGACAGGCAGAGTGAACAGTGAAATTGAGAACAGTGTGAAAGATCTTCCTTTGCCCTTGGTTCACCCTCCAATGACTGCAGCACTGATCTGAAGCCAGCAGCCAGGTGCCTCTCCAGGTCTCCCTCACAGGTGCAGGGCCAAAAAACTTGGGCAGGTGGAGGATTAGCCTATTGAGCTGCGGTGCCAGCTGTTAGTATTTTTCATTAAAATTTATTTGATATTATGCTATGTTGTCACCCTTTTCTTTTTCATGTGTACTGTTTACACTTACATATTTTTTGCCATCTATAATATTTCAAGAAATTTGTGTTTTTTAATAAAAAAGAAAGAAAATGTTACATGAAGCTAAACTCACTCCCTAGAGAAAGGACAGTCTCTTCAACAAATGCAGACATTTGGATTTCCACATGCAGAGAGTTGAAATCAGACTGCAACTGGACATCATATACAAATGTCAACTCATCATTTATCAAGGATCTAAGCCTAAACCCTGAAACCATCAAATTACAAGAGGCAAACACTGGGGAAACACTGCAGGATTTGTGCCCAAACAATGATCTCTTGGCTAAGACCCCAAAAGTACAGGCAATAAAGGTGACAATAGACACATGGGATTACATCAAGCTAAATAATTTCTGCTCAACAAAAGACACATTCATCAAAGTGAAGATACAACTTAGAGAATGGGAGAAAATATTTGTAAAATATTCATCCAGTAAAGTACTAATCTCCAGATTTATGAGGAGTCCATAAACTTAACAACCACATTATCAACATGCCAATTAAGAAAGGAACTGTGGCTGGTGCTGTGGGGTAGTAGGTTAATTCCCTGGCCTTATGGGAAGTTCCAGCATCCCATATGGGCACTGGTTTGAGACCCAGCTGCTCCACTTCCAACCCAGTTCTGTTATGGCATAGGAAAGAGGTAGAAGATGGCACAAGTCCTTGGTCCCCTGCACCCATGTGGGAAACCCAGAAGAAGCTCCTGGCTCCTTTTTTAGATCGAGCTCCAGCTGTGCACCCAACTAGGAAATAAACCATTGGATGAAAGACCTCTCTCCTCTCTCTCTCTCTCTCTCTCTCTCTCTCTCTCTCTCTCTCTCTCTCTCTCTCTTTCTCTCTGCCTCTGCTATCTTTGTGTAACTCTTACTTTCAGATAAATAACTATAGCTTTAAAAAAAGAAATGAACTAAAGATATGAATGGGCATTTTTCAAAGGATGAAATACAAATGGACAAGAGAAACATGAAAAGATGCTCAGGATTACTAACCATCAGGGAAGTACCAATAAAAACACCAGAGAGATTTCAAACCACCCCACATAGCATGAGTATTATCCAAAATCTGAATAATAACAAAGCCTGGTGAGGATCTGGAAAAGAAGTATCCCAATACATTGTTGATAGGAAAGATTGTAAGCTGGTAGAACCATAATGGAAGTTAGTAGAGTGAAACCTCAGAAAACCAACACTAGTTGTAACTTATGGTCCAGCTATCCACACAAGGAAATGTATTCAAAGGAAATATTCATGTCCTTGTAATGAGCTGTACTAAGATATTTGACAGCTCACTAATTAATATTAGTGAAGCTCATTACAAGGACTAGCTTGTATTCTTGTGAAATCAGCACATGAAGGAATCACCTATACTCCCTTGTTTATAGCAGCTCAATGCACATTACCTAAGATGTGGAATTATCTAGATGTCCATCAACTGAAGACTGGATGAAGGAAATGTGACATATATACATATATATATACATACATACAAATATACATGTACACGTGTGTGTATATATATATATATATACAAACACACATATATAGTAGAATGTTACTCAGCCATGAGAAAGAAAGAATATTTAACATTTAAAACTGAAGATCATTACATTATATTATATAAGCCAGGCATACAAAATATTAAGTTTTATATTATTTGTGCTAGATTCTATATGGAGTTTAAAATTCGTGGATGTCAAATCATTGGCTCTCTGTAGACTTACGTGCATTTCTTAGTGTGTATACTGTTTTTAAATATTTTCAACATGTCCCATAGCAGAAAATGTTTTCTAAAATGTTCAATAGCAGATAACAAATCCTCCACACACACATAACTATTACAGATGTATCTGTGCCCAGTGAGATGTGAAACAGCCCCCTCTCCAACATGCCTGATCCTGCTAGTTTTTTCAACATGAAAACCTGGTCATGTGCAACTACAATAAATACCTGAAGAAACCAACAGGTGTTCAATGCATCTCCTGTTCTGGGAGATGTTTACCTGCCATGGAAGAATCCTAGGTTGAACTGCATCTCCTGGAGATCCCTTCTCTAATTGCTCTGAAAGCATCTTATGGAGGGCATGGGCCACTGCATAGACAGCATTGTAGATGAAATAGCTGGAGTCAGATATGGTCAGCATGTCAATGTGTCCTGGGAAAAACTCAAAGGAAGCATTTGGTGGGCAGACTCCAATTGTTCCACAGTGTGAGCCCCGAGGTAGGCAGTGAAGAGCATGAAGCCATAGTTGACTGAGGAAGAAATCTTCTGGGTAGTGGGAAGGGTGCACTGTCTTGACAAAATGCTTGAGGCCAGGGATTTCCCCCTTGTGATGTGACAATGAGAAGCCTCCATGGAAAGAGTGCAGCATGTGGTCTGTCTCATGCACAACAATCTCCCACTTTGTAGCCATGATCCACACCTTCCCCAGGGTTAAATAGTATTTGCTTATAAATTCTAAGGTATAGAGATTCCTCACATCACCATATAGAATATGCACATTTGCTGATATAGTTCGAAGATCAGCTAAGAAAGATATTTCAGTGTTCAAATACCTTTTCTTAGAGTCAGGAAGCTTTAATGCATAGGCCAAGCAGACACCTTTCTTTACCATCTCGGCTAAAATATCCCGAAGGAACTGCTCTCCTTTCACATCATTAGATACAAAGATCGCCACCCAAATCCAGCCAAAATAGAGCAGCAAAGAGAGCATTCCACAGGCTAGAGAGCTGTCACTGGTGGCCATCTGATAGAGCGATGGAAACTTGTCTCTCTCACTTAGCATGGGATCAAAGGGACCATATGTGATCTGAATGGAAAGAAAACCATCACGATCTGACTTTTGTGGGTAAAGAAGGCCAATTCCTATCAACTGGGCTCAGAGAAATCCATGCTTCAATGCCTATTGCTTTCAGGAGGAGAAATACATTTCCTCATTCATAACGTGAAAGAAAATGTGTAAGACAACCGTATATCTTCATATTCATAAAAGGAAGAAGACTGCATGGATTTTAGACCATGACCTTGGTCTTTCCCACTTCTCACCCCATGTCACATGTGCAGAACAGCCCACACTGCAACTGATGTTAAATGTTACCTCGGAGACTAACAACCCTTTACTCTGTTGTGCACTTCATAGTTTGAATTTCATTTCTTTTCACAGCATAACCTAAATGGCTTTGAAGGATACATTCACCTACCATGTCTGAGTTTTTGTAAAGTTGCTTTTCAGACCAAAATCTTCCTAAGCTATTCCATTCTAGCTGATGTTAAATATTGCAGATTGCTAGCCATTTGAAGTGGGTCTTTTTAAGAATCCTGAAACTGTGAATTTAGACCTCTGGAGGAAGCTTGATTAAATTATTTAAATGGTTCCCGACCCTTTCTTATGAGATTTCAATGGAGTGCTAGTCCCACATTTCACCACAGAGCATCAGCACCAGCACCATAGTGGGTATTGGGTGACTAAACTAGACAATGTGTGCACACTGTTTGCCTCTCTTTGTTTCTCAGTCTATCAAACACATTCCAAGATTAAATCTCTTTGTTGACAGACCTATGAATGAATCTGTTGAATGTGATGAAGTCAGGATTGGGATAGGGAGAGGGTGAAATCTGACCTAAATGCAACTCAGCATCAAACACTCTTGATGATCATTGGGACCGTCATGGTCCACAGTGTGCTCCAAATGAAAGTACAGGCCAATGATTTATATACACAGGTCTAACAGGGAGTCATCCTAGGATATGTCTGTGCTGTGGGTATTTCCTGTGAATAGTCAACAATCAACATTTCCAGTAGGTGGGGATGGATACATTGGGCCAAGGTGGAATGGGTGGAGGCTCTCAGCTTCCACTGCTCCTTCCCTTTCTCAGAGCCAAATGAGGTCTCCAGAATCTCTTTCAACTCACAGTGGTATATGTCACTAGGCTTCCAATGACTCTTGCTTCAGATGTGGTAGGTCTTCTGGGAGATGGAAACATTTATCATGAGAATTCACAACCAATTTACCTGTGGGGTATTGTACAGCTCCAACATCGTTCCAATTTCAGCTGAAAATGCTGACGTGGTTCCAGCAATGATGGCAACTGTCTTGCCTTGTGTCTGGCAGGTGTAGTTAGGGATGAGATGATGCTTTCCAGTCAGCCAGTGCAGAGTGCTCCTCAGGGTGAAGTGACCACTGGTAATGGAATTGAAGAGTTGGAAACCCAGGGTCAGGTTGGGGAGGAGCTGGAGGTCCTTATTGATCTCCTGGATGGCAAAACGGAAGGCCAGCACATATTGGTAGTTCTTCCACAGCTGCCTAAAGTCAGGAACAGCATCAGGGAGAAGGGAAATACCACGGAATACAGAGTAACAACACCACCATGTCCTGAGGCAGCAATGGTCAGACTCGGCTGCTGCTTAGTGATCCTTAGCTCTGACACATGGGGGAGGAGTGAATGAGGTTCCAAGGGCTCTAGAAGACCATGGAATGACCCTCAGACTCCTCTGAAGCAAACTGAGTCCATGATCAAACTCACCTTAGCGAGCCCTTCAGGAAAGCCTTCATGTGTCCCAACATGGGATTTCACTTCTACTTAGGGATGGATCCCAAAAGGCAAGCATCTCTATTTTCAGCAACTTCTAAAATAGTTGAACACCATCTGACTTGTCATGTATATTAGCATTTGGGAACATCTCTAATCTATTCACAAAAGCCATTTTCATGAGTCCTTTCTGTAATCTCCCACTTAATATACCAACACTCACACAAGCAATTTTTTTCATATATATTCTCCTTGAAAATGAGCATTTTAATGAGAAAGTCAAATTCTCAGAAGATTTATGAGGTTCACTTTATTTTTATTCACTCTTTTCCTCATATACTAAATTCTATTTTATTATTTCACTTTTTATTCTTAAAATTCTCTGCATGTTTCTATATATCTTAAGCAAAATTGTGAGTTCTTGGGATTTAGTAATGGCTCTCAAATGTTACCTGTCCAAGAGAGTGGATGTTTTGTTTTCACACTATGGACATCTATGTTCCTCTTCTTGGAATTATTTTTTTTTTATTTCTACTTTCATCCATATATTGATGTCAAGAAATACATATTTGTCAATAAATTACATGGGATTTAATAAATTTATGCAATTCTGTTCTATAGGTGCATTGTTTCATGTGTTTGAATGCTGAGCTTAATAGATTGTCATTTCAATATGTGTTACATTCATGAAATATGTTTATGCATTTTCTAAAATGCAGTGTTTGATTCAAGGTTAGTACATTTTTTCTCAACTTTCACACAATTTTGTATTATTCTTACATACAGAATTTGAATTTTTTTTGACAGGCAGAGTGGACAGTGAGAGAGAGAAACAGAAAGAAAGGTCTTCCTTTTGCCGTTGGTTCACCTTCCAATGGCCACTGCGGCCAGCATACTGCGGCCGGCGCACCATCCTCATCTGCTGGCAGGAGCCAGGTGCTTCTCCATTCTCCCCTGGGGTCCAGGGCTCAACCACTTGGGTCATCCTCCAGGGCACTCTGTAGCCACAGAGGAGAGATGGCTTGGAAGAGGGGCAACCAGGACAGAATCCAGCACCCTGACCGGGACTAGAACCCCGTGTGCCTGTTCCACAAGGTGGAGGATTAGCCTAGTGAGCTGCGGCACCAGACCGAAATTTTATTTATTTTGTAAAAATAGTCAAATTTTGTCCCTTTTAGTAAACAGTTGATTCAATATTTTTTAATTCAGAAACAATGTATATTAGTTATACACTTAAGTAGACCCATCAAAAAACATGCTACTGAAGATGGTTCAATATGTAGTTTTACTTACTTGAATGAAAATTCAGAGCATTAAATTCAAATGTTTCTTGCTTTTTAATCATTTTGCTTTATTGCAATTAATTCCCCTATAAGGGGATGTTTATTCACTGCTGGGTTACTTACAGCACTTGTTTTCAGCTGCAAGCTGACAAATTTACTTCTTCTTCCCCATATACAAGGTTGTCAGCTCTTAAGTTCTGACCCTGCACATTCATTTCAAGACTCTTGGAGGCTGATAGGGAGTTGAGATCAGCAGAGTGGATACAAAATGTCCATCTCACACTCTGTGCAGCAGTGGAGAGCAAGCAAAAAATGGAATGGAATGCTTGTGAAAGGCAAAAGAAGGGAAGGAACTCCAGCCTTCATTGATCTGCAGTCCTGCAACTTCTGTATATGTGTTTTTTAGAATTCTCAAGTGCAATAACCACTCACAGAAACAAGCACACTCTCACAGTCTGAACCACAGTTGATACATAACTCAATGTGGCACTTACCAATTAACTGCCATTTTGTCCATTGGCCTGGATAAAAAAGATAACCGGATCATGTCTGATTCTGGTTCCAGGAAGTAAAGGGGGAAAAACCCACCGAGTACCAGGTCTCCATCTCTGTAGACACTTGGTCTCTTGGAATTATAACAGTTCCTGGGAGGCATATCCTGTGAACTGTATGAAAAAGTCAGGAGTAGGTTGAGAAACATCATAGAAAACAGCATGTCAAGTCAACCCACTGTAAAGTTAAAGGCCCAAATCCCTGTTGATATTAGGTGAAAATGGCCTGGATTATATCTGCTATCTCAGCTCCCTGCAGGGAGAATAGAGCTCTGTGTAGGACACAGCTGATCCCAGTATAGCTGTATGTTCTCAACCTGTAGACAGTGTGTGCTACCCAACTGAGTCACACAGGGAGACAGCTAGAATCACAAGGAAGACATTTCAAAGGGAGTCACATGGCTGAGGCCTTGACTTTATGTCCTTGGGATCAGATCACCTCTGGCTTCTATATATTTCCATTGCTTCATTTGTGTCCCATCCAGAAATTCATGCCATCATCCTGCCCTGAGGCCAAGCACCTGCCACTCTCCACTAAGAGAAAAAACAGTTTTGGAAAAACATGCTTTGGACTCTCATTCCTCCCTAGGGCATTGCCAGGACAGAGCTCTGTAAACCTGTGTGCACAGAGGCCAAGAGTTATTAGGTCAGTCCACTGTTTTGAGGCATTTGGCAATTGTAGAATAATTAGTTTGGGCATTAAAAAATATTCAGTTTCATCATGTCACAAAATACTTTATCAAGGAGGTGAAACATCACATTCACCACTGATGACCCTATATGTACCCCAGGAAGTCTCTTCATAGCTGTGCCTAATATCTCCCCCAGGACTGTAGTACTCTAATGGAGAAATAGGATTCATGAATTGCAAATAAGTATGTATATCCAGAGAAGGCCAGTAGTTCATCCCTGCACTTACCCTTTTACATCATCTTGTGTAATCTAATTGTGTTTGTAGTACATCAAAATACAGTAACGATTCTCACTATATATAATTAAGCCTTTCAATGTATACAGGAATATATATAGCATCTGTGTGTGTGTTTCCTCTTAATTTGCTTCTAAAACATGTATTAGGTTTCTTCCTAATATTCTCTCAGCTGCTGATAGAAAGCTGCACAATTGAAAGACACTTGCTGATGACATGTGTGAGGAACATCATGTTATATGCTTACATGTGAAAACATAATTGAATGCATATTTAAAATTTCACACATCATCTCCTCTCACCTCCCTCTGTTTTGAATTCTTCACATGGAACGACACCTCCTTGAATGCAGTAGTCCTTTCTCTCTGTCTGCATGGATGATCAAGCCTTGGTCATGTGTACTTTTGCAGGGAAACTCCAATTTGAGCCAACAACCCAAGCCAACAAACCAAGAGGATGATCCATACACTATGAATATTGTGGTGTGCTGTATGGTGACTTGATTTTAGGGGAATTCTTCAACTCCAGCACTGTTTGTAAATGAGCTTATCCTTGGAAGTTGCTGAAGCTGTAGGATAGGCATAATTGAATAGAAAGCACTCAAATGAGAGGCAGGAGGTGCATGTGTACTCAGCAGTCCTTATTTTTTCCTCCACATCCCTATCCTCAATGTATCTTTTAGGTAGAAATTAGTTTTTGTGGCCACCATGTCATAGGTTCAAATGATGAGAATTTTTTTTCATGAACACTTCCAACAAATTGGGAACTTTCTTAACACAAACAAGATATGTGTATGATGTAGTTCAAGGTTGGCTAGCATATGGGCTCTTTGGAACTCATCCCAAAGATTTGGCTGCATCTGTGTGGAAGCTAAACCTAGTTCTTCAATAACATATGCAAAACATGGGTGGACAGGTCACTATGATGTTGTGTAGGTCAAACATAGAGTGATAGGTTTATTTAAAATTATATTTATTTTCAACAAATGAAATCCAAGCTCAATTTTGGTTCAACATATACAAATCAATTCATAGACTTTTCAGAATTCACAAGTTCTCCTTAAAGACATCTTGTGTTATCTGGTAGGACCAAAGTTACAAAAATGGGTACATTCAATAAATTTAAACATATGTATATAGACTACTTACGTTGTGTTCCATCTCTACCTTTGGACTACTTTATGAGACTGTGATTTTAATTTGAAATTAAAGATCAGTGTGTGACCAAAAACAAAGTTTCCAAATCTCCACACGATATTGCAACTATTCATAGTCTGAGCTAAACTTTATCTTCTGGACTTATGACACCTAATATAAGGCATATTAGGCATACATCTTTGGGCCCCTGTGACAAATTCACTGTATATAATTCCAAGTTTCTAACTGTAAATAAGAACACAGACTATTTCAACTACTCTTACTACAGTAAAAAAAAAAATGAATTAGATGGTGAAATAAACTCTCTGAGTTTTTTTAATGATTATTTGCCTTTTTCCTAGACTTTAATCTCTGACTAATTTAATCTGTTTGTCCCATGAGTTACTAAATATAAGTGATGAATTCAGATAAAGTTGTAGTAAAGTGCAGACAAATCCAGCTATAATTCAGGAAGAAAAGGCATCCTCATATCTAGTGATACTGCTTTCATTAGAGGCATAATAATTTCCTCTGCAAATGGGCACATGCTACATGGTGATCTAGTCTTGTCAATGTACACACTGTGGAAAAGCGCTTCTTCAGGTGGGGAAGTTTTGGATCATGGCAGCAACGTGGGGCATGGTTGTGGATGAGGCATTCTCCATGCTGCACTCTGTCATTCTGAGCATAGAGAAGACTTTTCACATTACCATTGCAATAAGGAGTGTGACTTTTGCTCACAGAAGGAAGGAAAATAGGCAAGATACACAGAGGCTCCGTATGCTTTGAAATTCCAAGTGAGGAAAGCATGAACATTGGATGTAGCATCATCAGGACAATGGTCTTTCCCTCATTTTAACTCTGTGTCTCTGGGGAAAACAGCCCCCTCTCTCAGCAACCACTGTTATATATTTACTCTGAGACTAATGTGAATCTTTACTGCATTGAGATCTTACAACTTTGGGGTTCATATGTTACCAAAGCATAACCTGAGTTACTTTGGAAATAAAATCAATTTCCAGTCCAGAATCCTCCAAAGCTACTATGTTCTGTGTTTGGCAGTGATATGTGTGAAAGAATCTGGGATGGGGTAATCAGTAGCAAACCCTTAAATTGCTTGAATAATTTATCATCATTCAATATTATTTTTTGAAAGATTTTTATTTATGTATGTTAGAGATAGAGTTACAAAGAGTGAGAGGGAGAGGCAGAGAGAAAGGTCTTCCGTCTGTTGGTTCACTCCCCAAATTGTTGCAATGGCTGGAGCTATGCCAATCCAAAGCTAGATGCCAGGAGCCTCCTCTGGCCTCCCACAGAGGTGCAGGGGCCCAAGGACATGAGTCATCCTCCACTGCTTTCCAAGGTCAAGGCAAAGAGCTAGATCGGAAGAGGAGCAGCTGGGACTAGAACTAGCACCCGTATGGGATGCTGGCACAGCAGGCAGAGAATCAACCCATTGCACCGCAGTGCTGGCCTCATCATTCTTCATAATAAAGAACATAAATAACTACTTATAGAAAATAATATTTTAAAATTTAATATAACATAAATGCAAGAATTATGAAATGGATATTTAAGAAAATAGAAAAACATAATAAATGTCATGAAAATTCACATCACATGCAATACTAATATAATGGGTATACATTTATCAGTTATATTTGCCTAGAATTTTAACACTCAACTTATTTCTATTTATGTATTTTTTATATTTGGAGAGTAGAGAGTTTTGTTTCTCCAGTATCTTCATTATTTTCAAAAACTTTTCACTTGGAAGTCACTTCTTTTGGGGAGTGTCTTTTTAGTTCCTTTAAGTTTTAGAAACTCAGTAAAGCATGAATAAATAAAAACTAAAAGTTTTCACTAAAATAAATATATATAATCACTACATTTTCCTCAGAACCATTTGAAATATCCTGTGCACTCAGAAGAGCTCAAAGTACATACCTAAACATATTTTTACAAGAATACTCAACACAATCTGTTCATAACACTGGAAGTGTGGAGACAACACAAATCATCACCTGTGAATGATTGAATAAGTTGAATATGGCAGATCCATAAGACTGAATGTTCTACAGCTATAAAAATAATGAAGGATACCTGCTATAATTTGGGTAAATTGAAAATGTAATGCCATGTGAAAGATGATAGATCCAAAAGGTCTCATATTTCCTCATTCCATTGCTGGGAACTGTCCATAGGAGGTAATCACATAGCAACTAAAGAGATGAATGGTTGCATGAACCATTCATGCAAGTTTGCAAGTGGCTGCTTAGTGGACAAAGGCTTTGATTATGGGATGATGCAAAGGGCTTCAATCTACACAGACATGATAATTGCACAAACTTGTGAACATACTTTATAAAAATTCAGTATAGTATTTGAATGTAAAAGTACTGTTTTTTTAACTTTTATTTATAATATAAATTTCCAAGGTACAACTTAAGGATTACAATGGCTTCCCCCTTCCCCCACTTTCCCTCTCCCCTCACAGCCCTCCCCCCTTACCCGCTCCCTCTCCCCTTTCATTCACATCCAGATTCCTTTTTCAATTCTCTTTGTATACAGGAGATCAGTTCAGTATTTGTTAAGTAAAGATTTTGACCATTTGTCCTCATATAGCACCACGAAGTGAAATATACTATTTGAGTACACGTTATAGCATTGAATCACATTGTACAGCAAATTAAGGACAGAGATCCTGCATGATATATTTTTTTGAATTTGATTAATTTTTATGCAATTTCTAATATAACAATGAGGTTTTTTTTTTTCGATTATCTTCATATACAGAAGATCGATTTAGTATGTATTAAGTAACGATTACATCAGTTTGGACCCACACAGAAACACAAAGTGTAAAAATTCCGTTTCAGTGCTAGTTATAGCATTACTTCACATTGGACAACACATTAAGGACAGATCCCACATGGGACATAAGTACACAGTGACTCCTGATGTTGATTTAATAATTTGACACTCTTGTTTATGGTGTCAGGAATCTCCCTAGGCTCTAGTTATGAGTTGCCGAGGCTATGGAAGCCTTTAGGGTTTGCTGTCTTTGATATAATTCCGACAGGGTCATAGTCAAAGTGGAGGTCCTCTCCTCCCTTTGGAGAAAGGCACTTCCTTCTGAATGTAAAAGTACTGTAATACCACATCCTTGTACATTACTTCAGTGGTTCCTGCAGGGTATGCGAATTTCACCATGATAATAGCATCATTTCCCCTGGAATATGAACACTAAGCAAAGGCAAAAAGAGAAAGCAGTCAAATGATCACAGAATACTGCCTATAATTGTGTTTCTATTGATAGTTGTGATAAAGATATGCTATCCAAATAACCAGACAGTAATTATTGACTAAAATGATTGTGAACAATACAATCTCCAAAGTCAAGAATGCTCAATGGATTAGTTAACTCTTGTGTTTGGGAAATAAATTCTACTTAAATTATAACAACAAAAGGATAAAATCAAGACCTTCAGGAAACCAATATAAAGCAGGTATAACTGAGACATGTTTTCAATTATGAACATTTATAGCATCTACATTAATAAACAAAAAGGAAACTAATTAGTGTGCATATTTTCAGGGATAACCCTTCCATATAAAATGACATTGCTATTTGTAAGTTGACGGTCTGCTGTGTTTCAGTTTAAACAGCGATTCCTTTTACTTTCTATGAAAATATTTCTAGACTGCCTTGTGTTATTTGAGAGGAAGAGAGAAACTGAGAGAAAGAGAGTGATGGTTGAGAGACCAACTTTCAGTGCTTCACCTCTCAATGCCTGCTGTGAATGAGCCTGGATTGAATTCAGACCCAGGAGCCTGGAAAAAAAATAAACTGACAGGGACCCAATAACTATGAGTCGCTACCACTCACTCAAGGTTTTTTTGGGGAGATTGGGAGGGATCTGGGATTAGGAGTCAGAACGAAACTAGCAACCCAGATACTATTATGGGGTACAATGACATCTTAATTGGAAGGCAAAATGCCTAACCAACAATGGCTTTTAGCTTTGCTTACTTGACAATGTTGGAAGCCTACTTCACTTTGGCTTTTGTTTGCAAGTTAGAAATGTGAAGAAAATCCTGAGAAAAAAAATTTAGGGTCTCCTAGAACTGCTCTGATTCTTGAAAGCTTTCAAAAAAACTTTATCGGGTTTTATGAGAATAACGTAGCATTTGGGGAAAAAGATGCAGCCCAGGAGCCCTGCACTGGAGGCCAAGATGGAGAAGACCTCCACAGCCACCATGACCTTCCCCTTGGTGCTGTGGTAGACAGGCAGGAAGGTCACCCAGACACTGCAGAACACCAGCATGCTGAACGTCAGGAACTTGGCTTCATTGAACGTGTCAGGCAGATTCCTGGCTAGGAAAGCCACAGTGAAGCTGGCCAGGGCCAAGGAGCCCAGGTAGCCCAGGACACAGTAGAAGGCAGTGACTGAGCCCTTGTTGCACACCAGGATGATGTGGCCAGGCTCAGAGTGTGCATCTGTGTCAATAAAGGGAGGAGAAGTTCCCAACCAGATGCCACAGAGAGCCAGTTGGATCAAGGAGCAGATGGGAATGATGAAGTTAGAAGCTCCTGATACCAGCAATCGCCTCATTGTTCTTCCAGGTTTCAGAGCTTTGAAGGCCAGAATCACAGTGATGGTCTTGGCCAGCACAGTGGAAACAGCCACTGTGAACACAAGGCCAAATGTTATTTGCTGGAAGAGGCAGGTGGCTGTGTTGGGACGGCCAATGAAGAGTAAGGAGCAGAGGAAGCACAGGAGGAGGGCGATGAGTAGGATGTAGCTGAGGGTCCTGTTATTGGCCTTGACGATGGGAGTGTCTCGGTGCTTCACAAAGACCCAGAGGACCGCAGCTGTGAGGACACAGAAGCACAGAGCCATGCAGGCCAGAGCCATCCCCAGAAATTCCTCAAAGCCTAAGAAGGTCACCAGCTTGGGGAGGCAGTGGTTTCTCTCCAGGTTTGGGTACTCGTGATCTGCACATGGGGTGCACTGTTCTGCATCTGTGGGGAAAAGCAAGATTCATGTTTCCATTTCACAATGTGCTCCTTTTTGCCTGTTGAGGAAAAGGGTCACTTTTTCAATGTCAGGGTGAGTCCAGCCTGCTCTGATGTATACCAAGAAACACTAAAGGATATTTCTGCACTCCTGGCCCAGGGTCAATGCTTGACCCCCATAGAGGAAACTGCTTCAAAGAAGCTCCTTTGCATGTGGGGCTCTGTGGTCTCTTCCTGTTGCTCAGAGATTTTTTTTCATTGTTATAATTTCTATAAAATGGTGCATTTCCTGTAAATCATATGGGCTTGGATTCTTCCATGCCCTCTTCTCTACAGTCAACAGTGTCCTTCTCAGGAGAAGCCTCTTGTTCACACGGGTTAGAATATTTACCTAGTGTCATCAGTGTTAAGGTTTTTCTCACCTATCCTCAAATGGAGATGACCTATATAAATCATGTGTCATTCCTGGGACCGCCATACATTTTTCTCTACTCTAATTCCTACACGGACTCGTCTTGTTACTATTTCCATATAACTATTGTGATAATGTGGTTGAATATAAGAGAATTGTAGCTGGTTGTTTTTCTCAGGTTACATGGGAGTAAGCGGTATTTTCATTTTGTTACTGAAAGGCTACTAGGCACTCTTGTTAACCTGAAAGCATGATGTGTTCACCATTTTAGCACGTGTGAACACCACATTGGACACCATGTTGTCTCACTTGAAATCATGCACTTCTGCTGCTACAGCATGAGAGAAGTTATTAAGAACAGGCCAGTTTGTGAATATGTCCTTTTTCAATTAAATTCGAACAAACAAAAATTGGGCCAGTGCTCTGGCATAGTAGGTAAAACCACCACCTGCAATGCCAGTATCCCATATGGGCATTGTTTTGTGTTCCAGTTCATAAATTTCCAATCCTGCTTCCTGCGAATAACCTAAAGTGCAGCAGAAGCTTGTCCAAGATCTTGGGACCCCATACTCATGTGGGAAACTCAAATGAAGTTGCTGATTCCAGGCCTCTGCTTGACCCAGCCCGCGCCATTGTTTTCATTGGGGGCATGAGCAATTACATTCAGGCTTTTCTCTTCTCTTCTCTTCTCTTCTCTTCTCTTCTCTTCTCTTCTCTTCTCTTCTCTTCTCTTCTCTTCTCTTCTCTCTCTCTCTCTTTCTCCCCCCCTCTCTTTATCTCTCTATCTCTCTCTCTGTCCCGTTCTCTGATTCGCTGATTTTCAAAAAAAATAATTAAATCTTTTTTAAAAGCAAGAAAATGGTATTAGTAGGGCTACACGTGCAGTAAAAGTCCTACTCAGTTTTTATCCTTGATGTTCATGCAAGAATACAAGCTTTAGGGACTGGAGTTGTGATGTAGGACGTAAAGCCACAGCTGGGGTTGATGGCATCCAATACTGGCACCAGTTCATGTCTTGGCTGCTCGTCTTCCAAACCAACTGCATGCCAATGTGCCTGAGAAGCCATCATAGGAAGGCCAAATACTTGGGCCTCTGCAATGTCTGGAAGTAGCTCCTGGTTTCTGGCTTTGGCCAGTTCAGGCCATTGCAGCTATCTGGGAGTGAAACTACCAGATGGATGATCTTCTCTTTCACTTCTCTCTTTCTCTCTCTCTCTTAGGGTCTCCCTCTCTCTGTAACTGACATTCAAACAGAGAAATAAACATGTTTCAAAAGAGAGAGAGAGAGAGAGAGAGAGAGAGAGAGAATATAAGCATCAGTAAATATTTGAAGAATTCTCTCTTACAATTCTTTTCAACGTGCACCCTTTACTTTTTATAGAATCTGTAGGTGCTTCTGGCATCTGTGTCAGAGATGCACTGGACACACAAAGGCAAGTGTACATTGTACAATGGGTCAATGCATGATACTATACTTTTCTTCCTTTCACTAACTTATTGCATGTTGAATATTTTCACAAAACTTGAAGCCATTTTTTGTTATCTTATTCATAAGGGAAACTATATAGAGCTTATTTAAAGATACTGAAATAAAAATATTTATAGAGCTAAGACTATGGAAATGAAACATCCTTTTGGAAGAAATCAAATCATTATAAACAAATTTATTCTACATTGAACAGTGGAACTATTTACCAATGAGACTTAGTAGATTTTTATATTTCTCAAATCGATTGGCTTTGATATTTAACATTGCTTAAATGTTTCCCTTTTGGAATGGTTTTTGGGGTTACCAAGTTGCATTATTTTTAAGATGTTGTGTCTCTATTTTTCACATTGTTTTTTCTCTTACTCTATTATATACATCCAAAAGACAAAGTGGTTGCATTCATTATGTGTACTGCACGCCATGCACAAATTCAAAGACGTAGCACAGAAAATACACAGTATTCCCATCACAACTCATGTGAAGTAGCTCCCTGCTCATCAGTTGTGCATGGAAAAGTTTCGATTTCAAGCCCTTTAGAAATCCAAAGGGAGCCTTAACAAACACAAATATTATATTTCTTGTTTAGACATTAGGTCTCAGATCGAGACAGTCTCCTCCAGCACCTGATGGGAAAGCAGGATGCCAGATAGAATCAGTGTCAGAGCAGAGCTAGAGAGGATAAGCACTGCCAGACAACAGATTACACATAATGAGATGCCGTTACTGAGCATGCAGCAAGGGCATGGAAAGAGAGAATGAAAGTGTGCGTGGAGAACAATATGGCACCCTGATCCCAATGCAAATATTCTTTTTTTTCCTTTTTATTAAGAGAGAGTTCAGACATTGGAGTTCTCACAGTTCAGTTCCTGGATTTTTACCTGTATGATTGGAAATGTCTCTTTCTGGACAAATAACGCAAGTATAGCAGCAGACAGGTCTTCCTTCCTGTGTCATTTTCCTGAATCCTGGGCCACACCTCTGGCTACACAAAGACTGAGGAGTCTGTGGGGAAAAGACAAGTGATGATGATTGCTTTGCACGACATTAGGCACTGTGATAGGATGACTCTATTTGCCTCATCACCCCCAAGGACATCACTATGTCCTTCCCAATCTGTATCTCTTTGATTTTACCTAGACATCCAATTTGGAGTTTCTATGATGCAAGTTAGAGGTTTTTCATCTGTGTAACAAATAATATGAGGGTACCCGATCGTTTACATTTCATTCATCACCAGATATATGCTTCCTGACATTTCTTTGCCATTCAGCTATTTATTTGTAATTATTTTGAGAATGTGTAGGCCTCTTCCCTTAATTGTGAAGATTTTACATGCCAGAAAAATAATATCCAATAATGAGAATGACTAGGTACACTTCTGCGTAACTACTCAGGAAAAGTCAAGCCCACGCAGAACTGATGAACAAATATTATAAAACATAGATTGTGCATTGATCTACTTCTGGACTTCTAGACCCAGGGAGAGAATCAAATTCTAATGCACCAATGCATTTGCAGTATAACAAACAATAATTATAAAAATCATCCACAAAATTATATGGGTATTTCACAGCTCAATGATGATAAAATTTTTGAAGAGAGCTATCAGCTCCTATTCAAAGAAAAACTGAACTGATTGGAAGGAACATTGAAAATATAGAGAATGGGAATGGTTTCTACGAATAGGTGATGGATAAGTCCACTATAATTTACTTGTGTGCACATACAGCATCAAAACATAATAATGACTCTCACCATAGGATTAAAATATCACTATGCTTATAGATATATACAAATACATGAAGTTTTTCATGTTATATAAATTAAAAGTTTAAATAAAAATTTGGAATTTGTGTAGTCATGCATATAGTAAGTTTATGTCTACATATTGATCTCTATCTCTATTCTTTAACATTGCTCTTTCTAGTCACTCAAACGTAGGAAGCCTAAATATGCCTTGAGTAAAAACAACAATATCTAATACAAACGTGCACTTCTAATATACACTGGCTCATATATGTGTAAGCAACACCATATCTTTTGAGCCAAGATGGGAACTGAGAAGTGAATGCTTATTTAAAGTCTCACACATAATATCCTCTCAGACTCTCCTCAGACCCTCTGTATGTATCCAACATTCCTATGGATCCACACCTCATTGAATGCTACAGGCCATTCTATCATTTCTTCATTGAGGATAAAGCCTTGATCATGTTTACTCTCAGAGGAAAACTCCCCGATTTTAATCAGCATCCGAAATCCAGCAGGAAAGTTCACAATGTTGTGGATATCGTAGTGTGCCATACGGTGTCTCATTTCATGGAAGGAAACATCCTCCCCAGCTCTGTTGGTAAATTGGATTTTCTTCAGAAGTGGATGAAGCTGGAGGGAGGCACAATTGGAAAGAGGGAGAACTTTCAGATTAGAGGTCGGACGTTCACGTGTACCGAGAAATCCTTCTATTCCCTCCTTCTAACCTCAGAGAGTGTATTTGGTTGACTTTTGTCTGAATGGTTCCCATATTGTGGGTTCAAGTAAGGGGAATTCTGCCTCTCCCCTATTAGAATGATGGGGAGTATCTGATTCCAAACAGAGAAATCACAGAATGTGTTCCAAAGAGTGGCTGACCATGAATGATTGGTTAGAGGTTTAGGAAAGCTCATCTTAGTTCTTCCACATGAGAACAACATGGCTTTAGATGTGAAATATCTACATTGTTGTGATGGTTCCACAGGGTAGTACACTCATGTGCACTTTTAAAAGTTTCACTCCTTCCCCAAAAAGGAATGAAATCTGTTCTTTGGCAAAAAATTGGCTTTCGCTGGATACCATTGTGCATAGTGATATATACCCATTCCCTTGATGTGAATGGAATGGGAGAGGGCACAGGAGATGGGAGGGTTACCGGTGGGAGGAAAGTTATATTGTGGGGGAGCCACTGTAATCCAATAGCTGTACTTTGCAAATTTACATTTATTAATTAAACATTAAAAATTTTTAAAAAGAAAGAAATCTTACAATGTATTTAATGGAAATACTTCATGAGTACAAGAAGAAATTGTCCAAAATATTTGTTGATTTTGAACTTTTGAGCCTTCACTTATTTTTTACCTAGTAGTTAAATAATACTAGTAGAAATTAAATAAAGTTTAGCCTCTAACTCAATTTATTTAAAAAAGAAATATACCCATTCCATAAAGAAAATATCACATATGGAGTATTTTGCTGATAAATACTTCATAATATAGATTGAAGAAAAAATCCACAATGTAAAAAAATGAAACTGACATCTCAGGATTTGATTTTTGCTTATCAACCTTGTGTACATTTCTGTGGAGCAGTGGTATTTCTACTTTTCACTTGTGGAACTTTATGATTATTGGGGTATTATCCTGTGATTTAACGTAAATTGAAATTAAAAGAAAAAAAGAAAAGGAATTAGAGGGGATTCAGAAAGGAAGGGAAGAAACAATGCTTATCTTCTTAGAATTGTATCAATGAAATACATAAAATCTGTTCTTTTATATCAGTAAATTTTTCTTTAATTTAACAAAATTTCTCTTTCATTTGACCTTGTGATGCAGCAGGTGAAGCCTCTGTCCACAGTGCCCAACATCCCTGTGAGTGCTGGTTCAAATCCCAGCTGTTCTACTGCTGATTCAGCTTTCTGCTAATGCCTGGGAAAGCAGCAGATGAGGGTCCAAGTGCTTGGGCCCCTGCACTCACATAGGAGACATGGTTGAAGCTCCTGCATCGTAGCTTGCCTTGGCTTAGTCCAAGTCTTTGCAGCCATTGGTGAGTGAATCAGCAGATGCAAGATCTGTCTTCTCTTTCCCTCTCTATCTCTCCCTCTCTCCCAGTAACTCTGATTTTCAAATAATTTTTTAAAGTGTACCAAAATTGAATGAAATATTAGTTGATTTTGGTTCAATGAATTAGAAATCCAAGCATTATTTTTCTTAAAATCATTTTGCAAAATCTGCTTGTACATCTCTGGCTGTACCTGATAGTTCTAAACTTAAAAAATGTGTATACTGTGTATGTACAGGTCAATTTGTGTAGCATTTTCACCCCAGTAGAATTTAACAGTAATATGCATGACTTTTATTTGTCTCTCTGCACTTTGACACTTTTTTTGAGAATACAGGTACCTTTGAGATGATCGTGGAAATATTTTATAACCAAGAAGATAATTAGGCCTGGACCCTAGGTTCACTTAGCTACTCCTCCAACTGAGGGGCTGGCACCCCAGTTTCTAGTGCCAGTTGGGGCACCAGTTTAGACCTGGTTGCTCCTCTTCCAGTCCAGCTCTCTGCTGTGACCCAGGGAGGCAGTGGAGGATGGCCAAATTCCTCGCACCCTGCACCCACATGGGAGACCACAACAAAGCACCTGGCTCCTGGATTCAGATCAGCACAGCGTGCCAGCCATAGCAACCATTTGGGGTCTTCCATGGAAGGATGACCTTTCTCTCACTCTCTCTCTCTCTCTCACTGTCTAACTCTGCATGTCAAAAAAAAATAATTAAGAATACCCTGATGGTAGTCAGGATCTGAACAGTGTGTACTAGCCCTGACTTTCTGGGTCTCCTGATGCCTTTGTGGGATGACCAATTCTTTAAACAACTATCATCATGTCTTCACTAACTCAAACCAAGAAATTCATAAATAACAATAATCACACCTTTGGAAATATTCTTGGCCAATATTCTTACTTTTCTCATTATGAGGCTACCAAATCACATCGGGTATGTCAACTATTACTGTACATAAACACAGAAATTACATAGTCAAGTAAACATGATGATGTCCATTTACATATATGTATAATAGAAGATTATATATATTTTTCTGCAAGACATTAAATTTATTTGATTTACTAATTTGATCAGTATATTTTCCTGTACATGCATGGAGAAGTTCCTAATTGTGTTCTACAATGGGTATTAGATTTATGTGAGCCAGAGTTAAAATCCAGACAAATCCATGTATATCCAAGTGGGTGTACCCTGTGCTTATGTGCATGCTTAGTGATCCTGTATATAATAATAGGTTCACAGTCCTTCCTCACTGCTTGTGGAAGGTTTTCTATATGACATCACTTCCTGGGTCAGAGACATTTTATGATATAACACGGACCCCACTTCTGTTTTCCCCATCAGCATCTCACAGAGGGCACGGGCTACAGCATACAGCATTATAGAGGAGATAGCTGCTGTGGGATATACCATACTCCATATTCCCTGGCTTTACAATTATTCCAAAGGAAAGTATAGTTTTGATCATTACTTTCTTCCTAGTCCTTGTAATAAGCTCTATTAAGACATTTGACAACATTTCATCATACAGGAGAAACATTATTCTTCCATGATCTCTCATTACAGAGTCTGAATTGAAAATGTTACATGGACTTCTCAAAGGTTCAGATTTCAATTTTCTTTATGTTCTTTAATGCTTTTCTGCTTTCTGTTTCCATTTTATACTCATTATTTATTTCCTTTCACTTATTGAAGATTAAAGGATATCTTTTCTCCTTTCTCTCTATCATTTTTGATGTGAAGCATTTCTTTCTATTAGGATCATTTAAGACTATAAGTATTTTGTTAATGCTACTTCATCCATACTATAAAAATCATATATGTTATAGTTTCAGTGTTCTTATTCAGTAGAAAATATTTCTTAATTTTCTTTGTGATTTATGCTTTTATGTTATCATCACTTAAATGTGAGTCACTTAATTAACAAGTGTTTGTCTTCTTTCAAGATATATCATTGTTATTGATTTGTAATTTCATTCTATTGTGATTAGAGAACATACCCTGAAAGATTTCAGTCCTATTAAATATGTTAATCTTCATCTTCATTTAATCCAGACGTTGGTCTATCTGCACTGGAGAAGAATGTACACTCTGCCATTGGAAGGCACAGAGTTCTACAAATATAAACTAACTCAAAATCACTGGAGAGAGTTCGCATTTTGTACATCATGGCAGATTTATTTTATCATGTTCTTCGATTGCTGCAAGAAGATTGCTCACACCACCAGCTGTCACTACGGATGCATTTAACTTTCTCTTTCACACTGTCAAATTTGTTTCATTATTTTGTAGGCTTTCTTTTGACAAGCAGAGTTAGACAGAGAGAGAGAGAGGTATTCCTTCTGTTGTTTTGCCCCTCAAATGGCCACTACAGTGGGCGCGCAGGTCCAATCTAAAGCCAGAAGCCAGGTGCTATGCCATGGTCTCCCATGTGGGTGCAGGGCCCAAGGACTTGGTCCATCCTCCCCTGTCTTTTTGGGCCACAGCAGAGAGCTGGACTGGAAGAGGAGCAACCAGGACAGAACTGGTGCTCCAACAGGGACTAGAACCCATAGTACTGGTGCTGCAGCTGGAGGATTAGCCTAGTATGCCGTGGAACCATCTATTATTTTGTAACATGTTATAGAGTCATAAGCATATGTTTGTTATATCTTCCAGATAAATAGAACCCCTCACCTTTGTTGTGAAATGCCCTACATTAACTTTGGTAGTATATTTTTTCTTTCTTTCTTTTTTTTTTTTTTGACAGGCAGAGTGAACAGTGAAAGAGAGAACAGTGTGAAAGATCTTCCTTTGCCCTTGGTTCACCCTCCAATGACTGCAGCACTGATCTGAAGCCAGCAGCCAGGTGCCTCTCCAGGTCTCCCACACAGGTGCAGGGCCAAAAAACTTGGGCAGGTGGAGGATTAGCCTATTGAGCTGCGGTGCCAGCTGTTAGTATTTTTCATTAAAATTTATTTGATATTATGCTATGTTGTCACCCTTTTCTTTTTTATGTGTACTGTTTACACTTACATATTTTTTGCCATCTATAATATTTCAAGAAATTTGTGTTTTTTAATAAAAAAGAAAATGTTACATGGAGCTAAACTCACTCCCTAGAGAAAGGACAGTCTCTTCAACAAATGCAGACATTTGGATTTCCACATGCAGAGAGTTGAAATCAGACTGCAACTGGACATCATATACAAATGTCAACTCATCATTTATCAAGGATCTAAGCCTAAACCCTGAAACCATCAAATTACAAGAGGCAAACACTGGGGAAACACTGCAGGATTTGTGCCCAAACAATGATCTCTTGGCTAAGACCCCAAAAGTACAGGCAATAAAGGTGACAATAGACACATGGGATTACATCAAGCTAAGTAATTTCTTCTCAGCAAAAGACACATTCATCAAAGTGAAGATACAACTTAGAGAATGGGAGAAAATATTTGTAAAATATTCATCCAGTAAAGTACTAATCTCCAGATTTATGAGGAGTCCATAAACTTAACAACCACATTATCAACATGCCAATTAAGAAAGGAACTGTGGCTGGTGCTGTGGGGTAGTAGGTTAATTCCCTGGCCTTATGGGAAGTTCCAGCATCCCATATGGGCACTGGTTTGAGACCCAGCTGCTCCACTTCCAACCCAGTTCTGTTATGGCATAGGAAAGAGGTAGAAGATGGCACAAGTCCTTGGTCCCCTGCACCCATGTGGGAAACCCAGAAGAAGCTCCTGGCTCCTTTTTTAGATCGAGCTCCAGCTGTGCACCCAACTAGGAAATAAACCATTGGATGAAAGACCTCTCTCCTCTCTCTCTCTCTCTCTCTCTCTCTCTCTCTCTCTCTCTGCCTCTGCTATCTTTGTGTAACTCTTACTTTCAGATAAATAACTATAGCTTTAAAAAAAAATGAACTAAGGATATGAATGGGCATTTTTCAAAGGATGAAATACAAATGGACAAGAGAAACATGAAAAGATGCTCAGGATTACTAACCATCAGGGAAGTACCAATAAAAACACCAGAGAGATTTCAAACCACCCCACATAGCATGAGTATTATCCAAAATCTGAATAATAACAAAGCCTGGTGAGGATCTGGAAAAGAAGTATCCCAATACATTGTTGATAGGAAAGATTGTAAGCTGGTAGAACCATAATGGAAGTTAGTAGAGTGAAACCTCAGAAAACCAACACTAGTTGTAACTTATGGTCCAGCTGTCCACACAAGGAAATGTATTCAAAGGAAATATTCATGTCCTTGTAATGAGCTGTACCAAGATATTTGACAGCTCACTGATTTATATTCACACAGCTCATTACAAGGACTAGCTTGTATTCTTGTGAAATCAGCACATGAAGGAATTACCTATACTCCCTTGTTTATAGCAGCTCAATGCACATTAACTAACATGTGGAATTATCTAGATGTCCATCAAATGAAGACTGGATGAAGGAAATGTGACATATATACACACACACATATATATATATATACATACATACATACAAATATACATGTACACGTGTGTGTATATATATATATACAAACACACATATATAGTAGAATGTTACTCAGCCATGAGAAAGAATGAATATTTGACATTTAAAACTGAAGATCATTACATTATATTATATTATATAAGCCAGGCATAAAAAATATTAAGTTTTCTATTATTTGTGCTAGTTACTATATGGAGTATAAAATTGGTGGATGTCAAATCATTGGCTCTCTGTAGACTTACGTGCATTTCTTAGTGTGTATACAGTTTTTAAATATTTTCAACATGTCCCATAGCAGAAAATGTTTTCTAAAATGTTCAAGAGCAGATAACAAATCCTCCACACACAGATAACTATTACAGATGTATCTGTGCCCAGTGAGATGTGAAACAGCCCCCTCTCCAAAATGCCTGATCCTGCTAGTTTTTTCAACATGAAAACCTGGTCATGTGCAACTACAATAAATACCTGAAGATACCAACAGGTGTTCAATGCATGTCCTGTTCTGGGAGATGTTTACCTGCCATGGAAGAATCCTAGGTTGAGCTGCATCTCCTGGAGATCCCTTCTCTAATTGCTCTGAAAGCATCTTATGGAGGGCATGGGCTACTGCATACACAGCATTGTAGATGAAATAGCTGGAGTCAGATATGGTCAGCATGTCAATGTGTCCTGGGAAAAACTCAAAGGAAGCATTTGGGTGGCAGACTCCAATTGTTCCACAGTGTGAGCCCGGAGGTAAGCAGTGAAGAGCATGAAGCCATAGTTGACTGAGGAAGAAATCTTCTGGGTAGTGGGAAGGGTGCACTGTCTTGACAAAATGCTTGAGGCCAGGGATTTCCCCCTTGTGATGTGAAAATGAGAAGCCTCCATGGAAAGAGTGCAGCATGTGTTGTGTCTCGAACAGAACAACCTCCCACTTTGCAGCCATGATCCACACCTTCCCCAGGGTTAAATAGCATTTGCTTAGAAATTCCATGGTATAGAGATTCCTCACATCACCATATAGAATATGCACATTTGCTGATATAGTTCGAAGATCAGCTAAGAATGATATTTCAGTGTTCCCATACCTTTTCTTAGAGTCAGGAAGCTTTAATGCATAGGCCAAGCAGACACCTTTCTTTACCATCTCGGCTAAAATATCCCGAAGGAACTGCTCTCCTTTCACATCATTAGATACAAAGATCGCCACCCAAATCCAGCCAAAATAGAGCAGCAAAGAGAGCATTCCACAGGCTAGAGAGCTGTCACTGGTGGCCATCTGATAGAGCGATGGAAACTTGTCTCTCTCACTTAGCATGGGATCAAAGGGACCATATGTGATATGAATGGAAAGAAAACCATCACGATTTGACTTTTGTGGGTAAAGAATGCCAATTTCTATCAACTGGGCTCAGAGAAATCCATGCATCAATGCCTATTGCTTTCAGGAGGAGAAATACATTTCCTCATTCATAACGTGAAAGAAAATGTGTAAGACAACCGTATATCTTCATATTCATAAAAGGAAGAAGACTGCATGGATTTTAGACCATGACCTTGGTCTTTCCCACTTCTCGCCCCATGTCACATGTGCAGAACAGCCCACACTGCAACTGATGTTAAATGTTACCTCGGAGACTAACAACCCTTTACTCTGTTGTGCACTTCATAGTTTGAATTTCATTTCTTTTCACAGCATAACCTAAATGGCTTTGAAGGATACATTCACCTACCATGTCTGAGTTTTTGTAAAGTTGCTTTTCAGACCAAAATCTTCCTAAGCTATTCCATTCTAGCTGATGTTAAATATTGCAGATTGCTAGCCATTTGAAGTGGGTCTTTTTAAGAATCCTGAAACTGTGAATTTAGACATCTGGAGGAAGCTTGATTAAATTATTTAAATATTTCCCGACCCTTTCTTATGAGATTTCAATGGAGTGCTAGTCCCTCATTTCACCACAGAGCATCAGCACCAGCACCATGTGGGTATTGGGTGACTAAACTAGACAATGTGTGCACACTGTCTGCTTCTCTTTGTTTCTCAGTCTATCAAACACATTCCAAGATTAAATCTCTTTGTTGACATCCCTGTGAAAGAATCTGTTGAATGTGATGAAGTCAGGATTGGGATAGGGAGAGGGTGAAATCTGACCTAAATGCAACTCAGCACCAAACACTCTTGATGATCATTGGGACCGTCATGGTCCACAGTGTGCTCCAAATGAAAGTACAGGCCAATGATTTATATACACAGGTCTAACAGGGAGTCATCCTAGGATATGTCTGTGCTGTGGGTATTTCCTGTGAATAGTCAACAATCAACATTTCCAGTAGGTGGGGATGGATACATTGGGCCAAGGTGGAATGGGTGGAGGCTCTCAGCTTCCACTGCTCCTTCCCTTTCTCAGAGCCAAATGAGGTCTCCAGAATCTCTTTCAACTCACAGTGGTATATGTCACTTGGCTTCCAATGACCCTTGCTTCAGATGTGGTAGGTCTTCTGGGAGATGGAAACATTTCTCATGAGAATTCACAACCAATTTACCTGTGGGGTTTTGTACAGCTCCAACATCGTTCCAATTTCAGCTGAAAATGCTGATGTGGTTCCAGCAATGATGGCAACTGTCTTGCCTTGTGTCTGGCAGGTGTAGTTAGGGATGAGATGATGCTTTCCAGTCAGCCAGTGCAGAGTGCTCCGCAGGGTGAACTGACCACTGGTAATGGAATTGAAGAGTTGGAAACCCAGGGTCAGGTTGGGGAGGAGCTGGAGGTCCTTATTGATCTCCTGGATGGCAAAACGGAAGGCCAGCACATATTGGTAGTTCTTCCACAGCTGCCTAAAGTCAGGAACAGCATCAGGGAGAAGGGAAATACCACGGAATACAGAGTAACAACACCACCATGTCCTGAGGCAGCAATGGTCAGACTCGGCTGCTGCTTAGTGATCCTTAGCTCTGACACATGGGGGAGGAGTGAATGAGGTTCCAAGGGCTCTAGAAGACCATGGAATGACCCTCAGACTCCTCTGAAGCAAACTGTGTCCATGATCAAACTCACCTTAGCGAGCCCTTCAGGAAACCCTTGATGTGTCCCAACATGGGATTTCACTTCTACTTAGGGATGGATCCCAAAAGGCAAGCATCTCTATTTTCAGCAACTTCTAAAATAGTTGAACACCATCTGACTTGTCATGTATATTAGCATTTGGGAACATCTCTAATCTATTCACAAAAGCCATTTTCATGAGTCCTTTCTGTAATTTCCCACTTAATATACCAACACTCACACAAGCAATTTTTTTTCAAATATATTCTCCTTGAAAATGAGCATTTTATTGAGAAAGTCAAATTCTCAGAAGATTTATGAGGTTCACTTTATTTTTATTCACTCTTTTCCTCATATACTAAATTCTATTTTATTATTTCACTTTTTATTCTTAAAATTCTCTGCATGTTTCTATATATCTTAAGCAAAATTGTGAGTTCTTGGGATTTAGTAATGGCTCTCAAATGTTACCTGTCCAAGAGAGTGGATGTTTTGTTTTCACACTATGGACATCTATGGCCCTCTTCTTGGAATTATTTTTTTTTTATTTCTACTTTCTTCCATATATTGATGTCAAGAAATACATATTTGTCAATAAATTACATGGGATTTAATAAATTTATGCAATCATCTGTTCTATAGGTGCATTGTTTCATGTGTTTGAATGCTGAGCTTAATAGATTGTCATTTCAATATGTGTTACATTCATGAAATATGTTTATGCATTTTCTAAAATGCAGTGTTTGATTCAAGGTTAGTACATTTTTTCTCAACTTTCACACAATTTTGTATTATTCTTACATACAGAATTTGAATTTTTTTTGACAGGCAGAGTGGACAGTGAGAGAGAGAAACAGAAAGAAAGGTCTTCCTTTTGCCGTTGGTTCACCTTCCAATGGCCACTGCGGCCAGCATACTGCGGCCGGCGCACCATCCTCATCTGCTGGCAGGAGCCAGGTGCTTCTCCATTCTCCCCTGGGGTCCAGGGCTCAAGCACTTGGGTCATCCTCCAGGGCACTCTGTAGCCACAGAGGAGAGATGGCTTGGAAGAGGGGCAACCAGGACAGAATCCAGCACCCTGACCGGGACTAGAACCCCGTGTGCCTGTTCCACAAGGTGGAGGATTAGCCTAGTGAGCTGCGGCACCAGACCGAAATTTTATTTATTTTGTAAAAATAGTCAAATTTTGTCCCTTTTAGTAAACAGTTGATTCAATATTTTTTAATTCAGAAACAATGTATATTAGTTATACACTTAAGTAGACCCATCAAAAAACATGCTACTGAAGATGGTTCAATATGTACTTTTACTTACTTGAATGAAAATTCAGAGCATTAAATTCAAATGTTTCTTGCTTTTTAATCATTTTGCTTTATTGCAATTAATTCCCCTATAAGGGGATGTTTATTCACTGCTGGGTTACTTACAGCACTTGTTTTCAGCTGCAAGCTGACAAATTTACTTCTTCTTTCCCCATATACAAGGTTGTCAGCTCTTAAGTTCTGACCCTGCACATTCATTTCAAGACTCTTGGAGGCTGATAGGGAGTTGAGATCAGCAGAGTGGATACAAAATGTCCATCTCACACTCTGTGCAGCAGTGGAGAGCAAGCAAAAAATGGAATGGAATGCTTGTGAAAGGCAAAAGAAGGGAAGGAACTCCAGCCTTCATTGATCTGCAGTCCTGCAACTTCTGTATATGTGTTTTTTAGAATTCTCAAGTGCAATAACCACTCACAGAAACAAGCACACTCTCACAGTCTGAACCACAGTTGATACATAACTCAATGTGGCACTTACCAGTCTATCTCCATTTTGTCCATTGGCCTGGATAAAAAAGATAACCGGATCATGTCTGATTCTGGTTCCAGGAAGTAAAGGGGGAAAAACCCACCCAGTACCAGGTCTCCATCTCTGTAGACACTTGGTCTCTTGGAATTATAACAGTTCCTGGGAGGCATATCCTGTGAACTGTATGAAAAAGTCAGGAGTAGGTTGAGAAACATCATAGAAAACAGCATGTCAAGTCAACCCACTGTAAAGTTAAAGGCCCAAATCCCTGTTGATATTAGGTGAAAATGGCCTGGATTATATCTGCTATCTCAGCTCCCTGCAGGGAGAATAGAGCTCTGTGTAGGACACAGCTGATCCCAGTATAGCTGTATGTTCTCAACCTGTAGACAGTGTGTGCTACCCAACTGAGTCACACAGGGAGACAGCTAGAATCACAAGGAAGACATTTCAAAGGGAGTCACATGGCTGAGGCCTTGACTTTATGTCCTTGGGATCAGATCACCTCTGGCTTCTATATATTTCCATTGCTTCATTTGTGTCCCATCCAGAAATTCATGCCATCATCCTGCCCTGAGGCCAAGCACCTGCCACTCTCCACTAAGAGAAAAAACAGTTTTGGAAAAACATGCTTTGGACTCTCATTCCTCCCTAGGGCATTGCCAGGACAGAGCTCTGTAAACCTGTGTGCACAGAGGCCAAGAGTTATTAGGTCAGTCCACTGTTTTGAGGCATTTGGCAATTGTAGAATAATTTGTTTGGGAATTAAAAAATATTCAGTTTCATCATGTCACAAAATACTTTATCAAGGAGATGAAACATCACATTCACCACTGATGACCCTATATCTACCCCAGGAAGTCTCTTCATAGCTGTGCCTAATATCTCCCTCAGGACTGTAGTACTCTAATGGAGAAATAGGATTCATGAATTGCAAATAAGTATGTATATCCAGAGAAGGCCAGTAGTTCATCCCTGCACTTACCCTTTTACATCATCTTGTGTAATCTAATTGTGTTTGTAGTACATCAAAATACAGTAACGATTCTCACCATATATACTTAAGCCTTTCAATGTATACAGGAATATATATAGCATCTGTGTGTGTGTTTCCTCTTAATTTGCTTCTAAAACATGTATTAGGTTTCTTCCTAATATTCTCTCAGCTGCTGATAGAAAGCTGCAAAATTGAAAGACATTTGCTGATGACATGTGTGAGGAACATCATGTTATATGCTTACATGTGAAAACATAATTGAATGCATATTTAAAATTTCACACATCATCTCCTCTCACCTCCCTCTGTTTTGAATTCTTCACATGGACCGACACCTCCTTGAATGCTTAGTCCTTTCTCTCTGTCTGCATGGATGTTCAAGCCTTGGTCATGTGTACTTTTGCAGGGAAACTCCAATTTGAGCCAACAACCCAAGCCAACAAACCAAGAGGATGATCCATACAGTATGAATATTGTGGTGTGCTGTATGGTGACTTGATGATAGGGGAATTCTTCAACTCCAGCACTGTTTGTAAATGAGCTTATCCTTGGAAGTTGCTGAAGCTGTAGGATAGGCATAATTGAATAGAAAGCACTCAAATGAGAGGCAGGAGGTGCATGTGTACTCAGCAGTCCTTATTTTTTCCTCCACATCCCTATCCTCAATGTATCTTTTAGGTAGAAATTAGTTTTTGTGGCCACCATGTCATAGGTTCAAATGATGAGAATTTTTTTTCATGAACACTTCCAACAAATTGGGAACTTTCTTAACACAAACAAGATATGTGTATGATGTAGTTCAAGGTTGGCTAGCATATGGGCTCTTTGGAACTCATCCCAAAGATTTGGCTGCATCTGTGTGGAAGCTAAACCTAGTTCTTCAATAACATATGCAAAACATGGGTGGACAGGTCACTATGATGTTGTGTAGGTCAAACATAGAGTGATAGGTTTATTTAAAATTATATTTATTTTCAACAAATGAAATCCAAGCTCAATTTTGGTTCAACATATACAAATCAATTCATAGACTTTTCAGAATTCACAAGTTCTCCTTGAAGACATCTTGTGTTATCTGGTAGGACCAAAGTTACAAAAATGGGTACATTCAATAAATTTAAACATATGTATATGGACTACTTATGTTGTGTTCCATCTCTACCTTTGGACTACTTTATGAGACTGTGATTTTAATTTGAAATTAAAGATCAGTGTGTGACCAAAAACAAAGTTTCCAAATCTCCACACGATATTGCAACTATTCACAGTCTGAGCTAAACTTTATCTTTTGGACTTATGACACCTAATATAAGGCATATTAGGCATACATCTTTGGGACCCTGTGACAAATTCACTGTATAAAATTCCAAGTTTCTAACTGTAAATAAGAACAGAGACTATTTCAACTACTCTTACTACAGTAAAAAAAAATGAATTAGATGGTGAAATAAACTCTCTTGAGTTTTTTTGATGTTTATTTGCCTTTTTCCTAGACTTTAATCTCTGACTAATTTAATCTGTTTGTCCCATGAGTTACTAAATATAAGTGATGGATTCAGAAAATGTAGAAGTAAACTTTCATTAGAGGCATAATAATTTCCTCTGAAAATAGGCACATGCTACATGGTGATCTAGTCTTTTCAATGTACACACTGTGGAAAAGCGCTTCTTCAGGTGGGGAAGGTGTGGACCATGGCAGCAACGTGGGGCATGGTTGTGGATGAGGCATTCTCCATGCTGCACTCTGTCATTCTGAGCATAGAGAAGACTTTTCACATTACCATTGCAATAAGGAGTGTGACTTTTGCTCACAGAAGGAAAGAAAATAGGCAAGATACACAGAGGTTAGGTATGCTTTGAAATTCCAAGTGAGGAAAGCATGAACATTGGATGTAGCATCATCAGGACAATGGTCTTTCCCTCATTTTAACTCTGTGTCTCTGGGGAAAACAGCCCCCTCTCTCAGCAACCACTGTTATATATTTACTCTGAGACTAATGTGAATCTTTACTGCATTGAGATCTTACAACTTTGGGGTTCATATGTTACCAAAGCATAACCTGAGTTACTTTGGAAATAAAATCACTTTCCAGCCCAGAATCCTCCAAAGCTACTATGTTCTGTGTTTGGCAGTGATATGTGTGAAAGAATCTGGGATGGGTGTAATCAGTAGCAAACCCTTAAATTGCTTGAATAATTTATCATCATTCAATATTATTTTTTGAAAGATTTTTATTTATGTATGTTAGAGATAGAGTTACAAAGAGTGAGAGGGAGAGGCAGAGAGAAAGGTCTTCCGTCTGTTGGTTCACTCCCCAAATTGTTGCAATGGCTGGAGCTATGCCAATCCAAAGCTAGGTGCCAGGAGCCTCCTCTGGCCTCCCACAGAGGTGCAGGGGCCCAAGGACATGAGTCATCCTCCACTGCTTTCCAAGGTCATTGCAAAGAGCTAGATCGGAAGAGGAGCAGCTGGGACTAGAACTAGCACCCGTATGGGATGCTGGCACAGCAGGCGGAGAATCAACCCATTGCACCGCAGTGCCGGCCTCATCATTCTTCATAATAAAGAACATAAATAACTACTTATAGAAAACAGTATTTTAAAATTTAATATAACATAAATGCAAGAATTATGAAATGGATATTTAAGAAAATAGAAAAACATAAGAAATGTCATGAAAATTCATATCACATGCAATACTAATATAATGGGTATACATTTATCAGTTACATTTGCCTAGAATGTTAACACTCAACTTATTTATATTATGTATTTTTTATATTTGGAGAGTAAAAAGTTTTGTTTCTCCAGTATCTTCATTATTTTCAAAAACTTTTCACTTGGAAGTCACTTCTTTTGGGGAGTTCTTTTTAGTTGCTTTAAGTTTTAGAAACTCAATAAAGCATGAATAAATAAAAACTAAAAGTTTTCACTAAAATAAATATATATACTCACTGCATTTTCCTCAGAACCATTTGAAATATCCTGTGCACTCAGAAGAGCTCAAGGTACATACCTAAACATATTTTTACAAGAATACTCAACACAATGTTTTCATAACGCTGGAAGTGTGGAGACAACACAAATCATCTCCTGTGAATGATTCAATAAGTTGAATATGGCAGATCCATAAGACTGAATGTTCTACAGCTATACAAATAATGAAGGATACCTGCTATAATTTGGGTAAATTGAAAATGTAATGCCATGTGAAAGATGATAGATCCAAGAGGTCTCATATTTCCTCATTCCATTGCTGGGAACTGTCCATAGGAGGTAATCACATAGCAACTAAAGAGATGAATAGTTAAATGAACCACGTTCATGCAAGTTTGCAAGTGGATGCTTAGTGGACAAAGGCTTTGATTATGGGATGATGCAAAGGGCTTCAATCTACACAGACATGATAATTGCACAAACTTGTGAACATACTTTATAAAGACTCAGTATATTATTTGAATGTAAAAGTACTGTTTTTTTAACTTTTATTTAGAATATAAATTTCCAAGGTACAACTTAAGGATTACAATGGCTTCCCCCTCCCCCCACTTTCCCTCTCCCCTCACAACCCTCCCCCTAACCCGCTCCCTATCCCCTTTCATTCACATCCAGATTCCTTTTTCAATTCTCTTTGTATACAGGATCAGTTCAGTATTTGGTAAGTAAAGATTTTGACCATTGGCCCTCATATAGCACCACGAAGTGAAATATACTATTTGAGTACACGTTATAGCATTGAATCACATTGTACAGCAAATTAAGGACAGAGATCCTGCATGATATATTTTTTGAATTTGATTAATTTTTATGCAATTTCTAATATAACAATGAGGGTTTTTTTTCTTTTTCGATTATCTTTATATACAGAAGATCGATTTAGTATGTATTAAGTAACGATTACATCAGTTTGGACCCACACAGAAACACAAAGTGTAAAAATTCCATTTCAGTGCTAGTTATAGCATTACTTCACATTGGACAACACATTAAGGACAGATCCCACATGGGACATAGGTACACAGTGACTCCTGATGTTGATTTAATAATTTGACACTCTTGTTTATGGTGTCAGGAATCTCCCTAGGCTCTAGTTATGAGTTGCCGAGGCTATGGAAGCCTTTAGGGTTTGCCGTCTTTGATCTAATTCCGACAGGGTCATAGTCAAAGTGGAGGTCCTCTCCTCCCTTTGGAGAAAGGCACCTCCTTCTGAATGTAAAAGTACTGTAATACCACATCCTTGTACATTACTTCAGTGGTTCCTGCAGTGTATGTGAATTTCACCACGATAATAGCATCATTTCCCCTGGAATATGAACACTAAGCAAAGGCAAAAAGAGAAAGCAGTCAAATGATCACAGAATACTGCCTATAATTGTGTTTCTACTGATAGTTATGATAAAGATATGCTATCCAAATAACCATACAGTAATTATTGACTAAAATGATTGTGAACAATACAATCTCCAAAGTCAAGAATGCTCAATGGATTAGTTGACTCTTGTGTTTGGGAAATAAATTCCACTTAAATTATAACAACAAAAGGATAAAATCAAGACCTTCAGGAAAGCAATATAAAGCAGGTATAACTGAGACATGTTTTCAATTATACATTTATAGCACCTACATTAATAAACAAAAAGGAAATTAATTAGTGTGCATATTTTCAGGGATAACCCTTCCATATAAAATGACATTGCTATTTGTAAGTTGACGGTCTGCTGTGTTTCAGTTTAAACAGCGATTCCTTTTACTTTCTATGAAAATATTTCTAGACTGCCTTGTGTTATTTGAGAGGAAGAGAGAAACTGAGAGAAAGAGAGAGATGGTTGAGAGACCAACTTTCAGTGCTTCACCTCTCAATGCCTGCAGTGAATGAGCCTGGATTGAATTCAGACCCAGGAGCCTGGAAAAAAAATAAACTGACAGGGACCCAATAACTATGAGTCACTACCACTCACTCAAGGTTTTTTTGGGGAGATTGGGAGGGATCTGGGATTAGGAGTCAGAACGAAACTAGAAACCCAGATACTATTATGGGGTACAATGACATCTTAATTGGAAGGCAAAATGCCTAACCAACAATGGCTTTTAGCTTTCCTTACTTGACAATCTTGGAAGGCTACTTCACTTTGGACTTTGCTTACAAAGGTAGAAATGTGAAGAAAATCCTGAGAAAAATAATTTAGGGTCTCCTAGAACTGCTCTGATTCTTGAAAGCTTTCAAAAAAACTTTATCGGGTTTTATGAGAATAACGTAGCATTTGGGGAAAAAGATGCAGCCCAGGAGCCCTGCACTGGAGGCCAAGATGGAGAAGACCTCCACAGCCACCATGACCTTCCCCTTGGTGCTGTGGTAGACAGGCAGGAAGGTCACCCAGACACTGCAGAACACCAGCATGCTGAACGTCAGGAACTTGGCTTCATTGAACGTGTCAGGCAGATTCCTGGCTAGGAAAGCCACAGTGAAGCTGACCAGGGCCAGGGAGCCCAGGTAGCCCAGGACACAGTAGAAGGCAGTGACCGAACCCTTGTTGCACACCAGGATGATGTGGCTGTGCTCAGATTGTGTATCTAACTCAACAAAGGGAGGAGAGATTCCCAACCAGATGCCACAGAGAGCCAGCTGGATCAAGGAGCAGATGGGAATGATGAAGTTAGAAGCTCCTGATACCAGCAATCGCCTCATTGTTCTTCCAGGTTTCAGAGCTTTGAAGGCCAGAATCACAGTGATGGTCTTGGCCAGCACAGTGGAAACAGCCACTGTGAATACAAGGCCAAATGTTATTTGCTGGAGAAGGCAGGTGGCTGTGTTTGGACGGCCAATGAAGAGTAAGGAGCAGAGGAAGCACAGGAGGAGGGCGATGAGCAGGATGTAGCTGAGGGTCCTGTTATTGGCCTTGACGATGGGAGTGTCTCGGTGCTTCACAAAGACCCAGAGGACCGCAGCTGTGAGGACACAGAAGCACAGAGCCATGCAGGCCAGAGCCATCCCCAGAAATTCCTCAAAGCCTAAGAAGGTCACCAGCTTGGGGAGGCAGTGGTTTCTCTCCAGGTTTGGGTACTCGTGATCTGCACACGGGGTGCACTGTTCTGCATCTGTGGGGAAAAGCAAGATTCATGTTTCCATTTCACAATGTGCTCCTTTTTCCCTGTTGAGGAAAAGGGTCACTTTTTCAATGTCAGGGTGAGTCCAGCCTGCTCTGATGTATACCAAGAAACACTAAAGGATATTTCTGCACTCCTGGCCCAGGGTCAATGCTTGACCCCCATAGAAAAAACTGCTTCAAAGAAGCTCCTTTGCATGTGGGGCTCTGTAGTCTCTTCCTGTTGCTCAGAGACTTTTTTCCAGTGTTTTAATTTTGATAAAATGGTGCATTTCCTGTAAATCATATGGGCTTGGATTCTTCCATGCCCTCTTCTCTACAGTCAACAGTGTCTTTCTCAGGAGAAGCCTTTTGTTCACATGAGTGAGAATATTTACCTAGTGTCATCAGTGTTTAGGTTTTTTTCACTTATCCTCAAATGGAGTTGACCTATATAAAGTATGTGTAATTCCTTGGACCGCCATACATTTTTCTCTACTCTAATTACTACATGGACCGTCTTGTTACTATTTCCATATAACTATTGTGATAATGTGGTTGAATATAAGAGAATTGTAGCTGGTTGTCTTTCTCAGGTTACATGGGAGTAAGCGGTATTTTCATCTTGTTACTGAAAGGCTACTAGGCACTCTTGTTAACCTGAAAGCATGATGTGTTCACCGTTTTAGCACGTGTGAACACCACATTGGACACCATGTTGTCTCACTTGAAATCATGCTCTTCTGCTGCTACAGCATGAGAGAAGTTATTAAGAACAGGCCAGTTTGTGAATATGTCCTTTTTCAATTAAATTCGAACAAACAAAAATTGGGCCAGTGCTCTGGCATAGTAGGTAAAACCACCACCTGCAATGCCAGTATCCCATATGGGCATTGTTTTGTGTTCCAGTTCATAAATTTCCAATCCTGCTTCCTGCGAATAACCTAAAGTGCAGCAGAAGCTTGTCCAAGATCTTGGGACCCCATACTCATGTGGGAAACTCAAATGAAGTTGCTGATTCCAGGCCTCTGCTTGACCCAGCCCGCGCCATTGTTTTCATTGGGGGCATGAGCAATTACATTCAGGCTTTCTCTTCTCTTCTCTTCTCTTCTCTTCTCTTCTCTTCTCTTCTCTTCTCTTCTCTTCTCTTCTCTTCTCTTCTCTTCTCTTCTCTTCTCTCTCTCTCTTTCTCCCCCCTCTCTTTATCTCTCTATCTCTCTCTCTGTCCCGTTCTCTGATTCGCTGATTTTCAAATAAAATAATTAAATCTTTTTTAAAAGCAAGAAAATGGTATTAGTAGGGCTACACGTGCAGTAAAAGTCCTACTCAGTTTTTATCCTTGATGTTCATTCAAGAATACAAGCTTTAGGGACTGGAGTTGTGATGTAGGACGTAAAGCCACAGCTGGGGTGGATGGCATCCAATACTGGCACCAGTTCATGTCTTGGCTGCTCGTCTTCCAAACCAACTGCATGCCAATGTGCCTGAGAAGCCATCATAGGAAGGCCAAATACTTGGGCCTCTGCAATGCCTGGAAGTAGCTCCTGGTTTCTGGCTTTGGCCAGTTCAGGCCATTGCAGCTATCTGGGAGTGAAACTACCAGATGGATGATCTTCTCTTTCACTTCTCTCTTTCTCTCTCTCTCTTAGGGTCTCCCTCTCTCTGTAACTGACATTCAAACAGAGAAATAAACATGTTTCAAAAGAGAGAGAGAGAGAGAGAGAATATAAGCATCAGTAAATATTTGAAGAATTCTCTCTTACAATTCTTTTCAACGTGCACCCTTTACTTTTTATAGAATCTGTAGGTGCTTCTGGCATCTGTGTCAGAGATGCACTGGACACACAAAGGCAAGTGTACATTGTACAATGGGTCAATGCATGATACTATACTTTTCTTCCTTTCACTAACTTATTGCATGTTGAATATTTTCACAAAACTTGAAGCCATTTTTTGTTATCTTATTCATAAGGGAAACTATATAGAGCTTATTTAAAGATACTGAAATAAAAATATTTATAGAGCTAAGACTATGGAAATGAAACATCCTTTTGGAAGAAATCAAATCATTATAAACAAATTTATTCTACATTGAACAGTGGAACTATTTACCAATGAGACTTAGTAGATTTTTATATTTCTCAAATCGATTGGCTTTGATATTTAACATTGCTTAAATGTTTCCCTTTTGGAATGGTTTTTGGGGTTACCAAGTTGCATTATTTTTAAGATGTTGTGTCTCTATTTTTCACATTGTTTTTTCTCTTACTCTATTATATACATCCAAAAGACAAAGTGGTTGCATTCATTATGTGTACTGCACGCCATGCACAAATTCAAAGACGTAGCACAGAAAATACACAGTATTCCCATCACAACTCATGTGAAGTAGCTCCCTGCTCATCAGTTGTGCATGGAAAAGTTTCGATTTCAAGCCCTTTAGAAATCCAAAGGGAGCCTTAACAAACACAAATATTATATTTCTTGTTTAGACATTAGGTCTCAGATCGAGACAGTCTCCTCCAGCACTGGATGGGAAAGCAGGATGCCAGATAGAATCAGTGTCAGAGAAGAGCTAGAGAGGATAAGCACTGCCAGACAACAGATTACACATAATGAGATGCCGTTACTGAGCATAGAGCAAGGGCATGGAAAGAGAGAATGAAAGTGTGCGTGGAGAACAATATGGCACCCTGATCCCAATGCAAATATTCTTTTTTTTCCTTTTTATTAAGAGAGAGTTCAGACATTGGAGTTCTCACAGTTCAGTTCCTGGATTTTTACCTGTATGATTGGAAATGTCTCTTTCTGGACAAATAACGCAAGTATAGCAGCAGACAGGTCTTCCTTCCTGTGTCATTTTCCTGAATCCTGGGCCACACCTCTGGCTACACAAAGACTGAGGAGTCTGCGGGGAAAAGACAAGTGATGATGATTGCTTTGCATGACATTAGGCACTGTGATAGGATGACTCTATTTGCCTCATCACCCCCAAGGACATCACTATGTCCTTCCCAATCTGTATCTCTTTGATTTTACCTAGACATCCAATTTGGAGTTTCTATGATGCAAGTTAGAGGTTTTTCATCTGTGTAACAAATAATATGAGGGTACCCGATCGTTTACATTTCATTCATCACCAGATATATGCTTCCTGACATTTCTTTGCCATTCAGCTATTTATTTGTAATTATTTTGAGAATGTGTAGGCCTCTTCCCTTAATTGTGCAGATTTTACATGCCAGAAAAATAATATCCAATAATGAGAATGACTAGGTACACTTCTGCGTAACTACTCAGGAAAAGTCAAGCCCACGCAGAACTGATGAACAAATATTATAAAACATAGATTGTGCATTGATCTACTTCTGGACTTCTAGACCCAGGGAGAGAATCAAATTCTAATGCACCAATGCATTTGCAGTATAACAAACAATAATTATAAAAATCATCCACAAAATTATATGGGTATTTCACAGCTCAATGATGATAAAATTTTTGAAGAGAGCTATCAGCTCCTATTCAAAGAAAAACTGAACTGATTGGAAGGAACATTGAAAATATAGAGAATGGGAATGGTTTCTACGAATAGGTGATGGATAAGTCCACTCATAATTTACTTGTGTGCACATACAGCATCAAAACATAATAATGACTCTCACCATAGGATTAAAATATCACTATGCTTATAGATATATACAAATACATGAAGTTTTTCATGTTATATAAATTAAAAGTTTAAATAAAAATTTGGAATTTGTGTAGTCATGCATATAGTAAGTTTATGTCTACATATTGATCTCTATCTCTATTCTTTAACATTGCTCTTTCTAGTCACTCAAACGTAGGAAGCCTAAATATGCCCGGAGTAAAAACAACAATATCTAATACAAACGTGCACTTCTAATATACACTGGCTCATATATGTGTAAGCAACACCATATCTTTTGAGCCAAGATGGGAACTGAGAAGTGAATGCTTATTTAAAGTCTCACACATAATATCCTCTCAGACTCTCCTCAGACCCTCTGTATGTATCCAACATTCCCATGGATCCACACCTCATTGAATGCTATAGGCCATTCTATCATTTCTTCATTGAGGATCAAGCCTTGATCATGTTTACTCTCAGAGGAAAACTCCCCGATTTTAATCAGCATCCGAAATCCAGCAGGAAAGTTCACAATGTTGTGGATATCGTAGTGTGCCATACGGTGTCTCATTTCATGGAAGGAAACATCCTCCCCAGCTCTGTTGGTAAATTGGATTTTCTTCAGAAGTGGATGAAGCTGGAGGGAGGCACAATTGGAAAGAGGGAGAACTTTCAGATTAGAGGTCGGACGTTCACGTGTACCGAGAAATCCTTCTATTCCCTCCTTCTAACCTCAGAGAGTGTATTTGGTTGACTTTTGTCTGAATGGTCCCCATATTGTGGGTTCAAGTAAGGGGAATTCTGCCTCTCCCCTATTAGAATGATGGGGAGTATCTGATTCCAAACAGAGAAATCACAGAATGTGTTCCAAAGAGTGGCTGACCATGAATGATTGGTTAGAGGTTTAGGAAAGCTCTTCTTAGTTCTTCCACATGAGAACAAAAGGGCTTTAGATGTGAAATATCTACATTGTTGTGATGGTTCCACAGGGTAGTACACTCATGTGCACTTTTAAAAGTTTCACTCCTTCCCCAAAAAGGAATGAAATCTGTTCTTTGGCAAAAAAAAAAAAGTGGCTTTCGCTGGATACCATTGTGCATAGTGAAATATACCCATTCCCTTGATGTGAATGGAATGGGAGAGGGCACAGGAGATGGGAGGGTTACTGGTGGGAGGAAAGTTATATTGTGGGGGAGCCACTGTAATCCAATAGCTGTACTTTGCAAATTTACATTTATTAATTAAATGTTAAAAATTTTTAAAAAGAAAGAAATCTTACAATGTATTTAATGGAAATACTTCATGAGTACAAGAAGAAATTGTCCAAAATATTTGTTGATTTTGAACTTTTGAGCCTTCACTTATTTTTTACCTAGTAGTTAAATAATACTAGTAGAAATTAAATAAAGTTTAGCCTCTAACTCAATTTATTTAAAAAAGAAATATACCCATTCCATAAAGAAAATATCACATATGGAGTATTTTGCTGATAAATACTTCATAATATAGATTGAAGAAAAAATCCACAATGTAAAAAAATGAAACTGACATCTCAGGATTTGATTTTTGCTTATCAACCTTGTGTACATTTCTGTGGAGCAGTGGTATTTCTACTTTTCACTTGTGGAACTTTATGATTATTGGGGTATTATCCTGTGATTTAACGTAAATTGAAATTAAAAGAAAAAAAGAAAAGGAATTAGAGGGGATTCAGAAAGGAAGGGAAAAAACAATGCTTATCTTCTTAGAATTGTATCAATGAAATACATAAAATCTGTTCTTTTATATCAGTAAATTTTTCTTTAATTTAACAAAATTTCTCTTTCATTTGACCTTGTGATGCAGCAGGTGAAGCCTCTGTCCACAGTGCCCAACATCCCTGTGAGTGCTGGTTCAAATCCCAGCTGTTCTACTGCTGATTCAGCTTTCTGCTAATGCCTGGGAAAGCAGCAGATGAGGGTCCAAGTGCTTGGGCCCCTGCACTCACATAGGAGACATGGTTGAAGCTCCTGCATCCTAGCTTGCCTTGGCTTAGTCCAAGTCTTTGCAGCCATTGGTGAGTGAATCAGCAGATGCAAGATCTGTCTTCTCTTTCCCTCTCTATCTCTCCCTCTCTCCCAGTAACTCTGATTTTCAAATAATTTTTTAAAGTGTACCAAAATTGAATGAAATATTAGTTGATTTTGGTTCAATGAATTAGAAATCCAAGCATTATTTTTCTTAAAATCATTTTGCAAAATCTGCTTGTACATCTCTGGCTGTACCTGATAGTTCTAAACTTAAAAAATGTGTATACTGTGTATGTACAGGTCAATTTGTGTAGCATTTTCACCCCAGTAGAATTTAACAGTAATATGCATGACTTTTATTTGTCTCTCTGCACTTTGACACTTTTTTTGAGAATACAGGTACCTTTGAGATGATCGTGGAAATATTTTATAACCAAGAAAGATAATTAGGCCTGGACCCTAGGTTCACTTAGCTACTCCTCCAACTGAGGGGCTGGCACCCCAGTTTCTAGTGCCAGTTGGGGCACCAGTTTAGACCTGGTTGCTCCTCTTCCAGTCCAGCTCTCTGCTGTGACCCAGGGAGGCAGTGGAGGATGGCCAAATTCCTCGCACCCTGCACCCACATGGGAGACCACAACAAAGCACCTGGCTCCTGGATTCAGATCAGCACAGCGTGCCAGCCATAGCAACCATTTGGGGTCTTCCATGGAAGGATGACCTTTCTCTCACTCTCTCTCTCTCTCTCACTGTCTAACTCTGCATGTCAAAAAAAAAAATAATTAAGAATACCCTGATGGTAGTCAGGATCTGAACAGTGTGTACGAGCCCTGACTTTCTGGGTCTCCTGATGCCTTTGTGGGATGACCAATTCTTTAAACAACTATCATCATGTCTTCACTAACTCAAACCAAGAAATTCATAAATAACAATAATCACACCTTTGGAAATATTCTTGGCCAATATTCTTACTTTTTTCATTATGAGGCTACCAAATCACATCGGGTATGTCAACTATTACTGTACATAAACACAGAAATTACATAGTCAAGTAAACATGATGATGTCTATTTACATATATGTATAATAGAAGATTATATATATTTTTCTGCAAGACATTAAATTTATTTGATTTACTAATTTGATCAGTATATTTTCCTGTACATGCATGGAGAAGTTCCTAATTGTGTTCTACAATGGGTATTAGATTTATGTGAGCCAGAGTTAAAATCCAGACAAATCCATGTATATCCAAGTGGGTGTACCCTGTGCTTATGTGCATGCTTAGTGATCCTGTATATAATAATAGGTTCACAGCCCTTCCTCACTGCTTGTGGAAGGTTTTCTATATGACATCACTTCCTGGGTCAGAGACATTTTATGATATAACACGGATCCCACTTCTGTTTTCCCCATCAGCATCTCACAGAGGGCATGGGCTACAGCATACAGCATTATAGAGGAGATAGCTGCTGTGGGATATACCATACTCCATATTCCCTGGCTTTACAATTATTCCAAAGGAAAGTATAGTTTTGATCATTACTTTCTTCCTAGTCCTTGTAATAAGCTCTATTAAGATATTTGACAACATTTCATCATACAAGAGAAACATTATTCTTCCATGATCTCTCATTACAGAGTCTGAATTGAAAATGTTACATGGACTTCTCAAAGGTTCAGATTTCAATTTTCTTTATGTTCTTTAATGCTTTTCTGCTTTCTGTTTCCATTTTATACTCATTATTTATTTCCTTTCACTTATTGAAGATTAAAGGATATCTTTTCTCCTTTCTCTCTATCATTTTTGATGTGAAGCATTTCTTTCTATTAGGATCATTTAAGACTATAAGTATTTTGTTAATGCTACTTCATCCATACTATAAAAATCATATATGTTATAGTTTCAGTGTTCTTATTCAGTAGAAAATATTTCTTAATTTTCTTTGTGATTTATGCTTTTATGTTATCATCACTTAAATGTGAGTCACTTAATTAACAAGTGTTTGTCTTCTTTCAAGATATATCATTGTTATTGATTTTTAATTTCATTCTATTGTGATTAGAGAACATACCCTGAAAGATTTCAGTCCTATTAAATATGTTAATCTTCATCTTCATTTAATCCAGACGTTGGTCTATCTGCACTGGAGAAGAATGTACACTCTGCCATTGGAAGGCACAGAGTTCTACAAATATAAACTAACTCAAAATCACTGGAGAGAGTTCGCATTTTGTACATCATGGCAGATTTATTTTATCATGTTCTTCGATTGCTGCAAGAAGATTGCTCACACCACCAGCTGTCACTACGGATGCATTTAACTTTCTCTTTCACACTGTCAAATTTGTTTCATTATTTTGTAGGCTTTCTTTTGACAAGCAGAGTTAGACAGAGAGAGAGAGAGGTATTCCTTCTGTTGTTTTGCCCCTCAAATGGCCACTACAGTGGGCGCGCAGGTCCAATCTAAAGCCAGAAGCCAGGTGCTATGCCATGGTCTCCCATGTGGGTGCAGGGCCCAAGGACTTGGTCCATCCTCCCCTGTCTTTTTGGGCCACAGCAGAGAGCTGGACTGGAAGAGGAGCAACCAGGACAGAACTGGTGCTCCAACAGGGACTAGAACCCATAGTACTGGTGCTGCAGCTGGAGGATTAGCCTAGTATGCCGTGGAACCATCTATTATTTTGTGACATGTTATAGAGTCATAAGCATATGTTTGTTATGTCTTCCAGATAAATAGAACCCCTCACCTTTGTTGTGAAATGCCCTACATTAACTTTGGTAGTATATTTTTTCTTTCTTTCTTTTTTTTTTTTTTTGACAGGCAGAGTGAACAGTGAAAGAGAGAACAGTGTGAAAGATCTTCCTTTGCCCTTGGTTCACCCTCCAATGACTGCAGCACTGATCTGAAGCCAGCAGCCAGGTGCCTCTCCAGGTCTCCCTCACAGGTGCAGGGCCAAAAAACTTGGGCAGGTGGAGGATTAGCCTATTGAGCTGCGGTGCCAGCTGTTAGTATTTTTCATTAAAATTTATTTGATATTATGCTATGTTGTCACCCTTTTCTTTTTTATGTGTACTGTTTACACTTACATATTTTTTGCCATCTATAATATTTCAAGAAATTTGTGTTTTTAATAAAAAAGAAAGAAAATGTTACATGGAGCTAAACTCACTCCCTAGAGAAAGGACAGTCTCTTCAACAAATGCAGACATTTGGATTTCCACATGCAGAGAGTTGAAATCAGACTGCAACTGGACATCATATACAAATGTCAACTCATCATTTATCAAGGATCTAAGCCTAAACCCTGAAACCATCAAATTACAAGAGGCAAACACTGGGGAAACACTGCAGGATTTGTGCCCAAACAATGATCTCTTGGCTAAGACCCCAAAAGTACAGGCAATAAAGGTGACAATAGACACATGGGATTACATCAAGCTAAGTAATTTCTTCTCAGCAAAAGACACATTCATCAAAGTGAAGATACAACTTAGAGAATGGGAGAAAATATTTGTAAAATATTCATCCAGTAAAGTACTAATCTCCAGATTTATGAGGAGTCCATAAACTTAACAACCACATTATCAACATGCCAATTAAGAAAGGAACTGTGGCTGGTGCTGTGGGGTAGTAGGTTAATTCCCTGGCCTTATGGGAAGTTCCAGCATCCCATATGGGCACTGGTTTGAGACCCAGCTGCTCCACTTCCAACCCAGTTCTGTTATGGCATAGGAAAGAGGTAGAAGATGGCACAAGTCCTTGGTCCCCTGCACCCATGTGGGAAACCCAGAAGAAGCTCCTGGCTCCTTTTTTAGATCGAGCTCCAGCTGTGCACCCAACTAGGAAATAAACCATTGGATGAAAGACCTCTCTCCTCTCTCTCTCTCTCTCTCTCTCTCTCTCTCTCTCTCTCTCTCTGCCTCTGCTATCTTTGTGTAACTCTTACTTTCAGATAAATAACTATAGCTTTAAAAAAAAATGAACTAAGGATATGAATGGGCATTTTTCAAAGGATGAAATACAAATGGACAAGAGAAACATGAAAAGATGCTCAGGATTACTAACCATCAGGGAAGTACCAATAAAAACACCAGAGAGATTTCAAACCACCCCACATAGCATGAGTATTATCCAAAATCTGAATAATAACAAAGCCTGGTGAGGATCTGGAAAAGAAGTATCCCAATACATTGTTGATAGGAAAGATTGTAAGCTGGTAGAACCATAATGGAAGTTAGTAGAGTGAAACCTCAGAAAACCAACACTAGTTGTAACTTATGGTCCAGCTGTCCACACAAGGAAATGTATTCAAAGGAAATATTCATGTCCTTGTAATGAGCTGTACCAAGATATTTGACAGCTCACTGATTTATATTCACACAGCTCATTACAAGGACTAGCTTGTATTCTTGTGAAATCAGCACATGAAGGAATCACCTATACTCCCTTGTTTATAGCAGCTCAATGCACATTACCTAACATGTGGAATTATCTAGATGTCCATCAAATGAAGACTGGATGAAGGAAATGTGACATATATACACACACACACACACATATATATATATATATATATATATCATACATACATACAAATATACATGTACATGTGTGTATATATATATATATACAAACACACATATATAGTAGAATGTTACTCAGCCATGAGAAAGAATGAATATTTGACATTTAAAACTGAAGATCATTACATTATATTATATTATATAAGCCAGGCATAAAAAATATTAAGTTTTCTATTATTTGTGCTAGTTACTATATGGAGTATAAAATTGGTGGATGTCAAATCATTGGCTCTCTGTAGACTTATGTGCATTTCTTAGTGTGTATACTGTTTTTAAATATTTTCAACATGTCCCATAGCAGAAAATGTTTTCTAAAATGTTCAATAGCAGATAACAAATCCTCCACACACACATAACTATTACAGATGTATCTGTGCCCAGTGAGATGTGAAACAGCCCCCTCTCCAAAATGCCTGATCATGCTAGTTTTTTCAACATGAAAACCTGGTCATGTGCAACTACAATAAATACCTGAAGATACCAACAGGTGTTCAATGCATCTCCTGTTCTTGGAGATGTTTACCTGCCATGGAAGAATCCTAGGGTGAGCTGCATCTCCTGGAGATCCCTTTTCTATTTGCTCTGAAAGCATCTTATGGAGGGCATGGGCTACTGCATACACAGCATTGTAGATGAAATAGCTGGAGTCAGATATGGTCAGCATGTCAATGTGTCCTGGGAAAAACTCAAAGGAAGCATTTGGGTGGCAGACTCCAATTGTTCCACAGTGTGACCCAGGAGGTAAGCAGTGAAGAGCATGAAGCCATAGTTGACTGAGGAAGAAATCTTCTGGGTAATGGGAAGGGTGCACTGTCTTGACAAAATGCTTGAGGCCAGGGATTTCCCCCTTGTGATGTGAAAACGAGAAGCCTCCATGGAAAGAGTGCAGAATATGATGTGTCTCATGCAAAACTATCTCCCACTTTGCAGCCATGATCCACACCTTCCCCAGGGTTAAATAGCATTTGCTTAGAAATTCCATGGTATAGAGACTCCTCACATCACCATATAGAATATACACATTTGCTGATATAGTTCGAAGATCAGCTAAGAAAGATATTTCAGTGTTCAAATACCTTCTCTTAGAGTCAGGAAGCTTTAATGCATAGGCCAAGCAGACACCTTTCTTTACCATCTCTGCTGTAATATCCCGAAGGAACTGCTCTCCTTTCACATCATTAGATACAAAGATCGCCACCCAAATCCAGCCAAAATGGAGCAGCAAAGAGAGCATTCCGCAGGCCAGAGAGCTGTCACTGGTGGCCATCTGATAGAGCGATGGAAACTTGTCTCTCTCACTTAGCATGGGATCAAAGGGACCATATGTGATCTGAATGGAAAGAAAACCATCACGATCTGACTTTTGTGGGTAAAGAAGGCCAATTTCTATCAACTGGGCTCAGAGAAATCCATGCATCAATGCCTATTGCTTTCAGGAGGAGAAATACATTTCCTCATTCATAACGTGAAAGAAAATGTGTAAGACAACCGTATATCTTCATATTCATAAAAGGAAGAAGACTGCATGGATTTTAGACCATGACCTTGGTCTTTCCCACTTCTCGCCCCATGTCACATGTGCAGAACAGCCCACACTGCAACTGATGTTAAATGTTACCTCGGAGACTAACAACCCTTTACTCTGTTGTGCACTTCATAGTTTGAATTTCATTTCTTTTCACAGCATAACCTAAATGGCTTTGAAGGATACATTCACCTACCATGTCTGAGATTTTGTAAAGTTGCTTTTCAGACCAAAATCTTCCTAAGCTATTCCATTCTAGCTGATGTTAAATATTGCAGATTGCTAGCCATTTGAAGTGGGTCTCTTTAAGAATCCTGAAACCATGAATTTAGACCTCTGGAGGAAGCTTGATTAAATTATTTAAATGGTTCCCGACCCTTTCTTATGAGATTTCAATGGAGTACTAGTCCCTCATTTCACCACAGAGCATCAGCACCAGCACCATGTGGGTATTGGGTGACTAAACTAGACAATGTGTGCACACTGTCTGCTTCTCTTTGTTTTTCAGTCTATCAAACACATTCCAAGATTAAATCTCTTTGTTGACAGCCCTGTGAAAGAATCTGTTGAATGTGATGAAGTCAGGATTGGGATAGGGAGAGGGTGAAATCTGACCTAAATGCAAATCAGCACCAAACACTCTTGATGATCATTGGGACCGTCATGGTCCACAGTGTGCTCCAAATGAAAGTACAGGCCAATGATTTATATACACAGGTCTAACATGGAGTCATCCTAGGATATGTCTGTGCTGTGGGTGTTTCCTGTGAATAGTCAACAATCAACATTTCCAGCAGGTAGGGATGGATACATTGGGCCAAGGTGGATCTGGGTGGACGCTCTCAGCTTCCACTGCTCCTTCCCTTTCTCAGAGCCAAATGAGATCTCCAGAATCTCTTTCAACTCACAGTGGTATATGTCACTAGGCTTCCAATGACTCTTGCTTCAGATGTGGTAGGTCTTCTGGGAGATGGAAACATTTATCATGAGAATTCACAACCCATTTACCTGTGGGGTTTTGTACAGCTCCAACATCGTTCCAATTTCAGCCAAAAATGCTGACGTGGTTCCAGCAATGATGGCAACTGTCTTGCCTTGTGTCTGGCAGGTGTAGTTAGGGATGAGATGATGCTTTCCAGTCAGCCAGTGCAGAGTGCTCTTCAGGGTGAACTGACCACTGGTAACAGTATTGTAGAGTTGGAAACCCAGGGTCAGGTTGGGGAGGAGCTGGAGGTCCTTATTGATCTCCTGAATGGCAAAACGGAAGGCCAGCACATATTGGTAGTTCTTCCACAGCTGCCTAAAGTCAGGAACAGCATCAGGGAGAAGGGAAATACCACGAATACAGAGTAACAACACCACCATGTCCTGAGGCAGCAATGGTCAGACTCTGCTGCTGCTTAGTGATCCTTAGCTCTGACACATGGAGGAGGAGTGAATGAGGTTCCAAGGGCTCTAGAAGACCATGGAATGACCCTCAGACTCCTCTGAAGCAAACTGTGTCCATGATCAAACTCACCTTAGCGAGCCCTTCAGGAAAGCCTTCATGTGTCCCAACATGGGATTTCACTTCTACTTAGGGATGGATCCCAAAAGGCAAGCATCTCTGTTTTCAGCAACTTCTAAAACAGTTGAACACCATCTGACTTGTCATGTATATTAGCATTTGGGAACATCTCTAATCTATTCACAAAAGCCATTTTCATGAGTCCTTTCTGTAATTTCCCACTTAATATACCAGCACTCACACAAGTAATTTTTTTCAAATATATTCTCCTTGAAAATGAGCATTTTATTGAGAAAGTCAAATTCTCAGAAGATTTATGAGGTTCACTTTATTTTTATTCACTCTTTTCCTCATATACTAAATTCTATTTTATTATTTCACTTTTTATTCTTAAAATTCTCTGCATGTTTCTATATATCTTAAGCAAAATTGTGAGTTCTTGGGATTTAGTAATGGCTCTCAAATGTTACCTGTCCAAGAGAGTGGATGTTTTGTTTTCACACTATGGACATCTATGTCCCTCTTCTTGGAATTATTTTTTTCTTATTTCTGCTTTCATCCATATATTGATGTCAAGAAATACATATTTGTCAATAAATTACATGGGATTTAATAAATTTATGCAATCATCTGTTCTATAGGTGCATTGTTTCATGTGTTTGAATGCTGAGCTTAATAGATTGTCATTTCAATATGTGTTACATTCATGAAATATGTTTATGCATTTATGTTAGTACATTTTTTTTCAACTTTCACACAATTTTGTATTATTCTTACATACAGAATTTGAATTTTTTTTGACAGGCAGAGTGGACAGTGAGAGAGAGAAACAGAAAGAAAGGTCTTCCTTTTGCCGTTGGTTCACCTTCCAATGGCCACTGCGGCCAGCATACTGCGGCCGGCGCACCATCCTCATCTGCTTGCAGGAGCCAGGTGCTTCTCCATTCTCCCCTGGGGTCCAGGGCTCAACCACTTGGGTCATCCTCCAGGGCACTCTCTAGCCACAGAGGAGAGATGGCCTGGAAGAGGGGCAACCAGGACAGAATCCAGCACCCTGACCGGGACTAGAACCCCGTGTGCCTGTTCCACAAGGTGGAGGATTAGCCTAGTGAGCTGCGGCACCAGACTGAAATTTTATTTATTTTGTAAAAATAGTCAAATTTTGTCCCTTTTAGTAAACAGTTGATTCAATATTTTTTAATTCAGAAACAATGTATATTAGTTATACACTTAAGTAGACCCATCAAAAAACATGCTACTGAAGATGGTTCAATATGTAGTTTTACTTACTTGAATGAAAATTCAGAGCATTAAATTCAAATGTTTCTTGCTTTTAATCACTTTGCTTTATTGCAATTAATTCCCTTATAAGGGGATGTTTATTCACTGCTGGGTTACTTACAGCACTTGTTTTCAGCTGCAAGCTGACAAATTTACTTCTTCTTTCCCCATATACAAGGTTGTCAGCTCTTAAGTTCTGACCCTGCACATTCATTTCAAGACTCTTGGAGGCTGATAGGGAGTTGAGATCAGCAGAGTGGATACAAAATGTCCATCTCACACTCTGTGCAGCAGTGGAGAGCAAGTAAAAAATAGAATGGAATGCTTGTGAAAGGCAAAAGAAGGGAAGGAACTCCAGCCTTCATTGATCTGCAGTCCTGCAACTTCTGTATATGTGTTTTTTAGAATTCTCAAGTGCAATAACCACTCACAGAAACAAGCACACTCTCACAGTCTGAACCACAGTTGATACATAACTCAATGTGGCACTTACCAATTAACTGCCATTTTGTCCATTGGCCTGGATAAAAAAGATAACAGGATCATGTCTGATTCTGGTTCCAGGAAGTAAAGGGGGAAAAACCCACCGAGTACCAGGTCTCCATCTCTGTAGACACTTGGTCTCTTGGAATTATAACAGTTCCTGGGAGGCATATCCTGTGAACTGTATGAAAAATTCAGGAGTAGGTTGAGAAACATCATAGAAAACAGCATGCCAAGTCAACCCACTGTAAAGTTAAGGCCCAAATCCCTGTTGATATTAGGTGAAAATGGCCTGGATTATATCTGCTGTCTCAGCTCCCTGCAGGGAGAATAGAGCTCTGTGTAGGACACAGCTGATCCCAGTATAGCTGTATGTTCTCAACCTGTAGACAGTGTGTGCTACCCAACTGAGTCACACAGGGACACAGCTAGAATCACAAGGAAGACATTTCAAAGGGAGTCACAGGGCTGAGGCCTTGATTATACATCCCTGTGATCAGATCACCTCTGGCTTCTATATATTTCCATTGCTTCATTTGTGTCCCATCCAGAAATTCATGCCATCATCCTGCCCTGAGGCCAAGCACCTGCCACTCTCCACTAAGAGAAAAAACAGTTTTGGAAAAACATGCTTTGGACTCTCATTCCTCCCTAGGGCATTGCCAGGACAGAGCTCTGTAAACCTGTGTGCACAGGGGCCAAGAGTTATTAGGTCAGTCCACTGTTTTGAGGCATTTGGCAATTGTAGAATAATTTGTTTGGGAATTAAAAAATATTCAGTTCATCATGTCACAAAATAGTTTATCAAGGAGGTGAAACATCACATTCACCACTGTGACCCTATATGTACCCCAGGAAGTCTCTTCATAGCTGTGCCTAATATCTCCCCCAGGACTGTAGTACTCTAGTGGAGAAATAGGATTCATGAATTGCAAATAAGTATGTATATCCAGAGAAGGCCAGTAGTTCATCCCTGCACTTACCCTTTTACATCATCTTGTGTAATCTCATTGTGTTTGTAGTACATCAAAATACAGTAACGATTCTCACCATATATAATTAAACCTTTCAATGTATACAGGAATATATATAGCATCTGTGTGTGTGTTTCCTCTTAATTTGCTTCTAAAACATGTATTAGGTTTCTTCCTAATATTCTCTCAGCTGCTGATAGAAAGCTGCACAATTGAAAGACAATTGCTGATGACATGTGTGAGGAACATCATGTTATATGCTTACATGTGAAAACATAATTGAATGCATATTTAAAATTTCACACATCATCTCCTCTCACCTCCCTCTGTTTTGAATTCTTCACATGGAACGACACCTCCTTGAATGCTTAGTCCTTTCTCTCTGTCTGCATGGATGATCAAGCCTTGGTCATGTGTACTTTTGCAGGGAAACTCCAATTTGAGCCAACAACCCAAGCCAACAAACCAAGAGGATGATCCATACACTATGAATATTGTGGTGTGCTGTATGGTGACTTGATGATAGGGGAATTCTTCAACTCCAGCACTGTTTGTAAATGAGCTTATCCTTGGAAGTTGCTGAAGCTGTAGGATAGGCATAATTGATTAGAAAGCACTCAAATGAGAGGCAGGAGGTGCATGTGTACTCAGCAGTCCTTATTTTTTCCTCCACATCCCTATCCTCAATGTATCTTTTAGGTAGAAATTAGTTTTTGTGGCCACCATGTCATAGGTTCAAATGATGAGAATTTTTTTTCATGAACACTTCCAACAAATTGGGAACTTTCTTAACACAAACAAGATATGTGTATGATGTAGTTCAAGGTTGGCTAGCATATGGGCTCTTTGGAACTCATCCCAAAGATTTGGCTGCATCTGTGTGGAAGCTAAACCTAGTTCTTCAATAACATATGCAAAACATGGGTGGACAGGTCACTATGATGTTGTGTAGGTCAAACATAGAGTGATAGGTTTATTTAAAATTATATTTATTTTCAACAAATGAAATCCAAGCTCAATTTTGGTTCAACATATACAAATCAATTCATAGACTTTTCAGAATTCACAAGTTCTCCTCCTTGAAGACATCTTGTGTTATCTGGTAGGACCAAAGTTACAAAAATGGGTACATTCAATAAATTTAAACATATGTATACGGACTACTTATGTTGTGTTCCATCTCTACCTTTGGACTACTTTATGAGACTGTGATTTTAATTTGAAATTAAAGATCAGTGTGTGACCAAAAACAAAGTTTCCAAATCTCCACACGATATTGCAACTATTCATAGTCTGAGCTAAACTTTATCTTCTGGACTTATGACACCTAATATAAGGCATATTAGGCATACATCTTTGGGACCCTGTGACAAATTCACTGTATATAATTCCAAGTTTCTAACTGTAAATAAGAACACAGACTATTTCAACTACTCTTACTACAATAAAAAAAAATGAATTAGATAGTGAAATAAACTCTCTGAGTTTTTTTAATGATTATTTGCCTTTTTCCTAGACTTTAATCTCTGACTAATTTAATCTGTTTGTCCCATGAGTTACTAAATGTAAGTGATGGATTCAGAAAATGTAGAAGTAAACTTTCATTAGTGGCATAATAATTTCCTCCGCAAATAGGCACATGCTACATGGTGATCTAGTCTTGTCAATGTACACACTGTGGAAAAGCGCTTCTTCAGGTGGGGAAGGTGTGGACCATGGCAGCAACGTGGGGCATGGTTGTGGATGAGGCATTCTCCATGCTGCACTCTGTCATTCTGAGCATAGAGAAGACTTTTCACATTACCATTGCAATAAGGAGTGTGACATTTGCTCACAGAAGGAAAGAAAATAGGCAAGATACACAGAGGTTAGGTATGCTTTGAAATTCCAAGTGAGGAAAGCATGAACATTGGATGTAGCATCATCAGGACAATGGTCTTTCCCTCATTTTAACTCTGTGTCTCTGGGGAAAACAGCCCCCTCTCTCAGCAACCACTGTTATATATTTACTCTGAGACTAATGTGAATCTTTACTACATTGAGATCTTACAACTTTGGGGTTCATATGTTACCAAAGCATAACCTGAGTTACTTTGGAAATAAAATCACTTTCCAGCCCAGAATCCTCCAAAGCTACTATGTTCTGTGTTTGGCAGTGATATGTGTGAAAGAATCTGGGATGGGTGTAATCAGTAGCAAAGCCATTAAATTGCTTGAGTAATTTATCATCATTCAATATTATTTTTTGAAAGATTTTTATTTATGTATGTTAGAGATAGAGTTACATAGAGTGAGAGGGAGAGACAGAGAGAAAGGTCTTCCGTCCGTTGGTTCACTCCCCAAATTGTTGCAATGGCTGGAGCTATGCCAATCCAAAGCTAGGGGCCAGGAGCCTCCTCTGGCCTCCCACAGAGGTGCAGGGGCCCAAGGACATGAGTCATCCTCCACTGCTTTCCAAGGTCATTGCAAAGAGCTAGATCGGAAGAGATGCAGCTGGGACTAGAACTAGCACCCGTATGGGATGCTGGCACAGCAGGCAGAGAATCAACACATTGCACCGCAGTGCTGGCCTCATCATTCTTCATAATAAAGAACATAAATAACTACTTATAGAAAACAGTATTTTAAAATTTAATATAACATAAATGCAAGAATTATGAAATGGATATTTAAGAAAATAGAAAAACATAAGAAATGTCATGAAAATTCACATCACATGCAATACTAATATAATGGGTATACATTTATCAGTTATATTTGCCTAGAATGTTAACACTCAACTTACTTATATTATGTATTTTTTATATTTGGAGAGTAGAGAGTTTTGTTTCTCCAGTATCTTCATTATTTTCAAAAACTTTTCACTTGGAAGTCACTTCTTTTGGGGAGTTCTTTTTAGTTCCTTTAAGTTTTAGAAACTCAATAAAGCATGAATAAATAAAAATTAAAAGTTTTCACTAAAATAAATATATATACTCACTGCATTTTCCTCAGAACCATTTGAAATATCCTGTGCACTCAGAAGAGCTCAAGGTACATACCTAAACATATTTTTACAAGAATACTCAACACAATCTGTTCATAACACTGGAAGTGTGGAGACAACACAAATCATCACCTGTGAATGATTCAATAAGTTGCATATGGCAGATCCATAAGACTGAATGTTCTACAGCTATACAAATAATGAAGGATACCTGCTATAATTTGGGTAAATTGAAAATGTAATGCCATGTGAAAGATGCTAGATCCAAGAGGTCTCATATTTCCTCATTCCATTGCTGGGAACTGTCCATAGGAGGTAATCACATAGCAACTAAAGAGATGAATAGTTAAATGAACCACGTTCATGCAAGTTTGCAAGTGGATGCTTAGTGGACAAAGGCTTTGATTATGGGATGATGCAAAGGGCTTCAATCTACACAGACATGATAATTGCACAAACTTGTGAACATACTTTATAAAAACTCAGTATAGTATTTGAATGTAAAAGTACTGTTTTTTTTAACTTTTATTTAGAATATAAATTTCCAAGGTACAACTTAAGGATTACAATGGCTTCCCCCTCCCCCCACTTTCCCTCTCCCCTCACAGCCCTCCCCCCTTACCCTCTCCCTCTCCCCTTTCATTCACATCCAGATTACTTTTTCAATTCTCTTTGTATACAGGAGATCAGTTCAGTATTTGGTAAGTAAAGATTTTGACCATTTGCCCTCATATAGCACCACGAAGTGAAATACGCTATTTGAGTACACGTTATAGCATTGAATCACATTGTACAGCAAATTAAGGACAGAGATCCTGCATGATATATTTTTTTGAATTTGATTAATTTTTATGCAATTTCTAATATAACAATGAGGTTTTTTTTCTTTTTCGATTATCTTTATATACAGAAGATCGATTCAGTATGTATTAAGTAACGATTACATCAGTTTGGACCCACACAGAAACACAAAGTGTAAAAATTCCATTTCAGTGCTAGTTATAGCATTACTTCACATTGGACAACACATTAAGGACAGATCCCACATGGGACATAAGTACACAGTGACTCCTGATGTTGATTTAATAATTTGGCACTCTTGTTTATGGCGTCAGGAATATCCCTAGGCTCTAGTTATGAGTTGCCGAGGCTATGGAAGCCTTTAGGGTTTGCCGTCTTTGATCTAATTCCGACAGGGTCATAGTCAAAGTGGAGGTCCTCTCCTCCCTTTGGAGAAAGGCACCTCCTTCTGAATGTAAAAGTACTGTAATACCACATCCTTGTACATTACTTCAGTGGTTCCTGCAGGGTATGCGAATTTCACCACGATAATAGCATCATTTCCCCTGGAATATGAACACTAAGCAAAGGCAAAAAGAGAAAGCAGTCAAATGATCACAGAATACTGCCTATAATTGTGTTTCTACTGATAGCTGTGATAAAGATATGCTATCCAAATAACCAGACAGTAATTATTGACTAAAATGATTGTGAACAATACAATCTCCAAAGTCAAGAATGCTCAATGGATTAGTTAACTCTTGTGTTTGGGAAATAAATTCTACTTAAATTATAACAACAAAAGGAAAAAATCAAGACCTTCAGGAAACCAATATAAAGCAGGTATAACTGAGACATGTTTTCAATTATACATTTATAGCATCTACATTAATAAACAAAAAGGAAACTAATTAGTGTGCATATTTTCAGGGATAACCCTTCCATATAAAATGACATTGCTATTTGTAAGTTGATGGTCTGCCGTGTTTCAGTTTAAACAGCGATTCCTTTTACTTTCTATGAAAATATTTCTAGACTGCCTTGTGTTATTTGAGAGGAAGAGAGAAACTGAGAGAAAGAGAGAGATGGTTGAGAGACCAACTTTCAGTGCTTCACCTCTCAATGCCTGCTGTGAATGAGCCTGGATTGAATTCAGACCCAGGAGCCTGGAAAAAAAATAAACTGACAGGGACCCAATAACTATGACTCACTACCACTCACTCAAGGTTTTTTTACGGAGAGTGGGAGGGATCTGGGATTAGGAGTCAGAACGAAACTAGAAACCCAGATACTATTATGGGGTACAATGGCATCTTAATTGGAAAGCCAAGTGCATAACCAACAATGGCTTTTAGCTTTGCTTACTTGACAATGTTGGAAGCCTACTTCACTTTGGCTTTTGTTTGCAAGTTAGAAATGTGAAGAAAATCCTGAGAAAAAAAATTTAGGGTCTCCTAGAACTGCTCTGATTCTTGAAAGCTTTCAAAAAAACTTTATCGGGTTTTATGAGAATAACGTAGCATTTGGGGAAAAAGATGCAGCCCAGGAGCCCTGCACTGGAGGCCAAGATGGAGAAGACCTCCACAGCCACCATGACCTTCCCCTTGGTGCTGTGGTAGACAGGCAGGAAGGTCACCCAGACACTGCAGAACACCAGCATGCTGAACGTCAGGAACTTGGCTTCATTGAACGTGTCAGGCAGATTCCTGGCTAGGAAAGCCACAGTGAAGCTGGCCAGGGCCAAGGAGCCCAGGTAGCCCAGGACACAGTAGAAGGCAGTGACCGAACCCTTGTTGCACACCAGGATGATGTGGCCAGGCTCAGAGTATGCATCTGTGTCAATAAAGGGAGGAGAACTTCCCAACCAGATGCCACAGAGAGCCAGTTGGATCAAGGAGCAGATGGGAATGATGAAGTTAGAAGCTCCTGATACCAGCAATCGCCTCATTGTTCTTCCAGGTTTCAGAGCTTTGAAGGCCAGAATCACAGTGATGGTCTTGGCCAGCACGGTGGAAACAGCCACTGTGAACACAAGGCCAAATGTTATTTGCTGGAGAAGGCAGGTGGCTGTGTTGGGACGGCCAATGAAGAGTAAGGAGCAGAGGAAGCACAGGAGGAGGGCAATGAGCAGGATGTAGCTGAGGGTCCTATTATTGGCCTTGACGATGGGAGTGTCTTGGTGCTTCACAAAGACCCAGAGGACAGCAGCTGTGAGGACACAGAAGCACAGAGCCATGCAGGCCAGAGCCATCCCCAGAAATTCCTCAAAGCCTAAGAAGGTCACCAGCTTGGGGAGGCAGTGGTTTCTCTCCAGGTTTGGGTACTCGTGATCTGCACATGGGGTGCACTGTTCTGCATCTGTGGGGAAAAGCAAGATTCATGTTTCCATTTCACAATGTGCTCCTTTTTCCCTGTTGAGGAAAAGGGTCACTTTTTCAATGTCAGGGTGAGTCCAGCCTGCTCTGATGTATACCAAGAAACACTAAAGGATATTTCTGCACTCCTGGCCCAGGGTCAATGCTTGACCCCCATAGAGGAAACTGCTTCAAAGAAGCTCCTTTGCATGTGGGGCTCTGTGGTCTCTTCCTGTTGCTCAGAGACTTTTTTCCAGTGTTTTAATTTCGATAAAATGGTGCATTTCCTGTAAATCATATGGGCTTGGATTCTTCCATGCCCTCTTCTCTGCAGTCAACAGTGTCTTTCTCAGGAGAAGCCTTTTGTTCACATGGGTTAGAATATTTACCTAGTGTCATCAGTGTTAAGGTTTTTTTCACTTATCCTCAAATGGAGATGACCTATATAAAGTATGTGTAATTCCTTGGACCGCCATACATTTTTCTCTACTCTAATTACTACATGGACCGTCTTGTTACTATTTCCATATAACTATTGTGATAATGTGGTTGAATATAAGAGAATTGTAGCTGGTTGTCTTTCTCAGGTTACATGGGAGTAAGCGGTATTTTCATCTTGTTACTGAAAGGCTACTAGGCACTCTTGTTAACCTGAAAGCATGATGTGTTCACCATTTTAGCACATGTGAACACCACATTGGACACCATGTTGTCTCACTTGAAATCATGCACTTCTGCTGCTACAGCATGAGAGAAGTCATTAAGAACAGGCCAGTTTGTGAATATGTCCTTTTTCAATTAAATTCGAACAAACAAAAATTGGGCCAGTGCTCTGGCATAGTAGGTAAAACCACCACCTGCAATGCCAGTATCCCATATGGGCATTGTTTTGTGTTCCAGTTCATAAATTTCCAATCCTGCTTCCTGCGAATAACCTAAAGCGCAGCAGAAGCTTGTCCAAGATCTTGGGACCCCATACTCATGTGGGAAACTCAAATGAAGTTGCTGATTCCAGGCCTCTGCTTGACCCAGCCCGCGCCATTGTTTTCATTGGGGGCATGAGCAATTACATTCAGGCTTTTCTCTTCTCTTCTCTTCTCTTCTCTTCTCTTCTCTTCTCTTCTCTTCTCTTCTCTTCTCTTCTCTTCTCTCTCTCTCTTTCTCCCCCCCTCTCTTTATCTCTCTATCTCTCTCTCTGTCCCGTTCTCTGATTCGCTGATTTTCAAAAAAAAAATTAAATCTTTTTTAAAAGCAAGAAAATGGTATTAGTAGGGCTACACGTGCAGTAAAAGTCCTACTCAGTTTTTATCCTTGATGTTCATGCAAGAATACAAGCTTTAGGGACTGGAGTTGTGATGTAGGACGTAAAGCCACAGCTGGGGTTGATGGCATCCAATACAGGCACCAGTTCATATCTTGGCTGCTCGTCTTCCAAACCAACTGCATGCCAATGTGCCTGAGAAGCCATCATAGGAAGGCCAAATACTTGGGCCTCTGCAATGCCTGGAAGTAGCTCCTGGTTTCTGGCTTTGGCCAGTTCAGGCCATTGCAGCTATCTGGGAGTGAAACTACCAGATGGATGATCTTCTCTTTCACTTCTCTCTTTCTCTCTCTCTCTTAGGGTCTCCCTCTCTCTGTAACTGACATTCAAACAGAGAAATAAACCTGTTTAAAAAGAGAGAGAGAGAGAGAGAGAGAGAGAGAGAGAGAGAGAATATAAGCATCAGTAAATATTTGAAGAATTCTCTCTTACAATTCTTTTCAACGTGTACCCTTTACTTTTTATAGAATCTGTAGGTGCTTCTGGCATCTGTGTCAGAGATGCACTGGACACACAAAGGCAAGTGTACATTGTACAATGGGTCAATGCATGATACTATACTTTTCTTCCTTTCACTAACTTATTGCATGTTGAATATTTTCACAAAACTTGAAGCCATTTTTTGTTATCTTATTCATAAGGGAAACTATATAGAGCTTATTTAAAGATACTGAAATAAAAATATTTATAGAGCTAAGACTATGGAAATGAAATATCCTTTTGGAAGAAATCAAATCATTATAAACAAATTTATTCTACATTGAACAGTGGAACTATTTACCAATGAGACTTAGTAGATTTTTATATTTCTCAAATCGATTGGCTTTGATATTTAACATTGCTTAAATGTTTCCCTTTTGGAATGGTTTTTGGGGTTACCAAGTTGCATTATTTTTAAGATGTTGTGTCTCTATTTTTCACATTGTTTTTTCTCTTACTCTATTATATACATCCAAAAGACAAAGTGGTTGCATTCATTATGTGTACTGCACGCCATGCACAAATTCAAAGACGTAGCACAGAAAATACACAGTATTCCCATCACAACTCATGTGAAGTAGCTCCCTGCTCATCAGTTGTGTATGGAAAAGTTTCGATTTCAAGCCTTTAGAAATCCAAAGGGAGCCTTAACAAACACAAATATTATATTTCTTGTTTAGACATTAGGTCTCAGATCGAGACAGTCTCCTCCAGCACCTGATGGGAAAGCAGGATGCCAGATAGAATCAGTGTCAGAGAAGAGCTAGAGAGCATAAGCACTGCCAGACAACAGATTACACATAATGAGATGCCGTTACTGAGCATGCAGCAAGGGCATGGAAAGAGAGAATGAAAGTGTGCGTGGAGAACAATATGGCACCCTGATCCCAATGCAAATATTCTTTTTTTTCCTTTTTATTAAGAGAGAGTTCAGACATTGGAGTTCTCACAGTTCAGTTCCTGGATTTTTACCTGTATGATTGGAAATGTCTCTTTCTGGACAAATAACGCAAGTATAGCAGCAGACAGGTCTTCCTTCCTGTGTCATTTTCCTGAATCCTGGGCCACACCTCTGGCTACACAAAGACTGAGGAGTCTGCGGGGAAAAGACAAGTGATGATGATTGCTTTTATGACATTAGGCACTGTGATAGTATGAATCCATTTGCCTCATCACCCCCAAGGACATCACTATGTCCTTCCCAATCTGTATCTCTTTGATTTTACCTAGACATCCAATTTGGAGTTTCTATGATGCAAGTTAGAGGTTTTTCATCTGTGTAACAAATAATATGAGGGTACCCGATCGTTTACATTTCATTCATCACCAGATATATGCTTCCTGACATTTCTTTGCCATTCAGCTATTTATTTGTAATTATTTTGAGAATGTGTAGGCCTCTTCCCTTAATTGTGCAGATTTTACATGCCAGAAAAATAATATCCAATAATGAGAATGACTAGGTACACTTCTGCGTAACTACTCAGGAAAAGTCAAGCCCACGCAGAACTGATGAACAAATATTATAAAACATAGATTGTGCATTGATCTACTTCTGGACTTCTAGACCCAGGGAGAGAATCAAATTCTAATGCACCAATGCATTTGCAGTATAACAAACAATAATTATAAAAATCATCCACAAAATTATATGGGTATTTCACAGCTCAATGATGATAAAATTTTTGAAGAGAGCTATCAGCTCCTATTCAAAGAAAAACTGAACTGATTGGAAGGAACATTGAAAATATAGAGAATGGGAATGGTTTCTACGAATAGGTGATGGATAAGTCCACTCATAATTTACTTGTGTGCACATACAGCATCAAAACATAATAATGACTCTCACCATAGGATTAAAATATCACTATGCTTATAGATATATACAAATACATGAAGTTTTTCATGTTATATAAATTAAAAGTTTAAATAAAAATTTGGAATTTGTGTAGTCATGCATATAGTAAGTTTATGTCTACATATTGATCTCTATCTCTATTCTTTAACATTGCTCTTTCTAGTCACTCAAACGTAGGAAGCCTAAATATGCCCGGAGTAAAAACAACAATATCTAATACAAACGTGCACTTCTAATATACACTGGCTCATATATGTGTAAGCAACACCATATCTTTTGAGCCAAGATGGGAACTGAGAAGTGAATGCTTATTTAAAGTCTCACACATAATATCCTCTCAGACTCTCCTCAGACCCTCTGTATGTATCCAACATTCCCATGGATCCACACCTCATTGAATGCTACAGGCCATTCTATCATTTCTTCATTGAGGATCAAGCCTTGATCATGTTTACTCTCAGAGGAAAACTCCCCGATTTTAATCAGCATCCGAAATCCAGCAGGAAAGTTCACAATGTTGTGGATATCGTAGTGTGCCATACGGTGTCTCATTTCATGGAAGGAAACATCCTCCCCAGCTCTGTTGGTAAATTGGATTTTCTTCAGAAGTGGATGAAGCTGGAGGGAGGCACAATTGGAAAGAGGGAGAACTTTCAGATTAGAGGTCGGACGTTCACGTGTACCGAGAAATCCTTCTATTCCCTCCTTCTAACCTCAGAGAGTGTATTTGGTTGACTTTTGTCTGAATGGTCCCCATATTGTGGGTTCAAGTAAGGGGAATTCTGCCTCTCCCCTGTTAGAATGATGGGAAGTATCTGATTCCAAACAGAGAAATCACAGAATGTGTTCCAAAGAGTGGCTGACCATGAATGATTGGTTAGAGGTTTAGGAAAGCTCTTCTTAGTTCTTCCACATGAGAACAACATGGCTTTAGGTGTGAAATATCTACATTGTTGTGATGGTTCCACAGGGTAGTACACTCATGTGCACTTTTAAAAGTTTCACTCCTTCCCCAAAAAGGAATGAAATCTGTTCTTTGGCAAAAAAAAAAAGTGGCTTTCGCTGGATACCATTGTGCATAGTGAAATATACCCATTCCCTTGATGTGAATGGAATGGGAGAGGGCACAGGAGATGGGAGGGTTACCGGTGGGAGGAAAGTTATATTGTGGGGGAGCCACTGTAATCCAATAGCTGTACTTTGCAAATTTACATTTATTAATTAAATGTTAAAAATTTTTAAAAAGAAAGAAATCTTACAATGTATTTAATGGAAATACTTCATGAGTACAAGAAGAAATTGTCCAAAATATTTGTTGATTTTGAACTTTTGAGCCTTCACTTATTTTTTACCTAGTAGTTAAATAATACTAGTAGAAATTAAATAAAGTTTAGCCTCTAACTCAATTTATTTAAAAAAGAAATATACCCATTCCATAAAGAAAATATCACATATGGAGTATTTTGCTGATAAATACTTCATAATATAGATTGAACAAAAAATCCACAATGTAAAAAAATGAAACTGACATCTCAGGATTTGATGTTTCCTTATCAACCTTGTGTACATTTCTGTGGAGCAGTGGTATTTCTACTTTTCACTTGTGGAACTTTATGATTATTGGGGTATTATCCTGTGATTTAACGTAAATTGAAATTAAAAGAAAAATAGAAAAGGAATTAGAGGGGATTCAGAAAGGAAGGGAAGAAACAATGCTTATCTTCTTAGAATTGTATCAATGAAATACATAAAATCTGTTCTTTTATATCAGTAAATTTTTCTTTAATTTAACAAAATTTCTCTTTCATTTGACCTTGTGATGCAGCAGGTGAAGCCTCTGTCCACAGTGCCCAGCATCCCTGTGAGTGCTGGTTCAAATCCCAGCTGTTCTACTGCTGATTCAGCTTTCTGCTAATGCCTGGGAAAGCAGCAGATGAGGGTCCAAGTGCTTGGGCCCCTGCACTCACATAGGAGACATGGTTGAAGCTCCTGCATCCTAGCTTGCCTTGGCTTAGTCCAAGTCTTTGCAGCCATTGGTGAGTGAATCAGCAGATGCAAGATCTGTCTTCTCTTTCCCTCTCTATCTCTCCCTCTCTCCCAGTAACTCTGATTTTCAAATAATTTTTTAAAGTGTAACAAAATTGAATGAAATATTAGTTGATTTTGGTTCAATGAATTAGAAATCCAAGCATTATTTTTCTTAAAATCATTTTGCAAAATCTGCTTGTACATCTCTGGCTGTACCTGATAGTTCTAAACTTAAAAAATGTGTATACTGTGTATGTACAGGTCAATTTGTGTAGCATTTTCACCCCAGTAGAATTTAACAGTAATATGCATGACTTTTATTTGTCTCTCTGCACTTTGACACTTTTTTTGAGAATACAGGTACCTTTGAGATGATCGTGGAAATATTTTATAACCAAGAAGATAATTAGGCCTGGACCCTAGGTTCACTTAGCTACTCCTCCAACTGAGGGGCTCGCACCCCAGTTTCTAGTGCCAGTTGGGGCACCAGTTTAGACCTGGTTGCTCCTCTTCCAGTCCAGCTCTCTGCTGTGACCCAGGGAGGCAGTGGAGGATGGCCAAATTCCTCGCACCCTGCACCCACATGGGAGACCACAACAAAGCACCTGGCTCCTGGATTCAGATCAGCACAGCGTGCCAGCCATAGCAACCATTTGGGGTCTTCCATGGAAGGATGACCTTTCTCTCAGTCTCTCTCTCTCTCTCACTGTCTAACTCTGCATGTCAAAAAAAAAATAATTAAGAATACCCTGATGGTAGTCAGGATCTGAACAGTGTGTACGAGCCCTGACTTTCTGGGTCTCCTGATGCCTTTGTGGGATGACCAATTCTTTAAACAACTATCATCATGTCTTCACTAACTCAAACCAAGAAATTCATAAATAACAATAATCACACCTTTGGAAATATTCTTGGCCAATATTCTTACTTTTCTCATTATGAGGCTACCAAATCACATCGGGTATGTCAACTATTACTGTACATAAACACAGAAATTACATAGTCAAGTAAACATGATGATGTCCATTTACATATATGTATAATAGAAGATTATATATATTTTTCTGCAAGACATTAAATTTATTTGATTTACTAATTTGATCAGTATATTTTCCTGTACATGCATGGAGAAGTTCCTAATTGTGTTCTACAATGGGTATTAGATTTATGTGAGCCAGAGTTAAAATCCAGACAAATCCATGTGTATCCCAGTGGGTGTACCCTGTGCTTATGTGCATGCTTAGTGATCCTGTATATAAAATAGGTTCACAGCCCTTCCTCACTGCTTGTGGAAGGTTTTCTATATGACATCACTTCCTGGGTCAGAGACATTTTATGATATAACACGGACCCCACTTCTGTTTTCCCCATCAGCATCTCACAGAGGGCATGGGCTACAGCATACAGCATTTTAGAGGAGATAGCTGCTGTGGGATATACCATACTCCATATTCCCTGGCTTTACAATTATTCCAAAGGAAAGTATAGTTTTGATCATTACTTTCTTCCTAGTCCTTGTAATAAGCTCTATTAAGATATTTGACAACATTTCATCATACAAGAGAAACATTATTCTTCCATGATCTCTCATTAGAGAGTCTGAATTGAAAATGTTACATGGACTTCTCAAAGGTTCAGATTTCAATTTTCTTTATGTTCTTTAATGCTTTTCTGCTTTCTGTTTCCATTTTATACTCATTATTTATTTCCTTTCACTTATTGAAGATTAAAGGACATCTTTTCTCCTTTCTCTCTATCATTTTTGATGTGAAGCATTTCTTTCTATTAGGATCATTTAAGACTATAAGTATTTTGTTAATGCTACTTCATCTATACTATAAAAATCATATATGTTATAGTTTCAGTGTTCTTATTCAGTAGAAAATATTTCTTTATTTTCTTTGTGATTTATGCTTTTATGTTATCATCACTTAAATGTGAGTCACTTAATTAACAAGTGTTTGTCTTCTTTCAAGATATATCATTGTTATTGATTTGTAATTTCATTCTATTGTGATTAGAGAACATACCCTGAAAGATTTCAGTCCTATTAAATATGTTAATCTTCATCTTCATTTAATCCAGACGTTGGTCTATCTGCACTGGAGAAGAATGTACACTCTGCCATTGGAAGGCACAGAGTTCTACAAATATAAACTAACTCAAAATCACTGGAGAGAGTTGGCATTTTGTACA